>CM060455.1:3750000-5000000 GCA_030544415.1 Thalia dealbata | reverse complement strand
GATCTGATGTTTTCATTCATCAAATTTAAGGCATGCCAGTAGTCACAGAAGCATATGCTGAATGAATTCTATCTGTTCATATGGGATTTAAATTCCCAAGGCCAAAGGATGTTGAATAAGAACTATATTGCAACTGTAAATGTGCTTGAGTCGATCCCATTCGAGGAGTTTATGAAAAAATTGGATTGGTTTAAGATCCTGCTAAATTTGTAGTGTCAACCATCAGTTTTTTCATTTATTTTTGACAATACTGAATGGATGATCAACCTTTGACCTGCTGATTAAGGAGACATGGAAGAATGCTCCATGGTCCCTGGTTGCACACAAGCTCGAAGGAACTCCAGAAGGCCCACAGGTTATCCACCACAAGAAGACTTTCCCCACACACAACCTGCATCTAGAAGTTGGCCAGCAACACCACAAACACTCATATAAATCGAATGAAAGAATCTGTACAGTAGAATTAATTTTCTCTATCCAGAAGTACAAGCTAAACCTCACACCACCCTTGTCTGCCACTCGCTGCTCCAGACATTGGGGGTGGCTTTACAAATTTATCACAACATTTTACAGAATAATATCTGAAACCCACACGGTTTCAGAGATGGAACAAATATTTTAAAAAAAAACTTTCAGAGATAGAACAAATATAGCACACCAAATAACCAGACTCCAAAATTTTTACCTACAATGCACAGCTCTACATTGGATATAAGCCTTCTTGGTACCAGGAGGTCTCAGTGGTGCCAATTTCCTGAGTGACAAGAGCGAGCACAAGTATAACGCAGGTCCTTGAACCGATTAAGAGGACAGCATATGTACTCCTTTTTGGCAGTTTAGTTGCTGATCAGAGATACAGTGTCAACTTCACTACCCTCGTCGAGCTCAGAAGGATGAGGTACCCAGAAAAGCATATACCATGTAGTTATATCTAGAAGTAGATCATATCATGTGAAAGCCAGGCCAATCATAGATTTTGAGGCAATCCGTAATTTTGGAACGTAGAGATACATCCATCTGATCCGCCAGTTACTATCGCTTGACCCCATGCATGTGGGGTGTTTTGGCGAGCATTCTTCAGGAACTTGTAGTAGGACTTGCTTACGGATGATGGAATCGAGGGAAGTTTTTCCTCGGGCCAAGTTGCAGAGCTCTTTGGCAGGGCCTCCAAGGACTCACGGCTCAGAGAGAAACAGGATGATGATTGAGAAAAAGAGTTTAGGGGAAACAAATCTTTCGTATGACTATTAAGTTTGTATCCTGGGACTGCAGCTTGTTCCCTGAAATCATCCTTTTCCAAGCGAAGATCCTCAAAGGAATCAGAGACTGATTTTCTGGATTGAAAGCCACACCAAGGTATGGCAATCGACGCATTGTTGGAAAAGAAGCGTTCGCTAGACCATGTGCTCTGTAAATGTTTTGATGTTGGTGCAACATGGCCAGCATGGTTCCACATGTAAACATTTGAGTCCTCACTAGCAGAGATAATATGAGTCCCATCTGCAGTGAAAGATGCGGAGATATGGCCTCCAGAGTTGTGAACACCTGAAGATAGCAGTTGTGCAAGATACATAAGCCAATTTTCATGCAGGAATATGCCACAGCAAGGAGTGGATTGTACTAAGAGAAAAAAGATTTCGTACCCTTCAACTTCAGGACCACGTCAAGGCCATCAAGGAGTCGAATGTGAGAGTCAGCAGATGAGACCAACAGTCTGTGGGGATTGCTTGGGCAAAACTGGAGGTGTAAACAGATTTTGTAAGTAACTTAGAGAGGAATATCAACCGTGCAGGATTCATTGTGCAGAAAGTTACCTGAAACCCTATTATCCTCTTCAATGACTTCTTATTAACCTGCAGGGGAACCTCAGCATCTAATTGCAGATGATTATCTGATACATGCAAAAAAGAAAGTAATAAGTAAACAATAAAAAACGTATGAATTAAAAAAAATGAGGCGTATTTTTCTAAAATACAAACCAGTTCTGAGTTAAACTCATGCTCAATTTAAAAGGAAAGCAGATTATTTTAGTTTGGAAAATGAGACAAGGAATCATAAGGATGAAGACGGTTAGCAGTACGTAGGGCAAACAATAGCAACTGTTATACCTAAATAGAATATTGAGTTCAGATGAAGGGATCCAATTCCCTTTGTACGCACAAGTGATCAGGATGGAAAAGAAGGATCAGTTTTCATGCAGATGAAAGGGAATGCAGTATACTCTTATAATTATATAAACCTCGATCAAATAAAATGTTTGTAAATCAGTATGGTTTTATATATGAGAGTTATACTTTACCAGATGCATTATAGAAGCGACAATTGCCTGTCAAAGTGCCAACCACTACCTCCTGAAAAGAAAAGAAAAAATCATTCATTTTAACAAAGCTCCAATACCAACAAACTATTGATCTGATAAAAACACATGAGGGATTTAGCAACAAACCTCTCCATCAGGACGGTAAGAAACTGCGGTGACTATTTCTCTAATATCAATCCAATCTACAACATGGCATCCTGGAACTTCCCATATACGAACTTTACCATCGATAGAGCCAGTTATGAAATAACCCTCGTTGGCAGGATTAAACTGCACGCTTGTCACTGCATAATTTTTCAGATAATGCAAAACAATTCTTCGTCAGACCAACAAATGAACTCAAATCTCAAATTCTTATCACAACGCCAACCCAACAAGCATTACCTACCATAATCATTGTGAGGGAACACTTTGACGCAGTTCTCTGATCCAATTTGCCACATGCGAACAGTTGTATCCACAGAAGCGGACAGTAACGACTGCAAGTAGGATAGTTTCATGAACAAAAGTGGATACTGCAGAAGCTTATAGTATAATAAAATAAACATAATGCATCGGTACTCAGGCAAAGTGTTCATTAACTGACCTTATTACTTGACCATGAAAGATCCAACACATCTCCATCATGGCCGTGGAACTCATGAAGTGGTACCTCTGATAATTGGAAAGAGGCAGGAGGAATGATGACACACACTGAGTCAGAGGTTATCCTCGAACTCCTGGACTTTGCTTTCTTGTCTGTGTCAACATATAGAGGTTTTACTTCAGAAGTCTGATTCATTGTGAAATAGATGCATGAAGGATCGCTTCCAGGACTGTCAATTTCTTCTGTTCTCTCCTGTTCCGATACATACCAAACACGAACGACTCCATCTTCACCTCCAGTAGCTAAATATTGGCCATCAGGACTGAACTTCATGGTTAAGATAGCACCATCATGAGCATTGAATTGTTGCAGTTTGTAGACTGCAGAAAATTCCTTTGTGCGCTTTTTATATTGATGAACCTTGACCCTTCCAGCCCTAAGACCGCTGCACTTCCAAGAATCAGAAAAGCTGGAATCATTTTCATCCCATTGCACATCCAAGATGCAGCTTGCACTTCTCAATCTTTTAAGCCATCCAGTCTTTCTCCTTCCGGATGGCTTCTCACGGTTGCTTAATGAAAAATCTTCGCGCCTCATAGAATACTGTATCGAGGGGGATGGACGATAGCTTCTCTGATGGAGCGAGAGAATGTGTTCCGAGCCAACTTTCCGAAGGCTTCTTAAACTACCACCCACACCCACTTCACTGGCTACAAGGCCCGTACCATTATCCAAACTTTTGATTCTGGGTATAAGTTTCTCCTCAGTCCCAGTGTCTGATGTGCTATTATCTTCACAGGAGGAGCTGCACAATAAACGCCCATTCTCTTCACAAGGGCTTCTCACCACAGCACCACAATTTGACATGGCCCTCTGAACATCTGGCTGGATCTCGCCACCCTCCTTTGGCTCTTCATTGGAATTCCCTAGTGCTTGAGGGAAGCTGTTCATCGTATCCGCACTCAACATCTTCATGAACCTGTCCCGGCGTTCCTTCACGCTCACAGGATCTTTGACCCAGATATCAAAACATCGATCAGGAGGGGAACTACACGTGAATTGGTCTCCACAGGAATGGCTATTCCTCGCAGGGCTGCCGGGACATGAAGCGGGAGGAGATGGGATGTCATCTCTGGAGTCGAAAAACAGGTCCTTCTCCATTTCTTGGATGATGGAATCTCGAGCCATCATTTTTCACTTCAAGACGATGAGACGAGAAAGCACACCTCAATCGAACACCTGCAAGCCCTTATAAACAGCGAGCAAGGTCAAAAATCCTCCGCCTGAAGGGGAGAACGACCAAACAAAAGTGTAAAATCTAGGCAAAATATCCACCTGGATTGCCCTAAGATTACAACACATCCCCCAACCAGAAGGGGCAACGAACCTAGACTCCACTTGCAGCAATTAACATTAAATAAGAGACAATTCGGCATGCCGACTTCGCAAGTCCACGAGCTCAACCATAATCTCCGACACTAATTAAGGAGAATTCAAAGGGCTCGAATCACGCAGCAGAAAAAATGCACATCAAATCCGAATTTTGACGAAGAAGAACAGGAAATCCAGATTAAAACAAACCACCTCGGCCAATAGAAGGATGAGACGATCCAACGAAAGATTCAGCACATCCAAAGAGAAGAGAAGAGAAGAGAAGAGTCTGCTCACCTGATCCGCCATCTCGAAGAGACCCGGACAGCACCGTCAGATCCAAGGAACTTCTCTCCCACCAGGGGCGGCCACCAAACCTTCACAATTCTCTCCCGCCCTCCCCGGATTGGCCGACCGGCGCCCCCTCTAAATAAAAACTCAACCTTGACCCTCAAAAAAACAATTTTGTATTCAACAAACCGGAGCAGAGGAGACAACCCTCGATCTCCGAGATCGAGCGGGCCGAGGGAAGGGATTCAGAGAGAGAGGGGGGATGGGGGTAATCTCCTGCCCGCCCCTCCGCCTCTGCCACCACATCCACCGCTCTCCTCCGCGTTTCCACCCGTATCCTCAGGTCGAATTCTTCGCTTCCGCCCTCTCGCGATCGTGCCCATAAAAAATCGACATAATCGATCGAGGATTTAAAAATCTCCCCCCACGCCGTTGGATCCCTTTCGCTCACGCGGTCGCCGGGTCGTCCCCCTTTTACCGAATCCCCATTGAATAGCTTGTGGAAAATAACCCCTCTCCTCCTCTGGCATCCCCATTCGCAGCAAAACTACAACCGGAAGTCAATGAGTCAACGAATCCTTTTTTGAGTGGGTAGAAGAAAATAGCAGCGAATCAATTTGACCGATATGCCCACCACCACCACCATGTTTCTCCCTTCATCCTTATCGCCTCCTTCCTTCTCGCACGTACATATTTCAAACGCCTTCGGCCTTCTTCTTCTTCCTCAGCACGAACAGCATCGCTTTTGTCTCCGTTAAAATCCACCTCCACCTTTCATGGATTTTGTTCTCCTTAGCTCAAAACATAGGATTTTGAAAGACAAGCATTACATCTATCCATGTCGATGCACTACTCGGCGTCGGATATGCAGGTCCATGCATCTGTGTATCAAAGATCGCGCAATCTCCGGATGGATCCGGCTAAATGGCAATTCTCTCTGTTGGGATTGTTGGTTAAGTCATCGTCAATCGATCGATTAATTTGTTACACTGCTGCCTCTTTGTCCTGCTTCTGCTCGTAATAATCTATATAACCGACGTTATTGTTAATCATACTGTCGTTCAATTGCAGTGCTTTGTTTGCTTCCCATGAGCCAAAATGCTCGACGACAAAACCATGCAAAAAAAATATCTCTGCAACTGCAACTGCAATCAATTAATTAATCAGAGAGAGAGGGAGGCGCTTGCTCTTGCGTTGTTGTTGATCTCTGCCGAGTTCTTCGCCGTGATATTGAAGTATAAACGTTCGAATTGCCCGCACACATATGCCGATTGCCATGCACGCACGAGAGTTCATCAGGATGAAAGTAGACTTGACCAAAAACAAAAAAAAAAGCTTTGCCGTCAAACGAAATATATAAATAATTTTTTCGCTGCGGTTTCCGCAACGATATCGTCAGGCGTGACCTAAGTCTCTGATTCGTGTGTCGAAAGCAAACATATAATAATGTTAATTCATCGGAGGTTGAGCGTGTGGAAAAGAAAACTAGAAGTCTGAAGGCCGAGAGAAATCCACGGACTGGCTGGGTGGTGATACATGAGGTGATGCAGGGGCAATTAGGGATCACAAGAGAACAAAGGAACATGGAAAACACTGCTGCGCAATCCCAGGCACTGTTCACGTTATGGGCGATGCATGCAGTGGAATTGAAGGCATTCTTTTCACCGTCGCCCTTTGGAGAGACCACCGCTGTTGCCCATTTAATCAGCGCAGGGCGGGCCCTGCAAGTGGGGGCGGTCCAGTTAACGGAGAAGACGCAGCAGGTGAACGGCGAACAGCTCGGAACGTAAGCTGTAGCAGTTGTAATTAACTCTGCTGATCAAAAAACGAGGTGTTGAAACTTGGATCAACGAGCCAGGAGATTGACCGACTCCCCGAGAAGAAGAAGAGACGGGGGGGGGGGGGGGGGGGAGGGCGGACTCCACGTGCTCAGCAGTTTGACGGCGATCCGGCGCGCGGCGGCGACTCTTCCTCCCGCAAGAAGACAAAGCATTCAAGTGCGACCCGCCTTGAGGGGGTGAAAACTACTCCGGGCCCCGCCGATCGCCGCCGTCCAGCTTCGAGGAGCCCGCCACCGTCATCGGTGGGGCCGCGGCCTCCGAGCCGTCGATCGGCGGTTTGGTAAACTGATCCTAAGACAGTTCGGGAAGAGGGGCGCATGTTGATGTTTACCGTATGTTACAAACGTCACTTTTGAGACTTTATCATCGAGATCTTGGTGATGATATTGTTCAGAAACGGAGCTCATATACCTTCTCTTCTGGTACTAAGAAAAAGGAACATGTGGGGTGGAGGGTCGATGTTTATGCTGTATCTAACCTTCAGACGTGATCATCATCAGCAGGACAAATTACTTTTTGTCTTGGCCCCTAAAAAACAATGCTCAATTGGCAGCAGTAATTAATCACGGGACGTCAGCTCGCCATGGGTGCAGTGTTCAGGAAAAAGACCTGCACTCTGCCTGTCCACCCAAAGCAAATATAAGTAGTGCTAGCTAGCTCTTGTCAAGCGTCATACTGTTTCATAATTGAAACTATTACGAGAAATATATCTTCAAGAATCACTCACTCTCCTTTTATTGGTGATTCAAAAATTTCCAAACGCAGGGTTCAGGTTCTTCTTCAAAGAAGGAAGTTTTATTACTTTAGCAGAAGACTCACATCAGCAATTAAGTGCGTCGGCAGATGTATTATTTAATCAGGCGATTGTTTTAGCTGTAGCAGCTTTAATCATTGATCCCTAGCTAGCTAGCTAGTAGTAATTTGATCTACTGTAGTTAAATGGAATGCAGTCCGAGATGTGAAGGAGACATTGAACCTTCCTTGTTTCACACTGTAGTTAAATCATGCAAAGCCAGGAACAGTGATCACAGAGATTAACATGTGCAGATCTTTCATATCCTGCAAAAGGCCAAAACAATTATGTAAAACAAAAGAGACGGTGATGCAGGAGGATATACACACGTACAGGAGGGAGAGAGAGAGAGAGAGAGAGAGAGCAAGAGCTAATAATTAATCGAGCACTGAGGTGAGTAAATTATCTCGGCGAGGTTGCTCTGTCCACCTTTAAGACAGCAACTGCTTCTGGGTGGTCATTTATCTTCCGCACCTTGCCCGGGATTCCTGCACAACTCCTAAAAAATTAATCTTCATCATTTCTCTGCGATCATGCATGCATGCACCTAGCACTCGTCGACTGGAATATGATCACTTATATACACACACAGCTTTTTCCACACTGTCGCAGGATTCTTACACAGTGCAGCTGTCAATCTTTGGTCTCTGCAATGGCGATCGAAGCCCCAGTACATATATATTTGTACGCCAGCACACATTCATATATATAGAGAGAGAGGGAGAGAACTATTCTCTCTTAGTAATGATATACGTGAGGTGATGAGAGATGATTTAATATTGTAGCTGCTAATTATAAACAGGGGTGTGGTGCTTCCTGCAGCCACGAACTGTACTTTTATTTAAAAGAGCTTTGGAATTAATATGCGGGTTGAGGGGGACATGTTTGCTACCCACAATCACATGCATGATTCCCTTAATTCATCATTAGGATATAATACAGCAGAAACTTCCAAAGTAGGGAAGCCTGATGCATGCTATATCGATCATGATGTATATGTATTAGGGTTAGGGCTGCAATATTCCTGCCCTCTGTCCAACTTAATTGCGGCCGTCCCACCTCCACCTCACGCTCTAAGGTTTGTTTATTTTTTCTTTGTCGACCAGTTAACCTCACCCTGCAGATCCATTCTATCTCTCCACATATATATAGTTCTTTGGGGTGGCACGGGGAAGGGAATTTAATAAACAATTCGTGCACGTACTTGTGTATTCATGCGCGTCAACAGCAGTATTGAATCCATGAAGGAATAAATATGTATTGAAATTTTTTGACTTGACCTCCGCGTACCGTTGGATATGGAGACTTATTTGTGCTTTTGTTTGGGCCTATAGATGGGACAATAAATAACTAATCGGGCTTTTGACTGGGCCATCATAAATTAGAGGCTCATCGCCCTAAGAATAATACTCACTAGCTTTTCGTCACATCGTTAATAATAACACCAATGCCTTGCTCAAAAGTCTCTTCTTGCACTTGCGCCAAGGGGGAGGCACATCCGGGCAGCCTCGATTGAGTGTCTCCGTGCACCTCCTGCACAGAGAGGGGTCCGCGTGCTATTCTTGCATGAGCCCAATTAAAAGCTCCTACTTGTCTCTCGTGCAAGAAGAGGCTCGTGTGCTATCCCGTATGCGACCTTATGAATCCTCGTGTGAAGGGAGGCTTGTGTGACCTGCACGGCCTTGGAAGAATGTGTTTCTGCTTTGCCGCTAGCATTGGCTCCTGGGTGTACCTCTATCGCCCGTTGTTGTCATACCCACTCCTCGGTCTTAGGCCCATGCACTTGAGCCTTAATGCTGCATCATGCCCCATCGAAGATCCTACAGCGTCTTCCGCCTGGATGCCTATGTCATGTACTCCAGATGTGTTCTGAACTTAGCAGTATAAGAATATACCTATCAGACCTTTCTCAATCTACTTTTCTTCCTTTATTCAAGGTAGTCTTATTTTCTAAAAAATCATTCAAAAGATAGATTTCAACAACATAGAGATAGTTTTCTCATGTTATAAGGAATTAAAATTCTTAATCGTCGCGATCAAATTAATTAAGGGCGAAGTAATGTAAAGCCAAGACATCTTCCGAAACCTAACCTGGTATTTAACTAGTCAGTCAATGACTCTGCGACACTGGGAATGCATGTTGTCAGAAAAGAGGTGGGTTTGACCCTCAAGCCCTTTCTTTCCGCACCTCCTAATATTAAATCGGAAAAAGTTAGGGTTTTCAGTCACCACGGCTTTGTCTGGTTGTAGTTATCCGACTTCTGTGATCGATTGATCGATTAATTAATTAAAGAGGTCTGAGAGATGGAAAGGAGGAATTAATTGGGTTCAGCTCCACCTGCAGCCGCATCAGTTAAATGGGGGAATTATACATCTGCAGAGGCCAATATTAATTTAATTTCCATTGCAGTGGAAGACATGCTTGTTAGGTGAGATATGAATAGGAAGTGTCCTCGGATCTTTCACCGGTCATGGGGGCAGATTGAAGATGAGTTGGGGCGGGAGGTGAGGAAATGGAAGACGGCGGTCAACTCCTGTCCGAAAACAAGTCAATGGATATGAATTTTTTGAAGTATATCTGCTTGTTTTGTTTCCACTGAAATATATAGGATTCTCTTTCCTTCACTTAAAAAGCACTTCTTTTTTTTAAAACTCGGCATATTTATTCCATCAGATAAATGTGAACAAATGTGAGCTTTTTATATGGGAAAAAAGCAGGTGGGTCATGCGCTTAATTAGCAGCTCAAATTAATGAATGCATATGTTGACCTTGCATTGACAAATTCGCTAGTGGAAGCCGGTGAGAGCAAATAATAATCCTGCTTGCCGCTCCCTTCTTCTACACAGAATATATTCTGAAAAGGACACTGATCACGTACAGCATCATTGCAAAATACTTTTTAGACCAAGTTTCTTCGTATACTTTGAACAGGCCGTGATCAGTTTAATTGAAGGAAAGGCTGATAGCGCTGGTTTTGACTTAAACATCGATTCATAACACGGCAGGTTCCCATTGAGATGAACTGTAACGTTACTTCTCAAACTTGCGGTGGTAGCAGTTCAGCTACTGCTCAAGCAGCAGCGGCGCATGCAATGGAATTCCACTCGCTCCTTCCATCTTCCGTCTTCCATCTTCCATCTCACAAGGGGGGATGCACCTGCAGAAACCCAGATCCAAGCGTAAGCTTGAAGAAATGGAAGACGAATCCGAAGAGAAGCTGCAATGCAGGAACCGGCAAACAGTAAACCTGGCGAGTTCATTTGCATCCATCCCCATGCTCTCTGAAACTTTTGCTCTCCCAAAACCTCGCCATTCCTAAGCAGCGTCCGTTCGAGTTGGAAGCCCCACACGTACGCCGTGATTTGGCGGAGAGTTAATTTTCCAGATCGTTCGTTAACCATCTTTTTCCAACGCGCTTCAAAGATGGAATTTAGGGTTGATTTTAAATTAGCCGGTTGAGGTGATCATCACGCAGCTGATACTACTTGGTTGGCATTTAGGGTTTAATTAAATAAATCGGGGTCAGTGCGCGGATGAATCGAAGATAATGCATGTCAGCGTCAGGGTTAGGCATGTGTGGCCTCCTCCGTTTGATTGCTTTGGTTCGCTGTTCCAAGTCAATTCAAAGTTAGAACGAGGAGATATTAACCAATTTAACAAGTTCGTGGTGATTTATGATGGACGTACGTCTGGGAAAATGAAAACCATTAATTAATTTTTCTCTCCCTCCCTCCCTCCCTCTCTCTCTCTCTCTATATATAAATGTGCTAAACGTAATTATATCCTTCCTTTTTGGGTTATGAACTCAAATAAATTAAAACTACGCTACAGAAGCAGTGATAGCTTTTTAAATATCATTGATTAATTTCTGAAGTAAGATTTGTAACTTAGAAAATACAAATGATGCATTAGTGGTATTTTACTGACTACTTTTTTATATTGCACTGTAAACTGTGTTTTACAAAATGAATTTTTATATATATATTATCTTGTAGATGTTTCTAAAGATATTTAAAGATTTTTAAAATATTTATAGTGCAAATAATATTACATTGTACACATATACTTGTAAAATTACTAGAGCCAAAAAACACAAAATGATCAAACTAATAATACCATTACAAGAAAAAGGATTATATTTTTTATACAAAAAAATTACACTGAACACACCATTTCATCAAATATATAGATTAATTTGACCTTGACAGTCCCCCCTCCTTCCCCTTTTTTCCTTGTGCGGCTACAGAACTCACTGCTGCTGTTATCATGAGGCATTAAGGAGGCCTTCTCCTCCATTATGATCAGCTCAATGGCCGTCGATTAACATGAGTCTGGATTCAATTGAGTTCTTCCCTCTGTGTGCTTAATTACCCGGATGAAAAAATTAATCAGTTTTTTTAAAATAAATATACAGTGTATAAAACAGGTTAATTATTATACAAAAATAAGAACGAGAAATTAACTAATTAATATCTGCTGCGATATGTTTTTTCTCTTCATGCGCAAAGAATTAATTTTAACATCTGATCATAAATTTTGGTAGATTAATTTTTTTTTTAATATGCACAACTAATGGTTGACTCACAGTCGTGCATGAATCTAACTTGGGCGACAGCAACAGACAATTAATCGGCATGCTTTGGCGAGAATTAGATTTAAAAATGGAAATAGAAGAATATCTAATTAATTTAATACTGAGGAGCGTATATAGAATATTTCATCTCCAACGCATACCACCTCAAAAGATATGAGAGCCAGCAACCAGCAACCCATCACAATCCATCCTTCTCTTATAGCTTTCATCTATAGTCATTCATAGCCAATCCATTTTTTTTTCCTCAAGATACCTTCTTCTTCTTCTTCTGCTCTTCTTCTTCTTCCTCCTCCTCCTCCCCTTGTTCTTCCTTCCTCCACTTTTGTGCTGTTTTGGATCTTTAATTCCTCGTCTTCTTTCATGGATACTCCCCACTGGCCTCAGGTAAAGTATATCTGTTAATTCGCTCTCCGAGATCTTGATGAATTTTTATTTTCTTTGCTTTGTTTTGGAGAGTTGTAGATCTGCTGCGTTTTTCTCTGGGTTGAGACTTGAGATTGATGCAGCAGGTATTCTTGCTCCTTTATCCCTTATTACGTTGATGGGCTTGATGCCCCCTTTTAAGAGATCTACCTTCTCTCCTGTTGGTGCATCATCATCTTTAGTTCTCTCTCTCTTTCATCCTTTAATTTGCTTTGGCCATAAGCCTTTAATCCTGTCACCCCCACACCTTTTCCTCTTGAAAGCAGCAAACCCACTTTATTTTTCACTCACCTTTTTCTTCCTCCTTTATGATCTCTGTCTTCATGCTTCCCCTTCTGATCTCGCATGCGATAAAGCGGCGACACATTAAAAGTGTGGGCTTTGCTGCTTCATTCCTGTGCCTCCGAACTTTGCCTGTGATTTCTCTTTCATCTTTTCTTTTTCATGCTTTGGCCCCTATTTTTTCTCATCTTCCTGTTCTTCAAAGATTCTTCTTCTTTAGATCTATCTATATATATATATATATATAGCGCCTGTGATCTGATATGTGTATATATATATGTGATCTCATCTCACACCTAAGTCTAGCTGCTTGCTCCAACACTGATTAGTTTTGTGCACTCATGGCGATTCGGTGCTGCTCTCCAGGGCATGGGGCTGGTGAAGGGCCCCACGGAGGAGTTTGCTTCCTCCATGACAACTGCCGCAGCGACCGCCACCACCTCGAGCAACAACCCCGCTAGGCCGGTGGCGGACCGGAGGCCCCGGCCGAGCAAGGAGCAAGCCCTCAATTGTCCCCGGTGCAACTCCACCAACACCAAGTTCTGCTACTACAACAACTACAGCCTCACCCAACCCCGCTACTTCTGCAAGACCTGCAGAAGGTATTGGACCGAGGGCGGATCCCTCCGCAACGTCCCCGTCGGCGGCGGCTCCAGGAAGAACAAGCGGATCACCTCCGCCGCTGCCACCGCGGCGGCAGCCACCGCCTCAGCCGCCAAAAAGCTCCGCTCGCCGGACGGCCTCGCGGACCCATCTTCATACATCTCCCTCTCCACCGCCGGCACTCCGAAGGCTCCCAAGTTCCTCGAGGGGCAGGACCTCAACCTGGCCTTCCATCTCCCTCCCTTCGCCGACTACCCCACCAACCTCGAAACCGGCAGCAACGGCGCGTTCCCCGGTGTCGGTTCTCTCTCCGCCATGGAGATGCTAAAGAGCAGAATGCCCTTCATGGCGTCGATGCCGATGCCGACGCCGCCCCCGGCGCCGTTTCCGCTGGATTACGGCGGCGGCGGGTTCGGACTCCAAGAGTTCAGACCGGCTACTCTTAGCTTTCCTTTGGATGCAACCGGTGGAGGGACGGAGGACGGCGGCGGTGGCGGCGGCAAGTTTCTGTTTCCCTTCGAGGACCTAAAACCGGTGGCGGCCTCCTCCAACAGCATCGCGGTGGATCAGTTTGAGGCGCAGAGCAAGGGGCAAGGCGGTGCAGGCGATCCTCCTGGATATTGGAGCGGCATCATTAATGGCGGAGGGTCCTGGTAGAGAAGATCAAAGAGACGGATGCAAGGGAAGATGAGAGACAGCAGAAGAGCCTGTTATTCTAATTAATTTAACATGCTTGTTCATCATTCATCATCACTTTTGTTTAATTTGCAGTCTGCAGTTGCTCAAGCCTGACCTAAGACAGATCGATCGATCGATGATATTTATATACATAAGGTTTTTAAATTTTTTTCCTAAACCGCACCACATTAGCTAGCTAGTTCTACTTCTCCTCTTATTGTGGATATATGTGAAGCTTCATTTTATGTTTGGCTTCAAGTTAAAAGGTTGATTTATTGTCTCAGCAATTAAGTAGAACTCTTCTTAATTAATGGCGCTTGTGGTAATACGTACATAGGAGGAAGATAAAGAGCTCTTCTTTCATTGACTCATTTGCGGGCAAACAACTTTAAATGCTCATGTCTGTGAACGAGGACCAAATGGGAAGCAAGTATGGGGTTGATTTTGATGTGATATTTTTTTGGAGTCATGCGTACCCGACTGGAGTATTAAATCTGTTCGCAGAATTAATACATATAATGGATGATTGGAAACAAATGGTTTCGATGCGATGATGTTCACTGATCTGATGTGTACCTTTCATCAGTTTTTTTCCTTTTCTTTTATCTCTTGCTCTAAAATATACATTTTTTTTCCTCTTTAATCAGTCACTTTATTCTTCCCTCACTTTAGCAGGTCGTCTGAGATCGATATATCTACTCCCCATCTCATCAACTCAACTAAGATTCTCCTCCGCCATGAAAGAAAGAAAGCAGAAAAAGAAAACCCAGATCATGCAGTGCATGGGGAACTATAAACAGCCAGCAGCAGCCGGCCACCAGGTATATGTCATTCACATCAAATCTTGCAGCGAGTAATACGAGTACTTGCTGTTTCTGCCTGATTAAACCAAAAGGATTGGATGGGGAGAAGATGGAAAATAAAGCTGGAAAGCAGTTCATCTGCCTCAGCAAAAGCCCTCGTTACCTAATAATGATTCCTGCAACCACTAACAACATGCGCGCGCGCACACACACGCTGCTGCATGATTAATATTGCAGCAGCAGCAGCACCACCCAACGTGGCCTTTCTAAATAAAATTTGGCAGGCTCCATCCTTCTCCCATGCGCCCCTCTCCCTTCTCGAGGAAGAAGGGGGTCCCCCGCGAACATTCCCCTGGGAATGGCCGCCCCACCAATTTTATTTTTATCGTGCATTCCTTCAGATCAATTTCCAATGCACGTATATTACATACATAGCCGCATTATTTACGAGCGGAGTCATTTTTGTACCCATATGCGCTATATAATTATTTAATTAATCAACATGGATATATTTTTGTTTTGTTCAACAATCGCATTCCTTTAACCAAGTACTAAGTTATATATATATATATCAAGGTAGCTGCTAACTAGGAAGTGTTTTTATTGCAGTGATATATTTTGTCCATTACTGCTGTGTGGGTAATGCATCGTTTTCCTTGGTGAATCTTTCCTAAAATTTAATTTAAACAAGGTTAGTTTGATGTAGGTAGTAGCGCTACATATTAATTAATTGCCTTGCACTATACATATATATAAATAGTCTCACATGCTAGAGTGTGCAGTGTAGTAGTAGACTATGATCAACCTAATATAATTTTCCTTTTTTTAAAGGAGCTAGCCATCTATCTAGTTTTGATTAACTAAATAGCAAGGTGAGGTAGTCACTGAGGAAGTAGTTTGGTGCATGAATTATTAAATTGCTATCATTATATTGTGAGTTATGGATGCTACTAAATATGCATTGCAGAAATTGTTAATGAAATTTGTACCTTACAGAATATAATAGGCGCATAATTAATTAGATTTTTTTCACCGTCTATTTTTTTCAAATTATTTTTTAAAAACTAATAAAACTATTAGAATTAAATTAGGGTTGGAATAAGTAGGTTCATGACTTTTTCTGTATAACCCAATTGCTTTAACAAGAATGACACATACTCTGTGCACTTAAGAATAAACAATTTGTTGTCAGAAACAAATTAAAATTTGCTTCGGTTCATTATTTTACCCACAAGCTAGCAGTTGGGTTCACCTTCCAAATTGGCTCGGCCTGCGACGGAGAATCCACTGCGACCTGATTCCGTAAATTTTTAATTAAATATCCGTGAATGTGTATATATACGTATAGTATTATAGTTAATAAAAGGCGAGTAAAGAACTGCATTAAATCTTTCTTAATTAGTAAGATATGTATATATCTTTTAAAGAGTTTGTGCGATCCTTTTCCTGCCATGCATCTTGGCATATCGATCTCTAACCCGGCGCACTGCGGCGTTTACGTCCTCCACCGTCTCTGTACCCTTCCTTATTCGCCTGCGGGAGTTCACGAAGGCACACAGCCCTCGGACGCCGGTTAACTGGAGCTTCTTCAACTTCCGGCTGGTGTAGTTCGTGCTGCGTGCTCGGCATCGCCTCAGGCGCCCTCCTTCATTCTCTTCCTCCATGAGGCTCGCCGTCCACCGCAGCGCCACCGGCGGCTTCGACTCGCGGCTTGGCCTTCGTTGCGAGCTTCCTTCTGCACCGCCGACGTAAAATTGCTGCATACGAATTCGTGCGCTGCCTTTTTGAGGAAATGATTGTGTGAATCAGCAGGTGCCCCTGGAGGGAAACTCCTGCTAATTTGCCGGGTAATTTAAAAACGCAGGAAGATGAGCTCCGGAATCCTGAACTCATAGGAAGGTGGAAGGACCTGCAGCAGCTGGAGATGGAGGCAAAGCCTCCTTCTTTCGGCATGGAAATGGTAGTAGGGGTCGCCTGCCACCGCTCGAGCATCCACGGGTTGAAGCTGAGCAGCTTGATGATTGGCGGGGGACGTGAGGGCCATTGCAGGCATAGAGTTAAATGTTGCAATTCTTTTATTAGAATGAAAATATTACTGGATACATGAGAGGAATTTCTCCTCCCAGATCATGATGGGTAAAACATCATTCTTCTCAGTTAGCTTAAAAATATTCTTTAATTTTGAAAAAAAAAAGTTTAGAGGAGAAGATGTGGGACAATCATATTTTCCGTGAATACTACAAATTTCATATCCATTAATTTTCTTTCTTTGGAAGTATATTGCTTAAAAAAACTTGTTCTTTTCATTTAAAAACTAAAATGGAAGCATACTATTCAATTTAGTTAAAAATGTAAATAAAATACTAATCAATGTTGTTTTTTCTTTACCAAACGCCGAGAAATAGCGTTGATTTTGTCCGTTGTTGATGAAGAACAAATTAAGTTAATGGCGACAGAAAATTGTAGGTAAGTGATGTCAGTCAATAGCTTAGCAGCCTTAGGACTTAGCTTGTGGGATTCAGATAGTCGTATACGGATGGATCCAAAATTGGAATATGTCCAGCTACATGGTGCTATGCACCACCACAAATGGAAGAAAAAAAGCTGCAACAACTCCCTCTCATCTGGGTCAAGATTTAATCAATTTTGCGTTCGGTGGATTGGAAGTGAAGTCAGCACTCCTGTCAGCAATTAATTTATTTTTGGGTCCAATTTATGCGTGAGAAATAGCGTTTGTTTTTTTAAAAAAAAAGTTTGTTGAATAAGAATCATTGAGCTAAACTTGTTAAAATGTCGTTAAAACGAGCATAAAAGTTCCAAATCTTAAAGAGAGAGGGAGGAGAAAAAGGGAGAATAAAAGGGAAGATTGGGAAAGATGAATATACAGAGATATAGGAAAACAGAAATGAAGCAAGTGGAAGAGAGGTAGAAAATATTAGGACACAGATTATAGACAGATATGGAGAAAGAAGAGTTGCGTTGGCTCCATTGGACAACTTAAGACAAAAGAAGATAACCACAAGCTATTTCCACAGTGCATGACAAACCATTAACGTTCTGCTGATCCAGAAAAAACAAATAACTGGCACTCGATTGTGTAAACTTGGGTAGGACAAACTGGCTGTTGCAATGGGTAGTTAAGCTATAATACAAAATATCCATCTGCCGAGGACTGGAGAATGATCTCTAAATAATATGTAAACACAAATGTTTTTCTCAAACCTATGTGGCACCTATTGGAAAGGATGCAGACCTACTCTTATGTATAATACTATGCGCCAACAGTTCCAAATGCCAAACAACCCAAGAAACTTAACTACAGCGCTCGAAAACCTGGCAGCATTGATCTGATGTCGAAATGGAGGCGGAATAAATTTCTCATCTGTAATTGCTGTAAATAGGTCAATTAACCAGTTATAATGCCAGCAAGAATGTCGCTCTTTCCTCTTGCATAAATAGTGTAGACAAGGCGGATTGCATCGAGCCACCCATACAAAGCATCCCACGTATCAGCAACCTAGTACAAGAAGGGTAGATAATACAGTTGTTGAAAAGACGAAATGTACAAGGAGTATGCGTGTCTAAGAACTGAACATTTTGTACAGCAGTAAGACCAACATCTTCACGAACTTCCAGTATTAGAATAAATTTGAACACAAGTGGGGTATTTCATCTTCACTAACTAAAAGGAACACAACGACATTAGAAAAGTGCAAACTCTAGTGGAACTTTATATTAGGATAAAGTAAATAAGTTGACCAGTCACACGATAAAAGATCCATTATCACTGATCATCAACCCTTTTGATTCTGTAAAATGATATGATTTTACGTGTTATACTTATAAACTATGCTGTTAACAACGAACTATGATCAAGAATAAAGTAGGTTTTCAATCCCGAGCAAAGGCAAGGGGAGATAAGAGATATATTGTTCCCCAAAAATAGCAACTAGCCCCAGAAGCATATGAGATGAAATAAGAAACCTATTAAATTACTCTAGATATTTCAGAAGAGAGAATGCAACATTTAAAAAACAGAAGGATTCAAAAATAAAGAACGAGAAATAAAACCAAATAATTTCTTCTATTGACATGTTTGGATGAGGATACGTACCAAGTAAACTGGACCATGAACAGTATCAATGCAAAGGCCAGCTCCTCTTGGTAGAGTAAGGTCTGCACAGGCTGAGACAGAAACAATGTCGCGGACATCAACTCTAACCAATGATTTATCAATTTGTGGAGACCCTAGTGATCTTGAAGAAGGGCTTGACAGATGTTTATCAGCCTTACTACTGGCCTGTGAAAGAAAATATTCAGATATCTCAATAATAATAATACTGAACTATCAAATAAAGGAAAACATATGCATACAAAAATGAAATGAAATTCCTTCTTAAACTCATTCACAGACAACCACTATATCCAGTGAAGTGACCGCTTTTAATATGCAACATTATCGGCCTGTACGCATAAGCAGTCTACAACAGGACTACAGGGCACGTTGTTATTGAATACAAGGACAACTCTTTCCCCCCATCAGACCAAAAATAAAGAAAGTATTCCAAAAATCCTCAGTAGAGAAATTGGTGCAAATTTTAATTGTTCACAAGGATAAAACATACAAGAAGATCATCACAGGTGACACAACATAGATGAATTAAAACATTTTTAGAATAACAATTAGTAATCCAAAAAATTAGACAGGAAAACGGGGCACATTTATGTCAGTATAAGGATTTGCAATTCAACCACAAGAAAACTAGTACAAGTATATGGCCATATTACTAAATTGAAAGAAAGAGATTAAAAGTTGAGATTAAGCGAGGAATGAATTGGTGTTCAGACAGCAGCAGATGTTTTCTTTAAATTTCTCTTTGTTCTCTATATGTTTTCCTGCATTCTCCCTCTTCGTTTTTTCTCCTTATTTGTTTAATGTTCCGCTGCTGCCCCTAAATGTCATTTTGGATGATATATTGAAATGTATCATTTCAGATTAGTGAAATGAATGCCATGTCTCATCTCAAAAAGAAAGCAGAAAGAAGAATTAGAATGGATGACGGAAGGTTCAGGGCATATTTGGTTGTCAAAACTATTTACTTTTTATTTGATAAATATAAAAATAGATTTTAGCAAAACTATATTTGCTAAGAATATTTAATCTAATAAAAACTTCTTTCGTTGGTCGAATTTTTATAACCAAATATACCACGTTGTAGTATTTTTAAGAAATCAAGTTAAAAAATCTCAGAACATCTTAAAGTTGTTCTTGGATTTTCAAGATTTTTTAATCTGAATTCTTAAAAATCTAATTTTTTTTTTAAAGATAGACAACCAAATAACTCTATAGCAAAATTAATTCTTGTCAGATAAAAAATTCTTTAAAAAATTTGGCAATTTAAATTTTAGCCTTAGTTTCTACATATCTTTACTAGAATCTCAAGGAAGTTTGTAAAGAATAAGTTCATCATACTCACCTTTCACAAAACATGTCAAAGAATGAAACGAATCTTGTTTTCCAACTAAACAAAGATGACAAATATAACAAAGATAATTCTAAGAGAAAACCAAGATTTTTCTACTATTTCTCCCAATTGCATAGACATATTGTATTTAGGTTAAGACAATCAGAAATCTATTAAAACCAAACGAAGAGAAAAACAATCAATGGCTTCCTGCATATCCCTAAAGTTGCATCACTGTTACCAATGAAACAACTAAAACCAATACCAGTTTTAGAAATTAAAAGTTATACAGCCAAACAACAAAGTTTCCAGATAAATTGTTTTAGAAGAGAATAAGCAAGAAAATCTATAACCTTTTTATGAAACATATAACTGGAATCTAACCTGCTGAAGTCCTTCATGGTTTAGAAAAAATTGAGATCTTGGCCAATCTCTATGGGGTGCAATTGGTAGATGTGCAGGTTGGGCGGTTAAATATCCCACTTTGAAGTAGGGTAAAGGCAGCTGTCAACGAAGAACCATTCATGAAAAACAAATAGAAACAAATATCAACTTGTCAAATCAATATATATCTTATGCTTAGTCAATTTCATATGAATTGGCAAGACAGCAGAAATATTGTGAGAAATAACCCAGCAGGGATCACCATATTATAATTAATAATTCCATATTCTAACTGTGACAAAAACAATATGCAAAAGAATTTAAAATGGAATTACTTTTTAGAAATGGTAAATAATTCTTGAACACACAGAAACCAAACTGAGTGACCTTAAGATAGAATCTAGGTGAATAAAAGGGGAAGGAAGAAGAGGAAGGTAGGATTTATCTAACTGAACCAATTTATTAACTTGAGGTATCATAAGAGATGCAAGTGCAGGTTGAGGCAGAGGAAAAAGAGGTCGACAAAGAGAAAAAAGAAGAAAAGGGATGAAGAAGAGAAGAAGGATCAGGAGAAAAGGAAGTAAGACGAGAAGAAAGGAGGAAAAAAATCGTTTATAAGTATATGGAAAGGGGGAGAAGGAAGAAGAGAAAGAGCAGTTGATTCAGTTCATCAATGACTCAGTTCAAATGGGGTCAATGACATGGTCTTACATATATGCCAAGGTTAATAATAAAAGATATTATTTATTTCAAAATTTTAACAAGATAAGAAAGGGATACTAATTGGAAAAATAAGATGCCCGCAGAACTGAGGAGTTCATGTGCAATTAGGCTAAATAGAAGAGGTGTTATTGCAGTTATCCATATTTTTTATCCTAACAGATTTGTTAATCTAACCTATTACTACTGACATTTCAACAATATTCTGTGGGCAGCAGACAACTCACCATTGAACGAACTAGTCTTAAGGCACTGTGATAAACCTGCATAAATGTCAAAGAAGAAAGATAATCAAATCACTGAAACAACACTCGTTTCCAGAAACTAGAACCTTCATAAAACAATTACTAAATTCTTTGCTTCCATGCAATTCATCTGTAATAGCACGAGCTCTGTAATATACCCCTAGATGGAAAACCAACTCACAGTAAAGGCATTCCTTTACAAAATTTCAAGCAAAAATTGATGTATAATGATGCATGACATGTCAAGACTGTGAAACTCTAGAAATAACCATTAAGGTGGATGCTATGTTACAATGGAGAGCCAGATACCAGCCATAGAAAATCACAGGCAAGGACAGCGAACAACGATGTCACTGTGAAATGAAAAAATATCAAGCACAAAAAATTGGGAAAGAGCAAGATAATGATTGAAGGCAAGAGAAATAGACAGTTAAGTACTTATACTATCTCTAATACTATCCTTATAGATATAAGGAATGATAGGATCGATGTTGTCAACTCTAAGAGACTACACAACCTCACAAACACATTATGAATGTATACTGGGATGGTTAACAACAAAGAATGAAGCATGAGGAAGCAGGAAGCTATGAGTCAAAGAAAGAAATGCATCAAAGAAGCTTCTGAACATATTTGGTCGGATGTGTTTCAGAGAAAAGATAAGTTATCATGAATGGTTGGGTTCATCACTCTTGTGTTACAATGTTCTTAGCAAAAGCAGCCAAGCATGCTTATAAATCAATCTCTCAAACTAAACATCAGGAACATGTCATAAGGAGAACTTATTGTACGCCAGAGATCAAATATCTTGTGGAACAGGAGATGAAGACATTATTTTCAAATTTTAGCAGACATCAATTGGCATGCTCCTGATACCAATCAGTAGATATAGCTTCTTATTCCCAGATCTTCAAATCTGGTACACTATTAAAAATGATTGTTTTTTGGTAAAAAGAAAGGACCTCACCACTCTCAACTACAAGCTGATGACATGAGAAGGTTCCATCAGTCATGAGCAAAACAGCCTAGCCAACACAATCAACTAAAAGACTACAAGCAGCCAGTTAATTTTGGAAGGAAACAGCAAGGGGTTCAAAGCAAACCAGATGGCGTTCTTCACAGAAATTTCAGGAGGAAAACAGATTGTCATTGGTAATGAACATAAATTTGCCCACTTGAAAACAAACATTTTTCCAGCACCCTAGGAAATGCTTGCTCATATGAAAATTATTTTAGGAAGTCTGAGCAACTCTTCCTGGACCAGACAAGAACATCTTGGCCAAGAAGTTTCTATCAGCCACCTCTGTTTGAGGGTGCGAGTCAGAAAACAGAGCATACCGAATAATTAGGTTTCAAAGCATGTGCAGCAGCAATGTATATAGCCGATTGGCTATAAAGCTCATCAGGAGAGATGTCTTTTGCATTGATGGGTCTGCCAGATCGAAAAGTGTCCTCAGCTAAGCCATACTACATAAGAAACAAAAAGGCCATCAGATCCGTTCACCACTGAAAAGTCTGGAGCAGAAAAATAATAATACAAAAAAATGAAAAGGAAAAAATATAGGCACATAGCAGTCAAGACTTACCAATACTGTCCCAAGATTGTAAATTGCTCGATGAAAATCAAATTGCAATTGGATGGCGGCACGGAACTGCCAAATGAAATGATTACAAATTATCATAATTAAAGAAACAACAAGAACAAGTCATATGCCTAACGTTCATTGCCTAACCTTACTTATTGCTGTTTTTATAATATTCTGCTTCTCACGTACAGGAACAATTGCACCAAGCTCCTGCACCATGATTTCAGACATAAATATCAAATAAACATTAATGCTAAAAAAAAGTAAACTCGGTTGATAAACAACTATAATGATAGTACCTGCAGAGCAAGACCCCAGTTGTTAAGGGCCTACAATATGAAAAAAAAAATTAAAGAGGTCAATTCAGTCTCATCAGTAGCAGTTCATTAATGCATGAACAAAATAATAAGAATATAAACTAGTCCGTGCAAAATTAGACAAAATAATTAACAAATTATAAGCAACTTAGCATTCACAAGCAATATAAATCAAGTATGTCAAATAATCAGTAAAAACATTGATTTTCCAAAAATTTCATGTTCATAACACAAGAGAGCAAAGACCACTTTGGAGGAGCACCTGAAAAGACAGAACTAAGATTACCACAACACAACACAATGAGGTTTCCTTCTGAAGCATTTTGTTGATAACAATTAAATGATTTGTGAAAATGAATCCTCAGAAGGAGCCAGATACTAGCATGTACCATATATACCTCCAGTTTTATATTTTGTAGGCCATCATCATTGTATGAACCCACTTGATCAGAATGCTAACCTTGTTGCATAAAGCCAACTGGGGAATGCATGAGTAGTCTGATACTTTCAGGAACATCTCCACTCAAAGAAAATCCACAGAAAATACAGTTGTACTGATTTGTCCTAAGATCTTTGAAAGAAGAAATAGCAAGATTGGTTACTGGATTCTAAGCAAGCTATCTTAATGTACAGATGCTAATGTCATTGAGTTTCAGAAAACATGGTACTCACTAATATGAGGTACTTCAAAAAATAAATTAAATGATTTGAAGATTTTACTTAAGTATACAAATAAAACAAATGCAGGTGAAATTAATACATCAGAAGAAAAGCCCATGATGGGAAAAAAATCATATTGGCAAAATAACAGAACATGACAAGTAATTAACAAAATAAAAATACAATGATATGAAAAGGTAATTCAATATAGCAGACCTGTGGGCTATTCCAGTTGAGTTGAACAGCTCTCTCATACTTTTTGGTTGCCTACAGAACAAAATATCAGGATGCTACTAGATCCTTCATGAACCTTAAAAAAATGCAAGGATGAAAAGATATTCTAATAAACAAAGCAGCAAAATTGTTACAGATAAATAACAAAGCTAGCACGTAGCTGTTAGGATAGAAATAAAAGACAAACTCAGAACATCCTAGTGGCTCAGCTATATATCTATCCTCTAATAGCATGTTTCAAAGGATTTTGTTGGCATAGACATGTCAAGATAACACTACCAAATAGGTGTTTTGGTAACATCATGAAGAAAAATGTATTTTGCATAATGTTTCGGCATAGCACAATTATATCACAAGAATAAAAAAGGTGATTAAAGCAACATTAGCCAGTGCGAAAAGCTATTTATAAAAAAATAATAAAAAGGATCAAAATATTGACCAATATCTGTAGGATTTATTTGGATCACAGGAATGCCAATCAAACTTTAATAGAATATGAAAATAGAAAACATAAGATACCAGGTAAGTTAAGTTTGACCTGTTTCCATAATTCTTCAGCCTCCTTTGTACGCCCACGCATCTTTGCACGATCAGATATCGCAATAGCCCAATTATAAAATGCCTAAAAAAGATCATGTAGTTAAAGAACATAATGGCACTTGCAGCTCTATAAAATTGTATACAATATTGGAATTAACTTCAAACAGAATTTGAGATGAACTTTCTTTCTTTGAGAAAGAATTTGAGGTGAATTATAAACAGAACTCACAGCAAGTGAGAATTCCTCAAGTGACAATTCTCAGAAATCAGTAGGTAGTAAAGGTCACAAAAGTACACAACAACAAACAAACAAATTATTTTACAAGGATAGCATACTCGGGTAATTGTAATTGAACATGCATATACAAGCAACCTATTGAAGATTTGAAGCAACAGGAACTGTTCCTTCACCAGCAAAAAAGTTAAATGATTATAAAATCTCAGGGTTCAATTAAAACAGTATAGATACATATGCCTTTTGCCTCTAAAAATTAACCCAGAGAAAGAATCCTATGCAAGACGTCTTCATATAGTACTGGCCAAATAGAGTGGAACAGATTACACATCTTCTGTATCATATAGTATATGCTAGCAATGAAAAGGCTGGTCAAGCGCAGTCCACAACCTAGGAGGACGAGAACAATACAGATACATATGCTATGTACAACAATTAACTTGGATTTCATTTAAGTGGTTCCTCTTAAAATTCACTCTGTTTAAGATATTAAAACGGCACTTCACAATTCCTATTTAAAAATACTTAGAGATTCTTCTCTAAAGCCTTTTTCATCCACATACTATGCATCAAGAAATGATCCTAACCAAAGTTGTTGAACTTTAAAATTCTGATTCATGCCCTCTATCAGTTGGTTGCCTCTCCAGAATAGTACCATACAAACAAACACAGTCGGATCATATGTTTCTAATATTTCAGAAAAGAGGTGCCAAAAACACTAGAGTTAATTTACTTACATCATAAAGTGTAGGACAGAGTCGTGTGGCTTCCTCATACTTTTTGCAAGCCTCTTCAAGTAAAGCATCTTTGGAAGAATCAGAATCTGGACCAACATTATCAGCACTCTCCTGAATTTTATCACAAGAGAAAAAAAAACAAATGACCAATCAAAAAAGGAATAAACTATATTCCTACATTCTTAATCCTACAGCATCGCTCGCACAGTATTCTATTGCAGGTGTATGATTTAGAACTCTCCAATCATATGTTTGGCAATGTCGCATGTTTCACATATTTTAAGAGTTTGCATTCCTCCCCATGTTACCTTTGACAAGGATCTACCTCATCAACGAGAGTTAGTGGGAATGATATTTGTGCTTCTTCCTTACCATTGCCTTATATGTTAATCTTACCCAAATTTCAAATGTTATTCAATTTATTAGAATAATATGGAAGAAAACCATCATGATGTAATGAATTATTTGTCTTTAAGCAGAAACTTACCTACTTTCTCTGTCAAACTGTATGAATAGATGATGAAATATATTCTCAAAAGCACTATTTTGTTAAAGTAGACATTTCTACTTGGAAGATTGACAGCTTCACTTTCTCAACAGTTATAACAATATACATAAAAAAATCAAAATTGCTGGTTACGGACAAATTATCAGTCCCCACGAAACTTGACCACCTTCAGTCAGATGCCATAGATGCAGGACATATGGGCACAAATTACCTTTAGTTGCCTGCTACTGGGATCTGTTATATGAAGAATTTATCTCCAATAAGCATTAAAAAATAAAGATTTGAAGGTAACAGGAAAAATACCTGGAGAACCAATGCCCAATTATAAAGTGCATCATGGTCTTCTGGATTCCTCTCTATCGCACTAACATACCTAGAAGAATATGAAGGAATCATTAGTTTGCAAAAGTACATCTTTGAGCATCACTATAAGCATGATAATTTTCCATTTTCATATCCATATCATCCTCAAGATTCAAGGATCAGGTCAATGTAAAGCACAAGCTATCTGAGAACAAATTGTTCACACTCAGGGTAAACAGTGATATGAGATATCCATATTTGGCCTCCACAGATGTAGATGTCAATCTCTTATACACTTCAAACCAATAGATAAATGGCCTCCACAGATTGTGGAAGTTCAAAGCATTCGATCATCTCAATAATATGAAAGAAAAAGGGGAGGTAATATGAAAAACGAAATGGAGAGTAAGTGCTGAAGATTCCTTCATATCAGTCCATAAAAAGGTTGAAAAATGGCCAAAAGAGCTAACAATAGTCAGTAAAGTGAATAAAAATGCAACACCTATAATATTAACAAAGTCGACTTCAGAAGTAAAGATAATGAGGAATTGAAGATGGAACATACTTTCTAGCTGCATATAAAAGTATCCTTTGGCGAGATCGGCCTTCTTCATCCACTCCAGTAACTTTATTGATTAAATCCATGGAAATGTCATTCTGGCTGAAACAGAAATGCTGTTCAATTTAGCTTTCCCTTGTGAAGGAAATTTAACAATAATAGGTAGCATACATGTGTCACCTAAAAGATGCATGAAAACAGACAATCTCCATGCATGCATGAATAGTACATCACAACAAAATGAAAATAATTGAGCATCTTAAAGTTTAAAGACACAAAATGATGATAATTTATATGAGGCTAACCTGAAAATGAAAACCAAGATTCGGTAGAGAAAAGTAACCAAGATATAGCAGGTCTTTAAATAGGTTCTTCAGAAAGAATCTCTTCGGGATGTTTAACACAAATTAAACTGAGTAGAAGGAGAACAAATTAGCTATATATTGGACTATAGCGTAATATTGCATTCCACAGTTAATATATAAGTCAGATATACACCTATACATCACAACAAAGAGAGGCACTTATTATTTGTTACATCAACTTTAATGAAAAGTTATATAATAGAGATCCCAGAAAGTTTAATTCTAGACTTCTAGATAAGAAACAATTTCTATTCCACCTATAAAAAGTCAACTTTCAGGTCAGCTAGTAGCCATAGTAAAATGAGCTTAGACCTATTGGAATCTAGGATATTCTTTCTATCCTGCCTTTCCCGCAGTTTCTGCAATTTCTGTATAATGGCACGAGTCTACTTGGATTAGTAAGTCTGACTTTATTACAGAGAAATTAACATCCAATACAAAATTAACATAAAGGCAAAAACAGCCTAATAAAGTTATATAGACCTATGGTGATATGATTTATTCATTCTATTGCACTTCAATATTGCTTTATCGATTATAGCATACACCATACTTTATTTCCATTTTTCGATAAAGATTCTTCTTAAAATCACAACTCCTCTGATCTAAGGAGTGTTATGCATGGTGTCTAAGAGAGAGCAACTGAATAAACCACTTACAAGCATTCCCTGTATGAGATCCAGATGCGCAAAATCAAATAATTTCTAGTTAAATATAGTACCATGCAATTTCTGTGGTATAAATTACGTATACATTGCCAGAGGATTAGTTAGTTAAAACAATGTCAGAGGATTAGATTTCCATAATAAGTGGTTATGAAATGATGCTCATGGGTCTAATTCTACAAAAGCACCAAAATCAATTGGGAGAAAAGGCATCATGCTTCAAGCGTTTCAGCTAGATCAAGACACTGCGAAGGGAGATCAGGCAGGCAAACCTAAAAGACGAACCCTCCGCAGCGCTACTCCTCTGTGCATCGCTACCATCATCTCTGGTCGGATCCCCCGTCCAGGACCTCTCGTCCTTCCCTCCGGCTGCGCCCTTCTCCTCTTCCTTGAGTTCGTCTAGGAGCTCCCGCATTGTGAACGTGCGGAGCCCGTCGCCCTTCGAAGCGTCCCCGCCCGCAGAGTCGGAAGCTTCCTTCTCGGTTCCCTCTGCCTTGTTCTCGCCCCCCTTGGCATCCGACTCCCGTTCGACATCGCCGCCATCGACTTCCGACTTCGGATCAACCGCCGGTCCAGCAACTCCCGATGCGTGTTCGGTCTCGGCTCCCACTGTCGATCGGATCTCGCCTTCTTTATGCTCCATGGCAGATTCGATCTCGTTTTCCTTGGTGCCCAATGTGGATTCGAACTTGATACCCTTGGCCTCCACCGGAGAATCGGATCCCTGGCCAATTTCGCCAGGCAGATAGGAGATCTTGTCGTTCTTTGGCTCCGCGTCCTCCATTACGGGGGATCGAAGGGATTAGGGTGCTCTTTCCGGAGGAACAGCCGAACAGGTGGTGGAAGCAAATCGCTCAAACTGGAGACCAAGGAAGACCCTCGCTTTTAGAGACGTGTGCAATTTCCCCAAAAAGCCCCTGCTCTAACTACCTTACCAGGCTTTTAAGGCTTCATCGTCCATGAATTGTCGTCAATTAACTTTGTTGGGTCGCATTATTGTCTGATGAGAAATAATTATGTCATTTTGGAGGGTTTGTCTATAATTGAATGGAAAGGCATTATAAACATGTCAATTGGACTTCAATTAGGATCCAACTTCATTAATGAATTATTTTCATATGATATTTAAATATATTTCGAAGGGTGTGTTTGATTTTTTATAGATATTAAATATTATCATTCTAATTAATTAAAAAATATTTATCATTTTGATACCTTTTTTATTTGGAAAAAAAAATTACCGGAGGAGTATTTGAAAAAAAAACTAAAATTATCGCCCATTCGCATTTAAGTTCCGAGTCAATAAAGTAGAGGCTCAGACGCGATCCACGAAGCATCCGCCAAATCCAACGGTGATTAAGCCTTTTAAGCGATTGGCTCCTCTGTTCTCCCGTCGCCAACCACTGCCGCTGCCGCCATGTTGACGAACTCAGCCGCTCTCTCTTCTCTCTCGCGCTCCTCTCTCCCGGGCCGCGCGCGGCCTCCGCTCACACCCGCTTCTCCTTCCTCCTCTTCCCTCAATGCCAGGGCCTCCGGTAGCGGCGATGCTCTTCGCCTCCAGGTCCGAGAACCGCCCGACGCATCACTCGAGATCATCGGCAGCCGCTGGTCGATTCTCTCTCACTTCGAGAGCCTTCGACGGCCCTACAGGCCTTTCCCCCTGATCGGGTGGAATCGTCACGTTGAGACCATCTTCGCCGCTTTCTTCCGCTTCCGGCCCGCGGTCACTCTCCGGCGCGAGTGCCTGCGGACCAGGGATGGTGGAACGATCGCACTCGATTGGGTGGTTGGTGACGAGCGGCTTCTTCCATTTGATTCCCCCGTACTCATTCTCCTGGTTAGTATGCTCGTACATACATAAATTGTGTATAATTTTTGGTGAAAAAAAAATCTGATCTTTGGTGATAGGGGAAGGGTAGCAAAATGTATAAAAATCGAGAATCAGATAGTGGGACAATAATCTATGGCTAACTCACCAACTATGAAGGGTTTATATTAGGCTGCTTCATCATTTCGAAACAAGACGAGGTGAGGGGCAGCTGGCTGTTTGAGACAGCAAACGGGTGGATTTGGTCGAACATTTATTTTGGGTCAATGTTTAACTATTGCTAGCCTGCTGTTAGATGCTATTTTCAGGAAAAAAAAATGCTACTGCATGTTACTGAAGTTGATATTCCATAACGAAGTATTCATCAAAGTGGGGTAGGTGCATGGACGCAGCAAGAATATGCATGATGTCTCATAATCTTTTCTGACTGGTTGCGATTGTCCTATAAATTTTGTCTTGTTCAAAGAGCAAGTGAAAGATCACCATCAGTGAAGCTTTGCTCAAACATCAATCATTGCTGACTGCTGATTGTACTTGTCCCATGCTTGTTGCAGCCAGGTCTAACCGGAGGAAGTGATGATACATATGTGAGACACATGCTCATGCGAGCTAGAAATAAAGGATGGCGTGTCGTAGTGTTCAATAGTCGTGGTTGTGCAAACAGCCCTGTTACCACTCCTCAGGTATTGCAGGGTTATTATTTTCGTCATTACATATTTTGCATTTGCTATACAACAAATTTCTTGTTAGAATGAAAAAGAAAGAGAGCTTCTTGAATTAGATATATAATCTTGATAATTGATATGGTGTTGGAACTCTTTTTTTTCCTATTATTTGTTATATACATAGAACAGTATGATCTTTATCTGTTAAAACTATTTATTTTCACCATTAATGTCCATAAAAATCCTCAAATGCTTATTTTTAAGAAGCCTATCTGTAAAAGTAGAAAGAAATAACTTGAACAAAGCCCGTAGTAGGACTTCAGAAATGGTTTCGAGAACCCAACTTGCCGTGTATCTTTAAATGTTAGAAGCTAAACACTATTTTGTATCTAGAACATTTAGAACTCTAAAACTAAACCGGATTGACTTCATAAAAAGTCAGTTATGACATTACACATTTCCAGGCTACTATGCTAACTGTTTTTCTTATGATGATGTATAAGGTGTCGAGAAACTCAAGTTAAATTTTAGTGTAACAGTTGTATCCTGAGAAAATATTTAATTATACATGCTTGTTCAAACACATCTGAGGCATGTCGTGGTTTCATAGATTTATAGGGCCATTGGCCTTATTCGGACCATTTTAGGTCAAGTAATGAATGATGGATGATACCGGATACCGATTCGATTAATTCTATAGAATACAATAATTGAGGCATTTTTTTCCTTTATCACCGACACAGCAATGCTTGTTCAGGGTCAATATCTAAGGTTGTCGCCGACAGATCAAGTAAATCCCAAATGATTCTGGAACTCAGTTTAGCTAACATCTTTCATCATGCACTCTGTCATACTGCTCATATGAAGCCTTGAATATAAATTGCAGTTTTATTCGGCTTCCTTTACAGAAGATCTTCATCAAGTTGTCAGTCATGTTTCGACAAGTTATCCCAAGTCAAAACTGTATGCTGTTGGTTGGTCCCTTGGAGCAAATATTCTTGTTCGTTATCTTGGTCAGGTATCATGACTTTTTCTATTGATATTAACAAGCACCCTTTCGTCACATATTTAAAAATAACTTCTGCTGCTTGATCTATTGAAAATTGACACGATGCAAAATGATCTTCCCTTATTGCAGGAATCTCATAATTGTCCTCTTTCTGGAGCAGTATCTCTATGTAATCCATTCAATCTAGTAATCGCAGATGAGGATTTCCACAAAGGTTTCAATAATGTATATGATAAAGCTCTTGCAAGAGCTCTTCGCAAGATCTTCAAAAAGTAATTTTTCATATATTTAGTTTTTTGAATTTTAAATAGTAATACATACGAATTCAGCTATATTGAGTTGAAAGAGATACGTCCCTCAATTTTGTAGGCATGCAATTTTGTTCGAGGGTCTGGGTGGTGAATACAACATCCCGATGGCTGCTAATGCAAGGTCTGTCAGGGACTTTGATGAAGGATTAACACGTGGTATGCGTCGTGTAATTGTTAAAACTCCTCTTTCTTTTTTGATAAAACCTTCTTTGATAAACCATTGAAATTTGTTGTGGTTACTTGCAGTATCATTTGGTTTCAAGTCAGTGGACGATTATTACTTTAACTCGAGCAGTTCAAGTTCCATTGGAAGTGTCTGCATACCTTTGCTATGCATACAGGTTAAACTGACATCCTCCTTCAAATACATCGCTACATCCATAACATGATTATATCTGGAAGATGGAGAAGCTGGAAATACATTGTGCATTGCTCTGGATTATTACGTCATATATTTGCGAGATGACCCGTAGGCAGAACTGCGTCGTGCTATTACATGTTTCAATAATTAGATGAGCGTTACCTACCTTTGTTTCTAGCATTCAATTCAAAGTCACATATATACCGGTCTTCTATCTGGAGAAACAAAATAAACATGATGGCATGAGAAGGCCCCATGCAGCTGTGTAAATAAAAAACTGCAGTTTGGATCTGAAGGATCAATATGAGAGCACAATTAATGAAATGCCTCTGGTATTTCTGGAAGTGTCAGCCACGATACATAGCAAAAGTATTTTCAAGCTATGAATGACCTGTTAACTATTTAGAAATAGCTGCATCATTAGGTAGTAGGGTCTAACAATTACTTGAAATTACTGTGTCGACTACATAGTTAAAATTTATTAAAGGAAACCAAAGTTGAAATTCTAGGATTCCTTAAACGGGTACCATAAAGTCCCCGACGGACCTATATCTTTTAACAGAGGCAACGTGACATATCTACTCTGCAAATTGCTACAAATTTGTGGATTTTGACCAGGGTGCACTGCGTAACTTTCTTCTGCCGTAACTTATCTGCAGGCAGATAATGATCCGATTGCTCCATCCAGAGGAATCCCTCGAGAAGAAATCAAGGTAGGAGAATTGTTTGTTTTTACTTATTCGAAGTTATGGAGGGAAACCTTAATTTCTCTGATGTGACTTTAGGTCTTTCTAGTTAATGCAATAGTTTCGAGTTCCAAGCACCATCATTCCTCATAATCAGTTAACAGTTTCTCATCAGTGCGATAGAATCATATATTTTGCTCTTTCCATATCTTCAAGTTTTAAAAGTTTTGCCGCATCAAGTAACTTGCAACCTTTTCATTCGAACTGAAGGGCCAAATGCATAATGAGATTCATTTCAGAGAAATTGTTTAGTTATTTTCCATGATTTCATGTCATCATTCCTTTGCTTCGTCACATACTAAAAGGCAGTTGTTTAGCGTGTTCCCTTCCTCATATAAAAATGCTTATTTAGCGCGTTATACCCCTGTTCATGTTTTCTTGAGGCTGACACGTTGGCCTTACACATTGTCTTTAATCTTTTGAAGGAAAATCCAAATTGTCTATTAATTGTAACCCCCCAAGGTGGTCATCTCGGATGGGTAGCAGGGGACGAAGCTCCAATTGGAGCTCCTTGGACAGATCCTGTTGTCATGGAATTTCTCGAACATGTTCACAGCGCAAGCAACCAGAACACTGAAACCGAAAGCTTCGATCAACCTAATGAAGCCCAACATCCCCCATCTTCTGTATCTTTACACACATGATAACTCAACTCATAGTTTTTCTCACCTTATTACAGATCCATATCAATTTTCTCAGTTCATTTATTCTTATCAGACTTCACTGCCCTAATTACCGAAGACATTAGTTGGACCACAATAAACCCTTCTTATTCTTCATTTCTATAAAAGATAATTGGTGGATGGATGAAATAAAGGATGCGCTCCTTGGATCAATCATTGATCGGCTCTGGAGCAATGTTTTATTATTCTTCATCCCCCTTGCTTGTTCTGCAACATTAAGATCAATAATGTACATTACGGAAGCTTCCTACTCAGAGTAGCCAAATGTGTTTTGCATGGCCTAACTTAAATATTATTCGCTTTTTATCTTTTTCCTTGCAGATAAAATTTAAAAAGTTTGTTTTGGTACGTTGAGTTTTTTTTAAAAAACAAATAAATAGGAAAATAATTTTAGGATTATTCGGAATTTAGAAATTAGGTAATGATAGGATGGTTGATAAAATAATATCCAAATAATTCATTCCTTTTTTAACTTCAAACGTTGTTTTTTAGGAAGCCACTTTTAAAATTCATTGTTTATATCTTCTGCACCATTAATTTGAACGAAATATACACGACACGCTTATTAGCGGATTTTTTTACAAGAACACGTAATTAAGTAGAATATAAAATACATACTCTTCCATGAAAAAAATTGAAGTTAAGTAAGCAATCGTCAGTTCCAATATTTCCCCAGCGGCGCAGCGAAGCAGTACTCATTCTGGATATGTTCATGATTCATGAAATCTAATTATTCGTCCTTTTCTCACTTATGCAACATGCATTCCCAAATGCCCGTCAAAAGATACATGACAAACCACTTTATTTTTTGCTCTCTCTCTCTATATATATATATAATATTCATCTCATTAATCATTACAGTGTCCGAAAAGTTTATCAACTGATTCTGTACGTGATACTTAGTTTCTACTTAAGACGTTCTGTATATATACACACACGCACAGTATGCTAATTAATACAGATGTGGTTTCATGCTCTAATTAGGGTTTAGGCAGAAGGCAAAGAAACTAGCAGCAGCACTCTCTAAACGTACCAATTTTATAAAAAAACAATTAAATAAACTAAGTGCTGAGAGGACAAACCCCCTTTGCAACATGTGTATATATATATATATATCTCCATGTGCGGAGTCGCATCAAAAGCTGTGAAAACTAGGCGTCAATTTCCCAAATTAACAATTATGGGGTCAATTCCCACCATCGACCGTTCATGTCTATCTGCAGCTGATCATCTCGGTAATATAATACACATATATATATATAATTCATTAAGAGGAGATGAGGCAAACAAGTGATGCTAATTACAAGAGACTGCTTACTAGATTCCAAGATATAAACGGACGTACTTCTCAAAACGCGTGCATACGTACAGTAATAATTTATAATTACTTCATAATCGATCGACATTACGAGAAACAAGGCGAGGTTCTCTAAGAGAGAAAGAGAGAGGCAAAGAGATGGGATCCGATGCATCTTGATCGATATATCCATCTAGTTGTGATGGATTTTTACCACCTGTCCCGATCGTAATCTCCTAACCCTAACCCTAACCCTAAGGCCACCACCAGTGGCTCTGGGCTTCAGCAGAGGACTGAACTTGTACCTTCTTCCACACCTCCTCTCCTTTAGGGTTACAATTCCCATGATCAGCGCCGATCGAGCTACCTGCCAAGGAGTCACACGTGCTACACCCTGCCAACCTTATATTCTTATTCCTGATATATTGCTGATATATGTCTTAAGCAGACTACAAACAGGACTGATGGCAAAAACCACTGCAAATTAGTTAGTAATTACATGTGTGGGCATTTCTTCCTTCTCCCCAAAACCGATATATTCTTTCTGTAAGCTGAACTGATCGAGTTTGTATGCGATGTAATAATAAACATATGTACATGAGCAGCTTTAGCTAGCTTGAATCAGCATACATCCCAGGTATATATCTATATATGAATATATATGGATATGCACGCACGCACAGGTCCAAACACAGATTTCTAAACACTTGTTTGCTTGCTTTTTAAACCTTCATCAGTTCATGTGATCTTTATGTCAGTGGTTGTACCAGTGGAGAGAACTGCAGCAAGTAGAGAAGAAACTAAAGATTCATTGGCTAGAAGCAGGAATGATGTTGTAACTAAGCACAGATGCATGCCTACTGAAGCGGTGATTAATCTTGGAATGTTTCTTTTTCCATCAAATATTTTTTGTAAGAAACAAGGATGTGTAGCCGCACAAGCTGGACCTTCATGCATTATAGACGTTTATTACACTGGTGTGCACATGAAGAAGGCAAAATAGTACTACCGAAAGAAGAATAAAAAAACACCTGGAGATATGGAGAAAAAAAAATGGAGCCGTGCAGGCCAAAAGTGAGAATATATACCCCCATCCATTCATCAAATTAACCTGCATATAAGATGAACTGATCTAGGGTACGTAATCTCTAGGAACTAATGGAGATCTTGGGCACATGATCTAGCTAATAAGTCGGAAGATCTTTCTTCCTCCATTGGATTGAAACAGCGGAAGCTTTTTCTTCTCCTTTCTTCTTCCTTTTGGGTTGGGACTTGGGAGGGACCTTGTTCCTATCAAGCGTGTATATATGTGGCAGTACGCTGGATCCGAAGGGAAAAAAAGATGGCACTTAAAAAGATCCCCTTTCCGATCTAATGACGAGGTAATGATGAATCCCTTTTTGTATATATCGATCACCCTGTCAGCAGCAGAAGAAGAAGAAGAGGAAGTAAACCTAGCTAGCTAGCTGGCTAGCTAGTAACCATGTATATGAATATGATCAGAGAACGAACTAATACAAGGTGGAGGTAGTAATCATGCCCACCATGATTACACCAATTTGTCGACACTTCGAACTCGTCTTCCCTCCCTCCATATGCTCGTCACCGGAAGCAGAAGCAAGTTAGCAAAAAATGCGAGATATACGACATGAAATTAATTAAATTAGGGCAGCTCTAGCGATGTAGCAGACCTGGCGAAAGGATTTGTTACCCAAAGGATCGGAGTTGCTGGTGGGAAGCTACGATTGGGGGGAATGAAGCCTGGTCCGAGATCCACTCCAAAACAAAATTAAAATGTACAACTTCCTCTATATATATAGATATATATATATATTGATCTCAAGTTAATTAGGAAGAGATGCCTCGAGCCAGACAACATTCCCCTCAAAGGAAAAGCTTCCTCTTTCTTTCCTTCTTTTCTTTCTGCTGAACTCGATCCTCCCCCTGAAGACTCGGCTTGCAGTCCGGAGATGGACGATGCACACATACACGCACACACAGAGAGAGATAGAGAGAGGGAGAAAGAGAATGAGGAGGAGATGCATGATAGGTGAAATGATTACCCTCCTCTTCTCATCTGAGAATGAGAGAGGTGGAGTTTGGAAGGGGAAGATAAATAGCAATAAAGGAGAGGAGATGGGAGGAGTAAAGACAAAATAAATTAAGCAGCAGGTGGCCCAAACCTACAGCTGGGGTTTCAGAGCTGACGACGACCACCTCGCCTCCCTCTCTCAGCAATAACGCCTTCAATTCCTTCCTCCCTCCCTCCCTCCCTCTCCCTCTCCCTCTCCCTCCCATTAATGCATCAATTAAGACCTTGGGATGTGGGAGAGAGAGAGAGAGAGAGACGTAGTCACACATGGGCTTCATTGCTGACCCTCCCCCTCCATCACTCCCCTCTGGGCTCATCTCAATCTGCATTTGGGCTCCCCGCCCTTCTCTCATGCATGCACACCCCGCACACGAAAATTTAATGCCGTTCATTGGGGCACCCCCCTCCCTAATTGACCACTAGCTAGCATTTACTTGACCTTGTGGATTCCACTCGTACGGAGATGTTCATATGTCGTGTGATTAAAGTAGGGGGGCAAAAGAAAAGGAAAAAAAAGGGAACAAATCTACTGAAATATCGCACAAGCACGGCCATCTTTATTAGGTGAACCGTTTGGGAATGCGTGCTCGCTCATTAATAGGTCGATTACTCCTCCGTGTTTAATTAATCGACTAAAGAGAAGCCCTCACAACACAACAACACCTACGCGTCAACTCGCTTCTCGATCTCCCATCTCTTCCTCTCCAGCTACGCATTAATTATATATATATCCATATGTGTTCACGGTTCACCTGCTACGTAATATATAAAGCTAAGTGATTAACTAATACATAGTGAGTATGTGTGGTGAGGACCATGCAATTGTCCTCTTCTGCGTTGGGGTCTTCTCCTTGGTTGGGATTTGGGAATCCAAACCCCCCACATCAGTCTGTTAAATTAAAACGCAAGTGCTGTCTCGAGATATATTTGTTTACGGTCATGGAAAAGGGAGGCGGCCCTGCTTTTTGAACACAAAGTATGCGTCTGTGGAGGGGGAGCAGTTGAAAAGGAGGGAGGGAATTTTAATTCCCATACTACTGTTTATACATTTCTCCGTCTGCCTCACCAGCGGGATCGAGGAATCGGCTACTGCATTCCTTTTAATTAATACGTTGCACCGGTTTTAATTGGAGCGGTAGTATTAATTGGATGCCAACTCATACACGCTGCATGCATGCTATTGCTCGTGGTGTTCCGTGCCATGAGAATTCGAGCTCCTCACCTTATTATTATATATGTATGGGGAAGGGAAGGCTTCTTCCGACCCACCGAGCGAGCATCCGCGGCCGGCCCTGCAGGAGACCCCAAAACTAGTTGGGTTGGATTTGCTGATTGGGCTCAGGTTTCAGAAAGGGCTGAACTCTCTGCCCCCCTCCCTCTCTCTCTGTTACTGAACGCATCTTCCAGAAAAGAAGAAGATGGTCAGGGAGCATCGAGTGGGACTGGGAACTGCTCGTTAGTGGGCGACTCAGTGAACTGTCTTATCTTATCATGAATCATGACCGCCTTTTTACAACCCCTTGTTTAATACGCAGCTGGAGCCTGGAGCTGGATATTTGTATATATATGATCCCCCTTTTCTTTCTTTCTTTCCTAGCTCTCTCTTTCTCTCTGCGAATGCTTTTTGGTTTGGGCGTTCCAACACAAAAGCAGGAGCAGTGTGTCTGTGTGCGTACGCAATAGACATAATAATTGGGAGACGCCCTAATGAGCCGCGTGCACGTTCCTCCTTCATCATCAATATTCCTGTCGCCAATACATTAATGCTCCATCACTTTTTTTGATCAGGGAGAGGCGTCCCAGCGATATCACTGTTGCATGGGTAGTGCACTTCGATCCTTCACTGTCGACCTATCGATCGATGTATATCCAGATAATTATCCTCCCGTCACCTCACACCCATATCAACATCTTATCCTCGATCGATCCAGCCCGCACTCCGCCAGCAGAATCCGAGAAACGACGACGCGAGATTGGCGATGTCCCCATCAATAAATACAATAGGAGGACGAGGACGACGAATTGGCAGCACATGTACTGCTTCACTTGGGTGATCATCACCATCATGTCCGCAGCGAGGAGGAAGGAGGAGCGACGAGGAGGGATTACGCTTGCGGTAGTAACCCGTCTCCTGATCCTGCTTCTCTGCATGGCGGCGACGACGGGTGAGCTTTTCTTGTCTGACCGATCGTTTCTTCTTCCCTTTTTTTTGTTTTCTTTGATCGCTTGATTGAATTTCCGTGTCGATCCGAAACGAACGAGTCAAGAGGGCGAGTGGGTGATGGATTATGCGTCGGGGATGGGGAGGTGCTGCAGCGTGATCCCGGTGGAGGCGTGCGAGCCGGAGTCGGCGGCGGCGAACAGGGCCTGCATGGATGTCTGCCACTACGGGGGGTGTAGGAAGGGCGGGCAGTGCGAGTACGTCGGCGCCGGAATCGCCGTCTCCGCCCTGGGCTTCGGCGCCCGAGCCTGCCGCTGCTACTGCTGACTGTTAACTAATTAATCGCCACACTACCTTTTTGTTTAAGAGAGATGTTATATATTTTTCTTTTTTCCTTCACTTCTTAGTAATATGAGAACAGTTAAAATCCAATAATTATCCTTCAAAAATATGAAATAGCTATCGAACATGGAGGCCCAAGCAATTGGGCTTAAACCCTCGAGTCCCAATCAGTCCATCTCATAATCGGAAGGTTAACTAAGATTATTCAACGGAGAATGAGAGCATGTTTAATTGGCCACGAGGAATTCATCCTTTTATTCCGTAAAATTCATTCTCCCACTTCCTTTACTGATAAAAAAGCAGCGGACATGCTCAGCAAGGGAGAAAGGCCCGACTTCATCAGGATACATTTCATCTTTTTCAGATTATAAGGTGTACGGTTGTTGTTACGTTACGAGTCAGACAAATTATCTTGTTCTACTATTTATATATCTTCGGATGCATACTTACTTTATCTGGGAATGTAATTTTCGTTCAGTGTCCTCTGTTCGTCCACCACCCGCTTGCTATGTATATAAGATATTTTTAATTAATTATTCGGATGAGTGTTCCTGTCAATGATTCAAGTTTCAAAAGCAGTCTTAGTCTTAAGAACAAAATAAGGTCTGGTTTGCTCGTCGAGCGTCTTTATCAAAATTAGGTTTTTTCTATAAAAAATTCCCCTCTCCGTAAAGGAAATGAGCTGAGCAAATGAATATTAATCACTCGACCTGTTTAGGGATGACCGAGTTTAATATCGACGAGTTTTTTTCTAGATCAGTGCTTCGAAAAATATATCTAGAAAGAGATGACGGGTGAAAGGTAACAACTCGACCGATTCGAATCCAAAGTGGAAACACATTTGTGAGAGTCCAATTATGGCACGTAGACCGACGACCTAACCACCCCAAACCCAATAAATTAATCGACTCAGCCTGACCCCACTCCTTCTCCGAATTATTCCCAAAGTGACTCGACCCGTTCATCGTCGTCTCCATTCTCCGATTAAATTAATTCGACTCATTCCTTCCATCATTTCATTTTAATAATTAAATGTAACCCGGGGTACCCTCAAATAGAAATATAAATATCGACATGTATGTACTTGCTCCTCTTCCTCCTCCTCCATAACTTCTTCCCTCCCCCCTTCCTCTTCCTCTTCCTCTTCCCTCCTTATAATGCGTATTGCTTTGACCACGAGCCTCGCTTCCGCCGCCCTCGTTTTTTCCGTCGCCGCCGCCGCCGCTGCCTTCGTCTACGTTAAGATGCTGCGCAGGTACAGGATACCTCTCTGCGGCTTGTGCGAGTGCCGCCACCACCCGGATGATCTCGAGCTCGGCCCGGCCCAGGCCCGCGTCACCGACGCCGAGTCGCCGAAGGCGAAGGTTCGGCCTGCGTCGCGGCCGGCGGCGAGGCGTTTCGAGTGGTGGGAAGTGGAGTCCCTGACAGGGAAGTTCGCCCCCGCCGCGGTCGTCGGCGAGGGCGGCTCCAGCACCGTCTACCTCGCCCGACTCCCCGATTCCTCCCTCGCCGCCCTCAAGCTCCACCGCCCCAGCCAGCGCCTTCACCGCGCCTTCCGCCAGGAGCTCGACCTCCTCCTCCGCCTCCGTCATCCCCACATCGTCCGCCTCCTCGGCTACTGCGACGACCGCGGTTCGTTCTGTCCTCTGACCCACCCATCGCTCTCTCTGGTCTCTATCCCTCCGGTGTGCTCCGTGATCTGAGAGGTTTGGGGCTTTTCCGATTGCAGAGGAGGAAGGCGTGCTCGTGTTCGAGTATGTGCCCAACGGGAGCCTCCACGAGAAGCTCCACGGCGGCGGCGGCGGCGGGGAGGTGCTGCCGTGGGCGCGGCGGATGGGGATCGCGTACCAGCTGGCTCAGGCGCTCGACTACCTGCACGAGGGATGCGACCCCCAGGTGGTGCACGGCGACGTCAAGGCCGCGAACGTGCTCCTCGACGGGGGCATGGAGGCGAAGCTGTGCGACTTCGGGTCGGCAAGGGTGGGCTTCTCGGCCGCGGTGGCGCCGCCGCGCTCCGGGCGGAACATGGTAGTGGGCTCGCTGGGCTACGTTGACCCGCACTACCTGCGTTCCGGGATGGTCTCCAAGAAGAGCGACGTGTACAGCTTCGGAGTGCTGCTGCTGGAGCTGGTAACCGGCGGGGAGGCGTTCGACGCGGAGCGGGAGCGGCGGTTGACGGCGGAGCTGGGGCCGCTGCTGCGCGACCCGGAGGCGCGGGCGGGGGAGGCGGTGGACGCCGGGCTGGGCGGCGAGTACGACGCCGGGGAGGCAAAGGCGGCGATCGCGGTGGCCGCTATGTGCGTCGGGGACAATCCGAGCCTGCGGCCTTCGATGGCGGATGTGGTGAGGATGCTGCGTGAGAAGGCATCGACTTCCATCGCAGGCATCGCAGCGGCGTGCGTCAGCAAGGGTGACTTGTAAATGATTTTTATTAAAAAAAAACATTTTGATTTGTGTTTTTTTTTTTATATATGAAAAGAATATAATACAAGGTAGATTAATTAAAGTAAATAGAGGCGGCACTCAAGTGTCTTTATTTATAATATAAAGATAATTTATTGCACCGATATTGTTTCGGTAGAATCTAATCTTTTGTAATGAGACGATTAGATGCGTGCAGTTTTGCCAATTTCTTTTTGAAATTATGCGATTAAAAATAGCGCATGCGGGTTTAAAAAAATATTAAATCACATGATATCTACGACATCGACTCACAAACGATCTTTATGTGGTATGCAAAATATTTTAATAATCACAGGCAGGCCGAGAATTCAAACAAATAAATTTAAATTCCGAATCGAATGACACAAAAAGGAACAAGGTCGGGCCCTCCGCCAATAAATAATAATAATATTCCAATGCGGTGTCTTTCTCTTCCACTGCCGCGAAATTAAAATGGTCGGCACGTCGAAGCCTGCGGCCTCGCGAGTCGGTCCGGTCGAGCCCGGTCCGAATGTTCGGTTCGAGCCCGGGCCTCGCTTATTATTATATACTATTGATGATGCGTGTCGTTGACGTCCGAACCGTCCGATTCATGACGTCGCCGGTGATGTTTGGTTTAGAAGTACGTACGTAGGTATTAATTAGCAATGAGAAGGAAATAGATAGGTTAAATGATACTGTCAGCTGAGGGAGCCGTGGAGTACGACTCATCACCACACCAATGATTGAGGGAGAAGGAAGGGAGGAGGAGCGTGAGCTTGGCATGCGAGTTGAGCGGTGGTTTGCACGGTCTGGCTGATGGATTCGTGGTGCTCCCAGTGACTTCATCTATTCAACTTTAGGCCAAGTCAAGTCCGCTTCTATTTTTTTAGTGTCTCTGAAAGTGTCCCCGTAAGATTTAATGCCCAGTGGCTTGCTTTTGTCCAAGTTTCCGACGTGCCTGCGGTGAGCTAAAAGTCAAATTGATCTTACAAAAAGAAACCAACAGCAGCATCGAGTTTGCCATGAAACAAGACAACAGCGCTGCTGCCGGCACTCATAGTTAATATTAATACATCTCAATGCCTCACCGATCCATTTTAAACGCACAAAACTTTTAATCCAAGACGATGAACGACACGGACATGTTCAAAAAGAAGAGAACTCAGGCCTGCCGCGATGGATGGCTGATTAAGTTCTCTCAAAGTACAGGGCAGTCTTCTCCAATTCCAGCTATGGAGGGCAGCTGGAACTCAGGCAAGGGTCCCTTTCACCCTCGAAGAGTTGAGACCCATTCGGCGCCCGCTCTCCTTGATGAGTCATCGGTCCTCCACGTAGCACCACCTTGAATGAGCAAGGTTGGGAAGCTGCTGCATGTGGCACGCATGTGAGGCACATGGTCTTCTCCTCTCCTCCTGTTTCCAGACTCCGGCAGCCTTTACGTTCATTATTCAATAATGTGGGTGTCACGGGAGAGGAAGCAGAGGTGGATTGGAGAGTGAGCAAGAAGAGCCCCCTCACAACTGCTCCACCCTGCTCTTCCTGCCCTTGTAATTATTCTTCAGTCCACCTGTCATGCTCGGCATGTGATGCTGTTGTATTTGACTTGAGGCAGAGGGCTTTCCGACGAGCTACAATAATACCTCCCTGCTAAACAGGCAATGCATATGTATGGGTCAGAACAGTTTAGTAACTTTGCAAAAACAATGCTTCAGAAACCGGGCAAGACTTTGATTCAATAATGAAATAGGCATGTGAGGTCTTGCTCAACTGTATGATCCAGCTCTGACACTGATCTATCTGTTCAGTACCTGCCAAGCTGCCATAAGCAAAACATTCACATGCTGCTTCCCTGCTCTGCATGCCATCACGGGCTTAACTTCTCATTCCTTGCCTTGGATGGAATTGCCTTTTATGTGGATCCATTTGGCACATAGTAACGAATAATGTCGACGGGGCCACCACATCACCTTCCAAGGTGTACAAAATGAGATCCTATCTGGCGTGCCCCCCCAGGATTAATTCTGGATCACACACCATCTATCTAGCACTAGCAGCATTATTCCTAGGCCAAGGGACTAGGAGGGCAACTTGACGAGGAATATGATCGGTTCAAATTACTAAAAGGGTAAAGATTATGAAGCGTACGTTCTGCTTCAAGGAATCATTATCTATTACCCATGGATTTGCAGGCTATATTCTGCATATAGTCATATAAATTTAAGCTGTACCGTAAGGTTGATGTCGGTCTATTCTTATCCAGGAAGATATTCACAGTTGAGACGGAATGACCTGTGGTCGAGCAAAAAGATGACATGAAATTACTATGAAAAAAAAGTGTTGTGCAGAGTAGCAAAATGGCATGCCAGTTCACACAGCATACCCGTTCAGTCCATGACCCTGGGACATGCTTCGTATTGCCATAAAAGCCAGCAGCGTAGCCCTGATATTATTCAATCCAAAGCGCCAGACTCAGCATCCACCTCACAAGGAGTTGATGAAGAGTGCCTGCCACTTGTCCAGGCCCACTTAGGCATAGAAATATAACCTGAAGAAAGTTGGGAAGGTATTAGTCCGCAATAAATGAAATCACGAGGAAGCCGTTAGCAAACCCATGAAGCATCAGAATGCCAATAATACATACGACTCCTACCAACTTCATGTAGGAAAAACAGATTAGATTATTACAATGGCAGCAAACAAGAAACTCACCCAAAGAGAGAACATTTCTGGTCTCATTCAAACAAAATATTCACATGCATAAAGAAGAGTTGATAGCAGCTGTTAGTTTGAGAATCCTTCCACATATTTGTTTATATCGATAAAGAGAAGCTAATGACTTGACAGCATTAGGACCAATTCAAGATGGACAAAAATACTAACGAAGCCAGACGTACACAGAGTGTTGCCACCTTATAATTTTGTAATATACAGATAATATGTCGTAAACAAGGCACAACAAACTCAAACAACAGGCACTCGCAAGTTCATTCGTCAAGGTGAGGAACTTTGACAGACAATATCCAACAAATGCATACATAAATGAGCGACAAACTCATAACCTAACATCGTCAATATGACTCTGTTCTGTTGTAGCAGATGCTCTGAGATTAAATAGCAACGAATCACGCCCCACTAAAACAATTTGGAAAAAGTCATCGACTTGCTTCGAAAGAGAATCAAGTTCATGGACGAGTAGTTTGGCTTTGTCAACCAAATTAGTAACACATTCTTGCAACCCTTGTCTTCCTAAGTTGGTGCTCTTTCCAGGTGAAACACCATCCACTTTATGAAGAGCATCATTGCTACCTCGTACAAGTTCTTTCTCACAACCGACGCTGTTAATCAAATTATGCAACCCTGAAGTGCATCTTTCAACCGCTTCTATCTCCTTAAATATCTTCACCTCCCTACTGGCAGTTCGTCTCCTGATCTCCCCATTCACAACGGCCTGTAAATTACTGAAGTCCTCAAACCAGAAGAAATCATCAGAAACATGCAAATCTACCACTGTCTTCGGGCTACCTGACAACATTGCCGAAAAAACACCACAAATAAATACAGTCATGGCCTTAACTCCATGTAAGGCTCTCATCAGTACCTTTCCTTTGGAGCTCTTGACCTTTGGGATACTAAGAGTCCCTTGAAGACTCTCTATGATAGCAGAACAGTTTTGGAGTTTAGAACTTTTAGAGTTGATGTGTTCCATCCAATCATGGATGTACAAATGCGCTCGTATGAGTTGTTCAGATGAAGGATCACCAGGTGAGAAGTCCAGAAGCTGCAGCACATACTGAAGCAGAACTTGGCCTTGGCCCAGTCGAGATAGCTCAGAGCTTAAAGCAATGCAAATATCAAGCAACTTCACACTGCTGTCCAAGTATATGTCAATCCATTTCTCATCCCAATTAGAAACAGGAAACTGAAGCTCATTAATTAAAGTTTTTATGCTATTATGAGCACCTGATAAGAACTCAACAGCAAGCTTCGTCCAAGATAGAGTAGTGATATCTACCACATTGTTAGGGTGGAGTTTTTTCAACTGATCTGCCAGGTTTTTCTCAAAAGAAAACAGTAATTCACGAAGCTTCAATGGCATGTTAGATCCCTTGTAGAGGATAATCCGAAAAGGATTTGCCAAGGGAAATAAGTTCCGCTGTCCATCGTGCAGTCGGCTCATGCTCTTTCAAATGTTAACCAACTTCAATCTGTACTTTGGAATAGCAAAAATAAGCAAATAAAATAATTTAAAGCAAAAGGTACTAATCAGGATATGCGGGTAAAATTCACTCAAGCACAGTAGTAATTTCAATGCATTAAATTAGTTTACATCCTCGCAAAAGAGAATGGAAGAAAGATAAATACTTTACTATTTTCAACTATCAAAAAATCCTAACCTAAGAACCAAGTGAAACAACTAATCTGATTTATCTTGTATACGAAGAATCATTAGACAAACTTCTTATGGGACTCCGCTTTATGAAGCGCAAGGTAGTCTACAACATCTCACTACGACCAACAAATATAAGATAGCAATAGTGCAAACGTTGATTAATTTTAGGTTCCACTACCACGTCTAGATTGATCAGTTCCTTTACTTATTCCATTCCCTTGCACTTTAGTTTTGTTTTTTAATCTCCAAAAGCAAAGACATGACTTACTTTTATAGAAACTCTCGATGTCACTAAATCAATGTTGATAGACATTTTAGTGAACAAAAAAAAGTTAGTGTTACCAGTTTTAGCACAGTGGTGGTTCCACACGTTTCAGCTATTCAATATCCATTCTTATTCGTTACAGATGACTTTAGTGTGGTTGGATGCTTTTCACTTTAATAAAAATCCAATCATCATTTATTTTAGCGCTCCCAGTGATTTAAATGTTCCAGGTCCAGTTGTGCCTGTGGTTTTCAATAAATTTCAGCCAACAATATTCATCTAGGTCACGATGATACTTACAGGAAGTCTAGTAATTACCCTGGTTTATCTTCTGATGAACAGGAAATCGACACTTTAACATCTGCCATCTGAGATCGAGGAGCCACTTGCGGTGGCTTGGACGATAGCAAGTGCATTCACACAATTGTTAGAGCAAGAGACGCTATCCTATTACAGGAAATCAACACCTCAGCATTTACCATTACAAATTTAAAAGCTGGTTGAATAGCATGGATAATAGCAAGCAAATTCTCACGATTGTGAGTTAAATACACTGTCCTACAACGAGTCCTTCACTGTCACTAAATAAAAGTTCTAATCTCCAGAAGAATTTGCAAGGCTCCCAGATGAAGAAGTGAGAGTCAATTACGCTAGAGTTGAAGTTAAAATGATTATTTTATTACTCACTGAAATTTAGATGTCGTGCATCTCAATTATCCTCCTTGATTGTCATTTGAATATAGGTACACGACCTAGTAACATTTTGTCATTTTGGATAAAGATCCTGGCTCCAAGTAAACAGCGTGAAAGACCATATTCCTCCAATTCCACCCTCCTAAGCCAATAGCTAAAAAACGTGATTTTGGTCAGAGAATCGTGGTAAGTGAAGCCAGGCAAACCTATCATGAATAGTTCAACAGAACTGCTTCATACATGAAAGGCCCTAAAAGATTCAGGCAAGTCCGAGCATCTTGATGCATTTCCATGACTACATGCAGGTTCTTCATTATCAACGCATCCGTAATCACATGAATGGCAGTCAAAACTAACCAGAAAGCAATCTGGGCAGAACGAAGAAGAAGAAAAGTAAAACTCACAGGATAAAATCGCTCAAGTCGCTGTCCTCGACCAAAGTTTCTGCTAAAACAGCTAGATAGTAAGTTCGACAGCGATGAGCATCAAACAATGCCCAAAACTCATGCCGGCAACTCCTCCATCCCCACCGAAGAAGGACGAACATATCACATCCCACCCTTTATACGAAGACGAAAAGGAAAAAGGACCCCTTTCCACCCAATTCCCCAAAATTTCTACTCCATCCGATTGCTTTCTCGTAAAGAGATCGATCTTTTACTTCCAATGAAAAATCTAGTCCAAAACAGAGACGGATGGTACAGTTCCAACCTTGTCGGCCCAAGTAAAGGATCAATTGAAGATATTAGAAGCAAAGGATAAGAAATCGAGGGCAAAAGGTTTCGTAGCTGAGAAAGCGGGATCAATCGGATCGAAGAAATCGTTGAAGAGGACGGTCACAGCTCACAAAGACCACCAAGATGAGGCACTACAAAACCACACTGGCAAAGGTAGGACGGTGAGGCCTCTCTCGCCGTTGGATTTGAAACCCAGCCCTGCTTTAAGATCCGTGAACTCCTAACTTTAAAAAATTTAGGATGGAAGGTGTCGAACTATTTCGTTAAAATAACTTTTACATTGAATTCTTTCTTTATCTACAAAGAGAAGTGCGAGGAGGAGGAGAAGGATGAGCTCGTTTAGAACAACAGCAGCGGAAGCAGCAACAAGCCAACCACAGGCGCAGCCTCGCCATGGAGCCCCCGTTTGGCAACGACGGATACAAATCCGGCGGTGGCATGACGCACTCGAGCCCGTTGAACGCGATCCTCCTGGGGAACGGCCACCCTCCGCCGAAGGTGAACTCCTCCTTGTCCTTGTGCAGCAGCATCTCGCTCTGCACGTTACCGCCCTCACCCTGCTGCAGCAGCATGTCGTTGTAGTACGCGATCCCCCAAAACATCCCGGTGTCATCTGCAAGATTAATTTAACTCAATTAATCAACAGAACACGAACAGATTGCAGGTGAGCAAGAATCCTCGGATTTGATGCATTCGCTCACTGATGTCGCTGTAGTGCTCGAGAGGCTTGTAGTTGAAGCTGAAGACCTGGGTGATGCTGCGGAGGTTGGGGTGCTGGATCACGAGATTCCAGTTGCTGTAGTTCTTGATCATGTTGTAGTTGGTGACGGTCATCTTAACTCGCCAGTACTCCTTGTAGCTCACCTTGACGTGTCAGTGAACGCCGATAGCCAGCACTCCTTGTAGCTCACCCTGACGTGCTCCGTGCACAGCACGACGGGGTTCGATTGCTCGCCGCCGTCGTTGTCCACCATTCTCAGACCGTCCAACTGCTTGCCCCCGCCGTCGTCGCTGAAAGATCGATCGTAAACAAAACAACAGTGAGATAAAGTTTTGAGGGAGAGGGAGAGAAGCTTTGCTGCTTGCTTGCCTTAAGCACTGGGATGAGGTTGGTGATCCTTGGCAGCCGCAGCTGCAACGAGGGCAGGAGACGATCGTATCGTTGTAGAATGTGGAGGGGGAGACGCAGCAGCCGGGGGTTGCTGATTCCCTGAACTGGGAATAGGAGCAGGTCACTTCCCATGTCACTGCAAATTCAACAATAACGTATAGGGCAGAGCAATTCGACGCCACTAAATATACAGATAGGCTCATCTTGTTAGCTCACTCTGCGCTTGGGTGGTCCTCTGCCTATCAACCCTGAACTTAGTTGGCGGCACAAGACTGACATTGCTGCAAGTGTAACCAGGAACTCCAACGGAGAAGTTGTATGGCCTCCCAGCTGCAGCAAGGTCGCTGATATTGGCAGAAGACTCCATTATCACCATCTGGAAAGATGAAAGGCTCTTCGAAGGGTCTTGAATGAGGGAGGACAGCACGCCGCCCCTGCAGCAGTTGCTGGTTTGCATACTGTAAGGAGATCCCCGTGGCAGATCCACAGTGGGACTCTTTTCGCAGCAGTGGGGAAGGGAGTCACCCTTGAAGAGGGAGCAGTTCCCCTGGTTGGTCGACTCGGCTCCCAACATGGACCAGATCACCTCATCATTAGCCCAATCTCCACCCGGGGCTCTCGATGTGTCGATAGAGCTGGTAATTGTATATGCTCACCGTGACCTGCAGGCAGACATCCGTGTTCAAGTATGAATGTGAATAGACTGGCTAACAAGAAGAGAAGGGTTTCACATGGCAGGGTTTTCCTGACATCTCTGCTGATAATGGCAACAGGTAGGTTTCCTGAAATATATATATAGACAGTAAATGGAATTTGCTGCGGGGTCAAGGGTCGTCGTCACAAAAATATGTGGGAAAAAAAGAAAAAAGAAAAAAAGGACCGAGTAAATGGAGTCTGGAGGAGTCTTTTCCTATCAAATAATGGAATGAGAAGAAGAGAGGCGAAGGCAGAATGAACAGAACAGTGGTGTATATTTTTATGCACCGTGTGAGTGTTGCCGCTGGAGATGACGAAGTCCCATTTGATCGTGAGGTTGCCATCGGGATCCATAGGATCATAAGCATCTAATTAATTACAAACAATAACCCATCAAAACGAAAAAAGATGGAACCAGTAGAAACATACATCCACAAATCAAGACGCGCGCGTTATACAAACCGGAGAAGAAGCGGAAGAAGAAGAACAACAAGAGGAAGGCAGTAACAGGGATTCCTCTCGGGGTCTCTTGCACGTCCATGACGGCCAGCGAAGGAGGAGACTAAGTATTCAAAAGGAGGAGTAAACTGATGAAAGAGTGGTACATATAGTGAAGTGGGGAATAAAGTTTCTTCCTGGACGTGTGTGTGTCAGTGTGTGTGTGTATCAGGCAAAGTCTTCTGCTACTATTGCTTGCTATTTCATTGCCAATAGGGTTCATGTTTAGGTTTCTTTTGCCTGGCCGAGAGAGAGGAGAGAGCACAATGCATGCGTTTAAGACTGAACTCCTGGCCGCTGGGCATCGAGGAGGATGGAAATGGAAAGGGTCAATGAACGAATTAAATTAAATAGCCAGTTCCTCTCTTCTTTTCTTCCCTTCCCGAGGTACGACTGATAAGAGTATAGGACATTGGAAAGCCAGTCCGCCTGTCTCTTCTTCTTCTTGTATTTAATTTGTTAAGATTGGGCCGTATCGACCATCAAGGCCCAATTTAGAAGACAGTTGAGTCCATATGCCCAGTAAAAGCAGCTCGATTCGTCATGGTGATGATTAAAGACACGATGCCTGATGATTTTTATTTTTAAGCTAAGAAGACTTTTTATACCTTCGCAATGTTACTTTAATTCATATATTTTTTGTTCGTTGGTTATTGTTTTCCACAACACATGAGATGCATTGTTGTGGTGGTAGTACTCAAGTACGGCGTTTTTGCTTCGCCCAAAAATTCATCATCTGCTACTACCATCCACGTCTTCTTGGCATGACTCAGAATAAAGTAATAAAAAGCGATGTGACAAACAAGACATTATTTAAATTTTAAGGACAAAATTGAAGCGAGATGTGCTCTTAGCAGCACTAATTAAGCCCTCACCTGCATCAGAGTATTCTTCCGAAAGGCAAAGGGCTGAAGTGGAGAGGCTTACCAAGGCAAAAACAAACGCCATCATCGTCCACGCCGCACTAAATATGACATTTTTCCCCCTTCTTTCGGCCCTTCACACTTCGAGCTGCGTGCTCTTTTTATTTTTTCCCCCTCCCTCGTCTTTGTTTTTTTTTTAACTCGGAGCTCGCCTCCCCATAACTTATCCTTTTATTTAATCATTACAAGCGTAATTTTTGAAACACTCTACACCCTCATTGGAGTTACCGAATTCGATACGCGCATATTATAAAAAAAAAGACAATATAAGGGCAATACATTAAATTGCTGCATCAATTTTTATTGGAGGATATGTGAAAGGGTTAAAAGATGAAGGAAGCTGCTTTCCCTCCCCGTGAAGGCAAAGCAGCATCCACTGCTTTTGATATATATATATATGTACAGTTTTGAATGGAGTCGTCAAATCTTCTCATTCCAAGTCAAAAAAGATGGGTCATCTGGGTCATCGCAAGTTCGCACAAGAGAATCCATTACATCTCAAGCAAAACTGGCCTTATCCACTCGTTTAATGCAGCAGGAATGAGTTCAACCAGATTCAGACAGACGGAGTCAAAATGAAAGCCTCGGTTTTACTATTAGATTGAGATCAATGACTCGTCTCTCCTTCCTTAAAAGCTTTGTCTGATAAATGGAAATAAATAGTCATGTCATGTCAACCAACTACATCATAGAAATGTAAGCGAAAGCCCACAGTAAATAATGGAAAGATTCCATCGGTCTTCTGCCTATTAGTATTAATATGTAGCCTACCAAATTGAAGGAGGAGAAGAAGAAGGAAAAAAATAAAATGAGAATAAGAACTAGCAGTAGCAAAAGCAAAAGCTGCAAAAGCTTCAAGTAAAGAAAGTAACGGAGGGACCTAAACCGATATCTAAAGAGAGAAAAATGAAATCCAAGCCGTTACGGATAGACTGCTACTAAAAGGTGAGTCCGACATATACACGCCCCCCGGCCGCCGGCTCAGAAGGTGGCCACGGGGGGAGCGGCGGATGGCATGAACTCCGACTCCTTCTTCCGGCGCATCTCCAGGACCTTGCGGTGGCTGTTGGAGTGCAGCTGGCTGACGAAGGTGGGGCTGCAGGCGGGGCGGTACTCCGGGAGGAGGCGGCCGGACTTGAAGCGGACGCCGCAGGCGTTGCAGAGGGTCTTGGCGCCAAGCGGGCCCGCGCGCCACTGCGGCGTCTTCTGGACCCCGCAGTGGCTGCAGCGGCGCTCGCCGGAGACGGGGGCGGCCAAGGAGGACGGTGGGGCGGGTTTGGGCTTCCGTCCGCGCTTCTTCTTCGGCTTATGATTCTTGGTCGGCGGCGGCGGCGCTGGGCTGCAGAGGAGGAAGCTGTGGTCGAAGGCGGCCCCGGCGGTGGGGTGGTGAATGAGGAGGGGCGAGTAGGTGTTGGAGGAGCAGGAGCAGGCGGAGGTGGTGGTGCCGGTGTCGGTCGAGGAGCAGGAGGAGGAATCGGCGAGGGAGAGAGGACCGGACATGGACCAGGCGGCTGCGGCCGCAGCGCTGCGCGGGCGCTTGCTCCGCTTGGCCTTCACCAGCGCCATGGCCTCCGTTGAGAGCGCACAGACGGAGGGAGCCAGGCTGCTGTGACCCTGTGCCGCTGCGTCGGGAGCATGGCGGTCCTCGTGCCCCTGGGCGTCTTCCGAGGGCAGCGCAACGCCGGCGCTCGGCGGCGGAAACTCCGAGATGGAGTCGTCGATGATATAGGAAACCCATTCCAGTTGTTCGACGTCATGCGCCTGAAGAAAAAGGGCCAAACATGAGCGCTCAAAAGCTTCAAAAATCGAAACCGAAAAAAAATAAATAAAAATCGCAACTTTGCCCGTCTTCTCTACTACTTGCTCACCGTTAGACAGATGTCCGAAAGCGGAGGAGGTGGAGGCTCGAAGGTTAGCGACGAAGAGGAAGACGACGACGACGACGTCGAAGAATCCGAGTTGGAGCGTTCTTTTCCCCCTTGTCTCGCCTCATCTCCGGCTTCAAATTCCTCCCCCACTCCGTCTTCCTCCGTTTCCTTCTCGTCCTCACCGAGGTCGAGCAGGTCGTCGACGGAGAAGCCCTCACCGAAAAAGCTCCCCCTTTCGACAAGCCAACCCGCCTCCTCGCCCAAAACCTCGTCCTCGCAGCCCTGCGGCTGCTGCCCTGCGCCGCACCAACTCTCCCGTCTCAAACTCGCCTTCAGTGCCTCCATATTCGCTTCCTTCCCTACCTGCAACCCACCAAGCTTTCACTAAACCTCGTAGACTAAAACAAGAGAGAGCGAGACAAGAGGAAAAGGGGAAAGATTCCATCTTCCCCCCCTGCAATCTCCCCCCCAAAGCAAAGACGATATATTTTAATAGTGCTCTCCTCGGGTCTCGTTGGTCCTACCTGAGACCGCTGTTGCAGTGGATAAACGCTGCCGAGGACCTTCAAGAGGCAGAACGACGAAGAAGAAGCAGAAGAAGAAGAAGAAGAAAAATGGGGAAGGAAGGAAAAAGAAGGGATGAGCGTTCGGTGGAGGTGGAGCATTCAATGGCTACCAAATGGCCTGTTCCTTCACATCCTCGTTTACCTTTTCTACTGTTTCTTTTCTTTGATTCTTTTACTCCGCATAATATAATGACTAACTCCAATTCTTATAGACGAACGCGCTTTTAATTTAAAATTTTCTTCGATACAATTTTTCTTAATACTCGCCCTTACGTTTTTTTTTCCCTCCTTGCCCTGGTTTTATACTTTCTAGAAAGAAGTTAGCAGGCAGACAAAAAAAAATCAATAGGCGAATAGTAATAATAAATTAAAATCTTCCTTTGCCAAAAATAAAAAAAAGTGCACCAGCAAAATTGTTATGACGCCCGACTTATCTGAAGTCCATATCTTTTGAGTGGCACACCAACTTGTGAACTTTTCTTTCCTTTCCGGTGAAGATAGCGGTGCGTTAGCTAAATATTTCATGTACAGCCATGCAGATGGACAAAGTATTAAAAACCTTGGTTTAAATTCTGAAGGAAAACAAAGCAAAAAAAAGTTACACCTCGCTAACCATCCATTTCTATCTATGGCAACTAGCAATGTTATGTTCACTGATACGCGTATCCTTCTGCCTTTTGATGCTTTCATGATCCGACGACGACGACGGTGCCTATTAATGTAATATGTTCGTTGTAAGGTAAAAATCATACATCGATCGATCTGGTAATTAATTGTCGGGGTATTTATTTAGGACATAAAAAATAATTTAAGCTGCTGCTATTTTTATATTTATTAGAAAATAAGAAAATGCTAATATATATTTACCTATCCAATCACCCCCCATTAAAAACTGCGGGTAATAGTCCACGAACAGTTGGACATTCCCCTTTGGCTTATATAAAAAAACTTATAGAAATAATAATAATATAATTATGAGAATTTGAAAAAAATAGATAAATAATTAAATACCAGGAATATCCATTCCAACCTCTACAGAGACCAATTCATCTTTGAATTATATTTATATCTGAGAATATGGTCCAGACTTTCTTAGGAATATATTCCAACTCTAAAATTTATGATAATTTCTAAATATCTGAGATTCTCATTTAAAACCTGTTACTTAGTTGGAAAATTTGATTCCTATATACATTATTATTATTGCGGTGAAAAAAATAAATAGAAGAATCAAGGGGAGAATGGGGACAGCTTTTTGTCCCCAAGCACTCATATCCTCATCTGCCACACATGGGACACACTTCGTACTCATCATGTTCCCCTCCTCCCCGTCCCCATAATTATATCATGCCCGCGGGGGTATTATAGTAAAACCATCATTTTACCCCCCTCTTAAAATTCATCCCCTTCGCGAGTCCGGCGTTCGTCTATCGACGCCCATTGGCGCCTCGTGACGCGACGATACCCGTTTTACCGAAATCACCCCCCGCTCCCCGCCGGAGGATTCGTTTCGTAGATGACAAGCGACATGGCCAAGCGCGCACCGGCGGCCTCGGCGCGCTCGCTTTCGCCCCGGGGCGGGCGGGTCTTTTTAACTTCTGTGCGTGGGCAAATGCGGAAATAAATTTTTTGATCGTATTAGCTCCTTTTTTTTTAATCACAAAAGCCGAACGGGGCGGGCGAACGAGACCACCGAGTCGCTGTCGGAGCCGCCGGCCGGACCGACTCGGTCGTCCGTCCACGCGCCGTGGGCTGATTGGAAGGTGAGGTGAGGTGAGCGTGAAAGCTGTTCGAAATTTGAACGCAAGCGGCTCGCCGAGTCAATTGCGTCGTGGAATCGGTGCAAGGGCGGCTGTCTACCGGAAGACTTATTCCCAGTCGTTCGTTACTCGGCACGATACTTCGCCGTAGAGCAAATTAGAGAACTCGTCGATCTGGGTCGAACCGGTGGTGAGTCCACGATTCCGAGTTACGCAGAACCTGGTTCGGATAAATATGGCGGCACGTAGTCGACGACCACGTGGAAGCTCAAAGCTTACGAAGATTTTTTATATATAAAAAAACAAGAATAAAACTTAGGCACGTGTCGGTACCACGTGCCGCGAGATGCTACTAGCCAAAACGCTCCCTGCGACCGGCCGTTACGGCGAGGCAGGTGGACCGAATCGGGACCCGTCCAAATTAGTTCATCGAACCCGGCCCGAGTTGGGGGAAAAAAAAAGAAGGGTTCACGTGATGGACGGTGGATTCGGCTCATCTCTCTTATCTTTTCTCCTGAAAATTTTTAAAAAGTGGCCTAACAAGAGGAAAAAGACGCCGAACCCGACCGACCCCCCCGCATGCACCCAAGCCACCTCTTGGCTCTTTCTTTCTCTCGATATTAATTACGAGGGAGGCTCGGAGGTGGCGCGGGATTAATTGGTGTGGGTGTGGGTGTGGGTGATGGCGGGTTTAATTCGATGGCCGCGGCATTTACTTGGAGTTGGAAAGTTCGACGGCACGCATTATGAGGACTTTTAATTTTGTTTTCCAGATGTGAAAAAAAATGACTTTTAATTTTTGTTTAAAGAAATAGACTTGAAAAATCATAAATATAAGACGTAACATGGTCGACCCTAATAATGGCGACCCATGTCTCTCGCATACTTCATCGATTGGATCAGATATTTTAATAGTATCATAGTGCACTATATTGATATCCGTGTGAGGAAAAAAAAAGTTAAATATGGCCGGTGCTTAATCTTTGCCTGATGGATAGCACGGTTTGGATGACTGCATGCCATCTAAGCAGAAACTACTCTGTTTATAGGAAGTGTTTTGTAAAACAGCATGAATTATCCAGGTATATATTTATGAGAATGCTATCTCATTAAAACAAAAATATCATATATTTAATCTGCCTATTATTTTTAAAATGCGGGCATATTTAATTACTCTACAGTAATATAAACTTTAGAAATATAATTTTAAAAATCTTAATTTAGGTCGTTTTATTTAGGATTATCGATAAAACGGATCGGGTACTGGATCCGAAACTTTAACGGGTTACGGATCTGGATATCTCAAGCCTATACCCAATCGTATCATCAACTCAGGGTTTCTGGGCGCAGCCTTCTCTCCTCTCGGCCGGAGCATCGTCGGGCATCGGCGGCTGCCCCCTTCTTCTCCCCTTTGCGGCTGGCCGTCGACGAGAGCAGGTACAGGATCCGTCTCCCTTTCTATCCTGCTTCTTTCATCTTCTTCCTAGTATCGCTATTTCTCTCATGTAGCTCTACTTCGGGTACAGCTACTCGCAAGGATGTCGGTGTCCTGTCTTGCTTCTAATTTCGTGGCGGTCTCCAACTCTGCTACGCATCGAAGAGCGCCGAGTTCACTGCAATTGTTAGTTTCGCCGTGTAATCGAAGATTCAAGGAAAAGATTGAACTTATGTGCTATAAGCATGGGTAAAGCTTAATTTCTCGAATTGTTTTGACTCGCCCGAAGTACTGGCATTTTCTCTGGAACTAGTTGTCTCAGTGTGTTGTAATGTTTGCCTAGATACCCCATTCTTTCTGTGCAGAAAATACGTGACTTCTCTGAATGAAGTTTACATAGCTAGAAGATCAGCCGTAATTAAAGCTTCTGCTCAAGCATCTTTTGGGGATACGGCTGATGATTCACATGGTATGCAGTGTTTTTTTTTGTGTGTGTATGCACATGTATATATCTGCTATAAATTTCACCTGCTGGCAACCCATTAAGCTTTCCTAAGTTAGAATTTACTTTAGGGTCCAAACTTATATGCATTTATCATTAGTAGGATGATATGGAACTACAAATTTTACCATAAGTGCCTTAATTAGTTTGGCTCGGTTCCTACCTGGTCACTATCCATTTTATTTATCCGTTTGTGAGTAGTGATATTGAGCTGTTAATCCTTTACAAAGTAAATGAGATGGGGTTACTTGTTGCTGTGACCAAATGTCTACGATACTTGGAAGCATAGGGGCAATGTCAGTGGCCCCTATTTGACCAAAGTATGCCACATTGTAGGATGTATGCTCCAGATGATGATAAATATTTTCATCAAATCTCAGTTATCCTAATATGCATGCAAAGAGTGTCTTGGGGGGAGCTTTCTCTCAACTCCAAGAATTGTAGGACTGTAGAGACTGATGTATTTACCCGAATTGCATGATAATAAGAAAAATTTGAAGAGCCACACCTAATCTATCTAGTTCGAATTAAGAGATTCAGTTATTGCACAAATTCCAACGCTACCTACTCTTCTCTTATATTATCTTTATGTAACCTAAATACTTCACAAGCCACTACTTCCTTGTGAGAGTTGACACTGATTTATCAGGGTCACCATGAGGATTATTCCTTTTGAACACTTATTCTATATCCATGATCATGTTCTCAGATTGTTTTCCTTCCTGAAGCTTATAATGAAAAGGCATATTTAAATAGCTGCTGTAACCTTACAACCTTGTTCTCTGCAGTCAAAATAGCAAAACATGGAATTATGTATATCCTGTTACTTTGTCTAAATCACCACATCTATCTAAAGTGTAGTTTATGTTTCAGCATTCATGTACTGTTCAACTAATTCCTAATGCCCCTTCCTCAGCTGTCTTCCCCAGGATTCAGGTAAGGGATCCATACAAGCGGCTTGGAATTAGCAGAGAAGCATCTGAAGAAGAAATTCAAGCTGCTAGAAGCTTTTTAGTGAAAAAATATGCTGGACACAAGCCAAGTGTTGATGCTATTGAATCAGCTCACGACAAGATAATTATGCAGAGTTTATATAATAAGAGAAGACCAAAATTGAATTTGGACAAGAAAGTTAGGGACATTAGTCAATCACGCATTGTTAAGGCTATTACAAACAGGTTTGAAGCTCCATCCACAAAAATCATATCGAAGACAACCATTTTCTTCATTGTTCTAGGAGTACTCACAGTTCTCTTTCCAACTGAAGATGGGCCAACATTTCAAGTGTTGGTTTCATTCATAGCATCCATATATTTCATATATGACAGGCTTACGAGTGCATTGCGAGCCTTCTTATACGGGTATGCCTTTAGTTTCTTTTTGTTTTTTATGCATCTCTTTCCAAACTTATTATATGAGAGTTCAAGAATCAAGCATTCCATTAGAACCATTTAAAACTTATATAGGATAAATATTCTCTATTATTTGTTCAACAGAGAATCAAGGGTATGTTCGTTTGTTGCATGTTTAATTTCCGGTGTTTAACCAAATTGTGGTGCATTGTTCACATTACTTGCTACTGAACTAGAATGTTGATGTGCTGATGCATTTTGCTGTTTGATAACGACACAGTATTTGATTGCTGGAATAATTCCTACGGCTGTAGAATTGGACTTTGAATTTGTATGCAATGTAGGTAAAAGTGTAGAATCAGATTAATAAGGGGCGGAGTTAGGAAACCGATCCCACACACCAATAATTATACTTTTGCCTCTCGTACCCTCACAAACCTTACAAAGCCCAAAAAATTCAATTTTGCCCTTATCACTCGCACAAACCCTCGTACTCTCACACTTACAAACTCTCCACATGCAGGGGATCTGAGGGTTAGAAACTCTCGTGCAAGGATTTAATGATAGAAACCTCCTTTTTTGAGGGTAAAATTGTGTTTTTGCCACTTGATTTTGTTGGAATTCCTTTACTGCACTAAACACAATAATCCAATACTGTGGAGACCGTTTCCTGCACTAAACGCCCTGCCCTCGTGGATTTGTTTTCTACTGGGGAATTGGTTGGTTGGGGAAAAAGGATTCAGGGAGTTGGATTGTACACCTAGTTTCACAAACCAAACACACCCTAAAGTTGTTGCGGTCTTTTATGTTGCAAACATTGGTTAAGTCAGATTTGATGTCAAGCTTTTCAAGCCATGAGTATTAAATTCCAAGTTGCTAGAAAATTGAAATCACTAAATGTACTGACTTAGTGCACACTCCTTGATATCCGTACCAACTGGTATCTAGTTTGGGAGAAATATATAGAATTGAAGCACAACTCCAACATGGCAGAGATGATCATACCAGCAGCAGACTTACTAGTGTATTTTGCTTACTGGTGTATCAAGATGGAAATGTATGATATTGGTTGGTATTATAGGTTCCAGAATAGGGACTTGAGTAATGCTTGTACTTTATCCTTGAGATTCACCCACACCTTGTTTAGTTTACTGCACAAATTATTTTATTTGCAAGTTTATCAATACACATGATAAATTAGTGATCAGTGGGACATTACTTATAAGTATCTGTGAGCTGAAAACGTTCTGAATTCTTTATTTTAGTTTAAAGATTTTATCTTTTCTAGTTTTGAGGTAAAACAGTTTTCAAAATTTCCTATTTCATAAGTTTATCATGTGTGACGTTCTCCTATGTACTAGCACTGGACATGGATACGTGCATCCTAGTCTTATTTACCTGCAAATCCATGGGCCAATATTCAAAATATACAGAAGTGGAAATTGAAGTGACTAGAGAGTTTTACAATGGAGATGGTGACCCCACCCTCCTGACTGGTTTTACAGTTTTTAAGTCCAGAGAACATATAATTCCTGCCTCTAATTCTGGTTGTGCAATCCATATTCATCTATGTAATTGTTTCAAATTAATGGTCATGTAGCTAACTCCCCCGACGTTCGTAGTGGCTCAGTGTTCAACACTTTTTACCTGCCCATTATTTCATTATTTCGTTTCCTCAATATTGGCATTTCTGATTCTTCAGGATTGCGTCTTTCTTCGCTTCGTGGCTATTGGGCACATTCTTGATGGTCTCTGTGATGCCACCATTACTGCAGGGACCTAAGAGCTTGGAAGTGAGCACCTCTCTGCTGAGTTACGTTCTTCTTTGGGTCTCTTCCACTTATTTGAAGTAAATGCGTATATTTGGGCTCATTTACACTTAAATGAGCCATGGAAATTTATCACTCTACCTTGCGGCTTCTCTATGTGCAGCATTTCCTTTTCTAAAAAACTGTTTCGGCTGTTATAGATGACATCTAAACTTTCAGAAGAGATGTAGGGAATTCCCTTGCTTTTGCTTTATAGTCTTGGATTTGGTAATCACTTCAGCTGCATGGGAATTATGCTTGTCCTTTTCTCCATTACCTTTATTCATCAGATGTAATTTTTGTAAAGCTGAGCTAAATCTTCCAAGAGATTGCTACATTTTAATTGATAGCATAGGCATATTGACATTATAAAATGATATAATGATGGGTCAAAGGATTGATATTGATTTTGTGTACCAATTTTGTTATTGGTCAGCAGGCAGCACGGAATACTTTTGTAATTTGTGCAGGCAAGTATCTTCGTCAAGTTGATCATGTGTATTTTAATTGTTCTCCACCTCGTCACAGTAAAATAATTGGTAAAAAAAGTTGACCCCGTAAAAGTCAAACCCTCCAATTTTGCTCCTTTTAGTTTTATATTGAATGTCAAATTGACCGAGCGAGTCCCAATACAATCCAATGACTTGGAAAAAAAACGATGTATCTCGTGAGGTCCGTTTAGAAATCCCTTGCACGGTAAGTTCAAAGAAAGGTAGTCGGATATAAATATATATATAATGACTAGTTGTGAACATTGAGATTAAATCTATTATTTTAAATTAGATCGAATATTTTCATCCAATTTATAGTTGAAGCCAACTATATATATAACGAAGATGTATAATTTATATATTATTCTTGAAGGAAGATTTATATATTATTCTCGAAGGAAGATGGTGAGAAAGTAGCGACATGATATATTTTCAATTGGTTCACATCCACCAGCGAAATAGGCGTGGAACAAAGACAAAGTAAGACTCTCAATTATTTTATTTTTATTTTTAATTCTGATCAACAAAATTAGGAAAATAATTTTAAAAAATATATTTATAGAGAGTCGGCCACCCACAGCCAGCTCCGCGCTGGAACGCGTGGAAGACTCGGCCTGCTCCCCTCACACGATACCTACCCTCATCCAAAATGACGTACGCATACTATTAATCATGGATGATGAATAATTAATTACTCACATTATAAACCGCCTCATGGCTCAACGCAGATGAGACGCGCAAGAAAGAAACAAAGCGGCGGGCATTTGACTTCCCGCGCCGGCGACGGCGACATGCAATTCCCATTCTCCCTTCACGGTGCCTTCTCCCACCCTTCTTCATCGCGAAGGCAAAGCAATCGAGGCCTTCTCTCAATTCCCTCCTCCTCCCCTATAAATAATCCTCCTCCCAACCTCCTCCCTCTCTCGCTCCTTCGTCTAACCCTACCTGAATTGAAGCTTAAATTGATTCAGATACTAAGCCTCCGTTTCTACCGGCTTCCCTTATCGCCTTCTCTCCTCAGCGTACGAAGCAGCGGCAACGACGACGTCGTCTTCCGTCTTGAGGTAGTGCGCGGACCATGTCCAACGTTCCCAGCTCTCTCTGCGATTCCTCCCTCACCCTCTTCCGCCTAGCCATCTCCAGCTCCGACCCCTGGCCCTTCTCTCTCTAGCCCTCCCCTCTCCTTCTCTCTCTCTCTAGCTAGCCAGCTTCTTAAGCACCCACTGACGAGCTCAAAAGCAGCAGCTCGGTCTCCGGGGTTCAAACTTCGCTCGCCGCACGCCAGGATGGAGAAGCGGGCTCGGCTGCCGCCCAAGGGGTGCGCGGCGGTGCGGGTCGGGGTCGGGGCGGAGCAGCGACGGTTCGTGGTGCCGGTGGCGTACCTCAGCCACCCGCTGTTCGCGGAGCTCCTGGAGGAGGCGGCGGAGGAGTACGGGTACAGCCAGGAGGGAGCCCTCGCCATCCCCTGCGGCGTCGAGCAATTCCGCCAGGTGCAGGACACCATCGATAGGGAGATAGGTGGCGGCGCCGCCCACCAGCACCATCACGGCCACCTCCTCCACCGCCTTCCTCCTTTTGCGGTTTGCTTTGGGGTGTGATGTTTTTTTGGATAATTGACTTTTTTCTAGTTTATTGGAGCGTTAAATTTGATCAGCTGATGATAAAATCAAGCGTCGATCTTCGATGAACGAATCTGCTTGAAAGCTGTAACTAAATATTTCTATTTAAAATTTTGTTCTAAGCTGTAATTTTACATCTTAATGAACAGTTTTTTTTTAAAAAAAATAAGGATCTTCCTAAACCAATCAATACAATATTTAATTTTTTTTAAAACTAGTTTAACCAGAGGTACCTTAACTCTGTACACAATATAATATTTAATTATTTATTAACTGTTTTAAACTTAGTTTTTCCTTATAAATAAATTTTTTAATACGTACACGTAATAAATAGCCAGCTAAGCTTCCATTAAAATGTAGCTGTATCAGTCAAAAGTCAATGCACATGGACGGATCGATCGTGTTATAAACCAAACATTCACATTTGGGATGACACAATGTATAATGGAATTTATGCGCTTTAGTTTCTCAGGTTAAAATAAAACGGTCTAAACGACGTGGGTTGCGTTGCTTCAGCGGCTTTTGCGGCCGTGACGACGACTCAACGCTGTCGCGCGGTGCAACCGTGTAAGCCCATGAGAAGGCGAAGCCTTTCAAAGCGGAGTTTGGTTCGGGCCTTCTCTTCTTCCTGCTCCCAAGTTACTGCGTAACATTAAATATCAGTTACTTTGGGCGTGCAACTGCAATAAATATCAGTTTACTTTACTTAATTTCTCAGTTAACTTTTCGCGTGCAAATGTAATAAAAGGAGATGAGTGCCCCAATCTCCAGGAGCACCCCGTTGACTCCACATATCCCATGACGTCATAATTCGTATCTTTCATTTCTCCTGCAGCCACATCTTCTTCTTCGCCCGCACGTCAAAGCGACCCACCCTTCCCAAATCGACTGCTGCTCTTATTTTTTTTTTTGTCCTCCTCCGTTTCCTCCGAAGCCATCAATCGACCCACAGCAGTGAGTTGTTCTCCGCTGCCGCTGCCACTCTCTCTATCTCTTTCTCGAACACAACATGTCCTCTCCGACGGCGTCGGCTCCAAACACCACCGCCGTCCCCCTTTCTCCTCCTCTTTCCGGCCCTAACAAGTGGGGCCCCTACTCCAGCTCCAAGGACTTCGACGTCAGCATGGCCACCGTCGTCGTCGCGCTCGTATGCGCCACCGCCGTCGCCTTCGCCCTCCACGTCGCCTTCGCCCTCCTCATCCGCCGCCTCCGCGGCTTCCCTCCCAGCTCGCCCTCTTCGGCCATCGCCGGCAAGCCCCGGGCCGAGGCGTCGCCGCAGCTGCCGGGAACCCTGGTGTTCTCCTCCGGCGCGGCCGAGTGTGCCATCTGCCTCGCCGAGCTGGCCGAGGGCGACCGCGTCCGCGTGCTGCCCGTCTGCGGCCACGGGTTCCACGCACAGTGCATCGAGGCGTGGCTCGTCGGCTGCAGGTCGTCCTGCCCCACCTGCCGCGCCGACTGCCGCCCGCCGCAGACGGCGATAGCGGAGCCGTGAAGCTCGCTTCCTGCAGGCGCGCTGTTTGTCATGGAGCTGCGACGAGCTGTCTTCCATTCCATGGCTTATCCGTAGCATCAACAGAAGCAGAGTATGGAGCTGCGACGAGCTGTCTTCCATTCCATGGCGGAGCTTGGTGCGAAGATCGAGACATGGGGAAATGGGAGTGTTCATACTGTGTAGGTGGGCGGCGAGGGTTCCATGACGGGCCGTGGAAGAAGGTAACGCCTTTACGTGATATTTTTACCTGCAGTCAACTCCCCATGAGCTCTCTTTACTTTGAGCATGGACTGTCTGCAGTGCGTTCATGTGGAAAAAGCAAAAAGGAGAAGCAACTTTTGGTTTGTAAAAGATACTTTTTTAGTTCATAGAAGACATAAAAGACAGGCCCATGTTGAAGTCAGGTTCATTTTAACTTCTTCACTCCAAACTCGGCCCAATTTAATTCAAAAGTTACGTCCAATCCCACCTGTGACGATGCTTGGGCCCGTTTACGTAACAAAATATTATAACTTTAGACTCGACTTGAGTCCGATCCTTTTCAAGATCAATTATTCTCCTCTTCCTATACTTCTCTTAATGAACTATGAGACAAAACCAAACCCAGAATCTAAACCACTGTTCTACTCTCCCTACCTCTCTCCCTCAATAATAAATTAAAATTTCTCAATCACCCCCAATCAGTTTTGTTTCCTTTAATATCGTTATCTTCTTCAATATCTTCTTTAAGATATGTAATTACCTAAATCAATGACTCGTATTAAAATTTTGTGTATTTTTATTTCCGGATCCCCAACCAATATTTGAAACGGTACATATATATGTATATATATGTATCTTATACCCTTATAATTCTCATCCCCTCATCTCAATTTATATTTCTTCTTCTTCTTCTTCTTCTTCTTCTTCTTCTTCTTCTTCTTCCTTTTTATCACTATCATTGCTATATTATAAAAAGTATGCCGTCATCCGGCAGCGTCGCTCCCCGGCGACCTAACTCCTTCCGCCTCTGCTCTTCGATGGCGTAGCTTTGATTCGAAGCGCCCGGCCGCCGTCCGTCCATCTGCGGTCGCGATGGCGACGCCGTCGGAAGCCGACCGGACGGAGCAGATCATTGCCCAGTTCCGCAAGAAAATCCTTCACGTCATCCTCGAGTCCCGCATCCCCCACCCCCGCTTCGCCTCCGCTCTCCCCGGTCATTCCCCTGATCACACCGTCAAGAATGACCGGTGGTTCAACCTCGCCCTTGGTGACGTCCCCGCCCCCCCGGCCGATGTCCCCGGCGGCTTCATGGATCCCCTCGTCGTCGACGTTCTCCTCATCCGGTGCGGTGGCGAGGGCGAGGGCGACGTCTCTGATTGCGCCTCCGAGGACGTCGTCGAGAGGTGGTCCGTCAAGTGCGTCGACCTGGACTCTTGGTCCGCCGCTCCGCAACGGCCGCACGACGGGTGCTTCGACCGCCGGACCTATAAGAAGTCCGTAATTCTGCTCAGGTCCGTCTACGTCCTGCTCCGGCTCCTCCCTGCGCAGCGGGTCTGCAGCCTGCTGTGCTCCTCCAGCCAGGCCTACAACTACGACCTGACCTACAGGGTCCCCTCCTTCGAGACACCCTTCTCCAGGGCGGAGGCGGCGGAACTCAAGCGATACAGCTTCACGCCCGTGGAGACCCTGTTCGGTCAGCTCGTCGTCTCGGTTCAGTATCGCCCGAGCCTTGCGAACTTCCCTCTCGCAGTTGCCTCGCTGATGCCGCCAATCATCATTCCGGATTACGTCGACAGCGCTTTTGCCGAACGCTTTAGGCCCTTCCCTGCTTCGCTAACCGATCGGGTATCTCGTCACTTCACTTCTCAGCATCCTCCGAGAGACATCCCGACGCCGGCGATTCCTTTACTTGACCCGAGTGGAAGGAACAGTGACCGGGTGATGCATCAACCGTCGAGTTCGGCTCCTGGGCGTTCAGTTTTGGAATTGGGGCATTTGCAAGCAGCTCATTGTGGTCGTCCGGTGCTACAGGAGCAGCCATTTAGCGAAAGTAGGAAAACCTCCAATTTTGATTACTTTAAGCTCTCCCCACCTATGTTAACCTCGTCGTCCATTTCACCTCCACCGCATGGAGGCAGCTCCCTGCAGTCCAGGTCGCGCTCAGATCCATCGCTGATGAGCATACCAATCTGCCCTCCTACCGATTCATCTAGTCTCCCTTTGCCGCCTTTATCTCCAAGAAACACAAGGCCGGATATTTCTTCTCAGGAGTCTGCCTCCAGGAGTAGATCTTTCAGAAAACCCGAAGTGTTAAATCAAGGTGTCTCCACAAGCTCGCCTATGTGCGCTCCTAAGGTACTTACAGGGTCTTTTTTCTTTAAGAATATCTAGCTGCTTTACCTGGAGTAATCCATAGTATAAATCACGGATTTGGTATTAATACCGCAATACTATTCCATTTGCTAATAAGTTCTGAAACTAATGTTAAAAGCGTCCGGATGTCATAACTCACTGAGGTCTAGGCGCATCATAGTTTGGCTGAGAGCTGGGACCCGGTTAGGGAACCCTGTGGTTGGAGGCACATTGATGATGTGTTTGTAATCACATTGATTTGTTAGTACGCTTCTTTAAAACCGGGAGTCATTAACTGATTTCAAATAAAGAAGTTTTCAGCCTTTTCCATCCACTACTTGGTAATGATTGAAAGAAAAGGAGCATTTATGCAAACTATAACCATCATTAACCAATACAGTGGTGCTTGATTCAGCTTTTTCAGTATCATCGAGTTATGTGGAATAAGATTCAAGGAACATTGCATCTCATCCGTTATCTGTTATAGAATCCCATTGAAGTCGATTGTTGGACTGTGGATGATTAAAAGATACCTAATTTATAACCAGATGGACTTGGGAAGGAGCAGGCTTTTGTTCATATTTTTGCACTATAGGTAAGATGAAGGGTTGCAAATAAGTTGGTGTTTCATTTAATAAACTGAACTTGTCAATTCTTTCCTTTTTGAATGACAATGCGAATTTGGATCTTTTTTTGCATGTCAGATTCCTATGTCTTGAGTCTTACCTAGAACTGTGTTTCCTTCTCAAATCTATCGTACTCAATTCTTTCTTTGATTTTTTTCTCCTCATTGAATCAAACATGAATGCCATCGAATTAAGAATCATACTCTGACACATGCTGATTGATCATGAGGAAAAATGCTAAGAAAAAAATAAATTCCTTTGGTGTAGAATCAACCAGGAAGTTGCAGGCTAATATTGTCCTAATTTTTCGAGTATTTGAGGGTTCATTTGCTATCCATGTTTGACATCTTATTGGGAATAACGAACTTTCTATTTTCATTACTGTTGGTGGAAATTTCAAAATATTATATTGTAAGCCTGAAATATAATATTTCATGGTTATTCCACCTGCAAAGAGGAAAAGAACCATCAGATGGGAATTCAAGTTCCCTGGAATCCTATCGACCAAGGATTCCAAACATGCATTTTGGATTAATCTCTTTGGTTCCTGTGACATTGCATAATTGGATGACCATGAGATGTTCCTTACGATATTATGTTCTTTTGAGCAAAAGCTTATAACTTGCTTGAACTTTATTATGCCTCGAAATCCATCTACATTATAGTCTAGAAAGTTAAGCCGTTGATCCCTGATTATGCTTTGCCTCTCTTTAGGGCCCTAAGGATGGTCGGGATGATTATGGAAAGTTTTCTGCTTTCTCTTATGTTGGTCCACCTAGATTCTTTTCAAGAAGTTTGAGTAAACAGTCAAAAAAAGATGATGAAGAGGAGGATTTCACTTGCCCATTTGCTGTGGATGATGTTGGCACCCTAGATTCTCAAACAAGGTACTTGCGTATTTAATTTTCAATTTCTGTTGATGGAGATATATGCTTTGTCAGATTCCTATTATTGTCCGTTTAATTTTTCGATCATGTTTCCCAACCTATATGCCTAGTTTCATAAAAGCTTTCTAGTGCACGTGCCCTTACTATGATCTACTCTGTGCCTATTCTTGTATAGTTGTATTTCTTGTTCTTGAAGTGAATGATTGTTCTGTTTCAATAATCCTTAATAGACACGGTTTTTCCATCCTATCTTGGTGATTAACATGTTACCAGAGTACTGCAATTTTTTGAAAACTACTAATCTAGAGCAGTCTAAAATCTTTAAAGTGTGTCTCTACATTCTTATATTGATTCCAAAGCTAAAGTGATACTACATTATCCCAAAAGTCTGGAGAAGGATAATTCTATCACGATCCTGATTTTGTAGAAATATTGAATAAAGACAAGAATCATGAAATATTGAGAATTCTTAGTCAACTAAGCTGTTCTGTGCTTTTAGTGGAGAAAATGTGGCATCAGGTCATGAGGTTTTCAGAATGTTTCAGCAATCAGCAGAAAAGATCATGATTTAAATACTTCTAGGTATTCTTTCGATTCTTGTGCCTGAAAGTGTATTGGTTCCTCCTGTATTAGGAAGAAATACTCGTGTTGATTCATCTTTAAAATTGGCTGGAATTAAAATTTGTCTTCCCAAAGTTCTTACAGCATTGGGCACTTGGGCTAGTGTTCCAGAGACATTGGTGTAGTCAGTTGAATCATAGAGATCGCCCTGGCCACTGTTTTAGATTTTCCCGGAAGGACATCCAGTTTGGGGATGAGGCATATCAACTTCTAACAAGTATTGATTTCTTTCAGTTATTGTTGTAGCTGAAGGAATAATCTGCTTGATAACTTATCTCTTGATCCTCTTCAATCCGATACAGGTGATTTTTAATGATGTTAATTTGTCTAGTATTGAAGTATATTGACTATGGATTGATTGTTCAAATGAGACCATCTTTAAGTTGCCACTAATATAGAGAGGAGGGGGAAGGCATTTGTACCAGCTGGGATAAATAGTTGAATGGAATTTTAGTTGGCTGCTAAGTTTAGTCCTTTTCTATTAGAGTTGAACGGATTTCTTTTTTTTTCACGTCTTGTTGCTGCTGCCTTGGGGAAGTGATTTTTTACTAATAAATTTAACATAAATTTGCTATAAAACAGATTTCTCCATGCTTAGTATGCTAAGACTTTTGAAAGCATAAGAAGTCATGTATTTTAACATACTGCAATGATGGAAGGAAGATCGAGTTATGGAGTTTCATGAACAGAATGCCGCAACTGTACTTATTCATCATCTTATTTCATTGTAACACAAGTTTGCATGTGTGGCTTTACAGAGTGATCTGAGAATGACTAGTATTTGTCAAAGCCTGGAGTTACCATGGACACCTTGCCAAAGTTTACAATTAGCCATTAGATCATTTATCAAACACATGAGAACGTATTGCCTAATTTGTAGAAATAACCATAAGGAATATTATGGATGCTTACCAGATCATTACAGATATGTACGACATACAGCTGTTTCATTTCAATCTTGTTTTATTTTTACTTTTGAAACGATACAGCTGTTTCAATCTGAAACCAAAATATCTAGGTTTTTGTAGCGTTTAAGACCTGAAGTCTTCTCTTCAAATATTCATATATCGATCGATGTAAAATTTAGCATCACGTTAGCCATTAAGGCCATGCTTGGTATGCGGAATTGGAGGTTGGATTTGAAAACTAGCCTCCAATTACCCCATACCAAACATTGCCTAGGTGTGGTCAAACCTTGGAGAACTTAGTGGCAATTGATAGATCTAGGGCACTAAATTTCTGAAGTTGGGAGGAATTTAGAAAGTCATTCATCTTCAGGTCCTATGTTTAGCAAAAAACTGCAACAAGGTCTACTTTTCATGCGGTAGGCATGAATATTCATGTTGTATATCTAATTGCCTTGCTACTATCATCTTATATGTAGAATTTGTCTTCATTGTATTTCTCCTATACATCTATTGCGTTGATTTCGCCATATGATATTCCGTTTCTTTTCCATAAACAGAAGCCGTGGTGGTAAGGAGGAATCAGATTACACTTCCGCTCATAAATCACAAGAGGCAGCCGTTGGTGCTCTTGTTCGGATGTTAAGAACTGCAGCCCCACTGCGGCAAGATCACAGTTGTTCGTTGCAGTCTTCAGAATCAAATGCTCAGGTCAGCACGAGCTCTCCTGTCTTGTCTAGAAAAACAAGTGAGGCATTGGAAGAACTCCAAGGCTACAAGGAGATGAAGAACTTGCTACTTTGTAAGAGTGGAGGTAGATCACCAGAATCTCCGAGAAAAGGATGAGTGATGAAGTGCTCACGACGGTAGAATTAGATGTCTGCAAACTCGGCAAGTTATCTGGCACAAAGATCAAGTCCGGGGTTCTTACTTGTATATAACAGCACAGCAAAGGCTCGTCTTATCAAATTTCCATTAGGCTTTAGAAGCTCTCTTGCACAAATTAAACCTCTTGACTTCCTGCGATTAAATCTCCCATGTAAATATGCCTTGGCCAACAGCAACACATTCATTTGTTCAATTTAAACCTTCAAATTTGATGCAAGTGAATTGATTGCTGCGATGAATTATCAACCTTAATTGCTTGAGAATTCATTCGGAACATTGTTCAGGATAAAAGAAAGCTGTTTGGCTTCAGACGTCATGAGATCTGTTTTTGCTCTCTCTACAGGGAAGACTGTTTTTGCTTTGTTCAGTTTCCCCCTAAAGCAATGTTAGACTTGGAACTTTTTCCTTTATCATCTCCTCATACTCAACTACTTGTATTGGAAATTGGAAATGATAGAAGATAATGCACTGAGACACGACATTTGTACCAGAAGATCTATTCCTTTTTTCTTTTATTTCTGCAATTTGGATGACGAGTGGTGTTTGGATTCTTTAAACTTGAGCACATGCAACACAACTCTCTGCTGTTTAACGAGAGAATTAAACCTCTCTCTCTATGTATATATCCAAGGAATAAAGGCTTCAATTCTGTAATCCTTCACGTAGCTATTTAAAGGAATAAAAGCAGCTGCCCTGCTAGAATCTTATCCTTTTAAATCCCACGTACTAATATACTGTTATTCCACTGAAATGAGTCAAGAACAGATGCAAAGAACTAGTCAAACCTGGTCACCCAACCATCCTAAATCTTGATTCGGGATCCTTATAATTAAAAGGTAAGAAAACTACACTAAAAGAAAAATGAGAGAGAACCACAAACATCAAAATCTCAACTCTGATGACAGCCACAAATCCTCATGGAAGCAAAGACTAGTCGTTGAATTCAAGGAGATGGGCAAACCCTTCACCTTTAAACTTGAATTTTATCCACCTCCAAATATGACCGGATCTTCCCAAGTCCTGGAATTCCACTAGAAAAAGAAAATAAAACAAAAATCATAAACCGTCGCATCTGGGGAAAAAGAAAGAAAGAAAGAAAGATCGTCCTTGTGAGGGTACAGTTTTTTTTTAGAGAAATTAATTAAGCGAATATATTCCATCATTAACTTGCAAATTGAGAGGGACGCCAATCGAAGACTGATTAGAGACAAAAAAAGGAAGAAGAAGAAGAAGAGGTTTTCCAAAGCTTACAAATAAAGCGAGGAATCAAAGTCGCTGGGAAATCGATGATGGCATGTTGAGCGCAGAGTTGATGAATAATTTCTTCCCACGCCCCCAACTCACCGATCAGAAAAAGGATAAATCACCTTTACACAGCTAACGTCTGCAATTTTACCTCTACCGGCCGCATTCCAACTTGGCCTTCTCCAAAAATCTCAGTTATCCACTGTGTGTGTGTGTATAAAACTAACCTTTTAAGATACCAAACTACTAGTTATAATTTTTAAAAAAATCATATCATTTAATGTGTGTATTCCTAATTGTTATTGCTAAGATCTAAGTCATCAGGAAATGACCATTAAAATTGATGCTTATTTGACGTAACTGTGGAACAAATAGTTGCTTTCTTCTAAGCTGTAGCCATTATTATTCTTGAAATGACAGGTCGATAAATATAACTACGAGTGTCATTTTTAGCTTCCCCTTTCTTCGGTGAATTATTAGTATAGCCTTATTAATTAAAGCTCCATGAGAATTTTTTTTTAAAATGGTTATTAATCATTCACACAAGTGGTTCTGAAAATAGTAACTAAATAGATATTATATGTTAATAATGCATATGATGATAATAATTATAGGAAAATAACTTCTTGAAAAATACATGCATTATTTGGTTTAAAAACTTTGCATATCAACCTCATCAAAAAAATGGATAGTTTTGAATGTTCAACAACATGGGCAATAAAAATGTGGTGGGTAATGATTTTGTAATTAATGAGATTTATTTATTTCCAATAATTCTATATGAAATTTATTTTCAGATGCTTTCAGGCAGGTTTATGCAGAGGATTTAAGACGAGATATTTGATTTTTTTTAAAAATAAAAAACAACTTAAAAGATGTTTTTAATCATATATATTGAAGTGTTGACCTGCTAAATAAGTGTAGTTTATATAATCAGAAGAGTAAGATATTTAATTATAATATTAGATGTTGGAATTTTATTGTTGCTGTGGGACTTATATTATACTTAATTATTTTTATAAAAATCTTAAATCATACTTAATTTATTCATCAATTTAAAATTAAAAAACATCAACTAAAAATAACCTCCCGAAAAAGATACTATTTTATAATATATTTATGTATATTTATATATATGAAACAACCACAAAAAAAAAATAAAGAGAAAGAAAACAGCAACAACACAAAAAAAGGAGAGATTTTATGAGAGAAAGGAAGCAGCTCCTCTGCGACGGAGCCTGTCGCCGCCGGCGGCAATCCGGGTCCGGACGAGCTCGAACTTAGCGGCCGGGCAGGGGATCGTGATCCCCCCGGGGTGGTGGAACCCGAATTCCTCCTCCGCCTCCCTCAGCAGCTCCCCGAACAAGGGGTGGTTGAAGTAGATCACCGGGACGAGGTACCTCCGGAGCGGACCGCCCTCCTTCTCCCCTCCGACGTACACCGCCAGGAACCCCTTCGGCGGCGGGGGCGGCACCCCACCCCCCTCCCCGTCCTCCAGCAGCGGGATACCCCGGCCGCCGGAAGCAGCGACGGCGGAGGGGGAGGTGCGGCCGCAAGTCCTGAAGCGGGACTCGCTGGCCCCGCGGCTGCGGAGGCGGCGGGCCAGGATGCGCCCCCAGTTGAGGAGCTTTTTCGTCATCATCGAGGTGGTGGAAAGGGTGGGGGCTGAGATGGAGTGGGTGGCGCGGTCGAGGCGTAGGTAGTAGTGCTGCTGCCTGGGGCGGCAGCGGCGGCGTACGACCCATCGCCAAACTCCCCCGAGCCGCCGCCCCAACCTGAATCCTCTGCACCTCTTCATATATACTACTAGAAGAAGAAGAAGAAGAAGAAGAAGAAGAAGAAGAAGAGGACGAAGAGGAAGAAGAAGCTAAGAAAGTGAAGGAGAGAAGAGCGTCAAAAATGGGGAGGGATTAAATAGGAACAAAGAAACCGGTGATCTCCTTCCTCGCCTCTGCTTCTTGCTTTTGGTGGCCAACAAACCGGACACAAATCTCCATTTCTTTCGTCACATTCACATACGCAGCGAGGCCTGGAGGGAGCGCAAGTGGGGGAGGAGGAGGAGGAGCGGCTTCTCCGGTGGTGTAGAGCCGTATCCTGCTTCCATTTATAATAATGCCAACGACTGTGAAGGAGAGGAGAAGGGAAGGGAAGGCATTCACGAATATTTTCTAGGAAAATAGTGGATATTATATATTTACACCCCTCTCTCTTTTACTAACCATACGCAGATCCTTCGTGAAATTTTTAAGGGCATCTATTATCTATAGCGTCCGAATAAAAAGGCCATTTTTATGCCTCTTATGCTCATATTCTTATAGAAATTGGATATTTTTAGGGGTCAAAAAAAAATTTAAAATAAGAGTAAAAAGACATATATATAACCTGAACTTAAATAATTAAATTACAAGTCAATGCTCAATTTTTCACGAATTGGAATTGGAGGATTGAGAGTTGGTGAAGTCGCCCCTTTAATTAAAATTTGAAGGAGTCGTCAGACTCGTAATAAATAGCATCACCCTGGATCCGAATAATAAATTGATACGTATCCGCAAGTTGGAACAGGAATTGGAGTTGGGAACGGCAGATAAGAGCGAGGTCGGGTCTGACTCGAGCTCGGCGTCCAGAACATTGACTCGTTCAAGGCGCAAGTCCGCCCCGGAAGCGCGGAGGTCGAAGCAGGCGGCGGCAGGTGACGCCTCCCCCATTTGAACCCAACGCCGGGACGCTCGGACGGAGTTAAACCGTCGGTCCTTTTGAGTCGTCCATTTGACCGTCTTGACCGATTCGTGTGGTGGTGATCCGTCCGGATTCGATTCCTAAAATTTTCATCCCATTATTTTGTCCAATCGCTGCTCAAAAAATAACATGTTGCGGTCAAAAAAAGTGGTGCATTATTATTATTATTATTAGTTTTGGGCAGCAAAAAAAAAATCCTGTGTCGACTTTTCTCCTTTTTCTTCATATTTTGAAATAAAAAGCGAGTGAAAAATAAAAGTTTGGGTGGAGTTGCTCCACCGTTTGTGACTTGTAAGTTTCAGACGAGCGCATGTTCGATCGCTAATATTAGTGAAAAGAATTTGAGAACCGGATTTAATATTTTAATGGAGTCTTACGGACACGTCTCGCCTTTTTCTCTGTGAAACTAAATTAGTCTTCAAGTGTCAGTCTCATTTATTTAATCTTTTTTCTAATTATTAGTGCTGTAATTTAAAAAAATATATTTATCATGCATATAACTGAACACCTTATTCTATTTAAAATGATAAAATTTTATACGGAATATTATGTTTAAAAAAATCTCACTTATTTTAAAAAAAATTATAATTTTTACGTAAAAAAAGTATTTATGTTAGAATATTAAAAAATAGAAAGATAATTTAGCATCTAAATCTAACTGATTATTTATGTTATTATTATTTTAACTTATGTATTTTTTTACTTAGCTTTTTAGTAAAGGTCAATAGCTTCAACTTTCAGCAATGTATCATAGCTAAATAGGAGGTGCAGCACAATCAGTTCAAAAGAATTTAAATCTGAGGTAACTGATCAAACTAAATAAATCGATCTCTTTCCAGAAAAACAAAAATGAACAAACATACTGATCAACCTGATGCCATTTCACAAACATGTCCAGTTACTCCAAACTCCAGATCAAACAGTTAGCCCCGTACATCTATTCCATTCCAAGACAAAAGTCGAACAGGAAATGGCCAACAAATACACATTCTAGAAGTTAAACTAATATTCAAGGAGTAATTAGAGCAGGAAATGCCGTGCGTTGCCGTACGGCGATAAAGAAGAAACACTTCACCGCGCGTGCAATTTTTCTTCCCCTCTCCGTGTCTCGATCTCAAGTGCTTTCTTTCCACGCCTCGCACCCCCGTCACTCTGAAGCTGACAAGACGGCATGGCACGGTGAAAGATAGATAGATTTTGATGCTTCTTACTTTACTTGGAAATCCTTTTTTTTTTCTAAAGCTCCGATTCGAACTTTCCCAAGCGTTTCTTCCTGGATCTTTCCAGTTTCCTCCCCTCTTTCCATCCAAAATCCTCGATCAAAGCGCAGCCTGCTCGAGTTATTAAGTTATTGCTAAAGTGCAGTCATGGAGTTTAATCCAACATATTAAACAAAAAAGTGTACGGGTTCCTTCAATCAGACATCTGGCTTTTAACAAGGGACAAAGGGTACACGTACCCATCCCACTGATTGCTATAGTTTAATTGGGTTGTCTAGGTAAGAGAATTTTTAAAGTGAAAAAAATGCAATGTTGTCAGCTGAAGTATCTTAATTGTCTACCTAAAGATTGAGTCGTGCATATGCACAAACCTTCATCGCTTATCTTATCTCTGGGGAAGAGGGAAAAAGATCGCGATGATGGTAGAGATTGCCAAGTGGCGATTATAATAGACGTTCAAATAGTTCAGAGTCAAGCACGAGGACGACAACTTCGTTATAAGACAAAGAGGCATGCCCGAGAAGGACGAGTTGTCCCGTTGATAGACCGTGCGATGCCGTACACAGAAAATATGAGAGTATAATAACATTAAGAAGTTTCCTCTGAGGAAAAATATGGAGGAGGAAGAGGTGTTGAAGATCAACGACCATGTGGGACACTTCATGGTGGCTACTGGCTTCTGCTGACGCAGAGGTAGTAGGCAGTGGTTGGATATTGGTGAGAAATTGAGCTGGTATAAATTATGTCCGTTTTGATGTGCTATTGCCGTCGATCAGTGGACGGAATGATCGATGAAACCTTAATTTGGAGTGAGATTTATCGAGGGGGATCAAAAGGTGGATAACCTCTAGCAATTTTTGAGCTAAAATTACTTACCTTTTTGTGGCACAGAAAATTATATACTGCCGCATGTGAATGGTTCTGATGGTTGAAGACCGCATAAACAACCAGTTTGCACCTCTCTGATCTGCCAATCAAAGGGAGGCATGTTAAGCTTTTTAGCATCAAATATATACAAGTTGGAATGATAACCTTGTCTCACGTAACACAAATCAATTTCCAGAGGCAGCAATCAGATATATTGCTGGTAATTGCATGTCAACATCATTTTGTCTAATCCTGAGAAGATAAGTACAAGCTCGTCCAACATCATTATTATAGTTTAACTTAAGACATCTGCTAATAAGCACAATATAAAACATAAAAGGTAGTGGAAATGGGACGTCAACATGACAAAGCATGAGCTAAAATGCAAGGACAAAAGCTTGTCGCAATAAAGTACGAAAAGGATAACATCAAGTGAGTGAGGAGTTGATCTATAGAAAATCACTAAGATCATGATGAGCATAGATAGATTAAATGGTAATTTTGTTAACCACGGGCAAGAATGAGATGTAGGTTCCCAGAACATTTATGGATACAAACAAAGTAAGCAGATGCAAGAAGACAATCCTCTATCAAGTCAATATCGGTACTCTGATGAAGATAATCCGGTGATCTCGTGACATGTGGGACAAGCATATCTATGACTGTTTCTAGCAGTCTTAATAAAAGAACGATGATATGTAGGAACAGCCACCTAATGATTCCACACATGTGGTCTTTCATATCTGCTAAAATGGCTTTGTCCCTTGCTGAACACAAAACCCCCATCCCATTTGCAATGCCAGAATCCACAAAGAGGACAAGACCCACCTAAAATGGCCTCTTACAGGTGGAAGACACTTCCCTCCCAAAGCTGTCGGTACTATCATCGAATTGCCACAAAAGTCTGAGGCATGCATATCTATTCCTAAATAAAGGCCTAAGAACCTGCAAATACCTAACATTTCACCGAGGCAAAGGCCACCATGTCCTCCTCTTTGACCGTTCCGACACCCTAAAATTATGGTCGAAGCAACTGATGGGAAAAGTTAAAGAGGCGGTTTACTGATTTGGTTCATTCCTCTGTTGTTTAAGGTCCCACCCAACACAATGCAGGTAACAGTGATCTAAAACGCTATGATGCAACATAAAAATAGTTGAGGCATTTGGATCAACATACAGTAAATGAGTCTGCTAGGATGGATAAGTTTGGGACAATCAGTATCTTGCAACGGGTCATTTTTCGTCAAACATTTTTATGATCATATATATCTTCCACCTATATATAAGCTAGCTAGAAGATTTAAAAGTTATCGTATTGTTGTGTAGTTCTTACATATTAGATTTATCTGTAAGAAAATGGATTCAATTTGGTACCAATTTCTAGGTATTTTCAAGTTACTACTTGCTCCAGATTTTACAATGATTGAAGTTGGTGGTTACCTGACATTTGAACAGCTCTGTACATCAAACTGGTGCGTCAGTAGTGGCTCCCTCTACAAGGCACATCCTAAAAGTGAGTACATTTAGGTATCATTTGATCTCAATAATTAAAGTCTTGACAACAGCCATTTCTGCAACAATGGATAAAAAATATTCATTACCTCAAAAGAAGCCAATGAAGAAAGTGGATATATAACTGTTCAATATTCTCATACATCATCCCAGCAACCTTTTTCCCCTTTCTCAAAGGCACCCAAATTGCCTATGTCGTGAGACTGCTCATTTAAAATAAAAGGTTCCTAGCATCTTGAAAATAAAACAGTTACAAGTTTGAAGTTATATCAGAGAGGAATAGTTAAGACCATGACATTTAATGCAAAAAACATATCGTCAAACAGCTTGGTAATATGGACTTAACTAAGTTATAATTTCTAATACATTTTTTGGGCGGCAGTAAGAAGCCTTAATTACCCCACTGTAAGAAACAGCGTATGGAACGTGTATCCCCATTAAACTAGGTAAATTATTAAATAGGATGATCAATATCACCAAGCTCCGATATGGGCATTCATTATTGCACAATACCAAGCACCAACTCTGTGCAGTAAGGAGACTCCCCACTAGACCTCCGTCATAAACATGACGACATTCTACTCCGTGACACTGCAAACATGTATGTCCTGCATATTATATGAACCGACTTACACCAGAGCCGACAGCATGGTGCAGGACTGGGCTGGCCATTGTATCAAACAGCTAGTGTACCTGATAGAAGCCCCAATCGATCACGAGGCAGGAATCCAATGTATTGCTACGTCGTGAAGGTGGGAGAACACCAGAAGACGTGCATTTGACCTAGAACTTGCACTTCAGCTGAGCGTGTCCGGCATAATAGGGTAGAGGACCGAGTTTTACTCCGAAGGGTGACCAAGGATGATGAAACGGTGGCGGAGGAGCGAGGAGAGCTGGGAAGGGAGGCGAGCTTGGGGGGTTCATGGAGACAGCTTCAAATCGAGCCCCCAACACGGGCCTACGGTTTGATCCGCGCAAGGGAAGGTTGAGGAGACGCATTTTTATAGGATGGGCCGGGAAGAGCGGCCCACAATCAAATCGGGCCCGGCGGCACGACCGTGGAGTTCAGTGTGGAAATAAACCGCCCCGGTCCGGTTAAAAAAAACGTGCTTCCTTTCTGTCGCTCCTAAAACCCTTCGCGACCGTCGGCGGCTGGTCGAGCACGCGGAGATGCAACGTTTCAGAGCCCTGCTGCCTGCGAGGCGGTCCCTCTCCACCCTGCGCCGAGCCCTATCGACGAAGACGACGGTGCAATCCCCCGTTGCCCACGAGGATCAATCTCAGAATGAGGTATGCCTCCTTCATTTCCTTCCCGTCGCGCTCTATTTTGTCATCGTTTATAGCTCTTACCTCTTGTGGTGACCTCAGGTTCTCGTGGAGGGAAAGGCCAGCGCCCGAGCTGCAATCCTTAACCGGCCCTCTGCACTCAACGCTCTAACCACCAATATGGCATGTTTCCTTACGCAGTTATGCTGTTCGACCTTTTGCTTCACTTAGAATGAATTTAGATTATACGGTGTTTTTGTGCTGCACAGGCAATTCGGTTAAAGAAGCTATATGAGTGTTGGGAGGATAACCCTGACATTGGCTTTGTCATGATGAAAGTGAGTGCTTGCTTATTCGGGAGTCTGAGTTATTTTATTTTGTATTATTTCCATCTTTCTTTTTTTCCCCATAAAGTTGTTTACGTATCGTCGAAAAAAATAAGCTTATATGTGGTTCGGATTTTTCTGAAGGGCAGTGGCAGGGCATTTTGTGCTGGCGGTGATGTTGTCGCCCTTCGGCAGTTGCTTAGTGAAGGTATGCTTTTGCTTGAAATTATGCAATAACAATCATAATAACTTCTCCAAGTGTTCTGCATGCTTCCATGATGGACAGATTATCTTGGCATGACCTAAAATGCAAAACAAAAGGGTAGAAACAACACCATCTGCACAAACAAAAACCGATGAGACCTGATAGTTGGTTTTTATATATTTAAAGCACGTTTTCCTGTAAATTTGCCGTAAATTTTTGGACCACCTATATTCTAAGTGCATGCTAATAACTAGGATAGGGCTCTCTTTTTGATGGCATAAGCTGAATGATGCTAGATGACTAATTTCAAATGTCGCTCTAGTTGGATTATGGTATATCAAAGAGCTGAAGCAGATGAATGCTGAATAAGTCCATTATACCTCGGCATTCACAGGAGAAAGTCAACATACAAAAGACCATGATAGTGGCAATTTAGTTTTTCACCGGCACAAAAAAGAATAAGGTAGGTTTGGAAAGTTGCATGGATATGGCAATTAAGATAAAATTCTTTGGAAAATTCACACTGTAGTGCGTTGCTGATCAGGACTAAAGTAGGTGATGATGCAAAATTATAATGCACAAGAGAAAGAGGGAAAAAATCTTATCTCAGGAAAAAAAAATTCTTCTAATGTTTTAGATTATTTTTAGATTTAGGTAGGCAATATGAATCAAAGGGTTCTTGTAGTGAGCATAAATTGAACTATCTTGGATAATTTGCTATACAGATTTACCTGGAAATCCGAACTTTTCTGTGAAGATGATGAATGGAAGATGAACCAGCAAACACGAACTTCATAGATCAATTTTCTAAACTCAAGTGCTTCACCTTCTGATATTGCTTAAAATTTAAGTTCCTTCTAATGGTTTGCATAAGTTATGGTTAGGATGAAACTACTTTGTGGGTTTGATAGTTTTGTTACATAGAGGATGCCACAACTTCATTTTTTATTTGCATTGGAAGTTGATTATGGCAATCATCTATTTTTATTGGCATTTGTTAATGCAGGCAAGGTGGAAGATTGCAAGGACTTTTTCAGGAACTTATACATGTTTATTTACACTCTAGGCACATATTTAAAGCCTCATGTAAGTACAACACCCTATCAAAGTTTTTATTCTTAGTAATATTCTATTTCAAGCTAGTTATTTGCATTGGGCATCCTTTTATTTCCTTGATGCATATAGATGACGGAGTAGCACATTTACTGCTCTGAAGGTTGGTGTTGTGCTCCTTTTTTGGAAGTATGAGAAAGAATGTTGACGGTTGTCCATATTGACTTTTTTTTGAAAGGTTAGAATCATTGTTGGAAATGTGGGGCACCGAATCAATGGTAGGAGGCTAGAATTACATTTAGGAATATTTGGTGATATGGAAAATGCCAAGGAATCACGTGAACCAGCTGGAAATTCGGAAAATAGGAATTCATCTGCTTCTGTGCACCAGCTATTGTCCAGGATTGCAAGTGCATTACACTGTGTTCACTTTGCTTTTGAGATCATGGTTTTATTTATTTTCATTAGCACATGTAGTAAAGCATTCTTAGACATCTTGGATCCTGAAGCTCTAACAAATGCTTAGAATTTGGCCTGTTTCTTGTCTCACTTAATTTCACATGTTGCACCACGTAGAGGCTTTTACTAAAATCTTTCCATGATAATCTATACTTGTCTATACAACGTATTTCGTGTATTCATCATAGTCCCTTGAGGCAGTTTTTTTCTGTTCTCTTTATATTTCTTAGCATCCTTTTAATCTTTCTCATTCAGTTGTTTTTCCAATCATTTTCTTTGGATTATCTCATGTAGGTTGCTATTTTGGATGGTGTTACCATGGGTGGTGGGGCAGGAGTCTCAGTTCCCGGGATATTTCGTATTGCAACAGACAAGACTGTATGCCTTTTAATTTGTTGATAAGAAAGTGATATTGATTCCTCTCCGCTGTTGCTTTTTGTGGTTGTTTATTTTTATTTCAATAAGATCGTTAACTTTTGTCTTAATGGAATGTTACATCGAGGATGGTTGAACTTTTCTATGACTCTATACTGATATTTCTTTGCATCTGTGTTAGAAAAAGGCATGTTAGGCATGCATTAACATGCTTATTTTTGAATTTTAATGTTTGGATTGCAGAAACTAAATATTATGTGGCTTGCAGCATGAAAACATTTTGTCTTCATATAATCATGATGCACATTATTAGCAGTAGCATTTAGAAAAAAAGTGAAGCACATTTCATCTGTATTTTATGTGACCGTTAAATGTGTTAGTTATTGTGATTCAGTTATCTTTTTATTTCCTTGATGTACTGCAATAAGATCGTGCAATGAGTGTCTGAAGTCATTACCTACGAACTGATCATGGGTTCCTCCTTTTTGTTCTTTCTTATTGATGCAAACGTATGTCAAAATAGTAAAGTTTGTCTTTTTTGAAGTTAGAATTTGCTATGGCTATATTCACTTTTACTTGAATCCATCAAGACATTGAGTACATAAGCAATTTGTTTCTGACTGATGGGATATTCTACGCACAATTTTCCTTCCCTGTAAATTAATAATTATTGTGCCATTTGTTACATAATTCTTTCTTGGAATACTTTCAACTTTTCTAAGTCGTAAACAATTTCAGATTTTTTCTACACCGGAAGTTCATATTGGTTTCCATCCTGACGCTGGGGCTTCTTTCTACCTTTCACATCTAACTGGATATATAGGTATGAATTCTTTATGAGGGCTCACTTAAGTGGCTTTTATTTCATTATGGTTTTGGTGGAAGTTTTAGTGCTTGACACGAATGCATTCTTTGTTGCTTATCTGATGTCGCTAGTAGCTTAGGAATAATTTTTTTGTGCTATTATTGTCTTTTGTTTGTACTCTTTGTTGTCTGGTCATAAAAATGTGCTCATATTTCACAAATGTTTAGATGGTTCTTCTAAGGCAGTAGGTAAATATGGATGAATTTTGCTTAACTTAGTTTTTTTTTATGATGTCTTGAGCATATAAATTGACTAGAAAATTATCCATATATATTGTTGTTTATTTATGTTGGTTTTGCATTAGTTATCTTCATAGCTTCCCATCATTATTTTTTCTGCTATCACAATTGAATAAATACAATTCCTGTCATGATCTCTCTGTAGGTGAATACTTGGCCTTAACTGGTGAAAAACTTAATGGTGTGGATATGCTTGCAGTTGGCCTTGCTACACATTATCAAATGAGCGAGGTCTGTTCCCTAAATCCATTTTGACAATTTATTTCTTTACTCTCTTTGATTTGCTTTATGCTGTAACTTCTTTCTTGATCATAGAGGCTTAATTGGATTGATGAACGACTTGCTAAGTTGGTCACTGATGATCCTTCAGTGATAGAAACTACACTTGCACAATATGGTGATATTGTCTATCCAGATAAGAATAGCATTGTTCACAGGTAGGAAGTTATTGAGTCTTACAAGAACCAATCTAATTAACGATGTGAAAAAAATGTTTTTCGTACTGAATGATCCCATTATCAACCATCATTTAGTGATATTTACTGCCAGCTATAGCCTTCACATGCATGGATCATCCGGAAATACCCAATAGATAGGAGAGCGTACCAGTTTTGTACTACATGAAAAACAGTTTGAAATGGCAGTTTATTTGAAGTTTAATTTTTCCTCCTTGTTCAGGCTTGGGATAATAGATAAATGCTTTGGTCTGGACACAGTTGAGGAAATTTTGGATGCTCTGGTATGCCTTCCTTCTCTGCACTGATTCTTGAATGATAAATTTCTACATGTGTGTGGCATATTTCTAATGGCATAATGAACCAGCTTCTTGATGAGAACTAAAGTGATGAACTTGGGTCCTCAGAACAATTTTGTTGTACCAGCCAGGATTTTAAGTGGTTACTATAGAATGCTTGTTTTTTATCAAGGCATGTCTACTTTTCTGCATCTGTTAGCATCATTTGATTCTGGGTGCATCATTTTTATTTTTCAATCATCAGTGCAGCTTTCACTTTAAATGTAGCTATCTTTATAGTTTCTAGACGGTGTGTTACGACAAAACTTACTCCAATTATTAGGTAGACAGTTTCTCCTGATAGTATTCTGTTGTCTTTACTACTTTGTCATGCACCAAAAAAAATTTTCAGACAGTTAAGCATCCTTTTATTTCTCAATTTCATCAGTCATGTGATCTCTTATTATACCTGCAACTTGTGAGTGCAGTTTTTAACAGAACAGTTGGTCATTATCTTTTCATCCAGCTCAACAGCAGCTAAGCAGAAAATTATATTTCTAGTTTAGCTTATTAGAACTTACCATAAACGATGCTGAAAACTTAATCAAGCTTGAACCAAGCGCATTAGGATTAGATTTGCACAATTAATTTGAAGCAACCCAACCATGACATCAAATTCCATGCAGTATTGCCTTCTCACATTTTCTATCATACACAGGAAGTTGAGGCAGCCAGATCACGAGAATATTGGTGCACTTCCGCACTGAGAAAATTAAAAGAAGCTTCTCCATTGAGTTTAAAAGTTTCCTTGCGATCAGTAAGTTGCTAGAACTTCGTGTTTGATGCGGTTTAATATGTAGCTCTTGGCTGATGTTTTCTCTGACAAACTAATAGGTACGTGAAGGTAGATTTCAGACTCTTGATGAATGCCTTGTTCGTGAGTATCGCATGTCTCTTCATGGAATCTCAAAAACATTGTCTCATGACTTCTGTGAGGTACTGGAACCTTCCTCCTGTTTTAAAAGACATCTTATTTTGATTGCAAGCCCCAACCTATCTGCTGTTTTCACAGGGTGTTCGAGCACGGCTAGTTGATAAGGACTTAGACCCCAAGGTATCTTCTATGATGCTCCACATGGTTCAGATTTTCTCTTGACGTTTCCAAAATGTTCTTTTAGTGATTACATATATGGCAATGCAGTGGGACCCTCCGACATTGCAAGATGTATCAGAAGACATGGTTGACCAATACTTCGCACCTCTCGGTGAATATGAATCTGAACTAAAGCTACCCACTCACTTGCGTGAAGCTTTTATCTGATCCTCCATCGTCCAGCATTCTTGAGTTCTTGCAGGATGCCTGTCAAACAAGGAGAGCGTACACAATTTAGTGGCAATATTCAAATTGCTGTCACAATTTAGCAGCAGCCCTTCCTTCTAGTTTGAATTCGGATGTGGTGAGAGGCATGTAAAGAACTGAAATCAGACGGTGGGTATTAGGGCCGGATTGATATGCCGGTACCCAGAGTAACGAAGGCATTTTATCATAATTGCATTAGAAATCCTTGAAAACATTATCTTTTGTACCGACCATGAACATGAAAAAATCATACCCTTGTTTATCAGATGGAAAGACTGATGTTAATTTGAGAATCTACGCATCTTCAGAACATTTTGTGATGATCCATCATACTGTGGATTTTACAACATTGAGGTTGAATCTTGTGCTAAACGTTTGATTTGACCATACAGAAAACTGATGGCAGATACTTATATGGAATCAATGCTTGAGTGTACCTCTCATCACCAGGGATGTTTCTTTTTCTTTTATGAGAAACTCTGCTGCTGAAAATTTTAATGATGATGTACTCTCAGCTCAATTCGGTGTCTCAGGTAGAAGTTTCACCAGTCTGCGGAGAACATGATGAACACAGCAGAGTTAATGAATTCTAATGGCAAAGGACTGTTGTATTCGAAACATTTTTGAACTACCAATACTGATAATATGATTGCATCCGTTCAATTTTATATGTTCAAATGCATTGACTGTAAAAGGCCTATTCACAGTTTTGTTATGATGACATCTGCATCTCCATGAGCAAATCTATACAGAATCTGCAACTCCTGCGAAAGCTTTGGCTACTCAAGTACACTCAACCCTACATTACCAATAAGACATCCTGGAGCAGGATAGAGGGCATGCTGCAGCGAAATAAATGGGTCAAGTTGATTGAGAAGTTGAGCGTTGGATGCTGTATTCCAGACCGAGTTGGGGATGGTGGGGCCAAATGCTCTCCCAATGTATGAGAATAAGTAAAAAATTGGCAAATTAAATATCCCCCCTAGTGACTGGTAATAAATGGTGGGCAAAAATCAAGTTGATCATTTAAAACATGGTTCGGTGGCTGTACATCTTGTTCTTAGAGCCCATTGAAGATCATGTGCTTGGCAGGCTCAAAGAATTCAGCTGCTTCCTTCATAGATGAAAAATGATGATAAAGTTTCACCGTCTATTGTTTGACTCAATAAATGGATGCCCAGAAACCCCTGCTGCTGCATTCATGGCTTATTATGGCATTGTGCCTTTTTTTAACATCCTACAGGAGCACTTTCCACTTAATACCACTCAATCCCCTTATTAGTACCCCTTTCTCCTAAATCAATTGAATGTGCTTCCTTCTAGCCGAGGTGACTCAAGAAAAAAGAAAAGAAAGTTAGAAATGAGTCCAAAAAGATATCGGATGCTTTCTTCTTCTTTTTTGAAATTTGATTGAACCAAGAATTGATTATCCAAGTGATTTTTTAAAAGTTCAACTTAGGACTTTTTCTCTCTTTTTTTCTTCAAAAAAGTAAAGGATGAAAGAGTAGAATTATGGCCCCATAGCAATTCAGAAGTCAATAATGATGAAGTCAGAGAGACCATGTTGTCTTCTTCCAAGAGATTAAATTCAATCGGTCACCTAATTCTCATGGTCCAAGCTGAGAGGACTCCATGTGAACACATTTTATTTGTCTCTCTGCTCATTTTCATTAATCATGCAGCATTACACCCCCATCAGTCTACTAACCTTAATCTTTCGATTCATGGTAGATCGAACTTGATCGGTTGGAAGCTCAACAAAACCTGCTTAGCTTTTCTCTTGGGCAGTCATGGAAGTATGTTCTTGATCGACTCACAAACATGTCTTTTAACTGCATGAAAAATCATGATCTAGGACAGCATTTGGGTGGTGCCAGTTGAACCCTCGTTCATTCGCCGGAATTTGACCATCTGGTATCAATCTGCTCGATTATAGAAGTATTGCATCTCTTTGCTCATCCGAGCTTCCTTCCATCGAATATAGAACTGGATAAACAACTTGGAAGAGGTATTAGATCCTTCCGCGGATCTTCTTCTCCTACCCAAATGTATTCCCCCAAAACATTATGCAAACGTTCTGCTAAATCACACCAAGCAAATCCAACAAGAAAGCGACAAGTTCCTTACAACAAAATCACGGTCACACTCAATCTCACCAACAAGAAGCAGACAAATTGAGGAACAAGAAAGAGGAAAACTGGAAGGACGAGATAGAAAAATAATTCTATACCCATTTCAAGATCAAGGAGGAGGAGGAGGAGAAGAAAAAGGAGACAGTTTTAGTACAACATTACAACACACTAAATCTACAGTCATTGGAACCGCGGAGTCAGCGGCATTAGTTAGAGATTCGCCTTGAAAAAGGTGATATTTTTGAGAAGGGGAAGAAGAAGAAGAAGAAATAAAATGGTTGAAGATTTCGCTTAGAGCTGGTAGATGATGAGGAAGCATGGGAGCACCGCCCTGGGATCAAATACCACGAGCTCCCCGTTGCCCAGGCTCACCGACTCGGCCTCCGCCTCCGGTTCCGCCTCCGCCCTCACCCGCCCGGCGACCACCCGGCACACCAGCATCCCCCTCCGCCCTGCCCCGCCTCCCCCGCTCGCGTGCGCTCCCCCGCTCCCGGCGAATGTCCGCACGCCCTCGATCTTTCCCCCCGCCGCCGCTGACCACACCGCGCTGCACGCCACACCGGCGTCGTACACAACTCCCCCGCTACGGCCGCCGCCGCCGCCGCCGCTGCTGCCGCAGTGGAAGCGCATCATCTCGTTCCCGTCGGCGCCACATCGCGCGTCGCCGGAGCGGGCGGCCCGGGCCCGCGCTGCCGCGCGGCACTCCTCGAACCGCGCCACAGTCCTGGCGGGGTTGTGCACCCGGAACAGCATCTCGATCTCGCCCGGGAACGCCGCGGCGGCGCCGCCCGCTGAGGACCAGCTGGACCCGAAGATTATCTCCACCACCCGCCGCGAGGAGTGTCCCGCCGGCAGCTCCGCGAGGGTCGGGAAGGGGTCGGCTTGGGCGGCGGGCCCGACGTGCGCAGCGGACAGCGGCGACGGCGGCGGGTGCGACGGCCTCGGCTTCGTCTTCGGCTTCGCCTTGTGCCGCGTCTTGGGCCGCGGTGGCTTCCTGGGGAGCGAGGACGACGGCGAGTCGGGATATTTGGGCAAGGCGAAGACGTCCTTGGCGGCGTGGGAGGTGTTGCCGCAGGAGACGGAGGAGAGCAGCGGCTTCTTGGCGGAGGACGAAGAAGACGACTGCGTCCGGGTGTAGACGACGTCGTCTACGGCGTTAGACTTGCAATGCAGGGACTTCACCCAACCCGTCGCCATTGGACGTCGACCGGCCGCGGTGGACGTCGAAAGAGAGGGGAAGGAAGAAGAAGGAGAGGAGGAGAAGAGTTATTATGGTGAGAGAGGAGGAGGAGGAGGTGGTGGTGGCTCTTGTGTGCAGACTGCAGTGTGGTGTTATTGCTTGGGTGGTGGAATTTATTTGTCTGTTTACTTCCGGTTGTGAGTAACTCTCTTTAGTTAATTGTAAATTAGACTTATTTATTACTTTGAAGCATTTCTGCTGCCCTGTATATTTTTTTTCTTTTAAGGAAAAGCCAATGCTAAAGCCAATCAAAAGTCTTTGTCTTGTATTTTTTTTTTGTTCGTGAAGAATTTGGCTGCATCACAATTACACCTCGATGTGCATTATATAGTAAGTATATAATTGGTATCTTCTTATTTGATTTGATGGACACTACTGCTGTGTATGTTGGGGGCCATCAAAATAGACATATATATGTAGATAGCAGTCTGTGCTTACTAGTATTTATAAAGACTTGTTACTTCAGGAAGTGTAAATTAAGCCCCCAGCTGTAGGTTTATATAATTTGACTTCGATTTGGTGCCATGTGCAGTGCACATGAGAACTAGATTGAAGCCAATTAAAGTACAGAATCCAATTTTTTTGCTAAAAGTATAGATTAAGTCTAATATTTTTAGTATTAACTCCTAAAAAAATTCACTTTGAATTGACACATTTGAGTAGAACTAAGATGTCTGTAGGTTTAGGATTTATTACTGTAGTTATTAAGGATTTTTATCCTATTATACCTGTTAAGGTTTTTTATTATTATAGATGAATTAAATGAAATCTCACCGGCAGCAGTACTGTAAATTAATTACCATGTCATGATGTCAATGGCAAATACTATGTGGATGAAATAGTTCCATTTGAACTTTTAAATGCGCATTTATACTTCCCAAGACTTGTTAATCACGAAATTTAGCAATCGATGTACACAACTTAACTGACATAATTTAATTCCAAGTACAATTTCTAATAAATGTAGATTAAATATATCAGTTTGATGCTAGCTATGTAATGAACAATGACTTGTATCTTTACCTGCAATCCAAGATTTGCCAGCAGCAGATGAGCAGATAGAATTTTTCCAGGAAATTGATTATAGATGTGAAGTGCAGGTGGCATTCCATATCCCATCACGGATGGATTATTTAATCTGGCGGAGTTAATTAGCACATCACGTCAACAAGCAAAGCCAACGCCCATCTCCCTCTGAGAAATGTTACTGATTTCTTAATTGAGTTAAGATCCAAGAATACATCTGCAGCAAGCAATGAACGCCCGTGGAATATTTTTTTATTTGGTGTGAGTGGAATTAATAGGCGAAAAAATAAATGAATTGCGTGGGGTGGGGTTCCTTTGAAGCCGGTTCTCCCCCAACCCCACCCTTCTCGCAGTGGGTAAAATGTTCTTTTAATCTGCCAACTTCATTTTATCTTTCTTTCTCTTTGCTGAGTTCTTTATGTGGTAGATTAATGCTTTCAAACCTGATGAATAATTTGATGCTGTGTTGTTAATTACCCAGCGAAGGTGAGACGAGGGACGGAGCACGTGCACAGTGGTCTGATGCATTTAAATGAGGCCCGGAAACGAAGTCCCTACCTTGCACTCGATCGAATCATTACCGTCTCAAATGATGCTGCTGTACGCAGTCAAAAAGCTCTCGAAATCTATAGGAACACAATTATGATGCGTCCTCGAGACTAACTAATTAACTAAATCCACTGCAAAGCAAAGGCATTCACCAAACTTTGGTTACTGAACTGCTCACTGTACGGGATGATGTGATGCTCTTTGTGTAGCTTACCAGCTAAGAAAAAGGAGGGGGAAAAAACTACGAGTGATTGAAGTGTCATTTTCCAAGCAAAACAAGAAGGAACCAGGAAGAAAGAAGAAGAGGTGGAGGAAGGTAGATAGAAGAAGTCGCTGAAACTTGGGGAGCCAAAAAGGCGAGAGGAAGAAGATGGAGATAGTGATGAGTGGGCGGCTGAAACGATGGAGGATCGAGGGGGACTGCTAAGTGCTTCGCGTAAAGTGAATTGTTTGTGGGGGACAAAGGCCATGGGAAAGACGACAGCTTTGCGCTTTTGGCATGATGAGGTGAACAAATTAAGGAGTGAGAGCGAGCGAGTGAGTGAGGGGAGCGAATGAGGGATAAGGGGGGAATGGAAATATGGATGCTGGGTGGTGGTGATGGAGTGAAGCCTGCTCCCATGCTGCTGTTGCTGCTGCTGCATGTGTAGTATATATGCGTGGGAGGAGGATTTCAATGGGTGGGAATGTGGATATGGAGCACTGCTACTGCTTGGTTCCTCAAAAAGAGTTAAAATGTGGGGAACAGAAGAGCCTGTTCACGCCAGCCTTTCTCCTCTCACGCCTGCTGTTGGTGTTGCTGCTGTGAGATCGCAGCCGCCGACCGCACCGACCTCTCCATGCTCTCCGCTCCGGCGTGCCTCCTCCTCCTCCTTTATGTACAGGAGAACTCGGTGAGGACGACTTGCTCTCTCACTGAGTTAACTCAGCTGTTCTGGATGCCACTGGTTTGGTTTGAATGATGTATTTTAAATTGTAGGATGGTGGTGTTCCGGATGGAGCTTGAAATTTTTTTTTTCCTTTCCCCTTCAAATAAAATCTAAAGAATCTATAATCTCAATGGGCCTCAAGATAAGTCCGGTTATTCCTGCTTAATTAATGGATTGGGCTTCTGCATCTTTGGCAATTGGAGCTCAGTTTATGATTCCTCCTTTTCTTCTGAAAACCGAGTAAATTCTTCATTCTCAAACTGAGAAACACTTCATTCTTCCTCTTAAACTTGAGCATCAGATTGGGAGCACACATTAGTTGATTTATGAATGTTCTATCAAATGCAAACGGGAGATGGATATGGCCAATTGAATTCTTTCAAGAAAACAGATATGAGAAAAGAAGCAAACAAACAAAAAAAAGAGGAAAAAAAGAAGAGACAAATCATACAGGAAGATAAAAATAAATGAAAGGGCATCAGCCACAATGTTGCGTTTTCCATTGCACCACAAATCATCACTTCTCTGCTTCCCCACTTTTAACACTTTGCAGCTTCAAACCTCTGCAGTGTCATCTGCTTCCGGAACTTGGCGATGAACTCGTCAGCCTTCTTGTCCACTTCGTTCTCGTTTGCTCCTACTTTTGTTGCAGCCTGCAGGACTTTTTCTTCCTTGACGGAGGATTCTTCTGCTTCTACTTCCTCTTCCTCCTCATCAGTATCTGTACTGGAATCAACAGCGGCAGGAGAGGCCACCTGTTTCTCCATGGATACGTTCTTTTCCTCGGTTTGAAAACTCAGGGAAGACTCGGGTCGATGGGCTTCGTAACCCCATTTCTTCTCAGAATCCGCTCCTCCTGAAGCATCTTTAGGCCTAAAGGTTCTACATGATATTCCGGCCGAGAAACCGTTGAGCTTCGCCGCCGACTCGAAGAGATCGAAGACGATGTCGGTGTTGCATTGGCCACCTTTCCTCACCATTCTGCTCAAGTCCTTCAATTCGTCCTTGAAACGTCTCTGTGTGATCTTCCTCCCTGGATTTCCGTGGCCGGCGAATGGCGGCGGTGGAGGCGGCGCTGGTGGCGGGGAGAATTCGTGCAAGGTCTTGGTGTTCCGCAAGTCCTCGCTGCTTTTGGCTCTCATTACGGGAGAAAAGCAGGGCCTTTTGGGGGAGGGGGTTTTGGAATATCGGAACGATGAAGTCTTGGGAAGAATTGAATCGCCATTGAAGGCAGAAGGGAGAGAAAATGAGGAAGAAGAAGGTGGGAGGACGATACCTCTGCTGGATACCTCTTCATCCTCCGTTTCCACCATTTGCGAACCAAAAGACTCCAGAGATGAATCGCTCGAAGACTCCATTGTCTCTTCGCCGGAATCCAACTCTGGGACGTGAGATTTCAAGCTACGGACCGGCAAGGACAGATTCCTCCCGGCTCCCTCATTCGCAAACACGACCACCGGATCATTCCGACGGTACCGCGAATTCCAAGTCTGCGTCTTGGTCTCGTCGAGAGCTCCCTGGAAGCCGTAGAATTCGTCGTCACCGTCGTCGAATACCGACGGAACGAGAAGCATATCGGACAAGTATGACTCGGAGTCGTCCTCTGCCTTCGCTCTGGGCGTCTCTTTTCCGGCATCGAAATCCAGGTTCCGGCGGCTGAAGAGGCCGTAGGAGATGGCGATTCCGACGAAGAGCAGGTGGAGGAGCTCCCATGTTCTTGCGAGGAAGCTCTGGTGCTCGGAGGCTTGAGATGGTAAGAGGGAGAGGAGGACGATGACGACGGAGAAGCAGATGGCTTTGTGGAGGAAGTCGGATGAAAATTTTTGGAGAAATTGTTGGATCAAGGGGTACGAAGCTCTCAGATATTGAGGTGGAAGCTTGGAGAGGTATGGAGAAGTGCTGTCGTCGGCCATTGGATACAGATGCAAGAATTATTTTTGTCTGCAGTTTCTCCTAGTTGTTCAAGATCTTTCTTGGATTGCAAAGGAGTAGAAGACGGAAGGAAGAGAGAAGATAGAGAAGAGAGGAAGAAAGCAGACTGCAAGGCTTCCTTGAGAATTAAAGGGAAGGAAAGAAAGTAAAAGGTAGTGAAATGATGCCAATGCAGCTGCTTTTTTAAAGAAAGCATTGCAGACTCTGCTGGTAGGGTTGCAGTAAAAACGCCTGTAGATGTGAATGGTGAAGAACTTCTGATGTCTCACAAAATTGGCGATTTCTGAGTCATTTGCTTAAGAATATGTTTCCTCAAGCTCATCTTATACCAGTACAGGTAAAGGAGTATTAGCATATGTTTGCCACTAACACGACTGTGATCAACCTTGGATCATGTTGGACGTGGCAAAACTGCATGATTTCTAGTTTCTGACAGAAGGAATATTGTGATGGACTTTCACTTTGCCTTAGGAGAGAAGGGAACTTTTGGTCAAAGCTAGTGGGATAATTGAGGTCCAAGTCACAGCAAGAACACAACATAAAGAAAAGAATTATGGATGAACTTTAGAGAAGGCCAAGGCAACTTGGTGGAATTGCAGAAGAGGACAATGTGATTCTGATCCTAGTTTAAGGTTGACAATTGCTATACATATAGCGGATGTGTGGAGAGCAGGGATTTGTTTAATTATGGATTGTGTGGGGGCTTCAGTTCCCTACCTTTCTTGATCCTCTGGTTATCCGTTGCTTGTTCAAAGAGGCTTCCCTTGGCCTGCCTTGCGTAGGAGATGGCAGATATATGCTCTAGGAAGTAGTATGCGACCATAATTACTTGTTGGAGTCGGTGATGAGCAGAAAAGGAGGGGCAACCTTGATGCATTGCTCGTTCTCTCCCAATGGAGATGTCAAATATATTAACGGCAGATATATCTTAATTTGAATGTACAGTAATCGATGGCCTAATTCAATGGGCAACCCAGAACTATTGATAAGAATATTAACCCGTATATTTGCCAGAAGATGACATTAAATCAGCTATTCAGTAATCAAACTCATCTATCATAATGACAAAAGGCAAACTTTGATGATTCTACTGATCAATCAAACCACAAGTTGTTTGACATTATTGTTTTCTATCCAACCCTGTATAGACAGGAAGCAGAGTGAATGTACAATGTTTATGATGTAGGATGTCAGACTGACAAATACAACTATATGTTATCTTCCAGTTCCAGGGTTCACGCAGCAGCATTATATGGTATCAAATCTTTGGGCCCAAAATTGTCCTATACCTTCTTGCTATTCTAAGACTAAGTATTTTGTTTTTGACAGAGATGATGACGATCCACCTCAAGTTTGAAGGGGTTCGCACGTGACCACCTCACACAATTAGATGGTTCTGAAACTGGGATCACCTCCATACTGTCTCATTTGCATCTGTGAAAATAGCATTGTGATGTTCAATGAGGCACTGGATTACTTCTATGGCACCATAATCAGGTGGCAGACCATCATCCAAGGGGATTTGTGAAGATACATCCTCATTGTCATCCTCATCTGCCAAAAAGTCAAAAAACAGAGAGGGAATGAGAGAGAATGCATAAATAATGTAGATTACAGCAAGTGATAAATATGCAACCCATTCTTACGAAACATCATCTAAAGACCCGAATGTTTGTTTTAAGAAATTTGGTATAGCCCTGTGTATTAATAAGAAAAGTTGGTTTAGGAATGCCCTGCAAAATTGACATCACTGTAACTTTGAAATATTAGTACAAGCTATGGTATGTGATTCCCCTAGAAAAATGGCATCCTTCAACGCTACATTAAATTGCACCAGCTTTGCCTTGTGAGGAGTCAACACAAATTAGAGATGTTCATGGTAGAAATAGTCACTAGTAAAAGAACAAACTTAATTGTATCAAAACCATCTTAGATGAATGCACATTTCCAGTATCAAATAACCCAGCGCAAGAACAATGCTTGACAACATTGAGTGCAGCTGTAAGTAAAAGGGTTAGGGCCTTATTCATTCAACTTGATTAAATAACACGATAAACTAATGAGTTTATTGAGACGATATCATATATCAGCGTCTGAACTTGCATGAATAACAATAAACACAAACTTTAGAATCTCATGCCCGCAAAAATTTGCCAATCTTACCTAGATAGTCAACCAAAGTGTTCTGGTTTGAGGTCTGATCCATGGTCACTGAAGGCTCTTTTGATGTATAGGAAAAATGATTGTAGAAATCTGCTCTCGGATCACCTTTCTGCCGCATGATCACAGGAGAGAGTTCCGTAGATAGGCTATAAGCGTCCATCTGCATTAAAGTAAACATCAAAAACAGGGAAAAGAATATTCAGTCTAGCGCTCTAACTAACAGTTAAAGCAAGAATACAAAGAGAATGCCAGCAGACTTCCAATATCCTGCCACTAAACACACTCCATTGATAGAAAAAAACAGAAAGAAGATACAGATAAACAAAGGAAAAGGCAGAAATTGGAAAGGCTAAAAACGGATGATGATGAAACAAAATGAAAAAAAGTTTTCATGCTGCTTGAGAACCAATATGTACTGTGATTGGACGGCGGAAAGCTGGATTTCCAAGAACGAAAAAACTAAGTCCTATTCTGTGATGGCCTGTAATGTTCAAATCCTTAGAGGCTGCGTGCATACCTCCATCATTTAGACAGTTTCCATAGATGTGATTTGAAAAATTCTCAAATTAGGATTTTATATTTCTTTGGAAAATCTCCATAATCAGGGGCAAGTCATACTCTGCATGGTCATACAAGTCTACAATTTCCACTCAGCCCTTTTTTTTAATCTTGGAGCTGTAAATGCTAAATTCATCTGAGGTAGGAATATTAATTAGTAGATGATTGACATTAGCTGAAAAACCAATATATATATCAATGTTAAAAGTGCTGTCCTTACGGGGCCGGTACACTGACCAACTGATTTTGGTTAGTATGCTGGGATTGCACGATGTCATCCAGTATATAGCTGGGCGCACCGTGCTGTATGTAGGAGTTGGCACAGATGCTATTGTTCAGGACGCACCCAAGTTAGCAATTGATACATTTGATATTTCTCTAAAATTATATAAAAAAAAGTCAATAACGAACATATAGTTGTGTGTTGATAACGCATTGGTACAAAATTGGTACCATATGATTCTGGTCCAAGACAAACCGGTACAGATACCAATACTTTGAACATTGATATAAATGAGAAAAAAAGGGACTTGTGGCAATGAGGTTGTCCTTGAAGTAGCTACATTTATTGTGATTCCATAATTATGTGGTCTCTTAACAATCTAAATTATGAATCCCATAGAAAACTCAAATAGATCAATACTTACCAGAAAGTCCAAAATTTGCTACCACAGAAACTCATACCTTAGATTCAGTGCCATCCATGCCATTTGGTACGAAAACATCTTAGGGACATACTTAAAGAGCTTCTAAGAAGTAAAAGTATTTCACAGATGGCACCTAAAAAGAGGCTTACTTTCATGCAGTAAGTCCATTTTTTTTGAGGTGTAAAAGAAAATCACCTTATTAAGTAATGACTTCTGGCTCACTCGAAGCAGTAGAGCAGTCACGAACTCTAGTGTCATGTAATTCACATTTGGAAGTTTCTTCAGAACATTTTTCAGCTCAGACATCTCATTTCTTGCATTTCTAATTTCTTGATATAGAGAAAATGTAGTAAGTGGCTCTGGAAGGCTGGCGAGGTAGCACTTAATTAAAGCAGCCAAATCAACTGGGTTTATACCCTCTGGTAAGACTGCATTCCAGTCTGTAACATTCAAACCCCAGAATGAAACCATGACGCCTTCCAATTGATAAAAGAATAAAGAAGAAGTTCAAATAGGCACACCTTGGTTGTAAAGTGAAATTAATTGACGAATAACTTTCCTATCTCCTTCAGTTTTAAACAAGTATTCTGAATTTAATCCTGTTGGAACACATAGAGGTCCATCAGTTCCATGATACCTAAGATAATAAAAATCAGTAAACCTTTCCATAGAGTTATCTGAATCCACCTGATGCAATGAGAGATTCTGCGCATCTGACCAAAATTTGAGGAACTGGACTGGTAGATTGTTGCCGTTGTACAGTAACCTCAATCGGAACCCCAAATACTGTATTACATCTAGGTTAGTTTGAACTCAGCTTATCCCAAAGAAAAAAAAATGCTGTCTAATAAACATTGTCTCTTAATAAAAGCAAAAAATTATCAAACAGATGTGGTAAAGAGAATTTGTGGTGACCGAAGGTCAGCTGCATAGATGTTAAGTCCATTGGAATTTTATTTATAAAGCTCTCTTGACCTGCTTGTAGACTTGTATAGCTTCAGAATTGACTATATACTAGATTATCGACTTTAAAAATGTCCAAGTACTGAAACAATCACGGACTCTTCTTATTTGCAGACAAGACTTATTTACTGAAAAATCATGGATGTATAGAGAACTGAGACAAGTGACCTCTGGAGCGATCTGCATGTTCTATAGACGAGTCACATCAGGTTAGGCCCGGTCAGAGTAACACACTCACCTGTTTTAACACAGTCTAGGTAGCTTGATCGACGTGAATCGACAGTGCGAAAACATTTTACTCATTGAGCTTCAATCTAGAAAAACTGATCGATGCGGAAACTATACCTAGCTATGCGACTTATTTTTTCAATTAATCAAGGAAACATGTTAAGGTTGTTTACTTAGAAAGTAGGTCAAGGACTGTCAACCCATGAGTAGTTATCTTTATCGTAAATGTCAATCAACAAAGTTCATCCACCAATATCAAGAACTTTGGCATGAACAGGTAACCAATGTGAATAACCCTTTAAAATTGACCAAGTAGTTATAAGTTAAATTGAGACTTAAAAATTAAACACTCCATGACTCTAGATCAACTCTTCTTGTGCTAGGTGTACAAGTATATGCTTATTTGATTAGAGCGATAAGATTCTGACACAAGATTGTGGCTTCAAGTCTCACTAATTTTCTTTAAAAAAATATGTTCTTGCACCAGGGTCTCACTATTTTTTTAAAAAAAAAATATTCCTGTACCAGGGGCTACGAAAAGCAATAAAGTTGATCACCAGTAAAATGAATACATAAATTTCTTTACTCACCATCAGTGCTTGCTACACCCTGCAAAGTGCAAAAGTAACATGCTGTGAGAATACAGATAAATAATTATATGCTTGCGTATAATTGCCAAATATTACACACCTTTTGCCATCTTTCAATGTTGTTGAAAATGTTTTTACTTCTATCTGCAGTCTTCTTTGCTGCCTGAAAAGAGGATAGAAGAAAGACTGATAAAATAGTGAATCTTGGTGCAGATTCAAGTGAGGCAATAAACAAAAGAGTATTAAAGAGTGACCAAAAGAAAAAGGAAATGACTTTGACTCATTGTATTCACTATTTTGGAGAGAGAATAGGACAAAGTTATCATCTCATCCTTATACTAGTTATTTTGTATTCGCTCCTTTGAGACTAATCCTAACTCCCAAATTATTAACCAAACATAACCAAAGAAATGAATGATACCATTTCTGAAATATAAGTCACAAACATAAAACCACGAGCTTAATGACATTTATATTAGCTTTACCTCTTCAACCTTTAACTTTCCTACGACAACCTTCTCTTTAGTCTCTGCTATGCCCTTCCTCAGGAGCACTCCAGTGGAGGAAGCAGCATATCGGAAACGCTCTTGAATACTCTCTCCAGATGCCGCTGGTTTTGGTTGCTCCCTGGATTGCTGTATGAGAGTCCACCGGTTCTTCATCAGCGACCCAAACTTTCCAGCTGCATCTGCGACATTTTCCCCAGCGTTCTTGGCCAAACTTCCAGCAGATTGGCCAGCCTGCTTGAGCCTAACTCCTGCAGGGAAGACACAGTCAAAATCTAGCATCATCCGTTACAACTTCTAAAGTATAAAAGAAATGGTTTATAAGACAAATAAAATACCAGAAGAGGAGAAGAAGCCGGAGGCCTTCTCACGCCACTGTGCGGAAGTTTCCGGCGGCATGGTGACCGTGGATGACCAACGAATCTAAAAGAAAACTAGAACAACGAAAACACATCAACCATAAAATGGAACGAGCAATAAAGAGTCAATCGAAATAGGCTAAAAAAACCCTCCGAATTGCTCGAGAGAAGCCCTAACTAAGACCAAGCATCACGAATAAAACCCCCGGGTCAAAGGTAAGTGAAGAAACTATTCGAAAGGATTGGAGATATGTAGAATACTTAAATGGAAGGAAAAAGTTCAACAAAGCCATGGAACACCATGATTCGGCTGAGCAAAGAAGAATCGAAAAGGAGAGAGATCGATCTGAATAGCCGATCAAGCTTACCTCGTACAGATTTCTCTTCCTCGGCAGCAGCGATTCAGAGGGGACGGAAGTCGAAGCAGACGATGCCCTCCAACTCCAAGGCGACAAAAGAGGGAGGCGAGAACTGTCGCAGTCTTTTAATATATATATATATATATATATATATATTAAAAATAAAATAAAAAAGGAAACCCATCGTTTTACCTTTTGCACCCCAGATATTTAATTATTCTTTCATTTTTCACTGGAAGATTCTCAGATTCGTAACATAAGAAAAGGGTGAAAAGTAATCTTCAATTAGGTTAAAGATGGAGGGCTGCCATAAAAATCATCCGCTACCAAACGGGCCGCCGAGCCGGCCGAGTTGGGCTCACCCGATTCGGACACGAGTCAATTCGTCGAATGGTGGGAAGCCGCGGGGAAAACGTCCGAACGAAGCGCACGCTCATAGCACACGCGACGCGTGTCCCTTCGCCGCCTTTGATTTATTTTTTGCGGGATGAACTCAAATCTCCACTCCTTTAACGTGATTTTTTTTCTCTTCTTATCGACGTGTAATCAGTCGAAGCCGCTCCTTAATTAACCCGGAAAGGCCACTCACCGGCCGCTGGTCTATTTAAAAGGGCCTGCGCTGCTACGTGGGCTCTGAATGCTCGTCGTGGCAGGCCGGTGCCGAGTTAGAAGAAGCAAGCCGCAGAGCAGAGGAAGCGCGCAGCCCAAGGGAAGAAGACGTGGATGAGGAAGAAACCTCCATGGCCTGGGAGGGTGAACGGCTGCCTGGCGGCGGCGGCGGCCGCGTCTTTGTGGGCATTCATGGAGGGAGGGGAGGTTCGCAGGAATCAGCCGGTTAGGTGCGACGGCCTCGTACACGGGCGAGTACGTGCAGGGGGGGCGAGCGAGCTCGCCTGGTTGTCTTCGTGCGGGGGCATTAATGCCGGGGACGCATTTCGTCGAACAGTGACCGGGGCTTGGACTTTTGCGCCGAGCGGGCGGCAGAGGGAAGGCATCCGCCGCCCACCCTGGCGCTCGGGGGTCCAGGAAAAGGAAAGGGAGGTTACCTATACGGGCGTGGAGCAGGAGCAGCGGCTTTTAGTGCCCTCGCCCTCCGACGGTGAGAGAAGGAATGTGAAAGATAAATAACATCGTAAGAACTTTAATCCTTCTCTCTTCGACGGCGGCACAGCATCATCGACTTCGTAGATGGGCGGCTTTACGTACTTCACGTACCTGGCTGGCTTCGGATGCAAGTGAAGAATGTATTCCTGATCTATACGCATACGCATATTACACGGACAGCGAATGATTTGATCTACCAGGGGGCCACAGCTGGATTTGCTGCCATATCGAGGCCACAGCTGGATTTGCTGCCATATCGAGGGCATCCTTTTTTTCGTTAGGTGTGGGACTGGCAGTGCAGTGCAACCCCCCCCTTCCTTATTCCCTGATCAAACTAAATGCTGTCATGTGACTCAACTACGCTCCTGCTCGCTTGCTCTGTTGCTCAGCAGCAGTGGGCTCCTCTTCCTCTTCTTCTTCCTCCGTCGATTAATTGCGTGCATCCGTCGCCCGTCCACATGTCGCGAGCCCATTGAAGCACTGATAGTCTGGAGATGTAAAATTTTGTTCAGGCAGAATAATCAACCTCGGATCCTGCTCGGCCTTCATTTTCGACGAGGACATAATTGATAAAATGATCGGATAATTTCGAGCAGGGTGGGAGACAAGTAAATGGAGGCGGCATTAATTCCCATCTTCCTTGGTGCGCGCTGCCGGTAGGCAACAATTAATTAATCGACGAAGGGGGGAGATCAATTATTAAGCAACTGGGCTCAATTATTGGACGTACGCGAGAGGGCGAGAGAATTCAGCCATTTCCCAGCCCCCCTTTTTTTTTCTTTCTCTAGTTGCAGAAATAAAGGCGAGGAGAAGGGAATTGAACTCCCCAAGTTGGGCGTCGTCGTTCTACGGCCATGCCGCGCCGCGCCGCGCTGCGCTCGATCGGTTCGGTCGCCCATGTGCCGAATTGATATTTACAAAGGCCATGTGACGACGCCGGCCGGATGCCAACATTTCCTCCCTTCATTGGATCCTTTTAATTAATTGATTTTTTTTGTGTGTGTGTGTGGATTGAGATATTTCAGGATGTGTGGACAACAATTTTAAAAAATATATATCGATGCGGACGGGAGAAAGAATTTGCTCTTAGAATGTATATATATATAATTTGGGGTAATAAATATTTTAGGTTGACAGAGTCATGTGGTTGCCATGCCTCCCAATTAATGCGGTGGAACTGGATCGTGCCCTAACTCGAAGAAAGCTACGTACTTTGCTTCGTGTCATGGAAATCCATACACCGTAATAAAGTCAAAAAAATATGCACATGGACTTCACCACTTGGACACATATTTTGACTTCGATTTTTCTTTGCTTTTGCTGTCTTTTCTATTAGTTTTTAATATCTCTATTTTCTTTTTTCTTTTTCTTTTTCTTTCTCTTCTATCAGATATGTTTTATGAAAAGTGTAATGGCTGATGTTTTATTGGGCATCAGAAAAGCCCATCGCATTACTATTTATGCCACCGCTTTACATATTTCCCTTCCCACTCGAACACCTCCTACGCTTGCCACTCCCACCATGGAAGAAGACCCCTTCGTGCATGACTCCGAAGCTAATTCTTCTTCCTCTTCTTCTTCTTCCTCTTCTTCGTCATCATCTTCTTCTTCATCTGCTTTCTCCGCCGCCACCATCACCTCATCCCCTTCCTGCTCCTCCTTGTCCTCCATCGCCGCTGCCTCCAGACCCAATGCCTCGCTGGAAGTAGCCGACCGCGCTCCCAAGAACGCGAAGAGGAGCGGATCCAAGAGACCGGCCGCCGCCGCTGCTCACGCCGGCGGCCGCGGTGGAGCCGACGGAGGCGCCAAGAAGAGGAGCAAGGAGGGGAAGCACCCGGTGTACCGCGGCGTCCGGATGCGGAATTGGGGGAAGTGGGTGTCGGAGATCCGCGAGCCGCGCAAGAAGTCGAGGATCTGGCTGGGGACGTTCCCGACGGCGGAGATGGCCGCGCGGGCGCACGACGTGGCCGCGCTCGCCATCAAGGGCCAGGCGGCGCACCTCAATTTCCCCGAGCTGGCCGCCGAGCTCCCCCGGCCCGCCACCGTGGCGCCCAAGGACATCCAGGCGGCCGCCTCCCTCGCCGCCGCCGGCGCATTCGGCTGCGGCGGCGACGGCGGCGCCCCGCAGGGCGCCATCTCCGAGTCCACCGGCCGCGGGGAGCCGCCGTCCTCGTCGTCGAGGAGCACGACGGCGGCGGAGGTGGCGTCAGCGTCGGGCGACGCCGACGACGCGCAGCTGTTCGACCTCCCTGATCTCTTCCTCGACCTGAGAGAAGGGTTCCGCTACTCCTCTGCTTCCTGCGCTTCGTCGTGGCTGCCGTCGACGGAGGAGGGCGTGGTCGAGTTCAGAAACGAAGACCCATTTCTGTGGGAGTCCTCCAACTAGAGCAGCCGCCGCCGCCCATGGGTGATCAACGGAAGCTCCCTCTTCCACTTTGAAGTGGATCGATCAAGCTCGCGATCTCCTCCGGCTCCACGTGCAATTGCTCCACCACGGGAGCAGAGCTTGATTCAGGCCAATGCCGCCGCTCGCTCGATCGGTCTCACTCTCAGCAGTTGTGTTCTTCCTGCTTGTGCCATAAACAATAAAATGCGTTTTAGGCGCAGCACAGGATTAAAAGGTTTTCACTTGTTAATCAATCAGTATGTGATTTAGAGTGATATGTCTGTATGTATGTGATCAATGAATCAATCAAGGTGACGATGCTTCTTAATTTAATAACTCCATCTTCTTAGACTGGTGAGCGGGAATCCAAATTGCAAAGGATCAATTAATTTTTTTTTTAAAAAAAGGTAGAGAGATGATTCATGACCGCATGCGATCATGAGACTAATTCTTCGAGGGTCATTTCATGAACATGAAATTTCATAGAAATAAAGATGGAGTTAGACGAGTAGTAGTAGTAGTAGTAGTAGTAGTAGTAGTAGTAGTAGTAGTAGTAGTAGTAGTAGTAGTAGTAGTAATACAGGTTGGCCTGAACACTTGGTGCCAAAGGAGTGGGTATGAATTGGAGCTCCTCACCATCTCATGAATGCAGCATGAATGAGGACACAGAAATATACACAGGAGGTGACATATCAATTAATCTCATTTTTCACCGAGCTTATACATCATTGCTGATGAGTGAGCATGATTGATATGATATGTCAAAATGGGGGGAGATGTGGCTTCACGGAGCACCATTAATCTATTATTTTTTAGAACTTAACCATTAATCTATTATTATTATTTTATATTCTGCTGATGAGCTTGGCCAATTTGGTAATGATGATAAAATAACAGTGAAACTTAAACACCCCCCATTAAAAATTAGCTACTAGGTCCTTTTTTAATATATACACACACACATGTATAATTATTATGCATTCAGGGAAGCAATCATGCTTTTGTTTTTTCTGGTGAGATAAAGGGAAAAAGGAGGAGGGTTGGAATTTAATTGAAGACAAGTCAATAAATATTTAGGAATGTGGTTGGTTGCATAATTGCTCTGTATCATGCATTACAAAATAATACTTCAAGACTTGGATGAACTCTTTCTTTTTTTTTAAAAAAAAAGTACCAGATGAATTAAAGAGGAGGAGGGGGGGGGACTCCAGTCCAATATTTCACTGAAATAGGTAATGGGGTGGGCAGCAGGACAGAAGAATGCAATATTTTTGCATGACTTAGCCCTAAAAATGGTGGTTAATTAATTTACTAAAGTTGGGGGCTACCCCTTGCGCACAAGCAAAGCATAAAGCCACACAATTGGGGCACTGCTGATACTTTTATTGCACCGGAAGGGAAAGAAAGGGGGGGCAAAGGGAAGGGAAGGGAAGTTTACATATGGGCAGTCGAGCTTTAACTTTAGATTTTGCCTTTATACATTATACTGTGCAAGGAAGAAGAAGAGTACTAGTAATTAAATGCCCTTTTAATTACCACTAGATGATGAGTCCACCAGCTGTGCTTTTGATGGCATGCTCTCTCCTCTCTTATTCTCTTCTTCTCTTCCTCTTCCCCTTCCCTCCCTCTGCTTTATTAGATCTTTAGTTGTCTTCTGGGACCAAAAGGTCCGGTTGTGGAAGCTTCACCTCACCAATGAGAGTAAACCGTGATAAGATTTGCTATCCAACTTTTCAAAACTAATAAATTAATTTTTTTTTACATATATAATATGTATATTAACTTTAAATGAAGTACCCGTATGTCATATCAAAAACTTCGTCCATATGAATAATTAAAACTTGGTTATTTAGTTGGGGGAGGAGACAGAATTGTATTTGATTGAATACATACCATGGTGATTTAAGTTTAGAAAGAGCCAGCAAACCTTTTTTTTTTCCTATCTTCTGTACTTTTTAATTTGATCTGTGCAGAAGAAGTAACTAGCATTAAATTGGCATGACTTGTATATAATTCTAGTATATGATCTCCACATGACCGGTCAATATCAATTAAGTCTTTTTTTAGCTGGGTCACTTGTTAGCATCCGACCGAGTTATTCGGATAGTCCTGGTATTTGTATATGAACAGAATAATTATTATCTTTTCACCAGTGAAGGTAATGAGTATTTTATTAGAGGGGAGAGTGACGTAGCAACCACCAAGGGGAGAGTGACGGCACCCTACAACTTAATTTAAAGGCCGCAAAGGGCCGGTGAAGGACAATATCTACATATCGCATTTAAATATGCGATATGAGGTGGCCCAATTAAAGGCAGGGCTATGACCAGAAATAGATGCCATGGGACCTCCCTCCCTCCTATATATATATATATATACAATCCCATCCGACCTGCTACATTTTATCTTTTCACTTTGGTTTTCCTTCTGAAGAATAAAGTGAGACATAGAAATGAGAAGGCAAGATGATTAATTAAGGGGGTGGGAGGAGTTAGGGGTTCCCTGAACAGATGTGAGGTGGTAGCCTTATTGATTTGTGTTTGCGAGTCATCGTCGCAACGAAAGGGTACTGCAACCCATACGAATTGCTTGGGACCGCGATATGATGAGTACGTGAATGGAAGAAGATGATGAAGAAGAAAGGGATGGAATGGCTGCTGCTGCCGCTTGAGGAAGAAGTTGAAACATCACCAGTGCGGTGACTGATACAAGTAGAGAGAAAATTAATGGAGACGGAAGAAGAACAACGACATGTATATATATACACATGCGGTATGCGTCACAATCTAAAAGCTAACTACGCACTGCATCCTTGGAATCATTTAGATTTAGGTATTTGTTGGACGGTATCAGTCACCAGCCTAATTAATTAATTAATCATCCGATGGGTTACATTTTTCTTCTTCATCTTCTTTTCTTAAAAAAAAGGAGATGTATTGTATTCATCTTAATTCGACAAAACATATTGCAGTCTCATGCCTGATCTTAGAATCGTTTTGCATTAAGAATGTAAAATTTGTAACTACAACACAAGGGTCATATATAAATGAAAACATCTCCGAAGAGATTTTTTTTTTCTAAGAATACCCATCCTATCGGTTAAAAGGAGGTTAATCACAGTGGAGGATCTCCTCCAGATTGGGTTAATTAATTAATCAAAGGGCTGCCGGTTTAATAGTGCCTCACAGCATTTTTAGGCCTCCTAAAATTCAAGTGCTAGCAAATCAAATCATGATGTTAAATAAAGAAATGAAGAGAAAAAGAGAAGCAGATCTCCGGGGCAGAAGAATAAAACAAAAATAAAAGGGGGAGGGGGGCCTCTTGCCTCTTGTTAGTGGCACGGAATATAAAACTTAAGCCATGGCGGTCATTGGGCCACAAGGAATACTATGCGGTCAACCAAATCCAACCAATCAGGAGATCTTTGACCAAATTAACTGACATTTTTTTAGATCCACATATATCCCTTTGATTGGTGAGTTTAATAATAATAATCTTCATGGTTGTCTTCGTGCAAAATGTGCACCTCTTTGGAATGCTTGCAAGAAGAAGATAAGCATGGACGGAGAAAAGAATGCGCCACCTACCTCTACCTCATGATTCCTTCAAATAATTGTCACCAGTGCACTCATCATCGCACACTACTCAGTGCTGAAGCAGGTAATCCAGTCCTTTATTTTGTGCTCCGGGCTTTGTAGTTGTTGTAGCTGCTGTTCCTTCTCGTTCGTTGGCACTGCGTTATCTGGGTCCACGTTATAAAACACGCATGCACACAAACACACAAGGGCAAGCAATATAATTGGCAACATGCTAACTACGATGGTTCATGATGCATCGAACGCTACCTGACCTCAGTCCTCCACTGAGGAGAGGCTTGTTCAGCAAAGCAACTGGATAATTAGCAGCGAAAAATAGTGTGGCAGTGATGGAGAACAAAGGACACATCACGGCATTTTTGTCCCTCGTGTCCTCCTCTTCCAATCATCCATAGGTGTATCGCTATCGCTTTCCTCGCCCATAGTGCAATAAGGCCAGGGTAGCTGTGGAAATTGAGTGAAGCAGATTTTTCTTTTTTCTTTTTTTTTCTTTGCAAAAAGAAAAACACAGAATGTGCGAGCGTATCATCACAAGAAGCACAATTGGGAACTTCTATTGTTTTTTTTCCTTTTCTTTTTGATCTTAAGTTCATGAATATATCTGAGCATATAAGAAAGCAAAAGCTGAACATATTATAGGTGCCTTTTTTATGGAAGAGGTGGACACACTCGTAAAATGAAAAATGTCGAAAAGAATTTGATATAGGAAAACCTTTTCAGAAGGTGTTATATATAAGATGAGAAAGCACTTCCAAGATACATGTCAATTACTATCATGCTTTTTTGAAACCACAACAATGCGGCAATGTCCAAAGGCATTGTCTGCCACATGTAACGTTGAATATGAAAGATGATAATAAACTTCACCTGAAACGACGATCGGTGCGTTGACATGCTAAAAAGTAAAGATCGAGAAGAATCAAAACCGATGAAATAATTGATGTTTCAGGATACAGGCCTTCTCTTTAAATCAGGCACATCGTCATCGCATAACAGATCCTGCAGGCTGCAGGTCCAAATAATAGATAACGTTTATCCCAAATCTAGGGCATAGTAAATGACATCTATGCGATTTATGTGATCGACAGCAACTTCTACTCCTAATCATAGAGTAAGTCTTATAGATGAAGATGTATATCAGACCGTCAATCAAGCTCTTAGTAGTGATGTTGCAGAACAAGAATTACGAGTCTAAAATTGAAACAGCGATTGCTGAAAGATTGAAATATTCTCTGGGATAAAGCGTTAAATCTTAAGTATGTTGAGAATAAGACAATTCCAACCTTTTTATCCAACTCCGCCATGTAGACTACCAGAAGCATATCAACAAGCAATGTAATCAAAAATAAATGCGAGAGGAAATTTATTCAAAAAGGGTTCATAAACGTATAGAGCATTCAACAACAAGCCATCATTTGGAAAGAATTACAAACGTAACAAGTGGTTGTGAAAAATGAAATTCTTAACCACCTACAAAAGTTCAACAGATATTCCAAGAAAGAAATACATGAAAACCCTACTGCAATATTTAAGCAAATGTACCTTCTACAATGTTGTTATAACACAAACTCAAAGATCTAGTCAAAGACCTTCCCCTGAAAACCTCCTCAACCGGTATGTAGAACTGGGCAAGATGCTCAAAGAAACTGTCCTACTAACACAATTATTGCTTTACCTTGCACATACCAATACGCCCCAGGCAAGATATAATATAACAGCGACAAGTAAAAGAACAGCAAAGGACGACAACAAATAACAAATTAAGTACCTTTGCCGATTATCTTATCTGTGTAGAAGAGCAATGTAAACCTGATGCATCTGCTCCTATCGTAGCAAGTTCACAAACTGTGCAAAGCTGTCCTTCTGTCGATGGTACAAACCGAGCCCCACAATATGGGCAAGAGACATCCTTCTGGCCTCGGTATATTGGGACAAAAGTTGCACCGCATACCACAAATGGATTCCTGAAATCGTAATTGAGCTGGTTAGCATCTTTTTTGTCAGCACAATGTTGCAGCAGCTGCTTAGCCTTCTTAGCTTGGACTTCTGTCGGGCTGCTCTCGAGAAGCATCCTTGCAAAATTGGCTGCTGTAGAAAAGTTCCCTCCCTTGTAGCAAATAGTCATAGCACTTGTAAGGACAAGCCTCATATGAATCTTCTGAAGCTTACAGTTTGTGAAATAGGCTGCCAGCTCCTGTTGTCTAACCAAATTGTCTTTCACTTCCTTCCTCTTAAGCTCAATTTTCAAACCAAGGACATATTCTCTAGCTATCTCAATCAGCTCCTTCACTTCATCGACTTCCCTCCTTGAGTCAACAACAATAAGAGGGACAGTATGCAAGATGTTAAGAAACTGACGTAAAGCATCTGGGAACTTTCCTTCTGTTGTCGATCGATAAGCTCCTCTAAGCTTCTCATCCAACAGTGGGAACTTGAATGCAAGGGCTGGTGGGCTCCTTACATTAGGACTAGCAGACTCGGTCCATCCCTTTTCAACAGCGGTTGATATAACTGGCGCACTAGCAACAGCATGCAGATAGGTATGGCTGCCCATGTGAATATCCATAAAAAGTGATTTCAAGGGTGCAAAATTCTTTATGGCCAATTGTCGGTTGAGCAAGCGCATAGCAGTATCAAAGTTTCCAGCTGCCACATGCTCCCCAGCAAGAGATGATTTCTGGATCCATATTTGACTAACGGGCATGCCAGGAGTAGGGGCAACAAACAAAGACCGGGCATTGCCTGCAGCTTTTGGTGTTTCCACATCAGGTGGTAATTCAAGATCTTCAAGATCCCACCCACCTTCCTCTCCATCTTCTTCATTTGCTTCACCATCCTCCAGATCAGCTACTATGTCACCATTCTGCATCACTGCCTCCATGTCAACGATGTCGAGCTCCTCATCTCCCCAGTCAGCACCAGTAGCATCCTCTTCTTCCTCCTGTCCTGCTCTCCCCATGTCCAAACCATTATCAAAGATACCTCTCATAACCCTTAGTAATGGCCAATCACCACTGCATGTTAGTGGTGGAGGAGGCATCAGAAGAGAACGTGTTTTTCCTTCAGGCAAGGAGGGGACATTCTCTCCCAACTCAGCAGCAAGCCTATCCGCAACCTCCTTTAGCCCATGAGTAGCTGCGGTGACATATGCAAGAGGCACGTGGCCAGCATTCTCCAATATTCTGACACGCTCCTGAATGTCACCAAGATACATTGCATTGTGGAACTGGCCCATGACATCGTTCTTAATTTCAGCTATCTTCAGCATTTTGGAGAGCTTTTCTGTGTTTCCTGTAACAAGATAGAGAAATGATAGTCTCTCAAAATTCTTTGTCCTCTGATATGCATATTCCACAATGCTAGTATTTCCCTGACGAAGAGCTTCAATTCCCAACCTATACCAATGATCTTTATCATCAATCTCTTTTGCTGAGGCAACAGCAATTTGGATATTACCACTCTCAAGAGCTAAGTTAAATCGGATCTTTTCATCCTTGACAAAGTGGAGAGCTACTTCAGGGAAGCCTTTCTGTTGTAGATATGCAATAACGGCTTGTCCACATAACTGTGAATTCTTGATCATACCCATCACATGGTCATATCTTTTCCGCAGAAGAGAAAGCTTGAACATGTATTCTGTAGCATCAATTGATATGATACGGTTCTTTCCATCACGTTCTAAGCAATAAATATTGCTTTCAGATACCTTTGTAATGTAGATAGGAACATCCAAAGTTCTTATGATTCCACTGTCCCCATTAGGAAGGCAATACTTGATATGATTTAGAGTTGTATAAATAAAGACACCATTATCATCCCAGGCACCACTTTTTACACGAATAGTTTCATGCAGTGTGCAACGGTGCACAAGTTTCTTATTTGCTATGACTATAGCATGCTTGCTAAGCAAAGCAACAGACTCCATGTCACTTGACCAAACAATGTACTTAACAGAAGGCGTCTGAAGTTCACCAACAACAAGCCTCTGCTGAAGGTCAAAGATAACCACCCTATCCTCAGCTCTGCACAATATATTACCTGTCCCAGCATAAAATATTGCATCAGTGGCTATTGGGAGAAGACTCTTCTTCACTATCTCATTTTTTAGGTTCTTTGCTACTACGTTGTTGGTACTCCTGTCCAGAACAGCAAACCTATTGCGGGCTATAAAAACAGCTGACCCACCAGCTCCCTTTTTGGCTTCTTGCATATAGTCACTCCTACTGGTTGAGTCCCTTGGAACAATATATAACTCATAAGATCCGCCATCCGCATCAGAACATATCAATAAAGCATTCTCTGTGGGGCTATAAGACAGTGTTCGAGGTCCCTGGTTCAAACTAAGCGAACCAGGCTTTCTTATAGGAAGAACCTGTATATCCTTTTGGGTTGAAAACTCATAAAACCGCAGAAATCGATCTTTGACATAGTATAGAGTATCTCCACTGACAGAAAAAGCGGGGCGTTCTCTCTCCAACTTGAAGACAATCATGCCACTATCATGACCTGCTGCAAGAAGGTTCATTTCTGGATGTGCAGCAAGAATCCAGAAGCGGTCATGTTCACGTCTGAATGTCTGGATCCCAGTTCGTTTTGTGGCATCCCAAATTCGAATGCTTTTATCCTCTGAGTTGGACACAATGATGTCCATCTTTGCATGGAACATCACACTTGAGACATTGTTTACGTGTCCTCTTAATGTGTCCACCTCCCAAGCCTTTGTATCTGTTTCACCAAAGAACAATGCATATAATGCATTTCGAAATCATTAATTGAGCTAATAAAAACTAACAACCAAAAATCTAATGACAAGTTTGTACTGAATTAGTCAGTGCATTGCCTGTTCATGTAAAGCAAAATATCACATAAGCACTGGTAGAAGAATGTGATTGCTATTATATACTGCTAGATAACGTTGTAGGCTAAATTATCTTGTTTATCCCTCAATTTAATCATATGGAAATCATTTAAAGTAGCAATTATTGTATGATGAAGTTAGCAAAATGGCTATTTCCAAGTTACCATTCATTCTCCACAGTTTCACTTGACGATCATCAGCACCGGACACAATAAGTGGCAAAGTAGGATGAAATGATGCCCAATTGACCCCACGATCATGACCTTCTAAGACATACTTGACAACTGCATCAATTCCCCCAAACAAATCTGAATTCATCTGACCCAGATGCAGAATGTCATCAGCAGGGGCCACCTTCTTCCTCAGTGAACTGATATCCCAGACACGGACAGTTTGATCAAGTGATGCTGATACAACCAGGTCCTCCTTAGGGTGGAAAGAAGCACACATGACGTAGTGATTGTGTCCAGTCAAAACAGAAATGCAAGTTCGTGATTGCCAGTTCCAGATCCTAATGGTTTGATCATCACTAGCACTGACAATCCATGGGTGCTCATCATGGAATTGGACAGTGCGGATGTAATCAAGGTGCCCAAGGAGGGTAAATAGACAGCGGTGCGTCTTGTAATTCCAAACCTTGATTTTGTAATCATCACCTGCAAATATCACAGAAATGCTGTTTACAAAATGCCACATCTTAACAATTACAATACGCTATCACTAGAAAAAGGAAACAAAAAAAAATCCCACACTAACAAAGAACAACTCAAAAGTACAGTCACTTGTTTTGGAAATCTGTGTGGTCTGGGAACTGCAAAATGTGATTGTATTCGACATTTGATTTCATAACCATGTCCTTTTTTTTTCTTTTTTTTTGGATTTCTTAACCATGCCTGACATGCAACCTTCGTGCTACCTTGACCATCGTATACAAAATAATATTGGCAGACAATGGGAGTTGCAACAAAGGCCAACAACACATTTTATTTTGAAGTATAAAACTGAGGTACTTTATAAGTAATGCACGTGCACAATCCCAAGGGTGAAAAAGAAAAAATAATGTACATTAATGAAAGACCAATCAAACATTTGTTTTTCAAGACAAAGCATCAGATCGGGTTCAAATGATAACTATCTATGCGAATTGCAACACGGAGCCAATCAAAAGAGACACATGGTTTGTCAAATTAATCGACAAGATCCAGTCGCTACAAGCAAAAACGGGCAATAGATTTTTCAACACAACTGAGATCCGCATCCAGATCGCGTCCGCGTACTTACTACTACCCAAGTAGGGCAAAAAAAAACAGAGATCGAGCATAAGAATAAGAATCTCGCGAGCCCGAGGGGGAGAATTCCTCACCTCCGGAGACGAAGAGTGGCTGCATTTTATGAAAGTGGACACCGCGCACGGGGCCGTCGTGCTCGTCGAACCGATCGATAAGCGTGCCCATCCGGTAGTCCCATAGCTGGATCACGCCGCTGTGGAGACTGGCAAGGATCCAGGGCCGCTTGCTGTGGAAGCTCAGCCCCTTCACCCGATTGCTCTTGGTCTCGAACTTGGTCAGCATCGCTGCCTTCCCCGCTTCAAGCCCTCACCGTGGAAGAGCTGCGAGATCAGATGCACTGGTCAAAAGAAACCGAAACAGAAGCGCAACGCTAGCAATGGGGCAGGGATCGGAACCCAGATCTAGGACGGCGGGATCAACCTCAGGGATCTCGGATCCAGATCTAGGGATGGGAAGGTGAAGCAGAAGGTCGCAGGGAGGAGATCGGATCGACGATGGGCGACTACCGCCACCGCCGCCGCCGCCGCCGTGGATGGGATGGCCGTCGATGCCGAGGGAGGGGGAGACTGGGAATTGGATCGCGCCACAACGAGGCTTTTCTCCCCGTTACACCGCCACTCTCCTTGTCAATTTTTATATGTTGTTGTTATCGGGGTGATCGACATTGGTAGCGGTTGGTCGATCCGATATTTTAAGCGATTATAACTCGCTGCAGGAACGTGCTATTAAATCTCAATCCGTGAATTAGGATATGGTAATAATAAATTTTTGAGGGGGTTGATTGTAATTTTATTTTTCTACGCGCGATCGTAATAAAACTCTTGTTGTTGGTGTATAAATAAAAGACCTACGTAGCTGCTGACTGCCATTTGAGGACTTATGGTTGGCTTTGGCTGTCGAGAAAACTCAGCGCACGCGCGCACACAAAAATATGAAAACTGACGGTGTAAACGGGCCTTGGGCCATGACGATGGCCTTGACAGATTGGATGGAAGCTGATGATGAAAGAACTGATCTTAGTCCGAAGGATAAGAACATACCGGGGCAAAAAAAGAGAGCACATTCCGCTTCGCCTTTATTCTGTCACCTCACCTTCTGATACATATCCTCGATCCAAAGCCCCTTTCCTCATCCCCTCCCCTCTATCCATATATCATCCCAATCCTCCTCCTTTATTCCTCCCGAATGCCTTTTGCTGTGATCAGGAGGCTCGTTTAATGCACGAACTTGAACAGTTCACCTTCCTTCCTTCTCTGGCCTCGAGCTGTGGCTGAGCAGTCAGCAACGCACATGACTGTATACGCGAAGCAGATTAATTAAGTCGCAGTCACGGTCTATGTTGATTTCCCTACGCAACCACCCTAATTCTTTGATAGAGAAAGGAACCCTGATTAAACATTGAAAAGTTGATTCAGATGAGTCAAAACGCAAGGTTTCAGTTTGACTTGCAACGATATCTACGATCTGTGAATATTAATTAATTAATGTATCTACGCCGACACTGTTTTAGATGTTATTTTATTGCATCAGCACCATACTTGTTCCACCCCACACTTAACGATCAGCAATAACAAGCAAAAGCTCCCCACCTCTGGTTCTACCAACTTTGTCTTCACCCTGCACATCCTTCCTGCGTGCTAACTACGTTTGATCTCCTGTAGCAGGCAGATCCGTGTACAGAAGTCCTGCTTAGCATCTCCTGTTCCAGTTTCAGGAAGCAAGTATAGATAACTGTAATATTCTCTCATGGTCGCTTAATATATATACTTAATTATAACACGAGATAAATAAGAAACAATGATCTGAATTTATCAGCTTAAACTCGCACAGTGCAGCGTGTAGGGACCAGACAAGACGGGAGAACAAATCAGCGTTCGATTATTAATTCATATTCATTTCTGACAAGATATTGGCTGCCTGAGCCTCTGGATCTGCATGCACCACGCGTCCTCCCCGATCCCCCGTGAGCCCTCTCTCCTTCTCGGGACACCGGGCACGGAGAGAGGCCTCTCCCCCGGGGACAAGTCACCCTTCGTGCCACGCGTCCGAGAGGGGGCCTCGCGCGGCGGCGATGGGTCCCGGGGACGGCGGAGGCGAGCCGGGGCCGACACCGGTGGTGGTGCCGCCTGTCCTCGTCTCGCTTGGAACCCAGGATTCCTTCACCACACATTCCAAGGTCCTCGAGCGCTCACCACCAGGCGTTCGGCAGCCCTGCTGCAGCGACCTGATCAGTGCCAGAGCTTTGCATTTGCAGTGGCAAAACAAAAGGTGGCAAGGAATCCTCCACGCAAGAAAAGTAGTGATCTCTATAGCTCTTCCTTTCTCCCCATTGGCCCCCACTTTCTCGAGAGTATCTAACCACACACCTCCATTTAACTCCCACCACACCCCCGCAACCCTAAAACTAAACTCCGACGGAGTCTTCCCCTATTCAACAATCCATCCCTCCCCCTCCTCCTCCTCCTCCTCCTCCGCCCCCCCCTCTCTCTCCGTGGACAATCCCGGCCACATGATCGCGGCGGCCATGTCGGCACCCAACTACCTGTGCGACGTGTGCCGCGGCGCCGGGAGCGGCGGCGGGTGCCCCAATTGCACCGACCTCAACCGCGCGGCCGTCCCTAATTTCTTCAGCGAGCCGATGCGCTCAGCCGCCCAATTGTCGGCGGCGGCGGCGGACGGGCTGCACGAGTTCCAGTTCTTCGGGCATGACGACACCGTCACGTGGATGTTTAACGACCCCAAGGACGGGGATCCGCCCCCGCCGCCCGAAGAGTCCCCCGCGGTGCCCTCCACGGCTGGGTTCAAGTACTTCGAGAGCCTGGGAGGGAACTGCGACGTCCCCGGACACGGGCTTACCTTCGATGTCTGCTTGAGCACCGCTCGACCTACGCCGGAGGCGATCCCCTCGTCGATCGCAGCGTTGGCCATGGGGCAGGCGGCGTCGAGTGCCACCGTCGTGAGTGGTTTCAATTAATTCCTCTTGATCTCGTAGCATTTTTGGGTCCGGTCATATAGCTAGGTAGAATAATTAGTGTCCTCTCTCTTTTCCCCTTGTTTGTTTATTTCTCCTCCTCCTCCTTTCTCAATAAAAATCCCTATCTTATCAGACCACGTATAGTTTATGTGAGGTTAAAATTGATGAAGTTAGATCTTAACATAAACTATACATGCATATAAACGAATGAGGAACCTACAAAAGTTTAATATTTGGCCATACATATAGATAGAAATTAATTCTAGGCATCACAGGTGATGGAGAGAAGGTGACTGATTTTATTTTTTAAAAAAAGGAGAAGATAAGTAAGATAAAAAGGGACGACACCACATTGCACCACTACTATTCTCATCTCATCCCAACTTGTATGAATATGATTGTTTTTTTTTCTCATTCATTTGGCGACAAACCGGTAGAGAGACTAAATGATATCCTTGACTATTTTCCCTTGGTTGAAGTCATTGTCGACATTTCTGACATTTAAAAGATTTTGGACAGCTTTAACGAACCAAATGTTCTTCTCTTTACACATAACTCGATCATGGCCACGAGTTGTGTATGTGATATCGCTAGCCTGCCAATAATTGACAATAATCTCATCGTCCACCTTTTTTTCCTTTGTAATGATTGTAAACGTGCACCTGCAAAGATATATATAAATGATCCAAAAGAAACGTTTATTTTATGAAACTAGAATAGTAAACTTTTGGGTAAAAGTACTAAATTTTTTTGACACTGTACATGTCTGCTATTACTGAACATGAAAAAAAATTTCAGCAAAGAGGTCACTCGTGCTATAGTTCTGTTTTCCATGAAGTTGAAATGAGCATGTGGGTTTCGCAGATGTCCTTCGCAGGTAGCACATTCACGGACGCCTCAAGCGGCAGCAACAAGGAGGCGGTAGGAGAAGGCATGGCCGGCGGCGGCGGGCAGGGCGACCAGCTGATGGATCGAGAAGCAAAGATCATGAGGTACAAGGAGAAGAGGAAGAAGAGGAGGTACGAGAAGCAGATACGGTACGCGTCGAGGAAGGCCTACGCCGAGATGAGGCCGAGGATAAAAGGGCGGTTTGCCAAGACGCCGGAGATGGGCCAGCCGCCGTCCTCCTCGTCGGAGCATCCCTACGATCCTGATAGAATAGATTTTAGATGGTTTCATTAACATACGAAGTAGGAGAAGCAGATATGGCGATCAGAAATAAATGACTTAGCTTGTTGACGTGCATGCATGAATGGTTATGGTACTAATTTAAATTAATCGAGCTCGGTGGGGGGTTGATGGTATACCGTAACAGAGTAAAGTATTTGATCCCTGGCTGGTAGCTGATGTTATGTATATTGCTTAATAAATTTAAGAATTCTCCCCATGATGATCGAGTAGAATATATATATATATAAACGTGTGTCGCCTAGCTACGATATGCTTATGCACTTATTTAGGTTAGCTCGTTCATGATTTGTATTTACACGAAAAAAAATCTCTTTAAAAACCTTAAAGTTTGATAGAGATAGATCCGCCCGTGGGGTGCTTGAGAATATTCAGTAAGAGAAGCAAAGGGGGGAAGGAGATGAGAGAGCAGGAGAGAGGGTAGAGAAAAAGTACCCTGAATTTTTAGACTACTTTTTTTTTTGGGAACACCGAAAAACATGTACGTGATGACTAATACGAACTATGAAGTTGAAGTTTTTTTCCTAATATTAGAGGTGAAAATATTATTTTTATTATATATTATTTCTAATTTTAGATATATGAGATTTTTTTTAGATTCTTGACACAAATTTATGGTATATATATTATTCTTCGTATTATACCTTTAGAATTAAAAGGAATCGAAGTATATATCTATAACTTTTATAAGTTATAATCATAATTGTATTTCTAATAATATAAGTTTATATTTTATATATTATAAATTTAAAATTTATAAAAATAAATAAATGATTATAAATTTAAAATCTATAAAGATAAATAAAGTGTATTATTTATTTTTTTAACTTTGATGAATATTAAATTCACTATTTGCTGTCCTATAGAGACAAATCGGGTGTCCACTTTATATATGCGGTATTAATTATTTAATGATATTTTTTAGTATTTTATTAATAAATAGAAGAAATAATAAAACTTCACCAATGAATTAAAATTCTCTAGTTTATTATATTTTTTAAAATGCATAATTTGCCCATGACAACTACGTCGCCACTGTCTGTGCTGTGTTATATATCGCATACAATTGTTGGCTTTTAAAGTTCTCAACAGGAGGAACCTTTGCGTCATGTCTCGTGCGGTCTTTATCCATTGAATAAAAATAAAAAAGAGAGCTCCCATTTGGTTCAATGAAACCGGGTCATGGATTGCCATTTCTTGTCTCCCAACGGGAATACGGCAAGTTATTAATAAACTAAATAAATGCCCGTTCCCGCAGCGAAGCGCCTTTTGCTTCACCTCGTGGATTCTGTCCAAGAACAAGCTTCCATCTCCACGGCCTATTCTTATTAATAAAAGAACGGAGGAGAGATGATAACTCTATCGAACGGCTAGGATGGCCATTGTAAGACCCCCTCACTAGCCAAATATTTGGAGGGGATAAGACATCGAACCGGGCTTCGTCAAAGAGTCCCCTACTCTAACGAGTTGCCGTAAGATGAGTCCGTCGTAGCGAATTGTTGAAAGAGTAAAGGGGCGGAACAAAAAAGAGAAGAAAAAGGGGTTTTTTTTGGGTTGTTTCCTGAGTTCCCTCCGCTTCGCAGGACAATTCGCCGCCCACCGCCGGTGCTAGGTTCTGGCGCACGGGGACGGGGTGTCCCGGCGACTTCTGGTGCGGTTGGCCATTGAGAGGCTGCTGATCTGCGTCGGATTCGGCTTTGGCTCCGGCTCGTTCAAGGGTAAAGAAAAAATTCGCCTCCGGATGGAGAGTGGGGGAAGCATAGCCGTTCTGTCTTTGGTGCGTCGTTCATTTTTCTTGTTCTGTCGGTTCGATTTAGTCCGGATGATTTCCTACTTCTCTGACTTGGTTTTTATCGATTGCATTTCGCAGCAAAGAAAGTCATCTTGGATTTTGGTTTTCTCTGATTGGTGGCTGTAGATAGTTTAACTCGTCCCATGTAGTTGATTGGATCTCGGGTGGGGATTGGTACCTTGCCTCTCTGTTTTCTGTTTATCGAAAGCCTAGGTCTTTACCGTTGCAATCATGTATTTCACTTTGTGACTATGCTGATTTATATGCAAAATATAATGCAGTCAAATGGTTTCGTGGAATCTCCTACCTTTTCTGTCTGCGTACATTTTCATTACATATCTATGTCCGAAACTTTGATGATCTTAAATCGGGAATAATTTATTTTCCTTTGAAGCCACTGCGTATTTATTCTTAGGATTATTACGAACCATATTAAAAAATACTTCTAATGGAATTGAGATTTGAGTGGATTATTTCGTCAGTGTGTTGTTCAAAAACTAAGTTTTCAACTCCAAATTCAGTATATGTTCTTTGGTTACGCCCCATGTTCTATGGTTGAGATATTATTACTCATCAGTAATACTGCCATGAAATCTTCATGCCCGTGTACCACTGAAAAATAATTCGCGGTGCATAAAGGAGCGACCCCCTTTTACTAACAGCTGGATAATCTCCTTACCTTCAGTAAACTATCGTGTCCCAACTTAGTCATTTGGTGACAGTTTCCTATTCCTGCTATTTTACTGTTTGCTCAGATATGGCTTTATCAAGCGGGTGGGTTTCGGGATGCTAACTTATTCTTTTTATCTTTTTTTCTTTTCTTAGCTATCTTGCCTGCCTTTAGATGGTTTAAGAGTTGGATCCAGAGCTTAAGGATTGTTGGGATACTTATGGCTCACATCCAAATGGTTTTCTATTGCTTACACCTCGTGTGCCTTCGAGCCTGACATATGCAGCTCTAAAATTCCTAGTATTCCTAGTAGGTTAAATATGTGGTTATATATTTCCTTCATATCTCTTCTTGCGGTCATCAATTTTTTTCACTAACCTTATTTATATGCCAGAATTGCCAACATGAATGCTATTTGTTTTTGTTGCTAGCTTTTATAGATTGTGATTCCTCTAGAGAAATCCAAATTATGGTTTCTTTATGTGCACCTCATATCTGTTTAGCATAAAACTATTTATTGAAATTATATGTGAATGGGTAGCGTTGTTGACTGATAATTCTGCCAAATACTAGAACGTATAATTTGATGCTGGTGGGCAACGGCAAAATAGTATATAACTTAAGCTTTTCCAAACAAATGATGCAAGGAAGATTTAGTGGTTCTGACAATCACCTGTGCCACTACATAGACTCCTCTTTCTAAAATTTCAAATTCCTAAACTAACTGAAATTTTTACTCGACCAAGTAGTTTTGATTTGCAAGTATTTATCTCTGGACGGTACAGATTATTAAAATTATACAAATATTATCTTTGTTATTTTTATTCTTCTTGTTGTTATAGAGACTGAAACATCTAGTGTATTTTGTCTTAAAAAAAAATATAGTTTACTTTCTTCTGTAAATTTTTGCCTGATGATATGAATTAAGAATTTTATTCAAATCCTGCAACTGTTTGCTTCCACTTTGTTATATCACGAATTTCTTTTTTTAAACATGGCCCTGTCTATGCATTTTTTAAATTTATTCCTCTGGTATCTGTATAACTGAGGACATTCCTTTGATTTGTCTTAATGCAAGTATTCTTAAATCATTGCAGGTTTATATCCATGGATTATGAAGATAATGACTTCCAGAGTCATTTTCAACTAATTGGAGAAGACAATGATATATTTGCTCAAAGCTTACAGTTACGTACATTACCAAAGTTTGATATTGATCATCAGTTTCAGGGTCACCTAAGGTTTGACAATTTAACTGAAACGGGAGTTTTACGTGGCATTGAAGGTGAAGAAAATAATTGGATTGAAGAGTTTTCACCTCGAAATAGTGCAATAGAAATTGGTTCAAATATTGCTCAAACTTGCTATATTACTGGGCATGATCTTATCTGGTCCAGTGCTCCATCATCTGAATCTGCAGAGATCCTTGTGAAATCTATTGGAGATGATGATATGGTAAGCCCCCAAGTCATGAATACACTTGATGAAACCAACACAATGGATGATTCTGCCAACTGCAGAACCAATAGTAATATTGAGATAAATTCAACACTTCTGACTGATAAATTTCATAGTAGTATTTCAGGTTCAAATATAGATGAACTCATGCCTAATCAACATGCTTGTACCCCCCAAAGTTCCAGTGACGAGAAATCAGAAATTGGCCCAGATGTAAGATTGACAGATGAAAAGTTCCACTCTACCAGAAAGATGGTTGCTTCGGATAACAAAGAGTTAACTCCATCTGGTGATGAATCTAAGACATGTTTGGTTGTTTGTGCATTTCCTGAAGTGGTTAGTACTAATGAGCCTTTGAGTAGTTCATACAATGACAATTATTTCCTTGATCATCATGGATGTGCTATAAGCAGAACACAACCAAGTTTTGTTTCTTGCAATACACAAGATGATCCATCCACTGGAAATATGGGTGCCGCTACTGGTAAATTTGATGCTCAATTTTCCTTAGAGCAAGAAATGGATGAATGCTTAAAGGCTGATAAGAGTGAGAGATCAGATGCCCTTCCATCTGAAAATGGGAAGAGTGAAACAGGTTATTTCAAAGTGGATGATGAAAATTGTAATAGCACTGTTTGTGATCTTCAGAGTTCTTTGGTTGCAGTTTCAAATTCTGCGGTGCTGTCAAATGATGGATCTACCAAGTCTGTGTTTATTAAGAACTCTGATGAAACTATTGATTACCAGGTAAAAGATTCACACGAAAACCTGAGGGAAGGGGAGGAGCCTTCATCTTGCATGAAGGAGGTGCCTTTGGCAAAGGAAATGGATGGGATAGCTGGAATACATTCTCTTGATGTTGGCACTGAAAGTTTTCTTTTGTGTGATATGGCAGAACCTCTAGATCTTAGTAATGACGGAGATGAAAATGATTTAAAAGATCATCTCCAACTGCATATTCCATTGGCTGTAGAAACTGAATCAAAGATGACTACTGTTGACAGAGACAATGTCTGCAGAATCAATACTTTGAGTTCTGAAAACTCAGAACTTGTTCTAACAGAAAAAAGTATTGAAGTTGAATCCTCAGAAGGTATTGCTGAAATATCAACGGCAAAATTTGATGCTTCAGGACTTGCTCCTCCTAATGAGTCTTCTGCTGCTTTACTTGATGGTGCAGAAAATAAGCTTCCATCTTCTGTTAACGACAAGTTGTCTTCAATATCGGACACAATTCTTTTGTCAGCTGAAATGAAAGAGGATACTTTTAGTCACTCGGAGAAAAAGGAACTCACTGCAAAATCAATATATTCAAGTAACACAAATACCAAGGATTGTGATAATGTTGAGAATCCTGAAATTGCCTCATTTGATGCCAAAAATACTAATGCAGTGATCGAACCTGACAGTAAATCAATTATAAACCTAGAAGGTAACCATGTGAAATATTTAATACATGTTAAATTTGTTTTTTCTTGTGATTTTACCTTCGCTCATGGTTGATAAAGCTTATGCCAGTATTGTGTTGAATTTGCTGATTTCAGGTATCAACTCAACTTTCCCTACCATTTCTACCATTCCCCAGGCATTGTGCTTGGAAGGTGAAGTAATTCTGGAACAGAAAGAAGAGGCAGTGTCATCGATTCCAATTTCCGAAGGCTCCACTAATAAGGATGGCAATGTCTCTTCCCGATCAGCTGTAGAGGGTAACCCTGTTTCCCACCCATCAAGTCAGCTAGAAGTGGTGCTTGATGTCGATGGCCCTGCAACAAAGAACTTTTCAGATGGCTTTGGTAATTTTTTCTCCTTCTATCAAAATGGGGTATCTTTTTTTAGAAACTTTTGGATAATGGAAGTTCACACTTCAGGCTTAACATAATTTATTTTCAACTTGAACATATACCTTACCTGGTACAATATTCTTAGTTATTATCATTAATTTTGTAAAAGTAGTTTCTTTAGCTATCTGTGTTTCATTTAAGTGGATCAGATATGTCATGTTTTATAGACCTCTAGCCTTTTAGATGCTTGCTACCTTGCATGATGATAGACTATCTCCAATATAGTTAAAACTTATATGATTGCAGCCAATAAGTTTAACAATAATACAAATTAACCTTCCTCTATCCATTTTGTCAGAGAATCATCATGACTCACGCTTATTGGATGCTGAAGGTGGTGATCAAAGTTCATTTGAAGCACGCTGTGGTTCACCAACTTCCAGTAGGTCTAAGGAGCAGACTCTGGATGAAATGACATGTGGAGAAAGTGATAGTTCGATGCCAGATCCTGCAGTTCCTATTTCTGATTCTATAGAAAATTCTGATAATTTTACATGCAATGTTAAAGATTCTACATTGAGTTTGACATCTGAAGATAATGGGAACTTTATGGCTGTAGTTCAGCCGGCTGCAGATCTTTCTAAGAAAGACACAGAAGAAGGTTCAGAGTTCTCCTGTAATCTGCATTCCTCCAAACAGTTGCCGGTAAACTTGAATCCCTTATTCTTTTTCTCAAGTGTCCTTTGTTATATTTAATTTGCTTATTTTTCTAAAGATAGTTAAATAGATAGGGTTCTAAAGTAAACGTAGTATTGCTTTATCCTTATAGATGTTTAAGGAGAGTTCTGAGAGATGTCTAGATGATGTGAAACCAAGTAACGACACCAATAGGATGACAACTGAGGAAAATAAAGGAAAGGAAGTTTCATCAGGTGCAACTACAGAGGGAAATGTCTCACAAGGTGATGACATAACTTCACAAGAAAAACAAGGTAAAGGAGCGGAAACAACCCAATGTCCCTCACCTATTATTGATAGTGTTGCAAGAGACAAAGATCAATATATCTATCTTGAGACGGATGCTAAAAACTGTTCTCCAAGTACTCAGTCAAAAGTGCCAGATGCGAACTGTTCCATTCCTTCACCATTCTTTAACCAGTCTTTCACAGATTTGCAACAAATACAATTGCGAGCTCAGATTTTTGTGTATGGATCACTTATGTAAGTTGCAATTGCTTTTTCTTTTTATTTATTTTCTATAAGAACTATTAGGTATTTTAGTAAAATATGTATTGATCTACTTCAAACAGCCAAGGTGTCCTACCAGATGAGTCTTGTTTGATACCAGCTTTTGGAGGAACTGGTTAGTGTTTCTACAAAATTTAAGAATCTTCATTAAGTAAATTATTACCTAACTTATACATTGGTGATAATTATTTCCCACCATATTACGTAGATGGAGGAAGGAGCTTATGGGAGCGAGCTTTGCGTGCCTCTTCGGAAAGGCTTCATAACCAGAAGCCTCCTATCAGTTGTGGGACACATTTACCATATCAATCAGGTGAATGAGTTTCTACTAATATTTTGGTCCTTACTGTAAGAAAGCTATTCTAGTAAACTGATGTTTGTTGGTGTTTAATCCTGAATAAGGGACCAGCTGCAGCCCTCTTCAAAGCAAGACCCCCGATTCCCCTGCTGTCTGGAGCGATTGCAAGCTACCGAATTCAACAACACAATGTTCTGTTTTCTCTTCTAAATCACCTTTGCATATTTCATTTAATAATTGTCCTTCCTCGAATTTCTCAAGAGGCATGCACTTGGACACTAAGCAGTCTCCATTTCCATTGAATCCTTACCAAGCTTCCCAGATCAAGCAAAGCTTAAGTAATTCTACACCTTTGTTATCCCAGAGCCCTAACCCTTCCACATCAATTTTCTTGTCCCAAAGTTCACCTTTTGCTTGTAATGCACAATATTCTGTGGCACCCAGTCCTCAAACATCTCAGATAACACCTGTTAGGGATTCCTCTATAGCTGGTGCATCAAACATGCCGCTTGTTTCCCCTGTTGCCTTGCTGCCTAATCAGGGTGATAAAAATGTTTCTGCTACATTGTTTGCGCCAGTTGAGGTACAAAACAAAGCAGCAATTCTTGCAAGTAGTAAGATTGTATCTGTTGGTGAGAAGCCAATAAAGAGGACAAAGATATCTGCAGGAGAGGATCTTGTGTCAAAACTTGCAGATTCTCAGGATCAATCAGAATCTGCTCCTGTTGCTCTTACTACTAATCATGTACCTGCTTCTGTGCGTCTTTCTTCATCTCTAATTCTTCAAGTATTCTCACATCTTCTGGCCTTGTTTTAACGTCTCACCCCCTAACTTTTCCTGCCACACAACAGGGAATCATCTTCTCAAAGGAGATTCTCTCTCAAGTTGACCACTCAAAGCTTCAAGCTGAAAATGCCTCTGCTTCTGCTGCTTCTGCTGTTAGGCACAGCCAAGTTGTTTGGGAACAGATGACTAACCAAAGAAAGCTAGGTTTCCCATCAGAATCTGAACAGAAAGTGGCCTTTGCATCTGTTGCAGCTGCAGCAGCAGCTTCTGTTGCGAAGGTAGCTGCAGAAGTTGCTAGGATTGCATCTGAGGCTGCCTTACAGGCTAAACTTATGGCAGATGAGGCTCTTAACGCTACTGACACATTGAGAAACACTCAAAATTGTGAAATCATTTCTGACCGTGAAAAGAATTTGATGACATCAGCTCCTTCTATTTCAATCTGTAAAGGAAAAGATTGTGCTAGTTCAATTCTCTCCGTTGCACGAGAGATCTCTAGAAAGCGGCTTGAAACAGCTTCTGCTGCCATAAAACGAGCAGAGAACATGGATGCAATTATGAAAGCTGCAGAGATGGCTGCAGAAGCTTTATTACAAGTTGGATCAGTAGTCGCAATGGGGGATCCCTTGCCATTCTCAGTAAATGAATTAATAGAAGCAGGTCATAAAGGTCATTGGAAGCTTTATCATCCAATTATTGGAAATGGGACAGAAGGGAAGGATGTTCAGGCTACACAGAATATTGCTTTAGGTATGACTGGTAATTGTGAGATAACTGCGAAACTACCACAGGTGGTTTCTTCAGTTGATGAAATGTCTCTGAATAATGAAAAGTCCACGCTACCAGAGGTCAATTGTGGAGGTATGAACGGGGCTTTCTCTTCATAAGTTATACTTGGTTTGATTTAAACATATTTGGCTCTATAAAATCCCCAGTATATTGGTTGATTCAAAACTTTTCAGGATGTGAAGTTGGAAATGTTGCAAAAGATATTCCAACTGATATAACAATAAGAGATCATGTACAAGGAAGTATCCAGAAAGGGTCCCTTGTTGAGGTATAAGCCTATACAAGGAATTCTTCTTCTTCCAAACTGTAAATGTTTTGAGCCTGTAGTTTTTCTATGCTAAGGAATTAATACGTGTGATGATTTTCTATTTTCTTGAATTTTTAATTTGGATAAATTTGGATTTGTATTTTGGCTAATACTTAGGTGGCCAAGAAAGGTAAAGGATTCAGATTCCTTTTTGGTTGTAGATGTTATTTTGATAAGGCACTAAGAAAGATGAATATTTTATATAGTGAGGTATAGGCCTATAAGGGGATAGTTCTTGATTGGCTGCTTTTTGCCTACTAGATGGCCAACGTATCCATTCTGGTCTAAATGCTTTTAGTGTCTTGTGAAAGTTTTTTGTTACCCAACACCACAAGTACTTAAGTCAGATTGAGTGAGTCTCTCTTTGGTTCTTAGTTTGTTATCTTTTACCTTATCACTTTACTTCAAAACAATTCACTTTAAGAATAATTATATTTTGTTTAAAACATTCACTTGATCAAGGTCTCCTGTTCTTTTTTTGCCTCCGAAAATGTTCGATTGTATGCTATAACACTTGGATATCTTAGGTTGCAGTTGATGAAGACGGTTTAAGAGGGGCTTGGTTTTCTGCATGGGTTCTTGATGTCAAAGATGGTAAAGCACAAGTGTCGTACAAAGATCTTGTTACTAATAAAGGTAAAAGAACATTGTTTGTGTTATTGCATTTGTATTTTGGTCGATACAAGTAGGATCTATCCATATTGTATTTCCTGCAGTGGAGAATTAAATGTTTTTCTTTAAAGATTTTTGGGTCCATGTTATGTCTTTCGTATTTGACACACTACACCATTAGTTTAGATTCAAAAACTTGTTGCAACTGATTTGGCACTCGATTTTAAAAATCTTGTATGAGACTAAAATCTGTTCATATTATACAGATTTGTTTAGACTAAAGAATTGATAGAACATCTTTTTGGGGTTGAATCTCAAGTGTATTTAATACTCTTCATTTGAATGTAGTCATAGGAGAATTGTGTACTATGAGCCTGTTATATGATAGCATCTTATGTTATTTAGGACTTGACAAGCTAAAGGAGTGGATATCGCTGGATTCTGAAACTGACAAACCTCCTCAAATACGTCTGGCTCATCCTGCACTTGTAGCCAAATCTCAAGGAAAAAAAAAGCGAGGAAGAGAAATTTTAGGCAATTTTACTTGGGAAATTGGAGATAAGGTTGATGCATGGATTCATAACAGGTAAGCTTGCTATAATGTACTTTTCAATATTATCTTGATTTATTTATTTGACCAATTTTGATAGGTCCTATAGAAACTTCCTGTTACCTCTACTTAATGTGATCATATTACCATCATCTGTAACCGTAGTGCTTTGACACCATCTTTTTATGGATGTTTAGCAATATATACAGCCATTCATGTAAAAACTTTGTAGAATTGAGCTTTGGGTTCTTAGGTTTCATCTAGTCTTTTGTGGATCATGCTTTGAAGGGAGTTATTGTTTCTACTATTTGATTATGTTATGTCGACATGTGATAATGTACAGGATCTATTGCAGATAACTTGTATAACATTCCAGATAAATAATTATTGTGCCAGAACACCTTTTGTAGTTTGTTAATTGTGAAAATTGTTGAACAAAAATTAGAGGGAGAATAGTGTGACTCATATTTTTGTACACCGAGGTATCTTTGTGAAAGTTTTTTTACTGTTGCTCTGAAATATTACTTGTTTTTGAGCTAGTTCAATTGAGTATCCACAGAAATATAAATTGAGTGAGAAGTCATAGCAGATATATGAATTGAGTGGGATTCTGAAGGTAGCTCATGTCATCCAAATTACTTGCAATACATTTTTCTACAGCTATATTTATGCAGTTACTTTTTCCCATAGTTTCCACAAATTACTCTGCATCATCATCACCTGTTAGTAACTGCAATTCTTTTAGTTGGAGGACCTTGGATCTCATGTTTTTCTTATGTAAATAACGTTTATTGATGAGTATGGATGTGTATACTACACCGAGTCTGGTTCCCTTCTTTTTTCCAAGTCAAAGCCTGGCTCAATCCTTGTGCATTAAATGATATCCTTTTATCACAACTGAAAAGCCTGAAACCTTTCTAGATGTGCTTCGGTGTTTTTCTAGGTCATTCTTAGTTGTATCATAGTCTCTATGTTTCATAATCCTAGTGCACAAGGCCTGCCCATACGGGGTCTCAAAGGGCAATAAACAGTCTTACACTTGCATATAAAGAGAATCGAACCTGGTCTCTGTGGAGCACTGAGCTTACAATTTTCACCAAGGCTGCCCATCTGTGTTTGCTCTTTCTCAGAAGTTTGCAACTAGTCTTATAGCTCTTATTTTTTAACTGTGATCTGTTTTAAGATTTATGCAGCATTTTAGGCTTATCTTTTTCTGTCTTGTGTCTTCCTCTTGGAGCTAGCCATTACTTGTGAACTCATACAACTGTCCAACTATGGATTTGGTCACTTTCATATTTTCTACTTTGTTTTTATTTACCTGATTATGACATGTTCAAACTAATTATATGAATGTCTGATATCATCAGTTGGTGGGAGGGTTTTGTCACTGAGAAGAGCAAAGATGATGATTCAAAGTTAACTATACACTTTCCAGGTAGGATTTTTAATATCACTCAGTTACCCGTTTCTTTTCCTTTTCTTCCTTCAGGTTTTAGTAAATAATTTAAAACTTATTTGGCTCTTTAGTAGTGATCATCATGCATAGCTAGAAGTTCGTTAAGCTTATGAGCTCATCTAGGTGTCAGATCTAAACTATGTTGAACTTTTGAATTTTTTATTCTTGGAATTCTCAGATGATTGTACTATTGAATTGCCCAACCCAAGATCTAGAGTTACCATAGAAAAAGTTTCTTTGTTTTATCGATGTGTTATTTTGTTCATGGTGTCCTGTGTTTTTGGTGGATCTGAATGAATGAAGAGGAAAGTTGGGCGTGAGTTTGCACTATCATGGATCCATGTGAGAAATGATTCTGTATCCATAACAACAATTATCTGACTTTTTTTAATATTGAAATGCCAGCTGTTATCTTGGAATCAAGTTCCTCCCATCTACACCACATATCCTTTTGGGGAAAAAACATTTTTGAATATCAGATATCTTTCTGCTTATTTATAGATTCTTGAGCTCTATCTTTTTACCCAAAAGGTTTGTCTTCATAATAACATAATAGTTTATCACCTTCATTTTATTTATATTTCGTGGATGTTTTCTTTTCCTTCAATCACTGCTTTTACCTATTCAACTAGGATGCAAACGATATTGATATTATATATTCTGTTGGATCCCTTCTAATTTTATAAATTCGCCATTCAAATTGTCTATTTTGCTATTTACAGCTGGTGGTAACTCGTTAACTGTTAGAGATTGGGATCTACGACCGTCACTCACCTGGAAGGATGGTCAATGGATTGAATGTTCCCATGAGAAGAAAAGAGTTACCTTTCAATCTCATGAGGTCTTTTCTTCTTTCTACTTATTTTTTTCGCTGTTGAGCATGCTCATATCGTTTGTTCTTTTCTTTTTTTACTATAATGATAATTAGGGTGATACACCTTGAACCCTCAAACCCTCTTTTTTTACTATAATGATAATTAGGGTGATACACCTTGCGAGAAACGACAAAGACTTGACCTACTTGATGCCAAAAAGAAGGCAGAAATAGATGAGGCAGATGGAGGGACTTCGTCAAGTAACAATCCCACAGAAGTTTCAGCAAAATCCAGGCCAGTAACAGGGAAGGATATGATATATTCTATTAGTGAGGAAAATGAGACCGATACCCTTCGGGTAAGACAAGCTGATCTCAATAAAATTGGATCTAAGATGGTATGTGGTGTTCCGAAACCTGGAAAAAAGAAGAAATTTATGGATGTAAGCAAACACTACACCAAAGATAAGACTGATGCCGAAACTCAGAGGAGTGACTCTGTACAGTTTGCAAAAGATTTGACGCTGCAATCATCCAAGTCAAAGCATACTTCAAAGGTTTATGCCAGAGGAAAAAGTGTGACCAACTTGAATTCTAAGGGCCCAAAAACATTGAGGTCTCATAATGTTCAGGCTAGAAGTACTGTGGATAAGGAAAAGCTATCTGCCACCAATTTATCTGTATCTGATGGTGGACAAAGCAGTGTAAGGATGACTTTTAGCAATGAGGAGAGGAGCTGCACGGAAACTGATAATTCTTCACATGTAGTCTCTTCCGTGCAACTTGCAACTGGTGTTTTGTCATTTAAGAATATATCCTCTTCTGTTGAGGCTGAAACAACGAAGAAAGGGAAGCTTTTATCTGGTATGTTCAAGTCAAAAAGATCTGAAGCTGGAAGTTCTCAAAATTTTGGAAGAAGATCTGCTGATGTTATTGAGCCCCGTAGATCCAATCGCAAAATTCGGCCAACATCAAAAGTAAGCTTATCTGTAACTTTCTGCATCTTGCATGAGTAGCGTCTTTTACTGGTTTCTATTGTTACTCTATACGTGGGAAGATTACTCTTCCTCTATAGTGAAAAGTGAACTTCTGGAGTAATTTCCTAACGCACATTATGCTGTTTTAGCATATCATATATTATTTATTTAGCATATCAAGATTTCCCTTTCCATTTTTTCTTCTATGAGACAATACAATATGCTCATCTTTTTTAATTACTTGTTTTCCTTAATTCGCCATTTTGCCAGTGAACCTTGTTATTTTAGGGTTATGGTAGGATTTTGGAATCTTGAGCCACTAATATGCATTCAGTATTAAGCACTGTTTTAAATGCCCACTCTTGTGGATGCATCATTTGATTTTTAGAAGTGTGAAGTTAACAACCATGTTCGTCCGTCTGAGCATAGGATCAATAGGAAGATGTCTCGGATGAATGATCTGTCATTATAATTTTACCTGGAATACTGTAAGTATGTCACAAGCCTATCATGTAACAATAAAGGAGAAAACTGTATGCTCCCAGCACCTGTATAGATCTAGGGGTGAGACTTGAACCTTTTCCCAAATCCCATTGACTAGAGCTGATCTAGTCTCATTTTATATATGCTCCGGGGTTCATTTTGAAGCTAATCGGTCTGTTATATGCAGCTACTAGAAGGATTGCAAAGTGCTATGATTATGTCCAAGAAACCCTAACGCTGTCCATGATACCGAAGCATAGAGGAGTTATGAGCATCGGCAGGTAGCCGTCTCTTACCTCTTTCTTGGGCTGAGATTTTCTTGACCTAATTTACAACCTATGACAAGGCAGGATCATGGATGACCGGAGGTCACTCATCAGAAAGTAATCCAATGTACATATCTATCCATCTGGATGAAGGTGAACATCATCTGCCAAGGTTCTCATGTACATAAATATCGTCCTGAGGATAAGATGGTGCCAGAGAAAACTTTGCCATGAGATTATCAAGTGAAATGATAATATGTTGTTGTTTATCTTTAGCCAAAGGGCATTCTCGTTACGTGAGCTGGGCATTGCTCTTGGTAGATTTTGTTTAGGTTCTTGTACACTACAAGGTGCAAAATCGAAGCAGTGGACTAAAATTTTTGAGTCAGCTTCCTTTCCATTTCTTTCTCATTTACCCCCCGTTTAGCCTTCCGTTTCATTTTGATTCGAGGACGGCGCATGTACTTTTTTGTTTTAATCCAAACTGGAAGATTTGATGGAGATTTTTTTTTATAAAAAAAACTTTTTTATCTTTTATTTGTCCTGCGTTGTTATTGGAACGTGAAAGGTGTTAAATTCAATTACTTGACAAATGATGTGAATAATATTTTTTCTAGCGCTTATCCATTTGAGTGAAGAAATAAGCATTTCTTTTGCTGCAGCTTGTTTGAAAAATATAACTAGACAGTTAATTATTCTGGAACTTACGAAACTTTTATACCTTGTACAATATTACAAAATGACAGGTGAATAATACATGTACATGCAGGTGTGGATTAATTAAACACGGGGAGTGCACGTACGTACGTCCGTGCGCATGCAGATAAAAAAAAGTATTAATAATGGGTTGTGCATATCTTCATTCACCTTTGTTGCTGTCACGTAGGTGGTGTATCTTCTTCTTCCCTCTTTCCTGCGGAAAGGAAGGAAGGAAGGATTAGGAAGGGGATGCTCCTCTGCAGGTGGAGGTGGAATTCCCACACTTCATCTGCGCATCTGCATCCCATCTTTAATTATTAAGTCGGTCGGTCATTTTGAACAGCTGAGCATGCATGCACCGTGATGTACTCTCCACCTCCTGCTTCTTAGCTTAACCTTTTTCTTTCTTTAAATAAAAAATTTACGACCCACATTTATCTCCGGCCGGTTTTATGGATTTTTAATGTTTCTTTTTGTCCATGATGATTCATATACGGCTATCAATCAAGCAAGCTAAAAAGTGGATGGCCTTATTAATTATTCTCATTTAAGGAACCAGATCTAAGCCCATTAAAGCTACCTACCTTCGATGTATCTAAAAACCGGCTTTAAAGTTCGACGATACATATCTATATCTATATATATACGGAAGGGAACTCCAGAGCATGATATAAATATATAATTGAGGGTGGGAGGGGACGCAGATGCACCCTTATCCACTGCACAGTATCTATCTAGTATTGCTGCTGCTTTGTTAGATCCCCGAGTAGGGATCCCAGTCTTTTTGCTACATGACACATAGAAGACCACACCAACGCTCGTAGGGTCAAAAATTAGGGGACACTACTGCCAGTACTGCGTTACTTGTTCCCATGTGGTATCGTTCAACTTTTTTCCAATCACTATTTTAATCTACTCATCCGACCCAACATGCCATGTACAAATCCTCCTCCTCTCCTCCCGAAACAGTAACGCCCAAGCTGCCCTTCGACCTTTCCCTCCTTATGTTACTGTCACACAATCTCTGTGTCCTGTCTCTTAAGGATTGCACATGTTTGGTCCTAATTAGCCCCCTAAAGACACAACCAAGCGTACTACAAGTGACTTCCTCACTCTGCGTTCCCCTTCTCCACTTCTTTCTCCACGCAAATTGTTTCCATAAGATTAACACATATATATACATACACATCGCATTACATATTGGTCCTTCCTTGTATCTATTTACATATACCATCCATCAGGCAAAACTTAGCTGACTACTTGATATTTAACATAAGATTAAATAAAAAAAGCACGAACCAGCTAGCTGAAGCCCGAAGAGTGGATCATCAGCTAGCAAAGGACATCCTTGAGCAGCTTGTACCTTCGGCCAGCCGGCTTGGGAGAGGCGGCGCCGCTCTTCCCTCGGCCTCGGACGATCTCCTGACCTCGGCCGACGGCCGTGGCGGCGCAGTGGAGAGCTGACGAGGAGGAGGAGGGGGTGACCGTCTGAGGAGAGTCCCGGCTGCTGCTCATAGCGGCGAACTTGATCTTGGGGTGATGGACTGCCCCCCGCCGCCGCTCTTCGCTTATGCACCAGTCGCAGACCCCGGCGGCCGCTGACGTCGCCGGCTCAGCTGCCTCCGCGTAGTAGTTGGTACAGTATCTGCGCGAATAATATACACATACGATCATCATCATCATATCTACTCTCCGATGGTGAATTGATCGTTAAAAGTAATCGGCTGGCCGCGTTATATAATTTGCAAAGAGAGAGAGGGGGAGGGAAGGGCATACGAGTGCTGGAAGCGGAAGTGGCAGCGGGTGCACTGGAAGATCTTGTCGGCGAAGCCGACATCGCCGCACATGGAGCAGACAACGTTGGCGTTGGCCATGACTGACTGACTCTGCTGGATAGTGAGGGCGAGAGAGAGAGAGAGAGAGGAGAAAGAGAAGGTGGGAAGGAAGGGGATGGAACGTACTAGTTATTGGGATGAATCACTCTATCTACCCATAATTCATTTACATCTTTCTTATATACATCGCATATATATATATATATTAATTGGACTGCAGCTTCTAATGGCGGTCGGCCATATGGACGGAGGAGAAGGGGCGGAGATGGGAAGCAGGACGGCTGGAGAGACGAGCGTGGGCGTCTTCGTGATTGCCGAAAACCCCCTTTTTTTTTTCTTTTTTTTGCTCGCGGGGTACACTCGACACCGACTTCCCCCTTCCCCTCCCCCCATGTTGTGTTGCGCAGGACGGCCGCACACAGCTCGGTTTGCGCTTGCTGAAGGGTCCCGCGCCAACACTGCACTGCGCGCCTCATAATTATCTTCTCGTGTGCTGGTTTGTGATGAACCAATGTGTATACATGTATAGCATCAAAAATGCTTCAGCTTAATTCATTCCGTAAGGAGCCGAGTGGGGTTCCTTCAATGCAGTCATAAATGAGCGCAAGCACTGAAAGGGGCAGCACGGCAGCGATATGGACCGGAGATTAAAATTTGGAGAGGCACGTAGCCCGCCCCCACATGCTTCTCATGGGTCGTCGACGATACGACGTCGGCCTTCCTTATTTTCTCCACCGCTGCGCTTGATTTCGATGCGCCATTTTTGACGTCGATAAAGCTCGAAGCGTCTCTTTCTTTGCACAGGAGAGACAGAGATTTTTCTTCTTCTTCTCGTACGTTTTCAGTATGCAAGCTTTTTAGTCTCACTCGATTTGGTTGAATTCTGCTGCTTGTCCTTAAAATACGGTGGCCCGGTGAAGCCGATCCATCCAGCCCATGGACGTGCTGGGTTGGGTCAAATTCACATTTTTATACTTGTACAGTAGGGCAGGGCAAGATATTTCATGGGCCTCCGGAAGAACCAAAAAAAATGAGCATGGCTTCTAGAAGTAAATTTTAGCCAGATTATTTATCAATAAAACATTAAATTTGAGTAAATTTAGTTTAGAATTTTGCATCGTTCTTTCTCAATCATTCTTAGTAAGAAAAGGACAAAAAAAACAGAGCTCTCTGACTTCTATACATATTTCTTTTTTGTTATTTAGAAGAAAGAAAAAATCTGCAGTTGATGTAGTAGCAGCGAGGTGTGTTTATTTTCCTCTGTGTTTGTGAATGCTTTTCACTTACTCCATTTTATTTTTATTTCTTTTATAATAATATTGAGCTCCCACCCCCTCTCTAAACCTCAACGCTTCCTTCCTACCCCGCTCTCCAAACGAGCAGTAGAACCGAGAGAGAGAGAGAGAGAAGCAAAAGGTGTCGCTTGCTTCCATGGACAGGCAGAGGCACACCTGCCACCTCTGCTTCCGCCGCTTCCCAAATGGCCGGGCTCTCGGCGGCCACATGCGCTCCCACGTCGCCTCCGCCGCACCTCCCCGCCTCTCCGCCTCTGCCTCCTCCGACCAGCCCGCAGATGTGGACCGCGAAGCAGCGGTGGTGGAGGAGGAGGAGGAGGAGGAGGAGGGGAAAGAACTGGGCGCCTCCTACGGTTTGCGACTCAATCCCCGGAAGAGCTTCCGCCTCGTGGATCCTGAGTTCTCCTCCTTCGCAGGAGCTGAGCCCGCAGGCTCCTCCTGCGTCGGCGTCGGCCAGGACTGGGAGAGCCACACTGACTCCCCCCGCGCCCATCGCCGCCGAGCTGCCAAGCATCTCCGCCGCGATGCGCCCACGCAGGCGGAGCCCGAGCCGGTGAGCTCGGTCTCCGACGCGATTCCTGAGGAGGGCGTCGCCCTCTCCCTCATGATGCTCTCTCGCGACTCATGGGTCATCGGCGTGGTGGACCGCCCCTCGTACAGCTCCAACGACATCGAGGAGGGGGAGGTGGAGGCCCGCCGGCCTGCCGCCCGATCGCGGGCGACTCCGCAGCCGCCGCCGCCGCCTCGGAGGGGTCGCACCCGGTACCAGTGCGGTGCGTGCAAGAAGGTGTTCCGGTCGTACCAAGCTCTCGGCGGCCATCGGGCGGGTCACAAGAAGAACCACGGCTGCGGGTCGGTCGTCGAGGCCCAGATCTACGGCGAGGTCGACTCGGTCGACGCCAAGGTCCACCAATGTCCCTTCTGCTTCAGATTGTTCAGCTCCGGCCAAGCTCTCGGTGGCCACAAGAGGTCTCACTTCGCCTCGTCGGCCGTCGTCACAAGTACCACAGGCAACTCGCCGGACTTACTCCCTCGACCGCCATGCTCGCCGACGAGCATCTCCCCTACGACCGGTTCCACCACCAAGTGCGCAGCCATCGGCCAGATCGATCTTAACTTGCCGGCGCCGACCGATGACGAATTCGAGCTGTCGACCATCTCCAACTCCAACGACCCGAATTAACACGTCGCCGAAGCCATGCAATCCGAGCTTTCTTTCCGACTCCAGAGCAAGCGGGACTAACTCCAAACTCGAGGTAAGAATTAACTGCAGACCAAAAAAACAAAACAAACAAAGAAACAAACACAAAAGGAAGAAGATTTTAGGTTGAATATAAAGCTTAAAGTCTTTCTACTGATTGATTGGATAATGCCGGCCGGCGTTGGATTAATTCTGTTTGTATGCTTTTGTTCCTCTTTGCTTCCGCTGACATTACTTAATTCACCATTTTGTTGTTGTTATTAATTTATACATCGAACAGTACAACGGATCAAAGCAATTGGAATTTGCATCTCTACATGTATTCATTCATCATCTCATCTCTACCTCTCGCTCTTTCTTTTTGCCAGTTAACCGCTGCACTCCTAGTTGTTCTTGCGTTTCTCGCCAGTACTGCACTCTCCCCCGACCTTTTTCTATCTTCGATATCATAATACAATAAATATTCCTCAACCGAGGTGAATTAATTAGCAAGTAGCATCGTAGTACTGAGAAGAAAGAAGCAGCTAGCATATCAGCGCAGAGCTGCTGCCAATTCTGCAGCTGCTTTTTTCCTTTCCCTGCGTCTGCCCACCTGGAAAACTCTGCACTTTCCACTGTGCCTTGTTCTTTTCTTCACCCTTCTGCTTCTCCTCCCACTCTTCCTCCGCCTCTTCCTCTGCAACGCCACCTTTATTGTTTACTGTTCCACGAGGCCAATAAAAACCATGTCAATGTCATAAGCACGTCCTTGCGAGGCGCAGCAGGCAGCCCACGACGGGGTGAACACTCGGGTGGGTGATATTTATTGGCCTCGCGTTGGAATCATCGAGCGTTTACCCACCCGCGGAGCCGCCCTGCGCTGCGCCCATTGTAAAGTTCCTTTAGAAAGCAGAAAACAAGCTCGATCAGATCACGCGGCAGTTTGATGCACGATGGACGGCTGTGATGGACGCCTTCCTTCCTCCGGTCTGGTTAGTCGACTCGGAGTTTGACCGCCTGTGACTGTGAGCTGATTCGGTTCGACCCGGTTCTTCGAGTTTTAGTTTTTAATATCATCATTTGGGTCCATAGATTGCTAGTTGAGAATTTAATTATGACTACTTTCTAGTTGGGTATAAAGATTTCACTTCTTTTTCAACCCATATATCTTCTCCTCTTACTTTTTTCGTATCTTGTTCGCTTTATGCTGCTAAACCTGGTAGTTTATTTTACACAGCAGTGAGGAACTCTTTTATGGGAATTGACCTAATGAAAGCACATGGTCGGTAGGCCTCTCATTGTTGTCGGTTACTTATGGCATAAAATTTTCTTTTCTTTCAATTTAAGCATCGAAGCACATCCCGCAAGGCTCTGAGCATTGTAGAGCTACCTTGGTATTTAATTTCGGTGTGCAGATGCTTCAATGGCAATTAATGGGGGAGGATTAATTAAAGAAAGCCGTAAGGAAAGGTAGGGGATGCATGCCCAAACTTGAATGTTTTAAGGGTGCGGGGAAGGAATAAAGTAAGCGAGCAAAGAATAATAACATATATCACGAGATATAGGCAGGTCTTGTGCTCATGAGTTGGTGTTCTTGTCGGCTTGGAAGAAAAAGGGAAGAGAGAGTGTGGGGCTGTGAGCTTAATTTCTCCTCCTTTCACAGCTTCCAATCGCAGTAATTAAATAGCTTGCAGTCTGACCAAAAGGGACACCTTTTTGCTTCTTACTGTTTGAAGTTTGAGCTCAGTTTCAACTAGTCTGTAAAAATCGCACCATGCTTTTATATATATTAGGTTGGTCGCTTAAATTTTGTCCCCCCTTCCTTCAGTTAAATGAAGAGGGCAGATATCTCTTGAAATTATACTGTAAGTAAAGCTGGTGAACCTTTTAAAAATTTTATATTTGCCACATACGGAGAGAGCTATGCAGTCCTAACAATCATTGTTCTATCCTCCTTGCTAATTAACTGGAATAGGTATAAGAATGAAGAGGAAGATAAGTGAATAGTACGAGAGGCATTGAGATATGTAGATGATTCTTCATTTGGATACATTAATTCATAGCTTTTCTTATGATTTTTCCTAATCAAGGGCTTCTTAGAGATTTTACTTAGCTTTTTAGTTGGCAAATAATTTCATAGTTGTGGTTATGGCAGTTGTCATGTAACTGCTCCAGCCCACCTGCAATTATGAATGGCTTGAAACATTTTTCTTAATTATACACTAATTGATCCTACTTTCTGATGAGGCCAAGTGCTCAAAGGAGATGGCATAATTGATCTTGAAAGTTACGGTTTATTCTTCTGGGACATGACAATGGAGAAGCGTCCACTTTGTTGATCTGTTGACACATCATATATATATATCAACCAAAGAATCTTGTATACCTACCAAAAAGAGTTATCATGCATTAGCAGAGTTAGAGAGAATAAATTTTGGAGTAGTTCTTCCTTTGTTCCTGAACTTAAAGTTCACATTTCTGAGAGCATGTAGTCAACTTGAAATATTTGATTATTTAATAGACTACCTTCGCTATTGTTTCTACATGCTCTCCACTCTCCTGAAAGAACGACCATTAATTTGTTGATTAGAGGACAGAAAAAAAAAGTGCTCAAAATGAAATGAAAAGTGAAAGGGAGTTATGGAGTTGTTGCAAGTCTATTCCGTGTCAATTATATGTCCGCATCACTGGCAGTGCAAGAGACTTGAAGGCTGCATATAAATGCAGCGAGCTTCTTCAATTTGCAGAACCAAGGAGGTGTGCTCGACCATCAAAGATGTGGGGAAAAACAATGGAAACAGTTAGTACCTGACTCGAGTATTAAATTCAGGAAGCATCTAAGGAACATCCGCAGAATTCTACAAATTTAATCAGTCAGTGGAAATTAGAACATGTTTCAGTACTTTAAGCAGTTGCAATGATGCTTTTTTTTATCTGTCAGATACACCTAATACATTGATACTTCAACTGCATGCACTGCGATTGAACATCGGTGCCACTGTAATTAGGATGAGAATGAATCAAGAATAAGAATAAGAAAAAAAAAACTCTATCTTCACCATGCGGCCCATGCCTAAAATTCTACAAATTTGACAAGTTGCCGTAGCAAAAGTGAGATGGTATTTGGGTTTGTTGCTTGGTTGTGAAGCTTTGGGCATTCATAATCTTTCACGCAGATTGGAAGCTTTGCCTTGGAGTCACACAATCCTCTATCATTTTACTGGTCCCCCTCAGTTTGATGATGGGAGGAGATCTTCAAGTATATATTTCGCACCTCCATGAAATCTGTTTTTAGATTATTAGTAGTTCTCCAATGCAAGAAAACAATTTTTTTTCCTAAACTAAAAGGAAAGTAAAACAATAAGAGAAAGAAATTTTTTTTTTATCTGCAGTAGCTTCTTCTAGTTCTTTGCTTCTCGCATGAATTAACATTTTGAATCAAATCATCTATTCCTCATAAGAAAATACTGATTCTATTATTGCTGTCATTACTATTATTGTTCATTTGATTTTTCTTCATGCAGGTTGACTTCAGTTTTTACTTTCAAAACTGCACATACGGCAGAGCTACCACTTGCTGGTCTCTTGGATAATGTGGAGTGCCTTGAACAGAGGACAGATTAAAATGCATTGCCTTGAAAGGAGTGCAGATATTGGAAGAGCATGACCTGATATTTTAAATAGACTGGGTTATCATTGTAGCTAAGCGTTGGTCTGCAATAAATATAGGCCAACATATGTCTAGCTACTATTCCTTGTCTTCTGGTACTATTTTCTCAGGTCACTCCAACACAAAATCACATGGTGATCTTATTGCAACTAAAATGATACAAAAACATAATTGGCTTCTTGTTTTTCAAAAGTTTTTTTTAAAAAAAAAGCATAGTTCAGTATGTTGAAAGACACCACCTTGCCTTTGGTTTCAAAATGCAAATAGAAGAAGCCAAATAGTATCATTGTCAGCTAAACTAACTGCCCCCAAAGCAGCAAATCAACCATGTGTTCTCGTTAATTCCTCATTGCCAGGACTGCTCTTTTACCACTCACTTAAAATCGCAACCCAACAGACTTGGCCTGCTTTTATTTCCACCTCTCAAAAAGTTCACCTTCTTCGAGTGATTTCAGTACCTGTACATTTCCTCTTTTCACATGTATTAATTCCTCCTTTGTATTCATCACTAATCAAATTTGTTGAATAACTTAAAGCTTGTTAGGGCTCAGTTATCACTCAAATAGTACAAACATGATACATTGTTTTAAAACATCACAACAAAGCTTTTAACTCTAGTCTTTTTTTTTTACATGCTACCAATAATTTTCTTATAACCAATTAGTACCTAAAAGGAAGGTTGTCATATAGTCTTAGACCAATAAGTGCCCCCTGGTTGCCAAGATGTTGGAATCGCATTGTCCGCAACAAAACTCCTGTTGGATAGGAGTGTGGTGAGTCTGATGGAGAACGGAGCCTGCAGCTGACAGCCTGAATTCAGCCTCCACACTGCACCCCACGACTGCTGCATCGAAAGCCATGCCGCCGAAGAACCTTCGGCTGCGGCCTGCATGAGCTCCACGGCAGCCAGATCTCCGTCCCCTTCCTCGAACTCCACCACCACCGCGAAGTAGTACGGGTTGGAGCCGGCGTCCACATGAAAGGCCACATCGAAGCCAGGATAGCTGCATTGCACCCTATATAACGTGGTCAGAGGAGAGAGATCTCTTCACCGGAGAACCAAAGTGTGCATGACGAGCTCACACCTTCTGTATTGCACCGCAATCACGCCGGCATTGCGGAGCTGATTGGCCTTGCCGGAGGTCGCCATGGCACCGAACGCGGCCCCGCTCATGTCGAAATGGACGAGCTCTGACAAGCACGGACCCCCAGGGCACTCGTCCGTGATCACTACGGTGACCGGATCGCCAGAACACGCTGCGTTCTCCGTGCATTTTACCTGATCACCAAACGCAATAAGGATAAGCAGCAATGGCATATTTTTAAGCTCCCATCTGAGCCATGGGCTGGGACAATTCCGACTATTCTGCACCTAATTACCTGGTAACAGCCGCCGCATCCCTTGCCGGAGTTGAACAATGAAGGGCCTCCCGCCGTGATCATGGATGAGAAAGGAGGCTTCCCCACCGCGTCGCCGTAACCGCATGCTCCGCCTGAAATCACACACCATTGTCAACTAGAAAGCTCCATCTTCTCGTCGGCCCCGTCACCTTTAAATCTAAAGCACAATTTACCGTCGCTTCCAGCACCATCAGGGCTTCCATACCACGTAGCTCCTCCTGCGTACCAACTTGATGTCGAGTTCGAATGCTTGAGGAATTTTGGCTTGGAACAGGAACCGGTGTTGAGAAGGGAAATGAAGATTAACATGCCGATGTAGGCCGCCGGTGCCATGTTTACATCACCTGAGGTTTAACAGTTGCAGCATCAAGCAGAAGTAGCAACCTGTGAGCTTTTTAACTTTTTCAATTACCATGATTCACGTGCGAACAATACAGCGCAGTAGACTACAATTCGGTGATGGTTCCGTGAGCGTCTGCCAAGGACCCCAGCAGTTGGGAATTCTACAAACTGGTGCTTAGAATTTTTGGAAGCTTGATGACAACAGGAAAATGTTTGCATTTTGCATTCCTCGAGTAACAATTCTCTTGGCGTCATGCCTTTGTGGTGATAATTTATTTACATGAACTAGTTTGTTAAGATAGGTCCATTTTATAATAGCATTGGAGAAACAGGGGATCACATGTTTTCCAGAAGAAGTTTGAATAGAAGAGGGAAATTTATTTTGTATTGCTGACTTGTAACTTATACAGATAAATGAAAAAGGATAGATATCTGCTACTTATTGAATGGATTGATACAGATAAATGATTCCATTGTGGATTTACAGAAAAGAAAAAAAAAAGAATGAATGCAATCTCCAAGTATGCAGCTCAAGTTTAGGCGTCGGAGGGCCCAAGCCAGTGCCTTCCATTTACAAAGCTCTTGACGAGGAAAGGCCTTGCCCTCTCGTAATCGAGTTCTCGTGCCCAAGAAACTCCACGCACCGCGTCGGCGCCCGGTCCCCAGCATCTGTACACCCCGAAGAACGCCGTCCTGCAAAGAGCAGAGGTCGAACACATTACGACGACCACGATCCCTTGGTTCAAATGCAATCAAGTAAAAAAGTTTCTCACTTGTTCTTGCTGCCGGTGTGATCCCAATAGTCCCACCCTTCCGGCGCAACGACGTCGTCGAAGAAGGTGTAGGCGAAGACGATCCTCGAGTACTGCCCCATGGCCCGCCCCACGTAGAGCTTCCCCGTGCCCGTCACGTTGCAGTTCACGAAGGCTAAGCCGGTCCGCTCGGCTGGGTCGTTCCTGTATTGCGCCGCAATGGAGCCGAATCGGTCGGCGATCGAGTGGAGCTGGCAACCCTGCAGCAGCGGTGGTATTCCCTCTCAGATGAAGGGAAAAAGAGATGGTCGAGGTCGAGAGCGAGGGCTCGGTCTAATCCAATGAATGCACGGTTACCTTGAACATGGATCGGCCGTTGCCGAAGATGAAGTCGATGGATCCCTCGATGTAGCAATCCTTGAAGTAGTGGCGGCCGGTGTCGTCATAGAGGGTGTCCTGGGCGCCGTAGAAGCCGCAGCCGAAGAAGTAGGCCTTATCGCCGGAGATGCGGAATGCTGCCGCTTGCCATCCTTCCATGCCTGGCATCGGCGCTGGTGCTGTGTTCTGCTCTTAATTTGTGTCCCGGATAAATGCACGAGTATTAGTTTCAACTTCAGGTAAGCCAATTAAATATAGGAACACGTTTGCCATTTTACTCATTAACTATAAATTTTTATGCACTTCAAACATCAGCTGCAGCGCCATCGTTCTCGGTGTCATCAGCCGGAGCTAAAGCCGTGAACAGAGAGCACTCACCTTGAAGCTAATATTCCTAGCAGTGAAATAATTAGCAAGAACGGTTACAGAAGCCGTGTGATAAGTCCGAAGCTGTTGCCCGTCGGGTCCTCTGTCGCTCGCCCGGTCGTGCCACGATATCACCGTCACGTCTCTGCCGGAGCCCTGGAACGTCACGTACGGCTTCGTCGCCGGCACGATCACCTTCTCTCTGAGAAAAAAATCGAATCTTGCTTAGTCACATCTTCCTTTTGATTGCCAAAAGTCGAAGAGTCGATCAAGTACTCACATATAATGACCGGCACGGATGCAGATAACGATGCGCTCCATGTTGTTCTCTGGGACGAAGTCGACGGCCGCCTGGATCGACGAGAAATGGCCGGCGCCGTTGGCGTCGACCACGATCGAGTTGTGGTCGCATGCAGCAGCCGAATGCACCGAGACGACGAGTAGGTAGATTAACAGGGAGAGCATGCTTGGAGATGCCATGGAGAAACCTACGGTAATTTGTCCGTGAGACTGCGATGTTAATTGCTGACACAATTGCAGGGTACTTAAAGGAGATCTGAAGAGGACCGTGGCTACAGAACTATGATAAAGAGCCCGAGAGGAATTTTGTACTGCTTTTGGAAGGCTGTCGGACCAACGGCAGTGAGCTGAGCTGGGAGAACAATTGGAGTCCGTGAAGTAACAGTAACGACAGCACGTAGAGGTTGAGGAAGTGCACACATGCAGGGCATAAGAACACACGCTACAGGAAACTCCGAGCAATATAAATAATATGCCCGCTTCATGCATGTGACCCATGAGGAGGTTTCGACTCTCGATGTTGAGGCAGGGGACAAGAAGGCAACAGAGGGAAAAGGTTGGGGTCTTTTATCAGTTAACTTCCACTCAGTAGTGTAGATAGACAATGGAATGGGAATAATTTGGGCAGCGGATCGAGAGGAAAGGGGAAGAACGGGAATGATGAACAGTTTCTGATAACGGTAATCTCCATGGTGCAAAGAGCATGATGGGGAAGAATGGCGTTTAGCGTTTTGTAAGGTAGCAGTGTCGGCATACCAGTTGTAGATAATAGCGAGCAATTTATTCAATGGATCGCTACAACTGAAGCAAGTAAAAAAAGAAACAATGAGATCTCCGACCAAGCTCTACATGGGCGAAGGTGTCTCCATGGTTAGCTCAACTAATACACCTTGCTGGGCACAGACATCGGTATGGATTCTCCCAGTCTCGCCTCCCGTTCCAGCAGACTGTTCATGGAACCCAACACCTTGCCCAACGACGTCCATACGACCGGCGCACAGCAGAAACCATAAGCAAACACCGCCAGCGCCCTAACGATTCCATCAGAATACCAAGGGAACGCCATCACAAACAGGGTGCCCACCATCCCCAGCAGCAGCGCGAACACCGGAAGCGTCGGGAGGAGGAAGACGACCGCGACGGCCGAGCAAAGCGCCGCCGCCCCGAGCACGTAGAGAGGCCAACCGAGAAGCGGGTGCACGGTGCGCGGAATCAGGAAGAACGGAAGGGTGTACGCCGCGAGCATGGACGACAAAGCAGCTGCCTTCGCCACGGCTGTGAAGAACGGAACGCTCTTCTCCAGCCGCCGGTGGAGGCCCAGCTTCGGCAGGCTTGGCCGCGCCACCCGCGCGATTACGGCGATTGCGACGTATATCGTGGCCAAGATGATCATCTCCGGCGTATCTTCGCTGTACCTGTGTTAGAAAAAATTAGATTCAGAATAAATGGCAAATAAAATAAAGAAGTAAAATCAAAGAAATAATAAAACTTAACAATACTAAGAAAGGAAGCAAAGTTGTTCGTAGAATTCAGAGAGAGAAAAAAATGAATTGATTAATTGAGTAGAGAAAGAATGGAATAGTACATAGATGAGAGGAGCCACATAATATAAAAGATTAAATATATTAAATAAGTTAATAGCCAAGAGTAATAAAGTTAAAATAGAATATTTGCGGAAAATGTGCTCGTCGCAGCAGAACAGAGAATTTTACTTTTGGAACGAAGCAGAGAGTTTGCTTTGGTTACTCACCCAAAATTTGCTCGACGCTGCTCGTGCCATTGGAGGCCCAGCGGAAGCACTGGCCACGACCACCAGTACCAAGGTTTCAGCCACGGGCAACTGGGGAAGGTGATTACGCTGTTTGGTCCACATGGTACGTTCCATCGGAGCTTCAAATCTGCGACAAGATCCGGGGGTTCATGCCTTCTTCCTACAAGTGAAAGAGCTAGGCGATCGATCCAACTCACAGTAGTAAGAAGCATCCATCTGGTATCCCAGAGGGAGGCGAAAAGTTCCTTCGAGCTTGGAGCCATTGGCCGGCGGATGAAACATCGGTCGATCAAGCAAGTCGGGGAAGTAACTCACCAAGAAGCCTTGGTCGGCGCCATCAGGGTTCAGACGTCCGATCTCTAGCTCACGAAGCATGTCTTTGAAGACTGCCATTGAAGGCTGCAAGGAAATCAGGAATGGGTTATGAAGTGCAGGTGCTCGATGAAATGACGCGGGTCTGCCTACCTGGAGGACGAAGAGGCCGGTGTGGAAGATGCAGGGGTTGATGAAGGCGGCGCAGAATTGGCCGCACTGGAAGAGCTCGTCGGTGCGTCGGAGGAAGAGGTTGTCGGAGTCAAGCATCACGACTCGATCGTAGGACACCAAGCTCCACGCGTACAGCTTGTTCATCGTCAGCTTGAATCTGGGGTTGAAGTTGCCTTGCTTCTCGTATGGGTTCTTCAAATTCTCAACCGTGACCACTCTGACTCCATCCTCCTCTCGCCTATTAATTCATTTAGACGAACATTACAATCAGAGAATGCAATGACGAGGCGATGCACGATTAGAAATGATGAAGAAAATAAAAAACCAGAGGATGAGCATACAGAGCTTGGACCCAGTGAGGAGGGACGTCGGCGGAGGCAATGACTACGAGGTCGGCGTCGACCGCGAGCCGCGAGAGCGACCGCATCATCACCCGCATCGCGACGTAGAATTCATAATCCCTCGGCGTGCCCATGTACATCATCGCCGCGTAGGCGTGCCGCCGCCGTCCCGCCTTATCTCCATCAGGAGGACCCTTCTCCGTCGTCCCCTCCGCCGGCGCAGCCATCGCGGCCAGAGAAAGTGCCAGAACGGCCACCGCCGCCCACGACAACTGCTCTCCCCGCTGTCCCATCGCTAAAATCCAGCAAAAAGTAGGGCGAAAGGTCTAATCTCAGAGTTAGCAGAGGCCGGATCGATCTTCCCTGCGGCAACGCTCATCCCTCGGGCCTCTGCCTCCGACCACCGACAGAGCAGCGCCAGAAACAGGCGGCGGTGGGAAGCACGACAGGTCGATCAGCTCCTCGTTTTGCTCCCTCACACCGAGCGCATTGGAGGAAGTGGAGGAAGAAGAGGAGGAGGAGGAGGAGGAGGAGGCCGAGGAAGCGGGTATATGGAGGAGGCGTCATTGGGCTCATCAATAAACAAATAGAACAGAAAGAGAGGGGAAGGCCGCATCGTAGATTTTGATTTATATATATTCTAACCCTTCACAACCTACAATTTATACTGCTGCCTTGTCCATATATATATATATTCTACTGAAAAGAATTCTGCAAATTATCATGGGAAATCCATCGTTAAAATGACCAAAATGATTGCTTTGAGATTAACGAGAGCTCAGCTGGCATATTCTCCACGAGAGTTTTAAAATGCACGCCATGATTAGGAGCAAATTAATTAGTCGAGCTTGATGCCGATCTCATGAATCGTTCTTATAATTAGTTGAAGTACATATTAATGTTAATGGCACCGCCCCATTACATATATATATAGTTGCATTTCCAACCCTAGAAATCAATGATTTATTAGTCAAAGATGGATCCAAGAACAAGTTGCACGTCAACTGTCACTTGTTAATCCGGGCTCTCTTGTGACATTGGTTGAGGACCGTTCGGCTTTTATGTCGATTAAGTTATTGTCAACTGGAAGACTACTTTGTTTAAATATAAACGAACGAAGGCTGATCGATCTGGGGGAGGGGAGGTCACGAAGGTCAACCATTTTGTTTGAGCAAGCATTGAGAGCAGGTCGGCAAGTGGCTGTTTAAGTTTTTTTGTTTCTTTTTTTAAAAAAAACTATTTTTGTTTATCCTTTATATTTTCTCTTTTGTCACATCGACTACAGTATATATATCTAAAATAATTACGATATAATTAACTACTCGCTGGTGTTGGCATGTTATGCCTACAGCTTCTTTTTTTCTCTCTTTTTTTTAAGGGAAACGAAGCGGCACACGCTACGGCCTTTTTTTTATATTTGAGCGATTGGAAAGCTTGCTTGGATTAATATAGACGCATTAACAGGAATAATACATTGTGTTTTTTATGAAAAGAAAACGCAGTTTAAGATGTCCACGGTAAGTAGTCCATAATTGGTGGCCATCGGATTTAATTCTACTGGAGATGCATGGTGCAAGGCAACTCCTCCATCTACTTTTTGCTGGATTTCTCTGTAACTTGGACGGAGGAGTCAGTCAAGGTAATGAAATGGGACGTTAATCCTCAAAATAATACGCTAATTGTCATCCATGATCTAAAGCTCCATTTCCACGCTTAGGTCACTCGGACATGGAGATTGATGTTTATTATTATTATTTACCAGAGCAAACGACCGCATCACCCCACACTCGAACTATTCCACGTCCTCTGATTCCTTCCATTCTTCCTCCATATAATTTATCGCGGCCACCGGATTGAGACTTCGATTAGGAGCGATCGAGGGTAGAGGCTACCGATGCCGGCGGGGCACGTCAACCACAACGGCGTCGCCGCCCAGGCGGCCATGGTGCCGACCTATCCACCGCCGGAGTCGGAGACGGAGGAGTCATGGGTGTGGGCGCAGATCAAGGCGGAGGTGCTCCGTGACGCGGAGGCGGAGCCGGCGCTCGCGAGCTTCCTCTACGCCACCGTGCTCTCCCACCCCTCCCTCGCCCGGTCCCTCTCCTTCCACCTCGCCAACAAGCTCTCCTCCTCGACCCTACTCTCCACCCTCCTATACGACCTCTTCCTCCGCTCATTCTCCTCCTCGCCCCCCCTCGTCTCCGCCGTCGTCGCCGACCTCCTCGCCATCCGCCACCGCGACCCCGCCTGCGCCTCCTTCTCCCACTGCCTCCTCAACTACAAGGGCTTCCTCGCCGTCCAGGCCCACCGCGTCTCGCACGTCCTCTGGACGGAGAACCGCCGGCCCCTCGCGCTCGCCCTCCAGTCCCGCATCGCGGACGTCTTCGCCGTCGACATCCACCCCGCCGCCCGCATCGGCAAGGGCATCCTCTTCGACCACGCCACGGGCATCGTCGTGGGCGAGACAGCCGTCATCGGCAACAACGTCTCCATCCTCCACCACGTCACCCTCGGCGGCACCGGCAAGGCCGTCGGCGACCGTCATCCCAAGATCGGCGACGGCGTCCTCATAGGCGCCGGTGCCACCGTCCTCGGGAACATCCGCATCGGCGAGGGGGCCAAGATCGGGGCCGGATCCGTGGTGCTCGTCGATGTGCCGCCCAGGACCACCGCCGTAGGTAACCCAGCGCGACTCCTCGGAGGGAGGGGCAGGCCGTCGGAGCACGACGACCTCCCAAGTGAATCAATGGATCAAACCTCCTTCATCCAGCAGTGGTCCGACTATATCATCTGATTAATTAATAACGCTTGCTTGCTATATATATACTCTTCCATCTCGTATCTGCTGCTGCTTCTGCTTCTGCTTCTTTTAGGTTTATATAATTAAGCTGTGTGACATTAAGTTAACTAGTGAATGCATGTATCAGCTTTACATCAAAAAGTATCAGCTTTCTGTCGTCGTGGCTTCTAATTGTGCTCGGTTGTATGATCTGCGTACGCTGTTCGAGTGCAGTAATAAAGTGACCTTTTTCTATTAGCAGAATGCTTGATATCAATCCTTCTTATTAGCGAAAATTTGCACTCTGATCCTGCTGTTATTTTTTATATATCTGCTTCCTGTTATATGTTTTCCTGCTGTGATATCTGTAGCTTATACACACCCCTGTAAACCTAATCTACGCTGTTTGAGATCGTAAATACATTAGTATAATTTTATTTATTTATAATATAATGAACTATTAGATCAATTAAGTTTCCAAACTTAATCGGCCGTTTGGGCTCTTTAAAACATATTCCATGCTCGCTTCGGCCCGGCCGACTTCTCAGTTCTTTCTATTAAGTTGCCAAAATTCTCCTTTTTTTTAAAAAAAAGGTACAATAATCCCAAAGACGAAATTAATTAAAAAAAATACGATCATATCCAGGCTAAACACAGAGTCGGTGCTAAGTCTGATGGGAAATTAATGGGTGCTGTAAATTATAATTCAAACATATATAACACGTTTTATTTAATTACAAAATAAAAAAAATTCAATTAATTCATAGAAATTTCAGGTGGAGAAGTAAAGAATAATTATTTCAAATACTTTTTTAAAAAAATATGGGACACAAAATGTACATTCATTTGTTTAGAGTAATTGAGATATATTCTTAATCCAACGAGTGAACGATGATATTTTCCTATTCTTTTTTTTCCTTTTTTTTTGCATTCAAAGCTTTCTCAAATTTAATTTTGATATGACTGTGAAAGTTGATAGTGCTAACAATATAACATTACCCGATCTAATTAAATGGTTGACACATCCTTAATTAAATTTGAATTGTGCAGCGTAATATTATTACGGTTGCTGAAAGTAAATTTTAAAAAACTTTGGAGTAAGAAAATAATAAGAATATAAAATCACTGTACAATTAATTACTCAAATCTCTTATTACACTGACGATCAACCACTCCCTTTATACAGTACCAATTACCTGCTCCTTTTAAATATTGACATCGATTAACTTTATAATAGATGACTCTAATAATCTAATTATTTATAAAACTTATTATCAACCCAAGACCTCATGTAAAACTTATTATCCTGATTCAAACTTATAACGGCGAGTGATCCTGCACTTAGGGGTGTCATCTTTGGATTCAGGTAAAAGTGATACATTCTACTTCAATTTGTCGTAAGTCTTAGGTTAGGTGAGTACGGTTCGGACATATCATTCGGGTGTCATTGTATATCACATATTTTAATTTAATTTATATTTTTTGGGGTGGAAAGGTAATTTATGAATGAAAATAAAAATATGTCTTCGTCAAAAAGATGGAAAGATAGGAGGTCGGCTGCATGATGACACATCGATACTGGATGAGGTGAATACTTCCAAGTAAATGAATTGTTATGTGCTTGTAATTAAAATGCGCGCGCACACACACACACATATAATTAAGAAAGGAGAAACTCGAAAAGCATGCCGTAGAAAGGAACATTCCACCTCCAATTTAATTACAATATCATTTTGAGATTATTAATATCGCATGACGGTGATAAAGACCAATCAACACACATATAATTCATCATCAATAATTAATTAATCTGTGAGCCCTACCTTTACTCAAAATAGGAATTGAAGACAGTTCCTCAATACCTTTCCTCAGACCAGGCAACTAAAGTTAAACGAAGAAGTGGAAGACGTCCATTTCAAAATGATGAGGCGTTGATGCTCTTCTTCTCTACAAATTGTCAGGTAAGTAGGAAATATGTGTGTGTATAATTTAATTAATCAATTAGTAGGTGAAACAGGGAGAGAAATATTACTCTACTAATCCATTCTAGAAATTACACGGTAGTGCAAGCCACAGCAAGCCAGTTTAATTATTAATGCAAAGCGACAAAAATAAATGGGCCGAGAACATATCATTTTCCAGGTAGAAAATAACAGTTCAGCTAAAAATGATAGGATCTAAATCCACTAAACAGTGCGATTAAAACTCCGCACGCGTGATCCTACAAATGCTGCACATATATATTTCTCTATCAAAAGCTAATTAAGCTTTGCGTCGTCACCGATGCTAATTTTAATTAAAACATCTCAGGTGGCCCTCTAAGACATATTATACTGAAGCTAAAGTAAGGTTTAATTTTAATTCCCATCTCAGGATTAATTCACGGAGAAGCAAGAAATATTTCTGCAAACAGATTTAACTTGGAATCAAACTAAAGCGATGCTGATGTAATTTAATCTGCTGAAACTTGAGCCACCGGAAGGAGAACACTGGAACTAATTCCTCCTCTTCGAGAGAAAAAGGGAGAGTTGCTGCTAGGAAGTTAAGTTTCTGCAATTAATGGTTCTGGGTTGTTTTCTGGGTCTGCAGAAAACAACACTCCATCTTCATTATATTACACATACAGCGGTCTTCTTCTCCGATCAATGCATATCTAAAAGTCGATAATGGGACGAGTAAATTCAGATTAATTCAAATTGGAAAGGGACGGTGGAGCTCTTGCGATGTTGACGCATATGCTGCTGCATGCGATCAAATGCATTGCTGCTCTTTTAATTCCTTTTCCAGGATCTCACAGTAACGTGCGGGCTGCTCCTACACTCCTTTTAGGTCGTGAGGCCACTCCACCGCTCCATCGCTTTCTCCCACCTACGCCGCCCGGCCCTCCCCCCCTTCCCCCCTTCCCTCTCCGGCGACGTGCTTTCAACTTCAGCCCTCCTCAATTAATCTCATCGCAGCTTCCCCAACCCTTCGTAGATATATATATATATATATAAAAATAAAAGGTCAGGGGTAATTAGCGGCTTAGTGTGGATGAAGGGAGGGGGAATCTAAAATTTATAAAGATTTGAGTTGGATAAGGTTAGGTGCTCATCAATCATATATTTCTTATTGTCACTTTTTTTAAAATATTATTATTGGAAACATCGGCATTTAGAAAGATTTATTGAGCAAAATAAAAAAGGTGGAGGGTAAAGGAGTAACTTTAGGGATTCAAATGGCGCTGTTATAATCTCTTGAACCATAAAGAAAGCCACCGTTCACTTGCGGCTTGAGCTTGAGTTGCCGCGCAACACGCGAACGCTAGACGAAGACGATGGAGATCAACGCCCGCCCGCCATCCCCGCGCGGACCCCTCCTCCTCCGCAGTCGAAGCGGCGCTTCCACCCTCCCCCGCCGGTCCGCTCCTTCCTCCCCGAGGCCCATCCCACTGTTCTCCTCCTTGACGAACTCCGCCCCCGCCGCCCTCGCCCGCTCCAGCTCCACCGTCATCTCCAAAAATAAGCGCCAGGCAACCCCCCTCGAAGCCGACCCTTCAGCGTCGCCGCTCCTCCTCCCCAAGGAGAATCTCAGGAGCGCCCCTGCTGTGCACCCTCCGCCGGACCCCCCTGCCGGGTCGAGGAAGCTGAGGACGATTCCCTCCGCCTGGGCGCTCTCCCCCGGTCGGTCCCCGCCGCCCTCCCCGTCTGCCGGCCCGGCCCAGCTCGACACAGGGGCGAAGGTTTCGAAGGCCGCGCTCTCGGTCTCGTCGGTGCGTTCGCCCGGACGGACCACGCCCTCGCAGAACCCGCCGGGCAGCGCGTCAGCGGCGGCCGCCGCTTCCAGCGGGAAGAAAGGCGGCGGGGAAGGGGTCCTGAGGTTGTTCCGGAGGTCGAAGGAGGCGGCGGCGGGGGAGGAGGAGTCGCACCAGCTCAGGCTGCTGTCGTCGAGACTCGTGCAGTGGAGGTTCGCAAACGCCCGCGCGGAGGCAGCCGTGGAGGCTTCCCAGTTCAACGCCGAGGTGAAACAACACTGTTTTTTTTTTCAATTAAAAAAACTTATTTCTTTATTTTTAAAAAAAAAAACTTTTTTGGTGGTAAATTGACGTGTAAAAATTACGTTGCAGATAGGAAAAAGAAATTTACTTCGAAGATGGAAATAATTTTATTTTCTATGAAAGAAAATTAAAATTATGATGGGAAATCCGAAGGAAAAATATTATAATTAGATATAATAATTCATTTTTACTCTTTTTTTTTTTGCTTTTTCTAGATGCTGCTTAATATTCATATATAATCTTTATTTGTATTTAAACAAATAAATTTAACATTTAATTTTTTACAGCATGTTAAACCAAATAAGTAAATATTTTTTCCTGAGTTAGGCCACCCACCAAAATGAATTCCATCGTGTCACAGATCATAAAAATCCGGCACAAATGCTATGTCAACGTAAATATTTATTGACAAAGCGCTTTGGTACCGCTGCACCATTCCGTGAATAAGACTAACCCCCATTCTTTAAGAAAAAAATGGCCCCGTGATGTTTATTTTTTTCCTCCCCAGGTCAAATCAACGTCTCTTTTTTGTTTCATTTTGACTTGAATTTTGCAGGAGAAGTTCTTCCACGTGTGGCTGATGATCTACGAGCTCCGGAACCTGGTGGCAGCAAAGCGGATTTTGACCCAACGAAGGAAGCAGAAGGTGAAGGTGGCTCAAGTCCTCCGTCACCAAGTCCATCTCCTGGGCCAGTGGGAGCCCCATGCCAAGAAGCAATTTGAAGCCGTCGCCACCCTCGTCCGCCTTCTCGGCGCCGCCTGCCTCTCTCTTCCCTTGCTCGAAGGCGCCCAAGTAATCAGATTAAGAAGATTACCGGCGCACGCACCTATATCGCTCTGCACTCGAATGACCTCCCTCTGCTTCTGCGTGCAGGCCAACTTGGCATCGCTCCACCGCGGCATGGCCGACTCGACGGAGATCATGAAGGAAATTGCCGGCACTGCAGGAGCTTTTTACTCGCAGGTCGGAGACGCAGACGTCGTGCTGTGCGAACTGTTGAAGACCATCCGATTAGAGATGGACGGCCTGGAGGAGTTGATCAAGATCTGTAAACTTGTCACCTCATTGGAGGTCGGTTTACATGTACTTTTCATGGAACATTTGTTCTTTAATAAGGAAGAGTGATTAAGAACTCCCATTTCCTTGCAGATCCACGAAGTGAGCCTTCGAGCGCACATGATTCAGGCCAGGAAAGAAGAAGATGAGCGCATCATTTACCACCCTCCTCATAAGAGGTTTGCGATTTGCAAAGACGCATTTGCTGCATCAGCGAGAGTGCTTCCTCATCGCACTCTCCTTGGGACTATTTATTGACCATGGCTCTGGATCACCTGCCTTAATTATTATTCTTTTTTAGAAGTTATAATATATTGAAGGGTAGATTCTTTCATTCATAAAGTAGCAGTGTCCGCAATGTTTATTTAAGTACGACCCTATTGGGTTGAAGTTAATTATACCGGCAAATTTGTATATCGTTTCTGTGAACATTCAGGACAAGCATCGTGATGGGAGATTAAGTAGCGCTTGATTCAGTTTTCTCGAGCGACGGTAGAGAAACCAGGAAACAGGAGGCTAAACAAAAAATATAGATTTAAAATTTTAGGTATTACTAAAATAAAAATTTATAAAAAATAATAATATAATAATATATACTTAATAATAATAATATTCTAGAACAACAAGAATAAATGGAAATTTTTTTCTCTAATATCTATGATTAATTACGATTTTCTAAGAGGTCTTAGAAAATAAAAGATTGATTATTAGATGATAAAATTAAAAATAGAGTAAAAAAAATTTATATCAATAAATCACGTCTATGATGATCTCTTGAGTAGATAACTCAATTTAAATTAAGTGATGGAATTTTTAATTTTACAGTAAAAGATTTATTTAATATCAATAGCTGTAGATTAATATCATAATATTAATTTAATAATATTTTTTAACCGATCTTGAAGTTTTAAATCGATTGTTTTTTTATGTTTTTTTAAAAATCGCCTGCCAGCGGCCCGCCCGCGTCCGTGGACGTATGCTGGCTTATTTGTCAAAGAAAAATAGAGTGCGTTATGAGAAATTAATTGATCAGTTGGATATTCGGAAGTCAAAAAAGAATTAATTTCATCGTTTGGTTTGAATTTCTCGTCCAGCCCGCGTCCAGTCCGCGTCCAGCCTGCGTCCAGTCCGCGTGCAGCCCGCGTCCAGTCCGCGTCCAGCCCGCGTCCCGCCCGCGTCCAGCCCGCGTCCCGCCCGCGTCCCGCCCGCGTCCCGCCCGCGTCCCGCCCGCGTCCCGCCCGCGTCCCGCCCGCGTCCCGCCCGCGTCCCGCCCGCGTCCCGCCCGCGTCCCGCCCGCGTCCAGCCCGCGTCCAGCCCGCGTACAGCCCGCGTCCAGTCCGCGTCCCGCCCGCGTCCAGTCCGCGTGCAGCCCGCGTCCAGTCTGCGTGCAGCCCGCGTCTAGTCCGCGTCCAGCCCGCGTCCAGCCCGCGTCCCGCCCGCGTCCAGCCCGCGTCCAGTCCGCGTCCCGTCCGTGACCCGCCCGCGTCCAGCCCGCGTCCAGTCCGCGTTCAGCCCGCGTCCCGTCCGCGTTCAGCCCGCGTCCCGTCCGCGTCCAGTCCGCGTCCCGTCCGCGGCCCGCCCGCGTCCAGTCCGCGGCCCGCCCGCGTCCAGCCCGCGTCCCGCCCGGGTCCCGCCCGCGTCCCGCCCGGGTCCCGCCCGCGTCCCGCCCGCGTCCCGCCCGCGGCCCGCCCGCGTCCCGCCCGCGGCCCGCCCGCGTCCCGTCCGCGGCCCGCCCGCGTCCCGTCCGCGGCCCGCCCGCGGCCCGCCCGCGTCCCGCCCGCGGCCCGCCCGCGTCCCGCCCGCGGCCCGCCCGCGTCCCGCCCGCGTCCCGCCCGCGGCCCGCCCGCGTCCCGCCCGCGGCCCGCCCGCGTCCCGCCCGCGGCCCGCCCGCGTCCCGCCCGCGGCCCGCCCGCGTCCCGCCCGCGGCCCGCCCGCGTCCCGCCCGCGGCCCGCCCGCGTCCCGCCCGCGGCCCGCCCGCGTCCCGCCCGCGGCCCGCCCGCGTCCCGCCCGCGGCCCGCCCGCGTCCCGCCCGCGGCCCGCCCGCGTCCCGCCCGCGTCCCGCCCGCGGCCCGCTTCGCGGACGCACGGCCCGTTTAAAAGTCTACCGGCATGTGCCATGCTTGGTTATTTCTGTGATAAAAATTATCCCTGGACCAATAATACAGTAGGAGTGATAAGCAGTCAAATAAAAACATACTTTTATAAATATTAGGAGGACAACCTTCCGCTGGACATTTCTGACGTGTTACAGGCTGCAGCCCTGAGCGGCAGTTTTTAATTGCGATAGAGAAAATAACAAATAGAAGGAACAAGGCACTGACTCCCAGTTGGAACCTGGAATCGCAGCTTCATTCCTTCGTTTGATTCCCCGAAGAGGTCGGTCGGCCATCGTCGATCCCATCTCTTCGTCTCTTATGACCGAACCTATCAATTGTTGTTTTTCCTGCGAAGATTTTGTCAGTCGTCCCGTTTTCTCGTGATTAGGGTATTCGGTTTTGGCTTTCCTTCGGAGCCTCCTGCCTTGGTCGAGGGAGAGAAATCGGACTAGGGATGGGATTCTTTGGTTCTTCGGCGTCGCTGCTCGCCACTTGCGGGGGCGACACTGTGAAGCTCTTCGACGTCACCGTGGACTTCGGCGATCCCTGCACAGCTACTCGCCGTCGAGGGGATCTCAAGTGAACACCGTCAAGTGGAATCACACCAGTGAGTTCCTCTTTCCTGAACCGTTCGTCCTCTCTGATCGCGGTTCCGCTCTCTTCTGAAGCCTCTGCTAACCATGGAGACGGGTTATGGATTGTTCGTTAAAAATATTTTTTGCTATCTGTATAATTACTGTCCCTGACCAACATATTTCCAGTTCCAAACTTTCAAGTTGCCCATTTCTTAGTGGGAGCAATCAAAACCATCCTTTTTAGGTGGATGTTTGTGGACAAACTTTATACTGGAAAACAAAGCACGAAGTCTCTGAACGCCGTCACCGCATTCGTCATGCACGGAGCAGAGCGTCTTCTTCCCTTGATTCAGTTAACGGCCCCGCCACGATTCGCCGCCCCGCAACGGGCGGCGCCTGCTCCATCCCATGCAGCGTATATTCCCGGCCCCGACGTCGCTTTCCCTTTGCAGGGCGTCGCACTTAATTCTCCAGAAGCCCGAGCCCGGTAGGACATGGTCGGTATTGAGGGCCCACCGGCGATGTGGTCGGTGCTCTGGAGGTGTGGCGGAAGTGGACCTCCGAGCCGCCGTCTAAGTCTAATTAATTCCCTCGCTCCCAACACAGTTCGCTTCTTGCTCGTTAACAAAATGTCATCACGGTACAACCAGTTTCCATTCCATTCTTTAGCATAATCGTAGGCGGAAGTGATGGACAAACCATCACACCCTTCCATAACTACTGCTCTCGCAGTTTTCTTCGCCTTCCTAGAGCTCCGTGTCTTCTCGCGGACATAAACGAAACCGCAGGCGCTTGACCTCAACCAATTGCGAAGACTGCATTTAATGCACGGCCCCCCAACCCAACATCTACAAACACTCCCTCATCGCTCGAGCTTCCTCACTGATGAAGAGCGCGCCATCACCATGTCGTCGACGGCGTCCACTTCTGCAGCTCTTCTCCTCTGCGGCCTCCTCTTCTCTCTTTCCGCCAACGCTCGGCCTCCGCCCATCGATGCCAAGGTGCGCGCTGCCGGCACGCCGCCGGTGCAACACGCTCTCTTTCGAATCGATCGAAACGGCGTGCATATATGCGTCAGATCGACTGCTTAGGTTCTCATGCTGAGTAATTTAGTATCTCATTCTAGGTATAGCTCTTAATTTCTTATACACAGGAACCTGAGAAGGCAGATGCTGGGAAGCTCGATCGGCCGAAAGGTGTCGATTACGCTGGGGAGGGGAAGGAAGCTAGGGATATCGACGCTGCTCAGAGTCAGAGCCCCTCATCGATGCCGCCTCATCGGGGAGGGAAGGAGGATCCATGGTTGAATGCGGATTACCCTGAACCACAAACCCACCCTCCGTCTCACAACTGAGAGATCGTCCACCTCAATCTGCTTGGCTTCAAGAACCAGTTTTAATTAGTATTGAGGTTGCACGATCGACTTCTTATACTCTGCATCATGAGCTAAACGCATTATATCTTGTACAGTGTACGATACTTGTAAGATATAATTAACAATTCTCCCTGTATACCTGACGACGTAATTCTAGTGTGCACTGTGTGGGGATCATTAATGGTACGTGATGGAATGTATACATAGATTTTATATGCACGGAGAAAGTAAGCATGCTAATCAATGCATTGCCGTGGATGTGGTTAATTATAATATGCCATAAAAGTGTCACAATACCTGCACCTACTTAGTGCAATTATTTATTTATTTATTTATTTTGGGGTATAGAAGGATTTTGAGATGATCTGGTGAATATACATATTTTATTATAATTATGATAAGGCGAGTCGAGTCAAATTCGGATTCGGATTATGTTTAGGATCCGGATTCGGAGGGCAGGTAGTCATGATCAAATGCAAAAACATCCCTCCAAAATGGCTTAAGAGAAGCACATTTCAAAAACCGGGGAGGAAGCGAGCGCCTCATTGGGGACGAATTGGGGCCGCAGCAGACTGCAATCGCACTTTGCTAGGGAGCAGAGCGATCATGGATCTGAAGCAAGCGGGATCTTCCCTCGACGCCCTCGTCTCCTCCTTCCAGACACGCATCGTCGAGCTCCAGGAGCTCGTCATCGCCCGCAACAGTTCCCCATCTACCACCCTTTCCCATATTTTGCCGCAAAATCGGTATAATTAACCAGGTTTTTTTAATGTTTATTCTTCTTCTTCTTCTTCTTTTGGCGTAGTGTATCCGTCCACCAGCATGCATGATCTATCGGCGGTGGACACAACCCTGAAGACGATGGAGTCGCAGATCCAGGCGATCAAGGACAGGCTACAGGAGGAGAGAAGCGCCATCCCCAAAGCCAAAGTTGTACAGTCATGATTTTGGTTGCATCACTAGGGAATCAAGTTGGTCTCCTCACTTTTTCTTGCCACTTTGCAGAAACTAATCAAGCTAGCCCAATATCAGCAAAGCAAATTGCAGCACATGCTGTCACATTTGCCGCCTGCGATGATTGAGAACCGGATCCGATCGGATGAGAATCCTTCTTTGAGGTGGTAATTCATGTGCTGAAGCCCTTCTTTTCGTTTTTTTCTTAGAATTATATTTACCATGTCTCAGGGAAACCCTACTTTTAATTTAAAATTTTCTTCTTTTATAACAGTTTGGTCCCGGAAAATTCAGCTCCAGATATTTTTCAGGAGCCTTCTCATCTCAAGGAGGCTGTTGTGATGCCTAAGGTCAGGGAGTGCCTGGCATGTGTTTGTCATAATGTCTAATTAGCCTTTTGTCTCGTTCAGGATGTTTTTGCTTCTCTTTTCAGCTTTTCTTATAAGCTTCTGAAGTTATCGAACCTCTAGTTAATATTCTTAAAGAATGTTTGATTACTTCATCTTATTTCTCGTCAGGTTGCGGATAACTAGTTTTTGCTACTCCCTTAGTACCAGATACTACAGAAATCAGGAAATCTTTATGTTTGTTCCCAAACTAACCAACACATTGCTCCTGTTTAGGCGAAGAAGTATTCTTCTCCTGCTCCCCGTTGGTATATTACTTCTGAAGAATTGGACACGCTGTCATCGTAAGTTTATTCTTAATGTAACTAACTATTTTTTGCGTTATTTGGTAATTATTTGTCATGTCTTGGCAATAGATATATGAGGGGGAGACTTACCCAGGATAAGGTCAATATTGCAATCAATGAGATAGCCATATATGCAGATACAAATTTCCAACTAATTTCATGCCCAAAGAAGAAGGTTTAAGTTGCTCAGTGTTTGATAGATGGCATTTGCGTATTACCTTCTTTGTTGATCAATTCTTCTTGTTTTCATGTAGTTAGCTGAAGATGCATGGGAAAAGGCTCTTGTAAGTAAATTTATCCATAGATGCCACACGATTTCTGTTTGATGATATATTAGCCGTCCTCATGAATACAAAGTGCTTAATCACATTTTCATGCTGTATGTTCATCTATGCCTCTTCAATTTCACACAGGATATTTGATATTGTCAATGCAGGAGCTAAGAGACATAGCAGCAGCTGAACTAGTTAAAGGAAAACAATTTTTCCTTGAAACAGACATAAAAGGACCAGGATTGAAACTTGACAACACAGGAAAAGCAATTTTGAATGTATGTTATATAGCTCAAATCATTAATCAGTAATAATCTATGTTGCGGAATCTAGGGTGGGATCATAACGATCTAAAAATAAGAATACCGCATCCGCATGCACATATCACTTCTAGTTCGCCCCTTTATTTGCTTATTCTTAATCTCTCGTTCTGCATCACGTCCCGAGAATAACTTGACATAATGCCATGACAGTGTATTGTGAGCATATCCTCCTGACTGGCATGCTATTGTATGGATTGTGATAGCAACTTCTTTTCATATTTTATTTGATAGTCAATATATGGTAATGACCATGAACTTGATTTAGCTTTGGAAGTTGAACGTAAGTGTTGCTGAAATATCATAAAACATATGCTGTCCTCAGCTAATAAACTTTGATTGCATTGTCCTCTATTCTTTACATCAAGTAACCATTGTTCTTAAATTTCAAGAATACTTGCAATTTTTGGTTATTTAGACTACTTCCCATAGGTATCTCTTCCAAGTTCAACAGTACCGCCACATTTATACTTTTTTTTTAGAACTTAATGAGTCTTGAACCCAATACCTCATGATCCTCTCGTATAGAGCCTAATTACTCTAACCAGAGGGATGTACACTTTGTGTATACCGCCACATTTATACTATTTAACACAATTCATCTACACACAATTGTGTATAATTTCATATTATATTCCCTTAATTTGTTCCTCACGTTACCTTCTATACTAGCGATTTTGTTGAAAACTTGCTTTTTATAAATAACATATCTGCAATCTACTTTATTGCAAGAACAGAGTTCTTCATTGGCACGTAAAGTTCTGACATTATATGGTATGCAAATTTTTATGTGTGATCAACAGGTCCTTCGCCATCTCGGTCGTATTCATGAAGTTCGCATTGGTCATCACCGTGTGTTCACTATCTCAAAGCCTCAATGATGCCTTTACTGAACATACATGACTTCGAACATTGCCATGTGCAGGTACCCAAAATTGCTTGCATTTTGAACTCAGTGTCCATCAGGGTTTGTATATTCCGTGCAATACATTAGTGATACTTTCTCATCATACCTATTCAGAAAAAAATACACTGATAAATCATTATCCTCACTGTTAGCACTAGTGTCTGAGTTTCCCCAGTATTTTTCATGAAAGTCCTTTGCTGCTACCATTATACTTTAAAATGTGGGTAAATAGTGTATCCTTTTCGTAGAATTAAAGACTGCATTTCTGGTTATCTTATAGAACATACTGTTGGTATTGTCTTATATTTTCCATTTACCCTACAAGCATTGGTCTTATACAGAACGGTCCATGTCCAACTAAACGAATGGTTTTGGTTTCACAAATGTCATCTGTTTCAGGTACTCTTACGTAATCAAAATGATTCCCTTTTTCCATTTATGGAAGTGGAACTGATATGTAGTATGGCAGGAGTTTGATGCAGACTATAACCCCTCCTTAATTCTGATCTATTTTTTAACCAAGATGTATTTTTTAAGACCGTGTCATAGCTTCTACTACTTAGTAGCAAACAGTATTATTGATCTCCTGAGGAATCCTGCCCGATGGATCTCCTGGAGACTCGTTGCATTGTTTGCATATTAGTTATATCCAAATCATGGACGCTTTTGTTAAACCCTTCTATTCTCCCTATATAAAGTTCAAAGTAAAAGGGTGCTTTGGGGGGTTGCAATTTTTCATTTGGTTTTTTTGTTTCCTTCCATGCTATGAATTGTTGATCAATAAAGTCGTGCTTTAGGAATAAGTTTTTAGACAATCTAATACTTGGGCTCAATCACTTGCACATGCACTGATTGATCTGGAGGTTTCGTACAGGGGGTAACCAAATGAGAGAAACAAATGTAAGAAGACGGAAATAAAACTTGGACTCATGATTTTTTGCGCTAAGGTCTAAACATAATGAATGCTTGTTTGATGTTTTATTAGTTGAAAGACGGCCTAACTAATATGTTCAACGTTTTGCAACTGGGTGGATGACAGGTAGGATCCTTACTTTTCTTGTGTTTTTCTTGGTATGCTGTTTATTTGTTTTAAAGTTGCACTAAGTCTATATATACGCGAAAGGTAAACTATATGCATGTGGAGACTGCCGGACTCCCATCGATTAGGTGCTGCTAGTTGCAAGTCCTGTAGACATCAAGCAAGATGACTGCATTCTTTCATTATTTCAAACACATGGTGGATCCACATACTGACGCCGTGCACTGGTTGCTGGTTAATTATTTTGTTTTGTTATCTTGTCAAAGACAAATTGCGCAGTTCTCCTTCAAAGTATATATGATTTGACATAATCCGTGTTTATCCCTCTGGCCTGGTGAAATTAATATTTTAGGCGTGACAATGAGTGGCCTTTTAGGTACTCACATCTTTTTTTTGCCTCTTTTCTTGAAGGGTATCTATTTACTAGCTACAGGTAAAGCTTATCAAATTAGGTGGAACTGTTCGTGGTCCACACGAATGATATGAAGCATGATCCAAACATTGTTCCTTTTCTCTTCTTTTCTTTTCTTTTTTTAAGGAAAAATATGAGCTGGAGCAGTGGGACAAATTAAAGTAGAATTTATCGATTGGCTTTTCTTTTGCTTGCGACGTATACGGAGATGGATACAAGTAAAAGATGTCACGGTTGCACTTTACTTAGCTATGGGGGGATTCACATCCACCGTATCGGTGGTTCACCAAACTCCCAAGTACATACAGATAGGGGCTCCTTTATTTTTCGTTGTGGGATCGACGTGAAATGATGCAGGGGGATCAATTAGTGTAGGGAACCCCAGCAGATGAAGACGAACTAATGGAATCAATTACCTTTTGTCAAGTGGATGGATCCATACAAGCTCATGGTGGACCATTAATTCCCTCCTGGTTGGTGCATGGTTAACTCATGTCGGCATACGTATATAGTTGTATAAAAACTTATAATAATAAAAAATAAAAGTACGATGAAATTTTTATAATAAGTATTCTTATAGTGATAGAGACGAGTCTAATTTAAGTTTTTGTCTTATACTGATGTCAATTTGCTACTTTACGACGGGTTTAATTTGCTCTATATGAAGTGCGAACCTTTTAATTCTTTGACTTTTTTTTCTTTTTATATTTAGAACGGACTAAGCAGTAATTTGCTCTTCTATCATGCTCTCTTTTCACCTATTTCTTGAAGCCTAACTACTTATTTGTATAATTATAACATGGTTTCAGTTTTTTTTTTAATCTTTAATTTCAATTTTTGATGACCCCATAAATTAAATGCTCGGTCGTCACTTCTTCAGGTGACCATTAGACGGAGATTGTTAGTAATTATGAGGAGAAGAGACATGAAGAGGCGGTGGTGAACCGTGGGAGCATTTATTAAATTATATGACCAGTTAAGGTTGTCCCTCATTCTCACAAGTTTTTTTTTTTAAGGCTGTCGCTCTTGACTTAAAGTCAAGGTTGTATATACAAATAAAGTATATAGTTAACTATTTAGATGGATCGATTTAACTATCGTTTCATGAAAAGCATTTGTTATATATAAGATCTGGCATAAGGTAAAGCGCAGAGAGAAGGATGGATTAATTATTACGACACAGCAATCAATCAAGGGAAAGAGAGATGAGATAGGAGAAGGGTGCATGCCAGCCACAAAAGGACACACGCAGTGCCCCAAACTCTACCCGACCCGCTCTCCGAAGCAAGCTTTTGCAGGTCGCATGCATGCATGTGCCCCGCCCCCACCCTCGCCCTCACATGCATTCCCTACTGCTCCTCCACATCCATCCTCCTCCCACTTATAAAAACCCTAACCGCCCTTCCCCTACTTCCTGCACCCAGCAATACGTACGTAGCACCACCCTGCTATCATCGCTCACCGGCCGACCCACCATGGCCGCTGCTAAATCCTCCTCCACCGCCGCTCTCGCCCTCCTCCTCTGCCTCCTCCTCTCCTGCACCCTGGCCTCCGCCGGCAGCTGCCCTCCCTCCCCGAAGAAGCCGAAGCCCACCCCGTCGCCCCGCCCCAAGCCCACCCCGAGCCCGCGGCCGGCCAAGCCGTCCTGCCCCGTCGATACCCTCAAGCTGAGCGCCTGCGTCGACGTGCTCGGCGGCCTGCTCAACGTCCTCGTCGGCACCCCGCCGAAGACCCCCTGCTGCAGCCTCATCGAGGGCCTCGCCGACCTGGAGGCCGCCCTCTGCCTCTGCACCGTCGTCAAGGCCGACATCCTGGGCATCAACCTCAACCTCGACGTCAACCTCTCCCTGCTCCTCAACTACTGCGGCAAGAAAGTGCCCTACGGCTACCAGTGCGCTTAATTATATCGGTCGATCGCAGTATATATATTTAAGTTATCAGGAATTCGATGCAGGTGTTCTCATATTTATGTGTTTCCTTTTTTTCTTCTAATTACGTTACAGTGCCGCGCTGTGTGTAATGAATTTGGATTATATATATATCGTGGTTGATTTGTGTAATTTTTAAGGCAAAAAATAAGCCTAATTTAACTTGAATTAAGCTTGCTTGGAAACTGCGTGTTCTCTATGTAGCTTGGTTAAATTAAAAGCAGTTTAATGCAGAATATATATACTGCAGGAATGAGAAATTGGAGAGAACATACAGAATGCCGATATATATATGAAGAAAAAAACAGCATAAAATAAGAGGTGAATAATGGACAACGACGAAGGCATATGACAAGAGAAAAAAACAAAGGCTTGCTGATCAAAAGGCGTTTCTAACCGCAAGCTCTTATTTGACTGATTAATTAGTTTGGACAGCTCTTAATTGCAGTCCCTAATCATGCCATTTTAACTGTTCGTTCGTGATGAGACTTCATTGTTTTATGTGATTCATACGCATCATCCGTCTGCTCCATGGTAAAATGCTGCAATGCGTATTAAGCCATACTGTTTATACGCAGGCAGCAGGTGAGTCTCTCTCTCGTGATATATGTGGATGCAGATAAATTCCCACCTAAAAACTTGTGAACGTCGTAAGTTTTCTTTAAACCTCGTACATTTCGAACAGTGAAATGGTCGGCGTTGCTTTGCTTGTGATGTGCGTATTTAGCATTCCTGTGACTATAAGGAGGTAAAAGAAGGTATTTCTACGTTCATTCTTAATTATTACTCAGCTGCTTTCCTCCGAACCGGATCAGTAGAAAGAAGGTATAATTAATTTATTCCGGCAATCAGTAGAAATTTTATTTACTGCGAGAGTGATGTGAGGAGGAGGAGGAGGCCACGTTGCAGGAGCTGCTTAACTCCCTGTGAGGCAGAATTAGGGCAAGCCGGTGGACGAAGGGTTTTGGTGACGTGCAGCACGAGCCGCCGCTGGCAACAATGACGGTCGAGTTGGGGAAGAAGAAGACGTCAAGCGAGTTCACGGGTTACCTCGACGAATGCGATGGCCAATGGAGTGAAGGTGCCAAAGGACATGTTCGGATATCTGATCTCGCTCTCACTGCACTGCTGCCATTGTCCCCGGCAGCTTGCTGTGACTCACAGCTCATTGGACATTGGCCCTGCTGTTGCTTTGCGAATTGCGATGCGATCGATATGTGTGTGTGTGTGTATATATATATATATCTATGTGCTGTGCGTGCGTATCTCGATGCATATCTCAGCTAAGCTGCATCAGTCCCCCTGCAGTACGTATTGCAGCGGTTTCGGCCTCCCCACCGGATTCTCTTTTGGTAGTTTTAGCTACGGTTCCAAATTAACCTTCTCGGATCAACCGGGGAAGAACAGATCCTTTGCTCAGCGTGCAGCTGAAATGATTAATAAAACTGAGGATATTGATGTTTTTGTGATGGGCAGAACTATTAATTCACCTAGGGCAAAATGAAAAACCAGTTAACTAAGCGTAGGTCTGGAAAAATAATATACGAAGAGGTCCCACCGAGATTTGAACTCGGGTTACTGGATTCAGAGTCCAATGTCCTAACCACTAGACCATGGGACCAATTATGCTCCGACGCACCGAACTTTCTCTCTCTGAATGGATATCGACACAACTGAACATGAATGGAATTTTATATATGCTCTCATTTGCCTTTGATATCGTTAATAAAAATGCTTTGCTTCGTGATCATTGCAGAACTAATTAACAATGCACGTAAAGTAGGCAATCTAAGAGAGCCAAGTTCACGGGCAGGCACGCATGCACGCAGGCAGATAGCACTCCTTATTACTATATATAAAACCCTTCCCTCCCCAGGCAGGATTCAACCTCGAACAAATGGCTTCCAAGACCACCGCAGCGTCCTGCTTCTTCCTCCTCGTCTCCGTCCTCCTCCTCGCCTCCACGGCGCTGCTGCCGGCTTCGGCCTGCGGCTCCTGTTCTCAGCCGGCGCTCCCCGGTCCTCCCGCCCCCAAGAATGTGAAACCAGGCGGCGGCGTTCTCTTCGGGTCGACCTCGCCGCCGTCCAAGTGCTCGTTGGATGATCATCTGAAGCTGGGGCTGTGCCTCGACGTGCTGGGAGGCCTGGTGCACCTCGGGGCCGGGGACCCGACGGAGAACGTGTGCTGCCCGGTGCTGCACGGCCTGCTGGAGTTGGAGGCCGCCGTGTGCCTCTGCACCGCCATCAAGCTGAAGGTGCTCAACCTTGATATTTACATACCGCTGGCGCTCAACCTGCTCATCACTTGTGGGAAGACCCCTCCGTCTGCCTACCTTTGCCCCCATAACTGATCGATGCATCCGTGCATGCTCGCGTAGTGTTCGTCATTCATGTAGCTTGTTTGGGTTCTTTAGTTTTTGACTCGTTTAGTTCCATTTGGAAGCTCTGTTTGCCTCATTCATGACCGTGATCTCCTCACTGATGGAAGCTATTTAGTCAATAATATTCACTTTTGGTTATCCTGCGTTTATGGTCAGCTCATTCACTGATCCGCCGTTGTTTACTAATCTCATACAGAATGGATCACGACGTTAGAAAACAATATTTATATATATAAATAGTTTCTGTCACAAGCACTGCATCCCACTTTTCGAGATGTAATGTGAGAAACATTGACGACCTGCACAAATTAAAGCGACTCGATTCGCGAGCTTTAATTTTTATAAGCTAGCTCAACGCAAAGTATCACGGGACTAATAAGTATATATATACATATATTATTCGTGTAGGATTCGAATTTGATGCATGAAACATGCATGATCCAACCAACCTTGCACTACTTCAGAGACTAAATAAGCAAAAGGTAGCGTGTTATAGCGCTGAATCAAGAAGCAGAAGTAGATCAACTAGGAAAAAATCGACCCTCCTCTCCCTCGTCGATCGTTAAATACTCCGGCCCTCGGCATCACCGACCCATCCACCAGAATCATGGCGTCCACAGCCTCCGCATCTTTCGCCCTCTTTCTCGCCGTCAGCCTCCTCTTCTTCGTCCCCACCGGCGCCGCCTGCCGCACTTGCTCTGCCCCAGCTCCGAAGGCGCCGCACAACCCCAAAACCACGCTCACGTCCGGCGGCGAGTGTCCCATCAACGCCCATAAACTGGCAGTGTGCGGCGGCGTGCTCGACGGCCTGATCACCATCGGCTTCGGCGAGCTCCCCAAGCAGCCCTGCGAGTGCTGCAGTCTCCTCGACGGCCTCCTCGACCTGGAGGCCGCCGTGTGCCTCTGCACTGCGTTCAAGGCCAGCATCTTCGGCATTAAACTCAACATTCCCATCAACCACAGCTTGCTCCTCAACTACTGCGGCAAGACGGCACCCGTTGAGTTCCAGTGCCCTTATTAGTTAATAATTACTTGACTTGGATGATCTGCGTTTTGTCTTGCGTTTGATCGACCGACGTTCCAATATATGAGTCAGTGATCATGTTATACGTAGTAGTTTTAAATATGAAAGGATCAAACACTCTTAAAAGTAGAATCTTTTGCTGTCCATCTCAAGAGAAGTACATCTCTGAATAAAATAGCGATACATAATATTGTCTTTGATAAATAGTAACAAACTGCTAATTAATAACATGTTTAATTAGTGTTACCCGTACAGAACAATATAAAGAAGTTACGGAGATTGCATGGTCCTGAACGCACTACGTTAATTTAAAAAAAATCAAACAATCAATTGCAGAAGCTATTATTCAAAGAAATAATCAAGAACAGACAGGTACATTAATTATTTCAAATCACCGCTCATCGCCCTCTCACTCGCGATCTCTCTCTAGCAAACCATAAAGCAAATAAAACAGGAAATGGAACAGCAGACCTCCGAACAAATATGCAAGTAATTAGATGACCTACACAACTTCTGAAGCATTAACAGGTGAGGAATGGCCGACGCTCAAGGGCACTGGAACTCGGTGGGCGCTTTCTTGCCACAGTAGTTGAGGACCAAGCTGAGGCTGATGGGGAGGTTGAGGTGGACTCCGAGCACGTTGGCCTTGACCGCGGTGCAGAGGCAGACGGCGGCCTCTAGGTCGAGGATGCCGTCGAGGAGACTGCAGCACTCGGTGGGCTGCTTGGGGAACTTGCCGACGCCGACCTTGATCAGGCCTTTGAGCACGTTGGCGCAGGCGGCGAGCTTAAGGGCGTCGATGGGGCATTTGCCTGCGCCGCCGGTGGACGGCTTGCTCGGCGTCGGGGTGGGGCAGGTAGTCCCGCAGGCGCTAGTGAGCGCGAAGAAGACGAGGTTGAGGGCGAAGAAGAGGGCAGCTGAGGCTTTGGGTGCCATGGTCGATCGGCTGCCTGCTTGCTGCTGCTAAACCTGCAGTCGACGCCCTGGAGCTGGAACTGCAAGTGCCTCCGATGGAGAGAGCTCGGTGCAGGGGGAGGACGTATTTATATGCGACGAGGATGAGCGGGAATACGAGGGATCAAGATGCTCGAAGCTGGTGACGAGAAACATGACAAGATGAAGCATGTGGGTGGTGATGGATTAAACCATGCACTTTAGCTGGCAAACTCACGGGGATCCAAAATGCAACTGGAATTTCTTATGCATTTCCAAGCTGCTTTTAAACTAAATAATTAATTAGTCGACCTGGCATTAGGATTCATTCCTTTCTTTTTCAGAAAAAATAGAAAAGAAAGATAACTGAATCTTGTTGTACATGAGAATCTGATGAGCGGGCAGAACATGCAGGCGTCTAATCCTGACAATAAAGTTGAAGGATTGTTAATTGTAACACCCAATTAGATGGACCGACCGTGCAAAAAGTGTACGATTACGTTGGATCGACCGTTCAATTCACCAGAATAATTGATCAATGAGAGATGAGTTACGACCTGATGGTTGTTGGGTTTTGATCGCATACGAGCCTTGTTTCCTCCTCCGCGGAGGAGGAATCTGCACCAGGCGAGTATGCGGACTCAGTGCTGAAGGAAGTGCAGCAACTGATCTAGAAGTTCATAATGTTCATAGAACTCATACCGGAAGCTGTCTCCCCGACCTCAGTTCTGAAGGAAGTGCAGCAACTGATCTAGAAGTTTTCCAGCACCGGACCAACCGGCAAGGATGACAACTTATGCATGTGCGTAGGTTATACCTCATCCGGCAACTCTTCTACTGTTGAGTCTGACTATGATACTTTTCTAAATTAGACCTACATGTGACCTGATATGACCCACACAAGTTTATGATCATGCCCTTCGGACTCACACGTACCCTGGCCATATTTTACAATCGCATGAATGATGTCTTTCGTGAGTATTTAGATAAATGTAAGACTGTTTATCTGGATAATATAATGGTCTACTGTGAATCACTTAAAAATTTACACGACACACCTCATACTCGTCTTCCAAAAGCTAATATAGATTAAGTTGATGATTCGATAGGATAACTGCCTTTTTGTAACGAAACGTCGTATTTTTGAACTATCAAATTGACTTAGGATAATGGATGGGGCAAGGTACAAGCGATCGTGGATTGACTGTACTATACTTAATAAATTCATCCGAGCTTCGCTCATTTTTAAGTTTAGTTAACCATTACCATGGGTTTATTAAATGATACTCCAATATCATTATCCTTCTTAGTGATTTATGGAAGAATGACACACCAAAGAATTAGACCATAGAGTGTAAGGATGCCCTCTAGATGCTTAAGAATCTACTTGTGTCCGAGTGCTTAAGCTCCCAGATTGATGCTTCGAAGTTATCACAAATGCATCCGATCGTGCCCTCGGTGGGGTGTTGGTTTGGGATGGGCATCCGATGACCTTCAAATTAGAAAAGCTTAACTCTACCAAACAGAATTATTCGGCCCACTAGAAGAAAACGTTGGCCTTGATCACATGTTATGGCATTCGATCTACTATAATAGTGCAATTTACAGCACCGCAACATCAACGTATGCAAACAGTGCCTTCTCTTGGAAGGACGTGTATGATCAATTTTGTCACCGGCTACCTGCACGCCCCCTATTCGTCAAAGTACAATGATTCTAAATAAACGACGAAACGTCATGTCGGAAGACGATCTAAAAATGCAGGAGAAAATGATGTTTCAACTCATCGTGCATCATTTCAAGGTTAATTTTTTTTTGCTAAGTTAGAATTTATTTATCTTTTTTTCCGCACACAGACTGACGGGCCACGTCAACACTCTGTCATTCGTGAAAACCAAAAGTGGAAAAAAATATTTTAGAAAAAAGAAGTAAAAGAGAGAGAGAATTGTATCCAGCCCATGAATCCTCTGTCTTCGATCGAGCCACCATCCAGGGAACAGTCATTTGTTACGGGCTGATCAATTGGGCCCAGCAGGTCCGCAACCAACTGGAGGACTCTCTCGGGCATGAAGGAGCACGGCCGATCCGGATCCCCCGCCACGCAACCCCACTTTTTGAACGCCGCTCTTTTCATCCTCTCACTCGTCAGTTGCGATCAAGTCAACTGACCTCCACCAGCGTCAATAAATTAAGTAATTAAGATCCCCACGAAGGCGAGCTCGAGAGAGTTATAGCGGAAGAGGGGAAAGAAAGCAACGGATAGATTACTAGAGAAAGACGTCTCACCTGCTGCTGCTCCTCACTTCTGAGTTCTCACTACCACCACCACCACCACCACCACCACCCCACTCACCGTTATAGCAACCTCTCATCTCCGCTTCCTTACATTCTACTCCTCGCCTTCGCCTCCTCCCCCTTCCGCCCGCTCCTCGCTCCTGATCCTCTGCTCGGGAGGGAGCTTGGACGCCCATGGATGCCTCCGGATCGAGCTCGGAAGCCCCTGCGGGGAGGCAGCGGAAGCCCGGGGCATGGCAACCCCGGATCGAGCCCTTCCTCCCCAACAGGGACCATAATCCCCGGGATCTCAAGTCCTGGGCCAAGCGCACCGGATTTAATCCCACCTTCTCCGGGGAGACCGCCAGCGTCGTCAGTGACCGGGACGATGCCGGCCCTGCACCCCCGAGGTTGGATTTGGAGAAGGGCATCCGGCGCCGGGGCGACGGGGTGCCCAAGAAGCAGCAGATCGAGCCGGTGAGGGGCCAGGGGAGGACCATAGCGGAGAGTTTGAACATCGAGATCAATCCCACGGGTATGGGGAAGGCTGGGATCGGGCCGGCGGGCGCCGGGTTCAAGGATGACAAGAAGGAGGGTGGGAGTGAGCCTCTTCTGAGGAGCAAGCGTGACGCACCGGAGGTCAACGGACACGGACACGGACACGGGAACGGGGTTGCTCCTGTTTCTATGGCAAAACTCGATGAGGGTTCTAGGAATGAGGCACATAACAACGAAAGGGAAGTAGAAATTGGTTTCGTTTCGGACGATCAAGAGCCTGATGAGCCATCAGAGTACAAGCAGCCAGCGGAGTTTCGATCTGGCGTCACGGAAAACCCTGGTTTTGGTAAGTAGACATGTAAACGGTCCCGCATTGGGCCGTGCCAGGTTCGGCACAGGCTTCCCTGTTGTGCTAGGCCGGGGGCGCGGCTCGTGACGCGGGCTGCGCCCGGGCCATGGCAGGCACGGACTGAGGCGGCACCACGCATGTTTATCAGCATTCAGCAAGATTTGTTGCATTTTGGATCAATTATCTGTCTTTAGTTGCTGTTTCCACAACCTCTATAGCCAAAGAGAGTAATGATGTTTTCGTATGCCAATAAGCATGCATTGATACACTGTTCATGGTTCACGTCTATGGGTGAGAGGTAGCCAACACAGTGTCCCAATCCAATATCGTTGGTACTTCATATTCTTTCTGCTTTTAATGGATAGAGAAAATACAATAATCGTTTTCAAAATTCTCACTGCTCTGAATTTGCTCAAATGTTATTGTTCAAATTATTTCTTGCTTTTATGTTTGACATGTATCTTTCCTGCTTTGTCGACAGCCCTCTTCTGTCCTTCGAATAAATGTTTTTTTTAAAAAAAATGCTTGCTATTTGTATGGGAGAGTCAAAATAGCTATTACTATCATATTAATCCTTTTTCCAACTAATTCTGCCCTCACCCTCATCCTGTGTACTTATGCTTGCAGTGTCTCTGATTTTCTATGGCTTACAGCATTACTTGTCGTTGGCTGGTTCACTGGTGTTCATCCCTTTGATCATGGTACCGACGATGGGTGGAACTGATGTAAGATATTTTCGGGTGGTTTTCATTTTTAAACTTCAACCTAAAATCTCATAATTGGCCTCGATAATGTATGCTGGCAGGAGGAGATCGCTACTGTAATCTCTACAATGCTATTACTTTCTGGTGTTGCAACAATAATGCACTCATTCTTGGGCAGTAGGCTTCCGTTGGTCCAAGGAAGCTCCTTTGTTTATCTGGCTCCTGCTTTGGTAATCATTAATTCAGAAGACTTCAGGAATCTTAGTGAAAATGTGAGTTTCTTCATTATGGTAGCATGAACTTGGCAAAATTTTTTGTATCACCTTGTTTCCTTTTTAAATTTTTGATTGAGCCTTGGCTTGAAGTTACAGCGGTCTTTATTGAAGACCATCATGAACTTTGATTTAGCGAGTGTTTGGTTTAATCTGAACTATAATTATAATGGAGGTTTGTAGAACGAAAGTGCTTGCATGGTTTGATGCAGTAGCACCACAAAGTGTCTGATCTGATTTGCTATTATTTTCAGTGGGACATCAAGGTTTAGAGTTTTCTAGTTGTATGTGGTTGTTTTCTATCAATAGCATTCCATATTCTGTCTTCAGTCATAAAGCAGATTTTTTTTTTTCATAATGCAGAAGTTTAAGCACATAATGAGAGAACTACAGGGTGCTATAATCGTTGGTTCAGTTTTTCAAGCAATTTTAGGATATAGTGGCATCATGTCACTTCTTCTAAGGTACTTCAAAGAGTATCTCAATTATTATTTGCTTTTTACTCTGTGCATCTACCTCACTCAGATCAGATAGTCACGTTTATCACCATTGTATTCTTTGTTTGAAAATTCAGTTCCACTTATGAAGCCCTATTGCAGTTTTGTCACTTGCATTAGTGGATTCTATTGTTGTGTTCCTATTGGATAGAGACTTAGAGTTATTGGAGAAAATTTTAAATCCTGTAAGAAGGATAATTTAAGATAATTCTTATGAAAAACAGCATAAAGCCAATTGTATTTGAGTTCAAAATTTTTATCCATCATTTTTCATGAACAAAGAAACAGTATAAAGAACCTAATTTAAAAGTTAGAAATCATTTGTTCTGTGGTATATACTCATTATCTTTTTTTTAAGAACTCAACGAGTCTTGAACCCAAGACCTCATGATCTTCCCATATAGAGCCCAATTACTCTAACCAGAGGGATATACTCATTATCTTATTTGTTCTTTTCAATGAAAAGGAAGTGGTCTTAGCCACTGCCTGCTTCTATTGATATAGCAGATAATTACAGTATGCTGAATTTACAAGGATATGTTGAACTATGAAAACTCAAGTGCTAAACTGGAACTATAAATACTGAACAGAGTATGTTCAGTCACAACAACTGAACATGTGATGTTCAGCTGCAATACTGAACATACCATGTTCAGTTTCAAAAAAATGGTCGAGTGAGGTCATTCGGCTGTTCAAAAGTATGAGCAAAACTGGCAGCAAAGACTGCTACAGACTATTTTGAAGGAATTGAGTTGCCTCTCTGAACTGAAGCTGGTCATTGGGTGTGCCTCTTCTGGCCCATGTTTAAGCACTTCAAGCCATATGCGAATAATAAATTGGTTAGTACAATTTTATTCCTGAAAACTATTTTATTGCACACAATCTACACTAATTATCTTATTTGTTGGAAGAACTTTTAAGCCTTTAACACAACTGTAAATTTCGGAACAAGTTATGGACGGTTTAACTCTTAATTTAAGATAGTGGTATATAGAAGTGCCTGAAAACGACAGTACTAAAAACCCAAAGATATCCTTAATAAAGAACAGGAGAGAGGCTAATGTTTGGATCTTTCCTTTAGCATATAAAATTTATAATCACTTGTACATATCCCCTTATATTATTAGTATCTGTTGGAATTAACTTCCTTTTTGTCATTCTTACTGTTCTACAGGTTAATCAATCCAGTGGTTGTCGCTCCAACTGTGGCTGCAGTAGGGTTGGCATATTTCAGCTATGGTTTTCCTCAAGCTGGAAATTGTGTTGAAATCAGCATTCCTTTGATTTTATTGGTTCTTATTTTCACACTGGTAATTGCTACATCTACTTTTATATTCTACTTTATCTATTTTCTGCTGCAATATTCTGTAAACTTTTAATCATTTTCCTCTTTACCACTTCGAGAACGATTCTGATTTTCTTATCTAATTGCAGTACCTACGTAAGCTATCCTTACTTGGGAATCATATATTCTTAGTTTATGCAGTAAGTTCTTCAATCTTATCCTTATCTTTATTTATACTTCAAATTATTGTTATATTAACTTTGATAGACATAGTACTCATGTGCCAGTTGCACCCTTTGCTATAAGTAGGTTCCACTTAGCGTCATCATTGTATGGGCGTATGCATTCTTTCTGACGGCAGGAGGAGCTTATAACTATAAAGGTTGCAACTCAGACGTACCAAGTTCGAACATCTTATCAGATGGATGTAGAAAACATGCAACTATTATGAAGCATTGCCGAACTGATGTTTCTAATGCCTGGAGGACTGCTTCTTGGGTCAGGGTTCCTTATCCGTTCCAGTGGGGCTCTCCTACCTTCCATTTCAGGACATCATTGATCATGGTCATTGTGTCACTAGTTGCATCAGTTGACTCGGTAAGTGACTTTTGAATTAATTGGGTTAATTGCACCGGGAGAACTTGAATGCTGATGAAAAATCTATGCATATAATCAAGCACCCGGTAGATGGCATTATGCTATTATAACAAGCTACCTCTCCATTTATTACCTAAGATGGATTGTCTCTTCTACTTTTTTCTTCTGTGGTTAGACTTTCGTATCAAATTTCTGAATGAATCAGACATCCTCCTATTCCTTCTTCAAAGTTTTTCTCCAGCTCCTATACCTTAACATTACTATCCATTCTAACTGTGCTTGTTCAATTTACCAAGTTGAGCAAACCAAATTACCCTTATATTGGTTTCACTATTTTTTCCTATCTTGACAAGGAAATAAATACAGCAAAAATATGTGGTTTAGTCCCTTTTTACTTCTTGCCTCATCCAGGTTGGGTCCTACCACGCAACATCCTTATTGGTGGGCTTAAAGCCTCCAACACCTGGAATTGTTAGCAGGGCAATAGGCATGGAAGGTTTGGCAAGTATTCTGGCTGGTGTCTGGGGAACTGGAACTGGTTTAACAACGTTGACTGAGAATATACATACTGTTGATGCAACTAGGATGACAAGTAGAAAGGCTCTGGCAATTGGAGCAGCATTTTTAATCCTCTTCTCGTTTGTAGGTAAGCAACTTCATGCTACAAGCGCTTCTTGATGAGTTCATAAGTTTATAGCTTTGCACTAATTGCTTCAGAGGCCTTTTGTAAACTCTTTTATATGTTTATTTTTACAGGAAAAATTGGTGCACTCCTTGCTTCTGTTCCGCTCGCCTTGGCTGCTTCAGTTCTTTGCTTCACATGGGCTTTAACAGTGGCACTTGGCCTTTCTACTTTACAGTATACTCAGACTGCAAGTTCAAGGAATATAATTATCGTAGGATTTACCTTATTCATCTCTTTGTCGATCCCTGCATATTTTCAGCAGTACGAACCCAGGTCCAGTCTCATTTTACCAAGCTATCTCGTGCCTTACGGGGCAGCATCAAATGGACCAGTCAATACTGGCAGTCAAGGAGTAAGATTTCATATGCCTTATTTAGTCCTTCTTGAATAAATTATTATTATTATTGTACGACTTCGTTAGACCCATTACTGCACATGCCCTGGGACCTTTTAGTAGGTTGCTTAAAGCATGTACATTTGTGCATTCATCAATAAACTGGTTGGTATTTGATATAGTAAAACTAGGAAATTACATTACGACATTGCTTCTTTGACAAGTTTTTTTTTCTTTCTTTCATCAAAATACTTTTTCAGCTTCTTTTCTAACTTGATTTTTGTTTCCTGCAGTTCAATTTTGCACTAAATGCTCTTTTATCACTGAACATGGTGATCGCACTCTTTGTGGCGTTTATACTCGACAACACAGTTCCTGGTAGCAAGGAAGAAAGAGGAGTATATATATGGTCGGATAAAAACAGCTTAGACTCTGATCCATCGTCTCTTGAACCCTATTCTTTGCCAGCAAAAGTTAGGCCCTTCTTCAGGTGGGCTAAATGGGTGGGTTCATAATCTGATGAATGTGAAACCTCATCAACCTACAGGTTCGATCAGTGCAGCCATATCAGCTCCTGTTGCGACATATATATATATATGCTATAAGTTGCGGAGTCGATATATTTATCTTGGTCGAGCGTATACGACAGACAGAATAAGCTGTGTGGATAACCTTGTGCTTTTTTTTCCTCTGGGGATTGGCCTGTAAATATACGGTTATGGAACCATTCTTTCGTCAATTCTTGATAATCTTGGTAAGGTGGCTGCCATTTAGCACACCTCTGATACGTTATTCAAATTTTGGAAAGGGTTGAATGAAGAAAAGTGGATTTCATCTATAAACATGCAGAACGGGATTTTGAGTTCACTAGCTCTCTCTTTTTTATGCATGTAATCTACCCCCTACTTAGGAAAGACATGCTGTTTAAATTCAATTTTGTTTGTTTTTTCTTGCGATGGTGTTGAGAGAGATAAAATCTATGCGTTTGCTCTTTGCTGTGACGTGTACTGGACTGGAACTGAATGGAGCTAGTAGTTGTCTTCTGATATATTTTGTATTCACTAGATTTCGATCGTACTCGACACCTGATCCCTGCAAACCTCACCGGCGTCCCCAGTCTCGCTATCCCCATCTTCTGGCACAGCAAAATCCGGTTACATCGTCAGAAAACACGGCATCGGCACGCCGCACCAGATGCTCTCCAAAGTAGAATTCCACCCGCAGTGGGTCAAGAAGCCGCTGGCGGTAGGGTTTGATAAGAGTTCGAGATAAGCTATCTTACATCTTATAAAACAGAGATTAAATATTACTATAATTATTAATAAACATCAATCGATGATAGTCATTCCATTTATAAGATGCTCAAAAGAATGGCGAGTGCTTCTTCCGCCGCTGCTACATTCTCTTGGCTAGAAGAATGGTTCAGCGTGATACGTGGAAGCAACTACAGTAACTGATCTCCATCTTTGGAAATCGTGGATTACTGTGTTTCTTCAGCATGGCCGACAAGTTGCAGAAGTGGAGACATTTACTTCTCATGCCCGAAAGTTGATTAGCAGCTCAGATACAAGTTTAACAGCAAAGATAGAAATCCACACTTTTCTTTTTCCACAATTGAACAGATGGAAGTCCAACCCAACTTGTAAATTAATGGCTAAATGAGTGTCGGTGAAGCAGGCCAGCTGCAACCCATTGGAAGGGTAGGTAGGGAAGCAGCAGTCTGCAGAAGAGGTGGTCGTCCGAAGAAATCTGCATCGCTTTTTTATCTACCTCTGAAGAGGCAAGACTGGGCTTCATATTAATTCTTTTCTAGCGGAAGCGGATCGACATGGCGGAATCCGGAGTCTTCAATCCCCACGCTCTCGTCGTAGCCCTGCCCTTGCAAGGCCACTTCGTCCCGGCAGCCAACTTCGCCGTCAAATTGGCCGCCAGGAGCTTTACCGTCACCTTCGCCACCATGCGAACTTCCGACGCCTCGGCCGCCTCGTCGCCCGCTGATGGAGATAGCGTCTTCTCCGACGCCTGCACAGAGGGGCTCGACATCCGCTACCATCTCCTGAGAGACAGCCCGGGACCGTCTTCGGATGGGCGCTTGAGCGATCTGGTCCTGCACCACCACATCCACCACTTGTCCGCCCATGTTGAGGAGCTGCTGCAGAAGCTCCTCCTGGCGGAGCCGCCCCTCACCGTTATCATCGCCGACACCTTCTCCGTCTGGCCGGCCGCCCTAGCCGAGAAGTACGGTCTGCTGTTCGCGTCGTTCTGGACCGAGGCCGCGCTCCTCTTCTCCCTCCACCATCACGTAGACCTCCTCATCACAAATGGCCACTTCGCGTCCCCTGGTACGTGACCGGCAACTCTTCTACGGAAATGGTGCTCATGTGGTTGCTTTTGCCTTATAATTCATAATGCGGATTGCGAGCAGAGAACCGCAAAGACGCCATCGCGTACTTACCAGGAATCCGGCCGATTGAACCGGCAGACCTTACGTCTTTCTTCCGGGACCCGGACACATCCACTCTGTTCCACCAGTTTGTTGCCAGATCATTTGAAGCGGCGAAGAGGGCCGACTTCGTACTAGCCAACACAGCGCAAGAGCTCGAAGCCGAGACCGTCGCGGCGATGGAGCAGGAGAAACCATTCTACGCCATCGGCCCGATCTTTCCCGACGGCTTCACCGGAGGAGTGGTCGTGAAGACTCAACGGGCCGAGCGCGATTGCTCAGGGTGGCTCGACTCCTTGCCGGCAGCCTCCGTGCTCTATGTTTCCTTCGGCAGCATCGACATCGCCGCGGTTAGCCAGAGCGACTTGGTGGAGATAGCCTACGGCATCTTGAACAGTAAGGCCAACTTCCTTGGGCGTTCCGGCCGGGAGCCGTGGGGTCCGAGGGCGATCCATTCCCCGCCGGGTTCGGGGAGGCGGCCCAGGGGAGGGGGATGGTGGTGCCGTGGTGCAATCAAAAGAAGGTTCTTGTCCACCCTGCGGTCGGCGGCTTCTTGACGCACTGCGGCTGGAACTCCATCTTGGAGAGCATGTGGTGCGGTGTGCCGATGCTGTGCTTCCCGCTGTTCGGCGACCAGCCGACGAATCGGAAGTTGGTGTGCCGAGATCTAAAGATAGTGGTCGACATCGGAGCACCGGGCGGGGTTAGCAAGGACCGAGTGACGACTGCAATTGATAGCTTGATGGGAGGAGGAGAAGTGATGGTGAGGAGGAACGTGGAGGAGGCCAAGAAGGCCGTGAGGAGTGCCACAACTCCGGATGGTTCTTCATCCAAGAACTTCGATCAGTTCTTGGTGGATGTGAAGAAAAAATATAGTGAAAAAAATAAGTCTGGTACTGGGAGAGATGAAAAACCATCGTCTGTTCTTCCTTCTAACGATCCTACAATTATCAAATCACTAAAACCGTCCTTCCTGTGAGAATATATGCTTCTCATCTGATCAGGTTTGCATTAGCAAATCAATAAATCTCTCAATGAATGAACTCCGCAAAGCTCTCTCCTAGTTTTTGAAGCTCTTCATATGCAACTCATTCGTATTTATAGTTTTGATTCTTGTAGTGGATACCCGTGCATTTGTATTACTTTGAAGGACTGCTTGTTTACTTGTTCTATTTGTAATTTAGTATCCTCTCTATCTGCTGAGTTGATAAGCATCCACAAATACATAATTGAGGCAATGGAAACTAAAACATTATAAATATAATTTTATATAATATATTAATTGTTAAGCTGGTTAGGGAATAAATTAAATATACCTGGTGAACTAAGATCGACGACATTTGTAAAGTAAATATATGTTCACAAAAATTCCTTCTATCTGAATAATACCTTGCTTCTCTCGCGTCTTACCTTCAGGAAATTTCTAGGCTCTTCCATCCGACCCGCTGCTCCTACCACCGCGTCGACGGCCCACTCAACGGCTCGGATAGCACGAATGCGGCCCATCTCCGGTAGTCCGTATTCAAGCACGGGCGGTGGATCTTTGACCGCATAATAATGGACGTCCGAAATAGACGGTTCATTTCTTAGAGAGCACGGCTACGCCGTCCTCACTCCCCAGTCCTACTCGTATAAATATCTTCAGCTTGGCTTGCTGCTTTTTTATCGTCTCTTTGGATATCCTCTTCTCCTTGCTCTCGTGCAGTTTGGATCTCGATCTGATGGCGAGCCAGGGCGAGCCTTCCTCCTCTGATCCGTGAGTTTGTCTAAGTTTTTTGGTGAAATTTTTTGTGTTTGCTTTCGTGTTTGATCGTGATTTTTAGGGTTTTGATTTGGTTTCTTCTGTTGGTTGGTAAAATTGGGTGGATTTTGTGCAGCAAGGGGAAGAAGGACTATAGCACGGCGATCCTGGAGAAGAAGAAAGCACCCAACCGTTTGGTCGTAGATGAGGCGACCAACGATGATAATTCGGTGGTTTCGATGCATCCGGACACGATGGAGAAGCTGCAGCTCTTTCGCGGCGACACCATACTCTTGAAGGTAGTCATCTGTTCCGTTCGTTTTGTTTGATCTACACGACATGTAGCATGTAGACATCTAGGGTTTTTCGAATTCTGATATCGACATTTCTTTTTGGTGTCACCTCTTCCGAGAATTGAGGATTTTGACATATAATGTAGTGTTGTTTCCACTGAAGGTTTCGGCAAATTGTTTTGGGAAATTGATATATCTAGTTCTGAATTAGTTCATTGGCATTGCTAACCACTATATTTTGTTTATATTTAAAATGCATTTGTTTTATGATTTCCATTCCAACCTGGCAGTATTCTAGTGTCCATAGAGTAATAGGTTCGCTAGTGTTTTTGAACTAATTGCTTCAGGGTGTCTGTAGGGAAAGAAAAGGAAGGATACTATCTGTATCGCTCTTGCTGATGAAACATGTGATGAGCCAAAGATTAGGATGAATAAGGTCGTCAGATCTAACCTCCGAGTGAGGCTTGGGGATGTTGTTTCAGTTCATCAATGCCAAGATGTCAAGTATGGAAAGCGAGTTCACATACTTCCCATCGATGATACAATTGAAGGAGTTACAGGAAACTTATTTGATGCATATTTAAAGCGTGAGTTTTTCTCCCTCAACTCTCCTTTTTAACTGTGCTGAATGTCTTCATCAAAGCGCTCCATGCAGTGTGTTTTTGTGCATGACTATAGCATCTTAGCAAGCTTCTATTCTTCTAAGCCATCTATATTCTATTGCTTGGCAAGCATGTCCCAATTATACTCTCTTTGCATGATTACATATTTTATCTTGTTTTGGAATAGGGAGTTAAATTCCCAATCGATTGGTTGCTACATGGTATTGCTATTCTTTTTCACACAAGTTATATATTCAGGCCTTTTAGCATGAATATCTAAATCAACGACATCAATTACAAATAATATTTGAAATCAGATTATGCACAATGCAAAATATTTTATGGAAACGCGATCGCCATTTTGTGCAGTTCATTATTTAACTTATTAGTCGATTCCTTGACCACTTATTTAAGTATCTGGAACAAATGAACACAATCATCAAACAGCACCATGGATATATATTTAAAATTTTCTGAACTTTTCTTTTATGTTGAATGTTATGGTTAAGATGTACCCAACTTTTATGCTCCATTGTAGATAATTTAAACGTTGTATGATATTAAGATAAATGGTGCATATTGCCTCAATATTTATATTGTTTCCGAGTTGCAAATTTTTTTATTTTTCTTTGTGGAGGCACCTTAATGTTTATATGCTGATCGGTGAGTTTACTTGGTGTTAATTTTGCTCAATCTCCTTGTGGTCTGACTTTGTTAATTGATCTCTCTTTTTGCAGCATATTTTCTAGAAGCATACCGCCCTGTTAGAAAAGGGGATCTTTTCCTTGTTAGGGGAGGTATGAGGAGTGTTGAATTTAAGGTGATAGAAACTGATCCAGCTGAGTACTGTATTGTTGCGCCTGACACTGAGATCTTCTGTGAGGGGGAGCCTGTGAAGAGGGAGGATGAGGAAAGGCTTGATGAGGTGGGTTATGATGATGTTGGAGGAGTTAGAAAACAGATGGCTCAAATAAGAGAGCTTGTTGAGTTGCCTCTTAGACATCCTCAACTATTCAAGTCAATTGGTGTCAAGCCACCCAAAGGTATTTTGTTGTATGGACCACCTGGTTCTGGAAAGACATTGATAGCCAGGGCAGTTGCAAATGAGACAGGAGCCTTCTTCTTCTGCATTAATGGCCCAGAGATCATGTCAAAGCTAGCTGGTGAAAGTGAGAGCAATTTGAGAAAGGCTTTTGAAGAGGCTGAGAAAAATGCACCATCAATTATCTTTATTGATGAAATTGATTCCATCGCTCCTAAAAGAGAAAAAACACATGGGGAAGTTGAGAGACGCATAGTGTCTCAACTTTTGACTTTGATGGATGGGCTGAAATCTCGGTCTCATGTAATTGTAATTGGGGCTACCAACAGGCCAAACAGTATTGATCCAGCTCTTAGAAGGTTTGGTAGGTTTGATAGAGAAATTGATATTGGAGTCCCTGATGAAGTTGGGCGCCTAGAGGTTCTTCGGATTCATACCAAGAACATGAAGCTGTCTGAAGATGTAACTGCTGCTGCCCGCTTGCTGTCATTTCATTTTCTTATTGGTCTTCTGGTAATAGTATGCTATACTTTGATTGCAATGATACTAACTTTATGTAATACAGGTTGATTTAGAAAGGATCGCGAAGGACACTCATGGTTATGTTGGGGCTGACCTTGCTGCTCTATGCACTGAAGCTGCTCTGCAGTGCATTCGGGAAAAGATGGACATAATTGACTTGGAAGATGAGTCTATTGATGCTGAGATTCTCAACTCCATGGCTGTTTCAAACGAACATTTTAAGACTGCCCTTGGATCTAGCAATCCATCTGCCCTCCGTGAAACAGTAAGTCCATGCTTTGGTTTACACAAGTCCTGATAGAATGATATGATCTTTTTTGTTTCTCGAGTGTGTTAATCTTCCTTTGGTTAGTATTTCGGACAAGAAATTTTGAAACTTCTATCAGTAAGTCTATGCCTTGGTTTACCCAAGTCCTGATAGAATGATATGATCTTTTTTGTTTCCCAAGTGTGTTGATTTTCTGTTACAAGTATCGGATGCTTTTGGTTAGTATTTTGGACAAGAAATTTTGAAATTTCTATCTAGTGAGATTTCAACTCATTGACTTTAATGCACCTTGTGGACCAAGTTCAGTACCATGTATTCTATGTTTAAGCCTGCGATTTGGTTAGCCATCATCATCCAAATACCGACTTCCATGCTTTATGGCTTCTGAGCATATTACATCTTGAGACTAGATTATCTATTGTACTTGAGATGATACCAACTCATTCCATTCGATCAGGTTGTTGAAGTGCCGAATGTCACCTGGGATGATATTGGTGGGTTGGACAATGTGAAGAGGGAACTACAAGAGGTTGATTTCCTTATTATAGTTATTTTATTTACTGACAATAAATACTTAAGAGGATGAATAATATGAGTTGAGTAATTCTCTTTGCTTGCTTACAGACTGTGCAATATCCAGTTGAGCACCCCGAGAAGTTTGAGAAGTTTGGGATGTCTCCTTCAAAGGGAGTCTTGTTTTATGGGCCCCCTGGATGTGGAAAGACTTTGTTAGCCAAGGCCATTGCTAATGAATGCCAAGCTAACTTTATCAGTGTCAAGGGTCCTGAATTGTTGACCATGTGGTTTGGTGAAAGTGAAGCAAATGTGCGAGAAATCTTTGACAAGGCTCGTCAATCCGCACCATGTGTTCTCTTTTTTGATGAACTCGACTCCATTGCTACCCAGGTCAGCTTTCATTCCCTTCTATCGTGTACCATTTGCTACATATGTTGCATACTAAATTGTTTTCCACCTCAACACCAGAGAGGCAGCAGTGTTGGCGATGCAGGTGGTGCTGCCGATAGGGTTCTCAATCAGCTACTCACAGAGATGGATGGCATGAATGCCAAGAAAACTGTCTTCATTATTGGGGCAACCAACAGGCCTGATATTATCGACCCTGCTTTACTTAGGCCAGGTCGTCTAGATCAGTTGATTTACATTCCTTTGCCAGACGAGGCCTCTCGCCATCAGATATTTAAAGCCTGCCTGAGAAAGTCTCCTATAGCAAAAGATGTTGACTTGAAAGCTCTTGCAAAGTACACTCAAGGATTTAGCGGTGCTGATATTACAGAAATCTGCCAGCGTGCGTGCAAGTATGCCATCAGAGAAAACATTGAAAAGGTAGGACTTCTGTTTCGGGCTCTTATTTTTTGGTTAATCGCTATTGAATATTTTTATCATACAACTATATCGTTAGAGAATCACTCGGTATGCCCTCTTTTTTTTTTTAAAGCTATCGTACAACCCGTGGTTTAACTCTTATGTCACCTATCATAAACATTTGCTTAACGGAAGGAAAAAAAGAATTTAGTAATGGAAAACGGTCGGTAATGATTTTATTTTGAGTAGACATTTTGTATTTGAATTGGGCTGGGCGTCCCCATGTCTTTGGGATCTTTTTCTGCAGGACATTGAAAGAGAGAGGAGGAAGAGTGAGAATCCTGAAGCGATGGAAGAAGACGAGACTGATGAGGTAGCTGAGATTAAAGCTGCCCATTTCGAAGAATCTATGAAGTTTGCCCGTCGTAGTGTTAGCGATGCAGACATTCGGAAGTACCAAGCTTTCGCACAGACTTTGCAGCAATCAAGGGGCTTTGGGAGCGAGTTCCGCTTCTCAGAACGTTCTGAAGCGGCAACCGGAACTGCTGGCTCGGACCCTTTTGCGTCGTCAGCCGGTGCAGCTGATGATGATGATCTATATAGTTAAAAAAGTTTTAAGCCGATGTGTTTGGTACTACTGCACTTGATATGTTAATTTTAGAAGATAACTACTAGGACATGGCATGGGTTGCTCATGGGCTGTGAAAACGCTGTGGATGTCATGGCCGACTAAAGCTTTGTTCTGCTCTGTTTCGAATTTAATTTAATTACGATGAAGCAAAGAACTGACCTTGTCGTTTTCTTTGATCGCCTAACGTTGCTCATTACATGTTTGTGTTTTTCCCGTGCTATCGAGTCTTGCCAAGAATGGGATGAAGTAGAAAGTAGAAAGTTCACCCCGAGCGTATTTGGCACTTCGCTCCCAAAGCAAGTAATACGACAAGCAAGCTGTGGGGGAAAACGCCGGAGCAACAGCCAAGGGACGGCAGGCTATTCGCTCGGTTTCTGTTAAGTCTTCGCCCCACCCTGCCTCGTGCTCGTCTTACTATTTTTCGCTCCTGCACTCCACCCCTCTGCGGAAATGTTAGGGAAGTAGACAGAGAGATGCGCACGCGTGAGAGCAGAGCAGTAGGCTGACCAAATTAGAAGAAGGATGAGCCCAGCGGGGGGCAGCGAATCGCCAGTGATGTGAGGGGAGCAGATTCCAGTGGGTCTCCCTGTCCTTACCGAGTGCTCGATGATTCACTCAGTTGCACAGAGGAGGAGACCGTGCCCCTCTCCCTACTCCTCTGACACGACGCTTTAACGTCCTTAGTCTCACCCCACACGTGCACTGCCGCCCAATACATGAAGGTAATGCCCCACGTCCTCTCCCTCTTTGACTTGGGATCGGGACCGGCAAGGAAAGAAAGACCAAAGTTTACATCCCACTCGTCCCCCCTCCCCATGCGAGCCTGCCACGGATGCAGCTCGCAACAGAGTCTTGAACAAAGTTTACAGTCCATCGTCCCCTCCCCATGCGAGCCTGCCATGGATGTAGCTCACAGAGTCTTGACAAATGGGGATGCCTGTTCCAACTTTAGCACGCCCACCGGGTACACACATCTCCTTCCACTTCAATCTCTTCGGGTCGGCGGTCGCCACTGTTGGCCGAGTATTACTTGTCGCTGAATGAATCCATCTACGTCTCCGGCTCCGGCCTCCCACTCACTCAATTCGCTCGCGACAGAAGCCTCTGACCTAACACCCCTTCCATCACTCCATTAATTTGCCCCCTCACGAGTACATCCATAATTAAACCCTCCCTCCCTCCCTCCTAATCGGCCACCCTTCGACCCCCCCACCGTCGTCTTCGCTATCTCCCCTCACCTGCTCGCCGCTGTTTTCCTACAGTGCCTCATGCAAGCCGGTCGGCTGCATGCTCCGCCCGAAATAATTCAAACCCCAGCATGCTCTGATTTCCTCTTAATGCTGATGACCGATCGGCTTCAACTCCATCGACTTCCACTCTTGGCCTTATTTATCTCTATGCATGAGAATGAAAAAAATTGACGCACAGGCGACGGCTCATCAGATTTGGATGCATCGCAGCGCTGGCGCGCACGGGTGGGGAACGGGAAATCTCTTTAATCAGTGAGCTGTGCGCCGGGCCCCCCCCCCCCCCCTCTTCCGTGGATTCCCGGTGTCGGCGTCATCCCTCGCCCACTGCTGCTGCTGCTATCGGACAAAAACCCTCAACAGTGGCATACTGGAGAAGGCGAGGCCAACTTTTTATCACCCTTAGTATTTTAGCCTTACGCCCAACTAATTCCCCTCACCATCGACTCCTCGCTGATTTGATCGATTAGCTTCATCTATCTAGAGTGGGAATTGAATCATTGATATCTTGGTTATGATCTGCTTACGTTCTTTTGCGGAATGTGCGTCTTAAATCATATCTCATCAAATCATCGACCTAAGCTTCTAGGTGAAATGACATCAGTAGATTAAAATCTTAGGTATTAATTGATTTCCATTAATAATTAGTGCTCTCAATCTCAGGTGAGCTCGCCCCACAAACGCAATTGATAGCCCCAGCAAGTAATCATTTTACGGAGGAGTTATCATGTTGACCCACCAAACAGTTTAATTTGTTGGCTTATATTCTCATTTACTTGTGCTTTTTTTTATTATTTACTGTTCAGGGCATTTAAGTGATGATGTCCGTATACGTATAAATTTTGTTTCCGATCCAGCTTTTATCAGTTCGATTTTAATTTTTTTTTTAATGAAATAGATCCAACTCTTTTCAGCACAGGAAATGAATTGAATTGAAACCATCAGCACTCTAATAATTTTATTGGATGGATTATCCGGCCATAATCATTGCCCAAAATATATGCTAATTGCAGTCAAAGGCCAGTTGGCCTTGACAGTGTTATTAACAACAATCATCAAACAGATAATAAGCACCTCAAAATTAAGTCCTTGATAGGACAAATCAACCAACAATTAGTTAATAAGATTCCTGAGAATGCATCATCCTCTGTAAATTGTGATTCTTCGAGCAATACATATAATTTGGCTTCGGGGCATCAGCATGAGCATGGGAAGCTCAGCAAAGTCGAAGGGGCAAAGCACGAGTTGTTGTACTTTTGGAAAAATTAGTTCACCGGTTGGGGGGAAAAAAAGTGGATCCAATTCATTATGATAACTAGGCCAAATGTTTTGGTCACAGCATTTATTTGTAATTATGGTTATTCTTTCCATATACGGTCAACTGGCGACTGGAATGTCAATGCAATTCGTTCTGGTGCTAATCGTCCCATATCTGTGAATAGAAGAGTTAGAAGAGTTAGTGCTCTCTTTTGATTTATTTGTGCTACATCAACTATAAAATGATTTTATGAGTTTGACTCCAAGTTAATTAGGATTTGAACTGCGGACCATCGTTACATTTCCTTTCTTCTTTTCTTTTTTGCTTCCACCCGCTTGTGGTATCTTGTCGATTAATAAATTTCCACCGTCATATTTTTTTTTTCCAATGTTTTCTTCTCCTTTTGGGGGCTTCCAATTTTTTTTTCTTACTTGTGCGATTTGGGGAACAGAGGATGTAACGCAAAAAGTTTAAGAGAGTCACCTAAACTAGGATAAGAAGACGGTGAAAGGGGTTCATTGGAAGAGGAAGATTCATTCATGAGATTTTTGCTCTGGAATCAGGCAGGACTTGCTGAGACGAACTTGTTAATCTTTGCTTTGAAGGAAGGCTTGATCGATCAATTAATTAATCGCACATGCCGGTAGTACCTTCCCATTGATTGATTTCTTCATAAGTCGATGACACACATATGTGTAGCGAGGTTGGTAATGAAGTCGATCATGAGAAGGGAAAAAAAAAATTTAGTTTGTTCAGCCGTGATCACCGAAGACGGAAGCTGCTGCTGCTGGATCGAGAGAAGCCGAGTTTTAAAGTAGGGGAAGAAAGAAAAGAGCAGGAAAAAGAAGAAGAAAGCCAAGCCTTTTTCTTTGGAGAAAAGAAGAACACACCGAGCAAATTAAGTACCTGAAGAAGACTCTCTAACAAACTCCTCTTAGTTCTCTACAAAAGAAAGGAAAAGAAGAAGGACAAACTCTTCTTTCTCTTCCTTGAAGCAGATCCCAAGTAATAAGAGGATCGATGGTTAATCTACTTCTTCTTAATCGAGGAGCACCGGATCGCTGGAATTTGCTTCATCATATACATCATTAACTCGTATGGCTTCATGATCACCTGCACTCTTGTTAGTACGTTATCGTCATCATCGCCATCATCCCCTGTTTCTTCGTGATCGTATATTGACACACACACACACACGCATGCACATGTTCCCTTATCAGAGATCGCCCGGATCGTTCCAGCAAACGAGCATCACGATGCACCGCCGGAGGATGTAGAACTTGGCCCTCTGCTCTCTCACCAGCGACCGGCACCGCCGACTGAACGATGGCACGCTGCCCTCCCGCCTTGCTGCCGCCGCCGCCGCCGCCGCCATCCCTTTCGCTTCTATCTGTCTCTCAGTCGATAAATCTATATACATATATATATATATTTATATCTGGCGCACGCTTGAAGTTGAAAGAAGTTGAGAGAGGAAGATAGAAAGGGAGAGGATGTCGATGCTCTCTTTTTTTTCCCCTTCCTTCCTTTTTCTTTTCTTTTGAGCTCGTGATTGCTGTTGGGTCTTCTTCCGCCTTCGATGCGAGGGGGGTTGGGGATTTGAGATTATATATGGAGCTCAGCTCAGTTAATATTACGACGGAGGCAGTCCACGACAAAGTGATGGGCCGAGTCGCACAAGAGTCAAGTAGATGGACCTGGCTGCATGATTGAATCAGGCTCGTGCTGATGCGTCCGAGTGAAAGGGAAGGATGCATGCTCTCACCGTACGTGTTTTCTTGATGAAAACCAAAAAAGGGTCAAATCCACCATCTAAGTAAAAATAATGCGCTTCGACGGCTGAAGGGAAAATTTATCCCTTTAATTCTCACTGCGATACGACTTCGGTTCTACTGGAAACACACGCTCGCCGAGGATTAGTTAGCTGTACATACAATTATTTCAAATTACACACTGCTTCATGCGTAAGATCGGATGAGAAACAAGTGCAGCAGAGACTTCAATTTATACCAAGCCAAACCATATATGTCAATCAAGAACTATACAGAGATGCAACAAATCAGGATCTAGGAGGCGGACTGGACTGGATCGGTTTCAGAACAGATGATCGATCATATATGGTTTTACGCAGAGATCAAATCGTAAGTCGATACCGGACTTGTGTCGAGTGGTCGTAGCTAGAACAGTAGTCATCTCTCTGGAATGTACCAATCCAAATCAACAAGAATGATTAATAGAGTGGTCAACGATCAGGTTCACCTTCTCTGCACTGGCTTGTAGAGCACCACCGTGACGTACTTCGATCGGAAACGGTGGGTGATCCCAAGAGCTACAACAGATCTCGGCCCTTCTCGATTCTCTATGTAGAGGTGATTAAGAATCACGTTTTGAGGCTGGGAGAGGGTGGTCGGATCGTCTTGGTTTGACGGGAAGTTGAGCAAGCTGTGGTGCAGATGGGGAGGAACAGCTGGGGGCTCTCGAGCCTCATCTTCCACTCCTGGAATTGGATTGTTGTAGCTTGATTCGGGTGAGCGTGGAACCTCGAAACCTACGACACTGACGCCTTCCTGCGCCATGAATTTACTTTTTCAAAAGGCAAAACACGTTGATCAAAATGTAATTGAGCTGAGGAAAATAGCACTCACATGATCATCTCCATTTGGGCGATCCATGCGTCGGGTGAGTTGACTGGCTGTGAGATTAATAGACCTGTAATGAAAACAAAATTTATGGTTATCCGATCCAACACATGCGCACGGATGAAGTGTAAGTTGAACCGAAGAAAACTTCTCAAGGCAGAAACACACGCCCAGTGTGACACTGAGAATTTTTCTGAAAAGAATCACTTTTGATACTAGACAGGAGAAAAGGCACAACTAGATAAGATCAGATGTTTCGCTTTTTACTATATAATGTTAGCCTCATAAATGGAAGTTGAAGTCCAGAGAGGTTACCATCAGAGTCATGGAAGAATGAGACCTACAAGTCTTATTTTGCATCACAATGTTACAAGCTTTTATCTTTCAAATCATCAAGACTGACAACAGTCTTCCAAATGAAAATTTCTCTAATCATAATAAGAAGGATTCAAATGGAAATGGAACAACCAAGTGACTGGTTCATGTTCCAGAGATGACTTTTTGAAGAAACTGGAGTAATTAGTTAACTCCAGGTAACCTGTAAGCATTGTATTTAATTGTCTACAAAAAGAGCTCATGCATGGAACAATGACCAATATATTTCCAAATCACACTACACTCCCAAGAGATGAAACGATTTTTCATAAATGCATTATTTCTTAAGGTTTTATCACCACTTGGTGACACAGATAAACAAAAAAATAAAAAGACGTGTCAGTTCTTCAATTATGATTAAAGAAGGCAGAAGGGAAACAAGAAGTAGAAGTTTTGAGACATATGGTGTCAGGTTGCACATATGATATAGAATCCTCGTATGTTTAAAATGAGAAAGGATTATGTTTCAACGATGTTTTTCCTTTGTAGATTTTCATATGAATGAAAGAGAATGTGGGTTATCATTACATTCTCACCCATGGTACATGTAATCAACTTTTCCAAAAAGGAAAAAATAGAAATAACATGTGTTTCCTTCGTACCCTTGTTCGTTTGCTGAAGTCATCTACCATCATCCACTAACTCAATAAAAGGGAATTGTTTCCAGAGACTTTTCGGTATCAGCAGTAGCATCTTTCATGCGAGATAAATATTACTAGGCTGGCATGATTCATAGGTTCAAACAGTCTCAAACTATGATAATTGAGCTTTCTGTACGTCCAGCTGGAATTGTATCAACACGCCACAACAAAATTTACTGTGGGCATGCGGTGCACTGCACAAATAACTGCTTATATTTTGTCCAGAATCAGTTAAAATCAGCTAATCCCAATAATGATTCTACATCCCTAAGCACACCCTCCTTAAACAACTGAAGTTTTCACCATGGAAAATTGCTGGGAACATTAGCAAAAACAATGTCATAGGTCCACAGTAGGAAAAAAAAAGAAAGAAGGCGAGAGCAGATATCCGCAATAACTGAACAGGAAGTTGACTACTTCAAATTTTAAGGTGTTAAGTGGGCAAAAGTCACAGGAAACGACTAGGGTCAAGGATTCCTATAATTAAGCACCAAGTTCTTTTTTGATGAAACAAATAAGCACAAAGTTAGACAGTACAAACAGCAGTATCGTCAGAAACATCTAGAGGACGGTATACTTTGGCATTTTACTTATCGAACTAAATCAGTCACAAGCTAGCTCGGGCTTCCAAAGATTTAATTCGACCAACAATCTCCACAGCTAGCTCGGAAAAAAAATAACAATGAATCCCATGGGAATTGCTACGTTATGTTCTCATAAAACAGACAACAGGGAATTGCTCCAGTATGCTACTCATGAAACTAGAAGGTACTCAGCGAGGATATAGATTCTATCAACAGCAAAAAAGTGATTTTTTTTCTTTCTTTTTTGGTGACCGAAGTCTGATTCTGACTGCCTATCAAAAAAAAAGGAGAACAAAAAGAACATTTTTTTCCTTATATAAAAAACCGAGATGAACTGTTCATGGTCGAATAAACTATGATGCAGCGTCAGAAATAACACTACCAAATAAGATAGCATGTTAAAATTGCACATGAGCAATCAACAGTGCACACGAGAAGGAAAGAATTTATACTGTGTATAAATTATCGGATGGAAGTAACCCGTCCTCGATCTGACGGATAGAAGCAAAACAACCGACAAAAGAGCCAACCATAAAGGAGAGGAGAGCGGAGACAACAAGAAAGGGGGTGGAATTGGAAGCATCGAAGAAAGGAGGCTAAGAACACGAAGGGGAAGAGGGATTACCACCGATGGGTCGCCGATGGCGGACGGTAGCGTCGGGATCCTTGGCGTCCGCCGGCGGCGATGATATCTGGCAGGCGATGGCCGAGAAAGATCGCCTATCACTGCCCCTTGTTTCCTTCCTTCCTTCCCAGTTTAGCTGCTTCCCCCCTTCAATTAGGGTACGGACGGCGAAGGGGAGGATCTAAAATCTAAATCGGACAACCATCTCTGCGACATCCCAATACGGATCCGATATGAAGCCACCGAGGAAGAAAACGGACGTTACGGAACCCACGTATCAGGCTTTGGAACGTAAATAAAACCGGCGAGGCTCAGTGTATGTAACGTTAGCGTGTCGCTCGCCATATCGCTTCGTGATCGGTATATCGCGGCCGCAGAACCGGGTTCGTCTTGGGCCGGGCTGAACCCAATTTGGAACGCGTACAGATTCTTTTTCTCTCTTCTCGTACGTAAAATGAATCCATAACTCAAATATTTATTAGTGGTAAAATGGAGGGATGATTGTAATCCCTCGTACATCCCTCCTTTTTATTGCAACGTCATAAAACGCATCACATCACATCATCCCAGCGTGTACGTGGTAAACTAGGGATCAAAACAGATATAAACTCCTCAGCAATAAGAAAATGATTCTATGGATGGAAAATTTGGCTGGTTTTACGACGCCAGGGCGTATAAAACTGGACTTCTCTTCCATTGATCGGCTGCAGCGGCCTCGCATTTTCTTTTGAACTCTGCATATATAGAAGAATAAATCATTCAACCCATACATACATGCACACATTTATTCTATCTATCTCCCAAGCAGGTTCAGTTTTTTTTTTTAAAAAAAAGAAAGGAAAATAACTCACATCATGGACAGCATCTCTCAGCAAACTCACTTGCTCCCTGGATACAGTTCTGATCTGCAAAATATTAATCATCCAGCAAACTTAAATCTCAACCTCAGCACGGTGCAAAGAGAATAAACAAAGATACTGGATATATATGCATCTGTGTATATATGTACCTTTTCACTGATGGTCCATATTACTCCTTGTGTGCAGGGTGGGGTGGTGAGAGAGCCCAGATATCTGTAGTACTTCCTACTCCCTACCTTGATGTGTCTTGGATCCACCGCGCCCACTGCTCTCTCCTCTTCCCTTCTGTCGGCTACTTCTTCAATGTATTCCATCAGCTGCGGTTCGAACGTTTGATAAGTGACTCATGCTTCTTGATCGATCGATCAATTCATTAGCTATATAGTCGTGTATACCTCTCTCAGAAAGGTGTCGGGCCGGCCAATCTTGTACATGATACCGACCACTGCTATGCGATTGTCCGGCGATTGATGCACCAAGTGGATCTCCAGCGCATACCTGCATACGTCACGATGAGAGAACAGGCGCGTCCTTTTTATCCGAACATAAATTACTATGGGGAAATTTTGTATCTGGTCTTTAATTAGCTGACATATCCAGAATCAAGAAAGAGGTGATTTGTGAGCAATCGATCAACCTCCTGCCATCGATGCTGTGTTCCGAGGGGGAGTGCCAGTGGCATTGCTTGAGCTCGTAATCGGTGCCATTGATGCTCAGCCTTCCTGCTCCTTCGGCCCACTCCAGCTGGAGAGTTGGAAGGAGAATGAGAAAGAGAAGAGAAGGAGAGGATGTCACCGGAGAATGAAAAAAAGAGGCAAGAGAGACTGTTTTACCATGATGTCGTGGCCTCTGTTCTTGATGGTGGCAGAGGCGGCCCTGTAGCTCCTATTCAGCCTGCCCAGCTCCGGGAGAACTTTCACCCTCTCGTGGAGCAGATCGATCGGAGACTGCATGTCGCCGTTGCTGCAGCTGGCCCACTCCTCGTGTAGCTCTCCCCAGTGCTCCGGCCCGTTCGGGCTCCCTTCCTCGTAGCTGAACTCCCTCTCATCCTCTGCAGACCTCTCTCAGCTTTGTTAGAGACCTGAAAAGATGATATGCGGATCGGAGGAACTAGTAATCAGAAATACGTACCGACTTCTTGAGCTGCAGATAGATGACTCCAACAGAAGAGGAGGAGGAGGAAGAAGAAGATGAACCTTTCGAACGCCATCTGTCCTCTCATCCTTGGGCTGCAGGGGAAGAGGAAGCCGCACAGGGAGGGAGTTTAAAAAGGTTCGAGAACGAGGGGCGGAGTTTGAAAGTTCAGCAGATGAAAATTATGGAAATGTCACCTAGTTGGAAATATGGAGATCACCTTCCGTTGACGGTCGGCGTAGGAAACGATATAAAAGTCGACCATCGGCGACCATCACCAGGAGGCCGCCTGCCGAGGTAGAAAACTAAGAAAAGAGGCGGAGAAAAAAATAAAGGTTGTGTTCGGTAAGCTTTCTACTTCCCAGAAAAATAGGCAGCATGCATTGGGCAATCTAACCTTCGGACACGTTTTAAAGAAACTGAAGACTCCGTAAGGCTGTAAAAATGCTAATCATCTGCCGTGTCTCTTAAATATACTTGTCCCTTCAAGAAGTTGACTGCTGTGCTGTGACGTGCGCGACGAAGAAAACTTCTCCTTTGAATCTTTCAACGTTTGATGAACTAATTCTATTCCGCCATCGTTCAAAAAAAATTATTCTGCTTGCCATACCAGACAATGCCTTCGTTCCAAAAAAAATAAAATTTGAAGGTAAAACTATGTGGAATACCACGGCGACCGGTCAACTCGTGTGAGTCTGCGATTAGTATTTTCCAATGCATATATGGATATGTATATATAAAGGAAGCTTCATGGTAAAGAAAAGATAATTTACTTGTTCCACAAGAAGGTACATGAGATATAAACTTCCTTTTCCCAATTGCCCGCTGTTGTTTGGTGTTGGAAAATGACCCTCAATATCGACAAATAAGTTGTTTTTGCTCCATTAAATGCTGGTCCACGTAATAAGTATACTTTTCATCACTGCATGTTTAAATTATTTTTATTTTTATTTTAAGATTTTTAATGAAGACTTGAAGTTGAAGACTTACGATTTTAATTAAAAAAAGGTGCACTATGTCCACTTATTTTTAAATAAGTTTTAATATATCGAATAAAATGCCATACTAATAAAAGTGGATTTTAAAATGAGTTATTTAAAAGTTATGTTTTCCAGCGGTAGGCATAATAATGGAAGGGATATCAGTATAATTAAAACGAATCATTGCTTTTTTATTATCAGAGAGGTGTATATAAAGCGTAGAACAGAAGTAGGGATGAAGCAGTGAGGATTCATAATTACGACAAGAGGGGCGTACAAAACTGGACTTCTCTTCCATTGATCGCCTGCAGTGGCCTCGCGTTCTCTCCTTCGTTCTGTACGCATCGGAGAAACCACTGAAATCAAATCAATCGCTGATCTTGCAAATTAGTCGAAGGAAAAAAGGAGAAGGCAGAGAACTCTTACGTCACGGACGGCCTGTCTCAGCAAACCCACTTGCTCCCTCGACACAGTTCATGCAACAGATGAATCACCCAACAAGATCAAATCTTTAAGTCAGTATGGTGGTGGCAAAGATAAAACACCCATGCTGCTGCTACGTACCTTTTCGACGATGGTCCAGACTACACCTTCCCTGCAAGGTGGGGTGGTGAGCGAGCCCTTAAACCCGAAGCGCTCCTCATCCCCTACCTTGATGTGCCTCGGATCCACCAAGCCCACTGTTTTCTCCTCTTCCTTTTTCTCGGCTACCTCTTCAATATCTTCCATCAGCTGCGATGCGTTTTCTATTTTTTTAAATTGTTCAGTGCGTGGGACTCGTTCTCAACTCTCGATCGATCGATAGATTAACTATGTAGTCATATATGTATGCCTCTGCTGGGAAGGCGTCATCAGGTTGGCCAATTTTGTAGATGAGACCGACTAACGCCGTGCGATTGTCTGGCGATTGGTGCACCGTTGATAAATAATTATTATTATGCATTTTGATTTCTGTCTTGTAAGTTAATGCATTACAGTTTACTTTCTGTGGGTGCATGAGGTAGTTTGCAAACGTGCCTAGTGGGAGAAGTTGTTGCAGGTATGTATTTTCTATATATATTTCTTTTACAATCAATAGAAAATATAGACGAAAGGATTTCTTCGTCCAAAACATCTTCCATCATCTCCACTTAAAGAAGAAGAACAGAGAGTTCTTCTTCCAACATTTGGCATCAGAGCTCAGAAGATTCTGTGGATACCTTTTGAAAACGATGATACAAACTCCAGCAAGCGACAAGTTTCCCATCAACAACATGTTAGACATAGGACGACTCAAAACTTCCTCAAGAGGAGGAGGGAGCCTTAATATCTATCCATTGCTAAACAAGGAGGAAACTACACTATGTGGGCAGTTAGTATGTGATCTTTCCTCGATGCACAGGGTGTGTGGGAAGTGATCGAGTCAGAAGACGGAGGACTCCTTGTTGTTGACAAGAAGAAAAATAAGGTGGCATTATCGGTGATTCGTCAAGCATTAGGAGATGAGATCTTGACCATTGTCGCTGATAAAAGGACGGCGAAAGAGACGTGGGATACATTAAAGAATCTCCATACAGGTGATGAAAAGTTTCAAGATGCTAGAATGAATCAATTATGCAGGGAATTTGAGAGACTGCAGATGACCAATGCTGAGACAATTGATGAGTATGTCAACAGACTCTCTTCAATTGTCACGGAGATGAGAAACGTTAGGCGGAGAGTTAAGGAGCAGAGGATCGTTGAGAAGCTCCTGCGGTCAGTACCATCCAAATTTGATCTCATCGCTTGCAACCTGGAGCAATTCAGCAATCTGAGAACGATAACGTTGGATTATGTAATTGGCGCCTTAAAGACCTATGAAGTGAGGCTTAAATTGTCAGCCCCTGTTGAAGAAAATCATGTTCTTTTAACTTTCCAGGTTCAAGATGTGGACGTGGTCATGATAGATGGAGGAGCCATGATCGTGGCAGTGCGAATGGGGATAGTGATGGAGATTGGGACAATAGTTCATCTCCACAGCATGAGAAGCTCAAGAAAGATAAATCACACATCAAATGCTTAAGTGTCATCGCTATGGGCATTATGCCTCAGAGTGCAAAAAGAAGGAAACAGTGTATCTAACTGAGACTAGTAAAAATGAAGAATATCATCAAGTTATGCTAGCTGTAGAAAAAAAAATTGAAGAAAAAGATAATTCTTTTGAAGAATTTGAGGCCTACTCGATGTTGATTGAAGAGCTAAAGCAGAGTCGTATGGAGAAATCAAAATCTGATGGAGAAATCAGAATTCCTCACAAGCCAAGTAGGAATTCTGGACTGCATAGCAGAATCTGAGAACAACAGAGTTCAATCTTGCCCGCTACGAAGCAAACTGTTCGAAATTGCAGGATGTCGAGGGATGCGTCCCCGACGAACAAAGCTCAGAGATACGAGAGTTCCAGTTTACGAAGGACATCATGCTGCAGTTCCCAGCGAGATGAATGAAGTGCTGGGAAAGCAAAGAAGTGCATCTCTGCAGCCACGATGATGGAGTTGAAGCGAGCAGACCTCGACGCAAATTCCGCATTGTTGGCAAAGAACCCTCTCAAGATCGGTGATGGGAGCTCAGATTGTAGCGCCTTTAACACCACTGAAAGCATCGAGAAAGAAAACATAGTCCTCTATTTTGCTTCACATCTCAACTGCTCTGTGGAAGTCAGCGCTGGAGATGGAGATAACCACCTTTGATGCTACCAGAAAGAGGGAAGTTTCAGTTTCTACCCCTTTGCAGGTTCTCAAGGCAGTGATCAAATCAGCAATAGTCGAGATCGAGATTCGAAGAGAAGAGGAGAAGGCAGCGAACGATCTCAAGTCGATGAAAGAGGAGAAGGCCCTGATCGAGAATTCCAGCCTTTTGAGCGAGAATGAGGCGGCGAGAAGGTCGCAGGAACTCACACAGGGACCCGCCAGGTTCTCCAGAGACTTTGTCTCCGAGTTCGAGTTGTTTCTGCGAAGGGAAGCAGAGGCCAAAATGAAATCCATGAGCATGAAGTTGGAGAAGACTTATCCAACATCTTATTCTGTTTTTGATGATGAAGAAGCAGAGGAGATCGACTCGATCCGACCTCCCATGACATTGCAGAAAGAGGAATTTGTCTGCAAAGCCAAGTCAGCCGAGCAAGCTGAGCGCTATGACAAGATGATGGACTCGATGAAGAAGATGGCAGTGCAGAATGTTGAGCTCACGGTGGAGGAGCAAAACCTGTATGATGATGAGGCTGTAATACAACAATTGCACGCCCAAGTAAACAGAGGGAGTGTGTGCATTGTGATGGCTGGAGGACGAGGAGGTGCTTCGGTGCTCAGCCATCTTCAAGAGTTGAAGAAGGTTAAAGCTGAGAATATGCAGCAGAAGGAGATGCTGCTAGATAAGGAGAACGAGTTTCAAAGCATTAGTTAGGAGAACGCTGACATCAAAAGCCAAGAAATGGAATCATCATTCAATGAATCAAACTCTGAGATGTCGAAGGTGTCAGAAATCGAAGTCACAGATGAGTTTGAATCTGATTTAGGTGATGATGATTAAGTACATTCTGAGTTTATGGTTCGACCTGCATTAGTGATCGGCTCCAAAATACAAGGAAAAGATATAACAAGCTTAGGAGGGAGAATGATAAATAATTAAACTTGTATTTTATCATTATTATGCATGTTGATTTCTGTCTTGTAAGTTAATGCATTACAGTTTACTTTCTGTGGGTGCACGAGGTACCTAGTGGGAGAAGTTGTTGCAAGTATGTATTTTCTATATATATTTCTTTTACAATCAATAGAGAATATAAACGAAACGAAAGAATTTCTTCGTCCAAAACATCTTCCATCATCTCCACTTAAAGAAGAAGAACAACAACCGTGTAGATCTCCAGGAGACCTCCATGGATTGGTTCTCTGGCATGACAAAGCCGGGCGTCTCCTTTTTCACTGAAACGTATGGATTGATAAGTAGTCGATCAACCTCCTGCCGTCACGCTATGTTCTGAAGGGGAGTGCCGGCGACATTGCCTGAGCACGCTGAGCGGTGCCCTCGATGCTAAGTGTGCCAGCTCCATCGGTCCACTCCAAACGAGGAGGAAGAGGAAGAAGAGCAGACGGACAGGAGATGCAACTGATCGATGAAGGTTTAGAAGAGGATTCATCGGATAGAGAATCTACTTTTATCATGAGGGTGGCACGGGAGGCCATGTAGCTCCTGCTCAGACTCCCCATCCATGGGGAAACTTCCACCTCGTCGCGCTGCAGATCGATCGGAGACTGCATGTCGCAGCTGCCGCAGGAGGCCCACTCCTCGTGCAGCTCCCCTCAGTTCGGGCCATTCGGGCTCTCCCTTCTCTCCATTTTTCATTGACCTCAATCGATCCGCAATAAGCAAATTTTGGCTTCGGCTGCTTTGAGCTTCGATGTAAATGAGCAAATTAAATTGTCTGCTTCTTCGTTGAAAACTGGACGGCAAATGAGGCGATGAATTAATTTATATATATCATCGTCACTACTTAATTAATTGTACCCTGAAATATATCTAACGAGTCTTCTAACTGATAAAATATTTGAAGTTTTTTTAAAAAAAAATAAAAGATATTTTAAGTTTGCATTATAAAATCCAGCAGCATGGACCCACACGAACAATTTAGTCAAAGTCCTGTCTTTTAGTATTCTGTTGCTGTTGCCTCTTCGCTGTATTTAATATTTGTCCATGACCACTTATAGTTAAATGCTTGTGGAAGGCAAGTTGTGCACAGCGGCTCTAATAAATTATCTCTAGAATCATCACATGGAACAAAAAATACAACTCTAAATTTAAAATCAATCACTAAAAGAATCAACCAGAGGCGTTTAAGTAATGAGGATTAATCATCGACGGTTGATGAGGATGTGCAAGAGGCACCTAATCTTTCTTGACGATTCTTTGTCCATTTTTTCTGTGTATGTCTCGCATCTGTCTGTCTGTCCCACCCAAAACGTCTCTCCCAAACTTCTCATATTAGGTGTTGACTCCTGCGCTCTCTGCTGCTCTCATGGACTTTTTTTTTCTTACGTGGAAGTAGGAAAAAGTAGCAGGCTGCTACTTTGTTCTCTTATTTCTCATCCAGCGAACAAAACCCATCCTTAATCCTCACTTTAATTAACTGCTCACTCGGACATCTAGACCTGCAGCAGCATTTATGATGAAATGAATGCTCTTATTGATTACACATTCAAATTTATGTACTCAGATTGAGGCGCCCAGGACAAGAAACGACGGCTGCTGGTGCTCCTGCTTCGAGTTCCAGCTGCAGATATGGATCTGATTTAATTAATCAACTAGAACATGAGCAGAGTGATGCCAAGAAAAGCGCTTTATACTTTTCCTTCATTATCGACATATTATATTGCACTACACGATCTCCTTAATCAGCTTAATATATAACGTTGCTCTCTTTTTTTTGTTTTTAAATTATACGTAGAACACACACTGATATCACGGGCGGAAGATGCAAAAATTAACCATGGCGGAAGAGAATTAATCGATCCTAAACAGGCACCGTCCGGTTGTGAGCAGCTACGGTTTCCATCTCCTCCTCCTCCTCGTTCTCGCCGGACATCTCCTCGAGCGACTTCCCCTTCGATTCAGGCACCAAGAACGTAAAGACGAGGCCCAGAAGATTGCACGCCGCGAGCACGAAGAGGGCGTTCCGCACGCCGATTCCGGCCGGGTAGCCCTTGTCCCTCTTCGTGGGGTCCTTGCTCTGCGCCGCGTAGAGGAACCCGAACGCGCCCACGATCGCCCCGGCCTTGCCCGCGGCCGCCGAGATGCCGTGGCACGTCGACCGCAGCCGCGCCGGGAAGATCTCCGCCGGCACGATGAAGGTGGTGCTGTTGGGGCCGAAGTTGGCGAAGAAGAAGGTGAAGCCGTACATGATGACGAAGCCGATGTGGTTGCCCTTGGTGGTCCAGTGGTGGTAGGGGATGGCGAGGCCGAGAATGAAGACCGTCATCATGAAGAAGCCCATGACCTGGATGGCGAACCGGCCGATGATGTCGATCAGGGCGACGGTGAACCAGTAGCCCGGCACGGTGCCGCAGAGCGCGATAAGGGTCTGCGCGCGGGCGATGCGGAACACCTCCTCGATGGCGTTCATGGTGTTCGCCTTGGGGATCCACCCGATGGCGCTGAAGATGTCCTTCTGGAACAGGTTCTGGCTGTAGAAGGCGATGTCGAGGAGGAACCAGGTGGTAGCGGTGCCGACGAGGTGGAGGCCGTGGCGGCGGACGAACTCACGGGAGAAGAGGCCGAAGGCGTTGGCCTCCTTCATGGTCAGCTGCTCCACCTTGGCCTGCTCCTCGACGATCTCCACCTGGAGGACCCTGGACATGTCGGCCGCCGCCTGCTTCGCGTTCTTGGCGACCAGGGCGGTGTACCGCGCCGTCTCCGGCATCTTCATCCGCCAGTAGTAGGTAAGCGCCGCCGGGAGCGCACCGAGCATGAGGATCAACCTCCAGATATAGTCGGCCTGCGCCACCGTCGAGCCGGCCCGGTCGTCCGAGTAGGCCGGTGCGTCGAAACGGTTCTTGAAGGCAGAGGAGATGACGAGAGCGACGATCCCGCCGGTGAGAATGCCAAATCCCTGCATGGCGAAGACAGCGGCGATGAAAGCGCCGCGGGTCTTCTTGTTGGCGTACTCCGACATGATGGTGGCGGAGAGCGGGTAGTCGCCGCCGATGCCGAAGCCGAGCCAGAAGCGGAAGAAGCAGAGGGTGGCAATGACGCCCTTGGCGCTGTGACCGAAGGAGAGGCCGGAGGCCACGGAGCAGATGACCATGAGCATGAGCGTCATGCCGTAGACCTTCTTCCGGCCGAGCTTGTCGCCGAGCCACCCGAAGAAGAGCTGACCGGTGAGCGTGCCGCAGAAGGCGACGCCGTTGACGGCAGCGGAGACGTTGGGCGGCAGCGTGCCGGGGGACGACGAGGTGGGGTCGAAGTAGTAGATGCGACCAAGGAGCTTGGAGACGAGGGAGATGCAGAACAGGTCATAGGCGTCGGTGAAGAAGCCCATGCCGGCGATGAGGATGGCCGTGAAGTGATACCATTGCGTCCTGGCGAGGTCGAGCGCGTTCAGCACCTGAAGCTGATCTCCAGCCATTGCGGCGGCACTTCTCCTCTGCTTCCCACTTCCTTATCAAAACCTGCAAGCAGTAGAACAAACTTCAACTCCCAGTAATTTAATATCCTCCGCCATTCGAGAACAATTCAGAAGCTGCAAGATGGCGGACAGCTAGAATTAAGCCACTTGTTCGATCTTCCTACGACACCGTAGCATAAAGAAGCGGGGATCCACGAGTTCAAACTCAAAAAGTTTAACAACAATCACCCGATAGAATATTCCTCGGCACTAGGAAAAGTGAAGCAGGGAAAAAGGAGATAAAGATCACACCATTCACAACTGAGTCGAGGACAGACATGGAAGATTCAAGCAGAGAAAAGAGCATCCAACAATAAAAAAGTGCACACAGAGTAAAACATTTTCTAAAAAAAACAAAAAACACAGCAGCAGCAGCAGCAGCAGAAGAAGAAGAAGTACAAACCTGCTTTGAGAAGAAAAGGGGATGCTCGCTCAGTCACAGGAACCAGAGGAGGAGGAGGAGGAAGAGGAGAAGGGAAAGGTTGATCTGAGGCTTGGAGAGGAAGGGGAAGGGGCGAGGGGTGCATTAATAGCAAGCATATCGGGAGTCGCCCATGCCTGGACTCTCCGTAGTCAAAGTCAACTATTATCATTTGTGATGGAAGAGGGATATGGGTCATTGACTCGTGAGATGAGAGTGGGTCGCTCGTCGCTGTCTCCCAACTCGCAGTTCCCGATTCCCACCAAGCTCCATCTGTTTCCTCCTTCCTTCCTTCTTAGGCCCACCCATTCAGTCAACCGAGAGTCTGCATTCGCACAGCATTTTCTATTTCTTTTCTTCACAGAAAATATCATTAGAAAATAAGAGCACGGTTAATTATAAAAAAATACCTTTTTTTTTGTCAAAAATCAAGCCGACCTTGATGCGAGATACTTGATGACGATTGATTGATTGATTTCTTCCTCTGTCTCATGGGTTGCGTGCCTGCCGAATATATTAAGCACGCAGTACAAGGTATGAGGTATATCGTAGATACATCATACACGTATGCCAACACCTTAAGCTTGCTCATAATTATTATCACTGTAATTAACCTCTTAACTTAATTGGTGGGGATCAATCAACTTGCACCCTACTAAATGCTACAATAAGTAGCAGCACATGCACGCGTTAAACCGCTCGCATGGTGGGGTTTATTGTATTCCCTGCATGAGTATGCCTGCACGGAGACTCATCTAACCAAACCAGAATAAATTAGCACACGAAATAATTAATTACTAAAGTAAGGATAAAAAGCAAAAGCAGCAAAAAAAAATATCGTTATCGTCCCAGGGAGAGAGAGGAGATGGAATCGAACTGTTGAGGAATATTCCATATCCCCTCATGATTGCAATAAATATTTATTCACGACGTGAACTCATCACGACGACGATGAACAGTTAATAAATAAAATAAAAATTAGACATATGTTTTCTTCTTATTATTATTATTCTCGGTCTTGATTCGTTGACCGAGGCAACTACTTATTAAGTCGTCGCTTCCATTACGGAAGACGCGTAGGCCGCGCCATTTATTGCGTTCACTCCAAAGCAATGAAAAATATACTCAGCAAAATACCAAAGTTGATGAATTCCTCAGCATAAATTAATATATCAACGTAAGGTGTATAGGTTTACTTATATTAAGTTAATATTATAAGGTTTGTTCGTGCAGTAGGTACGTTGTATTTTAATACTCATTTTTCCTAATCTACATTTAAACTTCACTGGTTTACGAGTTTCTTGTACGTCGGGTAAGTTTGAATTTGTCAGGATCGAGATTTTTAATGTACTATTTTCCGTATTCTATATGCTATGACGATGCTTGTATTTAGTATGTACAAGGATCACGCGGTACATTGACTTCCAATCTGATCTAAGTTTAATTAATAGATCAGTTTTTATATCTAAACATTGACTTAGTACAGTGATAATTACTAGTCGTATTATCATTACTATTAAAATCAAATAAAAATATAAAATGATACTAAATGCGGACGATGAGCGCCGCGGGGCGCCGCATTTTTTTGCATAAAGCTGTACGCGATCACCAAAATCTTATCCCATTAATTGATTAAATGGGTCAAATGTGTCGCCAAATATTTTTTTAATAAATATGACGAAGAAGTGAGTCGAGCATGATGGCACGAATACCCCCCCTCCCAGTTTTATATATGCACGTATATATAAAGAAAGAAAGAAAGAAAGAGAGAAAGAAAGGCACCGAAGAAGAGCACAAGTCAAGCCGCATTTTTTAGACCAAGCGGCGAGCGCATGAAGTTTTAAGTCCAAAAGGCCGGACGACGGTGGGGACCCTCGGAAAGGTCAACCATTCATCCCCTTTCAACTTTCTCTCTCAACGTCACCGTTTACACTGCGTCCTAATTCCATCGGGCGGTAAAGCGCAACCGGAGATGGGAGTCAAAGCTCGCTTTTGCAGAATTAAGATCGATCCACGTCTAAAGCATGCTCGAATATTTCTGCCCCTTTAAAAGTCGTTTAAGATATGTAGATTTTTCTTTCCTGCTGGACCAGCCTGCGATCCTCTCATCAGCCGACGAGTTTGAGCCGCTCACTCAAGTAGCAGTCTTCGTAAGGCTTGGATTTCGACCGAGCATATCTCGCTCGGGAGCTCGCTACCGTCCATCAATCACACACTCGGCACACAGTAGGCCGGAGGAGGACGTTTCGGCATTTTTTATGCAGTATACATCCATCCATCTCTCTCTCTCTCTCTATATATATATATATATAAACTGAAAAGTCAATTCTTTTTTAGACTATAAACAGTTGGAAAGAAAAGATGATTGGTGGCACTGCGAAGCTCCATGGAGTCCACAATCCACACGATAGGAAAGGAGGAGAGTGCCTGTGAGAATATTACCAAAGCTGGTGGTGTTTCAAATGGACTGACATTTTTCGATCTGAAACGTACCAGAAATTTAAAGGACTGGATATCAAGCAGGGCCATGGAGGAATCTGATTATATCTGTTGTCAGCCTCGCAATACCAAGAGAATCAGTAAACACTTGATTAAGGGCGGATTTAGAACATAGGAATACTTGATTTATCACACAATTCATTAGATTGGCCATTCGAGCAGAAGAAAAAGTAATCATTGAGTATGGAGGATTTATGTAAGCCTAAAGCTTGTTTCGACCTGATTTCTACCGGGTACTGGGAAGTTCCAAGCACCAGCTGGGTAAAGTTTGGGGCCTGCTTTGAAGAGTCTCAGAACAGATCGAGGATCCTAGTTCATAAACTCTACGATGTTATTTTATGAGAATATTCGGGAGTGCATGAGTTAAGTAGTATCCACAGGATTCAACATTTTATCAGGTCAGCTAACAGTTAAAATACGGTGCCAACGTTAAAGCAACCACAGCAATTATTTTTTGTCTTCTGCAAAAAATACACCAGCTGCCACCGTCTCTTCTGGGACTGGGGACAACGAAGAAGTCACGCATTGAGACGTGCACAGGATATTTAAACAAAAAAAAATTATAAATGTACTGTATGTCGCCGGCAACAGCCTGGGGCGTGCAGGAGTTAAATCATTGATTCTGCAGCACCGCAGATGAGATGATGCTTTTCTCACTGCTAGCCGACACGACCGTCTTCACCGGCATCTTCCTCACCGCCCTCCTGCTCATCGACTGCTGCCGGCACTCGTCGAAGACGTAGTTCGAGTGCTCGGTGTGCTGGAAGGAGTCCCACGAGCAGGAGAGGGCTGGAGCTGCATCGACGTTTGGCTCCAGTTTCAACGCCGACTGCCCATCATGCAGGTCGAAGATGCTCAGCATGCAGTGGATCCCGGTCATTTGTGAGATCAATGTATGCCATTGTACCTGACGCGAACGGCGACGCCTCTTGCGAAGGATTGCAGGTCCTTGAAGAAGACGCTCCGCAGCCCTGCACGGTTTCATTAACAATGAGGGGAACCCTGGAGAGAGCCGGAAGCTCCCCGAGCCTATTGGATCGACGACCGGAGTTTGATGAAGTTGGTATAGGTGGCGCCGTCGGCGACAGCGTGATGGGGTGTGGCTCCGACGGAGATGTGGGTCGGCGTCGGAGAACAGGGTGACCCGAACGCGGGCTCCCTTCCAGTGCTCGAAACGAACAACGGCGGCAGCAGCGGGCGGAACCTCCTCATGTCCCGAATGTATTTTGTATTTTAATATATATGGTTAAAACTATACACGAAGTTAATGAATTTAATTAAAAAATATAAAAGGATGAATTTTCCTTGAATAATTATTAACGTATCCTCATTTTCCTTGAATAATAATTGGGTAAATAATGGCGTGAAATGATTTTAAATTTAACAAGCATCCATGTGGACGACAACGATCCATTGGACCTGACAATTTTGGTTGGAGTTCAAATGCTCTACCCAGAAGTCCTTAGAACTTACACTATTCGAGGCGGCTCGATGGTCGCCTGCAATCGATCTCCGTCGTCCACAGAGTTTCTCGCTCATCCGAACCGTCAATTGATTACCAAATGGGCGACCAACTTCTCCATATCGTGGATGGGCAGCGCCAGGCCCACCTCGATGCCGCCCTCCTCCGCCCGGCTCTCCGCCAGCGAAAGCGCCCCCGTCCGTTCGATGGACACCAACTCCACCTTGCTCGGCCGCCCCCACCCGAAGTCGACCTCGTACACGCCCAACTTCGGCGACCCGGCCACCGTCAAGGCCTTCATGCCGGCGTACTCATGCACGTCTCGGATCCATCGCTCTGCCCCTTGGAATGCTCCCTCCCCCAGGCTCCGTATCACCTTCCAGATCTCGTCGGCTGCCACGGCCGCCCCGTCGTCACCGGCAAGCGAGCTCCTCTCCGTCTCGACCCGACAGATGCCGAGGCAATTGCCGAAGTAGTTTGGCGGCAGGGGAGGGTGCGTCCGCGCTCGGCAGCCGGTCACGAAGCCGAAATAGGCCTTCTCCTCGCTCGTATCTCCTCTGATTTCCTCCACCGCCGCCCACATTTGCCCGCAGACCAACGCGTACGTCGACGCCTCCGCGGCCGTGCTTCTGGTGCGCGTCGCTCGGCGCCTGAGCTTGTCGATGGCGTCTCGGCCGAAAACGAAGGTGGCCAGCTTGACTCCGGGAACGCCCGTTAAATCCCACGCACCAAGACTTGGATCTCCTCTCAGCGACTTAAGGTCCTTCCAGAAGACGTCCCGCAGCCCTGCTTCGTCGGTGACGACGCTACGGTCGAGGAAAGGCACGAAGGGTCCGGCGGAGACAGCCGGAAGTTCGCCGAACCTGTGAATCGACGACCAAAGTTTCATGAAGTTGGTGTAGGTGGAGCCATCGGCGACGGCGTGGTCAACGGTGGTTCCAACGCAGACGCCGACACCGACGAACAAGGTGATTTGAAGTGCGAACACGGGCTTCCTCCCACCAGCAGCGAGCAACGGCGGCAACAGAGGACGGAACCTCGTGATGTCCCGCGGGTGGTCTCCGGACAAGTCGTGGAAGTCGTCCCGGTTGGCGGCGACCGTGAGGGAGACGAAGTCGGCTTCGGAGCAGAGGAGCTCCGGCTGTTTAGCATCGGAGAGGATGAGGCACCCGGCGAGGGGAAAGTAGTAGCGGAGGGCTAGAGACAACGAGCGCTTGAGGCGGGGTAGCTCGTCGTCGTCGAGATCGGCGAGCTCGTAGAAGAAGAGGCGTTGCACGGGGGGAAAGCGGTAGAAGATGAGGTCAAAGAAGGTCAAGGGGAGTGAGGATGGGCGACCGGGCGAGCCGGCAGGAGGAGGGGAGATCCGGCATTGCTGGAGCACCTCGAGCTTGTGGTTGTGCTGCGATGGTGCCGACATGGATGTGCTGAATGGAGTAATCTTCACAGAGGGATGCGATTATATCCGTGCGCTCGTGGCACAAAAACATCACGTTGTAATGAAGAACCACTGACTCTTTCATCGCTCTCTCTCCCTCTCCCGACAACAAGCCTCAATGCATTCTTGGGACGACCCAATTTTTCTTGATTTATCAAAAAATTATGAAATAAAATGATTTGGGATCAGCAAGTGGGGCTGCAGTTGGGCCTTTTTGTGTTGCCTCTCTAAAATATCGTCTTTTACATCTACTGCAGACTTACTGGGTGGAGCATGATTAGGCTAACTGGCACACGCTGTGCATTTTAGTATATTGGGTGGAGCGCGATTGGACGAATTGGCAGGTGCGCGCGGAGCATTTAGTGTGTCAGATGGAGCACGATTAGACTGACTGGCACGTGCGGAGCATTTAGCATTCCCGTGCTCAGCATGGGCTCACCATTTGATCAAGTTAACTTACGTTTAATCGAGTTAACACGAGGCAACCAATTTAGATTAACTAGACCTTCATCGGCACAAAGGTGTAATCTTATTCCTTGCGCAAGCAACGAAGTGACCTGTTTAGATTAACTCATTCTTCACCGATACAAGGTCATTGTTTATCTCATTTCCTGCGTGATTAATAGGACAATGACGTATTACCTCCTTCCAATTTAGATTATACTGTACTGCTAGTTACGAAGATATAACTCTTTTTTAAGAAAATAAATTTTATATTCTGATGAGTAAGATAATAAAAAAGTAAATGTTAATATAAAAATACATACACACCGAATACACTCTTATCTAATTAGAGTGATGAGATAGATTTTTATATGGTAAATTATGAATTTAATACTATATTATATTATGGATCTAAAAAGTATTCACTCATGTAATCCATTCGTTGACGGAGTTCAGAAGATGGAATGTGCAAAAATATATTAATAAATATCTAGTAATTTTAGATCTAATGAGTATATTTGTAATTTTAATTATCTTAAATATCAGCATTTATCTTATTTAATTTATGCTCTCTATATGTATTGTATTCTCTTATAATTTATATCAAGGGCTATACTCCTTGTTTGTAAAGAAAAAGATAAAAGAGACAATTTGTCCGTGTGATTTAAAATATCAAGGTCATCCATCTTTTTGGCCAAAGGAAAGTGATTTGGAAGACGAGCAATGACAAGAAGGGTGATGTTATCTGCTATGGCTTTATTTTTTAAGCAGTATGTTCTTGGGACATGTGGAGACAGGAGATCCAGCTCAGTATTCAATGCAAGATAGCAAGAGCTGATGGACTAGGACCACTTTCATGGACTCATTTGTGCACGAACCTTTCTGAAGTCGGGCACATTTCTGGATCGTTCCGGAATTTAACTATGATAATATCCAACAGTTTAGATCAAATAGAATAAATTGTGGATCCGAATAAATAAGATTACCGCCTGAATAAAAAGGCTCTTCTTAATTCCAGAATATTAAATAGCAGTTCTTATCCGCTGACGTACGAATATGGAATTTATTTAGGATACGACGCTGAATAATTGGGAATCATCCCAGAAGAGCTCTGAGACCTTCGAAGAAACAAGCACCGAATGCATCCACATCCTCCTTGGATGTCACCAATCCTATCTCTAACCCGCCCGTCTCTTCGTCCCTGTTCTCCGCCACCGAGATGTTCTCCATCCCCCTTACGGAGGTCACCTCCACCTTCTCCGGTCTCCCCCACCCGAAGTCCGTCTCGTAGACCTTAAGCCTCGCCGCCCCGGCAACAGACATCGGCCGCTGCGAGAAAAAGTACATCAGTCTGTCCGCCGCGCCCGCTGATGAGCTTTCGACCCCCTCGGTTTTGAACCTCTCGATGGTTCTTCCCATGGCTTCGCAGGCCGTCAAGAACCCGCCGTCGGGGTTCGTGATCTGGCTCGCCTTCGCCTCCACGAAGCAGGGGATGATGCAGCTCCCGAAGTACTCCTCCGGCAGAGGTGGGCTCATACGCCCCCTGAAGTCGGCGGCGAAGACCGCATGGGAGACCTCGTCTCCGTCCATGCCACGCGCTCTGGTGATGCACGTCCACACGTACGCGTACACCACGACGATAGTGGAGCAGTGGAAAGGCTTCATCTTGCGCACCTCTGCTCCGGCCAGCACCAATTTTTTGAGCTTTTCAATCTGCTGTTGGCTGATGACGAATGTGGCGCAGCGTCGGCCGACTTCGTCAGCGGCCACGGCCGGAACCGAACGCAGCGCGTCACGTACTCTCCTATCGAGATCGCTATAGACCGAGTACAGCCTCCCGCCGGGATCCGAGCAGAGGGATTTATCGATGACCGGCGGCGGCGAGACCACCGGGACCAATCCACCCGACCGGCAAGCGGAGGCCCACGAGGCCACGAAACGCATGGTGGTCGAGCCGTCAGACGCGCTGTGGTGAACGGCAACGCCGATGGCCACGCCGCAGCCCGGGAACACAGTCGCCTGCAGGGCCAGCACCGGTCTGTCGGCGTCGTCGTCGGGTCTAGGCAGCTGGGCGACCATGGGTTTCAGCTGCGCCATCTCACGCTCGTTCCGGCTGGAGAGGTGGTCGAAGTCGGCGTCGTACTCCGCGAAGGTGAAGGAGACGGAGTCGCCGTCGGCGTAGTGGAGCTCGTACCGGCAGTCGTCGTCGTCGCTGCTTCCTGCAGAGCGACGGATCTTACCGGCGAGGGGGTAAAAGTGGAGGAGAGCGAGGGAAAGGGAGTGCTTGAGGTCGGGAAGGACGGAGTCGATGAAGGAGGCGGTCGACGAGGTGGACGGAGGAAGCCGGTAGAAGAAGATGCGCTCCACCGGAGGAAGATGGAGCCAGATGATCTCGCCGAAGGTGATCGGGAGGGAGACTTCCGCCACAGAGCTGGGAGGCGGCGAGACACGACATGTTTCGAGAACTCTACAAGCCGGCAGCGATGCCATCGGAGGAGATGGGAGTTCGTTTGATGCGAGAGCAATGAATGAGGACTGAAGTGACCATTATCAAAGGCAACGAGGTCAGACCGAGCAGCAGCAGTCCAACACGTAGGGTTTACCATCAGGCAACGCCATGTGTGCGTCTTCGCTGATGCCGAACAAGTCGATCTGAACCGTCTAATAGGCGCACCAAATGCGGCATCAGGACGATATGACTAATCTTTAGCTCTGTAGATTCTGAATCTAGAAACAAGTCCTTTTCCCCTCCGAATGATGATATCGTAGCAGGAATATTTCCTCGTTACTGTGCTACCCACCGTAAGAAATCATAAAAATACTTATTAAATTATGATATTTTTTTAATGCATGATGGAGGATCATATTTTTTTCTCAAAGGTGAAGATTATACAGTGTTCTGTATATTTTAAACTCATTGTTGGTCTCTTCTCGATGTGAACGACAGGGATGATCCATGGGATGGAACCACATCATCTTGTTCAAGCGTTCAATGCTCTAGCAAGAAGTGGGAAGAACTTACACTGTTCGGTGCAAACCGTCCGCCAATCACCAAGCAGGAAGCAAACTTCTCCGTCTCCTTGCTCTGCAGCGCAAGGCCCACCTCGTTGTCGCCCGGCTCTCCGCCGGCGACAACGCCCGCGTCCTCTCTCGATGGCCACCAACTCAACCTCTTTCGGCCGCCCCCATCCGAAGTTGACGTCGTACGCACCCAGCTTCGGCGACCCGGTGATACACCCCCGATAGAACAGTCCTCAAATTCTTTTCGCCAACAGGACTTCGAAGGTACGGCGCAATGCTATTGAGACGTGTTGTGCCTCACGTGCATGCAGCGACGTCTTCTTCTTCGCTGCACACGATACGGAAGGATGGATCGAACACAGATGCTAGCGGAAATCCCAGGGAACACCAACTTTTTCAATGTGAGGGGGAAAGGTATGCAGCAGCGATGCTGCACCGTTAAAACCCCCTCCAACACTCTATTATGCACAAGCTTTACAAGCAGAAGGGCCGTCGGGGACAGTCCCCTCCGACGACCGGAAAACCACGGACGGGAAGCACAGGTCGCTTCCCGTCACCTTGCTCGCTCGACCCTCTCTGCTCACGCCGGAACGGAATGCACGAAGTCGCCGCTGCTCCTCTGCTTCGCGGCCTCCTTGCACGAGCGGACTCCCCACACTCGCTCTGCAATCTCGATCGCCTGCTGCGAATCCTCAACTCTCGCCGGAACAGAGGAATCTGCAATCCTCTTTCCCTCGCTGCTCTCGCTTACCGAGTAGAGATGCTTCGTCGCCCCGCGAAGGAGCCTTCTGTTCTCTCCTCCTGAAGTCGCGGCATCATCGGACGAGCAGATGGGGCGTTGTCCGGCCCCATCGCGCATGCCTGAAACAAGGGAGACATCCATCCCTCATTAAGAGGGATGGGGCGTAATCTCGCCCATCACTGCCCTCTAATCTTCACCCATCTTGGCCTCCTTGCTGAGATGGTGTGTGAGGTGGCGTCCCTGCTGACCAGCGAACGCAGCAGCTGCGTTCGCGTGTGTTGGCGGCTGCACCTTCGAACGCTGCAAGCTTCGCAAGTATTCGCCGCCTCCTGCAGCTCCATGGTGGTGCGGTTGGACTTGGATGCGGGGTTCCTGCTCCCCAAGTCGGGCGCGCTTCATCTTCCGTGAACGCCCCTCGCACCTGCGCCTTCAAGGGTGTAATAAGGCTCCCCCTCTTGAAGACGTCGACGCCCTCGTCGACTCTCCCTCGAGGTAAGCCTTGATCAACCTCTCAAATTGCCACAACGTGGCATCACGCTCCCAGCTCGCTTCCTCCTCCGGCCGATCCTTCCATTGAACTAAATATTCGGTATTGCCTTGTGGGGTTGTGCGCCTCCCCACAATCTTCTCCGCCTTTCTGCGGAACTCCTTCGTCACTGCCGGGTGAGGTCGAACGACCTGCTCCCGATCTGGATCAGCATCCTCATGGAAGGCTTTGAGGAAGGAGACATGGAACGTGGGGTGGAGACGCAGCCTCGTCGGAAGCTGAAGTTGGTAGGCAACTTCGCCGACCCTGCGCACCACCGGAAAAGGACCGTCAAACTTCGGAATCAAACCTTTATGCAGTTTGGTTCCACGGGCCTTCTTACACATCTGGGGCGTCAACTTTAATAGCACCAGATCGCCTTCCTTGAATTCGCGAGGCGTCCGATATTTGTCCGCACGATTCTTCATACGATGCGCGGCTCGCTCGAGGCTACTCTGCGCCTCAGCAATCTGCTTGCCCCTATCCCGAATGAAACGGGAGGCAGCTGGGCACCTTCCTTCGCTGGTCGTCCGGGCTAGCTCGGCTGGAAAAAGTGGTTGCTGCCCATACACAATCTCGAACGGAGATTTGCCTGTAGCGGAAGAACGGTGAGTGTTATAAGAAGACTGAGCGGCATCCAGAAGAGTTACCCAGTTCTGCTGCGACGCCGTCATAAAGTGTCGCAAATACTCCTCTAACAAGGCGTTAATCCGCTCGGTCTGACCGTCCGTCTGCGGATGATTCGCCGTAGAGAACTTGAGCCTCGTCCCCAGTTGCTCAAACAGCGCAGTCCAGAATCTCCCGGTGAAACGGGAGTCCCTGTCGCTGACGATGTCCTCCGGCAATCCGAAATAGCACACTACATGCCAGAAGAAAAGAGTGGCCGTCTCCTCGGCCGTCGCCTGCTCCGTCGTCGGGACGAACACGACGAACTTGCTGAACCTATCTACAACATCAAAAACAGCAGAAAGTCCGCCAACTTTAGGAAAGGACTTTACAAAATCCATCGAAATGGATGTCCATGGCCGACTGGGAATAGGAAGAGGTTGCAGCAGTCCCGCCGGTCGACTACGCTCCGTCTTGTCCTTCTGGCAGATGCCGCATGTCTTCACGAACGCTTCTACATCGCGTTCCATGCGTGCCCAATAATACGAACGCGCCAACAGGCTGCACGTCCGCTCGACTCCGGGATGACCCGCCCAAGTCGAGTCGTGGCACTCGGATATCAGAATCCGTCGAAGATGAGTGGAAGCTGGAATGACTTGACATCCACCAGTGGTCTGCAGCATCCCGGCTTCGTCAACCCAAAAACGATGGGTGCTGCCATCGAGCGCCTGCGCCAACAAGGCTTGATATGCCTTGTCCTTTTCTGCGGCCACCTGGATCTGTTGCATCAGATCGCTCACAGCGCGGGTGCTGATCGCGCTGAGCCTCCGGCTAAGAGCATCCGCCGCTTGGTTGTGCCGGCCCGGTCAGTGCTCCCACTGGAAATCAAACTCCGCGAGCAGCTCCTGCCAACGAGCTTGCTTCGCCGAGAGTTTCTTTTGGGTGGTGAAGAACGTATTGGCGACGTTGTCCGTCCTCACCACGAAGGGGTTGCTGAGCAAGTAGACCCTCCATATGCAAAGACAGTGCACGACGGCGAGCATCTCCCGCTCGTGTGCACTATATCGCTGCTCCGCTGGGTTGAGTTTGCGGCTTTCGTAGGCTACCGGGTGGCCTCCTTGAACAAGTACTCCACCGAGAGCCCTCTCTGAAGCGTCGGTAATCACCTCGAAGGGCTGATAGAAATCCGGTAAAGTTAGCACGGGCTCCGTGCTAAGTCGGCGCTTCAGCTCGTCCATCGCCACCTGCTGCTGTTCTGTCCATGCCCAATCGCATTCTTTCCGAAGCAAGTCGGTGAGTGGTGCCGCTAGCTGCGCAAACCCCCGGACAAACTTCCGGTAATAGTTTGCCAGCCCCAAGAATGATCGCAGCTCCGAGGGATTCGTCGGTGCAGGCCACTCGCAGATGGCCCGAATTTTATCCAACTCCATCCGGACAGTGCCACCTCCGATACGGTGCCCCAAAAATGCGATCTCCTCCTACGCGAACTTGCATTTATCCTTGCGCAGAAATAATTGCTGCTGTCGGAGCTTGCTGAACACCATTTTCAGATGCTGCAAATGTTCCTCCATATCCCTGGAATACACCACGATGTCATCTAAATAAACGACAACGAAGTGATCGAGATACTCACGAAACACGTCCGTCATCAGGTTGCAGAATGTCGCCGGTGCATTGGTGAGGCCGAACGGCATCACTAAGAACTCATACGACCCATAGCGCGTCACGCAGGTCGTCTTTGCTTCTTCTCCCTCGGCAATCCGCACTTGCCAATATCCTGACCTCAGATCAAGCTTGGAGAAAACTCGCGCACGAGTTAGCCGATCAAATAAGTCTGCAATGAGGGGAATGGGATACCTGTTCTTCACCGTGACCTTGTTCAATGCACGGTAGTCCACGCACATACGCAATGTGCCGTCCTTCTTCTTCTGGAAGAGAACAGGTGCATCGAAGGGTGCCTTCGATGGTCGGATTAATCCGGCCTCAAGAAGATCATCGAGCTGCCGCTTCAGCTCGTCCAGCTCCGCAGGAGCCATACGATAAGGCGCTTGGGCAGGCGCCTTCGTCCCCGGGAATAACTCGATGCGGTGGTCAGTGGGGCGTCGAGGAGGTAATGCCCGTGGTAGCTGGTCGGGCATTCGATCAGTAAACTCCTCGATGACAGCCTGCGCCGGAGTCGGGATGCTCCGCTCCTGCTGGTGGGGCGCAGGATCATCACGAACAGAGGCTAAAAAGGTCGCCTCTCCTTGCTTAATACCCCGGACCAGCTGCATCGCCGAGAGAAGAACGGTCTTCTGTGATGCAGATCCGCCGGAGGTTGTAACATTCACCGTCTCCTCCTTTTGGCACGCCTTAATGAATCCTGCATTCGGAGGTTCAAGAAGCATTATACCTCCGAGGCAAGGCGCCACCATTGCGCGGGTCTGCATCAAGAATTCGGACCCAAGAATCAGTCCGAAGTCGTCTAGTGGAATGGCGGTGAAGTCGATGGTGCCGTGCCAATGTCCTATCATCGCGGGCACATGACGCACGACGCCGGTGACTCCAACCGGGTGTGCGTTCACCATCTTCACACGTGTGGGGTTGTCCACCACGCGTAGCTGCAACTCTCGGGCAAGTTCCAAACTGATGAAGTTATGTGTTGCGCCGGTATCGACCATCGCCTTGCATGGTCGCCCATTGAGCTCCATGGCGACGTACATCAGCTGCGGTTGGGGATGCGCGGCTGCAGCTTGTGCAGCGTTAAGTCGCTGCAAGGGTGCAACACGGGCCAAGGTGTTGCAGTCCGTCGCCGGCGCGGGTGTAGCTGCAGGTTCATCGCGATGCACCTGAATCGCCGCCGCTGCACGGTCTCGATGAGGGCATCTCCTCGTGAAGTGCGGCCCCTTGCATATCTCGCACCGAAGTCCCTGCACGGGTCCCCGTTGAGCAGGGCCCGAGCCTTGTCCGCAGGCGAATTTTCTACACCCACGACCTCGTCCACGCGCGCCTCCACCTCTGCCTCGCGGACGTGGAGGTCTCTGCGCTTGATACAGCAGCGGGCTGTGTTGACGCGGCGGCCGCTCCATCTCAGCAGGTCGGGAAGAAGAGGCCGCCCGCTTGTCCATCAACCCTTCGGCGATCAGCTGCGCCTCCTTCAAAGTTACGACGTCTCTCCGCTCCAGCTCCTTACACGCCCATGGTTGAAGGCCGTTGAGGAAGGCGTAGAGCTTATCGGCTTCAGCCATATCTCGGAGATCCAAGATGACGTTGTTGAAGTCTTGGATGTATTCCCGGATAGATCGCGTCTGTCGGAGTTGACGCAGCCGATGGCGGGCTGTTCGAGCTGCGTTCACCGGGAAAAATTGTCGCCGCAGCGCTTCCTTCATTGCTGCCCAATCGGTGATGGGTTTGGCAGTCTCCGAGGCGTTCGGATCAGTCTCGAGATGCCACCATAGCTTTGCATCGCCAATCAAATAAGCAGCGGCAATGGGAACTTGGTCGGCTGGATCGATGTGGGCGGAGGTGAAGTACTACTCCATATCCCACATATAATTGTAAACCCCCCCACCTTAATAGATTAGATTTTTAGGAAAAAAAAAAATCAGTCCGGTTCACCTGAACCGGCTAGCCGGCCGGTCCAGCTGAACCGGCTCGAACCCGGTTCGAGATAAAAACAACGCGAGCGAGAAGAGGCGCGATTCTTCCCACTCGCGTCGTCTTCTTCCTCGCCTCCCTCTTCGGCAGCAGCAGCGGCGACGCCAACCCTTCTGCCGCCGGTCGCTGCTCGTCGCCGGTGGCTGCCCGCCGCCGCCCATCGACCGCCGTCCGCCGTGCCTCCTTCCCATCGCGAAAGGGAGGAGCTTGGCGAGAGCATTTCGACGGCGCTCGACTCCATCGCCGACTGCGTTCGCCGTCCCATGCCTAGGTCACCGGAGCGCCGTACTCCCCACGAGCTCGCCGTCCGACGTTCGCCACCGCCGCTCGCCCTCCGGAGCTCCTCGCTGCAACGAGGAGAGCGCAACAGAGGTCTGCAGCCGCGCGCCTCCTCTTCCCCTGTTTCCGCCTGCTACCATCTCCTCTTCGCATCAGTTGCAGCCGACCGTCGCCCGTCCTTCGCGCCCACCGACGGCCGGTTGCTCGCCTTCGCGTCTGCCGTCCGCAGCCTCCTCGCCGCTGCCCGTTTCCGCCACGATGAGGGGAGCTCGGCGGAGGTCCCTTGCAGCCGCGCGACCCATTCCCCTGTTTGCGGAAATCGCTTCCGTCCGCAGCAGAGCAAAGGAGCTCCTCTCCTCCACCGCCCGCCGCTGGCTGCCGACCGCATTCAGGCGCCGCCCTCTCCTCTCCGTCGCGACGAAGGGACCTCAGCAGAGGCCTGCCATCGCCGCGCGCCATTCCCCCGCCTGCTGCCGCCGCTGCTCGTTCGACCCGCAGCAGAGCAGCCACCCACCGAGCCGCAGTCCGCTGTTCGCCTTCCTTCCGCCGTTCGTTCGCCGTCCCGCGCCCACATCACCGGCGCATCCTCTCCTCCGTCGCAGCTGGTGCGGACTCGCCCTCTGCGCATGCCCGCGAGCTGCCGTCGACACTCGACGGCAATGCAGCAGGCGGCGATTTCCGCCGCCGCTGCTCGCTCGAACGCAGTACCACCGGCGAGCGGTGGAGCCTCGATTCCGCCCGCCTCGCCGGCCGAAGCTCCCTCCCCTTCTTCCCCACGCATTAGCAAGGTGAGGAGCTCCGTTTCCCCTCTGTTGTTGGGCGATTTCGCCCTCCGGCGAACTTGCCCTAAAGTTTGCCGGCGACGCCACCCAAAAGATGGGTTTTTGGTGTTGATGGCCGGATTTTTGCGCAGGTAGTCGTCGGTTCCCACGCGTGCGTAGGCTTGCGGAGCTCGCCGTCAAGTTTGCCGCTGATTTCGCGAGCTCCGGCGAGGTGGCGGCTAGGGTTCCGGCGACGGTGCTACTATTCCGGTGGTGAATAGTGTTTCCGACGATGAATAGTGATTTCGACTAAGGTAGCTTTACTTTCCCTTAATCACGATTAGTAATTTATTTTAAGCATGTTAGTTGTAATTAAACATGTTTAGGATAAATTAGTGTTGTTAAAATGCTTAGATTAATTTAAACATGGTTAGTGTAAATCAACTAAGCTTAGTGGATTGATTAAGCAAGATAAAGTAAGTTAAGAAAAATTAATGATTTAATTAAGTAGAGTTAGTGAATGGGTTGAGTTGAACCAGATTTGAGTTAGTTGGGTTGAATTCGAGTTAAGTTTGGGTTCGGGTTGAGTTAGTTGAAGTGAGCTGAATCAATTAAATTGAACCTGAGTCGGACTTGGATTTAGATGAGTTGGAGCTGACTCGATCGAATCGAACTGGCTAGGCTTGGGTCAGACTCAAATTAAGCCGAACGAATAGTGATTGGGTCCACCGCATTGGCCGGGTCAACAGCGTTGACCGGGTCCACCGCGTTGGCCGGGTCAACAGCGTTGGCTGAGTCCACCGCGATGGCCGAGTCAACAGCGTTGACTGGATCCACCGTGTTCACCGGGTTGACCGGGTCAACCGTTGACCGTTGACCAGTCAAATAATAATAAAATAATAAAATAATAAAAATAATGATAATAATAATTTAACTTTTAATGAGTATGATTAGGTGATTTAAAATGGCTAATTAATGTTTAATTGATCTAATTAAATATTGATGAGTGTTATTTGGGCCCTGAGATGACTTGGGCTAGATGAGGGGTTTAAATGGATAAATTTGATAGAATTTATCTAAGCTTAACTAAGTTAATTTAATTTGTAAAATGAAAATTTGGTTAATTAGTATCTAAATGATTTGGTTAGATTGATAAATTAATATTTGATTTACCTTAGGGAAAAAGGAATTAAATTTAATTTTAAATAATTGTGTTAATTAGGATTTATCGCGGGTACGTGATCCGAGTAGTTCGACGGAGTGATTCGTTGTTACGCGGGTTGATTCGGAAGACCGGATCGCTAACCCATGTGCGTTGGTTCTCCGATGGTAGGATTTATTCAAGCTAGGGAATTCCCGCTGGGGTTTTCTTAGGAACAATTCTTGGATGTCTTAAATATGTTAAAACATAATGCTTGATAAGATTTGACTTGATTTGCATGTTAGTTTAATTTACTTAACATGCATGATATACCATGATTTTCTTATTAAGTTTCTAATATGTCGTAGTATCATGACAAGCATGTTAAATATTATTTCATTGTGTTTCTATGTTATGCTAGCATACCTACCATGCAGACATTGATAGTAAATAACGACATGTTAGAACCTTTGGCGATGTCACCGCCACTTAGACAGAAAATGGGGCCTTTTTCCATATGCCCCGGTTGACCGCCGCGTCCCGACGGTGGTCAAACGGTGACGTCCCGTTAGGCGCCACTCCCGAGGTTGATGCATAGCGGAGCACTGGGAGCACCACTCCCGACGTTATGCATAGCTTATGACTGGGAGCTGGTAGGGTAAGGGACTGTACACACTCCATGGTCATGTTAGACTGGAAATATGGAGCAAGTCCTTACCCGAAACCTTCACCCGCGCGAGTGTCGTTGTAGGCGGCCTCGTGATAGTCCTGAGATGGTTAGCTAGGATGAACCCTACCATGGACTTGGCACCGACGAAGTCGAGGGCCACAACCCATCGTGCGGATGTGCGCCGATCTCGATAGACGTTGACGGCTATTGGACTGGGAAGGTGATTCCACATGCGACGCCTTGGACAGTGGATCCGTAGACCGCACGGCTATCACCCTTGACGTCTGCAGACGATCGGATGAGTAGTCCGGATCCTAGGGTGGTTATTCCGGCTAGCCGTGGCCGATGATATTTAAGAGAGGTGACCCTGTCTATGGGCAGTGTGTAGTACTACATGGGTGTCGTGACCCCTACGGTATCCGGGGAGGATGTAAGGGCACGACGGTTTCGCTAGGGGAGGCATGGTTGGCGACTAGTGAAACAACAGGAGAGGGACTCTGGGTCATCCGACCTCTCTGCCAACATCAGTGCAGCGGGCATAGGTAGAGACAGAGACAGAAAGGCACTGATGGGCTTACTGATACTCTTAGCTAGGGTAGTCACTAAGCGTAGGCTGGCAGCCCGAGTTTATGAAACCTTAAAGTCTCGTCACGATGTAGGTGACAGACTGTTGACGTGGACACTCGATATCACGTAGGTGACATCTAATGAATTATACATCGGAATTGTATTTACGATGTTTGTTGCTCCCCATAAATTGATTTATACAAATCAAATGGGGACAGACTGTTGATGTTGACACTAGGCTTAACTTAGGTAACATATAGTGGCATGTACACCTTTGTTTATTTATTTATTTATTTATGTTGTCTATCTCAATATGAATTGTTTAAATTATATGGCATGAAAGATGATGATTAACCACCAAAGACATCCTAGAATACTCCTCCTAGCCTTTGATTTCTTTATTTGGTAGAACCGTAATTTCGCACTAGGCCGCAAGGCTGAGCACACCACTTTTCCCCGTGTGTGCAGGTGTATTAGATGACTGCCCGAGTTATTCGATGAAGATGAGTCCGTCGACGGGTTTATATTTTTATTTATTTATTGTTGCCTTTTTCTTAGAATTGTAGTAGGTTTATCGGGACTGTGTTAGAAATGTTGAGTTAGATAATTAAATTGTAAATTCCGCTGCATAAATGATGTATATGAATGGTATGTATCACTTGATGCCTTGTATGGGTCTGTCGGACTCATACGGCGGTTGCCACGTGGCCGACAGTTGGGTCGGGGCGTGACATAATTATCCAACTTCTTCGCATCGCGAGTTCCTAAGAACGTGGAAGGCTCCGGGACGCGCGATGTCGGTCGCGGTGGAGCTTGCGCGCTTGGAGCATGGAGAAGCCCCGCACGCAAAGCATCGAACTCACGGCGGAGGGAACACAGATCCTCCATCTCGCGCTCCCGCTGCTGTTGTGCTGCAGCTGCTTGTTCTGCTGCTGCGGCTGCTTGTTCCGCCGTGATAACAGCTACCTCCAATTCTACATGGAGGAAATCCACCTTCGTAGCCAGCGTTTCCACCGATCCATAAAGCTCTTTGAGACGGTCACGCATCGTCATCTGCGTAGAGGGACCGCTTCCTCGTGTCGCTGGTGCGCCCATCCATCTCTCGAGCGCTTGAAGTCGTTCAGCGAGCGTGTGGTTCCCCTCTCGATCATCCGCCATAGCACCGAATCAAGCTCTGATACCAGTTGATACACCCCCGATAGAACAGTCCTCAAATTCTTTTCGCCAACAGGACTTCGAAGGTGCGGCACAACGTTATTGAGACGCGTTGTGCCTCACGTGCATGCAGCGGCGTCTTCTTCTTCGCTGCACACGATACGGAAGGATGGATCGAACACAGATGCTGGCGGAAATCCCAGGGAACACCAACTTCTTCAATGTGAGGGGGAAAGGTATGCAGCAGCAATGCTCACCGAGTGGAGATGCTTCGTCGCCCTGCGAAGGAGCCTTCTGTTCTCTCCCCCTGAAGTCGCGGCATCATCGGACGAGCAGATGGGGCGTTGTCCGGCCCCATCGCGCATGCCTGAAACAGGGGAGACGTCCATCCCTCATTAAGAGGGATGAGGCGTAATCTCGCCCATCACTGCCCTCTAATCTTCGCCCATCTTGGCCTCCTTGCTGAGATGGCATGTGAGGTGGCGTCCCTGCTGACCAGCGAACGCAGCAGCTGCGTTCGCGTGTGTTGGCGGCTGCACCTTCGAACGCTGCAAGCTTCGCAAGTATTCGCTGCCTCCTGCAGCTCCATGGTGGTGCAGTTGGACTTGGATGCGGGGTTCCTGCTCCCCAAGTCGGGCGCGCTTCATCTTCCGTGCACGCCCCTCGCACCTGCGCCTTCAAGGGTGTAACACCCGGCCACCGTCGGGGCCTTCCCGATGGTAAGTGGATAGAAGAGAGCAACCTAATGTGAACATTTTGATATTTATAATTTTAATATTATGGGATTTTTAAGATTTAGTTAAATTTTATTTTAAAATGTATAAATTTTAAATTTGCAATAGAACGATAAAGAATAATTTTTATTTTGTTGCCTTGATTAATTTATTGAACTAACGAAATATATGATGAATTGATTCGATCGTACAAAACTAGTTAAAATGTTATTTAAAGTAATTAAATTTGATGGTCTAGATCAGCTTATTGTTGCGATCGATGATTGCAATTTAAAAGGGTTCCGATTAATTTGACGTGAACTGATCTAATGTCGTCATCTTAATTGATGATGGATGCATTTATTAAACAATTTACAGTCTAAATTTTAAATTTATATAACGCATTAAGTATACCTACGTTTTTAATGACTAAATAATAAATGAGCAGAACATATACTATTTTTTTCCTTAATTTGCTGGTAAAAAAGCCCAAATAAATTAAAAGAAACAATATAATATGAATAATTCATCCACTGAGGGAGCTCAGCTGGACAAGGTGAGATGTGCAGAGATATCACGTGAATATCTAGGGATCTCAGATCCGATGGTTTATAAATTTAGAAATTAGAGTGACTCTAAGTTCGTCTAAGTGACATTTTACTTTATACCTTTTTATATTTGTAATTTTAATTAACTTAAATATCAGTATTAATCTAATAGATAATTATATAATTTATTTTTTCTATATATATTAGGTTCCCTTATAAATTATATACTCATACTAAAAACAATAATATATTTTATTTATATATTTTTGTTGAACTTAATATTTTTTATTTACATCGAGATTAAAACATTCAGACTCCTCATCTAATTATTAAAATTATTTTATGAAAAATTATAACTACCTTAATAATTTTACATCTAATACCATAATAAACACGCAAGTATAGCTTTATATCCCTACGAAAAGTAATGACGATACAATCTAAGAAAAAACACCGAATAACTAGATGAAGAAAATATAATATCATTCTAAGCATTGGTGAAATCCTAAGTATTGACCATCTACAATCCGAACATCGGTCACTCTTTTTCTAATATACAATACTTTAATACTTTATTAGTTATTTATGACTCATTCATTGATTCTTTTTAAATACCTTTTAGATCCTTCGATCATTACTGAATGAGTAGTCGATCATCCATGGGCTTTATATAGTCCTTAAGCCATTAACTCTCTATTTCGATTTTATCCTCAGGTGAGTATCCTTTGAGCAGCAGGTGTCCCTCCACGTGACAACAATGATATGCTATAATGACTCAACTGCCTTCATGAGTCCACACTCATCATCCCATGCCTCGCCGAAATTAACATTAGTTCTAAAAGTGTTTTCAACTTTAGAGGGACATGATACAAGCAATGACGAGAGTTGATCATGGAACTATAAGATGAGGATTTAAAGTATTATTATCAAGTTGTGTAGGCAAATCGATCCAGTCGATATTCAATTGCTAAAACAATTTCGATCTGCCCACGGCTCACACGCTTTGGTTAATTTATTATTCTGACCCGCTAGGTTTTCAATGCAAAACAGCAAAGAGCTGATCGACAACGGCCACATCAACTGACACGTTCCTGCACGTGCCCTTCTGAACTCATGCCCACATTTCTGGATCGTTCCGGAAATTAAATCAAACAGAATCAATTGTCCTTTTTTATATATAAAAAAAGAGTAATCTGCATAGATCGGATTACCACCAGGACAAAAAAGCCTTTATTAATTCGAAAAGATTAAACAGTAGTTCTGATCGGCTGACGTACGCAGATGAAAGTTACGGCGGATACGACGCAGAAAAATTGGGAATCATCCCAATAGAGTTCTGAGACCATCGAAGAAACATGTACCGAATGCATCCAAATCCTCCTTGGATGACACCAATCCTATCTCTACTCCGCCCGTTACTTCGTCCCTGTTCTCCGCCACCGAGATGTTCTCCATCCCCCTTACGGAGGTCACCTCCACCTTCTCCGGTCTCCCCCACCCGAAGTCCGTCTCGTAGACCTTAAGCCTCGCCGCCCCGGCAACAGACATCGGCCGTCGCGAGAAAAGTCTGTCCGCCGCGCCCGCTGATGAGCTTTCGACCCCCTCGGTTTTGAACCTCTCGATGGTTCTTCCCATGGCTTCGCAGGCCGTCAAGAACCCGCCGTCGGTGTTCGTGATCTGGCTCGCCTTCGCCTCCACGAAGCAGGCGATGACGCAGCTCCCGAAGTACTCCTCCGGCAGAGGTGGGCGCATCCGCCCCCTGAAGTCGGCGGCGAAGGCCGCATGCGAGACCTCGTCTCCGTCCATGCCAAGCGCTCTGGTGATGCACGTCCACACGTGCGCGTACACAACGACGACGGTGGAGCAATGGAAAGGCCTCATCTTGCGCTCCTCCGCTCCGGCCAGAACCAATTTTTTGAGCTTTTCAATCTGCTGTTGGCTGATGACGAAGGTGGCGCAGCGTCGGCCGACTTCGTCAGCGGCCTCGGCCGGAACCGTACGCAGCGCGTCACGTATTCTCCTATCGAGATCGCTGTAGAACGAGTACAGCCTCCCGCCGGGATCCGAGCAGAGGGATTTATCGATGACCGGCGGCGGCGAGACCACCGGGACCAATCCACCCGACCGGCAAGCGGAGGCCCACGAGGCGACGAAACGCATGGTGGTCGAGCCGTCAGACGCGCTGTGGTGAACGGTAACGCCGATGGCCACGCCGCAGCCGGGGAACACAGTCGCCTGCAGGGCCAGCACCGGCCTGGCGGCGTCGTCGTCGTCGGGTCTGGGCAGCTGGGCGACCATGGGTTTCAGCCTCTCCATCTCACGCTCGTGCCGGCCGGAGAGATAGTTGAAGTCGGCGTCGTACTCCGAGACGGTGAAGGAGACGGAGTCGCCGTCGGCGTAGTGGAGCTCGTACCTGTAGTAGTCATCGTCGCTGCTTCCTGCAGAGCGGCGGATCTTACCGGCGAGAGGATAGAAGTGGAGGAGAGCGAGGGAGAGGGAGTGCTTGAGGTCGGGGAGGACGGAGTCGATGAAGGAGGCCGTCGACGAGGTGGACGGAGGAAGCCGGTAGAAGAAGATGCGCTCCACTGGAGGAAGATGGAGCCAGAAGATTTCGGCGAAGGTTATTGGGAGGGAGACTTCCGCCACAGAGCCGGGAGGCGGCGAGACTCGACATGTTTGGATAATTCTAGACGTGCACTGCGTTGCCATCGGAGGAGATTGGTGTTCGTCTGTGAACGCGGGACATGACCACGGAAGTGACCTTTTATCGAACGCAAAATGGTCAAGCATGGCTGCGAGCCGTCCGCCATGTCCCGTCGTTCCCATCGGATATTTAGGCGACGCCGAGTGTCCATCTGAACCGTCTAAAAATCGCATTTAACTTATGTGAACGACGGCCAGAAATGCGCGATTTGAAATTTCAGACCCCCTTGCAGGCGGCTGTGCTTTCTCCCGTTAACGTACGACGACGATGAGACTGGTATGAATCCGACGGTCTACAGAGTCTCTCACCAAAAGTGGCTTGAGAACATTAAATGAAAAGTCTGCGGGGTGGACTGCGTGCGGGGACCGGGATGGCATTCTAGATATTTACCACCGTTACAAGGCCATTTTTTAAACACGAGCTTTTGTTTTGAATCGGCCTGTCACCTGAGAGCGCTTCGTCCAGGCGGTGGACGGCCCAGATCGTCTGTTCGACGTCACCGATGCGTCGATCTCGTGGTGTGAACGGTGTGGATCTTGAAGTGGAGCGTCGCCGCCGCTCTTTAAGCGTGTAAGAAGGTCGGGAGTTTTGGATCCATTTCTTAATCTCCAAGCATCGTAGGACTTGGATCATCGGGCCGAGTTGGAGCGGGAGATCTCTCGCTCTGCACCATCCGTCCCTCTCTGTATTGGATCGGATCGGATCGGAGGTGTTCCTCAACTCGTAGGGTAAATGGGATTCGTTTCCTTCGCTGGGAGGGTTCTCTTCGTCTCCTTCTTTCTTCTTTCGGCCTATCAAGAGTAAGAGCCCCCCTCTCGGTACTCTTCGTTGTTCTGACTTGGCAATTTAATTGTATTGCTGGCGGCTAGGAGTTCTGAGGTGCTCTTTTTTTTTTCTTGGGGAGCTAGGGTTTTGGGATCTTGGGACTGTTGTGTTTCTTTTATTTTTTTTTGTTTGGTTTGGTTTTCTGAAGATGATCCTTTTTTTTCATATGGCTTATGGAGGTTTTTGGTGGTTTGATTTTTCAGTTAGTCTTTCTTCCTTTCTTCTTTCCTTGATTAAGAGTTTTCTTGACCTTATTAGATTATTAAGAAATTTGTTGCCTCGTTAAGTGAGTAGTTCTAGTTATCGACTAGGTTTTACTTTTGCCTCAATCATTCAGGTGTAGTAATTATCTGTTATGTTGTGCATGGATGTTACAAGCCCTGATGGTTTCGTCTGGTATATAATGATCTACAGGTTCATTGAATTTGGTGAAGATGGTGGACCAGCAGCTAAAGCTCTCAAGCCAAAGCTTAACCACTTCTTAAAACACGCTTCTTCGCATATTGGCTTTGAAGTGCCTCATGTTGAAGTGGGAAACGATTTTATCGTTTCTTTTAATTGTACTTCATTTATAAATGCCAAGGTTCCTTAACGGAAATGTTCTCCTCTTTCTTGTCAGATGAGATATGTTATTGCTAGTGCCATTTTTCTGAAAGGATTTGGTGGCCTCCTGTTTATCTTCAGCAGCTCTTTTGGAGCATATCTTCTGGTAATTGTTATTTCTTGAATATTATCATCCTATGTTCTAACTGAATTCTTAAAATTTTCACTGGACATTGATTCCGGCTGAGAATTCGGTGTCCACATTCAAATTTGGTTGTTCAGACATGTCCAATTTACTTGGTTCTTATCGGTTATCAACTGTTTAACCTGAATCTTGCCAGAAATGCATTGCAGTCTCAATGTTAGAGCCTCGATTTGAACATGTGATACTTATAGTTTTTCTACTGTTATATATTTATAACAATTTAATTTGTTCATAGCCGTTTGCGATGGCTGATATATTTGTCCCTTTGCAGCTTTTTTACCTAGCTTTGATTACTCCAATCGTGCACGACTTCTACAACTATGACTTCGAGAGGGCAGAATTCATGCAGCTATTCGGCAAGTTCATCGAGGTTGCTTTCAAATATCCCGCATTTATTCTTCTTTGCGTATTTTGTTGCTATGGCAAAGACTTTATTAAAGCAACGTGTTTATGTTCTCTATCTGTTTGGTTTCAGAATTTGGCTCTCTTCGGCGCACTACTCTTTTTCTTGGGTATGAAGAACTCCATCCCGAAGCGCCAGAAAAAGAAAGTTACCAAGACAAAAACCAACTAGGTATTTCGTGTCAATCCAGCATAAATTAGTAAGAATCAGGTAGCTGTGTTGGTCTAGAACCCCATTAGGACACCACAATCATCTTATATTCCACCTGGTATGTTAAACAACATGCCAGATGTTTACCCGTCTCCCCTCTCTTCGAGTGCTGTAGTTGTGCTTTTGTGTTGTATTTTAGGCATCTTCTTTCTTGGTTAACCGTGTTTGTTGGTTTGTTTTGCAGTTGATTTATCCATGATGTAAGCTTACAATATACTTCAAAGTTTACTTGATTTTGATGTTCTTCCTTTCTTTCTCCATATTTTGGATGTTTAGGGATATAGACTAACGAGGTTATCTACAGTCGATCTTGAACTCTGAAATAATTTCTTGTTCTATCAAACAGTTGTTCGAGTTTAAGATAAAAGCATTATTGCATCAAGCTGTATCTTTCTGCCTCCCATTTTGTCGTATTACCGTGGAAGCCATTTATTCATCAGAATTTATGAGACCTAACCTACAGCCTCACTTGCACACAATATATAGCCCCATGCCTTCAGCACATCAGGCTGAGTTCTAGTTTTTACTAGTTCCTCCGACATAAACACATCCCATGAAAGAAAAGAAAAAGGCTATTTATTATGACGTATACACGTGTATTAGAGTTCCATCATATTGGCTTATAATATTTATCCATCATACCCACCAGCCGAACCATTTCGAGTAATTCCAAACATAATGCCTCGGACACTCACGGGGTAACGAAGGAGTTGTCTTCAACCAACCTCGTTAAAGTTACTTGACGAAGTAAACAAGAGCTGTCATCCTTATTAGAATAAAGCTATGTGACTTAGCAATAAGGCATCCAATTTAGAAAAAATTCGGCCGGCCAAATAAAATACTGTCCCCTCCCCCTCTAATATCCTAATTAAACTATCAGCAATGCCTAATTGATGCGTACATCCTCTCCTGTCTACATAAAACCCCCATCTGTTCATCTCCTGCTGGCCTTCTCCTGATCGCAAATGGACAATGATAGTAAGAAGGATGCCAAAGCCATCTTCCAAAGGCAACCGTACTACGAGTGCATCTTTTGCAAGAGGGGTCTCTCCACCGCACAGGCCTTGGGCGGCCACATGAACATCCACCGCAAACATCGGGCCATGTTTCAGCAACCCCCAGCGGTGGCCAAGGAGGCGGCGGCGGCGATGCCTTTGTTCAACAGGAAGACTGAAGAAGATGGCATGGAGATACATGGATCGTCGTTTTCTCATGTACCCTTAGAATCTTCCGGTTACACCACACGCTTGAGCTTGAATGAATCATGGCTTGGCCATGGAGACATGTTGCGCGAATCCGTTGGCCAAGAAGACCAAATAAGTTCAGGGCGGTCTCAAGAAGTGAAGCTTCCAGGTGATGATTTAGAACTGAGCTTAACCTTGCATATCAGTGATTCAGACTTGCCGGGTGGAGGGTTGAAGGAGCAGGTGCTGCAAGGAGAAGTACTGGATTTGGAGCTCAGGCTTGGTCATTCATGATCTAATGCATTTCTACTGGTTATATATCTTTCTACACTACGCAACCTACAAGAGCAGTGTGATATTTAATTCTTTTTACAAAGGAATATTTACATACACTAGAGGCTCATGCCCAGAAAACAAGAGGTACATACGTGCATGCTGAAAGATATGCTACTCACTGGATCTTTGCAACAAGTACTCGTAATAGTTAATATAGGATGATATCATCTACATCCAATATGCTTGTACAACATTTCATGTGCCTCTCACCTCACCTTCCTAAAAATTCTATTGTGGCATAAGTTATTAGATACAGGCCAAAACACATTTACCTGCAGACTGTGGCCTAAGGAGAGAGTGTATTAAACTGCAGGCCTCAGTTGTTCGAGTATATCATCTATCCATTTCTTCTTCTCATCCAGCCCAGCAAGATGGACCATGAAGTCCCCATCGGAGTGCACTCCTAGTACCATAGCATGGAATCAACCATTTAATAAACCTGTTAAACACCATTTAAAATATCCAGACTCTAAGGAGTGTAAGGACTACCTTTCCACGTAACCGAAGGCGAGGAAATCAAACGGTAGACAGACTTCCAAGAAGGAACCCAAGGATAGGAATTGAACAGGCACTGCGTCTGCAATTTGCAAACATGGATACGACACTCCTCTTCAGAGAGGCTGTCAATGAGGTACTTCATTGCTGCATTGTCACCACTCTTGGTGGAGCCAAACTGAATAAAAGATGTCTGATTCCACCATAAGTCCAAGAAATTCTTGCTCCATTCAGATCGCCGAACAAAGAAAACTCCTGCATATCAACAACAAGAAAAGTGAAGATGTTCTCGTCCTTCAAGGAAATTTTGGACGGATCATAGAACTATATTTCCTAGTGCTGAAGCTAAATGAAATTTTTTAGCTCTAAGGTTCACCAATTCAATTGGGTTGCATCCGAGAATTTGTGAGTACAGGTTGTCATAACAATTAAAACAACTATTTGCATTCTCATTGATGGAAATTAGGAACTGAGTTGCGTTTGCGCAGACTATTTGCAGTTCTTTATGAATGTTCTATAACAGGGAAAGAACAAAAACTAAGTGCCATTTCTCAACAATTAACTCCTTAATTTGCACATGCCTGACACCTACTGGGATAGTTTGCACGTGTTCTCTCTGATAAGAATACTTCCCACCTGTAAGAGTAACCTCACCATTATAAAGGGCATAACATTATCCATAAAATGATGTATCATGGTGTATTGATAATCTTTGTAAAGAAATATTCTTTGGAGGGAATCTTTTTGTGTGTTTAATAATGTTGTTTCTGACAATATTCCTCTGTAGCTTTTTCTTGGCAATTTAGCCAACTTGTGAGCTGCAGATCCAAAAATGTTAACTTGAGTTGATCAGAACTTTAAATTTAAATAAACTTGTAGATTCTATCATTTAATCTAAAAGTTCCTACAATCATCTTTATTGTATAAATTAGTCCATCCTACTTTTTCTCTAACTTAAGTCCACCTTGCCCCCATAGAAGACCCCTCCTTTCCTCCCTAGATTAAACTCAAATTCATTTAAAACTAAGCAAAAGGTATCTTCTTTTCCATCCAAAGATTCCTCGAACAATTCTTAGCGTAAGGAGGATATATATGTTACATAAACAAAATGTTATAAAATGGGCTTTCGGAGTTAAACAAAATGGAAAATTACCTGAATTCACTCCATTGAAATCCTCAGTTACTACCAAATCTGGTGACGCGTGGAATTCTCTGTTCCCAAACGCCGCATGTAGAATACTCTCCTGCATGTATGTCCACGTATTGTACAGTTATTATTATTATTATTTTGAGAATATACTTGCACATTCTTTGGAGACGAAATTGAATCAATCAAACTTTATATCGCCCTTACCAACTTTGTTTTGGGATTCGTCACCACCGTGTCCTAGAACGAAGGGGAACAAGAAAAATAAACAAAATTAGTATATATTTTTTTGGCATTAAACTAAGCGGAGAGCAAGACGACTCACTGCGTCATTCCAGAAAACCCAGTCGTAGTACGGGAGCTGCGATCGGACGGCGAGAATCTTGCTCCAGTTCGGTGGACGGCTGCGATCCACCAGATCCCTCGCATCGACGTACACGTACCCCATCCGCGCCGCGTACGCCCGCTTGTTACCCTCCACCGCCGCCCTCACTCCACGGAAGGACCGCCGCCGCCTGCCGCCCTCGTCGGAGAAGCTCACCATAGCGATCCTAGGGCGCGCCCTCGCGGCACCCTCGGTGGAGGATTCCTCGGGAAGCGGCTCACACCGCCGGCCGAGGGCGTTGGCGAGGCGGAGGAGGGAGGCGGTGGCGTGGAGGGAGGTGAGGGCGACGAAGAAGACTGCGGTGGCGGAGAGGAGGAGCCGCAGGCGGCGGCTGGCCGGGCGCTGCTTGGTCGACGACCGCGGTGCCATCCAAGGCCTCACTCTCGCTCGCTTTACTCCTCACCGCGAGGGATTTGGCGTTCGGGAAGACGGCGATACCGCACCACAATAAACATCAATGTCGCACAAGATCGCCTATATCGACCTTAACACGGAACACTGAGTCGAGTCGAGCCAACCGAATAAGAATAGGCCACGACTTCCGAAGGCCCACGTAAATTATCCATGGACCTTGTTCGCGGTTATGATGTTTCCCGTCTCACCCAAGACAGGGAACTTCAGCAGAGGTCATCCATCGTTCATATGAAATGGATGCCGCCTTAGAATGAAACGAATCAAACGCTCAAAGTGTCAAAAAGTGGCGGCGTTCGACTTCTTATACGATGCTTTTTTAGATTTAATCGTCCTCCACTCCACTTCATCTATTTCAGCTATACATCATACTGCAAACTGCTACAAAATAGTGACACCAGTAGCTTTCTAAGACTTATTTACAGTGCCTTACGTCTTAACTTGACACCAACAGATGCCATGTTGGAAAAGAGGAGCGGTCAATTATGAGAGAGGGATGAAGCCACCTTTGTCACGGTTAAGCAGGAAGCTAGCTCGATCACCGTCGTTCATTTTGCCGTGATCGCCATCTCGCTGTCCAAAGCGATCACCGGCGCCGGTCCATGTTTGGTCTTGTCCTCCTCCGCCTCCGTCTTCTTGTGCTCTTTCCTCGCCCTCTTGGCCTTGCTGCCGTCGGAGGGGAATCCGCCCTTGCGTGCTCGCACTAGAGAAATGTGGTGGGAGCAGAGGGAGTTCCCGTGCGCCGCCGCCCGCTTGCACCGCCACCCTTTCCCGTCGTTCCTCTTGCAAATGACCACCGCAGCCGAACTCTTCTCCTCCGCCTCAGCGGTACCGCTGCCAGAAACAGAAGTTTTAGGAAGGGAGAAAGAACACAATGCGTCCATCTCGGGCACGCTGCTGACGCGATACAGACTAGACGACGAATGTGAAAGAAAAGGTCTTGTTAGATAGTTTTCTTAGAAGCAAGCACCGTGGCGGCTGAGGCCGCGCTGAGTTCTTTTCCCCCATCCGATCGACCTTCTCTTCCGTTTTCTTTGATGCCATCGGCTGCTTAAGACCAAACATGAATTTTATCAAACACCTAACGATGGTGACCGATCTGGGATCTGTCGATGGTCTTAAAAACAACAGATCGATTCGGAAATGGCGAAATGCTGACTCGAAATCAAACCTGTCCTCAAGAAGGACTAACTGCGAAGAAAACTAAGACAAAGGCACAGAAGAGCGGGTGATGTATTATACAACTGGAAACAAAGCATGCCCTACAAAGACTAAGAAGATCTTTCTTGGATCAATTACCTCACTCGACGAAGGTGGATCGAGCACGGAGGAGGACGGAGAAGGCAGAGGGGAAACCATCAGCATCTTGGCGGCTTGTTTTCGAATCCTCATCAGTCCGTCGGTCACGCTCTCCAAATCGCCTGCTCGAAGCTTTTTTCGAACGAGGAAGAGGAGGACTCGGAGCGCTGCTCCCTTCGCCACGCTCACCCTCATTTATACCAAAACCATCTCCACGCAACGAACTCCAGTGAAGTTGCCACCAACGATGTTCATAATTACGTGTTTACCTTCACACAGCTTTAATCTTTATTTACGCGAAATCGACGGGGTCGAGCGCTGGGGCTTTCGATTTGTTGGTTCGGCCGGGAGCGGTCTGGTTCCACCAACCGTGACCCAAAGCACATGCCCTAAGAACGGATGCCCTAATCCGTTCCGGAAACGCCTCATTCCCCTCCGTCCACCGCGGCCAGCTCCGCCGCCGATGAGGTATTCCCCCTCTGGAGTCTTCTTTCCGCAAGATTTGATATTCTGCGTCGATGAATTGAACTTTAATCCTTGCCGATGAATAACGACATTTATTGTCAGTTCTTTAAGATCTCTGTATCACTAGTACCTTCAGCAATCCATTTTGATTGTGCTTGCTTATTATGATGCTGATTTGAGACGAGTTATAGACCGCACAAAATGCCGCAATTCAGCTGTCCAATTAATGGATACTTGGGCAGATTTTACCAACATTTCATGCTGCATCCGAACTTTTGTCCATGGTCCAACAGGGATCATGTGGTGTATTCCATCTCAGGAAAGTTCCAGTTGTATGTCCTCTTATTCTCCGGGCATCGCGTTAATGCGTTCTTGTTGATGAAGTGATTGGGCTGATCTTAACCGAGAAAAGCATTTCAGGCAATAGGTACAATAAGACTAGTATTCCATCCATTGCATTTTATCAAGCAGTCCATAATAGTGGGCATCCATTTGGATTTGAGGGAGAGGAAGTTTGGTCATGTGAGGGCTACTAGGATCGGTTTGGCTAAACAACCTCTGATCAGTGATCACTGCATAGGGTGTCAACATGTGCCTCCTGCACGGAATTTTCAATATGTTTTTTCTTAACATCTTATTCTTTAGAGGTTGATGTGAATTCCAGCAATTTGGTACTGAACTTGAAGCTAAAACCTTCTGTCTGTTGCTTAAATTCTGCTGTTTTACAGTGTCGTTGAGAAACTCTTGATTGTTTTTGCCATTTATCTCATCATCTGCTCTTTTATTCATCGAAAGGACAATGCTTGTGTAGTTCTTCAGACCATAATAAGTCAGATTTCAGATTCACAGCTGGATGGATGGCATCAGAATGGGGTCGCAGATTGCATCACTTCGATGTGTCATTAACAGAACAAGGCTAACCTGTAGAACAAAAAGTAAAGGCAAGAAGGCAACAACATTAATCACAGAAAATTTGCATTGCACTCATATATGCAAACATGGTAAATAATTATGCCGAGATTCTACTCAGCACAGACTAAATGAACCGTTCCCAGAAAACACACAGTGGGGAAGAAGGGTCATGAATGGCATACAGGAAAGAAACAATATTTTCTCTAGGTCACTAGACTATTTAGTGCAATGCGTCGTACTAAATCAAATACAAGGATGATCAGAAAAGGACCATGCCATTCTTACTCGAAATTGACGAGTAGACAGCAAGCCACTTGCATCAAACTAAAGATAGTAACTGAAAGGTAGAATTATAACTTAAGAAGATCCATAGATTACAAAAATGATTAGTTAACAAAATAGTATTCTGGTTCATTTTGAAGCCACACGGAAGCTCAATCTCCGTGTGCATCTCCTGACTCTTAACATTCGTGTAGAGTTGATTCTTTGTAGTTTAAGAAAATGTTTGCATTATAGCAGGGCTTGATTCTGTAGATTAAGCCTTCTGCTGCGGTCCAACTATTGAAAAGATCGTCGTAGTTCGAATTGCCTGGATCTGTTGTCCAAGGGAAAACAGGAAGCAGCCGTACGCTGCAGTGCCGTGTGCGCAAAAGAATAAAAGAAACGAAATCTCACCAGGCGGAGACGTACCCTTCTCAGCAGCGGGTCCCGCAGAGACGCCACGTTCTACCCGTTTGAGAGGGTAAAACGTGGGCTATCTCGAACGGCGGTGGGCGTAGAAAAAAATATCCATCTGCTCGACCAAAGGTTTTCGTGGCGGGAAAGGCCGTTGGCGCGGTTTTATAAGGGAGAAGTTTTGTGAAAGAGCCCCTCATTTATCAACAATCTCGCGCTCGGAGAACGATTTGCGCATCCCTACCTTCCAATTTTTCTATAATTGCACTGTCTGTCCATTTTAAACCTTCCACGTCTCCGTCGTGTGACGTATTTGAGTCGCCGATGGCATGAGATCCTAGCCGTAGATTATATCAATACACAAATCTTAGCATGAATAACTTTAAAAGTGAAAACGGGCTGACCCGGCCCGAATTACATGAGACCATGTGAGCCGGAGATAAATAGATTAGTCTGTTTAAACTATAAATAATGGTTGATAGAATAAGTTGGAGAGCAACCCACAGATCATAATTTCCTTTGAATTTAGTAAGTTGGAGACATTTTGCGTACCACATAATCATAATTAGTACAATAGAATTAGAAGTTAGTTTTAAATTTAATCTAATTTTAAAAATTCCTCGTGAAGTTAATTTTTAAATTTAATCTAATTTAAAAAAATCCTCATGATGCAAAGCGGTGCATTTAAGCGTGCACCTCAAATTTAAATAGTCGTACCGGTGCCTGCCTCCTCTGCGATGACTTGCACGTAATGTTTTCCTTAAAAAATACGAGAAAAACTTATAAAATTGAAAAAACAATATATAATATAATATTTATCATATGCCCGAGCTTGGAGAGAAGGAAAAAAAGAAAAAGGAAGACACAGATAGGTGCAGGAGGGGCACTGCACTGACATATTTTAATAATTTTTAATTATATATATATATATATATATATATATATACGTGTTTTGAAACGCGTCGTCTCCGATTACGGAGCCATAATAGAGCAACCCGGTAAGACTCGTTTGTTTGGCATGCCTAAAGCACGTGTCAGACATGGCACAACATCATACCTCATTATCTTAATATGCCGCCGGGCTATAATATAATATTATAGGTATATGCACCTGATTAGATGAAAATGTGCTCTCTTTTTTTTCAACTCAGCTGAGTATATATGACACACCCCTAATCTGACGCCTTCAATGCTCGTAGAAGATCGCCTGAGTATGCGGCGCATCACGGATGATCTACGCGATACAAGCATGCGGAAGCATAAAAATAACAACAACAGAGATGAGATGAGGGAAAATGATTACTTTATTATTATTATAAAGCTCCAGTAAAAACCCCAAACATCGGAGTTAACAATTCTAACTTCGGAATCCTCTCCGTACAACGATCACTCTATAATATAAGAATATTATATTCGAGAATGATGTTTGGGAAGTTAAGTTACGGGATGCAACCTCCATCTCGGAAGCGTTACTTTGCGGATGCACCCGTGACAATTCTCCCCCACCGGAAGACATCGATGCCCTCATCGACTCCTTCATCATGCTTCCGGAACGATTGGAAAGATGCTTCGCGCGTAAAACGACCTGCCTTCCTATTGAACCAAAGACACCTCCGCTGCTTCCGCCCAGTGTTGGCAGCTTGCTTCGGAAAGTAGCGGAAAGGAGATGGCATCGTCCCCTCTTGCTGCGGGAGAGTCGCGGCGTTGGCTGCTCCAGCTCGCTTTGCCGTTGTATCAACCAGCCCACGATGCCGTCGGGTTGGAAGATCCGATGCCCAATCCATCTTCTTCGTCGGAAGAGCATCGCCGCCCCATGGAAGGATTGAAGAAAACGCATCTGGAAAGGTGGTTGGAGGCGTAGCCGTGGGATCGACCCCATGTATTCGTGAGTTTGCTGCGCCTCCCGCCACGTTGGAAAAAACATCTTCGAAAGAACTCTATCACCGAAGGAAACCACGCGGGGGCGATGGCAGCGATCAACTCGCTTCTTCCTTCGCCGCCGAAGCTTCCCCACACTCCCCTGCACAGCCGCCGACCGTTCTTGGGGATCCCGGACGAATCTTGCGGCAACTGGAGGGCGTCCTTCGTGGGTAACTCAAGTCGACTCAGTCACGGAGCACGATGGCCGCCAATCTGCGACTTCGAAGAGGTCCTCCCCTGTCGCCGAAACCTGCTGAAGTACTCCTTCAGATTCACCACCAAGACTCGTGATTTCCACCGCCTTAGCTACCTCCGGAACCGGCGCTGAATCCTCGTTCTCCCAGATTGCAGCGAGAGGAACTCCTTCGGGGCGCGACCCCTCCACGAGCTGCATCGCCGAGAGAGCCCCAACCTTTGTCTTCCAATCTTTATCCGCGTCCGTAACAGGGGCGGTCATGGACTTCGCGAAGCCAGGTTGCGTGGCGTCCATCACCAATAATCCGCCCAAAGATGGTGCCACCATCGCCTGGGCTTGAAGAAGGAAATCATTGCCCAGGATGAGGCCAAAGTCATCCAATGGGATTATCGTGAAGTCCACATTGCCGCTCCAGTTTCCAAGCGTCGTGGGTGTCTGTTTGATTACTCCGACAACTTTTGAAGGCTGCGCGTTGACAGTCTTTATCCTAAATTCGCTCTTCTCCACGGGCAACTCCAGGTGCTTCGCTATTTCCTCGCTGACGAAGTTGTGCGATGCCCCGGAGTCTACCATGCCAACGCACGCTTTCCCGTTTACCTGCAAAGAAACGTACATCAAGTTGCAGTCGTGCCCCTTCCGGATGGTATTTATCTGCTGCAGAGGAGCCGCGCGCGCGATGACGGGGGACTCCGTTGCATCCGAAGCTGGCTCCTCTTCCGTCGTTTGAATCGTCGCCAGTTTCTCTTGGCGCGAGCATTGCTGCACCGAATGGGATCCTCCGCAACAGGCGCACCCTTCTTTGTGGCTCCTGTCACCATTAGCAGCGGCGCCATGCTGCGAGTTATTAGAAAATGTTGACGAGGTGTAGGTTCGTTAGCCTTCGTTCGAAGCAGGCGGCTGACACCCCATCGCCTTCGCCTGTTGGTAGCGGGGAGAAGAAGACATCCCTTCCTCATGTAGCGAGTGATAGTTTGCTCGCCAATCCAGTAGACCTTCTGCAGTAGAGATCGCCTCCTGCAGATCTCTTACTCCCTTGTGCATTAACTCGTTCCGGACCATGGTTGGAGCCCTCTGAGGAATGCGAATAGTTGATCCGCTTCGGACATATCGCGGAGGTCCAAGATAGCAGTGTTAAATTCTTGGACGTACTCCCTGACCGAACGGTGTTGCTGCAGTCGTTGCAATGCTCACGGGCGAGCCACGCTGCGTTGGCTGGAAGGAACTGTCGCCGGAGTTCCTTCGTCATGGCCGCCCAGGTGGAGATCACCTCGCCCTTCCCGTGAAGGTGGGGGTCGCAACGCACCCTCTACCATTTCTTTGCGTCGCCAACAAGGAACGCTGCAGCCATATCCACCTGGTCCTCGTTGTCAAGCTTCGTCGCCTTAAAGAATCTCTCCATATCCCATATGAAGTTCTCCAGAACTTCTGCACTTCGGATGCCGGAGAAGGTAGAAGGGTCGGGGATGCGAACTTTCGCCATGGACGATGGATGGGAGTCGCTTGGGCGCCGAAGAGCAGCGCGGGATGTCTCTGCTCCGAAGGAGACTTCGGGTTCGAAGTTATCCCCTTTTGGCCCCTGCGTACTTGGATTACCGATCTTCGATGTTTGCTCGTTCACGACGCGGATTCGCTCTAGGTCGCTGCAGACGCGTGCAAACATCGCATGCATCTCCTCCATGCGGGATTGTAAAGAATTGAAGTTAGCATCACCTGTAGCTTGGGATGACCGAATCAATTCAACCATCGCCCCCACCTTCTTCTCCAGTTTTTCAAACTCTTGTTTGGTAACTATGATGTGGTGGTGTTCAAAAAACTCTGATACCAATTGACACACCCCTAAACTGGCGCCTTCAATGCTCGCGGAAGATCGCCTAAGTATGCGGCGTATCGCAGATGATTATTATTATTATTATATTACAAGCCTGCAGTGTTAATAATGAATATTACTATGTGGTGTTCAAATACGCTATACAAGCCTGCGGAAACATAAAAATAATAACAACAGAGATGAGGGAAAAGGATTACTTTATTATTATTATAAAGCTCCGGTAAAAATCCCCAAACATCAGAGTTAACAATTCTAACTCCAGAATCCTCTCCTTACAACGATCACTCTATAATATAAGAATATTATATTCGAGGATGATGTTCTTTTCATCCGCTTACAAGTATATAAAGTATAAAATATAAAAGAAGTTTGGGAAGTTAAGTTACGGGATGCAACCTCCATCTCGGAAGCGTCGCTTCCCGGATGCACCCGTGACAATATATCTCCATGCAACTATATATACATAACATTAAGATAAGCAGATAAATAATTAGGGATTAAGCGGTTTAAAGGCAATTAGAATTAATAATAAATTTTATAGAATTTATTTTTTTATAAGAGCTGCTGTACAAGTTTTCATTGTGAGAGCTTTTAATAATTTATTAAGACTAGGTTTGAAATCAAATTAAAATTTTAGAGATATCTTCAGTTTAAATAGTAAAATTTAGTTAAGTATGTCTACGTCTAAGGTCTCTTATTATCAGTTATCACTGGTCATATCCTGCGTTATATTATATCGGGCCTAATAGAGTGCAAATGCACTCCATGGTTGCCTAAGTAATACCATATAATTACTACACTCTTTCCTAACTCTGCTAATTTGTACCTGATACATCTCCAAACCTACTTGTTATAGCAATTTTTTTTATTTTTTTTTATTTTTTTTATTTTGATAGTTCAGGGCTGAAATAAAAATATTCCCCCCCTTCTCAATCCCTAATTTTTCTTTTACCCCTCCATCCCAAAACGTCCGAGTGCGGAAATCTTCCAATCCCTGTGCGCACTAGCCGTCGACACTCTTCTTCCGGACGCCCTCTTAAAGCGCCCCCCCGTCTCTCTTCTTCTCTTCTCTTCTCTTTCTTCCCCCCACCCCGTCCGCCCCGCTCGGGGTGGCGCAAGGCTGCGCCCGTTCGCAAACTCTTACCTCGGCCTCCCCTCGCCCTGCCGTCCCATGGCAGAGTGCTCCACCGCCACCCCCGCCCCTACTCCTCCCCCTCTAGACTCCGTTGTGGCCATCCTCCGCAAGCTCCACAGAGTCGGCTTCTGCTTCGATGTCGACGACCCCGACAAGGCCCGGCCCTGCACCAAGAGTCCTGGCGTCCTCTTTGATCGGATCCTGTCGGCCTTCTTCGGGGAGATCTATAAGCGCGAGGAGATCCGGCCGCTGCCGGCTATGCTCGGCGACGGGCGTTCCGTCGATTTGTTCAAGCTGTACTCGGTCGTACAGGAGCAAGGTGGCTATGAAGCGGTGACGGATAACTGCGCGTGGCGATCGGTGGCGGAGGCGGTAGGGTTGGACCCGGCTGTTGGTCCTTCGTTGAAGCTGGTGTTTTCCAAGTACTTGGACGCGCTGGACCTTTTGCTACAGAGAGTCTCGGGCAAGACCCCAATGCGGGAGCGAACAGGGTACAAGAAGCCCCGCTCTTTGGTGAGCAAACATTGTTCTCGAGCGGCTTCGGACCCCAACAAGGTTTTTGAGTCTCCACCATGTTCAAGTACGAGTAGAATTCCAATCCTGATCCCGTTCGATGATGCCGAAAGTGGGGAACTCGATGTTGTAATATTGGAAAAGAGCAATAGTAACAGAGGGATTAACCATCATAAGAGGAAACGGCAAGCTTTTGCAAGGATGCTCGATTGGGTCAGAAAACTGGCAAAGAATCCAATGGATCCTTCTTTGACAAAAGGTTTGTCATTATCAGATAAAGGTAAAGGCAATGCAGTTGCAGTTGGGGAGTTACATAGTCAAGCACTACTGGCTAGGCAGGCAAGGCTTTTCAGAAGATCTCGTCGAACAAGCCTTTCTTTATCCCATTCAAAGGTACTCCCTTTCTTCTCTGTGCCCGTACTTCTTCAAGCTGCATTTAACATTCATCTGGTGTGCTACACGGTGGTAAAATTTCTCCAAAATCTGAAGTTCTGTAAGAGTGATAAGTACTAGCGGTTGGAGTTTGACTGTGAATTTATATGAATCTTCAGATATAGGGAGTTTAATTTTAAATTAAGAAGATGATAGGATGGAGAGTTGTTTAGAAACTGATTAGCATAGGACAACTAGTTTGTGTCCTACGGGGTGTGTGTCAAGTTGCTGAAATGAATCATTCACCCTTCCAAGTTAATTAATATCAACGCATGCGATAGGGATAAATAACTAGACAACACCTGCAAACTTCATTTGATCTGCAGCACAATAATTAGGCGATGCCTGGATGTGCCGTATATTTTTGCCACTTTGTATCAGCAATCAGCATAAAACTTCTGGGAAGCTACACTGGAAAGAAAACATACATTCAGCAAAAGACTAGTTATAGTACAGTCTGGTATTTCCAGGTGGAAATTAGAATCATTTTGTTGGTTTGTAGGACCAGATGGATCTATACCATAAGACTTCACTTGTAGCTAACTTTGCATTCCATTATAACAAGTAACATATATATATATATATGCATATGATTTCACATATATTATTACTATATATTCATTGTCTTTAAAAATAAATGTCATCATAAGAGATTTCCAAGAATTATAATAGGCCTTTACTAAGTCGATAAAAATCATAAGCACATTTAGCACATTTTTAAATGCTCATGTTGAAAGCAATTTGCAGTCAACATGGTATGAATAAAAGCGATTTGTTAACCCTTTCCTCGTCATTCAATCAGTTTAGTATGTGGAACTAGCGTATAAGGTTTGATAATAAAGCTAGTCATTATTAAAAATTAGGAGAAAAAAAATCTGGTTAAGTCGAGCAAAACCTGTGCTCCTGTTAGTCCAGTTAGCTTGCCCGTACATGAGAAAAAGTGTTAAAATTATGCATGTAGATTGGGCTTTTATCTAAAAGCTTAGCTTCATGGTAAAAATGGTCATGCAATCAAGTTTAACATGGTATATCTGCAAAATGTCTTATGTTCAAATCTTAGCATAGTTGATGATTATTAAAGATCCTTAGGTCAAGTCAATACATCTGTATTGACATGATACATAACTAAAGAAATATAAATGTGTCGTTCGAGCCATTTCTTGAGACTTAAGCTCTTGATCATAATTGACATCCAATTGAATTTCACGCTACATTTGTAAATAGGCAATTTGCTCTAAACATGCTTGTGGGAGAACTACTCGCTTGCAACCAATGGAGTATTCGTATAAATAATTGATGCAATCTGTGATTGCGATGGAAACAAATATACAATGGCTGAATTGATACATTACAATCATATATCTGTTTACATTTTTTTTTCTTTTAGCTGAATTGAGTCTTTAAATGAACTTTTCTGATTGTGCTCTAAAAATTCAGACTACACTACATTGATTTACTGATATTAATGCAATAATCTTGCTAACTGATCATAAAAAAGCTTACTTTTCAGGTTGCACGAGTAACATTTTATCTTCAATTTTCAAAATTGCTTTTATGATCATATAACCATTACTATAACATCCAGTTATTTTAGTTATGATAATAATTTTAATTGAGGTCCGTAAACATATCATTTTAGGTGGAAGAAGGTAAAAAAATAAACACTTCTGTTTTTGAGAACGGTGTTGGTTCATCTAACCATGCCAAATCAACAAAAAACAATGAAGGGCTTCAATCTAATGGTTGGTATTCTAGAGGCCGACAACAAGTTCGGATAGGTAAAAATTTTCAAGCAGAAGTATCAATTTGGTGTGGCCAGCCTCGAGAATTTTCAGTTGATTCTGATGCATCAAAATGGTTGGGCACACGGACATGGCCTCTTGAAAATCATGAAAGACACGAACATCTGGACTATGCTCTTGTTGGAAGAGGGAGACCAGATACCTGCTGCTGTGAAAAGCCAGGTTCTATGGAGTGTAACAGATTTCACATTGCAAAAAAGAGGCTTCAAACGAGAAGTGAACTTGGCCGTGCTTTTCATGACTGGAAATTTGAATGTGTAGGTGAAGAAGTTTCCCTTGTATGGACAGAGGAAGAAGAAAAAATGTTCAGGGACATAGTTTTTCAGAATCGGCCATCACTAAACAAGAATTTCTGGGACCAGCTTTACCGGTGTTTTCCTCTTAAAGGGAGGAAGAGCATAGCGTGCTATTATTTCAATGTGTTTCTTCTTGGGTGGAGGAGGTACCAGAATCATGTGACTCCAAAAGATATCGACAGTGACGATGAAACAACAGATTTGAGCGTCTTAAGTAATTCTTTTGGTCATGCGGCTAAAATTTACGAGTCCAATTCTCTAGTCTGTATTCAGAATGGACAGTGCATGGATATAGATACATAAGGATAGTGGTGCAAAGGGAGAATTAAAAGTCATTAAGGGTAAGGACAGTTTGGCCCGTCACTGGTTTTTCTGTGGAGGTTAGTGGATGTGAAAACATTTTCAAAATCCAGGCCTCATTGCGCCATCGAAAGTGGTTCGGAGGCAAGGATAATTTTTGTCAGATTGAAAAAGGACTTCTTGGCCGTTGTTGCTGCATATTCGGAATGCTGGTTCTTATGGCTCTCGCCGCTCCTGCCCAACAGTTCAAGAATTGCAAGCATTAAACCGATTCCAGCGGTCGCCCTTTTTGGAGCTAGCAAGTGAGGTACTTTTTGCTCTTCTGCTTTGTTCCTCTTGACCTGAAAAGTCTTGGTCAGGCTTCACTCCTAGATTCTTCATGGATCCCTTGTTCACCACAAGAAAAAAAATTATAGTGAGTTAGAAACAAAAAGTTGGTTGAAGATTATTGGCATTACTTTTTTTCTTTTTGCACAATCCAGCTCCAACTTCACTCTTACAACGAGTTAAATCTTGACTGAACTTCACATTTTACTGCGTTGCGCGAAGCAAAAAATATATAGAATTAACCACTTGGCCTATTTTGCTTATTTATCTGGTACTTGTGTAGGTCAAATGCAAGTATTATTTGTGCCTGTAGAAACACGTAAGCTCCAGGGAGAACTAGATTCATATGCATAGTATATATCAATTGAAATGAACCAGATCGTGCATGCTTCTATACAATGTACCGAATATTTAATAAGTGGTCAAATTCAAGCAGGAGAAGCTATAGCTCCATGTTTTTAAGACAACTAGTCAAATTTAGAATGCTTGACAGACACTGTATCCCCCTCCTTATGCTCGAAGGTCAGATATATATCCTGCAGAAAAAAAGTGGGTGGTGTTTTAGGTGATCAAAGCCAATCTAATGGGTCAAAGTGCTCATGCTTTGATCGATCTTGGATTGATCCATTAGAGAATCAGTGGGTTCCCAGATTCTCGATACCATTGGGCTGTGTGATGTGTTGAAGTCGAGTCGAGCCATCAGATATGAGCTCTGTGCTCAATACTAAACCCAACATAATACAAAGTGCAAGTTATTTCCTCGCTATTTCATTAATTTTAGCATCCTTTTCTTATTTCACATTTATACGCTTTATAAGGCGAAATTTATTTTTTAAGAAAGCAGTCGACATGCAAACATGGTTGGAGGTTCACGGATGATGGGAGAAATTTTATTTTTATCAATTCACATAATACAATTCAAACCGTGAGCTTGTAGTTGTTAATTAGCTCCATTTCGAAAGTAATAATAAGAGCATTCACTTCTTTCGGTTTTTGTTCGATCCATCATGGTGTAATAAACTTACCAAATTATAAGATTATAGTCCAAAAGACAAAGGTGGTTTAAGGTGCCAAATTGATAATTCATTAATAATATGAAAGAATACGATAAGTACATCAAGTCGAGGCCTTTTCTTGCTCTTCCAAAAAATACTTTTTATTTAGGCGTCGTAGCAGATACTGACACCTAAACCCATCTAATATTTGGTCCAATTTGATCCAATAATAGATAATTCATTAATAAAAGCAATCGTCATAACGCTCCATAGCGAAGAGGTGGTGTAGTCCTCTTCCATGATATATTACCCGTGTAAAGATGTTCGTAACATCACGATACGAACTAAAAACTATTGTTATCCAAATATATTTCCCTTCACCGTCATCCTCGCCTTCAATGGCTCTAAATTAGAACCACTTACCAAGTCTAATAACCTCCTGGAGTGGGGCTATACTGGCATTTTCTCCTTTGTACCGCAACTCCCTTTTGTTTTAGTGTTCATTTAATTTTCTTTCCTCCTTTATTTGGAAAATCTTCTCTACTATGAAGTAATGACTGATAATATTTATGCTTACTTTACGAGAAAGCAAAGACAATGCTAGCATATGTTCTTTAGCTAGGCGACCAAAACTTTTATTATCAGTCATTGTTCTCTGGAGAATGACAATCAGTTATCTTAAATTTTAGTGTAAATCAAAACATTCCGTGTGCATACCTTTTCCCTCTATTTTCATGGTAAGATTCTACCCTCTGACTGATTTCAATCTCGTGCTTTAGATATCTGAGGCCACGAGGGATGGGGCTGAAGATTTCTTCAAGACTCGATATGGAACAATTTCAAAAACGGCAATGGTGCTAGCACTCGTGATACTTAGCATGCATCTGTTTCGTACTACTACTCCACAGCAGGAATCATCTGGTCTGGCCAGGTGTTTTCCTTAGCCATGTACATCCACAACATGTGCCAGGATCTTATTTTTATTCTTTATTTGCTCTAATTAGGTAAACATCAGCATACATCACGTTTGCTGCTTTTCTTCTCGGTGCTGTGCTCGGGGCATTGCAGGATATACCGGGATGTGGGTGTCTGTCCGTGCAAATATTAAGAGTCTCCGGTGCTGCTAGGCGTCCTAAACGAGAGGCGTTGCAGGTTCTCTTAAATTTGTTCAGCATTCCATTGTTCTCTTTCTAGTTATCCATCTTATCGATTAATTTCTAAACCAGGTTGCTGTTGGTGCTGGTGGCTTCTCAGCAATTGTCGTTGTTATCCTATATTCTACATTTTACGTGTTCCTGGAGGTTGACTCTCCGGGTTCGGTGAAGGTCACGGACTGCTGCCAGATCAGTGAATGCCATGGAAGCCGGCTGCCACCCATGTAAGAGTGCTGAGCTACTCATCATCCTTAATTTATTATTTTATTTCTTATCAGTGAGTTACTCACACGCCATACAAAGAGTGCCTCCATACAAAATTTGTTAGGTGGTGGTTAGCAAAATAACATACAAAGAGTGCTAGCGTACCAAATTAGTTAAGTGAAACATGCAAAGATGAATTCGAAGATCCCTACTGTACTAAAAACTAGTATGGTTTATCTTGATACCTGTCAAGATAAGCTAGTATGGTTTCAAATTTCAACCAATACAAGGTGCTCGTTGGAAACAAAGTGTGTGTATATATATTTATCTACTAGCAGTTTTTAGTTTCTACTACTGCTAGATACTGTATATGTGTATCTGTACATGGGCATGCTCATCACTTCAGTTCTACGTTAATGTTATTTCAGGAGAGTGATAGGACGGTGACAGAGGAAGAAGCGAGTGACATTGCAAGAGAAAAATGCTGTTCGTTCATCGAGTGCAGTGCTAAAACAGGAAAAAACGTGAGCAAATGTTTTGAGGAACTTGCGGCAAAAGTACAGTTAATGATTTATATAAACTTTTTTTTAGCTGCACTAAACTGCAGAGAGTTTGGTTGAAATCATAGGCAATAGTTGTAGTAGAATCAAACTACACGTGCATTGTAACCAAGTAATAATTTTCTTAATGGTTCTTGATCAGATCCTGCAAGTTCCGAGCCTACTAGAGGAAGGTTCAGCCAAGAAGAATGTTGTTGTCATGAAGCCAGATCAGGAATACCATGAAAGCCCAGGGATATATCAGTGATTTGTATATATATGTACATACCTATATATTGAGAATAAAGATTCAAAGTAAAACCTATATATCAAGGTAGAAAATACATTTTAAGAAATGAAAAAAGTTCAATGGACATTATGTTAAGTTCGTAGAATCAATCATTTACAAGTAATCTACAGTAAAAAACTTTTAGGAGAGATTTAGTAGAATCATTAGGACATTCTTAATATTAGTTTTTAGTATAAATTATATATATATATTAATTAATTTATGCTACTGTGTTATATTTAATTAGATTTAGTAGGTTTTAATTGTAATAGTAATTACATTAAGAATTTTTTTGAAAATTATATTTTAAAGAAGGCGTTCATTTAAAATTAGAAAGATTTAAGTAAAATTATGAAAATAAATAGATTTTTAATAAAAAATATTTAATTCTGAATTGAAATGTAACATGCACGTGCTGGGCCAGTGTTAATTAGTTAAAACTATGATTCAAAACTAAGTCTTTTACAAGGAAATCCAATACACACCACCAATACTACATGACATTATATTCGTGCCATTAATCTATAGCATATTATATAGACCTGCAGAGTTACACAATGAGTCCAGACCGTGCTGCCCGTGGATATTTCGGATATTTATTATGAATTAAATTTCAAGAAGGATTAGTTTGCAAAAAAAAAAAAGAGAATAACTTAAAATTATTTAAATTTAGAAGGAATACTATGATTTTTTTTAAAAAAAAATAGATAGGCTTTTGAGGAACTCAATTAAAAAACAACTAAGAAATACAATTAAAATTTAAAAGGTTTTAAATAAAAAAAATTAAAAATACAAAAGGCATTTTAAAAAAAATTACTTAAATTCTAAGGATTTGATGTAGAAATAAAAACAGCAAATATAATTTTTTGAGATAGCATTGGTAGAATTTTATTAATGTTATGCTATTATAAGCTTGAATTGTAGTTGGATGGTGGACAAGCTTGTAATGAACAAGCCTCAAGTATAATTCTTTTGTGTGGCTGAGGTATAATGAACAAGCCTGTTGTGGTTCTCTCTTTCTTTTTTTAAGTGTAGTTTTCTTACCTTTTTATTACGAGCATCCCGAATCAAGATTTAGGATGGTTGGGTGACCAGGTTTGACTAGTTCTTTGCGTCTGTTCTTGAACAATTCAATGGAATAACAGTATATTGGTATGTGGGATTTAAAAGGATAAGATTCCAGCAGGGCAGCTGCTTTTATTCCTTTAAATAGCTAAGTGAAGGATGACAGAATCGAAGCCTTTATTCCTTGGATATACACATAGAGAGAGAGGTTTAATCCTGTCGTTAAACAGCAGAGAGTTGTGTTGCATGTGCACAAGTTTAAAGAATCCAAACACCACTCGTCATCCAAATTGCAGAAATAAAAGAGAAAAGGAATAATCTTCTGGTACTAATGTCGTGTCTCAGTGCACCATCCTCTTCACCATTTCCAATTTCCAATTTCCAATTTCCAATTTCCAACACAAGTAGTTGAGGATGAGGAGATATAAAGGAAAAAGTTCCAGGTCTCAGATTGCTTTAGGGGGAAACTAAACAGAGCAAAAACAGTCATCTCTGTCTCATGACGTCTGAAGCCGAACAACTTTCTTTTATCCCGAACAATGTTCCGAATGAATTCTCAAGCAATTAAGGTTGATAATTCATCGCAGCAAGCCAGATAACTTGACGAGTTTGCAGACATCTAATTCTACCGACGTGGGCACTTCATCCCTCATCCTTTTCTTGGAAATTTTGGTGATCTACCTCAACCCTTACAAAGTAGCAAGTTCTTCATCTCCTTGTAGCCTCGGAGTTCTTCCAATGCGTCACTTGTTTTTCTAGACAAGACAGGAGAACTCGTGCTGACTCGAGCATTTGATTCTGAAGACTGCATCGAACAACTCTGATCTCGCCGCACTGGAGCTGCAGTTCTTAACATCCGAAAAGGAGCACCAACGGCTGCCTCTTGTGATTTATGAGAGGAAGTGTAATCTGATTCCTCCTTACAACCACGGCTTCTGTTTATGGAACGGAATATCATACGGAAAGGAAACGGAATATCATATGTATTTGTTGGGCATGCAAAGATCGCCGATGTTAGGTGCCGTGCATTTATTGCTGTTGCCAAGATCAACGATCTTTGCCCTGACGTTATGCCGAGATCTCACTCCCTCCATGTATAAATACACTGTAAATAGAAGGCAACAACAACGGAGATCTCAGCAATGGCTTCCTGCTCTAGCTCTTGCGCTCCATTTCATCACAACGGGGTGCGCGACAGTAGCTCTTGCTCTTTAGGCGGTGGTCGCCGATAAGGGGATGACGTTGGAGCTCATCCGGCGGGACTCTCCCAGGTCCCCGCTGTACAACTCTTCGGCCACTCCCTTCGAACGCCGGGCCGCAGCCGTACACCGCTCCACCGCCCGAGTCGGTTACATCGGCACCTCCCCACGCCTATCAACCCGTACACAATAATTGCCAGGTTGTCGTTCGCCGGCGAGCACATGATGGAATTTGAACTGGGTATCCCCCATCCCAGGAGCTCTACCAAGGTCGTTGCCGCCGTCGATACTCGCAGCAACCTGATATGGACGAACTCCCAGCCCTGCAGCCCGTGCTTCCCCCCAAAACCTCCAATCTCTGATCCCAATCGATCCCCCTACTTCACGACGGCCGGCTGCAATTCCACCCTCTGCAAAAGCGTCCCCAAATCCTTCTCCCAGGACGAAAGGTGCAGGCACAGCATCCTGTACGCCGACTACGCCATCGTCGATGGCTTCCTGGGCGAAGGTATAGCCGTGTTCAATTTGTTCGGAGGGAAGGTGCTTTGGCAGGAGTTAACGTTTGGCTGCAACGACCGATCCTCCGGCCGCTTCCCCAAGGAGGCATCCGGGCTAGTCGGCCTCGGCCCGGGGCCGACTTCGCTCATCTCCCAGCTAGCCTCAGGCAATGATCCATTCGAGAGGAAATTCTCTTACTGCTTGGCCAGCCGTGTGTCCAACAACAGCAGTAAAAATTACTTTGGGGAGAAAGCCATCTTCTCCGAGGAGGAGGAGGATGTCCTCTCCATACCGTTCACAATAGTTAATGAATCATACGCCTTGACCCTCGAAGCGATAACCATTCAAAATTTTTACATCAACGTCAGCGGCAAAGCGGCTCCGCTGGATGGAGGCACGAGCAATATCATCATCATAGACTCGGGGGCAGAGTTGACTAAAAGTGTGCTCCATGAGTTGGTGATGGCGTTGAGGAAGATAAAAAGCTACCCAATAATCCCCACTCCACCGAGTATCAACTTGCCACTGTGCTTCAACACCACAGGAGCCGCCGCCGACTTGCCCAAGTTTCCGGAGATCACCTTCTGGTTCGAGGGGCTGGCGAACGTGGTGCTGGGCCCCCGGAACTGGCTATACTCGATAGACACGAACATGATGTGCGTAGCCATGCAAGACTTAGAAAAAGGCCAATACTTCAGAAATGTGGCGCAGCAAAGTTTCATAGTCGGGTTTGATCCGGTCCACAACCTAGTGTTATTTAAGCCCTCGTCCTCTGACTGCCAGGATTTTTAAACTTTTACGCCCGCCGACTACTCGGTAAGCTTATAAGAAGTAAATAAAAAGGTGCTTCCAAGTTTTAATTGAAATATCATATCTACTGGGATCATTATGATATTACGAAGATATTGTTCTATTGCAGCAAAATATATATGACAGACATTGGCCATGACTACGAGTCTATTATTCTCCGTTCTCAATGAAACCGGTCCACCCAACAACTTCCCCACTCCCAGATCTTTGAACCCTACGGTCTGTGAATGAATCCACTCCCTATTCGTTCCCTTTCTCTCACTCCCCTCCCCTCCTCCGATCGCCCCATCTCGTGTGCCCCAAACCTTGCAGTGGCAACCTGCAGGCTCCTCACCATCTCCCGACGCCCCTTCCACCTCTGCCTCCCTTGCCTCCCCCTGTGATGCTCTACGACCGCATCGCTGAGGCCGACGGGACTGCGCACTTCAAGGAGCATATGATCTTCAAGGGGACCGAGCAGCAGCTTGAAGAGGAGATCGAGAACATGGGTGGGCATCTTAATGCTTACACCTCGATGGAGCTGAGCACCTACAACGTCAGGGTGTTATATCCTTGCCGACATACTCCATTACTCTTGCTTCGATGAGAAGAGCGTTGAGAGGGAGAGAAATATCATTCTGAGGGAGATGGAAGAGGTTTTTTTTTAAAAAAAATCCATCTTCTGTAATTGTTTCTTGAGATTGACGCCTTGTAAAAGTTCGATCACTGCGTGATCGTATATGCTCCCATTATTTTGCTTTCTTCTTCCACTCGTATTAAAACTTATTTCGGACGATACATACATCAAGTATAGAAATCCTTTTTCTTTCACTAAATACTGACTCGTTCAGTGCACGTTATTCTGATTAGACCATTTAACCTAAGAGGCGGCAGGCGCGGGCTGGCATCGATGTCAGCCTTGTTATTAATTTATGCGCACAACATATGTCTTGCATTAATTAATTTACATTCCGACGTCAATCACTCAACCTAATTATTAATGCATACGTAACGAGGCGAGATACCTTCACTAATTTGGGCTACGTGTGGGCGAAGGAAATGGAAGTGTACGAGACAAATCATGACAGCTTTAAGGGGCTCGTTGGAAACAAAGTGGACAAGGTAATAAATCTAACCAAGTATATATATTTATCTACTCGCAGATTTTAGTTTCTACTACTGGTAGATACTGTACATGTATCTGTACACGGACGTGCTCATCTTACGTTAATGTTATTTCAGGAGAGTGATAGGACGGTGACAAAGGAGGAAGCGCGTGACGTTGCAAGAGAAAAAGGCTGTTCGTTAATCGAGTGCAGTGCTAAAATAGGAGAAAACATGGGCAAATGTTTTGAGGAACTCGTGGCTAAGGTACACTTAATGATTTATATAAATATTTTTTTTATCTGTACTAAACTGCAGAGAGTTTAGTTAAAGTCTTGGGCAGTAGTTTTAGTAGAATTATACTACACGAGTTGTAACCAAGTAATAATTACTTGGTGGTTCTTGATTAGATCCTGCAAGTTCCGAACCTACTAGAGGAAGGTTCAGCTAAAAAGAATGTTGTTGTCGTGAAGCCAGAGCAGGAATACCATGGAAGCCTCGGCGGTGGCTCAAACTGTGGTGGTTATTGATATATATGTACATACTTTATATCGATACATTTATATGAATAATGAGGGTAAAGACTCAAAATGAAACTTATATATCAAGGTAGAAAAGAAAATACATTTTAAAAAATGAAAAAGGTTCAATGGACATTATCTTAATTTCTTTATCAAGTAATCTACAGCAACAACTTTTGGGGGAGATTTAGTAGATCCATTTGGACATTCTTAATATTATTTTTTGAGTATAAGTTATATATATATAAATTAATGCTACTGTGTTATATTTAATTAGATTCAGTAGACATATAAATTTAATTGTAATAGTAATTACATTAAGAATTTGACATAGAAATAAAAATAGTAAATATAATTTTTGAAGATGGTATTGGTAGAATTTTATTAATGCATACAGTTATAAGATGAATTTATGTTCTGTGTTAATTCTATTATAGCTAATCAAGATTGGTTAGGCTTGACTATCAAATGAGTTAATCTGTTTCTTCCGTTTAATTTTTCAACTAAAAGTCTTAAAATGGATGCTAAACAGTGCTCAATGCTCATTATAAATACCCCCTCCGTGCACCTTCATATCTCCATAACCTTATGAATATTTAGTAGCTCATGTATATTTAATCTTCATCAATTAATTCCGGCCTCCAACATGGCTCGTTCTTTGATCATGATCGTCTCATCTGCTGCTGCTTTCTTCCTCCTCCTCCAAGGTTTGCAGCCCGATTCGTTATGTATATTATTTCTCAATCTATTCATTGCTTTTGCTGCTTTGCATACACCGTATAATTAACCACGCATATTTATCGATGCACTTACTCGAATACCGCACCAGTTGCCCAGTCCACTACGTTCACCGTCAAGAACAACTGCCCGTTCACCATCTGGCCGGCGACCCTCACCGGCGCAGGCAAGGCGCAGCTCTTCCAGACGGGCTTCCAGCTCTCCAACGGCGCGCAGACGTCCTTCCACGTGCCCCCGCAGTGGACGGGCCGGGTCTGGGCCCGGACGCGGTGCTCCGCCGACTCCTCCGGCCGCTTCTCGTGCGCCACCGGCGACTGCGGGAGCGGCCGCGTGGCGTGCAACGGGGCGGGCGGGGCGCCGCCGGTCACGCTGGCGGAGTTCACGGTGCAGGGGGACGGCGGGAAGGACTTCTACGACGTGAGCAACGTGGACGGGTTCAACCTGCCGGTGGCGGTGGCCCCGCAGGGCGGATCTGGGGACTGCAAGTCCACGGCGTGCCGGGCAAACATCAACGCGATGTGCCCGGGGGAGCTGCAGCAGAGGGCGGCGGAGGGGGCGGTGGTGGGGTGCAAGAGCGCGTGCCTGGCGTTCAACACGGACAGGTACTGCTGCAGAGGAGCGTTCGGGAGGCCGCAGACGTGCAAGCCTACGAATTATTCGCAGGTCTTCAAGAACGCATGTCCACAGGCTTACAGTTATGCTTACGATGATTCGTCGAGCACCTTCACCTGCACTGCTGCTAATTACCTCATCACTTTCTGCCCTTGAATTATTATTAATTGCATGACCCGGTTATATCGCTACCTCTCAAACATATATTTACTTACGAAATAAGTTTGAGATGCCAAATTTAAAAGGACCACGTGATGTATCTGTTGACAGATTATTAATATAAAAGAGAGTATGCCTCTTTATCATGCAAATTGATCTGCAATATATTGCTGAGTGAATCAGTGCGTCCATGGATATTAATTAGTATGGAAACGGTGTTGTGTCTCATCTACTACTCCGATGTTAGTTCAACGTTCACGCTTTGGATGATGAGGAGGAAGACAGAAGATATTGATGTACCCTCAAACTGCTGTTGGGTAAGGTTTCATGAGGTGAACATTGCAAGCATGGGGATTGGGTTGGAGCCCGCTTATGCGATATCTTTCACATTGGTTAATAAGTCCGAACTTCTAGTTTTTAGTTTCCGCAGCTTGGTGTACAGTTACCGTATAAGTGATGGGGGAGTGGAGGTACAAAAGTGATTTGGAATCCGGGAGTCCTGCTTTGATCCCTTATTGCAGCACACTTCGGCCATGTGGAGAAGAAGAGGAGAAATGCTCGTGGAACAAAATAAATCTTATGATCATGATATTTTTCTCCTGTAGTATTAATCTAAATTTCTTTAAAAATAAGTGAAAAATATATCGACTATTATTTGTTTTTACCCGTATTTGTAACTTTTTTTAGAGAAAGTAATTTATATTTCATTCTATGACATAAATTACTTGGTTAGTGCGTGGGATTGATTGTTTTAAATGGAAGCCGACTACAACAAGCTGGTGGAACAAAACGAGTTCCGAGTCGGCCACCTTCTTACTGTCTTGCAGTTTCGTGCCCGGATGGTTGATGACGCCGACGAGCTCTGGATGGTCGTGGAAGTAGTAGATCATGAGAGTGCAGATTTTAGAAAGGGGTCGCAGTCGTACAAACCAATCATATCTTTTTTTTCCAAAATAAATTCACTTGCATCGATCTCGATGGGCCGGAGAGATTTCCAAACAAAAAAAATATATCATCCTTCTTGTGTTCGCCATCCTCAACTACATGGCGAACACGAGCAAATACCTCATCCTTAATCTCAACTTCTCACGGAATAAAAGATGTCCTCGATGGCGAAGGGAACTAATGGGAAAAACCAAGCAAAGCATCGATTCTTCGTGCGTTATACGCTGCTTCGTCCAACGAAGGGAAAGGGGACTCGGAATCCAATCCTTCCCATTCTTTAGTTTTTTTTCTATTGTTGCTTTTGATCTCTCTCTTCTTTTTTAATTAATTTCCCATCCATGCTTATTATCCCCCATCGATACCACCATGAGCAGCAGATAAATCGGTCGAGGAGGACGAAACAAAATTTAACTCTCCTTGCTCGACCGTGCGCAGCAGCAGCAAGGGAAGAGAGATGGGTTCGCCGGCGGCGGGTCCGGGGATTAATGAGTATGATCATTCGTTCAAGGTGGTGCTGGTGGGCGACTCCAGCGTCGGGAAGAGCAGCCTCCTCCTCCGCTTCATGTCCGACCATCACGAGAAGCTCCCCACCACCGTCGGTACGGGTTTCCTCCTCTGTTCTTAAATTAAACTTCTCTTTCTGAAGATTAACGCGCCCTTATTATTCCATCAGTCCGCATCTTGAATTTGGGTTTCAGATCAATCTCTCCTCTATTACCATATTTAATTTATTTTGAATTTTTTAAAATTATTTAACTAGGTGCGGATTTTAGGATCAAGTTTCTTACGGTCGGTGGCAAGAAAGTAAAGCTCACCATTTGGGACACCGGTGAGTTTTTCTTGAAAGAAAACTCTTGAATACATGTTCAAGAATGAGTTTTCAGACTTCAAATCCTGTTCTTATTATATTCATAAAGAATGCTCCCTCCCATATATTTAGTTTTCAGATTTGAAGAAAATTCTGGGGCTGATCATAAGGCCGTTGCATTTTTCCTGTGAAAAATTTAAGAACCAAATTAATCAGTGATAAAAACCATTCGTGATGGATCTGCATGTTTTGCAGCCGGGCAGGAGAGACTGAGGACTCTCACTAATTCTTACTACAGAGGTTCTCATGGAATAATTATGGGTGAGTCATATATATACATTGGGAAACAGAGGAAGTACAATTAAGATGAAGTTGCAGGGAGAGCTAATTGGTACTCGGTTCACCTGTTCGTAGTTTATGACGTGACGAAGCGAGATACCTTCACTAATTTGGGCCACGTATGGGCGAAGGAAATAGAAGTATACGAGACAAATCGAGACAGCGTTAAGATGCTCATTGGAAACAAAGTGGACAAGGTAATAAATCGAACAAAGTATATATATATTTATCTACTCGCAGTTTTTAGTTTCTACTACTAGTAGATACTGTACATGTATCTGTACACGGCCATGCTCATCGCTTCAGTTTTACGTTAATGTTATTTCAGGAGAGTGATAGGACGGTGACAAAGGAAGAAGCGAGCGACATTGCAAGAGAAAAAGGCTGTTCGTTCATCGAGTGCAGTGCAAAAACAGGAGAAAACGTGAGCAAATGTTTTGAGGAACTCGTGGCAAAGGTACAGTTAATTATTCATATGAAATTTTTTATCTGCACTAAACTGCAGAGAGTTCGGTTGAAGTCCTGGGCAGTGTAGATGTAGGAGAATTAAACTACACCCGTTGTAACCAAGTAATAATTACTTTATGTCTTGATCAGATTCTGCAAGTTCCAAGGCTACTGGAGGAAGGTTCAGCTAAGAAGGATGTTGTTGTCGTGAAGCCAAAGCAGGAATACCATGGAAGCCCAGGCGGTGGCTCAAGCTGTTGCCCCTAAATTATATATATGTACGCATTTATCTTTGATACATATATATGGATGATGAGAGTAAAGATTCAAAATAAAATCTATATATCAAGGTGGAAAATAAATTTTAAGAAAGGAAAAAGGTTACCTCCTCATACAATCTATGGCTTGCTTAGACATAGTACAGAGAAGAAAGACATCAACTCCTGCAATTGCTCGGGCGAGAGGCATCCAAATCCATGGAGTACTGCTCCCTGCTCCTCGCACATCTTTCGATCTCCTGTCATCCATTTTCTCCAGCTGCCTCCGTAAGGACTGGATCGACGAACCCTTCCCTTACGATGGCATCTCTTAACCAAAAACAGATGAAGCATCGCGCAAACGCAGGTCGGCATGTTTTCGCCCCCGTGCTTGTTGTCGAAACCACCAAAGCACCACCGGTTCGCGGGTCACGCTGGTGGAGATGCCACCGTGTGCGGGGGAGGACTCGTACGACATGAGCAACGTGGACGGGTTCCGCTGAGCCGACGATTAATCACCGGTCCATTTCCCCTCATGCGATGCCGACAAATATTGGAGGTTACATGGGGTTGTTTAAATCTTCAACACAGACTGTTTTCTCTTGCCATGATTTAATCAAAGTACATTATGTTAAGTTCGTAGCATCAATCTTTTTCTCGAGTAATCTACGGAAAAAACTTTTAGGGGAGATTTAGTATGCCCATTAGGGCAATCTTAATATTATTTTTAAAGTTATATATATATATATATATATATATATAATTAGTTTATGCTACTGTGTTATATTTAATTAGATTTAGTAGACATATAATTTAATTGTAATAGTAATTATATTAAGAATTTTTTTGAAAATTAGAGTGAAGAATTTTAAAGTTGAATTAAAATTAGAAAGGTTTAAGGAAAATATTTTTAATTAAAAATATTCAATTATGAATTGTGATGTAACATGCACTTGATTCGGCACCGAGTCATTCATGTGGAAATCCAAAAGTGTTTCCACTAGTATTTGGTGCATTGATATTAGCTTGTATAATCAATATATAGACCTTTCAGCAGGCGTGCAGAGTGCCACCACTAATCCAAGCCGTGCCGGGTACGGTCCGCCCGTGGGCGGCTCGGCCGTTTTGTACATTATGAATATTAAATATGGATTAAAATTTAAAGATGTGTTTTGTATGTTAAAATTAGTTTTTTAGAAAAAAAATAAAAACTGCTAATGATAAAATTTTAGAAAATATAAAGATTATTTACAAAGGTAGGAAATATTAATTAAATTTGAAGAAGGAGTCATTTGCAAAAAAAAGAGAGAGAATAACTTAAAATTATGTAAATTTAGAAGGAATAAAATGTTCTTAAAAAAGGGTAAGATTTTAATGAACTCAGTTAAAAAAATAAGAAATATCAAGTAAATTTTAAAACAAAATTTGAAAGGTATTAAATAAAATTTTTAAAAAATAAGGCCTTTAAAAAAAAACGTAAACTGACGAGGATTTGAGATCGAAATAGAAATAGTAAAAATTTATTAATGTCATACTATTATAAGATGAATTTATGTTCTTTGTTTATTCTATTATAGGTAATCAAGATTGGTTAGGCTTGACTATCAAATGAGTGAACCTGTTTCTTCCGTTTAATTTTTCAACAAAAAGTCTTAAAATTGATACCAAACAGTGCTCGATTCTCACTATAAATACCCCCCCCCCGTGCACCTTCATATCTCCATAACCTTAAGAATATTTAGTAGATCGTATATATTTAATCTCCATCGATTAATTCCGGCCTCCGACATGGCTCGTTCGTGGATCACGATCATCTCATCCGCTGCTGCTTTCTTCCTCCTCCTCCAAGGTTTGCAGCCTCATTCGTTATGCTCTTGATCGGTCTATTCACTGCTTTTGCTGTTTTCCATACACTGTATAATTAACGACGCATAATACTCTAATACGCACCAGTTGCCCACTCCACTACGTTCACCGTCAAGAACAACTGCCCGTTCACCATCTGGCCGGCGACCCTCACCGGCGCAGGCAAGGCGCAGCTCTCCCAGACGGGCTTCCAGCTCTCCAACGGCGCGCAGACGTCCTTCAACGTGCCCCCGCAGTGGACGGGCCGGGTCTGGGCCCGGACGCGGTGCTCCGCCGACTCCTCCGGCCGCTTCTCGTGCGCCACCGGCGACTGCGGGAGCGGCCGCGTGGCGTGCAACGGGGCGGGCGGGGCACCGCCGGTCACGCTGGTGGAGTTCACGGTGCAGGGGGACGGCGGGAAGGACTTCTACGACGTGAGCAACGTGGACGGGTTCAACCTGCCGGTGGCGGTGGCGCCGCAGGGCGGATCCGGGGACTGCCGGTCGACGGCGTGCCGGGCAAACATCAACGCGATGTGCCCGGGGGAGCTGCAGCAGAGGGCGGCGGACGGGGAGGTGGTGGGGTGCAAGAGCGCATGCCTGGCGTTCAACACGGACAGGTACTGCTGCAGAGGAGCGTTCGGGAGCCCGCAGACATGCAAGCCTACGAATTATTCGCAGTTGTTCAAGAACGCATGTCCACAGGCTTACAGTTATGCTTACGATGATTCGTCGAGCACCTTCACCTGCACTGCTGTTAATTACCTCATCACTTTCTGCCCTTGAAGTGAACCATGCAATTATTATTAATTGCATGGCCCGATTTATCTCCATACATCTCGAACATATATTTACTTACGGAATAAGTTTGAGATGAAAGATTAAAAGGACTACGTGATGTATCTGGTTACAGATTATTAATAGAAAAGAGATATACCTCTTTATCGTGCAAATTTATCTGCAATCTATACAGTATATATGTTGCTGAGTGAATCAGTGCGTTCATGGATATTAATTAGTATGGAAACGGTGAGACTCCATCAGCGTGCGACGTATACGTAAACACATCATGGTCAGTAAACCGTAAAATATTAACAGCGAGTTAAACCGTATAATGCAAAATTAATTGTTAGCATGCAGTCATCGTCGTAAAAGTTAAGAACCCAACTGAAACGTCGGGTTTTAAATATATTACAATATCAGTAGGACAATACATACATATATATATATGTATATAAATTTCTGATTGAAACTTAGGAATATATACCGGTCGTTGGGGGAGGAGATAATACGCGCTCCAATTTGCTTCTTTAACTGCACGTATAATTTTGGATCATCTAGCAAAATTCCATGCATAAGTCGTCTGAGTGTACCGCGGGGGGGGGGGTTCAAAATCTTGGCTTACTTGACTACTTGATTGAAAAATGATCGATCCATAAGTCTCTCAAACCAGGGTTAAGTTAGGTCAGGGGCCACGGTTGATCCATTCGGTCCGGCTTATATTCTAATGCTCAAATCTTCCAAAAAAAGTCCCATTCCTCCGAAAACGACTAATCAACGGATACATCTTTCTATTTCTTCTTCCATCGAGGAGGAAAATTGGATATGCTCGTCGAAGTATGAACAAAAAATCACATCGTTGTTATGGAGATAGGATTTTCCAATAATATTGTATCACGCCGAGATTGCGTGGAGACTGAAGAATAGGTGGGTTACGGCTGTTTCATACTAATATCGTCATAACTCAATTCCCTCGTCTTATTTAACCTGCTCTTTTTCTCTCTATATCATCCCGATAGAAACTTCCTACTTCCTTGATTGCTATCATCTTCAAATTTCTCTATCTGCATGCATGAGTTCTTCGGCATCTTCATTGACGAATAGGAAGCATTGGATGATGTCCAGCAGATTGGATAAGCTCGATGATATTACTTACGAGATCCTCTCCTACCGTCCGGGGAAGATATTGTTCAAGATGCAATCCGCTGCAAGTCGTTCCATAAGACCATCTCCGTAGATAACGGTATGCACTTCCTTTTCAGGCAATCATCCCACGACGAAAACTGTACCTCCATCTTCTTCTTCGAGGACTGCAATGGCTGCCTCATCGATCCCGACGGAGGCGTGCCCAAGAGCAGCATCGACTTCTTCAAAGCCCAAGATGAGATTCCTAGAATCCGCAGGTGGCCTTGTCTTCTTCCTCCTTGATTTCTGCGATGGTTTATGCGTGTTCAACGCTGCGCGCACGACTCGTTGTTTCTCCCTGCTCCACCGGGTTAGGACGCCTGCGGCCAGTGGGATACCTGCCGTGGAGGTATTGCTGTCAGCTTCTCCGGCGACAACTTCGACTACGAGCTTATGTATCTCACGAAGACACCAGTGTGGAGCTCATTCTACTGGTTGCGGATATAGGACTCGGCAGCCCAAGGCATGAACGGTGTTCAATGAGCGGCTGGACATCGGACCGAGGTGTTTGGACTTTGAGAAACCCGTGATGCTCGGCGAGATGGCGTACTGGGTGTCGGACTGCTCATCATGCTACAAGTTTGTTCCTTATCTTGTTGAGCTTGACTTGAGAAAGGAGAGAATGTCTTTGATCAGAGTACCCGGTGAAGTCGCTGTAGATGGGGGTAAGCTTGGAATAGCAAAGTCGGAGGAGTCGCTGTGTCTCATCTACTACTCCGATGTTAGTTCAACGTTCACGCTTTGGATGATGAGGATGAAGACAGAAGATATTGATGTACCGAAAACTGCTGCTGGGTAAAGTTTCATGAGGTGAACATTGCAAGCATGGGGATTGGGTTGGAACCCGGTTATGCGATATCTTTCACATTGGTTAATAAGACCGAACTTCTCGTTTTTAGTTTCCGCAGCTTGGTGTACAGTTACCGTATACGTGATGGGGGAGTGGAGGTATTGAAAAGTGATTTGGAATTCGAGAGTCCTGATTTGAGCCCTTGCTGCAACACACTTCGGCCATGTGGAGAAGAAGAGGAGAAATGCTCGTAGAACAAAATAAATCTTATGATCATGATATTTTTCTCCTGTAGTATTAATCTAAATTTCTTTAAAAATAAGTGAAAAATATATCGACTATTATTTGTTTTTACCCGTATTTGTAACTTTTTTTAGAGAAAGTAATTTATCTTACATTCTATGACATATTACTTGGTTAGTGCGTAGGATTGATTCTTTTAAGTGGAAGCCGACTACAACAATCTGGTGTTACAAAACGGGCTTCAAGTCGGCCACCTTCTTACTGTCTTGCAGTATCGTGCCCGGATGGTAGTGGAAGTAGTAGACCACGAGAATGCTGGTTTTAGAAAGGGGTCGTAGTCGTAGAGACCAATTATATCTTCTTCTTTTTCCAAAATAAATTCACTTGCATCGATCTCGATGGGCCGGAGAGATTTCCAAACAAAAAAAATATATATCATCCTTCTTGTGTTCGCCATCCTCAACTACATGGCGAACACGAGCAAATGCCTCATCCTTAATCTCAACTTCTCACGGAATAAAAGATGTCCTCGATGGCGAAGGGAACTAATGGGAAAAACCAAGTAAAGCATCGATTCTTCGTGCGTCATACGCTGCTTCGTCCAAGGAAGGGAAAGGGGACTCGGAACCCAATCCTTCCCATTTTTTAGTTTTTTTTTCTATTGTTGCTTTAGATCTCTCTTCTTTTTTAATTAATTTCCGATCCATTCTTATTATCTCCCATCGATACCACCATGGGCAGCAGATAAATCGGTCGAGGAGGACGTAGCAAATTTTAACTCTCCCTGCTCGACCGTGCGTAGCAGCAGCAAGGGAAGAGAGATGGGTTCGCCGGCGGCGGGTCAGGGGATTAATGAGTATGATTACTCGTTCAAGGTGGTGCTGGTGGGCGACTCTAACGTCGGCAAGAGCAGCCTCCTCCTCCGCTTCATGTCCGACCATCACGAGAAGCCTCCCACCACAGTCGGTACGGGCTTCCTCCTCTGTTCTTAAATTAAATTTTCCATTCTGAAGATTAAGCCCCCCCCTTATTATTCCATCAGCCCGCATCTTGAATTTGGCAAATGTACAGTTAATTATTTATATGAACTTTTTTTATGTGCACTAAATTGCAGAGAATTCGGTTGAAGTCTTGGGCAGTGTAGTTGTAGGAGAATTAAACTGCACGCGTTGTAACTAAGTAATAATTATTTCATGTCTTGATCAGATTCTGCAAGTTCCAAGCCTACTGAAGGAAGGTTCAGCTAAGAAGGATGTTGTTGTCGTGAAGCAAAGCATGAATACCATGGAAGCCCCCCGCTGTTGCAGCTAAATTATATATATATATATATAGTGATGTGTATATATATATGTACGCACTTTATTTTGATACATATATGTGAATGATGAGAGTACAGATTCAAAATGAAACCTATACATCAAGGTAGAAAATACATTTTAAGAAAGGAAAAAGGTTACCTCCTGATGCAATCTATTACTTGCTTGGACATGGTACAGAGAAGAAGGACATCAACTCCTGCAATTGCTCGGGCGAGAGGCATCCAAATCCATAGAGTACTGCTACCTGCTCCTCGTGCATCTTTCGATCTACGAACCCTTCCCTTACGATGGCATCTCTAAACCAAAAACAGATGAAGCATCACGCGAACGGTCGGCATGTTTTCGCCCCCGTGCTTGTTGTCGAAACAACCAAAGCACCACCGGTTCGCCGGCCACGCTGGTGGAGATGCCGCCGTGTCCAGGGGGAGGACTCGTACGACGTGAGCAACGTGGACGGGTTCTGCCGAGCCGATGAATAATCACCGGTCCATTTCCCCTTTTGCGATGCCCAAAGATATTGGAGGTTACATGGGTTATGTGATTGATAGGAGGGGATTGTTTAAATCTTCAACACAGACTGTTTTCTCTTGCCGATTTAATCAATGGACATTATGTTCGGGGAGATTTAGTAGGACCATTAGGGCATTTTTAATATTATTTTTAAAGTATATATAATTTATGCTACTGTGTTATATTTAATTAGATTTAGTAGACATATAAATTAATTGTAGTAGTAATCGTATTAAGATATTTTAAAAAAATTAGACTGAATAATTTTAAAGTTGAACTAAAATTAGAAAGGTTTAAGAAAAATATTCAAATATGAATTGTGATGCAACATGCACGTGATTCGAAACTGAGTTTTGATGTTGAAATCCAATGTAGTTACCACTAATCCAGGGCGTAGTAATTTTATCTATCTCTTAGTTGCATATAAAGTGTCATTACTAATCACGGTCCGCCATGGCGGCCCGGTCGGTTTGTAGGATATTGAATATGAATTAAAATTTAAAGATGTGTTTGTATGTTAAAATTAGTTTTTAAGAGAAAAAAAAAACAAAAACTAAGTAAAATAAGGGAGTGTTTATTCAGTACAATAAAACAACTACGTAAAAATAATTTTTAACAAAGCTACCGGTCAATCCGCCGTGTAAAGAAATTGATCTATTTTTTAATTAAAATATTAGAACTTGTCCTTGGCATCATCTTCCTCCTCATGCTGTCGACGCTTGGGACTCTCCTCGGTCGCTCACCTCTAGACATGTGGGCCGGTCCGATTTGGGCCGTGCTAGGCACAGCCCGCTTTTCAGGTCGGGCTGTGCCTAGCACGCACCGCACCTAGTGTCGTGCCGGGTCGGGTCTCAAGGATGAGGCCCATGGCCCAGTATATATAAATATTTTAAAATATTAAATAGTAGAATGATTAAAATATTTATCTTCCGCAGTGAAAGCATGACTTCGAACCTTGCTGAAGACATATTTTTCAACAGGCAGGCCCGATCGGACCGTACCGTGCCCGGCCCGGCACGGTTCATCCCCGGGCATAGTACCGTGCAATGCGGGGCACATACCGTTCTCTCCTCCTCTCTACTTGTCACGCCCCGACCCACCTGTCATATCGATCATCTAACAACCTGCACACACATTGAACGCGGTGTGCTCAGCCTTGCGGCCTAGTGTAAAATTACGGCTCTAAACCGAATAAGGAAATCAAATGCTAGGAGGAGTATTCTGGGATGCCTTGGGTTGTTAATCATCATTTTTCATTTGATTTGTGTAGATCAGTTTATAAAAAGTAGTAAAATAGTAATAATAAGTACAGACATATATTTCACTAGATGTCACCTAAGATGTATCTAGTATCGATGTTATCAACATATATCACCTATGTCATAATAAGACTTAAAGTTTCAAGACTCAGACTGCCAGCCTATGCTTAATGAATACCCGAGCTAAGGGCATCAGTAAGCCCATCAGTGCTTTTCTATCTCTGTCTCTACCTATGCCTATCAGTAACCGAGTTTGTACAGTCTCTTTCCCTACCAGCTCCCAGTATCTAAGCTATGTATAGCCTCGGGAGTGGTGCTCCCAGTATCTAAGCTATGTATAACCTTGGGAGTGGTGCGTTGAGGAACATCACTATTTTGACCATCGCGCAGTGGTCAAACGGGGTATGCGAGGAACACCCCTTTCTGTCTAATTTCCAGTGATGTCTCCTAGGAGGTTGTAACATGTCACAGTTCATATTTATGTCTGCATGGTAATCGTATAGCACATAGTATAGAAAATAATATAATATGCATGACAAGATTTTAGGACATGTTAAATACATAGCATGGTAAACATGTCATAGCATACATGTTAGGCAAAGTAAATCATACTAACATGCATTTAAATATAATCATAGCAAGCATTTCATTTTATCATGTTTAAGGCATCCAAAAAATTTTCCTAAGAAAACCTTAGCAAAAATTCTCTAGCTTGAATAAATTCTACATCGATGAACCAACGCACTTGGGTTAGCGATCCGCTTTTCAGAACCAACTCACGTAACAACGAATCACTCCGACGAACTACTCGGAGCGCGTATCAATGATAGTCCTAATAACTCATTTATTTAAAATAAAATTTAATCTATTTTTCTCTAAGGTAAAATAAATAGAAATTTATCAATCTAACTTATACAATTATTCTAGCTAATTACTACCTAAAAAGCCTACATTTAAATTTACGAGCCCATATTCAATTTAGGGGTGTCTACTTAATTAATAAGCTCATATTTACCCATTGGGCCCATACCTACATTTTAGTCCAAATAATCTATCAATAATTTAATTAAGGTAATTACTATATTTAATTAACCCAAACTAAGTATACAAGTTGATAATCAATTCAACCTAATCATTCAAATATTAATTAATAAAATTTAATTTTTGCTAATTAAATTAATTATAATATTAAATTAAGTTAATTACACATAAATAGATTTCTTCATATATATATATCTATTCAAACCCACCCATGACTTGGCCCAAGTCACCCAATGGCCCAAATAAAATCCATCAGCGCTTATTAGATTAATTAAATCTTAATTACCTATTTTAATCACCTAATCATACCCATGAAAAATTAAATTATTTTTTTATTATTTTATTTTTTGACTGGTCAACGGTCAACGGTTGACCGGTCAACCATTGACCCGGTCAATACTGGACCCGATCAAACGATTCGGTTCGGTTTGACCGAGATTCAATTTAATTCAATCTGGTTCAGTTCGGATCCGGTCGAGTTTAATTGGATTCGGTCCAACCAACCCAATCTGATTTGATCTAACTCGAGCTCGAACCACTTTCAATTAATTGATTCAGCTCACCCCAAAAACTCAACCCGATCCCAAACTTAACTCAAATCCAACCCAACTAACTTCAATTCGGTTCAACCCAACCCATTTACTAATCTCACTTAATTAAATCATTAACCTTATTTAACTTACACTAAACATGCTTAATTAACCACTAATCGTAGTTAAGGAAATAAAACACATATACCTTCCGCAAACACTGTTCACTCACCGTCGGTCGTCGGAACCCTAGCCGCCACCTTGCCGGAGCTCGCGAAACCAGCGGCCAACTTGACGGCGAGCTCCGCAACTCTTCGCACAGGTGGAAACCAGTGACGGCCTGCGAAAACTCCGACCATCAACGCCTAAAAACCCATTTTTGGTGGCGTCGCCGACAAACTCTAGGGCATGACCACCGGAGGGCGAAACCGGCCAATAATAGAGGGGAAACGAAGCTGTTTACCTCGCGGATGTGTGGGGAAGAAGGGGAGGAAGCTTCGGTCGGCGAGGCAGGCAGATTCGTGGCTCCACCGCTCGCCGGTGATGCTGTGATCGAGCGAGCAGCGGCGGCGGAAATCGCCGCCTGTTGCATTGGCGTCGGGGGTCGACGGAAGCTCACGAGGGTGTAGTGGGGGCGAGTGTCACCAGTTGCAACAGAGGAGAGGACGCGCCGACGATTTGGGCGCGGGACGGTGAGCGGACGGCGAGCGGTTGCAGCGGACGCGAAGAGGAGATGGCAGCAGGCGGAGGAGAGGCGCGCGGCGACGGCAGACCTCCGCTGAGGTCTCTTAGTCGCGGCGGAGAGGAGAGGGCGGCGCCAGAGTGCGGTCGGCGGCGGGCGGCAGAGGAGCCCCCCTCTGCTCTGCTGCGGACGGAAGCGAGACGCCCTCGGACGGAACCCGGTTCATCTGAACTGGACCTTTTTAAAAAAATAATAATAATAAAGGGATAGGGGTTTACTGCAGGGCATGAGGTCTCCCAGCTCCCATCCTCCCCTAGGGAATAGAAGAGGTCCCCCACAATCGTTGTTTACATATCTACTCTCCTCCTCTCTACTTCTGCAGGGCACGAGGTCTCCTAGCTCCCATCCTCCCCTAAGGAATAAAAGAGGCGAGCATCCCCGCTCTGCTTCCCCTATCTCCCCATCCCACCCCGAGCCCCCAAGGAACATAGGAGGCAAGCCTTTTTCTGCAAAGAATACCATCACTCTCGCTTTGTCGTCGACGTCGCTCGCAGGCAGATGCAGCAACAGAGGCGCCCTGTAGGTCGAGTCGGACTTTTGGAGATCCTTGGACACCTCTGGCGGACAATAGATGTGCGGGTGCCCGCTGATGCTGCTGGTCCAGTTGACTCTCGTGACCTTGTAGTGAGAGACGCCGCCGGGGTCTTCGACGTCGAGGAGCATCGGGAAGTAGTGCTCCTCCGCCACGTGAGGATGAAATACTGCGACCAGGAGCGGAAGCGGTCGAACGGCATCTCTGGTGTCATCACACCCTCGGCCCGGGCTACGAGTCGCCGACCGCGACCTCGATGTAGCTCCGGTGGCGGCTGCTATCGGTAGAGGAGGCAGCGGGCATGCTGGGGTCCGAGGAGATGGCGTCGTAGGTGAAGCGAGAGGAGTGAAACGGGATGCAACTACTTCCTCTTTATCATCGTCGTCCTCCTTCTTCTTCGTTTTGGCTTAAGTTCTATTTTTTAAGCACCCCCTTCTTCCAATCTACGGCGCCCGTCTTCCACTTCCACCACTCCCACTCCTTCTCCCTTCTTCCACCCCACTGCGCAGCACCCACGTTGAAGGCGCCAAGGGAGGGCCGAAGTCTGCTTCTTCCCCTCTGCCGCCAACACTAGGAGCCCCTCCGTTTCCTCCTCCCCCATTCTTCCCTCCCTCCTCTTTGCTTCTTTCCCCGCACCTCCCCTTTCAATCTTTAAAATTTATCCTTTCCGCTTCTGTAATCTTTCGGCCAATACGAGTCACCGGCTGCGATCTCGATGTAGCTCCGGCGGCGGCGGAGGAGGCAGCGGTCGCCGGAAATGTTTGTAGGCAGGAGAAGGAAAGGTCGCCGGAAACGTATGTGGGTTAGAGAAGGAAGGATGCGTTCAAAATTTTTGATTAAAAAATATGTCAATTTCTTAACGGGTTACCGGTCACTTTATTAAAATTTATTTTTAAGCGGTCGTTTTATTAAATTGATATTTTGAATAGGTTAGTACGGACGCTCTAGAAGAAAAGAAGCAGAGAGCACAGTAAAGCCCACACAGCCATGGAGGCCGCCGCCGCCCGTGGCTCTGCTTCCTCGGAGAAATAGGTAGGAAAAGGAAGACGATCGATGGATCGGGTCAGATTGGGCGGCCAGTAATACTTGGTTGCCGCCTCCAATTAATCGTCAAAACAGCAAAGCCTGATGGGTGACGGGACCGTCAGCAATTATTTAGATCCCGACAAGATCTCGGACAACCGATTTAGATCAACGCCGATCTAAACAACAAAGAGTCTTTTATTCGTATCGCATCTTGGAGTATATGTATGCGGAATACTTGGTACACATGCTTCGATACGTTTCTAAATCGGCTTCGCAACGAGGAGAAGGCGGCCTTGGCGTCGTGACACGATCCCCGGAGTCTCGTCGGCATGGAACTCCTCCCTCGTCACTCCGGCCGGAGGCTCCCAATCGAAGCGGCGCACCAGGTTGGCCAGCGCAAGCTCCACGACCGACGTCGCAAATTGCATCCCGGGGCAAATCCTCCGACCGGCGCTGAAGGGGATGAACCGGAAGTCGTTCCCCTTGTAGTCCACCTCGCTGTCCACGAACCTCTCCGGCTTGAACTCCTCCGGCGCCTCCCAGTTCTCGGGGTCCCTCATCATCGCCCACACGTTCACTAAGACCTGCGTGCTCTTGGCGACTCTGTAGCCCTGCACCTCGCAGTCCTCCGTCGCCTGATGAGGCACCAGCGCCGGCACCGGCGGGTGCAGTCGGAGCACTTCCTTGACCACCGCCTTCAGGTACGGCATCTCCCTCGCGTCCTTCTCGCCGACCAGCTCTTCCTTGCTCGATTCGGCCCTCACTTCGTCCTGCAGCTTCTTCATCACCCTCGGGCTCCGGATGAGCTCCGCCATGGCGAACTCCAAGGTAGCGTACGATGTGTCAGTGCCGCCTATGAAGATATCCTGCGGGTACAGATCATTAATTCGACAGGACAAACCGAGAATTGAGAGGGGAAGTTTCAGAAAGAGATCGTACGATGAGGAACGACTTGATGGTGGGAGGAATGAGAAGAGCGTCCATGCCGGGATCGGAACGAAGAGCGAGCAAAACATCGACGAAATCCCTGTCGTCGTCCTCGTCGCGGATGCCCTGCTTCGATCGAGCTTCGTGTTCCTTGATCACCTCGTCGAGCACATCGTCCCACTCCTGCCTGCACTTCCTGGCCCTACTCAGAAACCCGGTGAACGCGTCGAGCCAGCCCAGGCAGGGAATGAGATCGCCGACGTACACCTTCCCCATAAGGTCGACGCTCTCATCGATCATCTTCCGTAAGACCACGTTCCTCCCCTCCGCCCTCGAGAACTTGCCGGAGACAACTCGGCAGATTATGTCATTGGTGAGGGCGTACAAGATCTCCGACATGTCGATGCCCGGCGGAAGCTTTGCGGCCGCCGCCTCGGCGGAGATCTTCCGGAGCATGAAGGCGACCTCCTCCTCCATGGTACGCCGGTAGGACTGGACTCGGATGGAGCTGAGGAGGTGGACGGTGCAGATCTTGCGGAGCTGCCGCCAGCGCTCTCCGTAAGGGAGGAAGGCCAAATCGGTGCCGCCATTGAAGAAGACGTATCCGGGCTTGGGGACGGAGCGGCCGGCGAAGACCTGGTCATGGGTGCGGAGGATTTCGCGGGCGGCGGTGGCCGATGAGACCACCAGGAAGGGCTTCTGGCCGAAGTGGAGGAGCATGAGCGGGCCGTGCTTCTGCGCCAGGGCGCGGAAGGAGCGGTGGACGTGCGGGCCGAGCTGGTGGAGGTTACCGATGAGGGGGATCCGGGAGGGCGAAGGTGGCAGTAGGCCGCCATGGGCCTTGCCTGGGGAGCTCCGCTTGGATCCGAAGAGGAGCAGTAAAGCCGTGACGGGTAGCAGTAGCAGGAGAGAAAGAAGCAGCGATTGCTCATGGAGAAGAGGCATGATCGAAGAAATCGCCATTGTTTCACTCTGCAAGCTCCAGCAGCTGGCTATTTGATCGTCAAACTTGGACGATGCCTACAAATGTATCATGACTGCAGACAAACACGTTCCTGTACAGATCGCATTAAAGTCTGCTGTCACATCAAAATTCTGGTTAATTTCAACAACTTGTTTGACCAGCTACCTAACGGAAATTAAAAATAGTCGACAACGGTGACCAACTTTATTTTAAAATTAACAGCTATGACTGAATTTTTTTTTTTTTGTTGCCAAAACTGATCAGTCAACATGTCACGTCAAAAAATTGATCAATGTTTTAATAAAAAATAAAGAGCGTGTAACCCTTGGCCGGTCTACTGCCTCCGCTCAGTCCACCTTCTCTCGTTCATCCATTTGAACCTCGACCGGTCCACCTTCCCTCGTCTGCTCCGGTCGCCCGCCCACCACTGAGACCGTCGTTCCCTTCGCCTCATCAGTCGCTCGCCCTTGCTGTCGACAAACACCTCCACCGCCTCCTGTTTGTCGTCGCCCATCCCGCCGCACTAGTCGCCTATGATCTCCACTCCCCGCGCCCCCCCACCTCCTCTTCTTCTCCAAGCTTCCCGAGCCCTCTATTGTCCCCCGGCAGCTTCGTCGTCCGTAAGAACCGGTGCTGCCTTCATCACCGCTGGAAGCGTATGGTTTCTCCAACACCTCCTCCTCCTCTCTTCCTCCCGCATTTCTCTGTGAAGAGCAGTGGGATTTGCAGGGGAGGACGATGACGAAACAGAGAGGAGGGCAGGCCGGCATTGCGGAGGGAGAGGATGCCGGAAGAGAGGAGGGCAATATTCTGTTCTCACCTGCGACCTTCCCACAGCTCCGGCTCGCGATCCTCCTCTGCTCTGCCACAGTTGCCATTGTCGTCACAATCCTCATGCCCGGCTCTAGAGATCCTCGTGGCCTGCATGGAAACGAAGCCCAGGTGCTCGAAGACACGAAGCGCTGGCTCGATGCGCTGCTCTGTTCGTTCGTCCGATCCGCATGGAAACGAAACCCTCAAACCCAGGCGCTCTAGGAGAGTAAGCGTATGTGGGGTTACGGCTCTGTTCGCAATGTTCACGGATGGCAAGCCTGTGGACGAAGTGATATTACCTCTGTTCCTTCCCACCGCGCGGTAACGACGACGAAGACAAACTCACAGACGGTGCCTTCGTCCGCTGCGATTGCGGCCTTCGCCGTCATCTTCCAGCTTTGATTTTATCGATTCGGATCGATTGATGCACGCGAGCACCGTGGAACCTCTGTTCCTTCCACCGCGCGGCGACGAGATGAAGACGAACTCACGAGACTTCGTCATAAAAAATGTTGAAGCTTGAAACTGCTCAATTGCAGGACAATGAGGAGCTTGGATTGGTTCAGACGAGGTGGTCGTTCGTCAACAAAGACGAGAACATCAAGCTCTGTTCCACTTCGTGGTGGAGCCGCAGGTCAATGGTGTCTTCCTCAACTTCTTCGGCTTTAACTAAACTGCCGGCGTGTGGAGAATTAAGGCGCTGCCATTCTACTCCTTCACCCCGATGTCCATATTCGTGCCGGAGGCGAAGATGCCACTACATCCAGGCGGCCATGTTCTTCCTCAACATCCTCCCTGCCCCGAGGTCATTCCCCTACCTTTTCTTCAAGAACACCATGTCGGTGATCAAGTTGGAGCTTGGAGAGAAATGCCGCAAGGGGAGGAAGAGAGGAGGAGGCGTTGGAGTCGGGAGATGATGCAGGTCCGTCCTCCCAGCCTCTCCAACGAAGGATAGAGGCGGTAGATCGCCTACAGCAATCGGGATGCTTCCAGCGGTGACGAAGGCAGCGCCGGTTCTTACGAACGATGAAGCTGCCAGGGGACAATAGAGGGCTCGGGAAGCTTGGAGAGGAAGAGGAGGTGGTGGGGGCGTGGGGAGCGGAGATCATAGGCGACTAGTGCGGCGGGATGGGCGACGGCAAGCAGGAGGCGGTGGAGGTGTTTGTCGACAGCAAGGGCGAGCGACGGATGAGGCGAAGGGAAGGAACGACGGTCTCGGTGGTGGGCGGGCGACCGGAGCCGATGAGGGAAGGTGGACCAGTCGGGGTTCGGATGGATGAACGAGAGAAGGTGGACCGAGCGGAGGCAGCGGACCGGCCAAGGGTTGGACGCTCTTTATTTTTTATTAAAAAAAAATGTTAATATTTAGACGTGGCATATTGATTGGTCAATTTTGGCAAAAGTTTTTTTTCTCAGTCATACCTGGTAATTTTAAAATAAAGTTGGTCACTGCTGTCTGACACATTAGTTAATATCATTTCTTTATTAAAAAATAAAAAATATCATTTCTTTATTAAAAAATAAAAAATATATTATATTTACATTTTAAAAAATATATTATATTTTAATTTTATTAAAACATATAAATTTTTTAAAAAATATAACATCTACCCACTTCAATCTACAAAACAAATTCAAATACTTAATAATATAACTTATCAACTCTTTTCTTAATAAAATCTCTCCTCTAAAATTAAAATACTTAAAAAAAAATTAAAAAAATCTAATCTAAAATTAGATCAACTCTCTCCTTATAAAATCTCTACTCTAAGATCAAAATCTGCAACAAGAAAAAAAAGAAATCGAACCCAAAATTAAATTTTAAGCACCTACGTATCTTCTAACTAAGATAGAAGTATCAAGTCTACTTAGTTCTATGTTTATGTTAGATAATTAAAAATAATAAAAAATTTAACTTTTGAAATAAAAATTAACTTTTGAATAAATATGTACTTATTTTTTTTAATTATTCATAACTCATCTCTATTATTTTCTATTGAAGTAAAAACTTCTTCCTTATCTAATAAAATTTTAAAATTTATTGAGCAGATAAAATTTTATCATTATGAATTTTAGTATACTTTTTTAGATGACCAGTTCTTGATTTTAAATTAGCAGAAAATAATTTTTTATATTTTTTGCATCTAGCTTTTTTCATATTATCAATCATTAATAAAGTCAAAATCTCTGGGTACCACTACTTTTCTATCTAAAAGTACCTTTTTTTTTCGGTCATAGTATTTTATGATTGATTAGCCATTGATGTTGTAGTATAGATTGATGGACCGAGCTCGTGCTGCTCTCACGCGGCACGGAATGACTCACTGAACATATTATTAACTTATACAGGCTAAAAAATTCATGATCAATCTATGACGTGGGACTAAAAGCATTCACATGCGGATCCATATGATGAAGTATGGTGGGCTGGATTAAGTATACCTCGTACGTAGTTACATGCCAGTGGTGCATGCGTGTGTTATTTTATTAAGACTCCTGTGGATTATATATATATATATATTATAAGATTGATAGATGTGTTTAAGGAGTCCATGGCTTGGCGACCAGAAGAAGTCGTCCCTCACGATGCATCATCATCCCGGGAGCTTCGTTCACGCGGAATTCCTCCCTCTTCACTCCCTCCGGCAGCTCCCAGTCGAAGCGGTGCACCAGGTTTGCCAGCGCCAGCTCCAGATTCGGCACCGCGAACTGCATCCCCGGGCAAATCCTCCGCCCTGCCCCGAACGGGATGTAGTGGAAGTCGTTCCCCCGGAAGTCCACCCCCTCCACGCCGTGCATGAACCTCTCGGGGACGAACTCGTGAGGCGACTCCCAGTGCTCGGGGTCCCTCATCACCGACCACGCGTTCACGAACACCTGCGTCTCCTTTTCGATCTTGTATTGCTTCACCTGGACATCCTCCATCGCCTGGTGCGGCACGAGGTAGGGAACCGGCGGGTGCAGCCGCAGCACCTCCTTGATGACCTCCTTCACGTACATCATCTCTTTCACGTCCTCGTACTCCACCATCTCCTTCGACCCGGCTCTGCCTCGCACCTCTTCTTGCAGCCTCTTCATCACCTGCGGGCTCTGCACGAGGTGAGCCATGCCGAACTCTAAGACCGTGTATGATGTGTCCGTCCCACCTATGAACATTTCCTGCACAAATTGAAGTGGCGGAGTGAGAACGAATTCATCTCCCCGATCGGTCAAAGTAGAGTAGTCGTTCGAGAAATCTTACTATCAGGAGGTACTTCATGTTTGCGGGAGTGAGCAGAGCTCCCAGCTCGGGATCCTTTTAGAGATCGAGCAGAACATCTACGAAATCTTTAGTATAATCCCCTGCAGCACCGGCCGCCGCCCGCTCTACGTGTTCCTCGATCACCTTGTCGAGCACATCCGACCATCTCTGCTTTTGTCTCCTGATCGCCGTCCTAGTTCCGGTGAGGGCATCCAGCCAGCCCAGCCACGGAATGAAGTCCTCGACGAAGAACTTCGTCACCCCACCATTACCGATCAGATGGCGGAACACGGCGTTCCTCCCTTCCTCCCTCGCGAACTTCCCCGAGACGACTCGGCAGAGGACGTCGTTCGAGAAGGCGTACAAGATCTCGGACATGTCGATGCACCCACTGCTTCCGCCAGCGGCGGCGATAGCGGCGGAGATGTTCCGTATCATGGAAGCCACCTCGTCCTCCTGCAGGCGCCGCCAGCGGCGGCGGTAACTGCGGAGATGTTCCGTATCATGGAAGCCACCTCCTCCTCCGGCAGGCGCCAGTAGGTCTGGACCTTGGTGTTTGTTAGAAAAACTAGATTAAGAATAAATGACAAATAAAATAAAGAAGCAAAGATCAAAGAAATTAGAAAACTTATCAATGCGAATAAAAAGAAGCAAAAGGTGTTCGTGAGCCTTCAGAGAAAGAGAAGAAAAATCAATTGATTAATTGAATGAAGAAAGAATAAAATAGTACATATTCGTAGATGACAGGAGCCACAAAATATCCACCTTTGACAAAAATTCTTTACAATACTTCAACTTTCTTAGTTTTAACCAGGGTCAAGTTGAAGTCCAACTGAATTCATGCAGTACTAAAATTTGTGTGTTGTCAGTGGTTTCGTCAACATATCTGCTAAATAGTCTTTCGTATCCATTTTCTTTAGAATTGCTTCTTTGCGATTGATAACATCCCGTATAAAATGAAATCAAACATTGATGTGCTTTGTTCGTTCATGGAACATCTGATCTTTTGCAAGATGTATCGCATTTTGGTTGTCACACTATATGTTGACTTCTTGTTCTTCAAGTTTGAGTTCACCAATTATATTTTTGAGCCAGATTGCTTCTTTAATCGTGTCAGCAATCGTCATGTACTCCGCTTCAGTTGTGGATAGTGTCATTGTAGCTTGAAGAGAGGCTCTCCAACTAACCTTCTTCCTCCTTGATTCCTGCGATGATTTATGCGTGTACAACCCCATCGCATGACTCGTGCTTGCTCCCGCTCCATTGGGTCAGGACACCTACGGCTAGTGGGATACCTGCCGGTGAAAGTATTATTGTCAGCTTCTTCGGTGACAGTCAGGACACTTACGGCCAGTGGGATACTTGCCGTTGGAAGTATTATTGTCAGCTTCTTCGGCGACAGCTTCGACTATAAGCTTGTGTATCTCACTAAGACACCAGAGTGGAGCTCGTTCTACTGGCTGTGGATTTACGATCCAGCAGCCAAGGCATGGACGGTGTTTGATGAGCGGCTGGACATTGATCCGAGGTGTTTGGACTTTGAGAACCCCGTGATGCTCGGCGAGATGGTGTACTAGGTGTCTTCGTGAGATACACAAGCTTATAGTGGAAGCTGTCACCGAAGAAGCTGACAGCAATACTTCCACCAGCAGGTATTCCACTCCTGACCCAGTCGAGCGTGTTGGAGAATAAGTTTGAATTTGGAATAATTCAGTTTTAGATTGAATTAGGAAGTAATATGTAGTAGGAAAGAGTTGCTTTGATAATTGTTTCTGATTTCAGTAATTTCCTTTTATTGCATTGTAAGGAGAAGATGGAAACAACTTCCAATTCTTCTCCGTTCGATTTCCAAATTTATAATTTGCATTGTTTCTGCTTTATAAATACAATGAACGTAGAGAAAGCATTAAGCTTCTCTACAACAAAATTTCTTTTCTACAAAAATCAGTGAGAGTTCTTGTTTTTGATTGCTACTCCATTACTGCACTATTTCTACCTTCTATTGCAACTTGCCGAGAGTTCTTTGCTTTCGGTTGTTACTGTTGCATTGGTTTTCTTCCAACAAGTGGTATCAGAGCAGGTTCGCTCGGATTGATATCGGAGGAGATGGCGATGCAGACGCCAACGATGGGGAAGAAGCTTGCGATAGGCTCGGCAGGAGATGCGGGGATCAAAACCTCCTCAGTAGTAGGAGGGAGTCTCAACGCATGTCCGACGCTTATCAAAGGTGGAAACTATGCGATGTGGGCTGTACGTATGGAAACCTTTCTTGAGGCACAAAGAGCATGGGAGGTGATCGTAGCTGAAGGTGATGGTATTCATGTTGACCGAAGAAAAGATAAGATTGCTCAATCAATGATCTATCAATCTTTGAGCGATGAACTCTTGGCTGTTGTTGCTGATAAAAAGACAGCGAGAGAAGTCTGGGACGCGTTGAAGAATCTCCATATAGGAGATGAGAAATATAGAAACGCAAAAGGAAGTCAGCTGCGTGGAAAATTTGAAAAGCTGGAGATGAAAACTTCAGAAACAATAGATGACTATGTTAGCCGGCTTACTTCGCTTGTGACTGAGATGAGAAATATCGGTATGAAGGTGAAGGAACAAAGAGTGGTGGAGAAGTTGTTGCGCTCAATTACACCCAAGTTCCATCTTGCTGCGATTAATCTAGAACAATTTGGTGACTTAAATGCCATGACAGTTGAGTATGCAATAGGGTCTTTGAAGTCCTTTGAAATCAGAATCACACCTTATCTGCAAGAAGAGGAAAAACAGATGTATTGGTCTCACGCAAGTGTTGAGAATAAAATATAGCAGAGATTCTCCAACCAATTGGCGTGGAAGAGGCCAAGGGAGAGCAAGAGGTTTTGCTCAAGGAAGAGGAAGATTTGGTGGTGTTTTTAATATAGGACCTGGCAGAGGAACATACAATTCCAGCTCTTCTAGCATGGCACATGAAAAATCGAGAAAAGACAAGTCTCATGTGAAGTGTTATAAATATCAAAAGCTTGGACATTATGCCTCTGAATGCAAAAAGGAGGAGAAGGTCTATTAGGCTAAAGCAAATGAAGAGAAGATAATTATTGAGAATCATGCAATGCTCATGGCAACAGAAGATGGTGATGGTAAGAGTCATGCACTCTTACAAGGTATCGAATCTCAAAACTTTGTTGTTGATAAAAATAGTGATACATGGTATTTGGATTCAGGTGCTACCAGTCATATGACTGGAAATCTAGCACGTTTGCATAATTTGAATACTTCTTATGGGGGGCAAGTGGAGTTTGGTGATGGCTCACATGTTGACATAGCTGGAAAAGGGTGTGTGAATTTTTCTGCAAATGATGGGAAACTAAGGGTGATAACCAATGTGCTTTATATTCCAAACCTGAAACCTAACATATTAAGTCACAGTTGGATGAATTGGGTTTTAGGGTCATAATTGAACATGGTAAACTGAATATTTATGATGAGAAGGGAGTTCTTTTTATGGCTGTAAAAAGGGACAGCAATAGAATGTATTTATTTCGCACACAGGTTTCAAATGAGAGCTTGTTGATTAGTAATGATACTAACAGCAAGCTGCGGCATAAGAGGCTCGGTCACTTGAATTTTCAAGCAATAAAAACAATGTCTGATCAACAACTGGTTAAGGGACTACCACAGGTTCATATGAATGCAGATATTTGTCAAGAATGTGTTTCATCTAAACAAACCAGATCAGTTTTTCATTCTTCAAATTTCAGAACCAAGAATGTGTTAGATTTGATACATGGTGATCTTTGTGGCCCCATTGTTCCATCAACCTTAGGTGGAAACAATTATTTCTTGTTGTTTGTTGATGATTATTCTAGATACATGTGGGTCACAATGCTGAAATCTAAAGATGAAGCATTTTGTGCATTCAAAAAATTCAAGGTGATGGCTGAATCAGATAGTGGTAAGCAGCTGAGAGGATTTAAATTAGATAGAGGGGGAGAATTTAATTCAAAAGAGTTTAAAGTTTTTTGTGAACAACATGGCATCAAAAGACTTCTTACAGCTCCTTACACTCCTCAACAGAATGGAGTAGTAGAGAGGAGGAATAGAACTGTTGTAGAGATGGCAAGATGCTTGCTAAAATGCATGAGCGTGCCATTTGAATTTTGGGGTTAAGCTGTCACCACAGCTGTTTATCTACTAAATAGATCCTTTACAAGCAGCTTGAAAGGAGTGACACCTTATGAAGCTTGGACTGGTAGGAGACCAAACATTGCACACTTAAAAGTATTTGGGTGTAGAGCTCATGTAAAGCTGCTTGGTGTCCATCTGAAGAAGCTTGAAGATAGGAGCAGACCCATGGTTTTCATTGGGTATGAGGCTGGTTCTAAAGCCTATCGATTTTTTGATCATGAGAAGAATTCTGTTGTGATAAGCAGGGATTGTGTTTTTGAAGAAGGAGTCAAGTGGGACTGGTCTAGAAGCATAGCTGATAGTGTTTCTGATCACAATAACAGTGCAGCAGAAGTGGTCCCTTGAAGCAGCTAGAAATCAGTATCAGTATCAGCTTGATACTGAACAATTTAGTAGGGAGAATTCTGATACTTTGGCATCAAAACATCATGTTGTTGAAGGAGATGATTCAGGAAGAGTATCAAGGAGTCAGATCATGCTAATTCCTTTAAACCTTGATGATACGGATGGTGGCACGGATCAATTTCAAAGAGTATCAGATCCTGATACTTTGTGTGATACTCCTGCTAATGACTGTGTTAATGTTTTTGCAGATACCATTGATGCTTCTACTGAACCAGTAGCAGGAAGGAGGTTTAGATCTCTTGGGGAACTTTATAGAGACCCAAATGCAGCAGCTGAAACTATGCAAGAGGAAGCATGGTTGGCACAAAATACTGAACAAGAGCCACTTAATTTTTATGAAGCAATCAAGCTTGAGGTATGGAGAAAAGCCATGAAGGAGGAATATGATCAGATTTTGAAAAATCAGACCTGGGAACTTGCTGTTCTACCACAAGGCAGTAAAGCCATAGGTCTGAAATGGGTGTTCAAGATTAAAAGAGACACCAAAGGAAAAATTGTGAAGCATAAAGCAAGGTTAGTTGCAAAGGGGTATTTGCAACAGCAAGGTGTTGACTTTGATGAAGTTTTTGCTCCAGTTGCAAGGTTTGAGACTATTCGGCTACTGATTGCAATAACAGCACAACAAAGATGGGAACTACATCAAATGGATGTGAAGTCTGCATTCCTAAATGGCACAATTGAGGAAGAAGTTTTTGTGAAGCAACCAGATGGTTTTCTTCTTCAAGGTGAAGAAGAGAAAGTGCTGAAATTAAAGAAGGCCTTGTATGGTCTTAAACAAGCACCTAGAGCTTGGAACTTGAAGCTTGACAAATCTCTACTTGCACTTGGTTTCAAAAGAAATCGTGAGGATCCAGCAGTGTATACAAGATCAGCAAAGGGAGAGAGGTTGATAATTGGAGTATATGTGGATGATTTACTTATCACAGGCTCAAGTTTGGAGATAATTCAACATTTCAAACATCAAATGCAGAAGGAGTTTGAGATGACTGATCTAGGACTCTTGCATCATTATCTTGGTATGAAAATCATGCAGTTGAAGGATAGAATCACCATATCACAGTCACTATATGCAGGAAACATTCTAAAACAGATAGGAATGTTTGATTGCAACTTGGCACATACACCAATGGAAGAAAGAGTAATTTTTCAGCATGCAAAGGAGGTAGATGCAACTGAATACCGAAGACTTATTGGAGGACTAAGGTATCTAACAAACACAAGACCAGATTTGATGTATTCAGTTGGTATCTTGAGTAGATACATGCAAACACCACAATTGCTCACTTAAATGCAGCAAAGAGGGTGCTAAGATATCTTAAAGGAACAATTGGGTATGGTTTGGTCTACTACAAGGGAGATCACATCAGTAATGGTGTGATATATGGATATAGTGATAGTGATCATGGTGGATGTGTGGAAGATAGAAAAAGCACAAGTGACATGGTGTTTTATCTTGGTGAAAGTGCGGTTAGCTGGAGTTCATCTAAACAAAAAGTAATAGCTCTAAGCTCTTGTGAAGCTGAATACATTGCTTTGACATGAGCTGCGTGCCAAGGAATTTGGTTGGCACGTTTGCTATCAACACTCCTTGAGGAGCAAGTGAAACCGGTGACCATTCATGTTGATAATATGTCAGCTCTTGCACTCAGCAAGAATCCTGTACATCACAATCGTACCAAACACATTGATACACGGTTTCATTTCATAAGGGATTGCATTGATAAGAATCAAGTTGTGGTTGAACATATTGGTTCAAGTATGCAAAGGGCAGATATTTTTACAAAGGCATTGGGGCGACTAAAATTCGTGGAGATGAGAGGAAGATTGGGACTCCAAGATCTCAAGCACATTCAAGCTTAGGAGGGAGATTGTTGGAGAATAAGCTTGAATTTGGAATAATTCAGTTTTAGATTGAATTAGGAAGTAATATGTAGTAGGAAAGAGTTGCTTTGATAATTGTTTCTGATTTCAGTAATTTCCTTTTATTGCATTGTAAGGAGAAGATGGAAACAACTTCCAATTCTTCTCCGTTTGATTTCCAAATTTACAATTTGCATTGTTTCTGCTTTATAAATACAATGAATGTAGAGAAAGCATTAATCTTCCCTACAACAAAATTTCTTTTCTACAAAAATCAGTGAGAGTTCTTGTTTTTGATTGCTGCTCCATTACTGTACTATTTCCACCTTCTGTTGCAACTTGCCGAGAGTTCTTTGCTTTCGGTTGTTACTGTTGCATTGGTTTTCTTCCAACAGAGCGGGGAGCAAGCAATGAGTCATGCGCGTGGGGTTGTACACGCATAAATCATCGCAGGAATCAAGGAGGAAGAAGCCAATGCCACCTGCGGAGCCTAGGAACCTCGTCTTAGCTTTAAGAAAGTTGATGTTGCACTTGCGCATGCCCCCGTCGAGATCGATGAGGAGGAGATCGAGGAGGCAGCCGTTGCAGTCCTCGAGGAAGAAGCCGGAGGTACAGTTTTCGTTGTGGATGATTGCCTGAGAAGGAAGTATATACCGTTATCTCCGGAGATGGTCTTATGGAACGACTTGCAGAAGGATTGCAGCTTGAACAATATCTTCCTCGAGAGGTAGGAGAGGATCTCGTAAGTAATATCACAGAGCTTATTATATCCACCAGACATCATGCTACAAGTTTGATCCTTATCTTGTTGAGCTTGACTTCAGAAAGGAGAGAATGTCTTTGATCAGAATACACGGTGAAGTCGCTATAGATGGGGATAAGCTTGGAATAGCTAAGTTGGAGGAGTCGTTGTGTCTCATCTGCTACTCTGCTGTTAGTTTAATGTTCATGCTTTGGATGATGAAAAGGAAGACATAAGATATTGATTTACCCGACAACTGCTGCTGGGTAAGGTTTCATGAGGTGAACATTGCAAGCATGGGGATCGTGTTGGAGCCCTGTTATGCAGCTAATTTAATCCCCTTCTATGACAGCGATTCTATTCCAGATGTTGATTTTAATTCCCAAATAGATCATTTGGATGATCCAGAGGAGTATTTCATGGCTTTTGATCAGCTATAGAAATACATCCCTGCATCTGAAAATAATTCGTTATAAGTTTTATCTTTTAGCTTTTTTCATCCCATAATCGTTTGTTTTTTTGTGAAAACAGATGCGGACAAAGAGCTTAAGAAACTCAGGGGTGTCATTCAAATTGAACGTCCACACAATCAGAACGTAACTGGTCGTAAACGTCGACCTGGAATTCTTGGGTATGCTTTATTTTTTTCTTCTTGGTAGTTAGTTTATTGTGGTTTTGCTTAATTTCCTACCGATACATTGTACAAAAATCAATTTGTGAAGTTGGTGCTGCTATGAAGAAATATTATTTTGAAGGAAATATCTTCTATTTATGGGTTCATTTTTAAAGTTGGAATAACATTTACTGATTGTAACAAGTTTAGATTGTACATCTAAAATGAGGTTTATCACACATAGATATCCAGTTTTTGTTAATGTTGTTGCAAGCTCATATAGTCTACTTGTTCTAATCAGTTATCCACTTTATTTGATGACTAACCAACCTTGAAACTCTTTTATTCTCACATAGACTGATTTGTACGATGTACCAATTGGGGGAGTTTTTGTAAGTGTAAAATTGCCAGGTCATCGTATAATGTGGTTGTTAACTAGGACAACTAGACCATGTAGGCTAGCAGTGAAGTCAAGGAATTATGATTGTTAGCTGAGCTATGACTGTGCAAGGCTGCGAAGTATATCCTTAAATTTGTTATAAATGTAAGTTTGTTTTATATTTCTAAAAACCTCTAACATGCTGGATTTAGCAATTAACCATTTTTAATTAAGAAGAATGAAATATATTATAACATGTTTTGTGTTTTTTTTGTGTGTCTGTTTATCAGAAAGACGGCTAGTTATAAACATCAACCTCTTCAATGGTTGAGTTTAGTTTATCAGAAGATCTTGACAGAAGAACTGCTTTATCACTGGGGATCTCAACCAGTTCAAAATCAAATGAGAATTCATCTGATCAAGCTTGCAATCTAGATTCCATAGATCCAAATAACCAAGTCTCTGTAGCCACAGAACTAGAAGGTTAACTTTGTCAGACATTATTTTCATTACCATCATTAGATTGGATTCTGATTTTTAGTTTTTCGTAGTTCAACAGATTCTGCTGGTGACAAGGAGAACAATGTAAATAACCTCCTTGAAAAGTTGTTGTGTTCCTTCAAAGACCTTGATGAAGCTGAAGGCACAGCTTTGCTGAAAGAGAGCTTGCAGATAAAGCCAATTGAGCTAGGAAAGATATGCCTCCCGGAATTGGAAAATATACAAAGAAATGGCAATAAGGCACTGAAAGATGGAGTAGTAAGAAAAAAATAGAAGTGCACCGACTTACACAAAATTCACCAACCATAGCAAGAAGTCCACTTGAAGCTCTTTTAAATTTGAAAAGGCGTATTTCACTTAATGATCCACTAGAAAACCCATACTTGAATTTTCCAAGTGATGATGCACTAGATGATAAAGATTCTTCTCCAACTAGCTGCCAGCAGAAAAGGTCCCTTTCACCAACTGTTGAACCTGAAGTCAGTTATCCTGATCCAAATGGTTTCCTTGCTAGAGACACATCTATCTCACCGGTGTCAGACAGCAGAAGCTTGAGTTTGGTGGAAAAATTGCAGACTCCAGTTACCAAAACAGATAAAATTATTGATGATAAAATTGCAGCAGAAGGAGAGGAAACAGAACCTGGACATCAGCTACATGAGAGTACCACAATACATAGCCTCCATGAAGTGACTGAGTGTTCAGAAGGGTTTAACAAACACATGGAAGACAAAGTATGTTGTCCTTGTGCTAATTTGTATTCTTGTACCTCGGTATCTTATTATAACAATTGACGTATGGTTTAGGCTGAAGAAATCAAGCTTGATCAGTTATATGACCATCCTGATCCTGAAGTTGGGGATCTGGCTACCTGTTGCATCAATAATAATGGGTTGGCTAGCACACTAGGAATTACAGATGACGATCATATGATAAATGGCGAAGGTACTGCTAATGCATGTGGTATTGTTGATATTTCACAAATCAAGGCAAGTGCTTGTCAATATGTAGGACCTTTATATGTTTTAAGGATATTGAATTAATGGGAAAAACCAAGTAAAGCATCGATTCTTCGTGCGTTATACGCTGCTTCGTCCAACGAAGGGAACGGGGACCCGGAATCCAATCCTTCCCATTCTTTAGTTTTTTTTTTCTATAGTTGCTTTTGATCTCTCTTTTCTTTTTAAATTAATTTCCCATCCATTCTTATTATCTCCCATCGATACCACCTTGAGCAGCAGATAAATCGGTCGAGGAGGACGAAGCAAAATTTAACTCTCCCTGCTCGACCGTGCGTAGCAGCAGCAAGGGAAGAGAGATGGGTTCGCCGGCGGCGGGGTCAGGGGATTAATGAGTATGATCACTCGTTCAAGGTGGTGCTGGTGGGCGACTCTAACGTCGGGAAGAGCAGCCTCCTCCTCCGCTTCATGTCCGACCATCACGAGAAGCCCCCCACCACAGTCGGTACGGGCTTCCTCCTCTGTTCTTAAATTAAATTTTCCTTTCTGAAGATTAACCCCCCGTTATCATCAGCCCGCATCTTGAATTTGGTTTCAGATCAACCTCTCCTCTATTACCATGTTTAATTTCTTCTTTTTTTTATTAATTACGTAGGTGCGGATTTTAGGATCAAGTTTCTTACAGTCGGTGGAAAGAAAGTAAAGCTCACCATATGGGACACCGGTGAGTTTTTCTTCAAAACAAAACTCACGGAATAATTAATCAGTTATAAAAACATTCGTGATGGATCCTCACGTTTTGCAGCCGGCAGGAGTGACTGATGACGCTCACTAATTCTTACTACAGAGGTTCTCACGGAATAATTATGGTGCTCGTCTGAAACAAAGTGGACAAGATAATAAATCGAACCAAGTATATATATTTATCTACTCGCAGTTTTCGGTTTCTACTGTATATGTATCTGTACATGGGCATGCTCATTACTTCAGTTTTACGTTAATGTTATTTCGGGAGAGTGATAGGACGGTGACAAAGGAAGAAGCTGAGTGCCATTGCAGGAGAAAAAAGCTGTCCGTTCATGGAGTGCAGTGCTAAAACAGGAGAAAAGGTGAGAAAATGTTGTGAGAAACTTGCGGCAAAGGTAGAGTTAACTATTTATATGAACTTTTTTTATCTGCACTAAACTGCAGAGAGATCTAGTTGTACGAGAATTAAACTACACGCGTTGTAACCAAGTAATAATTACTTCATGTGTAAACCCTGTAAAAAGTCCCTTTAGTGAATGACATTTTGGTCTTTTTAATCTTTAAGTTAATCCTATTAATTTGGGGATAATTTAATTCGAGAGTTTAAGAATCTTGTAACGAGCGAGGAGAAACACCTCCGGCCGATCGTTTCCAGCCCTGCCTCCCTTCCTCTTTCGTTGCTTGAACCCGGCATCTTGACGAGGAGGACGACAGCAGCAGGCTCCATCTTTCTCTCTTCGCATCACCTTGCCGTGGGACGAAGCCAAGGGTGCTAGCTGGGACATAGTACTGCTGGGAACGTGGAATTTGATAGTCGACATAGAGATTTTTCGTGCTTAAACCCACAAGTAGGTAGGCTTCTAAATCCTCTTATAATGTTGCATTCTTTTGCATGATCGTTTGAGTTGCTTTTGCTCTCTCAAATTGGATGTTGCTGTCTTGTTAAATTAAGTGAATGTTGAGTATGAGATTGATGGGTAGGCTGCCAATATTGGTTAGAATCCATGCCATAGATATTGGATGCATTGAGGTTATTTTTCCCTTGTGGTTAATTGATGTTGCTGCTGCCAAAATTTGTAAAACCCTTATTTTGTTCTTCCTTTCATCAAGTTGTTGCCAAAGATGAGATATTAAGGTGTTGTGATTGTTTTTAAATGGTGTATGCTGTTGTCCAAGGAGGATTAAGTCCAACTTAAATCTCTGCTTTTGAGTTTTTGCTGCCGAGAAAGGGGAAGTCCTTTTCCTCTCTTTTTCCCTCTTTTGTTTTTAACTCTGTCTTTCCTTTTATCCTCCTGTTAAGTGCTGGCATGGATAAAATTTGCAAGCAAATGGTTATGTTTGGAATACTTGTGTTGCTGCAACAAAATGAAGGGAAAAATCCTCTTCTTTCTTATTCTCAGTTTTCCTCCTTCTCTTACCTTCTTCCTCTCTCCACTTACTGGGATTTTATCTCCTTTGTTTTCCTTCTCCTTTGCTACTGCCGAGAGCCCATTCTTTCTCTTTTCTCTCCTTTTAAGCAATTCCATGAATAAAACTTTGCAATGAATTAATTATGCTGTTGTAACAAAACGTCAGGAGAGAAGTTGGGTTATGATTTATGTAACGCTGCTGTCAATGGAGAAGCTTTCCCTTCCTGTCTTCTTTTGATTTTTATTTTTCCTTTTTTGGTTGACTTACAAGTAACCAATATGCCTCTTCACTCTTACTATGTGTAGAAATTTTCATTTGCTGTTGGAAAGTTGATAAATTAGCAAGTAAAAATCTTTGTTTGCTGAAAAATCTATACATAGTTTGGATGCTGAGTTAAAGAGGTGTAGAAGTCAAGTAGAAGGGTAGCTGCAAATGTAAATGCAGAATAGTAAATAGATTTGTACTTGACTTACTCTTTACAAATGCTTTCTTTTCCTCCCATTTTATGCTACTGCAATATTATTCTATTAGTTGCCATTAGTTGGATACTAAGAGGCAAACTAATTGGAAGTATAACTACATGAATTTGAAGGAAGAAATTATTTGCGACTTGGGTTTTCTTTCATCAAGTTTAGCTACTTCCAAACACCTTCTTTTACTTTGTAAATGCTGTCATGAATAAAGTTGCAAAGGATTTGTCTCTATTTGTTTAAAAGTGTGTTAGCTTTTAACTTAAACATGTATCATACTTCACATGGCAGCAAATAGGAGTTAAATAAATAGTGCAAAAATTTAATTACTATTGCCGAAGGATCGAGAGGTCTCCCCCTCTTACATTCTTCTGTCCCCTCTTCCTTATTATTTTCCAGCAGCATGTTTGAATGGATTTTGTTGACAAATGGCCTTTGGTTTAATTCTTACAGATTGAGTTCTCTATTTGGGGGAGGTTAGATGGTGGCAACATTAGCTAGGAAAATATTAATAATTAAAAATATGTGGATTGTTGTAGGACATCATTCCAAACTGAACGGTGACATAATTAATCCTTATTAATCAATCCTAGTTAGTTCTAAAAGAGTTGAGTCTTCAACTGAGGTGAGTTGTTAAATCTTATTGCAAGATTACTACCGTCGTGCCGTAGAGATGAGCAATTGTGAATTACCTCAGGCCGTGGGATGCCTCTCCCATGCTAGTTTGTTTAACTTGTTTATTTAATTTAAATCTTGCTACATCTATTATTTACCAATGTGCAGGCTATTCAAATGTTTTTTATATGCTTTATTGATATAAATACATTGTACTACACCTGCACTACTATAGGAGTAGTGAACATTATGACATCAACTTAGCAACAAGAATATATACAATATGTGTAGTACTCCCATAAGGGTGCTAAAGACATACATGTGTAAGGTGGTAGAGATTGACAACTTTATTACAAATCTAAACTTAAGTTGAATAAATAATCTCCATCCGCCTAGACAAATTGGACCGGACATATCTTAGAGACATTGTAGCCCATGATACACTTAGGTCCAGTTTACACTGTATTACCCGTACATGTGACGGATGGTCGTCACCGTGATAGTCCTTAGATGGTTAGCTAGAGTGAAACCTTTCATGAGTCTAGCATGTATGCAGCTAAGAGTGTAGTTATCCAATAACACTTAACGGAGGCTCATTCCAGTGGCATCAGTTGTGTGTGACTCAGAACGTGTTTCCCTCCAACAAACCTTGGATAGTGGATCTGATGACCACGGCCGTCATTACAGATATCCTGCAGGCAGTCTGATGACATGTCCGGATCCTTGGGATATAATACATGTGTAGTTGCTCCAGCTGCCGTGGCTGCGAGGTTTATTATAAATTGTGAGGTGACTACTGTTTCAGTCGAGGGACAGTTGTATAGTACTATACTGGTCGTCGCGATGTGCATACTACGGGGAGTAGTGCACGAAGCGGCAGTCTCGATAACGCGGGAGGATTGACGGTTATCGAGGCTGATAGAGAAGGATCCAAAGTCACCTGCCTTCTCTGCTAACGTCAGTGCAACGGGCTTAGGAAGAGATTTAAAGTGGCACTGATGGGTCTTGGGATAGTCCCCGGCCAAGGCATATCCTAAGCATAGGCAGACAACCCAGATTCATAAGAATAAGTGAACTAGTTGATACATTCTTGAAATTTATATATTTGTAACTAATTATGAATAACTTGTTATCTTACAATGCATGTACATGTGGAAATTCTTGCTTATGCATGGCAACATGAGGCACATATTCTTCGGTATATACCCTTTGTTCTCGACGTGCCTTCTGTAGTTCACTGTGCTGCAAGGCTCAGCACGCATGGGTTCCTGGCGTGCAGGTATAGGAGCGAACGTGGTTGGTGAACGGGAAGGTGGGATTGATAGCAAATTAAAAATTTAAAAGATTTTATCTTCTTGATGAGTAGAACCTATGTCAGGATTATTATAGACCTATGTTAACCGTATCTTGGACTCACACATATCTATTATGTTTTCTCTTTTATGCCTTGTACAGGTCATTGCGATTTGTACGGCGGTTACCACGTGTCGACCCACGGATCGGAGCGTGACATCATGTCTCGATTAGATTCTGCATGTTCCACCTTTGATACATATATATGAATGATGAGAGTAAAGATTCAAAATGAAACCTATATATCAAGGTGGAAAATAAATTTTAAGAAAGGAAAAAGGTTACCTCCTGATACAATCTATGGCTTGCTTAGACATGGTACAGAGAAGAAAGACATCAACTCCTGCAATTGCTCGGGCGAGAGGCATCCAAATCCATGGAGTACTGCTCCCTACTCCTCGCGCATCTTTCGATCTCCTGTCATCCAGTATCTCCAGCTGCCTCCGTAAGGACTGGATCGACGAAACCTTCCCTTACGATGGCACCACTTAACCCAAAAACAGATGAAGCATCGTGCAAACGCCGGTCGGCATGTTTTCGCCCCTGTGCTTGTTGTCGAAACAACCAAAGCACCACTGGTTCGCGGGTCACATTGGTGGAGATGCCGCCGTGTGCAGGGGAGGACTCGTACGACATGAGCAACATGGACGGGTTCTGCTGAGCCGATGATTAATCACCGGTCCATTTCCCCTCTTGCAATGCCAACAAATATTAGAGATTACATCGGTCGTGTGATTGATAGGAGGTGGTTGTCTAAATCTTCAACACAGACTGTTTTCTCTTGTCATGATTTAATCAGTAGACATTATGTTAAGTTCGTAGCATCCATCTTTTCTCAAGTAATCTACAGAAAAAGCTTTTAGGGGAGATTTAGTAGAACCATTAGGGCATTCTTAATATTATTTTTAAAGTATAAATTATGCTATTGTGCTATATTTAATTAAATTTAGTAGACGTATAATTTAATTGTAATAGTAATTATATTAAGAATTTTTTTTGAAAATTAGAGTGAAATTTTTTTAAGTCCAACTAAAATTAGAAAGGTTTAAGAAAAATATTTTTAAATAAAAATATTCAATTATGAATTGCGATATAACATGCACGTGATACAAAACTGAGTCTTTCCTGTTGAAAGACAAAACAGTTACCGCTAATCTAGGGTGCACTGACATCACATTACGTGTATGTAATCAATTTATAAATCTTTTAGTAGGCGTACAGAGCCACAACTGTCCAAGCCGTGCCGGCTACGGCCTGCCCGTGGGCGACCGGGCCGGTTTGTACATCTAATTATGGATATTAAATATGAATTAAAATTTAAAGATGTGTTTGTATGTTTAAATTAGTTTTTTTAGAGAACAAATAAGAAGTGCTAATGATATAATTTTAGGAAATACAAATATCCTCTACAAAGGTAGGAAATATTAATTAATTTGAAGAAGGACTCATTTGCAAAAGAATAGAGATATAATAACTTAAAATCATGTAAATTTAGAAGGAATAAAATGATTTTTTAAGAAAATTATAGGATTTAAGGAAATCAATTTAAAAAACTAAGAAATTAAAATTAAAATTTAAAAATTTTAAAACAAAATTTGAAAGGTTTAAAATAATTTTTTTAAAAAAATAAGGTCTTTTTTTAAAAAATAAACTTTTTGAGATGGTATTTGTAGAATTTTATTAATGTCATACTATTATAACATGAATTTATTTTCGGTGTTAATTCTATTATAGATAATCAAGATTGGTTAGGCTTGACTATAAAATGAGTAATCCGTTTATTCCTTTTAATTTTTCAACTAAAAGTCTTAAAATTGATGCTAAACAGTGCTCATTGCTCATTATAAATACCCCCTCCGTGCACCTTCATATCTCCATAAACTTAAGAATATTTAGTAGCTCATATATATTTAATCTCCATCAATTAATTCCGGCCCCCAAGATGGCTCGTTCGCCGATCATGATCATCTCATCCGCTGCTGCTTTCTTCCTCCTCCTCCAAGGTTTGCAGCCTCATTCGTTATGCTCTTGATATGTCTATTCACTGCTTTTGATGTTTTCCATACACTGTATAATTAACGACGCATAATACTCTAATACGCACCAGTTGCCCACTCCACTACGTTCACCGTCAAGAACAACTGCCCGTTCACCATCTGGCCGGCGACCCTCACCGGCGCAGGCAAGGCGCAGCTCTCCCAGACGGGCTTCCAGCTCTCCAACGGCGAGCAGACGTCCTTCGACGTGCCCCCGCAGTGGACGGGCCGGGTCTGGGCCCGGACGGGGTGCTCCGCCGACTCCTCCGGCCGCTTCTCGTGCGCCACCGGCGACTGCGGGAGCGGCGGCGTGGCGTGCAACGGGGCGGGCGGGGCGCCGCCAGTCACGCTGGCGGAGTTCACGGTGCAGGGGGACGGCGGGAAGGACTTCTACGACGTGAGCAACGTGGACGGGTTCAACCTGCCGGTGGCGGTGGCCCCGCAGGGCGGATCTGGGGACTGCAAGTCGACGGCGTGCGGGGCAAACATCAACGCGATGTGCCCGGGGGAGCTGCAGCAGAAGGCGGCGGACGGGTCGGTGGTGGGGTGCAAGAGCGCGTGCCTGGCGTTCAACACAGACATGTACTGCTGCAGAGGAGCGTTCGGGAGCCCGCAGACATGCAAGCCTACGAATTATTCGCAGGTCTTCAAGAACGCATGTCCACAGGCTTACAGTTATGCTTACGATGATTCGTCGAGCACCTTCACCTGCACTGGTGCTAATTACCTCATCACTTTCTGCCCTTGAAGTGAACCATGCAATTATTATTAATTGCATGGCCCGATTTATCTCCATACATCTCGAACATATATTTACTTACGGAATAAGTTTGAGATGAAAGATTAAAAGGACTACGTGATGTATCTGGTTACAGATTATTAATAGAAAAGAGATATACCTCTTTATCGTGCAAATTTATCTGCAATCTATACAGTATATATGTTGCTGAGTGAATCAGTGCGTTCATGGATATTAATTAGTATGGAAACGGTGAGACTCCATCAGCGTGCGCACGTATACGTAAACACATCATGGTCAGTAAACCGTAAAATATTAACAGCGAGTTAAACCGTATAATGCAAAATTAATTGTTAGCATGCAGTCATCGTCGTAAAAGTTCAGAACCCAACTGAAACGTCGGGTTTTAAATATATTACAATATCAGTAGGACAATACATACATATATATATATATGTATATAAATTTCTGATTGAAACTTAGGAATATATACCGGTCGTTGGGGGAGGAGATAAGTACGCGCTCCAATTTGCTTCTTTAACTGCACGTATAATTTTGGATCATCTAGCAAAATTCCATGCATAAGTCGTCTGAGTGTACCGCGGGGGGGGTTCAAAATCTTGGCTTACTTGACTACTTGATTGAAAAATGATCGATCCATAAGTCTCTCAAACCAGGGTTAAGTTAGGTCAGGGGCCACGGTTGATCCATTCGGTCCGGCTTATATTCTAATGCTCAAATCTTCAAAAAAAAGTCCCATTCCTCCGAAAACGACTGATCAACGTATATATATACATCTTTCCTTTTCTTCTTCCATCGAGGAGGAAAATTGGACATGCACGTCGAAATATGAACAAAAAATCTCGTTGACCTATTTTAACACCGCGACGAATTAAACGCACAAGTCAAATTTTTCGAAGGAAAGAAAAAAAATGGAAGCTACTGCCGATTGCTGACTAAAGATGGTCCGAAAGGGAAAAGCTTACCGTATGCTGCGTCCAACAACCGGTCATCTCTCTCGATATATACATATATATTTTCCACATTTATCTCGAGTTAAACTCGATTAATATTTGGAACATGTAAGCGTACCTTTTTGGAACATGCACGCACGATGATGATATATATAATTGGTGATGGCGTTTCATTTCATTTGCCAGCCATATATATATGTTGATGCAATGTAGCTGAATTAATCAAAGTAGTGCCAGCTAGCGAGCTGCCTAAGTAGGCTTCATTCCATAATTGACGCTGCTAAATTCAAAGGATAACTCGAGAATGTTTGACGTAACATCCATTTTGATGTCACTTTAATCATATATGTGCCCAGTGGACGGAATCATGACATCCTTGAATATAATATTATATATATAACTGGACGTTTATAAACTCACTGAAATAAAAATTAAAAGAAAATAGTTTAGAAATATCAGAACTTAATATATGTAAGTTTTGCTTAATTATTATGTTTTTTCTCATCACAATTTAATCATAACATAAGGATGGGATCACTACACGTCAAAACAAAAGCATGAAGAAAAAAAGAATGAGAGTTCTCCATCGTGCAGGTCACATATTTTTCAAAGATAACGTGACGTTTTGGAACATGCCGCCGGGACAACTGCTGCTGTTGTCACGCTCACGCTCCGGAGAAGAGGAGTTGGAGGAGTTCCAAAGGGACGTCGGCGACGGCGGCCCGACGTCTCCACCGCCACCGCCCTTCTCCCGCGTGGGTCTCAAACTGATGCCCACCGGTGGGATCTCCGAGACCTGAAGCTCCGGCGGCGGGTGACGCCACTCCGGCAGCGGTCCCGCCAGCATCAGCGTCTGCAGCAGCGGCCCCGCCTCCATAACCGCCTCCACCAGCCGGCCCTTCTCCGGCAGGCCCCTCTTCGCATCCGCCGCCGCTGGGTAGTACGCCCCCCCGTCGTAGCAGTCCTGCACGTCCTCCCCCGCCGCCGGGGCAGCGGCGACGTCGCTCCCGTCATCCGGAGCCGCCGGAGGAGAAGGGACGGAGCTGGGGTTGGGGAGGCCGCACGTCTGGCGGAGGAGGAGGAGGAGGGCGTGGCGGGCCTCGTCGCGCTCCCGCGTGGCGACCTCGAGGAGGCCGGCGAGGTGCAGCGCCTGGTACTCCATCCGGCGGAGCTCCTCTTGGGCGGCGACGCGGGTGGACTGGAGCTCGAGGGTCGTCCGGATGAAGGCTTGCTTCAGCTCTTCCGCCGCATCCGCCGCCGCCGGCGTCGCGGTTGCCGTCTCCTCCTGCCACTCGTGATCGAACCGGCCGACTTAAGGATAAGTTTCGAGGGATTGGATCGATCGAGGAGAAGCGGATGCTATAAATATACCTTGGGTTGCCATGTGAAGGAGCATGAGACGGGGGCGGCGCCGGCGAGGGGCGGAGGGCAGCGGTGGTGTTGATCCATGACGCTGGTACGCTTGCGCTCGTAGCTCCTCCGTATGCGTGATCCCTTTGGATCATATATAAAAGACAAAACAGTTCTTGGTCAACGAATTTAAATACGCGGCACATCAAGAGAAGAGACTTGGCCATATACAGCGTGGACTTTCACGTTCAAAGTGTAGACGGTAATAATAATAATTCGTGTGAGCGTACCGCGTACGTATTATATACAGCAAGCAAATGCAGCCTTCTGCATTCGACGATTCCAGCAAGCAAATTATTATTATTATTATTTAGGAAGCGCAAGCGCCCACACGTATATGTATATAAATTTATTTGCACGTGCATTATTTCGTTTGTTTCACCAATCTCAAGGCAAAAATGAGCTCGGATAATCATCGGAGTTGGTTCACCTTTCAATTCGTGGATGAATCCAACATGCGTTTGGTGTGCCCAAAACTTACTTTTTTTCCTTCTCTTCACGATTTGTTTTTTTTCTCTCTTCTATCTCGTGCATATGCATCATGCATGGTTTGACAGAAGACATATATATAGGTTTGACAGAAGACATATATATACGTGCATGTTGTGCTCCAAACTTTTCACCTAATGGCCTTTATCTAACAATAGACGCATCTCCTTCCACAATTAATATGCGCTTCAGATAACTTGCGCCTGAAGCTTGGGACTGTTTAGCTTGTAACGGAATCAATCCGCTGTCATCTGATCCCCTCACGTTACATTGGGCATATGTCGGACTCGGATGGACCAACTGCCGCAAGATAACGAAGCAAGATACAAAACAACTGAACCGAAATCGATCTCTCTCCGGTGTCGGACTCGCACTACGCCCGTCCGTTAAGCAACATCACGAGGACGAGTTCCGAAGAGGCAAAAGGCAAAAAGGCAGCGAGCATGGAAGCGTGTTATGATGGGGGGTGCGTGCTGGGTCGTCGTTGCATTGCATGGGGTTGGGCCCAATCATTGTGCCGAGGAGGAGGAGGAGGAGGAGGAGGAGGCATCAAATCTGGCTTCCTGCCTCGTGATCGACCCAATTATGCCGTCTTTTTCCATCTCCTCACTCGATCGGCCCGGAACTGGTGCCGCGGCCACCGGTGCCTGCCGGTACGCCATCCCACGTGGCCGCCGCTCTCCCTCACTCCACCACCACCACCCACGCCACGCTGCTGATGAGAGCCGTTATTGTTAGTTGAGACGTCCATCGCGCGACTTGACGCCGGGCGCGCGACGCACGTGACCGGCAGCCGACACCAACGTCTCCCGTCGGTGCCCTCGCTCCAGTCGCTGCCGTTACCCCGACCTTAACGCCCGTCACATCCGCGAGAGTGCTCCCGCTGTGGGGTTGGGAACGCCCTATAAGATGGCGGCGCCTCACCGTTCCCACCCCCCCTCTCGCTCTCGCTGAGTGAAGGACCGCGACCGCTGATGCCGAGGTCGTCTTCGATGGCGCTGCTCCTCGTCGCCTCCTTCCTGGTTTTGCTCGCCGGTGCCGATCGCACCCCCGTCGCGAGGTACATTGCGCTGGCTAATTGATTCGAATATCGATCTCTTCGTCTTGTGCTCGCTCCTCCGCTGAGCGCGATGCGATGTGTTTCGTCTCAAATTGGGGTCGCTTTCCCAGGGTTGAATCTGCTGCTGCTGCTGCGGCGGCGGCGGCGACGTCGACGAGCTTGAGAGCTACGGCGGTGGATAACGAGACGTCGTCTTCTGCCATGGCCCAGAGGTCCGTGACGTCGGAGCAGTAGGGCTAATTCAAATGTTGAATTTTTCTTCCTCTTCTTCTTCTTCTGGCACCTAACGGTAGGGTCGCTGTATCATCTTTATGTTAAAAAAACCAGATCTGAAGGCAGTGCGGCTGTCGGTGCGGTGGATGATCCAGAATTTATAGCGTCGGAGGTGCAAATGTAAGTGCAGTTGAGCATTTCCTTTTCCAACAATTAATGACAGATAAAGATGCGAAACGGAAAGAATATCTACGTACTCTTTTGATTCTTTCTGTCAGTGGTAAATTTTTCAGGGCACTTGATTCCCCTGTGTTCTTTAAGTTTTGATGTCATTGCGTGGGACATGTAGCAGGAAGAAATAATAAAACCCTTGCGATACATGCTGCACCTTCTTCCCCCTGAGTTCTGTCCACACGATCGAGCCCTCGATCCTCCTGTTTGAGCCAGTGCCTGACGTGTTGTTAGTATGAAAATATCCCTCTGTTTCACAGAGTAGCAGTCTCTCACTCACACGTTAGGGTCATTCTGAAGTAGGTGACCAGCCAGCCTCTCTGTCTGTCCTGACCTGTTGTCGTTACATGCACCTTCTTTTTTCTTTTTTCCTTCATAAACATGCAATTAGAGCATTAATTTCGCACCTCTAAGTCATGAATTAATTAAGCTCACCCGCCATTCTTCGATTTTTAAATTAGATATAATCATGTTGTAATACGAGTTAACTAAATATGAAGATGGTGTTAATTTTGACAAGGCAAATAAGCAACAGCACGGCCCGGCGGTGGCTCGACGACGACATATCGAGCTGCGGGACGGGCAACCCCATCGACGACTGCTGGCGCTGCGACCCGCAATGGCACCGCCGGCGCAAGCGCCTGGCCGACTGCGGCATCGGCTTCGGCCGCAACGCCCTGGGCGGCCGCAACGGGCGGTTCTACCACGTGACCGACCCCAGCGACGACGACCCCGTGAACCCCCCGCCGGGCACCCTCCGCCACGCCGTGATCCAGGAGGAGCCGCTGTGGATCGTGTTCAAGCGCGACATGGTGATCACGCTCCAGCAGGAGCTCATCGTGAACAGCTTCAAGACCATCGACGGCCGCGGCGCCAACGTCCACATCGCCAACGGCGCCTGCATCACCATCCAGTTCGTCACCAACGTCATCGTCCACGGCCTCCACATCCACGACTGCAAGCCCACAGGCAACGCCATGGTCCGCAGCTCCCCGTCCCACTACGGCTGGCGCACCATCGCCGACGGCGACGCCATCTCCATCTTCGGCTCCAGCCACATCTGGGTCGACCACAATTCCCTCTCCAACTGCGCCGACGGCCTCGTCGACGCCATCATGGGCTCCACCGCCATCACCATCTCCAACAATTACTTCACCCACCACAACGAGGTACATGTATATATTTTCCTTACATCGATAATCGATGGGACGATCAGCTAACTAACGAATCAGCTTATCAACTGCTGCAGGTGATGCTGTTGGGTCACAGTGATTCGTATGTCAAGGACAAGGTAATGCAGGTGACCATCGCCTTCAATCATTTCGGCGAAGGGTTGATCCAGAGAATGCCGAGGTAATTAACTAATTTGATGCATTCTTCCTCTTCGATCCTGGCGACTCAACGACGAAGCTGCTGCAGGTGCCGGCACGGTTACTTCCATGTGGTGAACAATGACTACACTCACTGGGAGATGTACGCCATCGGAGGAAGCGCGAACCCGACTATAAACAGCCAAGGAAACAGATATCTTGCGCCCGTAGATCCCTTCGCTAAGGAGGTGACGAAAAGGGTGGAGACACCGAGCGAGGTGTGGAAGGAGTGGAATTGGAGATCGGAGGGGGACCTCCTCCTTAATGGCGCCTTCTTCACCCCGTCGGGGGCCGGCGCCACCGCGAGCTACTCCCGGGCCTCCAGCCTGGGGGCCAAGTCCGCCTCCATGGTGGCGTCCATCACGGTGGGGGCAGGCGTCCTGCAATGCCGCAGGGGCTCCCGCTGTTAGTTGATGCAGTCGGTAGGAGGAGACGATCACATTTATTTGTCCACCTCCCCTGTTTTTTCCACCTTAACTCTGCTTCTTCTTCTTCTTCTAGCTGCTGTGGCTGTGAGTGACTAAATAGCAGTAGAGACGTATATTTTTTGTGTGCAAATAAAAGAAATAGATAATGTGTATGTGTCGGTAAACAGAACATGAATCAGAACATAATGCTATTTTACCTCGTTAATCCATCAATTGTTTGTAATATAAGCAAAAGTTCCAGTATACTATGATATTTTATGCATAAATATAAAAATAAAATAAAAATTAAGAAAAAATCATCAGAAAATAAGCGGGGTGTTGTTATTTTTAAAATCTTCTAACATATATATTAAAAAAAACACATGAGAATCTTGAATTAAACTTTAGAACTAATATCAGATACATTATATTGATTTAGTAATTATGGATACTTTAATTATGCACAGGTCTTGGGTTTAATTTACATAGAAAATGTACGCCCATTTTGAAAACTCGTTGTCGTTTTCCCAAGAATTGAAGTGTGCCGGACGTAATCGGATAAAGTAGCACAACGCCCCCTCTCCTTAGTCAATATTCATGTGGAATATTACTTATTCTTCTATTATTATGCCCACCAAATGGCCTCTTAGTGGAGGGAGCTTATGGAAGATCAACTAATCGAGGGGTCCATTTTAAAAGTCCAAATGGTTTTTTTTTTTTAATTTTTCCATCCTAACACGTACGCGTTGCCTTCATTTTTTAATGCGAAATAATTATACTAAGTAGCTGGAACAACTAATTTCCTTCATCTATTATTATTTTTTTAACAAAAGAGACACTCCATGAAAATGATATTGTTACGAAAGCCCTCACGAGAATAGTTTTCAGGTACGCCCCTACAAACAAAGGACAAAGTTTCGTCGTCAATTAGTGTGTGAGCCGCTTCCTTGGTGTGGTCTGTGGTGTGGGCGTCTCTCTCGCAAATCCAAGATCCGGGAGCTCTTTCGCTGCGGGATCGTGGTTGCCTCTGAGATCCGATCGAAATCCGGCGACTCCTCCGTGCTCCGATTGCCGTCGTCTGGGGGTTTGAGTTTTTGCCCTATCTCTCTATCTCTCTTCCTCCTCTTTTTTTATTACTTCTATTCTCCTGTCTGAAATAGCGGGGAGAAGTTACTCCAGTAAATCTTAATTATTTTTTTATCATAATGGAGTTTCATCTCCAGTTTTGTCCTGAAATTGAGAAGAAGATTTTTGGGACGGGCAGGAGATGCATAATGAGGATTTTTTCTCTTCTCGCTATGCTCGAACTTTGAAATTGTTTCGATGTAGAAAATGAAGACGGATTAAAGGATCGTGCAAAATCCAGAGATCTGAATATTGATGACTTTAGTAGTCAAAACAATGAAGTCGATGTTCGAATCGGTTTTATCACATCTATGGCGAAAGGAGGATTTACTTTGATCTAAATTCATGATGATCCTGTCTGCTTCCGAGTTTATGTTGAATTTCATTTTGGGTCCAACGTGCTGTTTCATGCCGCATCTGGTTTTTCGTGACTCCTGTGATTTTTTTTATAGTAAGGTCCAAGGTTTTTCCAATCCTCTTCTGAATATAGTATTTTTTTGGATTATTATTATTTTCATGACAGGAGGAGAGAATCTAGACTTGGAACAGTTCCTGAGACGCTGGCTTTATGTTCCTGATTCTGTGAGTCCACCCCTTTTGCAAGCGTTTGAACCTTACAAAATTCAGCGACAAGGATCAGGGAGCGACTTACCCCAAGTTGGGGAGTTTGCTCCTTTCCCGGTGAACCGGAGGGTGAACTCGTTACATTCCATCATGATGGATGAGGATGCGGAAAATGGAATGGGGGGATACCAAGAAAGGCCAAGGGCGTTCCCCAGCATGCGGAGTAAAGCACATAAATCCCGGGTGAAATCTCAAGCTTGATTTAATTAATTGTTTTTTAAAAGTAACTTTTGGTTTATTTTACTTTATATTTAACATAGTTGCTAATGCAGTGATTTTAGGTGATATGAGTTAAGGCAGTGGAAGGTTTCGGTTTGGCATTCGTAACCGTTAGAATTGGTCACTGGGTTTAGTAGCACTCACCATCTCACGACATTCTAATGTGATTTTAGATGCAACGCTCCTCAAGAATTAATGCACATAAAAAATTATAACTCCGATGTGAAGAGACCTGAAAATTTATGTAGTTGAGCCATTATAACTGCTAGTCAATTTGTTTGCTTCCTGTGATATTTTTTTTCTTGTTTTGCTCACTAGACCTATTTAAACAGATATTGCGGATACTATTGGGAATGAATGCTCGTGTCTTGTTTGTCCTGCTGCTTTTGGGATTTGGAGCTGTGTTCTATGTTGGAGCTCGGACTTCACCAATTGTGGTCTTTGTTTTTTCCATCTGTACCATCAGCTTCTTCTTTTCTATGTACCTCACAAAGTGGGTTCTTGCAAAGGATGAAGGTCCCCCTGAAATGGTTGAGGTATTTCATGCACTTATTGCTTTAGCATTCCAATGTTCCCGCTTCTTGATATTGGTGGATTTTATCCATAATTTTGGTATTTAGTTGATTTAGGTGTTCAATGATGTCCTTGTACTTTTTTGCCTCTATGCTCTGTGTTATTTGCTAATTGAAATGTGTACTTCATTGTTTTAATTAGTGATTCTAGTTCATTATTTCTCAAGTGTATTCTAGATTTTAATGTAGTTGCTCCATTGTTTTGATTACATTCATCTCATCAGTTCACATTGTGAACCTGTTCTTCATTAACATTTGGATTATGTAGCAAATCATAGAGTTATGCAGTGATTAAAAACCAGATTGTTCATGGTCTTGATTCACTAAGATGACAGCCTAACTATCATATAGTTCTAACAGAATTAGACATTCAGAATGACTTGAAATTCATTAATACCTTCTGACATTTGTGTTGGCATAACATGCCCTATATGCAAATGATTTTATTATCCTTGAGATCATTAAATTAAAACAAGATCTTCCGGATGCTAATTGTGCTTGTTGTTCTGCCTGAATCAGTAAGCGTGATCACCTGGAATCTGTCCAAATATCCGAGCCACTCATTTGAGCTAGTCTACTGAGATTTAAGGTTTTATTGGAAAGATTTTAACTCTGTGGGGGGTATCTACAGAAAGGAGTAGATAGACTAATGCCCTAATATTTGGTCCAATTTGACCAATAATGGGAAGTCCTGGATAATTCATTAATAAAATCAACCTTCATAACACTCCATAGCGAAGAGGTGGTGTAGTCCTCTTCCATGATATTACCTGTGTAAAAATGTCTGTAACATCATGACACATACTAAAAACTATTGTTATCCAAATATATTTCTCTTCACCATCATCCTCGCCTTCAGTGGCTCTAAATTAGAGCCTCTTACCAAGTCTAATAACCTCCTTGACTGGGGCTATACTTTCCTTTTCTCCTTTGTACCGCACTCCCTTCTGTTTGGTGTTCATTTATCTTCTTTCCTCCTTTTTTTGGAAAATCTTGTTTCTACAATGAAGTAATGACCGATAATACGGACCTTTATGTTTACTTTATGAGAAAGAAAAGACAATGCTAGCATATGTTCTTTTGCTAGCTGACCAAAACTTTTATTATTAGGCATTGTTCTCTGGAGAATGAAAATCAGTTATCTTGAAATTTTAGTGTAAATTAAAAGATTCTGTGTACATTTTTTTTTCTCTGTTTCTCTCTGTTTTCATTGTAAGATTCTACCCTCTGGCTAACTTCAATCTTGTGCTTTAGATATCTGATGCCATAAGGGATGGGGCTGAAGGTTTCTTCAAGACTCAATATGGAACTATTTCTAAAATGGCAATGGTGCTTGCACTTGTGATACTTAGCATATATCTGTTTCGTACTACTACTCCACAGCAGGAATCATCTGGTCTGACCAGGTGTTATCCTTAGCCATGTCTCATCACCCTTCTTTGCCTTTGTGCATATCCACAACATGTGCCAGGATTTATATTGTTGTTTTAATCTTATTTTTATTCATTATTTGCTATATTTAGGTCAACATCGGCATTCATCACAGTTGCTGCTTTTCTTCTTGGTGCTCTATGCTCAGGCATTGCGGGATATATTGGGATGTGGGTGTCTGTCCGTGCAAATGTTAGAGTCTCTAGTGCTGCTAGGCGTTCTGCACGAGAGGCATTGCAGGTTCTGTTAAATTTGTTCACATTCAATTGTTGTTGTCTTTTCTCTTTGTAGCTATCCATCTTATGAATTAATTTCTAAAGCAGATTGCTGTTCGTGCTGGTGGCTTCTCAGCAATTGTCGTTGTTGGCATGGCTGTAATTGGCGTTGCCATCCTATATGCTACATTTTATGTGTTCCTAGAGGTTGATTCTCCGGGTTCAATGAAGGTCACAGACTGTAAGTACTCAGAAAGGCTCCAAAATGTACATTCTATAGTAATGCTATTTATAATTTGGGATATTTTTTGCTTGTAAGATGTCATATTCAACTGTGATGGGTAACTGTCTTCTCATTTTAAAGAAGTTGTATTCAACTTGTATGTAAATTGTCATTCACCATCATTTTTATTCCAATCATGGAAAAGGTCAAAACAGATGAAAAAAGTGTTTGTTGCCTTAGAATTTGAGAAAATGCTGATAAAAGGGGCAAAATCCCATTTCCTGAACTCCTGTCGCCCTTTGCCACTTTTCTTCTAACACCAAAAAGCTTTGAGAAAGGCAGTGATCAAGAGTGAACTCAGAATGAAATATGTCATCCGTTATAAAAGTTCAATTCAGTTTTGGCTATATGATCTTTTAACTTCATTCTATGCTTTACTGCAGTGCCTCTTCTCCTTGTTGGATATGGTTTTGGTGCTTCGTTTGTAGCACTTTTTGCTCAGTTAGGTGGTGGAATATATACTAAAGCAGCTGATGTAGGAGCCGATCTTGTTGGAAAAGTAGAACAGGGAATACCTGAAGATGATCCAAGAAATCCTGCTGTCATTGCAGACTTGGTATTTTCTTAATTACGTATAGTACTTGATTCGTGGCTAGCAAATATAATATTTACATAACGTGAGCGCTTCCTTTAACCTGTTTTTGTTATTTATCATCATATGTAACACGTGAATCATGCTTCATGCAAAAGAGCGACTTTTAATTTTAAATGCATACACTAACACGATTGGTGCAATGGAGTAATTTTAAGTGGATAAACTATTAGCATTAAATGGAATGCATCAATAATGAATCATATAATCAAATTATGAAGGCAGATTGTATCAACCTTGGCAAAAATTCCAAAAATTCAGTAATATTGAAAATATTAAAGCATTGTATCGGGAACCTCAAAAATTCCATCGTCATACTTCCAATAATTTTGTCAAAAAGTGTTCATCTTAAGTTTTCCCTGGTTGATTTAACTTGTATTTATAGCAGTTAGGTAGTCTTAATATTTCTGTCCTTGTAAGCGTAATGGTCTCTGAAGATAGAATTATTAGCAGTATTAATATTCAACAATTAAGAGAACATTCAAATTCTAGGATGGAAAAAATGTAGATGTGAGACCGTTTAATTCCATAAAAGACATGCTGTAAGTATAGGGAGATGACGCAGCACAGAACCAGAAGATGTGCTAATGATTGCCATAGCCGTGGCTTTATTAGGGGCTATAGATTTGGTAGGGAGTCCTTTGTTTTGCTTCCAAAATAATGAAAGGTTTATGAGGAAGGGGAAATTGGAGTTGGATTGAAGGGGGGGGTGGGGAGGAAGAATGGTGAGGGATGCATCAGGTAGATCTGAAGAGAAATGTGGAATCAATTTTCTTTCTATATTTAGACCTTAAGGTCTAATTCTGTGTAAATAATTCCTCAAAGCATTAAGTTTATAAAGTACCAAAATAAAAGGTCTTCAGCTTCAAACATCCATAATCACGCTCCACTGAATTACATAATAATATATTTTGTTTTTTTTTACCTTTATTTCATACGTGGAGATATTCGATTCCAATTCCTAACCTAGACTCAAAAGCACATTGTTGTTAACTATCTAAAAGGTTTCACAGATTTGTCAATAATATGACTGTTTTTTGCACTCTATCTCCTCTAGTTTTACATTTACTATCTAAAAAACTTTAATCAGTGTATTTTCTCAAAAGGTTGGTGACAATGTGGGAGACTGTGCTGCTCGAGGTGCTGACCTCTTTGAGAGTATCGCAGCAGAGATTATCAGTGCTATGATACTTGGTGGAACAATGGCACAACGTTGCAAAATTGAAGGCATGGTTTTTGAAATAGTTTATTTTTCCTATATTGCTTTTTGTAACTCGGTTAATGCTTCCTCATATTTATTTTAGATAAAATTTCTTGCACATTATTTACTCTAGTGTTTAATGTATATTTGCAACTTGCAGCATTAGAAAATAGGGTATTGCTTCTATCCTGTTCGTGGTTTTCATATTATTATTTTTCCATTATTCTTGTGTTTAGCACAGTATGTTATAATAAACAGAAATCTAGATAATTATGGTACATGTTTCTTTAGAGTAGAACCTCTTCAAGAGCTACACATACAAGTATGACTGGGCTATATTACTTACATTAGCACTCAGCTTTTATATGATGGCTAACTTATTCAAAATTTTGTAGTGCTGAGGCGTTGAAAGTGAAAACTCTTTGCACTTTTGCTACTAATTTAATGTTGGTAGAGTTGCAAGGTTACTGGGGACAGTTTTCAAAATCATCCTTTGAGTAACAGCTGTTTATTCCCTTGAAAATTATTTATTTCGTTTGCTGGGTAGAATCTTCTTTGGCTCTTTGTTAGAGCTTTCAAGTGCTTAATCCAAATATTTTTTTGGAGATAATTATGATTCTTGTTCCTAATGCCATGAGTCACCAGGAATGACTCTAACCTGTTAAACTATATGACTTGGATAAGTAGCTTCCAAGAATGAATCTAATCACCTTGTGCTTGTAAAAATTTTCTGTTCATTTTGATCCATGTATACTTTTGCTGCTTAGGCTGTTAATACTTCTGGTGATTGGTTCACTTCTTCATCCTTCCCTGTTATGTGAGCTCCCTGTTAATGTGTGACCGTACATCCGTTGCATTTATAATTCTGTTGAGTCATTTACTCATAAGTTTATTGTTTACATCTCTGGTGATTGGTTATTCATTTAAGGACAACCTTTATCATGTTTCTGAACATAAATTTTACATTCACCTACAATACCATGAAATCTTCCCTAAAGGTTTAAAAGTTCTGATCTTTTATATGGGTAAAGGAAAAAAGAGAGTAAATATATGCAGCATTTTAATAGTTTGATGAGGAGTAACGTCTTTGGCACAAATCAGTTGTTAGAATTTCGGAACTACAGTTGAGACATTTTAAACTTATAACATGAATAACATACATCTGATCCTGTTACATGGCTGAACCATTCATCTATCCTGTTATTGTCAATATAAATTCATTCTAATTATTCATAATCTGTTTGTCCTTAGATTTTCTACTCTATCAAATGCTTGTCTCTGTATTAGCTAAACTTTGTGTTCTACTTGTGTATCTTGAGAATGAGATTTCTGTTGCCTTTTGGTATCGTTATGTTATGCATTTCATGGCTTAGATGATAATCTGAAAGGCTAAATTAAATTTTATTCTCAATGCAGATCCATCTGGATTTATACTATTTCCTCTTGTGGTTCATTCTTTTGACTTGGTGGTGTCATCCATTGGAATCTTATCAATTAGGGGTACCCGCAATCCTGGATTGATTGTTCCTGTTGAGGATCCAATGGCTATACTTCAGAAAGGCTATTCTGTCACAATTCTTTTGGCCATTATTACTTTTGGTGTTGTAAGAAAATCTATCTATTAATGCCTATGTAAATCATTGTTTTTTTTACACCCATTGTTCTTACTGTTGTTGTATATTATATTACGGATAATTTAATAATCTATTTGCTTTTGTTCTTCACAGTCTACTCGATGGCTCCTTTACACCGAACAGGCACCTTCTGCATGGCTAAACTTTGCTTTATGTGGATTGGTTGGAATAATAACAGCATATGCCTTTGTTTGGATTTCCAAGTATTACACTGATTACAAGCATGAGCCTGTTCGTATTTTGGCACTTTCTAGTGCTACAGGTCATGGAACCAACATAATTGCTGGTGTTAGCCTGGGGCTAGAATCAACTGCTCTTCCTGTTCTTGTGATAAGCATAGCTATCATTAGTGCATTTTGGCTGGGACATACATCAGGGCTGGTGGATGAAACTGGAGATCCAACTGGTGGTTTGTTTGGCACTGCTGTAGCAACAATGGGAATGCTTAGCACTGCAGCCTATGTTCTCACCATGGATATGTTTGGTCCTATAGCTGACAATGCTGGTGGCATAGTGGAGATGAGTCAACAGGTACACTTGTAGTTGATGAGTATATGCTATTTATCTCCATGCCACGCTATAATAATCCTTGCTGATATGAAGCATCAGATCAGCTACTATACTTGTCTGTTGTAACATTATCTTTTTTTGCTTGCAGCCTGAAAGTGTTCGAGAAATCACAGATGTTCTTGATGCTGTAGGTAACACTACAAAAGCTACTACTAAAGGATTTGCTATTGGTTCTGCTGCACTGGCCTCCTTCCTTCTTTTTAGTGCCTATATGGATGAAGTAGCTTCATTTGCTCAAGTCCCTTTTAAACAGGTAACTAGATATATTGATGCGCTTTAATTTTGTTATCTTTATATATATTTTTGGATATCTTTTTTGAATTCCTTGCTGATGTACTTTTAGGTTGATATTGCTATTCCGGAGGTTTTTATTGGAGGCCTATTAGGTTCCATGCTTATATTTGTATTTAGTGCCTGGGCCTGTGCCGCTGTTGGAAGAACTGCACAAGAGGTTGTTAATGAAGTTCGTAGACAATTTATTGAGAGGCCAGGCATAATGGTAAGTAGCCAAACCTTTCACGCCAGCATCTTATAATACAATGGATGAGGATACTGACATAACATGCACATCCAGGACTACAAAGAAAAACCAGACTACAGCCGTTGTGTTGCCATAGTGGCATCTGCATCATTGCGAGAAATGAAAAAGCCTGGTGCTTTGGCGACTATATCTCCAGTGGTAATTGGTGAGTGTTGTTTAGTTATAGAAGTGAGCATCTCTATCAGTTTTTCATATTTCTCATTTAGCAAGGCAGATGAGAAATTTGAAGCGCATGGCATGGTTGTTGATGCAAGGATGATGTGTTTGGTTGTTAGGATTTATTTTCCGACTTTTGGGCCACTACACTGGTCAACAGCTTCTTGGAGCCAAAGTTGTGGCATCAATGCTCATGTTTGCAACAGTAACTGGTATTCTTATGGCCCTCTTTCTTAATACGGCTGGAGGTGCATGGGATAATGCAAAGAAATATATAGAGACTGGTGCACTCGGAGGCAAAGGTAGCGAGTCTCATAAGGCAGCTGTAACTGGTGATACGTAAGTTCAATAACTTCTCTACTATTAATTTTTGCCTTTCTACATTAGTCTGCTTCTGTTTAATACACCTCAGTATCTTCATTTGATGTCCATAATTTGTTAAAAAAAGGCTTTATTACTTTCCAAAGATAGATTATTATAGTTAGAAATCATATTTGGCGAGGTAAATTTCTCGAGTTGGATACTTGTCGATGGTGGTTATCTGCAACGACAAAAAGAAGAGAAAAAAGGTGTAGGTCAGAAGAGAGAATGAGAAAGAGGGAGAGATTCCCTTGAGGAGCAGTAATCACTAATGATTGGGTTGTTCCAGGAGGAGGGTGCAGGGAAGCCCTCCACTGACTCTTGAGGGAAAGATTGGCATTCCAATAGACATTATTAAGTACTGGTAGATGGGATTTGAAATTTTAAACTCCCACCCAGAGCCCCAGTTCTGATAAGTCCACATAAATCGGTGAATTGGAACGTAGAATGTAGTACCCGGGATAGTCTGAACCAAACAATCGAAATAGGATTAGCACCTTCTCTCATTCCTCAACTCAAATTCAATAAACACTACTTATTTGCTGTTTCGCCTAACTGAGGAACTTTCATATACTCGCAGAGTTGGAGATCCATTCAAAGACACTGCTGGCCCTTCAATACATGTTCTCATCAAGATGCTCGCAACGATCACCTTGGTTATGGCACCTGTATTCTTGTGATGGAATGACTACCACACTTACCGTCACTTTAACCAAATATGCACAACCATGCGTCTTTGTATTGCAGGTTGCAAGTTGTAACAGGATTGAAGGAACTATTTTTTTTTAGCCTTTTTAATGAGGTAGAGTGATGCTGGAAGGAATACCACTGCGAGATATAGTGCTCAAATTCTTTACTGATATGGATCAATAATAACATCGTTTAAATTTTTAACTTTTAGTTTCAAGTTCTCTTTTTAATATGAAAAAGATATCCCTTTGTATGGCTGGATGTATGTGATCGCCGTTTCTCTTTGCATGATGGCCACAAATTTGTGCGTGGGGATTTGTTTGATAGTGTTATCGATCAGGCAAACGCTTTGCTTTTCAAACTTCATGAAATCAGCATCAACATATAAGTGTTATTAACATTTGTTATATATTTGGATACTTATTTACATATAGCCAATGACAACATCACTGCCATATTTAGTAAAATAGAATATAATTAAAGGATTTTTTTTTCCTCCCTTAATATTCGGTACATAGCATAAACTTAAATGTTTGGGCTCCGTTATGCATCAGACCAAGTAACAGCATAATCTCCGACCTGGTCGTCGATCGCCAACGCCTTCCACACCGCCGGCGACGCGATGATATGGTTGTTGGAGCACGGCGGATAGAAGCCCTGCTCGGCCGTGCAACCGTTCACCGAATCACATTCGTCTACGACCATCGCCGGCACCGACCTGCTGTTGGCTCTGATGGTGATGTTCCTGTGGCACCGGCGCCCGCCGTCGAACCACCCTGTCGACACAGACACCACCATCTCGCCGTCGCTGTGGAACATGCCGTCGCACGCGGCGGCGCCTCCGCCACCGCCGCCCTCGGCGAAGCTGGAGACGATCATCTGGGCGGGCGTGTCGGAGGTGACCGGCGGGGAGCAGCGGAACTGCGGGTACACCACGCCGTCCATGCAGCAGGCGTACTGGTCGGTGCAGGTTTTGGATTGGCCGCGGAGGTAGCCGCCGGCGACGCACGGCTCGAGGAGCGGGTGGCTGAGACAGCCGGCCGCCCCGTCGCAGACGTGTAGGATTAGCGCGAGTGAAGCCAGAGAATTCGCCATACTTAATACTTCGTACTTGACTTGCTGCTCCAACTTATAATAATTCTCTGCCTCTTTCTTTACTTGCAAATTTATAACGCCGGCCGTCGACAAACTATTTGGTCTTCTTAAAAAAATTGTAGACAACCGACGGTCTTCTTCATATATTCCATTAGGAAAAAGGAAAGATATTGTTCAGCTTGACGGTAGTTTTTTTTTTACGTTAAAATACTTATAATACAAATGTTCAGAATAAAAATCGATTAAGTACCATTCGGTTATTTAACACTAATCTCAATATATAATAGATAAAAACTTTAAATCAGGGTTGACTAAATAATATCTAATTTGGATTTATGGTAATCGATATTTTTTCTTCTTCAAAAAGCTCAGTTATTTTAGAACTAATTCTTTTGATTTTTTTAGAAACGAGACGAAGTCTCGTCAATTGCGCGTTAGGAGGTCGACCATATTAAAAAAATAATTGTGACCAACTGATGTGTCGCTAATTTGATAGGAACTCCGTGCTTCTTGTGTTGATGTATGCTTTCATAGTTTGACTTCAGCTAATAATTAAACGCATGGCTTCATATTATCAACTCTACGTGCCATGCGCGGCCGGGCAAGTTAGTATTGTAGTCGGCACCGATCACTTTTGCACAGTCAAAATTGAATATTACTTTGAAGTCATACTTATTTATTAGAGGAGAGAGTCTAATCCAAACCATTATTAATTTGATGAATTTTTTTAAAAAATATATGTATAAATAGTATTTGGGGCTGTGCCATTCTAAACTACTTAACATGGCACACCAACAAAAGTGAATTATGCTAAGCAAGTACTATAACGGTGAGTTATGCCTAGTTCGTCTACTCACATTGCATGTCTATCCATCAATCCCTTTAAATAATCTTCAGGTTAATATTCATTAAGAGTTTTTATCGTATTATTAATATATATATATATTTAATTTAATAAATTTAAAACTTAGGTGCTTTGATCAACATTAATAATGATGAACTCAAATTTCATGTTTGCCCCTATCTATTGGAGCCTTGCCAGCGATGGCGAAAGCCCGGGATTAGGATATAAGAGCAAGCTTCGACGACCGAAATCTTCACCGTCAATACCTCTCATGTGATTTTTCCATCATCTTTTCACCAAATTTGTTATCAAAATGAAAGGAGATCAAGAGGTACCTATAACTAAAATTGGGAGCTTGGTCCATCATAGTTTGGCCAAAGCGAAGTTGGAAGTGGGCGTCGATGTCACCTGAAAGAAAAGAAAAATACAAACAAGTTATATGCGGAGCTTCAAAGGAGATAGATAGTATACTGATAATAGCGTGCTCCCAAGATTATGCAAACACTTGAAAATATAGAAAAATTTCAGTTCCCAATTTGCAACTATGTAATGCATACTAATCATACTAAATTCCAGGAACACAAGGAGATAGTTTATCAATTCCAAAATCAACGAGGACACAAATCTTGCAGCAAGGGTTTGAACTATTTTTAGTGATATCTATTGCAAAAGTAGTAGAGTCATGAATTCCCCGACAACTCTCTACTGCACCCTCCATCCAACCATCGGCATTCTTAAAGAATAATTCTATAATTATTAAGATTTATTTATTTAGTAAAAATATAAATCATTCATAACTCACTGAAAACGTTCTTAAACATAATAAAATTATTTTTATATTTATATTCAAACGATTGAAAAGAATAACTTATCCTTAATATAATAATTTAAATAGGGGTGAATATTTCATGCACGCCATATAACAATTAATGTCTTCCTTAATTATTATTATGTATACATTTTAAAAATGCCCTATGCATACCTATATATTTCTATAATCAATTATCTGGTAGAAATAATTGTTTTGTAAGAAATTAATTAAGAGGATAGATAGACAGACATGCTGCTGTTCATGCGACAGCTTTACTGCAACGTATGCATACAAATTTACTGATTGATATATATGAGATGGATATATATAATTGCTTATTGAAAATTGAAAATAATAATAATAAAAGTAGATAAGAATAGATGTTAATGTGACAGGTTTACAGCCATATCGGCTTAAACGTAAACAAATATCGACTCTCTATATAAAGCAGGCATATAGAGATATCTCCGTGTGAATCATGGCTCCCAATTCTTCCTCTCTTCTCTTTGGCTTATTACTCCTCTTTGCTGCTTTGACGTGGAGGAGCATCGAAGGCCGCTGGGTGCCGACAGAGGAGGAAGATGCAGAGTTAGAAGCCCAACTTAAACAACTGAATAAGCCTGCCGTCAAAACTATCCAGATACATATATATATACATATATATATATATATATATTGAATGATGCTCTTACAAGTTTGACATATGTTTAATTGAACAAGGATTGTTGCGGGACAAACTTGTCTGGACAAGCACTTAAGCCAGTCTAAGGAAACTAACCATTTTTATTTCTGAATTCTATTAACCTTCATGCTTAGCTAAACCAGAAACAAGGTGGTGAGATTTGAAATGTGTTTATGATAAAGAATACCTTTCAGGCAGCGCACAAAATTTCTCCCATATGTCAAAAAAACCCACGATGTGATGAATTGGCAGCAGCGATGTCCCCAACAAGACTCTGATAGCAATAGAAAGAATTAATCAAATTTTCATTCTGCAATACTCTATTAATTTTCACAGTCAAATAAATAACCTGAAGACCAGGCCAGAAGGCTCGAAGACTTGTAAGTTGCCAATATGTTGCTTTCCCTGTCTCATATCAGCTTCATGATACCTGCCATGGGTGACAGCTAGAACATGTTGGCTAAAAGGTGATAGGAAGATGAAAGAAATCATAGGAAAAACACAAGAATGGTGAGAAGATAATAAGGTAAGCTGAAATTCTCACTAGATTCCCATAGTATGAATTTAAACTGTCAATTTTTTTGCTTCCTTCATTATTACTGTAGTTCTTTTCTGCCCTTGTTAATATCTTGTGGAGCTTTCTGACTTCTTTCTCCACCCTTGTTAGTATCCCCCTCCCCCATCCCCCATCCCCCATCCCCAGAAAAAAAAAAGTTCCAAACTGGAATAAATAAAACGCACGAGTTCTTTGCTTAGAAATCAAATAACTAAATTAAGAGATCAGAGGATAAATTTCCTTTTAAAAAATCGACAACAAGATGATATGTTAGACTTCAGCTAAAACTTGTGGTCACAGAGTACAGAGATTGGTTTACTGCACCATTAGCCATGCCAGAAGTATTTCTGAACAGCAAGATAAGCCAAATGAAACATCTCCCATAATTCATCATTTCCAAAAAGGACACGCTTTGAGTAGATATTCATAAGATGAATCAATCACCACAAGAGGTCAGATGAAAAAGATAATAAATTTTTTAAGGATGAAGACCTAATGCAAATTTGCCAGGAAAACACAATCAAAGTATCATGTCAACAGCAGATATCTATCTAACAAAATTTGGACACTTGCTGAGTTGCTAATTCAGTCTCCACAATTTGATTGAACCCATTTTAATTAGATCCCCCATTATACTAATCCAGCCCACTCCTTTAATTAAACCCATTTTAACTTAATCCCCCCATTAATTAAGCTTAATTCGGGTTAAGCTTCCCCTTAACCCTCGCTTTCTCCCTTACTCGATGCCGGCCGTATGGAATCGCCGGAGAACCCATCAATGCGTGAATAGAGGAAGCTTGGATATGGAGATGGGACGCAATACCTCAAATTGCAGGGTTCGTCTCGGTTCAAACAGAGCAGCGCACGGCGTCTCTCTTCTTCAAACTCTTCACTCCGCAAACTCTTAAATAACTAATTTAAGAGATTAGAGTATAAATATAATTCTTGTTGAGTACTTCCTTTCAAAAGAACTTTGTTTATTTTTCTCTTAATGGGTTTGTTGGCGGTGAGTGACATGGATCGTTTGGAAATTACTGTTTAAAATTTAGAGGGTGGTGTTTCAATTTTTGGAGAGGATGGTTGTAAGTATATTTTGCAGAATGCTCAGTGTGTAAGTATATTTAAAGATGTGTATGCGGCAGTAATGTCCACCACCATTACTGATGATTCAGAACATCATGGAAGACCTGAATGATGACATGTACTTGATTTGTAAAAAAAATCCAGCTACTGTGTTATTCATCATATCCTAATGGCTGGCTTGGGCTTCTCCTCAACATATCCTCTGGGTAAAAAAACCTACAGCCGATACGTCTGGCAGGCAAATGGAGAAATGCACACAAATATTGCTTGCTGCTGATGAATTCGTTTGAACTGAGTGATTCCTACCTGACTTGCACACCGGCACAGCATTCTTAGTGAACAAAAAAAAACTGCAAACGCTGAGAATGCCGTTGAATAATTATTAATCAGAGAGTTGAAACATCATAATTATTCTTAGTCTTTATATAATCATTTTATTCAACAGATATATTTGAACTCCTAGCATCAAGCACCACTCTAGTTTGACTGCAGAAAATACTTTTGAAGTATTATCATTCAAAATCCAACGAGCCTTTAGCTAAGACTTATAACCGCCAGGTCCTCCATACGCGACGTTGAAACCAGCATCGCTATCTGAATCCTTCCATATCTTATAATAATCAGGTAAATCAACAAGAAAATTCAGATCCTTATTGATGGGAGCATCGAAGCCTTCGTTCCTAGCAAAATTTATGAATTGAACATCTCTAAAATAAGCTGATCCGAGCCCCGGAAAATTGCCATTCCACATCGGTGGGCTCTCAAGTGAGGCAAACTTCGCCGCCGAATTCAACCCCCCTTGCAAATTCTAAAAGATTAAAAAGATGCGTCGGCCAATACCCGATATCGAAATAATCCACATCCAGCCACCAGTGTTGGGAGCAGTAATTTTCCTACAGACATAGTTACATCTAAATCTTTTAATTTATGCGCATGAAACCGTGTATAGATTTATATGTGTATGTACCTTGGATATAGTGATCCTTATGTTTTTTTCTGCACCACCAGGGTGGGAAACCTCTGGGATAATACTTCCCGGACCAAATGCATTGGAGATTTGAATGAATCCAATGCAAAGCATGTTGAAGCAACCCGTTGTCCTCAAGCCATCGCTCTGCGCATTCACAAAGAGGATACGGTAGAGCTCTGTGCTAATTTTTACATACATATATTTATACAGATAAAAGAAGAAGAAGAAGAAGAGAGGTGCATGGATCATGCTTTGCTACTACTTACCGTCCAGCGCGTGAAGAGACGGGGCCTCGTGTCTTGTCCGTACATCGAGGGAAACACCTCAAGTTGATAATGAGATGAACGCATGACGTTTAGTCGGACGATAATAAGGAATGCTGATCATTAATTAATCATATGGATTTGAGGTTTAAGACACATATAGTTGGAGGATTAGGAGCTCTCACATGCCAACCGGCTTCGATGAAATTGGCCGACCAATCTGGCTCGTTGCCGATGATCCTTGCTCTGCTTGCAGAATATTGAGTCTCCCTAACGGAAGGCATCTCGGATACAGTAAAGTTTGCTCTGAATCCAGTAAAAGCATTGCTTTGGCCGTGGAGCAGGGCATACTGAATGAATGAATGAATGAATGAGTGCACGAGATCAAGGTTACAGAGAAAAAAAATCCAAGGATCGATCTGTATGTATTCCTCTTGGTCTCGACGCACATAACGGCAATCAACCGAAACACGTACATGAATCCCGGTAGCGCCGCCTCCATTTGCTTCGGTATCATAAGTGGTAGGGGATCCGTGGGATATCCTTTTCGATGGGATCAAGTCTTCTTTCGTGGTTCGCCGTATGAGAACGGTGCCGCTGGGGCAACTGTCGTTGTAGCCAAAGTGCGTTGCATCCAACTTGACTGGGGAGGATGATTTCTTCAGCAGCTCCTTTAGAAATCCAATGCGTCTCAACTGCGCATGCACACATCAACAACAAGGTAAACTAATTCATCGATCGATAGAGCGAGCGAACGAGCGAGCCCTTTTAAGAACGAAGTGAACGCAGGAGGAACGATGAGTAGATTGTATTTTACATGGGTGGGAGGAGTTTTAACTGCGGCATGCGTACCTGGATCTTGTGGTCGTTGAGCAAAGGGTGGTCGAAGGCGGGTTGCTCGTAGAAATCAACACAATCGAAAAGCTCCCCGTTGATCACCGACTGTATGAACGTTTTTTTAAAGACATGTCGATCATACGAAAGAAATCACTGAATTAATTACCTGGATGGTTTTGACGGCAGGCTTATTGAGCTTTATAAGTTGTGCTTCTAACTCTGCATCTTCTTCCTCGCTGGGCACCCATCTACCTTCGATACCTCTGCAGGTCAAAGCAGCAGCAACGACGGCCAAGGACGCAAAGAGAAGCGAAGGATGTAATGATGCCATGAGAAAAATACAATGGACTCGTTTAGGTGGAGTGATGATCGGCCATTATATAGAATAAAGGCGAATCGGCGAACGGGCGACGGACGGGCAATGCTTCGTTTTTGTTAATTAAAAATCGGTCAACGTCCCAACTTGGTACATTGACCGGTCAGTTTTGTAAAAAAAAATTTACCACGTCATTTTTAATAATATTAAAATAAACTCAGTTAGTACTAAAAAAAGTTACATGGCATGCTTGTATGGTAGTAAATCTGTCGCATTAACATCTTATCTTTAATTCCTAGAAACCAATTATATCTATTTTTTTTCCAAAATATGTTATAAAGTAATTGTTTTAATATTACTTTCCCGAGACTGAAATTGAATTAGCAGGTAATCCATTAATTTGTTTGCTTCTCAGCATATATTACACGCATGCAAATTGAATTAGCAGGCAACCCCTTAATTGGTTTATAGGATCTCATTTCATATTACCCTATATCAACAATATATAAAACAAGCTTTAATTAGTATAACCATTGGTAATTGCATTCTGAGTCAACTAAATAGTTAATAAGGTAGTATATTCTAATTATGACATGGACTTGCTCCTCGTTATTAATTTTAAAACTGCATGCATGCTCCAGCAATATATTATTCCTTTACTGCCACGCATGAACTATGAGAAACATGCTCTTCCGAGAGCTGATCAGAACGATAAGCTCCGAGACCTAAAATAAAAAAAATTTGCATGAAAGACAACATAAGCATTTTCTAAGGCGATATATAATCGATACAGATAACAAAAGAGTGCTCGTTTATAATTTATATAATTGATTTACGTTGCCACTTGTCAGTTCCAAACATAAATCTGGATCTAATCGAAAGTAAGACACTCTATCTCAAAAGTTATGCTGAAACTGAAGATGCGTCTTCAAGTTTACTTTTACCTGCAAAAAAGTCAGGAGGAAAGGAGTCAAATAATTCACACCACATTATGCATAAATATAGTAATAAGCTAACAATTATAGGGTTTAATATTGACATCAAAGCTTATCGTCGACGAAGCCAAGTAACAGGACAACAGAAAGAATAATTATTTTTATCATTTGATCATGGATAGAGAAATAGACATAATGGTCGACATACATAACCCAAAGAACCTGATCCATGACTTGGAGTGTGGCCACAAAGAAAAAGAGTGATTGAAAGGCAAAAGAATTTGTTGAGCCTTGAAAATAACTTGTACTTGGGGGGCAGGGATACCTTTTTTGATTTTATTTCTAAAGCTTCTTTTCCTACTAAATGCCTTCTCCTGAATGCAAACAAAGATGGTATCAGTTTGGTCAACAACACTGAAAATTAGGATTATGCTATCCTTGAAAGAATTTGATAAAGAATACATAACTAACAAGCTCAAGTAAATGATAACTCAATATTACTAAATCATATGGCAAGTTGTTAATTGATCAACTCATATGCAAGTATTTTTTTACCTGCTTAGAATGGTAAAACTTGATACTAGAGGTCATGGGTTCAAAGCCCATGAAAATTAAAAAAAGAAACTTACGTGATGCTAGTTTAGGAATTCATAATTTCATAGCAAGCAGAGCAAAAGAAGATGTTCGCTATCCAACATACTAAATCAGAGATGAGTCTTATTCTCCTGGTTAGATTTACTAAATCATAATATTCTAAGAAGAACAAGAACATACCACAGGCTCACCGATCCTCTCTGCATGACGTACAGCAGATACAAGATCTTGATTTGATCTGGTATACAAGCTTGTGACAGTTCCAAAATGACCAGCCCTTGCTGTGCGCCCAACCCTATGCAGAAAATCTACTGCTGAGGTTGCAAACTCCGCCTTGCATTGAGAATAACGAGACACATCCTTTAGTCCTATGAAGGATAAAAAGCAGTGTAATAATTATGATTATTGCTTAGTTGCATGAATCTCATATGTTATCTTATAAGGGCAAAAAAAAAAAAACTGAAATTCACATTTTTTGCACTGGTCACTTACTTCGTGCTTAATCCTAGATTAACACATAATTCTACTAAGTTTAACCTTGTCAAAAATATACAATACCTGAATGACATGCGAAACGTTTGGTATGTCAAGACCACGAGCAGCAGCATCTGTGCACACAAGAATTCCACCTTTTTCACGGAAATGGTTTAGGTTATTTGTTCGTTCCTCTAAGGATCCTTCTCTATGGTATAAAATGCATTCGAATCCAACACTGTCCAGTATCTTCGCCACTGACTGAACAGTTTCAACAGTATTAGCAAAAACCATGGTCCTACTTGGATTTCCATGAGAATCTTGGGCTTTAATCCTATTAGCAACACTCACCTCCTAGAGATGATCTTCCTCCGAAAAGATAATTGCATGAATACAGAAACATAATGTAGGAACAAAAACAACAATCCGTCGGTTACTGGTCAATATATTTTTTGTACTATATATATAACAATATAATAGCTGCATATAATATGCTTCCTAGGTTCAATCAATTCCATGCAGGAGACGTAAGTGGAGGTTCTAGATCCTTTGCTGGGTGATTACCTCCATGATGTAGCTAGATGAGCATGTATTTTATATATGGTATAACAACATATCTGATATGTTCAATGGTCACAGTGGATATATGACAAGAAAAGGTCGGAGTCAAACAAGTAAATTCAAAAGAGAAGCTGGAGTGGAAACAATAATTTCTGGCTGAGAAATTGGCCATCCCTGCAGTCATCAGCAGAGAACTGTGAAAATTTTAAAACTAATGCAGGATCATCATCATTTACACCCTTGCATTTTTCAAGAATATAAAATCAATTAAAACTAAAACAATCAGGACAGTAAGAAGCCAGATGAGTTGGATGTCCTCATCAAGTGAGAAAATTTCAGATATTTGAATTGGAATTGCAGACTAAAATCTAGCATGCATTCAACTAGCAAGAAAAAGCTTAAGTTAATAAACTACATATCAATTTAGTCAATTCGATGGTTGAAATTTTGATTTTTGACAGGCAAATTTTATAAAAACATATAGAATAGAAAATGCTGATCAGTCAATTGGCAACCAATATCAAATCAAAAATTTGGATCCTCAAATTTTTGATACTGCAGTGAAGCTTCCAATTCCCAGAGCAACCAAAAGTTTTGAGTTGAGGGCCACTTTTATCAATTTTCTGATCATGTTCCATTCTCAGGGGCATCTTAGCCGCACGAGCATTCTCACTTCAACCATTCCTCAAATGATTTAAACGTCGTTATTGATCTTCACTCTCAATCACAACGAGATGCTTGTTATTTTGCTTACCTTCCGTTTTGCTGGCATTGGCTGCACCTGACGCAGCAGCGGCATCATCAGCCTGCTCCGACTCCAGGTGCTGCTGAATCAGCTCGATGATCCTTCGGCCGTTTTTGTCTGTCTTAACTTTCTCAATTAACTTTGAAGCAGATGCACATTGCTCCGACGCCTGAGCTCACCACATTAGTGCCTCCCTCGTCGCAGCCGACTGGGGTTGCCCACATTTTCACGAAAATTCATTCAGAACATTATTCAGGATAAAATAAAGTTGTTTGGCTGTTGTTTTGCTTCAAATGTCTTGCGACCGCTTAGAAGATTGCTTTTGCCTTGTTCAGTTCCCGTGGTGGTGTGGGGAAAGAAATAGAATACCCAAAAAAATAGTGGGTTATGCAGTAGGGGTAGAAATATAATGATAAATGAGATTTGACGGCAAACAAATACAAGGCACCTACCCATGACATTGGTAATCTTAGCATGACATTAAAGAAGTAATTAGAGCCTGAGGATGCACTACAATGTATTGACGATGTCAAGCTCTACAATCGGTGAGTTCACCGAGTTCCTAGGGATGCTCTTCACAGTGACCCCTGATGGCAAGGTGGCCTTCACTGAGTTCGTCCCCCTGGCCGATGCCATCGACGATGGCGATTATTCTTCTTCTTCCTCGGGTGACCACCATCGGTAGCGAGTTCTATTTCAATGTGCACGCCGGGATTTGGAAGCACTTCTTTGATGTGGAGTTGGAGAACTGTTCGGCCGCACTCAATGCTTCTGGTGCTGCAGCCCCTGAACTGGCTATTGCCGTTGGATGAGGACACCAAGTGCGTGGCAATGCTCGAGTCAACCCAAATCTTTGGAAGCATAGCACAGCAGAACTTCAAAGTCGGGTATGATTTGGTTAGCAACCAGGTGTCGTTTGAGCTCGTGCCCCTTGACTGCAAGGATTTTTAAGCTTTTGCGCCCGCGCACTGTAAGCTTATAAGAAATAAATAAAAAGTTGTTTGCAGGTTTTAAAAGCATTTTAAACTCCATCTATTGGTAATGTAACAGGGTAGTTACCGAATGAGACCTGTCAAAACAACCTAGTATGGTTCCAAAATTTCAGCCATTGAAATATCATAATCTTGCACTTTTTCTTTATTCAAGAAAATGTTCCTTTGTGTTAGGCTAGCAAAGGCAAGTAGCAGTCCCTACCCACTATTTCTGTAGCTAAAAAGTACCCTACAATACTAATAAAGAGTGTGCAAAAATCCTCGTATAATATCATACTATATTGAACTTGTAACACAAAGGAATGCTGTGAAGAAGGCGTCAGGGGGGTCCTTCCCTAGCATCAATATGTTTCACAACAAAATCTTCAGTTTTGCACAGAATCATAGAACAACAACAACGATTCTGTCATGAAACTGGAACACCGACCTCAGCATCTTCTAAGAGCAGGGTCCCTCCTTGCTCTATAGAATCACATCATGCATCTTCCCTCGGCAGCTTACCTACAAGACAATTATAATTTTTTAGATAAATGAAATGGGGTAAATGCTGGAAATCTTTGTTCTTCAGAATCGATTGCTGACCTCAGTTTCATCTTCTGGCACGTAAGAAACCTTCCTGAAGCTGAGAAATCAATTGCTGCAATGATAAATTAGATTAACAATGCACTTCAAAAGTTGCTGAGAAAGACTATTGGAAGTCACCAAAAGAGGAAACAAAGACTGCAACTGCAGCTTTTGGAACACATGCCTCTTCAGAAGTAGCTGAGGAGATGAAGGCAGAAACTTTCACTATCAACTCAGAAGCCTGCAATAATAATTACAGCGATAGGTTTTGCCCTGTTCACGTGGAGAATCAATCTCCTATTTGTTACCCGTTGAATCCTACACCTGAGCTCTTAGGGTGAGGTTGACATAATTATAGTTTAGAATAATGTGTACACAAAAGAAACATGGTTATTTATTCTATTAATAGATAACCATCTACTTGACATAATTATAGCTCTTAGGATCAGTCAAAAGCTAAAACAGAAGAATTTCAACTTCTTTCAGTGATCAGAATTGGAGAAGGCATCAAACTTCCTATCTAACAAACGAAGCTTCGATTTAATTCATCAAAGTAGGATCATTCATCTACTTGACCACCCTTTTCGCCAAAGTGCTATTGTCTTCATCTGAACTCCATGAATCTCAATCTTATTAGCTGATAATACAGAGCCGAAACAACAAACACAATACAATTTGCTAGCATTTCCCTCGTCTGATGTTCGTATGATAGAGCAGTAAAACCAAAATACTTTTATCTTTGTAAAACATGTAAAACAAGAGGTATAGATGTATTTCAAACTGTTGCATCAGGTGGAAATCTGCTACCACATATATAAACATGTATATATGGTAGATAACATCTTCTGCTACCTTATACGTATATATATTTCAGAGAAGATAGTCAGCATGTGATCGCATATATCTTGCCGAAGATCATAAAGCATGCCAGTGTCAATGGTAGAAGTTTATGCCTTTACAGTGAACCATCTTCAAGTAACTCCAGCAGAGAGTTTGTGTCGTAATACAATCTCAAGTGCTGGCCTTACTTTATCTGATAGAAACTTTTATGCAGGTCAAGACTGATTCCTTTGTTCACTCTTCCAAGAATTCTTTGCAGCTTCAGCAGATGAGCTACCGGAATCACCATTTCCACTCTTGCGTTTAGAAAAGAATGGATCCCATTCGTGTGCCCCAACGGTCCTCTGGCCTTCCTCCAATAGAGAATACTTCCAACTATTTTCCTCGATAAAATCCTTATCTTCATGGTCCTCCATTATGTCCCTTCTTAATTTCGTAACTCTATCGATGATTGCCTCCACAGACACATCAAATGCATCCTTCAGAGTCTCCAATTTAGATCGCGGATCTGCATATATAACCCTTGGTATGAGGCTTATGACCGTCTCCCTCATAACCCTTACGACATCCGGGGGAATTTGATTTAATCTTTCTTCAATACTAACATTCTTTCTGATATCATCCTCAGGAATTAACACCGAGTAGGTCGAGAAATTCCTCGGAAGATGCCAAGTGTATTGCACATAAGCCGAACCAGGATGAAAGAAAACAGGTATGCAACCGGCCAACATGGAGTCAAAAGCTGATCTCCTCGTATACGAATCACCCTGTGGTTGCAAGCAGTACAAGGAGCTCTGAAACATCTGCATTATGCTGCTAGGTGAATGACACTTGCTCTCCCCAAAATCACACTCAAGCAACTTGCAAACTTTAGAATTCTTGCACTGATCAATAATCTGCCCTCTAATTGATTCAGAGCTGCCTGGGCGAGGTGCCCCCGCAAATGAGAAGAGATATTTGCGCTCCAGCTTCCTCATGCGGTCCTGCCAACTGAAGACATCGGCATCGTTTGCAGGATGGAAATAAGTAGGATATGGAATGGCGAAATCATTGGCGTTCCATGGGCTGGACTCCACCACCAACATGGACATGTTCTTGGCGGCCGGCAAGAACAGCAGCTTACTGCCCCAGTCAGAATCTGAATCCGTCAATCTCCTAAAATCCCAAGTGATCCTCCCAGCCACCAAGAAATGGTCCCTTCCGCCCATAACGCTCCATTCCGGCCGCTTCATCAGCCAATCGACCAAATCCAGAGACGAAGCATCCCTCACCGAGATATTGTAGCCCCAGAGGTAGCGCGCTATGTCGAATCCGGCATAGAACGGTACGAAGATGGCGGCGGCGACGGACGAATCATTGGTCAGGCACTCGTACTGCTTCATCCTGTTGTTGAAGATGACATCCACGGCGAACTGGTTGGTGGCGTACCACCCGGTGTTGGAGAAGACACCTTCGGCGTTCTCGAGAGGAGGCCCCAGGCCGGCATTGGTGGTGAACTTGCACATGTTCACCCAAAGGTTCAGCTTTCGACAATTTTTGAGCATGTCATCATTGAACCGTGGAGGGAGATCGTGGACGTAGATGTACCGCCCGCCGCAGGGGTCGCTCTTGTTCTCGAGCGTCTGCAGGGCGCGTGAGAAAGGGAAGGTTTTGGACGGCGCCCGAGGGGCAACCGATGGCAGCGCTTCGCGTGGCGCTCGAGGACCACCCGACGGATTTGATACTGGCGGCACCTGATGGTCATCCGATGACTCGGATTTGGGCAGCAGCGACTCCGACTTCGAAGAAAACGACGCGATCAATTCATCGGAGGGCCTGTTGTTTTCAGCAGGATGCTGCCGCTGCTGATACGGAGGTTGGTAGGATCCCAAAGAAACTTCGACGGTATCGGAAACGGATTGCTCCGATGGGTTGGAAGTGTTCGTGGTACTGAGCACGGCGAAGTGAAAATAGAAGAGGATGACCCAGAAAATGGCGCAGAGGGTAACGAGGATGCGCAATCTCGGCTTCTGCTGGGCCTTACCACCAAGTTTCTCCATCTCCTTATGATGAACAGACGCCGGCGGCCGCTGCTGCTTCATGCAAAATTTGATCTTTCCTTCCGCTTCCAAAAAAATGCACAAGATCGATCTCCAAAACTGGCAATCGACACAATGGAACTCCCACCTCCTAATACGCAGTCTTCTGAGCACAGATCAATCCAGAGAACAGCAAGAAATAAACCCTAATCACTTCAGCAACACCGGCAAATCACAAATCGTCCCAAAAAAAAAATCCACCACTATACGAACCGGACGCAAGATGGGGAAAACAAAAGAAACAGCTTCCAGTAAGACACTGAAGCAAAAGACAGATCCGGAGGGAGGAATAAAAACGAGAAGAACGAGAAATGCCAGTAACGAATCAGCGAGAAAATTGTGTGGAAAAAGGAAGGGAGGGAGGGAGGGACGAGCGCCGGAAAAGGAGGAAACGCCTCCTTTTCCTTTTGCACAACGAGGAGCTTGTGAGCGCAAAGCAGCAGTACAACTGCAATTAAAACAAATACGCAAACCCAAACCCTCCCATTTGAGGCCCGTCCCCGTCGGTGCCCGGTCGCCCTTGACCGACACGTCGGCTCCCCGGCAGAGCTGTCGGTTGCCGTCGGTCGAAAGGGCCGAGTTTGTAGCGCTGCAAACCGTCGCTTCGAGGTCATCATATCGGCTAAAAGCCAAAAAACGGCGCCGAAACCGGTATAATCACACCGGTCTTTCCATGTTCTTTTTTTTTTTTACCGTAACGCTCGGGTCCCGTGACGGGTGGCAGCCCCACGTGCTCCTGTGCGCCCCTGATCAGACCGTGGCGACCGGAATCCGCCACGTTTCCCACGGGATCCGCTGCAAGCCCTCAACCACCGTCCGCCCGCCTCTTTAATTATTCTCAGTCGGGCCCGGAAACTTTTGTTTTCTTTTAATAAATCTTTAATCTATTTCAATTTGACGCTCGTAAGCTTATTAGAAAAATTAGGAACCAACGAACACCGACGCCCCAAGAAGACCAAAAATAAAGAAAAAGAGAGACAGAACGAGAGCGACGGAACGGGTAAACGGGTTCGTGAACTCGCTGTGGACTGGAAAACGGGGGACAAGAGCTATTGGGAATGGAAATGGCGAAGGAAGCATCAATCGACGATAAGCTGGGCCCCCAACCCCTCACCAACTCACCATCAAGTGCCAATGAATGCGCTGTAGCGATTCATTGGATCTTGTTTTTTTTAAATAAAAAAAACGTACGGAGCGGAGACCAGTGGCTGCCAATTGTTAAATTGGGTCAGTGGGTGTGCAGCGCCGCTGCAGTAGCAGTGAAATAAGCGAGCGAGCACATGATTTAATCTCGGCTTATTAAGCTCCGCGTGATTCGCTAGCGATGATTATAGTCGATCGACCGACCCGATCGGATCCGATCCGGATCGAAGACGAGGACAGCTAGCTGTTGAACTGGATCCAGAGCGCCAACGTCTGCATCCGAATAATTTAAGCGGAGAACATGGGGGTGGCACGTTGCATGAAGGCTCACGCGTGCCAAATCCGGTGCGGGTCAATTCGCCGAGCCGGATTCGCATCCGGCAGCAGCGAAGGCGACCTGCGAGTAGAGGCGAGATTTGCGCTAAGTATGGGGAGCTAATTTCCAATAGCTTTGGCTCGTAATGAGAGGACGGTACATCTGTAATCCACCAAAGCGACGGAGAGAGACGTAGGCCTAACAATTTGATCTCAATTTGCACGAATCAAATAAAATTCTCGACCCAAGTCGTGAACCGGGCCCAACCCACGCCTGCGTCCACTGACTGCCTGCTGCATTTTTTTGACGAAGCTGTTTTATTAACGTTTCATCGCGTGATAATAAGTCATCGTTCCAGTACTTTCTTTTAACTCTGATGTATGCACGACGCTTACAGCCATTCTTTTGCTGTGGCAAAAAGGAATCATCAAGCAGGTGATTTATCTCTCTCACCCTGCTTCATCATTCATGTCCTGATGCTGCTCTAAGTATTGTAGCTATGAACTATGTTTCTACTTGCCAAACCTTGGATTCTCTCATCACCTAATCATTTGCTTCTGCTGCAAAAAAAAAAAAAAAAAAAAAACTACAAAGCTGCATCAGAAAACAGTAATCAGATTCCCTTAAAAAAACAAAAAAAAAAAGTAACCAGAGGATGCAGGTTGGATGGTGGATCTGTAAAACCAAAACTTCTTATCCTCCTCCAGGAGAAAAGTTGGCAATTTTCTTGACGTTGATGTATATATTTTTATCCAGTCCCAGTCCCAATGATCAAGCAAGGTGGAAACTGGGGTTTTTGATACGGCTGAACATGGCATTTTGTGAAGTGCAGAGCGGCTCGCTCCCATTGGCCGCACTGCCGTCGCCTCTGCAAATGTTGCGGTAAGCAAACTGAGCAATGAGGTAAGGCATGCGGGCAAAAAGCTCGTCACCTTGCTGCGCTAAAAAACGCAAACCTGCTCTCCCCCTCCTCCTCCCCCTCCCCATGATTATGATTAATTCATCACATGGGAACAAACTGAAGTTGCTGCACATTTTGTGCAGTTGGCAAAACCTGCATCACATGCCGAGCCCCGATTCCGCCATGTGCTCCCATTCATTTCCCTGTAACTCTTGCGTGCTTCTCTTTCTTTTTTTCACCTCTTACTCTTTTTTACTTTCCCCTGCTGTTGCCTTTCAGCAAGAACAACGACGACGACGACGACAAGGGACGGTTCATCCCCCCCCATGCCGCCACATGACACAGAAAATACTGACCGGGACGAAGAAGACACAAGGAGGAGGCTAACGTCCAAGTTAGAAGCTATTTCTCCCTCCCAAGGCAACTCTGTTGTGACTGAACCGTATGCTCGTGCATCATGTGAGGCTCGAGGATTGCGAGAATAAATGATGCTCTTGACCAACGCAGTTGTCCGATCTAGTTCTTCTTCGGCCGATTAGCGCTACAATTTCATGCAGGGCGATCTGCTTGTACTTTTTTCTTCCCCTCTCTCTTGTGCGAGAGAGAGACATCATCCTTCACCTGCTAAAATAAAAGAAAACATTGTGGATTGAATTCATACAGCAGGGGGGGGGGGCAAAAGTAGGCCGTCCGTCCCCTTTCGAAAACGATTTTGATTTTGTATTATTTACGATCGGTTTTCATCAACTCAATCAAAGTTTTGAGAGGGTTTTGCCTGTTGAATCATTGCGAGGCACCCCCCTTCCCCTCCCATCAACTTTTTAACACATCAACATCTGGTGGATCAACTTCCTCCTTTAATTTTGGGAAGCCCAAGTTCACAGCAAGATCAAACACACAGTTCGTGGAGGATGGAGTAATTAATGGCGCATCGATTGGTGGGATTTCTTTTTCACTCGGGGCCTCCGACCAAATCCAAACACGAGTTGTTTACATTCCTCTTAGCCACTAAATCCAATCACCATATCGACCGAACCAATAGACTTTTTGATCCTCTAAAACAACACAATCCTAGCTCATCCAATTAATCGATAGAGCTGGGAGAAAGCAGTGGAGGGTGGCATCCTTTTCATGTTTTCTCACACGTATATATACTGTTTTAAAATTATTTCCCTAAAAACCAATGAAAAATAAAAATCAGGTCCAGTCCAGTCGGACAATTAATGAAGATTTTATGTGCATATATTATTCTCTATATTTAATAACCTCATTCATCAGCAGTGATGGGCGTGGTGGTCTATATCAATCAACCCCTCCCAAAATTTACTCCGAAATTAAATTTACCTGCAGACATCCTAATAATTTAATTATTATGTAAATCGCATACATATAAATACACACACAGAGAGACAGAGAGAGATAAGATGTAGGCCGCCTCCGCTAAAAAATCTTGACTTGTCTTTTCTCACTGGAAGATTAAAAAGGCGGAGTCTTCGCTCGTCATCTCCACCTTCATCTTTGGTTTAATTTTTTTCTTCCTCCCTTCTTCGGCTCTTCCCTCTCAGCAGTCAAGAGCTCCCCCTCCCCATTTTATATTATTTTAATCCACGCCACGGCCAGCATATTATCTCTCCCCTCCTCTTCCTTGTCTTTATCTGCTTGTGCGAGGGTGGAGAGAAAGGGGAAGAGGAGGTTTTGAAAAAGTCTTCAACTTTTTTCTCCTCTGCTCTCTCTCTTTTATTGCATCTTTTTTCTTTTCATCTCCTCTTTGGATTGCTTTTGGGCTCACATTTCCTCCATCCCTTGCTTGATTCCCCTCCTCTCTCTCTCTCTCTCCCCCTCCCCCCCTTCCTCTCTCGCTCTATTTCTTCTTTTTATATATATATGTAGATATATAAATACACAGCAAAATACACATTTGTTTTTAGGAGGAGGAAATGAAGCCCGGAGGATACATGCACTTGTCTGTTCTGTGATGTTGCACAGATCAGCCCTCTTCCTCGCTGTTCCATCTCTTGTTCTTGTAGTCTCCAAATTTGAGCTAATTTTTTTTTCTTCTAATTTTTGGTTTCGATTCCTTTGATTCCTGATGCTCCTGCTCTGGTGAGATCCAACAGTTGGAGCAAAACCCTCGGAGAAAGGAGGAGGAGGTGGTGGTGGTGGTGGCATGGCCGGTATGGATCCGATCAAGTATGTGCACAGCCCGGCGCACAAGGCCGTGCTGGGGCGGGACTACACGGGGCTAAGGCGCGTGCTGGCGGCGCTGCCTCGCATGGCTGACCCTTCGTCGATAAGGACGGAGGCGGCGTCGCTCGCGGAGGAGGATAAGGCCGACGCCATCTCTGCCGTAATCGACAGGCGCGACGTCCCTGGGAGGGAGACGCCGCTCCATCTCGCGGTCCGGCTTGGCGACGCCACTGCCGTTGAGATGCTCATGGCGGCCGGCGCTGACTGGAGCCTCCAGAACGAGCAGGGATGGAGCGCGCTCCAGGAGGCCATCTGCACGCGGGAGGAGAACCTCGCCCGGATCATCGTCCGGCACTACCAGCCGCTCGCCTGGGCCAAGTGGTGCCGCCGGCTGCCTCGGGTCGTCGCCACCATGCGCCGGATGAGGGACTTCTACATGGAGATCACCTTCCACTTTGAGAGCTCCGTCATCCCCTTCATCTCCCGAATCGCGCCGTCCGACACCTACAAGATCTGGAAGCGGGGTTCCAATCTGCGGGCGGACATGACGCTTGCTGGATTTGATGGCTTCCGGATTCAGAGGTCAGACCAGAGCGTTCTCTTCCTCGGAGACGGATCGGAGGACGGGAAAGTGCCCCCCGGATCCCTCTGCATGATCTCCCATAAGGACAAGGAGGTGATGAATGCTCTGGACGGAGCGGGCACGCCGGCCACTGAGGCCGAGGTCCAGCAAGAAGTCGCCGCGATGTCGCAGACGAACATCTTCCGACCAGGGATCGATGTCACGCAGGCCGTGCTACTTCCGCAGTTGACGTGGAGGCGGCAGGAGAAGTCAGAAATGGTCGGTCCATGGAAGGCAAAGGTGTATGACATGCATAACGTTGTTGTGAGCGTGAAGTCACGACGAGTGCCAGGGGCCATGACGGACGAGGAGTTCCTCTCGACCTGCAATGATAACGATACGGAGAGCGAAGAGTTCGACGATATTTTGACAGAGGAGGAGCGGAAGCAATTGGAGCATGCCCTCAAAATGGAATCCCCTGACATACTCGATGCTCATTCAGATGCATATGTTGCTCACCGGCACAGCTGCTATGAATCGAGGGAGATCACGATTGAGGACGCTGGCAGTAGCAGCAATGGCGAGAGTAGATCGGAGAGGAAAAGTTGGTTTGGTAATTGGGGAAGGAGGGGAAATATTCACAAACAAGAAGGGCAGAAGAAGGCTGTTCCTTCAAGGAGCTCGCTTTGCGTGGAGGAGAAGGTGAGCGATCTCCTTGGTGATTCTCCATCCAGTTGCCAGAGTAGGCAAGGAAGGCATTCGGTAGAGGTAGTTAACAGGGGCGAGGAGCATAGGAGGGTGAGGGACAGGGATTCCAAAAGGCCAGCAACAAATTTGGAAAATGGATATCGGCGTAAAGAAAGTAGCAAGGAGAGTGAATACAAAAAAGGGCTAAGGCCAGTTCTATGGCTCTCTTCTGATTTTCCACTTCAAACGGAAGAGCTATTACCACTGCTTGATATTATTGCGAACAAGGTGAAGGCAATTCGTCGACTGAGAGATCTTCTTACCACGAAGCTTCCTCCTGGAACATTTCCAGTCAAGGTATGGAGCACTGCCCACATGGTTCTAGGCTTTACCTTTTCTCCTAGCACATTATTTGATATTTGATCATGATGTCACTTGAACATTGCGGTGCTGTTTCATATGGTTGAATCATTTCTTATTTTAACGTCTTACTGAATCACTTCCTACTGAAAATTGCAAGGATTTTCTTTCTTTTTGACTTATATTCCCTGTGTCTGCAAGTGCACTAATGTAAACTACTAAGTTGGTTTGCAAAAGACTAGTAGTCTCTCCTTAGTAAACTGTGCTACTGAGATGCTATCTTCAGCTAGTTACATCTATGCTATACTTCCCTTGCTTATTAATTTAGGCAGTAGTCTTAACAAATGCTGGTTGAAGCATTCAGTTAATGATATGCTTCAAGTACTGTATAACGTTCATGGGAAAAATTGATCTTACTTAAAGCACATTCTTGGATTAATAACAATTTGTATGACAACCTAAAATGTTTTGTAGCTGTACTATAATTGTTATAGTATCTGAGTACAAGAGAAGAAAGGTAGCATATTGAGCTACTTATCTCTAATATAGGAATGTTTAAAGAAAGGTCAATCAGGATCCTTTATTGGACTTCTCGAAATAATACCTCCATCTGATCTAAAACTCAAGTCTTTTATAATCAGTTTTCCACTATAAATGAAAATATGAAAGAATAGATAGAATATGGTACAATCTGAGAGAATCAGAAGCTTGTGGATGTTCCAAAGCACTCTTGTACTTGTGGCTTTCAGTCTGAAAGGATTACTGTTGTGAGATCAAGGTTATGAAATGCCATCTTGCTTCATTTTCGCTCCAGATTGATCATTGAACACCAAACAAAAAGATTATTTTCCCCGTCCCAATATTCTCATTCCTATTCACTAAATCATATTCCCTATCTATGATTGTGGAGAACCAGACTCAATGGCAATATCATGTAAAACAAATAATGATAGAGAAGAATTCTGTAAAAAATAGAGCAGGATAATGGCAGAGTTCGATAATGTTTAAAACAAAGGAAGACAAAGAGGAGAGTCGAGTGTATCATTAAGCCAAAGGAAGATTCTAGGATTTATCATAGAGGTAGGTTTTTCTTCAATACTTAAACCATGTGAAAGATTCTAAAACAGATGGTCATGGAATTTGTTGAAATAGTTTATCATAAAATCCGGTTTATTGTAGCACATCTGATAGGATTCAAGAAAAGGCTTTAATTAATGGTTTGGTTCAAAATGTATTATTAACGAGCACGTTAAATTTATTAATTGGAGCATTGTGCAGTGTTCTAGAGCTCTCATTTCTAAGATGAAAAAAGTACTTCTACATAGTTTTACATGATGAATTACTCATTAATTGTCTTCTTTTTCCGAAAACTATAAGGGCATGCTTGGTTGCTAAATTTTTTTACAAATTTTAATCTGGTAAAAACAAAAATAAATTTTAGTAAACTATTTTTGGATATAAGTTTTTAATCTTGTTTGATTGGTCTAATTTTTATAACTAAATATTTACAACCTTGCATTGTTGTAGAGGTTTCTTAACAAATCGTGTCAAAAGATCTAAAAGCACCGTAAATTTTTTTTTATCTGAATCTTTAAAAATCCAATTTAAAATTTTCTAAGATGACAACCAAACAACATCTTGGCAAAAAATTTCAAAAATTTTTGGCAACCAAAGATGCACTGAGGTGTTACAGTTTTGTGTTTGCGTCTCCAGGACAAACTAACATCATATTCTATAATAGAGCAGGTATTCCAGGAATAACCTGTAATTACTATGTTACGTGATCGTGTTTACTTCTCATCCTTGTGTTATGGTGAATCATCTGTCAACTAGCCTCACTACAGAACGTTCAATTGGTTTGTCTTTCTGTAGAGAGGATGATTTAGAAGAACATGATGATCACTATGCACAAATGATTACGGGAATGAAATCAAATTTATATCAGCTACTGCTAGTAACCTATTTGTACTTCTAAACTTTTGCTCCCTTTACTTCTTCCTTTTTTAGGCATATCATTTATATTCTTATCGAAGAAGCTTGCTTTCCTTAATCGCATTGTTATAAGATTTTTTTGGATGTTATCTTGGGGTAATAGAAAGATACTTTGCAGGTAGCCATTCCGGTTGTTCCTACTATCCGTGTCCTGGTTACATTCACTAAATTCGAAGAATTACAGCCCACGGAAGAGTTCTCAACACCTCCTTCTAGTCCTGGTAGCAAGTCCCCCGAAACACAGACATCAAGCTCCTGGATTCAATGGATAAAGGCACCATATCGTCAAAGTTACTCCTCAGCATCGGGACCAAGTAGCCGTGTTGAGGACATACAAGACCCATTTGTGATTCCACCAGACTACACTTGGACCACGCCTGAAATGAAAAAGAAGAAGATGCAGGAAAGCAAGGGCAAGTCCAAGAAGGGTAAGAATCAGAGTCAGTGAATGATTGTTGAACGGAACTGGAACTGGGACAAAGAGGTGCTTTTGCAAAGACTATCCATTTGATTTGAAGACTTGGGCCTAGTCTCACCGTGACGTGAATACTAGAGGAGCCTTCATGGGTGGTCGTCTGTCATGACTCATGTACAATATCGGGGTATGCTTTATATAACCAGATTTGTTGTCTTAAAATTTGTTGGAATATTCTTTCGCAAGCTGATTGTGTCAACACATTTTCACTTGCTGCTTCTAACCAAGGGACAACAGTTGAACCTCCTCCCCATGCTTGATGTTCTCATATCTGTCAAATTAGCTCTCTCTTTCTTCAGGCGTGTGTTCTTCTAACTTCAAAATGAATTCATCTTATTGTCTAGTGAATACTGCTGTCAGCAATCCCTGATATAATGCCCTTCCGGCTTTTCCCACGAGTCATTGAGACTTTTTGTCATCGCATGTTGCTCTCCTTTAATTTCTTTAACAGTAAGCAACTGTGGACTTATTAAAGTTGAATGCCTTGCTTGTGATGTCGGCAATCCTTCGCTTAGTTTGGAACAAAAGAGAAGTATATACCTGGGCAAAAGTAGCATTGCATGTGTCGTATCTGTAGGTTTGAATGCTTCCAAAATGATTAGATGTAAGCATGTTTCACTACAGGGCAAGTTTTTGTCGGATCCAGCCACATGTTGGTCGGGGAAACTGGAGCAGATCTCACGAAAGGAAACCTCGACATGCTGCCGTGCTTGCGCAACACCAAGAACACCTGCGCCGCGTCATGAACTCCTGCTTGGGCTGTGACCCAAGAAGACCTCGCCACTTGCCCAAAAGCCCGTCCAAAGGATTCCAAGGCCCAGCCGCCCGGTGATTTTTAGATCAAGGTTTTTTTTTTGACTTTAACAGATCATTTGGGCAAATTATTCATCTATGTTTTGAATTAGATGGAGACGGGGATCAAATCAATTAGGGTAATTACAAATATGTTCATTTTTCAAACTCCTAAAATTGAGCTCAATAAGTCTTTATCACCTTCAGGAAATGTCTATTATTTTATTCTTTTTTAAAAAATAATAATAATAAGATCGGCGTAAACAAAAATCGTGACCATCCTTTGAATCTTTTCCTTCTCAATTCTCAGATCCAACCCTCGGGGGGTCTCCTCCTCCTCCTCCTCCTTCCTCCTCTGCATCTCATTCGCACCGTCTCAATCTTTCGCCTCCCTCTCCCTCTTCCTCTCTCGCCCCACCTTCTCGTGATCCGGCGATCTCATGGCGGACGTCATCATGAGTACCTTCTCCTCGCCGACGCGGTTGAGGTCAGCTGTCGATTCCTCCGTCCTTTGCATTGCTGCTGTCGTAATGGTTCCGCTCCGTCCTAATCAGCTTCTTTTCGTGCTGATAATCGACCGACATTCCTCATGCATATATGGAAAAATAGATTGAAATAGCTTCCTTAGTAGTAGCGATTAGATTCCTGAAGCGCTGCTTTACGAAATGATGCTACCTGTTCAGCATTATTTGGTTTTTGTCAGTACGATTCCCTTTCTGTTATCTCTAGTAATATCAATCAAATTGCGGCCAGAAGTGGAGACCTCCGTGGTGAGATTGCCCTGCGACATTATTCTTGGTCTTCTCGAGTGGTTACATTGGGTCGAAATTGTTGGGTGATAATCCATACTGATGCGCAACAACTGGCCCTCTTTTAGCCCGATGTGTTGCTCTTGCAATTCATATGATAAAAAAAATTATAGACAACAATGCTGCAATGCTGTGATAGCAATGGGGTACGCAGGCAAGCTAAAGTTAATTCTTGATACTTCAAATACTGTTCCTGGAAGACATGCTTAGTTTGAAAGATAGTTATCATTAGATAAATAGACAAGTTCCATGTACCATTACTATTAACCTCTAAGAAAAAAAAAATGTCTCCTTAACTAAAACATGTTTTTTTTGTTCGTTTGACTGGAATCATACAAATTGCTGAAAAGAAGGATCACAAATATTTGTTTTCTGCTGAAAATTTAGAATAATTTTATCATATTTTGTTGCAGGGATATGATTCGAGCTGTACGTGCTTGCAAAACTGCTGCAGAAGAGCGTACTGTTGTGAGAAAGGAATGTGCAGCTATACGCTCTTCAATTAGTCAAAATGATCAGTTTTTTAGGCACCGAAATATTGCAAAACTTATGTTCATTCACATGCTTGGTTATCCCACTCATTTTGGTCAAATGGAGTGTCTCAAATTGATAGCTGATTCTCGCTTTCCTGAAAAACGCATTGGTTACTTAGGCCTTATGCTGCTTCTTGATGAGAGACAGGAAGTTCTAATGCTGGTTACAAATTCTTTGAAACAGTATCCACTCGCTTAATTATCAAGATTATTATGTGATTGTATTTCTCATTTATTTAACTTAAATATATCCATTGGGACTTGGATTTAAATTCACTTCAATGTGTTGTTTCTGTTGACTTGACACATGCAGAGATCTCAATCACTCAAACCAGTATATCGTGGGTCTTGCACTTTGTGCTTTAGGAAACATATGTTCTGCTGAAATGGCAAGGGATCTTGAACCAGAAGTAGAAAGGCTACTTTTAAGCAGAGACCCAAACATCAAGAAAAAGGTAGTTCTATCTGTTAAATTGTTTTCGTACTAATTTGATATGATATCAAGAATTGCGCTTCTCAATTTTGATTTAAATGTATAGACACTTTTCTTTGGATGGTTTAGTTAGATTATATTGATATTAATTGGTCATTCATAGTTAACTAGAGGTCTTTTCTTGTGCCGTAGGCTGCCTTATGCTCCATAAGGATAATAAAAAAAGTTCCAGACTTGGCAGAAAACTTCATGACTTCAGCTGTTTCTCTATTGAAGGAAAAGCACCATGGAGTTTTAATTACAGGTGTCCAACTTTGTACAGATTTATGTAAAGTGAGTGAAAGTGCCCTGGAACATTTGAGAAAGGTAATGCTCGTCATGACCAAAAACTATTATTAGACTATGACAAAAATCGTTGATAATATGTATGTCCTTTCATTTGTTTGTTCTTTGACCTTGTCCTTGAGAAGTTAGAACTTTTTGTATTAATTTCATATTGAATATTTCAATGATAACTTGTTTGAAATGGATTCAAAAAATTGCTTCTCTAAGCTATAAACTCATCATACCTTTTTGCCACTTTATGCATGGAAATGCTAGTTGGTCCCTGTTTTCTATCTTTACACTATCTGACACATCCTTAACATGATAATATTGATTCTGGAGAGCTTTCTGTCCCTGAGATTGTACTTACATTTCGATAATATGCAGCAAGTTCAATTGAGATTCTTTCTCCACATTCTATGACACTGATTCATCTGGTCATGCATCTAGTACACTCTCTAAACAAATAAGACCAAATTGCAGGTATGAATTTGATTAGAACTATGCACTTAGATTAAATGAGAAAATGAAGCATTAACTTTCTACTTTAACTGTTTAACTGTCTAAATAATTAATTTGAACAAATAATAGTGTATATGTGCTGAGTCAAGAATGTCCGGGTGTCATTTTTTACTTGTATAAGAGCTGTCTAAATGAAAGCTTTATGAACTGGTAAAAGAATATTGGTTAATTTAGGTTATCAAGTAATCATAGAGCATGTATTGAACTTAGATTACTAAAAATGAAAGTAGCAGTAAAATTTGCAGTACATTAAATAGGAGAATAGACCACATGTGCAACTATGTTTTCATGCTTATGCATTTTGGAAAAATTAGCCCCTTTGGTTATTCGGTTATAGATTCCAAGGTATATTACTTTGCTGCTAGTCTTGAGAACCTGGAGGATCTGTAGTATATTATAGTTCTAAGATACTGAGTGCTGTATCAAACTATTCTGCCTGATAAGACTCAATAAAATATTGAACAACAATGGATGAATACAATACAAGATATACTGTATTAAATCTCTTAACGTGCTCCTATATTTGGAAAACTACCAAGCTGTACAGTATTGGCATGCTCCTCAATACGTTAAATCATTTACTGTCATGATACCATGTGAAAAGCAAGGAAACTCTTGCATTATTTATTGTTTATCTTGTCCAAAGTCATTTGGGAGTGTTGCCCTTCTTTCATAATGGTTTATCTCCTCAAATAGTCATCCAAGATTGTTGCCTAATTTTGCTTCCAAAATTTTTTGCACGCTACATTTCTCATGACTAAATATTCTGTTGATTTGTTTAAATTTGGGTTTGGTTTGTTTCTATATCCCAGGCATTCTGTATTTCAGAATTATAATGTTTTATTGGATGCTTTTCTCTTTTTCTATCATCTAGTTCTTGTTTGAATCAAGGAAATAGTTAGGTTTTATTATAGTTGGTCTGATATTCTTTCTATCTTGCTTATAGAGCTGCATAGAGGGATTGGTTCGGTTACTGAGGGGCCTCTCAAATAGTTCATATTCACCCGAATATGATGTTTCTGGGGTTGCAGATCCTTTTCTGCAAATGCGGATCCTTAGGCTGATGCGTATACTGGGTCAAGGAGATGCTGATTCTAGTGAAGCTATGATTGACATTCTTGCTCAGGTCAGTTTCCTTGCATATTTGCAGTTTTTCTTCTTGTTACTGATGTCATGCTGCTCCTACAAAACATTTAATCATGGTTGTGACATATATTATTCTCACATACAGTTATTTTTTATTTTCCTCTGGGACTGACTTCAAATTTGTTGACAAGTTTTGCAAAATGGCATGAATGCTGCAAAGTTGTTTAGTGCACAATGGCCTTGAGTAACAGCAAGCGCCCTTCTTTGCAACATGGGTAAAGGTTTGAGGCCAGAGATAATTTCTTTTCTTAAAAGGATAAGAATCAGGAATTGACTTCTTCAGATTCCCCGTTGTGGGGGTCTTGTGCAGCAGGGCCTTGATACTAATTCTGGAACATATTTCAATTTATTTGCATGCACATACAACAAATAAGTAATCCAGATTAAGACTATCGTGTCATGAATAATCTATCAGAAGGTATTAAAATGGCTTGAATGACATCCCTTACACCTAGTTCATACTCCAAATGTGATAGTAAATACTATTTTTTTTGCAAAAGCTTAGTCTTTTCTAGTTTCTGAAATGTACATATTACAATATTGTTAGTTGATAGTTTCTCCATATTGAATAAAAATGCTCTAGTAATTCTTAGTTTTTCTTTCTTCAGTTAAATTAATGTGTAAAATATTTCTTTAGTCTTCCTCTAAAAAGAAAAGGTTGCTTTAGTCACCAAGACATGTTTGTTTCAGTTATGTATATTAAGTGGTGGCATGTGCTTTCTGGTATTTATTCCTCATGTACTTTTATGTGGTGATTGGTTAATCTAATAATTTCTTTCTTATTCATTCTGTAATTTGTTGTAGGTTGCAACAAAAACTGAATCACAGAAAAATGCTGGGAATGCAATTCTGTATGAATGTGTTGCAACGATAATGGGTATGGAAGCTAACAATGGTCTACGTGTGCTTGCAATCAATGTTCTAGGTAGATTCTTGTCGAATGGTGACAACAACATCAGGTCATCTCTTGTTTCTGGAAATTTGTTATAAGAAACAGTTGTAACTGTCAATTGTTAAGCTGCCATTTCCTAGCATTTGGTGATGCACGCTGCAAAATCTAAATATGTTCAAGTACTTAATCACATATTTTTTTTGCTTTCTTCAGAGCAATCTCCTTTCTTCCTAATCCTTATACTGGAGATAATTATTATTATTATTTAGCTTGAAGAGATTATCAATATATGACTATGAACTATTCATGTACTTCATTAAAGCATAAATTGGGAAGGTTGAAATGGTTGCAAATTTCTTTTTCCCCTTTTTTTCTTTAGATATGTTGCTCTCAACATGCTCATGAAGGCTGTCATAGTAGACCCACAAGCAGTGCAGAGGCACAGAACAACAATCCTAGAGTGTGTGAAGGTAAGGAGTATCCTTTTTTTTGCTTTAAAAACTACTGATGTTCCTCTAAAATAGACATTTCTGGTACCAGCAGATTTTAAGTTATTATATTTGTTCTTTCCTGTGCTCTCCTTGTAGGTTGCTAACACAGGCCAGGCCTTTTATTGGTTTGAACTCTGTTTTTTTTTGGGAGGGGGGGGGGGAGATTTTTTTTATTCTTGTATCATGTAATTCCATCTTCTGATGGAACCAAAAGGTGATAGTTTTTTCTCATTTGGAACGAATAGGAACATGATCATATTTCTGCTCCATTTATAGTATCTGTTAGTTCCAAGAAAAAGCATTATTAGTGTAGAATCCTCTAAATCTATTTTTTGGGCACCATTTAAAAAGACATTTTCATTACATCCAATATTGATTCAGTTAGTTGGTTCTCTACTCCTCAAAATAAGAAAACTTGGTTCTCTTGGCCATATGGTATCCAAAATGTGCAGCATGATGATAATTACAATTGAGTGTGTGGGAATGGTGTGACTGTTGTATGTATCTTTGTTGTTTCTATAGAGAGTAGTCTTCTGAGTATTTGAAACCTGTATTTTAGCTTTCGAAGAAAAATGAATGAATATAGTGTTTAAAGATATACATACACACACAGAAGTTCCTGTTGTATATCTGGCTTGTAAAGGCTGCAAAATCTGAAATAGGAATATACAGTGTGATGCATCTAGACTTTCACACTTTCCTGTATATTTTCCAGCAGATGGACAAGAAAAGAAAGCTAGAAAGATCACCAAATGATCAACAATAGCGAGAAATGATATGTTAGGACAGATTCAGGCCCATGTGGATCTAGTTGCTAACACTTCTAAAGAGTATGAAGCAAGTTACTATAGTTGGGACCTTACAGATTCTTTTCTTGTATGAAACAAGTTAGCATTGCTAGAAAACACAATTCAAAAGTTGTAAAATCCCCAAAACTTGGCTTCTTAGTTGCTGAAAATATCTTTACATTTTAAGATATCTGTAGATTGCCCTTAGAAAGGTCCAATCTACACATTTATATCCTTAACACATCACATTGAACTTGCATTCCGAGTTATGATTCAGAAGTTCATTTTTCTCAAGCTTCTTTTTGTCTTTTTTGTTTCTTTCATCTTTATTATGGTATTTCATGCCTCAGTTTGTAGATAGTGTTTTATTCTTCAATAAGCTTGAGCGTTACTGTTGATAGAATCCTTATGTTTCTATCATGAATGAATTGGAGCTTGTGATAGTTATTGTCAATCAACTTTTCTAGCATACTGCATTCTGATACCTATCCCTACTGAGCCATAATATGTATTGGTAACATTCAGGATTCCGATGTCTCCATTCAGAAGAGAGCTCTGGAACTCATTTTTGTTTTAGTCAATGACACAAATGTGAAGCCTCTGACTAAAGAACTTATCGGTTATCTAGAAGTGAGTAATCCAGATTTCAAGGGTGATCTGACTGCCAAAATTTGCTCAATCGTTGGGAAGTAAGTGAAAATGAAAACTTTAACATAAATTAAGCTTTTAAGAAGACAGGCATGCATAATTTGGTCTTCCACGTATGTAATTGTGAATGAGAAAAAAAGAGATGAAAAGTTAACAGCTTGATGTAGTTGAGTTCGGATAATAGAAAAATATGACGTTGCTATTAGTTCAGTAATATTACAAGCTCTCCAATGATTAACCAATTATATGGGTAGTTTGATTTTTTTCCATTGCTGAAGCTTGAGAATCATGACTTTAGTTCTTGTAAGTGATAGTTACTTAACATTAGAGACACTGAAGCTAGCAGTCAAAAGCTCTGCCAAAAATTTTAAACTTGAGGCTAGTCTTCTCATGATATAATACTATTTCTGCATCACCCTATTTTGTAGGTTTACGCAGGAGAAAATGTGGTACATTGATCACATGTTCAAGGTGTTATGTCTGGTATGTTATATGAAATTTCCTTTAGATACTATTTCATTATAAACTGGCACACATTCTTACTTCTTCTCATGTTTCCTCCACTGAATCTATGATATCTGAAGTTAGGAATGCCATAATGATATACACTTTTCATTACCTAATGTCACTAAGTATTAGTTCTGCAATTGCAAGCATTCACTTAATTTATGATGAATAGCTTTGAGATCAATATCTATTGCATTAAGCTTAGGATCGTTAATCTTAGTCATTTCTATACTTTCATTGGTTAAAATAATTATGGACATTCTTTGGTATTTTTTAGGCAGGAAATTATGTCAAAGATGATGTTTGGCATGCTCTTGTAGTTACAATAAGCAATGCCCCTGATCTTCAAGGGTACTGTGTAAGATCATTATACAAGGCATTTCAATCTTATCCAGAACAGGTGGGTGCAACTATTTTCTTTTGATTGTTGAATTCAGGTCATTTTAGATTTTCCTTGTGTTTATTTAGATTCATTCCACAGGCAAGTTTAGTGCGAGTAACAGTATGGTGTATCGGTGAATATGGTGACTTGCTTGTTGGTAATGTAAACGTATTGAAAGTGGAAGAACCGCTGGCAGTAAGTGCATGATTATGTTTACTCTGTTTGCCCAGAAGCTTATTTATATTTGCCTACATTGCTTTGGCTTTTAAACAGAGTAAATATCTCTATGTTGCATCTTCTTCATTCTCGTGATTTTAGGTGGTTTAAGCTACAGGAACTTGCTAGTTTTTGATGTTTCGAAATATTAATTTTCTTTGCGAAGGTAGCATACTATATCCCATAACTTACCAAGTAAAAATATGAACGTAATCTTCAGCAGTAACTTGGTTAATTGTCCTTTATTTCCTTTTTACTGGTAACCAGAACCTGATACCCTGTGTGATTATGCCTTCTTCACAGGTAACAGAATCTGATGCAGTTGATGTGTTGGAAGCTTCTTTAAAATACTGCTGGTCGGACATAACAACTAAATCAATGTCTTTGATTGCTCTTTTGAAGCTCTCGTCACGTTTTCCCACTACCTCGGAGCAAGTTCCTAACCTTGGATAGAGTCAATCCTTTTTTTTTTGGTTATTTGTTTCCCATTGTTGCAAAGCTGGCTTGACGTGTTACATCTAGGTTGTGTGTACATTGACGTGTTAGGTGTTAGTATATAACATACCTTATCTAGTTGTAAAAACTGCTTGCCGTTTACTTCCCTTATTGCATTTAAATGTTTTTATTAGATTTATTAAAAAGTTGTTGTTTCTATGATTATATTGCATGTCGTAGAGTCTGATCGTTATATGGTGGTGTACCAGGAGGATCAAAAAGATAATTACTAATCACAAAGGAAGTGTTGTGCTTGAATTACAGCAAAGGGCATCTGAGTTCAACTCTATAATCCAAAGGCATTCACAGATAAAGTATATGATCCTTTAAGAAGTATAATGTATCATAAAGCGTTATGCTAGAATGTTATGGTGCTCAGACTACATTTAATTGATTAATATGCAGATCTTCTTTGCTTGAGCGTATGCCTTCTCTGGATGAGTCTACATACATTGCAAAGAGAGCAGGCTCACATGCAAATGTTTCAGCAGATAAAACTGGCCAAGAAACTCCTCTAGGAGCTTCGCTAAAAATTCCAAATGGTGTAGCCCATACTTCAGCAAATCCCATTGTGGATTTACTTGATTTGAGTTCAGATGATAACCCAGTTCCTGCCACATCCTCTAATTCTTTTCTCAACGATCTGTTAGACCTTGGTCCGGCAAACCAATCATCCACAGGTTTTAGCTTTTTCCTTCAGTAGAGTTTAATGCTTCAATTAAATATTTGTTTCAATCCTGCTATGTTTATTTGTTAGGATGCATATTTTTTAAGTATTTTAGACACCATTCTTTTAATTAGGGAGAGATTTAACCTCAAGATTCATGGCAAATAGAGTACTAGTTCTACTGAGCTATACTGACGTGTATTTGTCTTTCTGAACTTGAATGAGACCGTGAAGGGGGTCTTATATAGTGCTAAGAAAATTGTCTAACTTGACATTGATACTCACTATTGTCGGCATGATATCCTACTATTATTGTGTGACCATGCACAGCGGTTGCAACACTCGTGCACTTATTTCCATTATCATATGCAATAACGTACAACTGTTTCCTTGCAAGAACGTGGAGGAAAATTATATATAAACAAAAGACAAAAATGAGTATGTTGCTTAAAAACTATGAATAAATAAGTGAAATTGCAGGACCATGACAATCAGTTGTTAGATATCCAATGTGCATTCATGTTCCTTTTTATGCCAGCTAACTGCTACTGATGTAGATCTTAATTTGGCAATAGAATTTCCATAGATTCTGTGAAAATCTGCATTTGAATTTTAATTATTGTTCACGTATTTTCTGCTCCCTTATCTGGAATATTCTCTGAAGAAAATGAATATGCTTATCATTTGGTTTCAGATTACTTGCCTCGATCTAATTAGTGTGTTTTCTTTTAGAACAAGGGATCACTCCATCAGCAGGTACAGATTTTCTAATGGATCTTCTCTCCATTGGAGAACCTACTGTCCAGAACAATATATCACCATCCGAAGAAGTCTCCTCCAACCAGGGTACGTTTCATTTAAAAATAGAATGTGCATATTATAATCTCATTTTTCTGCCTATTTGGTATCTAAAGTACCGTCCTGGATTCTATCGCATGAATTGCTGCAGCAACAAAACCTACTTCCACTGCTGATGTGACGGATTTGTTGGAAGGGGCACAGGAGAATGTGTCTATTAGTGGTAAATTAAGTTTGTGGATTATTGTGAAGCTGAAAGACTATTTAGAACTTATTTTTTAAAAATTCTTGGACAGATAATCAAGATCCCGGTTATCCATCTATCATTGCTTTTGAGAGTAGCACATTGAAGATCACTTTTACGTTCACAAAGCAGACTGACGAACCCCAAGTCACAAAAATCCAAGCTACTTTTACAAATTTGTCACTGGATGCATTCTCAAATTTTGTTTTTCATGCAGCTGTTCCTAAGGTGTGAACATTATAATTGATTTTTTTTACTAAGGATTCTTGCATAATATTGATATTTTCCTTGCTAATTCTAGCATATGGTTCCCTTATGGAATTTATCGCTCTCCCTACAGAACCTGTGCTATCCAATTAACAGCTTACAATATTACAGCATTAGCAACAGAATAGTGATTAGCTGATTTTCTTCTCTCTTTTTTCCAATTCTCCAGTTCATGCAGTTACACATGGAATCTGCCAGCAGCAATTTTCTGCCAGCCAATAGCAATGGAACAATCACACAAACTCTTAACGTTACTAATTCCCAGCATGGACAGGTACACAGATAGTGCTATGCCTCTAAATTTCGATTTAACTTCTATATAGCAAGCAATATAGCAATTGAGAATTTGTAGGTTCTCTGGGACATTAGATAGAAGTTATACCAAAGTGGTACCTAGGTAAAACATAAATGTTCAGAAACTTCCTAGCCGCATGGGCAATTGTCCTACTCATGTTCTTGATGAAATCAAAATATAGCAAACGGTTTCCTTTGTGATTTTATTTATCTTCAGCCAATTTTGTCATAGTGAGTGGATATTTAGACGTGTGAATTTGATGCATGAAATATGGTCCGATAGAGTAATTTCATCCCAGTTCTATATAAGTTTTGATCAAAATATAAATGATCACGAGCCATACAACCTAGCTTGTGGCTGCTGGGAAGTTTTGATTGAATGGCCTTCAAGATGTACATTGAATTCCAAAAAGGATCTTGGAAAGAAAATCTCAGATCCTTACGGCCTGCACACTAGTTTGAATTCTCCTTCCCTGGAGTAGAAGTTCCCAGCATATAGTATAGCTTTAGTTTGATGATTTGTTGGCATATCTTTTTCATGACCATAGATGAATAATTTTTTTATTCTAGCAACATAATTTCATGAGTTATTGATCTGATAAACAAAGACGTTTTCATAATTATACTTATGAAGAATCTGTGGTTTATCCTTGTATGCTCGATTCTAGCATTTTTTTTAAACTTATTTAGCATTAAAATGTCCTGTGGTGCCATTTTATGCTGTAATGCTTTTTCTTCTGGCAGATTCTTGCTCGTGTAGTTCTATTTTCTAACTCAAATTTCATAACTTGCTTCCACAATTTCGTATTAGTGCAACAGATTGCTAATCGCTAATTCTATCTTCTACCACTTCAGAAACCACTGGCCATGCGCATAAGGATTTCATACAAAGTAAACGACGAAGATAAGCTAGAACAAGGACAAGTCAACAACTTCCCCCCTGGTTTATGAGCATGTATTTTACTCTCATGAATTATTCTTTTAGTTGCTATGTTGCTTCTTTCCTTTTTTAAGTTTCTTTGAAGTTCTTAGATTGTGTAGGCATATTTGCTCATTGATTAAAAGTAATGTATTATTGGTATAATTGATCAATATCTGCAACTCGCATATGGATTTTACATACGAGTTTTGCTTGCTGGAAGCATACGATCTCGCATAGAAAGGAAGAGGGCAGAAGGCACAAGAATTTAATGGAAGAAGGCAAAGAGCTTTACAGTTTCATCAAGGAACACCGTTGCTCTGATCCTTAGTAATCATACTCTGTATAATTTCTGTACATTTATCAGCCTGTGACCCCTCAAGTAGTCCCACATTAAAAAAAAGTTCAGAAATTGTGTTTAAGCATGTAACGCTTGATGAGTTTATTGCCGTCAAATTGTTTTTTCTTGTAGATTTTGGGTTATATTATCTGAGATTTATTCTAATCAAATTTCCATATCACCATTCATTAAAGCTGTGATTATTAGCATCGTAGAGAGATTTTGTTGTATAATACAGAAAGAACTTAAATCCTTTTATGGTGGAAGGGCGCAAGCCTTGGTCAAACCATCACCTTACCTGCAGACATCATAACTTACACATATCTAAGCATAGCAGCAGGAGTGAAACATTACATTGATAAAACTAATTCATTGAGAAAAAGTCCACCACACTGTGCAATTTCCACAACCAACATGTTCGTCCGTTTCATTTTTGCTGCAGCCAAACAGTCTCAGAATCATCTTCTTCCGGCCCCGAAGAGGCCAAACCCAAATGGAGGAGCCTCAAAACCAGCACTTGCAATGGATGGATACACCAAGAAGAGCAGGACAAACTTCACAATTGTCCTCTACTGAGACATGTGCCCTGGGGCCAGCAAAGGGTGCACCTTCCATGTACTCATCCTTTTGGTGTCATAAAAACAAAGGGATAAATTTTATTTTTGACTTTTTCAACTTATCTCCAATTACTTTTCAGGGTTTTTAGACCTTGATTGCATTAAAATATGTCTTTTTTTTAAATTAAAGCATATATTTTAATTTCCTGTTCCTGACCACTTGATCTGATACTGGAGACAAGTTATGGGCATAACAAAATTTATCCTGAGACAAGTAAAATGGAAGTGGCAGTGTTGTCTACTTTTTCCCACATAAGATGAAAGGTCGCCATCATCAAAGAGCAGAGGATATAATTTTTTTTCAAAAAAAAAAAGAAAGAAAAGAGAACGGAAAGAAGTCATTGTTTGGAAGCACATTGGTACAAACAGCAAGACAAGTAGTACCATGAGCTTGGCCACATGCATCAGTAGAAGACAGATTTAAGCTATGTAGCCTACATCTAGGGCCACTGAGTAAATAGTAGGATCGGCTCCTAGAAATCCCATGAATAATAGTAAGGTCACTGTCCATGTAACATGATCCTAACTAAAGGCTACTATTTCAATTTCTTTTTTTTGAGGCATCAAGAAAAGGGTAAGTAGTTTACTCGCTTCAAATCCCTATAAACAACCTCTGAACACCTTCACAAGTTGCACAGCAGTTAAAAAGTGAAGTAATTGCTCTATGCAATATATGATTAGGGATTCAAGAAGACAAGAACAAGCCTCACTGTAGAAGTCTCCTTCACCGGGTCAGCAGAGTAGTTTTAAATTATGGCAACATGTGCTTGGGGAATTAAGGGATGTACTACTCATCACGGCCTTCCCCTTGTCATTAAGTAGAGTAATGATGCTACAGCAATTTGCACTCATTCCGTGGTTTCTGCAATGCAAACAAAAGAACACCAGCTAAGATTAATCTCATCAATTCCGGTGCAGACAAAACAGACCAAGTGATCGACCGTTCCCGCATGATCTAGACAATAAAAAGCTTCACCGACTTGTAGATTTAGGACTCTAGACTACATATGTTTTACATTTGACAGGTAATTTGTTTTCCTTCTTGGAGCTCTACAATTTACTGTTCTAAGGCTCTCCTTTCCATGCAAAGGAATATATCACAGTCATCGAAAACTGCCCCTGTCTTTCCATTTATTATTTTTTTCTTCCCCCGCCCTGGTTTATAATGAGGAAAGCTAGGTAAAGAGATGCTTCGAGGGAAAGGAAAGCAAACGGAGGGTGACAAATTAAGCGTGGAGGAGGAGACTGGAAACTGGAAACTGGAGACCATTCAATACTTAAAAGTTGGCTCCTCTTGTACGCAGGCAGCAGCTTTAACAAAAAGCGCAGCAGGATCAGACCACCGAAGGCGAAGATACATTTCTTACAAGAACATCGCTCACCATGATGCATGGGCCGGGGCAACTCTTGCTAACTCATTGTTCATTATTTTATACACGCAGCTGCGTCTTTAGTCTTATGTTGGCAGGCAAATGCACGAGAGCTCTAAATTTTACTTGGCTCTTCTCGCACAAGTGCAAAGTTAGGCTCTTTTGAACAACTAAAACAATGAATCAAATATTGTCTACAAAATTTATGTTCTTGATCACTTGAGAAGAGCGTACGTGGTAAAAACATAAACAGCTCCAAGCAAGGGAAACAAGTCATCTGAATCAGTTTCGTGCAATAAAGCATTTCTCATGCATATCACAATTAATGGACATTTGAAGCATCCTTAGGTGCTGTCTCTTCTTCTGTCTTCTTCTTCTTCCACGGCAAGTTGGCGCCGAGGGCGGTGGCGTCGGAAGCCACCGGAACCTTCCCTTTCTTATTGGACCACAACCAGATCTTAGACACCGAGAAGCTCTCGCGCCGGCCGCCGATGCCGAGCTGCTTCCCCTCTGCCGCCTCGTTCGCTGTGCAACTGCCTCTTCCTTCTCTTCCTCTGCAGCCTCCTCCTCTCCCGTCGCCGCCGCCACTCCGGGCGGCGGAGCAGTTTTTGAAGGCCACCTGTAGGTTGGCGTCGGCGACCACGTACTGGTACGAGCCCATGGAGAAGCACCGCCTCGCATCCAAGCTGCTGCTGCTCGTCTCCCCTTTCTCGAATCTCACATCGCCAATCGCGGCGGCAATGGCCACGCCGCCGCCCTCGTCGCCACTGTCATTTCCGTCGGCCAAGCTCTTGAACTTGCCGAGCCTCACGGGGAACACTATTTTGTCAGGGTCGACTTCCTCTGCGGCCCCCGCCGGGACGGCCCGCTCCCCTGAGGTTTCGTCCTCCGCGTCGTCCTCCCTCGAGTCGCCGAAATCGAACACCGGGTTCTCCGTCAGCGGGCCGGCGCCCTGGAGGAAGAGGGAGCCCCTACAGAGCGGGCAGGTAGAGTTGGAGAGCAGCCACGTGTCGATGCAGCCGAGGTGGAAGGCGTGGCCGCAGACGGGAAGCAGGCGGAGCTCGTCGTCGGCGTCGAACTCGCAGAGGCAGACGGCGCAGTCGAAGGGCTCCTTGGAGCCGACGAGGTCCTCGTAGAAGAAGACGGGGAGCGCGTCGATGAGGGCCTGGTCGAGTCCCGAGTCGTGGAGGTGGAACAGCTGCTGCAGCTGCCGCTGCAGCGCGTCGGGCCCCGAGAGCTCGGCAGCGTGCCGGCTGATTTGGGCGTCAGCGGAGGCGGAAGGAGGAGGGGGAGGACGAGGGCGGCCCTTCTTGACGACGAACCGGAAGATGAGATGGAGGAGGCCGGAGACGAAGAAGACGACGGCGAGGACGACGATGACGACGAGGACAGCAGGGCTTATCCTGCTGCTCGAAGAGGAAGGAGAAGAAGAAGACCGGGAATCCCTCTGGAACTTGTGGAGTACACGCGGAGACGGGGAGAAACCATCGCCATCGCCATGGCCGATTGGAGAGAGGAGCGAGGTGGTGCTGCGCTGCAACCGCATCTCCTACTCACTCATCCGAGGAATTAAATTCTATCCGATCCAAGAAAGATTTGAAGGCCAATAATGGAGAGAGGGGGGGCACAAAGGACAAAATAAAGACAAAAAGAAGCTGAAGCTACCGAGAGGATCTACATCAAGATTTTTAATGCATCCATCTCTCTCCCTCTCCCTCTCCCTCTCTGCAACCAAATTAAGGAAGATCTACTTGCACATCCCTCATTAATTCCCAAGACCACGAGAAGGTGCAGAAGCCTTGAAGGGGCGTTGCCGTTGGTCGGATGCCATGAGAGCGGGCCTGTCTTAGGGCTAATTTGAAGGCTCTAAAAAGGAAGCACGATGGATTTGGTAAGCTTTAATTCAATTTCTCCTGGAGACAGGTAGCTCGTCGACTGCAGATTTCTTCACTTTTGGAGAAGATTCCTAGGAACTTCTTCCTCCTCTCCCATCCATCATCACCCATATATATATATATATATATATCCTCCATCAGCAGCTTCTCTTTTTCCTTTTTCTCTCCGAAAGAAAAAAAAAAGTTATGAAATAGTTAAAAACTAATCCCTTCGTAAATTCTCTTCACAGAGATAAGTTTGAACTAAAGCGAGCGTACGGAGGTAGCATCAGCCGCAGCAGTTTTTTTTTTTGGTCGTGTTTTTTTGAGAAAAAAGAAAAAGCAAACGTAAAAAAAAGATGTTGAAGCTGCACTCTCTTTACCTGGAAGAAAACTTGGAGGGAAACGAGCCGCCGAGAAAAGCTCATTTCAAAACGAACCATAAAAGGAGGACGAAAAAAAGGGGAAGCGGAAGAAAACAACGAGTAAGCTTAATTTTTCTTCCATGAACTCGAAGCCCAGCTTTCACGGAGTTCCCATCATTAGTAATTGGGCCGGGCTCACCGTGCGCTCATTGATCCGACCGGGTCGTGCTCGGAAGAAAATTAAATCGACGCTTGAAGCTTTTTTTTTGGCGGGCACCGTGTTTGCATGCAACTCGCTCGCCCCCACCCACCACGCCTTGGGTTCTCTTAATCTTTAATTCCCCCTTCTCCTCCTCTCCGGCGCTCGCGCCATCACGCGCGCGCATGCGAACAAAAGGCCGGAAGCGGAAGCCTGAGCTGTCGTCGTAGGCACGCGTGCGTACACGTCAGCTCGTGCCGATGACGATTGGCAGGTGGGGCCGGGCAGGGATGCACATGTATATTTATTTATTTTTTATAATAAAAAAAAAACTGGAGGCTTTTTCCTATTCACTTATTGTCGTGCATCAAAAACTCCCTAACAAACGCATGTGCCTGCTGCCTAATTAATAATTAGTTATCACTATATATGCGCATGCATTTTTTTTTTCTAAATAAATAAATAGACTGATCTGCCATCGTAAGCATAGGAAAACAAATTGAGTAAGATGGGCGTGCATGCTGTGCTTTAATCGATAAATTAATTAAATCTCGACTGTTGAGGGAGAGAGGGAGATGGCACTTTCGTGCTTAGCTGTTGTAATGGAATTAGAACGGGACGGTGCACATGGAGGCACATGATCGACCTGCTCTACCCATCTTTCTCTCTCTCTTTGTATGAATGTATTCTTCGCGCATATATATATATATATATATATATAAAGAATGAGAGAGGGGCCAGCGAAAAAGGCCACCTCACATGCAGGCAGGCCGCTCTACTCGCGCAGCTGCTGCCACATGCACGCAAAGCATGCATAGGCACACATGCGCATGGGGCCTTCGAATTCAATGAAGGCTTACGCCTCACTGCTCTTCCGCCTCCGACTGCCTTCCTTCTTTAGTTTGATGCCTGTCCCCCTTCTAACCCCCTACGCCCTACGCAGTAAAGAAACACACGGAAAAGAAAGGTGTAGTAGTAGTCGTCGTAGTGATGGAGGAGTGCCCCAAAAGAAACCTGAAGCGCAGAATATAATTAAAATATAACTCGATTGATCTGCCACGGTGGCAGTACGGGGGTACTGTTAGCTCTTGGTGTTCTTCCATCCAACATCACTCACCTACTTTTGTTAATTACTTGCTTCGAGTCTTCCTTCGTCCGCCATTTTGCTAGTATGTATGTAAAGAAAGTAAGATATATTATTATTTATCAGCAGCGGCGGCGGCGGGCACTTGGATGGATATATATTTATGTGTGAATCAGCAGGTGTGAGATTGTGGATCATGTGATCATGATCCTGCTTCTAATATATATAAGCATGCATAGGACGTGCGTCCATCGTTAAGCGGCAGCTCAATGGGTGTCTATATATATATATATATATAATTAATCGATCTGATTCCGACGATCGAGCATCAGATGTCGTCCGTTTCAGATCCTACGACGGCCGTGACGAGGGCGCGGATCAAGTTGAAGTCGGCTGGTCTTCGAGGACTACGAGGAGATGATGATGCGCATAGAGAGAGAGAGAGTACATATTAAGCATGGCAAAAATTCACACGCTGTCACACACGTGCACATGACATGACAAGGCATCCTCTCCAGCGGGCGGGTCCCGCCTCCAGCTACGCGACAAAAGCTCCCCATCCTTTTGAATTCCTCGCCTCGGTGGCGCACATGGCCGGCCTCCCACTCCACCGCGCCCGCGCCCACGCCCTTCCTCCATCGCTGTGTATATATACACACACGCACACATGTAGCCCTCCTCCTCCTCCTCCTCCTCCCCGCGCCACCCACCCACGCACTCGCGCACCCTCCCCGCCTCCCGCGTCCCTCCGCCGGCGCCTCTCTCCCATGGACTGGCGGAGGCGCCGCGAAAGCCGCGGCCGAAAAGTGATCATGACCAGGCACGGCGCCGGGGGCTCGTCGCTGGAGAGGAAGGTGAGAGAGCTCCGGCGGCTGGTGCCCGGCGGGACGCAGCTGCCGGCGGAGCAGCTCTTCCTGCGCACGGCCGACTACATCCACCGGTTGTGGCTGCAGGTGCAGGTCCTGAGGGCTCTTTCCGAGTTGTACACGCCGTGATATATATCTCTCTCTCTATATATATGCGATGCCTGATTCCGTTGATAATAATAATACATAAGCTAGAGGTCCGCTGTTGCCAAAATTAATATTTTTGAGCTATTGATTTGTATCGTTAGTAATTTGTTCAGTGTACATGGATTATTATTTTGTTCTCGTCTGTTTGTTTGTGAGACATCTATATATTAATTCTTACAGCATCTATACATTTATAGATTTGAATTCATTTTTAATTTTTATTTGTCTTCTTTTATATATGGTAGGACATCTATTAAGTTATTTTGTATTTGATAAAGGTTTTTTTTAGGATATCTTTGATGTGTTTAATTTTCTTGCATGCACGGATGGTCCATACACTTAATAAACGTTGCCCCTTCTATCATATATATATATATATATATATATATGAAGTTGATTAATCTAATCATCAATTTTTTATATATACGTATTATCAATCAAAAGTCCAAAATTTCTCCCATAATTCAAAATAAGGATTTTCAATCGATTCAACATTTTTGGTTTCTGAAATAAATTATACGTAATTAATTAAGAAAACGATGACAAACTGATAAATAAATAGATGGCGCATATAAATAGTGCTAAACCTGTAGGCATCATCCAACATATTTCAGAATCTGATGGCAAGAATAAGCAATAATTACTGTAACTTTTAATAAATTTCAAGTTATAATCAAGTATTACTTGAGCATCACCAAACTGCAAGGCCACCGGTGGACCAAGCCACATTTGGAGGAAGAATGATGAGAGCCCATCTTGACTTGTGCAACAAATTGCAAGTCGAGCATGTTGACGATTTTATACTGTCTACAATAAACAAATCCAAATAAAGTCAACTCCGGAGACTCCATAAGATTACGCCGAAGAAATAACTAATGCTATTAATAAAAAAAATGCAAATATTTTAAAGAAAAAACAAATCTCCGTGCAATAAGTATATCGCAGCTAATTAGAATCTGATGGATGGTTCCAAATGTAGACGTGCTCACAAAGGAATTATATTTATACTGAAGAATCCAGGCCGGCATTGATTAAGTTATTGTTCTACACGGAGATACAATAGAGAGTGTAAGCATATTGGCCAACTCTGGGTAAATCCTGAGATGTTTTAATGTTTGCAGATGCTGGCCGCAATCTCTGCTGCTTCCTTTGGTATCTGAAATGCCGAGATCTTCATTCAACCTCCACAGCGTACAGAACAAATTAAGCCAAGAACTGAGGTGATAATGCTGAAAAATGTGTTGCAAGCTGCTGTTGAAATTATAATTCACCATAATTTGTATGTTAGTCATTAATAATATCATAGCAAAATGGGAATATAAAATTGTTGAACAATGGATCATCAGCAGATTCCAAACAGCATAGAATTTGTTTTTGCTCCGATCAGCCTGTTCTTATGCTTTTCAATTTGAGATAAACGTGCTTCTGACAGGAAGAAGAGAGAGGAAATGATGTTGCACTACACAACATTGTGTTCAATATAACATCCCTGAGAGTGCACCAGGAAGGAGGCAGCAAGTAGAGATGCTGGGGAAAATGAGATAACATAAGATTAAGATTGCTTTATCATCTTGCAAAAGACAAAAGATACAGCGAGAGAAATCAAGCGACATCAATCACTAAGTAAAAGGCTTCATATTGGACTTTCAGCAGGGACAAGTAAAGCATGAAAATTTTTACCCGTGAAAAAAAACCACAAAGCTATATGAATGATTTTCACTCTGATATGTTATAGGTTAAAAACTAAAATATGGTGTTGTCTCTCCAATTTCCTGATGTACTTTCCTCGACTTGCGTAGGATCATAGAGCGCACTAAGAAAATAGGGCAAAAGCATTTGTCTAACCAAATAAATGAATTTAGACAAGGCTTATTTGATGAGTACTTTTGAGGGTTTTAGCATTAGTGTCTATCAGTCAGGTCCAGAAGTAACAGAGTTTGATAAGTGCCGATTCAGAAACGATCGTGCATATGGTATCTCCATGTCATCTACATGACATTAGTGGTCACATACTTTTAAGCAACAAACTAGACAGGTTGATGTTTCCATTACCCACGTTATATCCTACAAGTTTCTGTAGCAACTCCACCCATTTGCTAGGATATGCCAGATCCAGTAGATATGATAATTAAAATCAAAACGAGATCCACGTTACCCAACAAGGTATGATTTGTGGTTCACGGGCAGATATAGGAAGGTAGTAATATATTCAATAAGATTTTTTTAAAAGTTCCACTCCTTGAATAACCACAGTTCAGCTAATGGTTACTGCACATAAACTACATGTGCGCTGAATCAACTTGGATCTCACTGCTATAGCATATGCTCCTTAGTTTCAAAGCTCATAAGGTTACCTCTAGCGCAGTAGCCAACCTAAAGCTTATACGAGTGAGCTTTGGACTCCTCCTAGTTGTGAAAACAAGAAAAGTTGATGTGGAATAAGATTAGGCAGATACAGATGGGCTGAGGCTCATCAGGAAACATGTGCCTTAAACATGAAAAATTAAAAATCCAAGTCCATGAATATTAGCAGTCGTCTAGATAAGCTAAATGATTCCTAAGGCATGACTCATTCAAAAATTAGAAACACGTTGAATTTAAAAACAAAAATGATCAAAACACAGAGGACTATAGCTGACAAAAGCAGAATCCTCACTGTTCACCTTATCTCAATTGCCCAAGCGCTTCATGGGCAAGTGGCGATGTATAAAATGGCTTTAGTCACCAGACAATTTTGAACAAGTTAATCCTAATAGCAAAATTCAATTACAAAATTTACTTTTTGTATAAAGAAAGGTAGTATCAAGTTTATCGGATAATGAAAGATCTCTAAGAATGAGACTTCTCAAGGGGGCCACAGTTGGTACGTAGAAATAGATTGGATGCAAGTCCAGTTCCAGGCGATAAATTAAAATGTGGAACTATGAGAAGAAGTCCCACCCAAGTCTTTTTAACTTATCTAAGGAAAAATCTTTTAACCAAGTAGGGATGAGCCGACTGAAATAAATATGCATAAACTACAGTATACATTCTGAATCAATTGTTATATAACTTCAAGTAGAGATGAATCGAGTCAACTGCTACACGAACTGCAAGTAGAGATCAACTATGAAAACAATGTGCAGAAACTACAGTGTTTTGAATCAGTTGTTACGTGGACTGCAGCACTTTATCAACTTGGCAACATAGCGTTTGGTAGAAATTCAACTTGTCATAACATTGTTAAAGGAAACTTACTTGGGCAGGATATTCAACTTGTCTCGTTCAATGCTGCAAACTTCCAGCAACGGAGACGGAGAACGGGAGCTTCAGCAGGACACTCCATGGAAGATGGATTGAAGAAAACCAAACTCAGTAACTATTCGAAGTGATACTAACAAATTTTCTGCCAAATCCGATTTAAAAAGCTTCTGAAATAATAATAAATTAACTAAAAGCTCACATTTCCGACGACTTATTGCATCCCACAATTACAAAAACTTCGAATGCCATCATAAATTAACATATAAAGTAGCAATCTTATGCAGAAATGAATCGAACCATTGTGTTTCTTTTTGGATTAAGTTCCCAAAATCCAAAAGACAACTATTTTCCCACAACAAATGGAGATCAGAACTCCATTTCTTTCCTATCCGTGGCGGTGCACACAATCGAGGGTCTCTTCCACCCGATCGGCCGGAGGCAATGGGGCTCTCCTTCTTTTCCAAAATCTCCTGCACCTTCGTCTTCCTCTCCTCGCCTGCCCCCACACGCACCCTCGATGCCTGGATACAGTAATCCACGGCCCAGATTTTGTATGACCTGCACCTCAGATTAATTTATGCCGTCCGATCTTGGGATACTTTCTCAAAAATATTAATTTCCAAAGGGACGCAAGGGAGCCGTCCTCACCGAGTTACCTTGCACCGAGTGGTCGCTCGACTGACTGCACGATACGGCGTTGGGGTCCGCAAAATATAACGTACACTCGTTCTCGCTCTCTATTTTTCTCTCGTCGACACGTTTCGACGTTTCAATTTTGGCGGTGTCAGGGACCGCCGCGTCATCCGTAGAGATCCGTGCAGAGTGAGGATCATTTTATCCGTCAGAATTCAGTTCAATAATAATAATAAATTACAGAGAAATTAAATAACCTCATTGAAAATTTTACTCTTCCATGATTTTATATTAATAATATATATTTTTTTAAAATTAAACAAGTATTAAATAATAAGTATAATATTTTTTAATTAGATGAATGTGTAATCTGTGCATATATGAATAATATATTATAATTAAATTCCATGGGATGTATTTTTTTAAAATTATGTTTATAAGTCTTCTCTAAAGGAAAAAAATTTCTAACTTCTACAGTGCAACTTATCATTCTGTCAGAAAGCTGCAATCTCTTTCCTCTGTCTTCTCTTTCTTGGAAGATGATGATGGAGTTGAATTGTGAGCCTATTTATTGTTTTAATGATATAAAATGTGCCTTAATCTAAGCATATGAAGTGCACATGTCCTAATTGTCAAAAGTTTGAGGCTGGTCTGAAATATATATATACGATAAAAGAAATATGTTATCTGTTTGAGCAACTGGGATGCGATAATAATTTTTTATTAAAATTGCAGAATTTTTCAGACCCGTGTGAAATTTAATTTGACAGAAGCTTCTTTTAATTTATTATATTATTAAAAAGTTCATGATTTAATTGCTTGCAATCTAAGAATTATAAAATCTGCGGAGACAAAGGTGTCAGAGATTTTGTTGATGGATAGATAACAACTAAGAGTCAGGTTTTGGGACCAGCTGTGGCTTTCAACTTGGGTGTTTAATGGAATGCATGCCTGCCTTTGCTCATCCATCATTGCTTGCCGGTGGTTAGTAAAAAAAAAAAAAACCTGTGGAGGTGTTAAGCCGCAGTGATTTGATTAATCCGAGGGGTGGAGATTGAGAGCAGAGGAGGGAAAGGAACAGGTTAAATTGCTGGGACTTGAGGTTTGCTGCCTGTTGTTGGGGTTCCGTTTCAGTTCCTCGCTGCTTCTGCAAAAAAAAAAGAAAACAAAGAAAGATTCTTTAGTTAATTAAAGCACACCTTTAATGTGTTGCTGTTGGGCCAGTGGGGAAAAATAACAATGGTGTTGACCTTTTTTTCTTTAAGATTATATATTAAGCTGTATTCCTCTTCATCTTTTCTTTTTTTCTTCTTTTCGAAGTTGCGTGATCTCAAGTCTTATTTTATGATGTCAATCAAATAGTTGGCTATCTGATGAAGGCTGCAGCTTCTAGTGCTTGGAAAGATTCCAAAGATTGCTGGCTTGCACTGGAACATAAAAGATGAGATGGATTGCATTAATGATAGTATGTGTCAGAGGAATTAATTTCTTTTATCTCCTTTTTTCTTCGCGTCGTGCTTTTCTGAAATATGATGTATCAGGTTAATTGATTGGGAAAATTAAAATATAATATTATTTTTTTAGGCCCATGTTTTTATTATTTATTTAAGAGTAAGAGAAGGGAATAGAAAATGAAATGAAAAGAAATAAAAGGAGGACGCATGTCCATCTCACACAGTCAAAGATACCAAAGGACGCCCAATAATTTTTCCACCTAAAAATTATTCCTTCATCCTGATGCGTGCACAGTGCATGTCTCCTTTTTCCACAATAAGGGAACAATGCGAGATTAATTCAACGCCGCACATCTTAGTTTTGATGGAACTGGAGAAAATATGAACCCATCTATTGATTATGAACTAGGGCTTCATCTGTAACATATAAGCAGCATAAATTAACGTTTAGCTACTAAATTATAGCACAGGTTATATATATATATAATATACAGTAATAATACTGCTGAAGCTGTTAACTGATTAAGTAATTAACCACTAGCAGGTGGAAATTAAGCAGCAGCTAATTAACTCCAGAATCTAAATGGGGGGGGGGGGAGTTGACTAATGGATGGTTTATGGTTTAATTTGCACATGAAACTTCACTCCCTTAATTAATTGATTAATTAGAAGCCCTCGTCTGGTTTGGTCACGTTGACATAGTAAGAAGGCATCGAGCTGCTGCTCTCACCGCCCATGTCCAATATGCCGCTCTCTTGCCCGTACTCCGCCTCTTCTAGCTCCTCCTTTGCCACCTTCTCCATCTCCTTCCCCTGCGGCTGCATCAGCACCGGCATCTCGAAGTAGGCCGGCGAGGAGGAACCCGACATCGGAGGCTGCGGCGGTGGCTGCTGCTGCGGCTGCGGCGGGGGCGGCCCGACCGGGGGGAGCTTGGAGAGGAGCGCCTCGAGGCTGCTCATCGACGGGGTGATCCTCATGGGAGGGCCGAAGTGGTCGTAAAATTCAGCCGGCGAGGGTGGGAGGAGGGGCGCGGCGGCCCCTTGGAGGGCCGGGGACCAATGCGGAGGGCCACCGGCGATGTTGCACCCGTCGACGAGCGTGACTGGGAAGGCCGACGACGAAGGGTGCGGAAGGAGGACGCCGGGAATGCTCTCGAGGTAGCTGAACTTTTTGCGGAGCAGCACGACGAAGCTCAAATCCTCCATCACCTTCATTCAACCAATCCATTAATTGCTAACTGATACTGTTACTTGACTCAACATTGTATATATACAGTTTCATACACACACACATATATATCATATGCATGCATGAAGTGATATATCAAGACAGTTTTATTCACGCATGCAGTACATGTAGATATATACTTGAAAGTTCTGTGCTAGGAAGGAGAGAGAGGACATAAACATCAGAATATATATACATACATATAGATAGATATAGAGAGAGAGATAAAAATCATATACCTTGTTGATGGATCCTAATTGCACGACACCTTCCCTGACCGCAATCAGAGCTATGGTCTACATGTAATATGTATTGACATCAATTAAGGAATAAGACAGTAAAAACATCCTTGAGTGGAGATACGAATTTGACCTTGATGCCAGATTGAAACTGAGCCTCCCAAGTTCTTGGTTGCTGGGAACAAACGAATTAAAAATAAACACAATTCTCTCAAACACATTAGAAATTTATATATCAGTAAAAAACCAGCATTGAAGAAGTCATAGGGAGTTAGCTAGAAATGGGTTGAGAGAGGGATAGAGGGACAGATAGAGAGAGAGAGAGAAGGGGAAGCAGGCCCACTTACGGCATCAGCAGGGTTGTTCCATGTGGAGAGGAAATTTATCTCATGATCTTGGGGTTCCTTAAACACCCATTTATGGCCGTGATCTGCTGCAACTTTTCCAATCAAGCTGCCAAAAGAAATGTTAAACAAATTAGCAATACTGTAACATCAACTTGCTAATTAAAGATAGCCAGAAAGTGGGAAGTACTCCCTCACAGATTAAGGGGAAAAGGAGAAACTAAAGATGATATAGAGCTAGCTAGCTAGGGCTGGAGCTAGGAATTGGTCGTGAGATCCATCGATCAGAAAAGATGAGATGAAACTTGTGAGAGTTCTGATGCTACTGACCCTTCTCCATAGTTGTAGATCTCATGGGACATCTTAAAGAAGAGCTCCGGCTGCAGGCCTTTAATTTCACATTCTTCGTAAGCTGATGATCCCCCTTGTTGCTGCTCACTCGAAGCAGTGAAGTTGCAGAATCCATCCTCCCAAGCAAGTATCCTGCACACAGAGATTGAATACAATTGCTTCCAAGAAATCTAAATAATTTTTACTCAATTAGACATGTACGAGTACCAATTTCTCCTATTTCCTCTAGTTCTGTCATAAACCCCTCCCTGAAGATCCCACCTGGAGACAAAAAGGAAGAAGAAGAAGAAGCTGTGAGATGAAGGAAGTTTTGGGTTTAATCTTCCTCTTGCTTGCTAAGAAACTTCTTTTACTCACTTGGGGGGTGGATAGTTTCTTGGCAAGATCCTCCAGAAAACAGCATACACCCACTGGGAGCTCTTTTGAATGCACAAGCTTCTGAGGGTGTGTTGGAGGAGATGGGTAACAGCTAATGGATTCAGCTGTTCCTCCATTATTATTATAAGAGGAAGAAGGGGGAAGGAGAAGGAGAAGAAGACGAAGGATGCGGAGAAGAAGAAGATTGAGCACTCTTTTTCTTCTTTTTCAACTCTCTAGTTATAGTTCCTTGGAGGAGGAATTGAAGAGCGCTCCCATCATCTATGCCGCTATTTGTAAGCCACTACCAAAGCAACTACAGCCCAAATAGGCCAATATATACCTCTCTCTCTCTCTCTCTGTGTATGTGTGTGTGTCTAACACAGACACACTCTCTCTCTCTTGCAGTATTAAAAAATTAATGATGAATTAAATTTTTTACCAATGTGATCTCCAGAGGCCCACTTTTACTTTGGTGTTCCCTATGGTCACCTTGCCTATCCCCCCACCCAACCCCACCATTCAAAGATGTTAATCATTAGACTTTCTCCTTGCCTTTTTATCATATTTAATTGAATTATTCCGAGGAGCAAGAAAACAAGCCTAACATATATTCCAAGCCAGAAATGAGGTCACTCTTCACCACAACTGAGAACCACTTTTTTTTCTTCTTCTCACCACTGTGTATTACTTCTCTATCGCTCTCTGTCTCTCACTCATTAATGAGGAACTTGCACTTTTTTCTTTTCAGAAAAAAGGACCTGGAATAAGTCACATTATTCCACCAAATAATAATGTAAAGATGCCACTTAAATCTCATCATATCTAATTAACGATGTACATATCTTCTCACATGCGCATACTCCGATGTAAGTACATGCATAGATATATATAGGTGTAAAAGTTGATACTTTGTGTGTGTGTGTGCATACACATGTTCGTGTAGTAGATTAATAAAGAATACAAATTAATTAATCTTGTACGTATATGCATGTGTATAAATAAACCTATAGAAGGAAGAGATGCATGCGTGACTTCTTGCATGCACAAATTAGGTTATTGCAAAACTCCAACTCAAACAATGAGGAGATCCATTTGGAGTGCTTGCACTTGACACATGGTGTTGCTTGCTCAAACTTGTGCATGAGTAACTCCCCAAACTCCCATGTTTCTTATTGGTCATGTATCAAACCACTATCATCAACTCTCCAGCTCTCCACCCACCAAATTATTACAATGTTGACCGCAGTGTTGGATGATTACTTGAAACCAAATTGTACACACTACAAAAGTTTCACCAAACGTTTGGTAACAAAATTTCTATATATAGAGCGAGTCTCATCTCTGAATATATATATATATTTGAAGGTGAGAACAATCCACTTTAATCAAGGAGTTAGATGCATGTAAACTGATAGGCTCTTAATTCAAGTTCTAATGTAGAGTGGATATATGAATAAATGCTCTAGGTTAAGGTTAGTTCTTTATATAGCTAGATATGCCAAAGCTACAAGATAAACTCCATTCAATTGCATGTATATGTACAACATATTAGGCCATATAATATTTATGGATTTCCTTTGTTTTCATGCATGCAATCATGCGCATATGTATAATTATTACCACTATGAAGGGATGTATATTTAGAATTATTGGAGTGTACATATGCATGATATAGATGATGCATGGATGCATGCATGTATGTGCATGCATGAATTGAAGTAAGAATGCCTACCCAATTAGACAGGAATAACCAAGAACCCAAGCTAGCTCTGTGTCCAGTACTGTACTTTTGGCCTATCAGGAAAAGGTTTGAGAGAGGGAGGGTATTTATACAATTAAATTGAAAAGGAGAAGAAAGAAAGATAGATAGATAGATGGATACCAGCAGGTCTGAGGCCATTGGAAATGGAGCAGTGTCCCTTGTCCCCTCAGATTGCATGATGACCAAAGAGTGATTTCAGAGAAATATTTCATCCCACTAACAGCTTTAATTCATCTCCTTCCTCCTCTGACATGGAAAGCAAAACCCGGCAGGTACCTTGACCCCCCTCTTCGTTCTTTGACCCACACCACCAGCGGGCAGCGGCAGCACCAGCACCACCACCGCCATCATCATCACCCATAAGTAACCCCTCAAAGTCTAATCTCCATCATTCCATTTCCATGCCCTTGACCCTTCATGGAACAACATATTAATACATCGGCCTTGGTACGAGCTACAACCCCAAAGAGGTGCCCATTTGCACAAAGTTACCATTCACTCCAAAGCCTTCTCCCAGCTTTCTCCATCACAAGGACTTGAATGCATATCTATCTTAATCATTTAGCTCTGTCCTCCCTCTTGGGTCTGGCTAGAGAGAGAAAAGACATTCAATATGGGCTCCGTGTGTCAGATATAGAAAGAGAAGGAAAAAAAGAGAGAAACAGTATCTTGAAAATTTTAGAGAAAGTCTTAAACCGATTCGAGCCAAATAAATAAATAAACGTATTGACCAACCATTTTGACTGGGATTGATTTTTAACCAAACTGATCGGTTTTGAACTAGCTTGCTCTCTGCTTTCAGAACACTGGTATATTAATTCTAAAATCTTCGAACCAGCAGCTAGGTAAAGGTGATATTCTGAGAAGGGAAGGATACATACATGCATGGCTGTGAGGCCTAAGAAAATGCTGGGTAACATGGAGTATGGATCACTGTATCTGGAGCCTGTGACTGGAGCAGATAGGAGACGGATTTTACTTTACTTTTGCTTGTCAGCCATGCCTGCCTGCTATTAAGTCCTCTTCGATCGGGCGCTCTGTGATCTGCAAGAAATGGAGGAGAGAAATTCATGGATTAATCAAAACTGGGTGATCTCCGTCGGTATGGGGAGGAAGGAATGGCAAAAGTATTATGGTCACAGCGCGGGTGGACTATACTTACCCATGCATGCATCCACAAACCCCCACTTTTTTTTTTGTTCTTTAACATGGATCATTTATGTCAGTAACAGATATAACTGGCGGTCTCTGAATCATCCCCATGCCCTCCAAGAATTTATCATAAATGTCAAGCATACTAATTCTCGGGCGAAGTCGAAGAACACCTCCACATTAATTTCAGTGCTAGCTTATGTAACTGCGCTCTCTCTGAGATGTTCATCACTTGCAATATCTGGTTTAGTCTTCATCCTTCAAGCCTTTTTTTCCTAGACTGTTCACCAACAAGGAATACTGTTTCTACATTTTCCAAGAAAGCTTGTTTGTTTTCCTTCCCCTTCCTCTTCCCTCCCTCGATGCATGCACATATGCATTATGTGGCATACGATCGATATGCGTCATATATATGCAAAGACATGTACAGCTTAAGTGGTTGGATGTAGTTTTCATGCAGCATATGCCATACTGTAGTTGGCTGATACTTCAGATGGCATCAAATCTTGCATAGCACTGTAAACAACAGTTCTATAATCATAACTACAATGAAAATTTTAAGAAATATTTAATTAAGAATAAATAATTAATTGTATAGGATTTTGTCAGCAATCCTCCAGATTTCTCTTAATTCCATGGTAGACCTGAATTGATTTATACTCCATCCCTTAAAACAAGCGATACTTTTAGGTCCTTGCTGAATTTGATTGATCCAATTTGAGACCTAGAAAAATCAATAGAAGTGTGCCATGGAAATTGGAAAAAAATTTGGAATTGATACATGGGATATACTTGGATATTTCACCCTACAGATTTAATTTGACCTGGTTGATCTTTATTGAACTTGAGGCCTAGGAATTAATCAAGGGAAGAGGTTGTTAACTTGGAAATTGGAACTGAGATGGCAGATACATATATATATGTTTCTTTTGCGTAAAAATTTTGCTTCTAAATATGTACTGGTCATCCCAAAGAAAAAGAGAAAATTCTTATACGTATGTTCTATATATAAAGAGACGAGAGGATATATATATATATATATATATATATAGCTAGGTGAAGTAATTGGATTGGTCAATGCTGGTTGAAAGCACTGCTGCGAATTCCAACTCCTCCACTGAGAAAGAATCCAAAATGATCACGTGAAGGCTTTTGGCAGTCACAATCTTGGCCTCTAAAAGCTCCATGTACTCCATCAATGAAAAGATGGTGGCATCCTTTCCCTGCCTTTCTGCAGTAAAACTGAGCTCCCTCTTTATGTTTATGGCCGGGTCTCATGTATTATAAATAGCTGCCCTCTTCCCTAGCTAGTGCATGCCCTCCTCATCTTTTCCCTTTTTCCACACTCAGCTTATACCCAAAGTTGTCATATATACCTCCCATTTAGATTGATGATCAATCACCTTTAGATCGAAAGATCTCATTTCGCACAAATTACAGAGAAAATGAATTGATACCAGACAAAAGATTTAGAAAACATATATTAAGATATATGTTCAAGAACATATATCATGTGGCCTCCCCCTGATCATTAATATATTCACGAGCTAGCAATATCTGTAGCATTTATTGATTTTAAGATTTATGATCATTGAGCTTAATTCCATTAACTTAACAATAACTAATAAAATCATATATATGCATGGGTTCAATAGGTAGGCACTTGAGCAATCAATATCAAGCTGATAATATTGAAAAAGATGATTGATTATATATATAGTTATATAGTTGAATGGATATATATATATATGGTGAGCATGGAACCTATAACTAGGCTGATCTGGAGTCTTAGGAGTCTTGCTCGTACTAACAATAAGTTAACAGTATTTGTGGACAGCTTCTCATTTGGCACTTACCTGTCCACTATGCCATGGACTTGATGGGGACCTGCTGCTTGTATTCTTCTTCCTGCAATCAATTAAATGTCTTGAAGAAAAAGAAGAGGAGAACAAGAATGCAGTAAATGCTGGATGATTGCTTTGAATTCACTACTTTGGTAAAGATTGACCATGAGCTAGCACTGACCAACAACTCAAATGTCCTCAGGAATGGAGAGATATCAGTCTATCTATAACCAATATTTCTAAATGGGGTGATTTTCATCTAATTAGATCAACTCTCGACACATAACTGACTAACTGCAAGCTTAATTAGCTTCCACCATAGCTTGAGACCAGTTTATATAAACTAAATCAATGGCACCAATCTGCTTCAAACACTTTACAACTGCAACATTAAGCATTGTGCAAAAGCCAGCACTGAAAGGGAGTCAAGAAAAGTGCTAGCTATAGCTAATCAGTCCAATCCTGGACACTTTATTCTTTCGATAGTGTTGACATCTCTCCCAATATGCATACATTTATGACATAAAATGACATATATGCTTATATTTTGGATCTGTTGATTAGACTAATCATAGATTTAGAGTGAAAGTTGCAAAGGTTTTGGGTGGCTGTCATTAATAGTATGTATAGGGGGGAGACTTAATTCTCTTGCGATGCCCATCTTTTCATATAATTATTTGGGCAGCGAAAGGGACTTGCATCATCATTACAAGGATGGAATAAGCATCTCAGCCCTTTGGTTGTAGGACATGCTATCAGCACCACCATCGTACACTTCCCTTCAATCTGACAGTGGGGCTTCTACTTTACCTATTTAGTTAATTATCGTGAGAAGGCTGTGTGTAAAACCCGAGTTTTACACATCCGAAGTTACCCTACTCGAAGCTCTTTTCCCTTTATGTGGTTCTCTCATAGATTTAACATGTGGAACTTGCATGCATGTTTTTTTTTAAGGACACAGCCTACATACATATATTAATAATATCTAGAGCTCTACATCTTAGACCTGCGAGTACTCTTGTCACAAAGGGAGAGAGTTTTGAGGAGGGGCCTATACATATATCACAAGACTCGTATAGAAGAGCATCCAAACGTTTGGTTTTCTGTAGAACTAAATCCTCGGGTATATTTGTGCACATAGTTGCCATCATGGAGACAAAAGCTAATCTATAAAAAAACAAATCTTTGAAAAAAATAACGAATAGTAAACATGTCCAGAATGCAGAATGCATAATAAGAATACAAGCCAATAATCATTTACCGTATAGAATTGTCATAAATACCCCACAAGCTTCATTTCACATTCAGTGCTGTTGATGAGTAAAAATTCTACTTAAAAGTTAGAACAAAATCTACAATTTCGTGATAACAAACAAACTGGAATCTTCCCTTATAGAACAATGTGATCATGCGTGCAAAGCGCCATAAAGTATGCAATATGAGGCAGCAATGGCATTTTATAACAAAAAGAAATTGCTACAGCATGAATGTAGGATAGAGAAAACTACTTGTCTGATTATATAGTACCTCCCTGTTTTGATCCGCATTTTAAACTGAATTCGGATGTCCATGATCGATCAAGTTGGGGTCAAATTCAAGTAGTAGGGAGAAGTACTCATGTCGACTCTATCTAATCAAGTTTGGATAAGACAGACAATTCAATAGTAGGGAAAGGTACACATTTCATGACATATTATTCCTGGTACATATTATTGGATAATCAAATGTCTAATTTGGTTCAAATTTAGGTGCATGCGACAAATGTGAGCCTAATATTAATCAACCTTGCCATTCATTTATAGAATGTAGGTTCGAATTAACAGCTTGGAGCACTTGGGGCCCATCATATAGCATGAAGGTTAGGCCATCCAATTTCAAGCTATCCAGCTTACAAACTATGGACCCTCCCAATTGAGGGGCGGGCAAATCAACCAAGGGGGTGTGTGAGGCCAGCCAGCTCCATCTCAACCCAGCCAAATCCTTGCTGACATCTCCTACCCGGTCATATATCCACTGGCTTTTCTTAATCGGCGTCAAGTGCTTTTGTTCTTAGAACCGGGTGTCAACTCATGTCAACAACATCCATTGGGTTTCACCTCTTTGCAGAGAGGATCCATCTCACAATGTACATTGAAACAGAATTATTATTATATGGCACCAAAGGTGGACTCTTTGGGGGTTCTCTCACTGACTCGATAGATTCCTCACCAAACAGTAAGAAGGTCGAGTCCACCGCATGCTTTGTAGATGAAATGATCAAAATTTTAATAGAAAGCAAGTGAATAATTGTCATCAGATCAAACAGCAATGATGGGTTATATATATATATATATATATATCCTGCAGCCTGTCAGGAGAAGGGTAGGAGAGCCTCTAATCTAATCGGTAATGATGGCATATCAGATAAGGGTTATCGACGGAACTCCAATTATTGCCCACACTAATAACTTTGGTATATAGCTTGTCAAAGTGGACCCCAGCAAGGATCTGAATCATAACCAGTGGATAAGTGACTGTTTAAAACTAATAATATATTAAGTTCATATTTAGCAAGGATCTGAATCACAACCAATGGATAAGTGATGTTCTAAATCTAATAGTAATATATTAAGTTCGTATTTACCTATTTTTGATGCCTATCATATCACCTGTTTGCAAATATGTTGTTGAATTTGGGAACTTTTGCATATTCCTGCTGGCATCAAAGCCACAAAGACATTGTTAATTGCAACCAAAATATGAAATAGACTAGTATATATAAGTCGATCGGAACCATGTGATAAAAGAAGACAATCAACAAGTAGTTTCTGAGCAATCGTAAATATCTATCATCAACAAAACCATACATGATAAATAAGTAATATAACTGGAGTTAGTGCACTATTACCTAGGAAAGAATTCTGCAATCACTCTTTTCAAGGAAAAGTTTCTGCAATCATATAAAGCCAATCATGGTTAAAGCTAATCAAGAAATGATATCTGGAGTAGCAAAAAACAAAGCTGCCCTCAATCAATTAAGCACACCCAGTAGGTGTCAGAGACAGCATCACAATTTAATTACAACTTAGTAAAGAGAGTAAGAGATGAAAGATAGAGCAAGATCTGATGCCATTATCAAGCAGAGCATCATCATTTGGCTAGAACGATAAGTCCAACATATTATCAGTGAACAAGGAAATGCATCAGAAATCAACACTAACAAATAAGCAATTTTCTTGTTTTAGAGAAAAAGGTCCCAGAAAAGTATCATTATCAAGCTCAGATTTAGTTTGATCCTTCACCTGCATAGAAAAACACTTGTACTACGAAGGACAATTATAAAGGAAGAGAATGAATGATATAAAGTAAAGGAAATTATCGACCCAGCAGATGTCGGCTCCAGTAGCAACAAAGAAAGAGGGGCCTCCACGAGAATAATGCGGATGTGCACAGAGCCCTTTTTCATTGTATGATTACCATTCGATGCAATCTGAAATTGTGACAACTGACCCAGGTCCATGTACCTGAACATGATACCTTTTAGGTTACCTAATACATACTATTGAGCAAACCAACGACACAGTCAAATAGAAGAATTAGGTGGACGCAGTGACAACATGTTCTTGACTAGGTGTTGGTGATCAAAAGCTATCTAATTCTGGAATTAGATATCCTGGTAACAGCAAAAGTGATGCCATATCGAAGGAGAGAGTGGGAAGAAGGACAAAATTCAGCTACTTGATTGCACATGGAAACCGTACAGATACTTCATTGCACTTGCTTCACCTTCAACACAAGGCAGATTTTCTTCAGAATTAGTCAATCACAGCCAGAATTCAGTAATTTTCACTCCCATAAAAAACATAGAAATATGCAAGGACATCGATTAAGGTGGTAATGAGTTTCAAAAGATATCACCGATCACGCATCGTGATTATATATATAACCTTCAGAATCTATTGAGGATTGAGTGACTACAATTGGCTTAGCATTTCACCCATCAAACTGCCATACTTAGCTAAACCATTATGGAAGAAAGTTAGGCCTGTTAGTTATACTCACGGTTCAGGACACACAGCTTTTTTCTGCAAGAAGCTGCCATGCTTTGCGAACCCAATGTGGAAGAAGTTAGGCCTGTTGATTATTCTCATCAACCAGGTGAGTTGCAGAAAGTCATGGATATAACTCTAGTTAGTTGGCAATAGACAATACATCATCAATAGACAAGGAGTAGGAATTAAAGAAGCTGATCCCAAGCACGTGAAACTAAGAAAGCCATACGGGACAATGGTAGAAGGAGAGGTTACTTTGTAGGATTTATACAACAAGGCCTTAGATTGCTAGCCAGTCAATGTAGGTCCCAATACTCATGCCCAAAGTTCTAGATCCAAGCAATTCCTGCTCCAGATAGGAAGAAGGGAGTATTAACCTTTGTATAGATATAGTAATGAATGTCAAGCAATCCATGCCTAAATATAGGAAGCCTAACTTTGAAAATATAGTCCATGAAACAATCTTGACGAACAATCACACATGCTGGTATCTTTCAGAAAAAAGAATATCATACATGCCAGTAGCATATATAAATCTGAACCACTATAGCAACAGGACGTTAGGAAATAAAATAATGCTTTATTTCATTTTATGCATCTCTCAGAAGTACGTCTGTGCATTAATCTCTTGGGATGTTACCAACTGATGCATTATTTCATTATCATCTAGATATTGCAGAAAAGAACCACAGCAACTAGAGAAAGTATACAACATTCAGATTATTTTCTACTTTGTAATCAGCATTCCAAGTAGTTAATTTTACAAGCAGTATAATTTAACAACCATTATTTTGTAGAAAAGGTGTACTAGAGACATGCTCCAATTTTTTCTTCTCGGATGACTCTTTCTTGTGTGTCCACACATGTAGTTGCAACTTGCAATAGTGACTGGGATTATAAAGTACTTCAGAAGGATACTTGGACATAGACTCACTGGGGAAACAAGTTCAATTGGGACATCTTAGTTGAATATGCATTTGCAATGATTTCCACTAAGCATATGGTGCCATTGTGCAAATGAGTATGGAATAGGAAGCATTCAATCCAAAAGAAATTGTTATTTTAATTGAAATAATATATATACACCAAATTTGAAAACATTATCTCTGAACCAAATATGTTAGCTGTAATTTCGATATCAGAACCACTGAGTTCATATCAATAAAAACATCCCCAACTTTTGAAATAACAATAGGAATTGTAAGAGCATCCCCAACTTCTGACACCAGCTCCTGAAATACTCTTCTATGATTGGAACCTCTTTATTGCAGGGTCTTCTTCCAAGAGCTGCCACGAAGCATTGCCAGTTGGTACTAAGAATGACATTAACACTTTACATAAGGATATGTGAAAACATGGCAGAAAATCTAAGGGCCAGTTTAAATTCTTTCTATAATTGAGTTTGACTAGTGCAACACTTTGTCCATCCTTTTCAATTATGGATTTCTCGATTTGCCAGCCAGAATTACCTAGTCTAACATCCAATAGGAGTCTAGAGGGAGGTTTTTTACTCAGGGAAAGTAGACTTCAACATATTCTTGAACAAGAGCCAAACCATGAGGATATGATGAATAGATACTTGTCAAATCCTTCACCATTCGGAACTTATCAAAAGAAAACCAAGTCATTTACTGATGAGCACCTTTCAGAGTATTTAGAGAAATTCAATTGGAATTTGATCTTAACATGAAGATTTTAGCTCCAGGAATCAGCGAAGTCACGAAGTCTACTGTGTTTGTGATAATGTGATATCTACCATAGGTTCGGACCTTTTTCTAGTACTAGCCAACAAAGTCCGACACAATCAAATAGATTTGTGAATAGTATTTATGTAGCAGTAGTTTTTAATCGAGAATGTTTCAGAAGTGAAGAAGCTCTGTTCACCTATGAGAACCAAATATCGAAACATTAAGGTGCTAACAAGGTTTATGATTGTAGAGAGGGGAAAGGAAAGGCAAACATTCCAATTTGAGATCCGACCAAAAAAAATTTATTTCTGCATTCTCCTCCATTACTTCATGGATTTTTCTATGCATTATCAGGCCGAAGTCAATCACAGGTCCTTGAGAATGGCATGTGCCCTGCAAGAACCAAAACATCTGTACTTCCTTTTATATCAAGACTAGATAGCTAAAAATGTGACTAGATAGCCAGTCTTGTAATAGAATGGTTGCGTGGGAACTTTATAGAAAAGGCACTTTCAATTGAAAAAGGAAAGATTGTTTCAAATGACTGGCACAGAATGGTTTCAATATTGAATGCCATTTAAAACAAGAAATTGGCTCTCTCTGCCAGCAGAAGTCCAATTGACATTTTAAGGAAATTTTCAAAGGAAAAAATCATGGCATTTCTAAACAATATAGTAAAAAGAAGAAATACTACCATTATTCGTGTTTTAATCCAAATCCTTGAATGAATCATTTGCATGTTGATCCTCTTTTTTTTTAAAATGGATTTGCATTGTAGATCTTTATAATACTGACATTGAGAATATTTTTCTTATTATAAAGCATTCCAAGTATTTAGGAAGTAAAACATTGTTCTGTCAAAAATTAAGAAATATTTATGCTTCAAAACACTCACTAACTTCATAATCACCAATTCACCACACGTCAGTGATCAAAGAATGAAGGAAAGGAAATGTTGACCAACTAATCTGTCCGTTACAGCAATACTAGTCAATTTATCTAGAACTTCAATACTCGAGTAATTTTCAACCAAGAGAAAGAATCAATTTGACAGATCAAAACGGAATAATATACTAAGCCGACAACACAATTAGTTTTTATAACTCTGAACCTCAATAGCAAATTTTTAGATAAATCAGCCAATAAAATTCCTAATCTGTTCATCTTGGAGTAAGTCGACGGAAACTCCAACATCTAAAACCTTTTAATCATTTACTAGAATGCCTTACCTCCTCCTCGTCAGGTCGATCGATGTGGTACCAGCGACGAGCGACACGGATGATCGGCGCTTCAGGATCAATAGCCAAGAAAAATATGAAGAAAAGGACGAAGATCAGATCAGACAGCGACTAGCAAGATCGATTCCAGAGGAGCTCGAGCGCACGCCCTGAAGAGAACCGTCTTCGGTAATCACGAGGGAGTCGTCGAACGAGGTAGAGAGAGCAAGGTAGAGAGAGCAAGGGAGGTCACGTGTTGCTCACGCGATGCAGCTCTTCGTCTTCGAATTAATTTAATAACAAGGATCCGACAATAAATAAATAAATCCGATAGCAGGCCAAATCCTAATGGATCCTAACCCGCCGACATGGGGGTTTCTCAGTTTTGGATTAGCTAACCCGCCGCCATCCGCCGTCCGCCTTCGGCCTTTCGCCATGGACGTCCAGTGACTGCAACCCAGCAATATGACGAACACCATGATGCACTCTCTTCGCCATTCTCCGGCGCTCCACAGCATCCGCGCCGCGTTCTTTCCTCGCGCCTCCCTCTCCCTCCGCCTCCTCTTCCGTACACCCAGGTCTCCTTCGCTAGGACCCCCGCCTTGCCCCTCGTCCTTCGGCACATGGCCGCAGCGGAAGTCTCACGCCACCCCCAGGACCTTTGCCACAGCCGCGGAGGTCGCAGAGGACCAGGCAGCAGATCGTACTGTTACCGCCGGCAGTAGCAGCGGCGATGGCAGTTATTTCTTCGCGGGGGAGGGAGTCTCGTGGGATTCTCTGGGGATCTCCGATCGCCTCTGTGGTGCGCTCTGCAACGCCTCACTGCACAGACCCTCCCTTGTTCAGGTCACTTCTCGTCCCACGTCGACTCTGTCGACTGTTTCAGATTACGTAGGCCTTCAATATGTTTGAAGAAATGTGCAGCAGGCCTGAATTTTAAGTTTTGGGGGTTTTTTAGAATAGTCAGATGGTTTCATGTTTGATTGGTTTTTTCCTATGTTTCCTTTACAAAGAAAACTAATAAACAGGGTGGAAGCGGTGGTTTCATGTTCTGCAGATATTCCTCATTGTAATAGTGAATTGTCCAGCAATGCAATTGTACAATGCCCTAAAGCAATTACTGTCTTGCCGTGCCAAGATAGTGTTTTGGTTATACTTTATGTACCTATTTAGTATGCTCGTTATGAAAGAATTTTGCGTTTTGTTCTATGCGAAGACTCACGACATATATGGCCTCTTTTCAGGCTGCTTCTATTCCTCATATTCTTACCGGTAAGGATGTGATAGTTGCAGCAGAGACTGGTAGTGGCAAAACACATGGGTACCTGGTACCGTTGATTGAGAAGCTATCAAGAAATTTGGAGCTAGATAGCACAGCTGATGTATCTGAAGGAAATCCGGAAAATCATAGGACTCATCTGATACTTTGCCCTAATGTGATGCTATGTGAGCAAGTAGCTGGCATGGCTAATGGTTTACTTGATGAGTCAGGCGAGCCACTTGTGAAAGTTGCTGCAGTTTGTGGACAAAGGGTAAGTAATCATGCTCTGCATTTGAGGATTCAAATTTTTGATTTTTTATTGGTTACCAATTGATTGATCACCATTTCCTATTCTATATGTTTCTTTTAAAATCTGCCTGTCAAAAATCAAAATTTCAACCATCGAATTGACTAGATTGATTTGTAGTGTCTTAACTTAGGCTTTTTCTTGTTAGTTGAAGGCATGTTAGAGTTTAGTCAGCAATTCAAATATCTAAAATTTTCTCACTTGATGAGGACATCCAACTAATCTGGCTTCTTACTGTCCTGATTGTTTTAGTTTTAATTGATTTTTTATATTCTTAAAAAAGCAAGGGTGTAAATGATGATGATCCTGCATTAGTTTTTTAATTTCACAATTCTCTGCTGATGACTGCAGGGATGGCCAATTTTTCAGCCAGATATTATTGTTTCCACTCCAGCTGCTCTTTTGAATTACTTGTTTGACTACGACCCAGGGAAAAAACGCCGTGCTATTTTCTGTCGAGATATCAAGTCTGTGGTACATTCATCTCTCAAAACTTTATATTGCTCACTTATTTCTTTATTCTGACTTAATTTCTGTCTTCATGAAACTTTTCCATTCTGAAAAAGGTAACTGGAAGGTGATTGTATTCTTTTTTATGTCTACTTTGAGTAAATGACTGGCCGTGCTACTTTGGTCATTATGGAATAAGTGTTTTAGGTAATAACTGACTAACATACCATCATAGGACATTCTGCGTCCTTAAAATTTTCATGTGCATGTTATACCTTTATGTTAGTTTCTAGTTCAAAATAAAATAGTTCCATTTTCTGATCTTTGTAAATACAGGTGTTTGATGAAGCAGATATGCTTCTTTGTGGAAGTTTTCAGAACCAAGTAATCCGTCTCATAGACATGTTACGTTTTGAAGAAAAACAATTATCTAAGGTAGAAGATCTTGCAAAACAAGATGCAGTTGCCACAGATAGTACATCTGAGATGGGGCTTAAACTTGATGATGACAACAATGTGCAACTTGCCAATAATGGTGAGGAAGAAGCTGACAGTTATTGCGATGAAGCCATGGAAAATGAGGAGGCAGAAGCACTGAGCACCAGGGCGAAGGATTGGAGGAGGGTTAGGAAATTATATACACGCAGCAAGCAGTACATTTTTGTTGCTGCTACACTGCCTGTTAGTGGTAAGAGAACTGCTGGTGGAGTGCTGAAACGAATGTTTCCTGATGCCATTTGGGTTAATGGAAGTTTCCTCCATCGCCACAATCCTAGGTATGCACCTTCTTGCATTGTTCTTTTTTTCAGTCACATGCCTTTTAGGTCCAAGGGCAACGATCGGTTGAACATTTTAGAATTTAGACCTTAATCTTTGATAGGCTACGTTCTTATTTTTGCTAAGGTAAGCTTTGGAGATCTTAAGTACCAAGAAGTTAGTTCTCGAGACTGACTTTCGTACTGGAGTGCCAATAATTGTTAATATCCATTCTCTGAAGAGTTGTTTCATGTGTACTGGCATGGTATAATTGTTAGTAATATCGATTACCACTCTAACTAGATGAGCGTGTATTTTATATATGGTATAACAACATATCTGATATGTTCAATGGTCACAGTGGATATATGACTATACATCTGTGTCAGCTACATCATGGAGGTAATCACCCAGCAAAGGATCTAGAACTTCTACTTAAGTCTCCTGCATGGAACTGATTGAACCTAGGAATCATATTATATGCAGCTATTACATTGTTATAAGTATAGTACAAGAAATATATAGACCGGTAACTGACAGGATTATTGTTTTTGATTATGTTTCTGTGTTCATGCAATTATCTTTTAGGAGGAAGATCATCTCTAGCCCATTGACAATGTTAGTGCTATACTTTTGTGAATATCTCTTAGGTTGGAGCAGAGATGGATCGAAGTAACACCAGATACACAAGTTGATGCTCTTATAGATGCGGTGAAATATTGTGACAGGATTAAGGCCCAAGATTCTCATGGAAATCCTAGTAGGACCATGGTTTTTGCTAATACTGTTGAAGCTGTTCAGTCAGTGGCGAAGATACTGGACAGTGTTGGATTTGAATGCATTTTATACCATAGAGAAGGATCCTTAGAGGAACGAACAAATAACCTAAACTGTTTCCGTGAAAAAGGTGGAATTCTTGTGTGCACAGATGCTGCTGCTCGTGGTCTCGACATACCAAATGTTTCACATGTCATTCAGGTATTGTATATTTTTGATAAGGTTAAACTTAGTAGAATTGTGTTAATCTAGGATTAAGTACGAAGTAAGTGACCAGTGCAAAAAATGTTAATTTCAGTTTTTTTTTGCCCTTATAAGATAACATATGAGGTTCATGCAACTAAGCAATAATCATAATTGTTATGCCGCTTTTTATCCCTCTGAGGACTAAAGGATGTATCTCGTTGTTTCTCAATGCAAGGCGGAGTTTGCAACCTCAGCAGTAGATTTTCTGCATAGGGTTGGGCGCACAGCAAGAGCTGGTCATTTTGGAACTGTCACAAGCTTGTATACCAGATCAAATCAAGATCTTGTATCTGCTGTACGTCATGCAGAGAGGATCGGTGAGCCTGTGGTATGTTCTTGTTCTGCTTAAAATGTTATGATTTAGTAAATCTAACCAGGAGAATAAGACTCATCTCTGATTTAGTATGTCGGATAACAAACACCTTCTTTTGCTCTGCTTGTTATGAAATTATGAATTCTAAACTAGCATCATCTAAGTATTTATTTTTTATTTTCATGAGCTTTAAACGCATGACATCTAGTGTTGAGTTTTACCGTTCTAACCAGGTAAGAAGTACTTGCATATGAGTCGATCAGTTTACAACTTGCCATTTAGTAATATTGTGCTATCATTAACTTGAGCTTGTTAATTATGTATTCTTTATCAAATTCTTTCAAGGATAGCATAATCCTAATTTTCAGTGTTGTTGACCAAACTGATACCATCTTTGTTTGCATTCAGGAGAAGGCATTTAGCAGGAAAAGAAGCTTTAGAAATAAAATCAAAAAAGGTATCCCTGCCCCCAAGTACAAGTTATTTTCAAGGCTCAACAAATTTTTTTGCCTTTCAATCACTCTTTTCTTTGTGGCCGCACTCCAAGTCATGGATCAGGTTCTTTGGGTTATATATGTCGACCATTATGTCTATTTCTCTATCCATGCTCAAATGATAAAAATAATTATTCTTTCTGTTGTCTTGTTACTTGGCTTCGTCGACGATAAGCTTTGATGTCAATATTAAACCCTATAATTGTTAGCTTATTACTATATATGTGCATAATGTGGTGTGAATTATTTGACTCCTTTCCTCCTGACTTTTTTGCAGGTAGAAGTAAACTTGAAGATGCACCTTCAGTTTCAGCATAAAGTTGACCTAGAGTGTCTTACCTTCTATTAGATCCAGTTTTATGTTTGGAACTGACAAGTGGCAACGTAAATCAATTATATAAATTATAAACGAGCACTCTTTTGTTATCTGTATCAATTATATATCGCCTGAGGAAACGCTGATGATGTCTTTCATGCAATTTTTTATTGTTTATTTGAGTAACCTGGTATGGACATTGGTTTGTCCCATTCTGGACCTTAGTATGAATCTTACTCTAATGAGGTAAGTTTGGCGGAGATGTAGGAATACCCATGGTGGCATGAGACTGCATTACTAATTTAATTAGTACTCTCACATTGATTGCCTAAATAATTTAGGCAACCATATGTATACTGGGTTATGATTAGGAGCATGAAGCCATTAGCTATTAGGCCAATTAATAGTTAAGTTTGGGCCAAGTCCATTTATGATTTGATATGAGGTTGGGCTATTCCAATCCAACTAGAGGAATGGGTTTGGGCTTGCCCAGCCCAAAGTTGAGGTATGGGTTACCCTTGGTGGAGGAGGTACCAGAATCATGTGACTCCAAAAGATATCGACAGTGATGATGAAACAACAGATTTGAGCGTCTTAAGTAATTCTTTTGGTCATGCGGCTAAAATTTACGAGTCCAATTCTCTAGTCTGTATTCAGAATGGACAGTGCATGGATATAGATACATAAGGATAGTGGTGCAAAGGGAGAATTAAAAGTCATTAAGGGTAAGGACAGTTTGGCCCGTCACTGGTTTTTCTGTGGAGGTTAGTGGATGTGAAAACATTTTCAAAATCCAGGCCTCATTGCGCCATCGAAAGTGGTTCGGAGGCAAGGATAATTTTTGTCAGATTGAAAAAGGACTTCTTGGCCGTTGTTGCTGCATATTCGGAATGCTGGTTCTTATGGCTCTCGCCGCTCCTGCCCAACAGTTCAAGAATTGCAAGCATTAAACCGATTCCAGCGGTCGCCCTTTTTGGAGCTAGCAAGTGAGGTACTTTTTGCTCTTCTGCTTTGTTCCTCTTGACCTGAAAAGTCTTGGTCAGGCTTCACTCCTAGATTCTTCATGGATCCCTTGTTCACCACAAGAAAAAAAATTATAGTGAGTTAGAAACAAAAAGTTGGTTGAAGATTATTGGCATTACTTTTTTTCTTTTTGCACAATCCAGCTCCAACTTCACTCTTACAACGAGTTAAATCTTGACTGAACTTCACATTTTACTGCGTTGCGCGAAGCAAAAAATATATAGAATTAACCACTTGGCCTATTTTGCTTATTTATCTGGTACTTGTGTAGGTCAAATGCAAGTATTATTTGTGCCTGTAGAAACACGTAAGCTCCAGGGAGAACTAGATTCATATGCATAGTATATATCAATTGAAATGAACCAGATCGTGCATGCTTCTATACAATGTACCGAATATTTAATAAGTGGTCAAATTCAAGCAGGAGAAGCTATAGCTCCATGTTTTTAAGACAACTAGTCAAATTTAGAATGCTTGACAGACACTGTATCCCCCTCCTTATGCTCGAAGGTCAGATATATATCCTGCAGAAAAAAAGTGGGTGGTGTTTTAGGTGATCAAAGCCAATCTAATGGGTCAAAGTGCTCATGCTTTGATCGATCTTGGATTGATCCATTAGAGAATCAGTGGGTTCCCAGATTCTCGATACCATTGGGCTGTGTGATGTGTTGAAGTCGAGTCGAGCCATCAGATATGAGCTCTGTGCTCAATACTAAACCCAACATAATACAAAGTGCAAGTTATTTCCTCGCTATTTCATTAATTTTAGCATCCTTTTCTTATTTCACATTTATACGCTTTATAAGGCGAAATTTATTTTTTAAGAAAGCAGTCGACATGCAAACATGGTTGGAGGTTCACGGATGATGGGAGAAATTTTATTTTTATCAATTCACATAATACAATTCAAACCGTGAGCTTGTAGTTGTTAATTAGCTCCATTTCGAAAGTAATAATAAGAGCATCCACTTCCTTTTATTTTAGAGCTTTTTCGGTTTTTGTTCGATCCATCATGGTGTAATAAACTTATCAAATTATAAGATTATAGTCCAAAAGACAGGGCTTTAAAGGTGGTTTAAATATATGAAGATAATTTTTTATAAGACGTGTTCGACTAAAGAAGTAGGATCTGGCCGTTGAAGTTTACCGAACTCACCCTCGTTGAGTTTTTCTCTTGACCAAATTTATTTTAATAATGCTAAAATATATTCATTTAAAATACTATCAATCAGTGTTCAATGTTATCGATAAAATTTGACAGCGAGCTCTTTTCTTGCTAGGCGTCGGAGGCAGATACTGACACCTAAACCCATCTAAGAAAGTATACTGATAATTTAGACCAAATTGCAGGAGTTGATGCCATCTGAAGAATGATAGTCACCTGAGAAAAAAGGTAGCATACATTTGATGGGATATCTTGTTTTTGGGATTATGGTCATTTGCATCTCCCCTCATCTGTCCTTGTTTCAGCTATTTCCTCATTATCTCTTGACCGTCTACTGAATGTTCTATTTTTCTTCTCTTAACTGTACACCTTATTAAAATTTCTTACGAGCGTCCCTGAGCTCCATGCGTCGGTGCGACCATATATTAAGTATCTATAGAGTGACATGCTTGATCTGGAGTCAATTGTATGCGTGAGTCTAGACCTTTAGGATGAAGAGGGGTTACAAGTATCTAAAATAGAATTTTATCTTGCCGTAGAAGAATCGCCTCGATATGAACCAAGTGCTAATTATTTAAGTGGGGCTATCCGCTCTGAGGTTCTAAAGTTATAATCCTAAACTACGATGTGCTTTTTTTTTTTTTCTCCCTATAGATAATACCCCCTCTGTGCACCTTCATATCTCCATGACCTTGAGAATATTCAGTAGCTCATATATATGAATACTTGCTGACATTTGTTTTGGCATAACATACCCTATATGTAAATGACTATTATTATCCTTGAGGTCATTAAATCAAAATAAGATCTTCTGGATGCTAATTTTATCGTGCTTGTTCTTCTGCCTGAATCTGTCCAAATACCCGAGCCACTCATTTGAGCTGGTCTACTGAGATTTAAGGTTTCATTGGAAAGATAACAAACTCCGTGGGGGTATCTACAGAAATCTAATGCCCTAATGAACTAGGTAGCAATCCATGACTTGCTTACGCATTGTCGGAATGTTTTCGCCCCCTGTGTTTGTTGTCTGAGACTCGTACGACGTGAGCAACGTGGACCCCCTCTTGCGATGCCAACGAATACTACTGGAGGTTTATTTGTTAGAACGGGGACTCGAGAGTGAATCTTTTAGGGGAAAATACAAATAACTTATCACTAATTCGTCAAGAGGGTGCCCGCGGGCGATTCAGTCGTTTGACATCTAATTATGGATATGGATATGCTTGTATGCTAAAATTAGTTTTTTAAGAAAAAAATTAAACTAAGTAAAATAACAAGTGTTAAAAATAAAATTTTAGAAAATATAAAGATCCTTTACAAAAGGTGGGAAATATTAATTAATTTAAAGAAGGATTCATTTGAAAAAAATATTAGAGAGAATAACTTAAAATTATGTAAATTTAGAAGGAATAAAATGATTTTTTTTTTAAAAAGATAGGCTTTTAAGGAACTAGATCAAGAAACAACTAAGAAATATAAATTTAAAAATAATTAAAACAAATTTGAAAGGTTTTAAATAAAATTTTTAAAAATAAGAAGGTCTTTTTTAAAAAAATACTTAAAACTCGCACTATTATAAGATGAAGTTATGTTTTGTGTTGGTTAGAATTAACTATCAAATAAGTTAATATGTTTCTTCCGTTTAATTTTTATACTAAAAGTCTAAAATTGATATTTTGCATTTTTTTTAACAGCTAAACAGTGCTCGAAGCTCACTATAAATACCCCCTCCGTGCACCTTCATATCTCCATAACCTTAAGAATATTTAGTAGCTCATCTATATTTAATCTTCATCAATTAATTCCGGCCCCCAACATGGCTCGTTCTTTGATCATGATCATCTCATCCGCTGCTGCTTTCTTCCTCCTCCTCCAAGGTTTGCAGCCCGATTGGTTATGTATATTATTTTTCAATCTATTCATTGCTTTTGCTGCTTTGCGTACACCGTATAATTAACCACGCATATTTATCGATGCACTTACTCGAATACCGCACCAGTTGCCCAGTCCACTACGTTCACCGTCAAGAACAACTGCCCGTTCACCATCTGGCCGGCGACCCTCACCGTCGCAGGCAAGCCGCAGCTCTCCCAGACGGGCTTCCAGCTCTCCAACGGCGCGCAGACGTCCTTCAACGTGCCCCCGCAGTGGACGGGCCGGGTCTGGGCCCGGACGCGGTGCTCCGCCGACTCCTCCGGCCGCTTCTCGTGCGCCACCGGCGACTGCGGGAGCGGCCGCGTGGCGTGCAACGGGGCGGGCGGGGCGCCGCCGGTCACGCTGGTGGAGTTCACGGTGCAGGGGGACGGCGGGAAGGACATCTACGACGTGAGCAACGTGGACGGGTTCAACCTGCCGGTGGCGGTGGCCCCGCAGGGTGGATCTGGGGACTGCAAGTCGACGGCGTGCCGGGCAAACATCAACGCGATGTGCCCGGGGGAGCTGCAGCAGAGGGCGGCGGAGGGGGCGGTGGTGGGGTGCAAGAGCGCGTGCCTGGCGTTCAACACGGACAGGTACTGCTGCAGAGGAGCGTTCGGGAGGCCGCAGACGTGCAAGCCTACGAATTATTCGCAGGTCTTCAAGAACGCATGTCCACAGGCTTACAGTTATGCTTACGATGATTCGTCGAGCACCTTCACCTGCACCGCTGCTAATTACCTCATCACTTTCTGCCCTTGAACCATGCAACCCGGTTATATCGATACCTCTGAAGCATATATTTACTTACGAAATAAGTTTGAGATGACCAATTTAACAGGACTCGTGATGTATCTGCTTACAGATTGTTAACATAAAAAATATACCTATTTATTATTAATATAAAAATATATATTAACGAGTATGATTACTCGTTCGAGGTGGTGGTGGTGGGCGACTCTAACGTCGGGAAGAGCATCCTCCACTTCCGCTTCATCTCCGAACATAGATTTGTTTTTTATAAAAAAAGTTATCGAATAATTTTATAAAAAAACAATTCTGGACAAAGCATTTATATATATATATATATATATATATATGAAAGTCATACTTACCAATATAATCAGGACCAATTAAATTGGGCACGTAGTTCTTGATTCAGCAGCAGCGTTGTCTCCCCCTTCTTCCGCTGAACCCCCAATGGCTTTCCAGGAAGACCCTCCCCGTCTCCTCTCTCTCCTCTTCCTCTTCATCTTCCTCCTCCTCCTTCCGCCTTCCGCCGAAGGCAAATGGCTTTCCAGGAAAACCCTCCCCTTCTCTTCTCTCTCATCTTCCTCTTCTTCTTACTCCTCTCCTGTCACGTCTCACCCTCCTCCTCCCACGCCTCCCTCACCGTATCGCCGACGGTCCTAACCCGCACCAAACGCATCGTCACCCTTCGCTGGAAGGGCGTCGATGATCCGTCGGAGCTCGACTGGCTAGGGATCTACTCCCCGCCGGACTTCTCCCACGACGAGTTCATCGGCTACGTCTTCCTCAACACCTCTGAGGGATGGCGCTCCGGCTCTGGCTCCGTCGACATCCCACTAGTCAACCTCCGCTCCAACTACGTTTTCCGCATCTTCCGATGGCCCCGCGAGGAGGGCAACTTTGGCCACCGCACCCACAACCACAACCCGCACCCGGAGACGCGGCACCTCCTCGCCGCCTCGGAGGAGGTGAGGTTCCAGGCGGCTGGGGGACCGGATCAGATCCATCTCTCGTACACGGACCGAGAGGACGAGATGCGAGTGATGTTTGTGACGGCGGACGGCGGGGAGAGCCTAGTGAGCTACGGGCTTCATCCGGTGCGGCTAGATAAGATCACGGCGACGGAGGTGACGAGGTATGGGAGGAGGGATATGTGTAATCCCCCGGCGAAATTGAGAATTGGGTGGAGGGATCCTGGGTTCATACATGATGGGGTGATGAAGAATTTGGAGAACGGGAAGAAGTACTATTACACGGTAAGGTGGTTTTATTGTTCAATGCTTTGTCCATCAGTGAAAAATCTTCTTCTCTGGTTCCTCCTAAGAAGTTGTATATATGTTGAAAAGAACTTACTCTACCAATATTTAATGCGCTTTTTTTCTTCTTTTTGCATTCTTGCATTTATCTTACGGAATCATTTTGCGTTTTGGAATTCAATCACTGACCCAGAAAGTTGGAATTTTTAAATATTAGCTGGGAAAAGGGAAGGAAAAAAATATAAGCTGCACCTGTTGTCATTTATTGGTACGATATAGTTTTGGCTTGCCTTGATTCTTCAAACATCTTCTTCTTATCACAGTCCATCCGAACTCTTGAGCCTTCATTTGTTCCATGCAAACTTTGATGAGATTTGCTTGGTTCTCTATGTTTCTCTTGCAAAAAATTCAACTATTACCTTCTACTTTCCTCGTGAGTTAAGTATTTACTGTGTCATTTGCTCGTCTTTCTCTTTTAAGGTGTGCAATGTCCTTTGCTCTTAGTTTTAGTGCACCCTGTCACTTACTTGTGCCATCAGGAAAAGTACTGTATCTTGCAATTAAGAATAATGGAACACCACCTCTAAATTCATCTTCCAAAATGTTTTGAGATATGTTTTCCTTCCTTTTTTTCTATAATGCACGCAATTAAACATCAAATAACATGGTTGTGTTTGTGATAGTTCTACCATATTGTTTATTTTCTTAATATTATTATTCTCGTTATATTATTATACCATTAAAATCTCTATATTATCGTGAATATAACACGGTTATCAGTATATGCCCTTTGATCATCGAGAATTCTAATGCTTCCATGTTGTCCTTATTTTCATTACTTTGTTGATGTATTGTGCATTGAGTAATGGTCTCCGTATTTCATTTCTTAAGAAAAACTCAACCGGTGTCCCATACGGTGAGCTTTGCTTTCTTGCCACCGACCGTAAGAAACTTATCCTAAAATCCGCACCTACGTAATTAATTTTAAAAAATCCAAAGAAATTAAATATGGTGATAGAAGAGGGGTTGATCTGAAACCGAATTCAAGATGCGGACCGATGGAATAAGAAGGGGGTGGGTTAACCTTCGGAAAGGGCAGTTTAATTTAAGAACAGAGGAGGAAGCCCGTACCGACGGTGGTGGGGAGCTTCTCGTGATGGTCGGACATGAAGCGGAGGAGGAGGCTGCTCTTCCTGACGCTGGAGTCGGCCACCAGCACCACCTTGAACGAGCGATCGTACTTATTAATCCCCTGACCCACCGCCGGCGAACCCATCTCTCTTCCCTTGCTGCTGCTACGCAGGGCGGTCGAGCAGGGAGAGTTAAACTTGCTTCGTCCTCCTCGAACTTTTTATCTGCGGCTCATGCCTCATGGTGGTACCGGTGGGAGATAAAGAATGGACGGGAAGTTAATTAAACAAGAAAAAAAATAAAGAACGGGAAGGATTGGATTCCGAGTCCCTTTTCCCTTCGTTGGACGAAGCAGCGAACAGCGCACGAAAAAGAATCGATGCTTTACTTATTATTATTTGCGTATAATAATAAGGCATACGAGTTGCAGTGAATTCAGGATGATGAAATACACTCCTCTGCAAAGAAAATTTTCAACTTGATATGTTATTGATATGAGGTAATATGAATTGAGATCCTGTAAACCAATTAATGGGTTGCCTGCTAATTCAATTTGCATGCGTGTAATATATGTTGAGAAGTAAACTAATTAATGGGTGACCTGCTAATTCAATTTCAGGATCGGGAAAGTAGTATTAAAACAATTAATTTATAACATATTTTGGGAAAAAAGATATAATTGGTTTCTAGGGATTAAAGATAAAAGGACATAAGGAATTGAGATCGGTGAAATAAACGAGATAATCCACGTCTCTTGCTATATAAATAAAGTTGGTTATCGTCAGTTAGCTAACATGTAGTCATATATATTTAATAATCTCAGCTGCAATAGAACAACCAATCTTGAAGAGAGAAAAAGTGCAAGATTACGATATTTCATTGGTTGAAATTTGAAACCATACTAGCTTGTTTTGACGGGTGTCATTCGTAACTACCCTGTTACATTACCAATAGATCGAGTTTAAAGTGCTTTTAAAACTTGTAATCAACTTTTTATTTATTTCTTATAAGCTTACCGGGCAGTCGGCGGCAGCAAAAGCTTAAAAATCCTTGCAGTCAAAAAAGGAGGGCTTAAACGACACCTGGTTGCTAACCAGATCATACCCACTTTGAAACTTTGCTGCCCCACGTTTCCAAAATATTGGTCTTTTTCTAAGTCGTGCATCGCCACGCACATCATGTTCGTGTCTATCGAGTACAGCCGGTTCCGGGGGCCAGATGGTGATCTCCGGAAACTTGAGCGGTGGCCTTGTCGGCGGTGCTTGCACCTTTCGTCCTGGCAGAAGGATTTGGGGAGGCTTTTGCAGAGGGTGGAATTGCAACTGGCCGTCGTGAAGTAGGGGGATCGATTGGGATCAGAGATTGGAGGTTTTTGGGGGAAGCACGGGCTGCAGGGCTGGGAGTTCGTCCATATCAGGTTGCTGCGAGTATCGACGGTGGCAACGACCTTGGTAGAGCTCCCGGGATGGGGGATACCCAGTTCAAATTCCATCATGTGCTCGCCGGCGAACGACAACCTGACAATTATTGTGTACGGGTTGATAGGCGTGGGGGAGGTGCCGATGTAGCCGACTCGGGCGTTGGAGCGGTGTACGGCTGCGGCCCGGCGTTCGAAGGGAGTGGCCGAAGAGTTGTACAGCGGGGACCTGGGAGAGTCCCGATGGATGAGCTCCAACGTCATCCCCTTATCGGCGACCACCGCCTAAAGAGCAAGAGCTACTGTCGCGCACCCCGTTGTGATGAAATGGAGCGCAAGAGCTAGAGCAGAAGCCATTGCTGAGATCTCCGTTGTTGTTGCCTTCTATTTACAGTGTATTTATACATGGAGGGAGTGAGATCTTGGCATAACGTCAGGGCAAAGATCGTTGATCTTGGCATGACAACTACAGCAATAAATGCATAGCACCAAACATCGGCGATCTTTGCATGCCCAACAAATACATATGATATTCCGTTTCCTTTCCGTATGATATTCAGTTTCTTTTCCATAAACAGAAGCCGTGGTGGTAAGGAGGAATCAGATTACACTTCCTCTCATAAATCACAAGAGGCAGCCGTTGGTGCTCCTTTTCGGATGTTGAGAACTGCAGTTCCACTGCGGCGAGATCAGAGTTGTTCGATGCAGTCTTCAGAATCAAATGCTCAAGTCAGCACGAGCTCTCCTGTCTTGTCTAGAAAAACAAGTGACGCATTGGAAGAACTCCAAGGCTACAAGGAGATGAAGAACTTGCTACTTTGTAAGGGTTGAGGTAGATCACCAAAATTTCCAAGAAAAGGACGAGGGATGAAGTGCCCACGTCGGTAGAATTAGATGTCTGCAAACTCGTCAAGTTATCTGGCACAAAGATCAAGTCGAGGGTTCGTACTTGTATATAACAACAGAGCAGAGGCTCGTCGGTCTTATCAAATTCCCTTTAGTCTTTAGAAGCTCTCTTGCACAAATTAAACTTCTCGACTTCCTGCGATTAAATCTCTCATGTGAATATGCCTTGGCCAACAGCAACACATTCATCTGTTCAATTTAAACCTTCAAACGTGATGCAAGTGAATTTATTGCTGCGATGAATTATCAACCTTAATTGCTTGAGAATTCATTCGGAACATTGTTCGGGATAAAAGAAAGTTGTTCGGCTTCAGACGTCATGAGACAGAGATGACTGTTTTTGCTCTGTTTAGTTTCCCCCTAAAGCAATCTGAGACCTGGAACTTTTTCCTTTATATCTCCTCATCCTCAACTACTTGTGTTGGAAATTGGAAATTGGAAATTGAAAATGATGAAGGGGATGGTGCACTGAGACACGACATTAGTACCAGAAGGTTATTCCTTTTCTCTTTTATTTCTGCAATTTGGATGACGAGTGGTGTTTGGATTCTTTAAACTTGTGCACATGCAACACAACTCTCTGCTGTTTAACGACAGGATTAAACCTCTCTCTCTATGTGTACATCCAAGGAATAAAGGCTTCAATTCTGTCATCCTTCACTTAGCTATTTAAAGGAACAAAAGCAGCTGCCCTGCTGGAATCTTATCCTTTTAAATCCCACATAATAATATACTGTTATTCCATTGAATTGTTCAAGAACAGACGCAAAGAACTAGTCAAACCTGGTCACCCAACCATCCTAAATCTTGATTCGGGATGCTCGTAATAAAAAGGTAAGAAAACTACACAGAAAAAAAAAGAGAGAGAACCACAACAGGCTTGTTCATTATACCTCAGTGACACAAAAGAATTATACTTGAGGCTTTTTAATTATAAGCTTGTCCACCATCCAACTACAATACAAACTTATAATAGCAAATATACTCATTTTTTAATAAAAAAATCGAACGCCCCCAGCAACATCTTCCTTCCCATGTGGAGGAGGGAAAGGAGATCTGGTGCGTGGGGGGGAGATGGGGAAGCCAAGCGGGATGGGGTGGGGCGGAGGAAAGCAAGGGGAAGAAGCAAAAGGAGGGAAGAATGGTAGGAGAGGGGAAGGAGGAAACGGAGGGGCTCCTCGTGTTGGCGGCGCCTGCATCGTTTGTTGTGACGGCGGGGAGTCCGCACGGGGGGACGCCTTCCACCTGGCTTACCTAGTGTTCTTCACCTCGGTACAGGCTTCGCCCTCCCTTGAAACGCCTTCATCACCACCATCAACTACTTTTAATTCCTGTGCCCGGGTGCCGCTGTCGGCTGCGTCTTCTTTGTCGTCCACATGGTCATCGACCTCCTCCTCCTCGTGATCAACAGCTGTGCTACGGATCAACGTCGGTCTCGGCCTCTTCGACGGCCTCGGCTTGACGGTGTGCTACACAGGGAAAGAAGCAAGGGGAAGGCGGAGGATCGTCGGAAATGATCGTCGCCCAAAATTAAGGTTTCGGCATAAAAAAAACATTGTAAAGGAGGGAGGCCAGGGGATGTGGGGAAGAGAAGGTGCGTCAGGAGGGTCGCCGAAAATGATCAGAGTGATGTTGGGGGGAAGATGATCGGGCATGGGAAGATGTTGCTGTCTAACTGGTGTGGGCAAACGTTAACTGGATGAGAGTTGGCATTCGAATTTTTTTATTAAAAAATGAGTCAACTTTCTAAGGTGGCAAGTAGACTTGTCAGTTTGTTAAATTTAATTTTTACTCGGTGGTTTTGTTAAATTAATATGTTAGTACCGAAAAAACACTCCGGTAAGGTGGTTTGATTGTTCAAAGTTTTATCCTTTTGTGCAATCGCTGAAAAATCTTCTTCTTATAGTTCCTCCTGAGAAGTTGTATATATGTTGAAAAGAACTTGCTGCACTTTTTATTCGGAACAACATTCTTCTTAGCTGAACCTTTCGGAACTTGCAGGATCTGATCAAGAGCCATCGAGTAATTATTACTTGGTTACAACGCGTGTAGTTTAATTCTACTGCAACTACTGCCCAAGACTTCAACCAAACTCTCTGCAGTTAGTGCAGCTAAAAAAAGTTTATATAAATAATTAAAAGTACCTTTGCCGTAAGTTCCTCAAAACATTTGCTCATGTTTTCTCCTATTTTAGGACTGCACTTGATGGATGGACAGCCTTTTTCTCTTGCAATAGCACTCGCTTCTTCCTTTATCACCGTCCTATTACTCTCCTGATATAACTTTAACGTAGAACTGAAGCGATGAGCGTGCCCATGTACAGATACGCATATACAATAATAGTATCGACCAGTAGTAGAAATTAAAAACTGCTAGTAGATAAATATATATACACACACTTTGTTTCCAACGAGCACCTTAATGCAGTCAGGAATTGTCGAGTACAGATCTATTTTCTTCGCCCATACGTGGCCCAAATTTGTGAAGTTATCTCGATTCGTCACATCATAAATTTCCAACAGGTGAACCATATACCAATTAGCTCTCTCGGCAACTTCATCTTAATTATGTACTTCTCTGTTTCCCGATGTGTGTGTATATATATTACTCACCCGTAATTATTCCACGAGAACCTCTGTAGTAAGAATTAGTGAGCGTCCTCAGTCTCTCCTGCCCGGCTGCAAAACATGCAGATCCATCACGAATGGTTTTTATCACTGATTGATTTGGTTCTTAAATTTTTTACAGGAAAAATGCAACGGCTTTATGATCAGCCCCAGAATTTTCTTCAAATCCGAAAACTAAAAGTATATGGGAGGGAGTACTTTTTATGAATAGGATTTGAAGTCTGAAAACTCATTGAGGATGTATTCAAGAACTCGCCGGTGTCCCAAATGGTGAGCTTTAGTTTCTTGCCACGACTGTAAGAAACTTGATCCTAAAATCCGCGCCTATGTAATTAATAGATAAAAAAGGATCCACAGAAATTAAACATGGTAATCGAGGAGAGGTTGATATAAAACCAAATTCAAGATGCGGGATGATGGAAAATAATAAGGGCGGGTTAATCTTCAGAAAGGAAAAAAAATTAATTTAATAACGGAGGAGCAAGCCGCACCGACTGTGGTGTGAGGCTTCTCGTGATGGTCGGACATGAAGCGGAGGAGGAGGCTGCTCTTCCCGACGTTAGAGTCGCCCACCACCACCACCTTGAACGAGTAATCATACTCGTTAATATATTTTTTTATATTAATAACAAAGAGGTATATTTTTTTATATTAACAATCTGTAAGCAGATACATCACGTAGTCCTTTTAAATTTGTCATTTCAAACTTATTTCATAAATATATGCTTAAGAGGTATCGATATAACCGGGTTGCATGGTTCAAGGGCAGAAAGTGATGAGGTAATTAGCAGCAGTGCAGGTGAAGGTGCTCGACGAATCATCGTAAGCATAACTGTAAGCCTGTGGACATGCGTTCTTGAAGACCTGCGAATAATTCGTAGGCTTGCACGTCTGCGGCCTCCCGAACGCTCCTCTGCAGCAGTACCTGTCCGTGTTGAACGCCAGGCACGCGCTCTTGCACCCCACCACCGCCCCCTCCGCCGCCCTCTGCTGCAGCTCCCCCGGGCACATCGCGTTGATGTTTGCCCGGCACGCCGTCGACCGGCAGTCCCCGGATCCGCCCTGCGGCGCCACCGCCACCGGCAGGTTGAACCCGTCCACGTTGCTCACGTCGTAGAAGTCCTTCCCGCCGTCCCCCTGCACCGTGAACTCCACCAGCGTGACCGGCGGCGCCCCGCCCGCCCCGTTGCACGCCACGCGGCCGCTCCCGCAGTCGCCGGTGGCGCACGAGAACCGGCCGGAGGAGTCTGCGGAGCAACGCGTCCGGGCCCAGACCCGGCCCGTCCACTGCGGGGGCACGTTGAAGGACGTCTGCGCGCCGTTGGAGAGCTGGAAGCCCGTCTGAGAGAGCTGCGCCTTGCCTGCGCCGGTGAGGGTCGCCGGCCAGATCGTGAACGGGCAGTTGTTCTTGACGGTGAACGTAGTGGACTGGGCAACTGGTGCGGTGTTCGAGTCAGTGCATCGATTAACATACGTTGTTAATTATACAGTGTATGCAAAGCAACAAAAGCAATGAATAGACCGATCAAGAGCATAACGAATGAGGCTGCAAACCTTGGAGGAGGAGGAAGAAAGCAGCAGCGGATGAGATGATCGTGATCCACGAACGAGCCATGTTGGAGGCCGGAATTAATCGATGGAGATTAAATATAGATGAGCTACTAAATATTCTTAAGGTTTATGGAGATATGAAGGTGCACGGAGGGGGTATTTATAGTGAGCTTCGAGAAATTTTTAGCTGTTAAAATTTTTTGCAAAAATATCACTTTTAGACTTTTAGTATAAAATTAAACGGAAGAAACATATTAGCTTATTTGATAGTTAATTCTAACCAATCTTGTTTAGCTATAATAGAATAAACACACAACATAAATTCATCTTATAATAGTACGAGTTTTAAGTTATTTTTTTTAAAAAGACCTTATTTTTTTAAAAAAATGATTAAAAAGCTTTCAAATTTTGTTTTAAAATTTTTATTTTTTAATCTATATTTCTTAGTTGTTTTTTAATTTAGTTCCTTAAAAGCCTATCTATCTTTTTTTAAAAAAATCATTTTATTCCTTCTAAATTTACATAATTTTAAGTTATTCTCTCTAATTTTTTTTGCAAATGAATCCTTCTTTAAATTAATTAATATTTCCTACCTTCTGTAAAGGATCTTTATATTTTCTAAAATATCATTTTTAACACTTCTTACTTTACTTAGTTTAATTTTTTTCTTAAAAAACTAATTTTAGCATACAAACATATCCATATCCATAATTAGATGTCAAAACACCAAATTGCCAAGGGGCACGCCCTTCACCAATTAGCGGTGAGTTGTTTGGATTTCCTCTCGAAAGATTCACTTTCGAACCCCAGTTTTAACAAATAGACCTCCAGTATTCATTGGCATCCCAAGATGTAGTGGCACGTTGACCGATTTTTAATTAACAAAAACGAAGCATTGCCCGTCCGTCGCCCGTTCGCCGATTCGCCTTCATTCCATATGATGGCCAATCATTACTCCACCTAAACGAGTACATTGTATTTTTCTCATGGCGTCATTATATCCTTCTCTTCTCTTCGCGTACTTGGCCGTCGTTGCTGCTGCTTTGACCTGCAGAGGTATCGAAGGTAGATGGGTGCCGAGCGAGGAAGAAGATGCAGAGTTAGAAGCACAACTTATAAAGCTCAATAAGCCTGCCGTCAAAACCATCCAGGTAATTAGTTCAGTGATTTCTTTCGTATGATCGACATGTCTTTAAAAAAACGTTCATACAGTCGGTGATCAACGGGGAGCTTTTCGATGGTGTTGATTTCTACGAGCAACCCGCATTCGACCACCCTTTGCTCAAGGACCACAAGATCCAGGTACGCATGCCGCAGTTAAAACTCCTCCCACCCATGTAAAATACAATCTACTCATCGATCCTCCTGCGTTCACTTCGTTCTTAAAAGAGCTCGCTCGCTCGCTCGCTCTATCGATCGATGAATCAGTTTACCTTGTTGTTGATGTATGCATGCGCACTTGAGAAGCAGTGGATTCTAAAGGAGCTGCTGAAGAAATCATCCTCCAGAGTCAAGTTGGATGCAACGCACTTTGGCTACAACGACGGTTGCCCCAGCGGCACCGTTCTCATACGGCGAACCACGAAAGAAGACTTGATCGCATCGAAAAGGATATCCCACGGATTCCCTACCACTTATGATACCGAAGCAAATGGAGGCGGCGCTACCGGGATTCATGTACGTGTTTCGGTTGATTGCCATTATGTGCGTCGAGACCAAGGCAAATACATACAGATCGATCCTTGGATTTTTTTCTCTGTAACCTTGATCTCGTGCACTCATTCATTCATTCATTCAGTATGCCCTGCTCCACGGCCAAAGCAATGCTTTTACTGGATTCAGAGCAAACTTTACTGTATCGGAGATGCCTTCCGTTAAGGAGACTCAATATTCTGCAAGAAGAGCAAGGATCATCGGCAACGAGCCAGATTGGTCGGCCAATTTCATCGAAGCCGGTTGGCATGTGAGAGCTCCTAATCCTCCTACTATATGTGCCTTAAACCTCAAATCCATATGATTAATTAATGATCAGCATTCCTTATTATCGTCCGACTAAACGTCATGCGTTCATCTCATTATCAACTTGAGGTGTTTCCCTCGATGTACGGACAAGACACGAGGCCCCGTCTCTTCACGCGCTGGACGGTAAGTAGTAGCAAAGCATGATCCATGCACCTCTCTTCTTCTTCTTCTTTTTTTTATCTCTGTATAAATATCTGTATGTAATAATTAGCACAGAGCTCTACCGTATGCTCTTTGTGTATGCGCAGAGCGATGGCTTGAGGACAACGGGTTGCTTCAACATGCTTTGCATTGGATTCATTCAAATCTCCAATGCATTTGGACCGGGAAGTATTATCCCAGAGGTTTCCCACCCTGGTGGTGCAGAAAAAAACATAAGGATCACTATATCCAAGGTACATACACATATAAATCTATACACGGTTTCATGCGCATAAATTAAAAGCTTTAGATGTAACTATGTCTGTAGGAAAATTACTGCTCCCAACACTGGTGGCTGGATGTGGATTATTTCGATATCGGGTATTGGCCGACGCATCTTTTTAATCTTTTAGAATTTGCAAGGGGGGTTGAATTCGGCGGCGAAGTTTGCCTCACTTGAGAGCCCACCGATGTGGAATGGCAATTTTCCGGGGCTCGGATCAGCTTATTTTAGAGATGTTCAATTCATAAATTTTGCTAGGAACGAAGGCTTCGATGCTCCCATCAATAGGATTCAGATGACGATGCTGGTTTCAACGTCGCGTATGGAGGACCTGGTGGTCATAAGCCTTAGTTAAAAGCTTGTTGGATTTTTAATGATAATACTTCAAAAAGTATTTTCTGCTGCGAGTGGTGCTTGATGATAGGAGTCCTATGTATCTGTTGAATAAGATGATGATATTAAGACTAAGAATAATAATGTTTCAACTCTCTGATCAATAAAATTATTTAAGGGCATTCTCAGCTGCTGTGCCAGTGTTGCAAATCAGTTCAAACGATTTCATTAGCAGCAAGCAATATTTGTGTGCATTTCTCCGTTTGCCTGCTAGAATGATATGCTGTATCAGCTGTAGGTTTTTACTGAGAGGATATATTGACGAGAAGCCACAGCCAGCCATCAAGATATGATGAATAGCTCACTAGCTGGAATTGTTTTAAAAATTAAGTGCAAATCATCATTCAGGTTTTCCATAATGTTCTGAATCATCAGTGGTGGTGGTGGTGGATATTACTGCCGCATACACATCTTTAAGTATACTTGCACGCTGAACATACGCCGTGTGCTGAAATTATTCTTTTTGTATAAAGAAAAGGCATAATAAAATAATCGTCAGTCAAAGACATTATCAATTCTTCTACACTTTTGATAACTATCCCTTAGAATGTAAGGACAAGAAGTATGGATAGATGTCATAGAACTAGACAGAATACAGTGCTAATTAATGATTCTCTCGCTTCTCATTCGAGCATCAAGTAGGGAGAAAGCTCTAGTCTATGTTGCATAAAATTTCTGCTCTCTGGAAGAACCGTATAACAATCAAAAAGAATAATCAAATTAATCATCTTACCAACACATGGTCCAACAGAAGCTGCACTAGCACTATCAACTGCTCGATTTCTTCTTTGATGAGATCAGAAACTGGTTCACTGGAATGGCCTGACGCTATGCGAATAAAGTTTCAAAGTTTAATATCAATAAATATGCAGCCTCAACATAGCAGCATTATCAAGAAAACTAATACAATAGAACTGCAGTAAGACGGATAGCAACTAAATAAGTATTTTTAAAAAGAATCATCCCAACCTCGAAAGGTGTCCCACATACCAAATGAATGGCTACTTTTAAAATAATTAGAAGAGACTAAGCTTTCATGATAATAATCCGCAATCTTCTGTATTTGGATCGTCATACAAAGAGTGCCATACCAAATTAGTTACGTGGTGGCAAAAGACATCATACAAAGATACATTCAATGTAGCCCTCTATAAATACATTGTAAATAGAAAGACTTAACAACAAATTCCAGCATTGCTCCTCTTGCTATCATCTTCCGTCTCCAGGTCGCCGCTCTATAACGCTTCCGCCACCCCTTCGAGCCGTCATTGTTAGCTGAGACGTCTCAGCTAACAATGACGGCTCGAAGGGGGTGGCCGAAGCGTTATAGAGCGGCGACCTGGGGGAGTCGCGGTGGATGAGCCCCTAGCGGCGACCGCCGGATGGAGATGGAAGATGATAGCAAGGGGAGCAAGAGCGAGAGCAGCAATGCATGACATCACTGACCTCTGGGCCATGGCAGAAGACGACGTCTCGTTCTCCACCGCCGTAACTCTCAAGCTCGTCGACGTCGCCGCCGCCGCAGCTTCGACCCTGGGAAAGCGACCCCCCCCCCTCCCCCCAATTTGAATGAGACACATCACATCGCACTAGACGGAGGAGCATAAAACGAAGAGATAATGTACCTCGCAACGGGGGTGCGATCGGCACCGGCGAGCAAAACCAGCAAGGCGACGAGGAGCAGCACCATCGAAGATGACCTCGCCATCCGGCGCTCGATCAGCGGCCCGCGGTCCTTCCTCGAGGAGTGTTCTTAATTAACATCAAGCCACGGACACTTGTAGCAATATTTTTATAACATATTTGCTCTGCGCTGGAAATAAGAGCTTTTGACAGACGGTAAAAATAATTTTGCCGAAACTGATCTCAACGTGCCAACATTGACCGATTTTTACTAATAATTTTTTTATAAAAAAAAACCCGCTTGTCGTCTGCTCAGTCGGTGACCCGCACGTCCACTCGCACTCTCGGCCGGTCACCCTTATCCGCTCGGCCGACTGCTGCTGTTCTCTTGATCTTCTCCGGCGACGGTGCGGTGATATCGAGAGGTGGGAGACCGGTCGCCCTTATCCGCTCGGCCGATCGTCTGCTGTTCTCTTGATCTTCTCCGGCGACGGTGCGGTGATATCGAGAGGTGGGAGACGCTCCTCTGCTTCTTCTCACCCTGGGGTTCTTCTTCTCCCATCCTATCTCTCCTCTGCTTCTTCTCCCCCTGGCGCTCTTCTTGTTTCCATCTCCTCTGCTTCTCCCCCCTTCTTCCCCCACCCCATCTTTCCTCTTCACATCTGCTTCTTCTCCCCCTGGCGCTCTTCTTGTTTCCATCTCCTCTGCTTCTCCCCTCTTCTTCCCCCACCCCATCTGTCCTCTTCACATCTGCTTCTCCTCCCCCCACGCAACAACCTCTGCTTCTTCCCACGACCCACCCACCTACACAACAACCTCTGCTTCTTCGGACATGGCAGACCTTGCCCAGAAGCTGCAGCAGGTTGGCAGTGGAGGTCCGAGCTCGGCGGGCGGCCGGACCGCTAGGAGAGGAGGCTAGAGCGCGAGTACGCTGCGCGTAGCCAGCAGCGGCAGCAACCATGGCTCCGCCACCTGCCTCTCCGGCCTCGTCCACGGTTTCCCCGAGCCCGGCAGCGGCGGCCACGACAGCACCCCCTCCCGCGCTGATGCCGGCGACAGCCCCGAGGAGGAAGCGTCCGGCGAGCAGGATCGTGCCCAGGTGAGACCGTGCGGGCGCTGATGTCGCCCGAGGCAGACGCGACCCCATTCCGGCGGAGGTTGGCGGCCAATATCTCCCGTGCGCCTACGACTTGAAGCGCAGTTCTTGCCCGACCTTGGCATCTGATGGTCGGGTTGTCTATGCCGCTGATCTCCAATCTAATATGGTCGTGTCTCCGAGAGATCCAAAACGGACGAGAACTTCCTCTCTTCCTCTTCATCTTCCCTGGGCGGAGCTACCGGCGGATTGACGGGGTTGACGATGGAGGCGGCTTCGTCCACGAAATCCACGGGATTTGCAGAGAGAGAGAGCGCGTGGATCTGCAGGAGGAAATGTTGGTGTCGCTGGCGTCGGGAGATGGCCGTGGAGAAATCTCAAGCCGGCACCTCCCTCTCACAATACCTACGAGTGAGTTTTTTTTATTTTTTATTACTAAAAATCGGTCGACATGCCATGTTGGCATGTTGACCGGTCAGTTTCGGCAAAATAAAAGGCTCCTGGAAATAATGAGGTTTTCGATGCATTCAAACTACTGTGTGGGTGATTAATTTATTATTTTATTTCTTATTAGTGAGTGAGATCGACGTTTTTATTTAATAGCGGTCAAAAGTTCAACCATTAAACCAGTTGCAAAGCACTCTCTTATCTTTTGCTCAAAGAACGTAGGAATGAAAACAATACGATAAATTATATTTTTCAAAAAAACAATACATAGACGTTTCTCCTGGATAAAATGTAAAGAAGAATAGTATATTAAGCCCATTTCAAATATATTATTAGGTGGACCACAAGCTACAAATCAATCAAATGATCTGAAAGATTGTTCCGCGAAGAAAGTTCTTTTTATCTACCAGAAGGATAGCATCTATCATCAACTTAATAAATGAACAACAAGAGCGGCCTAATGGTAAGGATCACACAAACTGAACAAAACAGCATATCATCGTTAGAGGTTCATCTCAAAAGCTGTACTGTCCTTGTAGCTGCCCTAGGAATGAAAACAATACGACAAATTATATTTTTCAAAAAAACAATACATAGACGTTTCTCCTGGATAAAATGTAAAGAAGAATAGTATATTAAGCCCATTTCAAATATATTATTAGGTGGACCACAAGCTACAAATCAATCAAATGATCTGAAAGATTGTTCCGCGAATAAAGTTCTTTTTATCTACCAGAAGGATAAAGCATTTATCATCAACTTAATAAATGAACAAAAGCGGCCTAATGGTAAGGATCACACAAACTGAACAAAACAGCATATCATCGTTAGAGGTTCATCTCAAAAGCTGTACTGTCCTTGTAGCTGCCCTAGGTGGTCTTCTCACATTTGTATCAGCGGCAAGGCCATAACGAAACCAAAAATCGACACCAAGAACAGCGCTAGACAGAAGGGTATTTGCTTCCTCTGTCTTCTTCCATCAGCGTCATAAACAATCTTTCTGTTTCCGCGTTCCTCGGTTGGGGTGGAAGAACGGCTTGATTCATCGTCATTCTCCGTCTGTGGTTCTGAGGCGACAGAACTCATAAGAGCTTGCTCTTGCTGGTACTTGTCTACGTACTCTGGAAACAGCTTCCGAAAGTTTGGGCAATTTTTGCTGCTAGGAAATGATGAAGGATGAGTTAGAATGATTTGTCATAATGAGCTAAGATCAAAATCACATGAAATCTGTAACTGAACACACTGTTTTATTCAATTTTTTTCTCTTCCAACAACTAAAAAGAGTTTCACGATCGTGGTGTCAAGAAAAAGAAAAATCTGAGATATACCTCGCAGAATTAATAGAATATATTTACCTCTCACAATTATATGCAAGCGAAGCCTTAGCTAGTTGTCGCTTCTCATCATCAGACGTCTTAATGCTACCAGTAGTCTGATGATCATCCATCTGCAAGCACATGGATGAATAGCATAAACTCACCAAAAGAGTCTACAAATTATGAGCAAATACATATTTGTCAATTTTTAATTAAGGATACTCATCTATGAAAAAAAAATTATAAATGCACATTTCTCCGACACGATAGATAATTATTAGTTGATGTTTGACCTAATTACTGTGGGACGAAGATGCTCGACTAATAAAAATTCTTAGGCTGACCAAACTGCTTCAATTGTTAATGAAAGTTTAGGAATTTTTTTTTTTAGTTCTACGTATACTTTCTCCGGAAATTAAGATGGTCATCAATAACATCTTATCATTAATAACCTGGAATTCGTTTTATTTTTGGCACAAGGAACTCACCATGAAGGAAAGAAGTCCTGTCAATATGCTGCAATACAAAATATGTATAATTAGACTCTTTAACCTGATCTACAAAAGCGACACAACAATTGATAGGGAACAGTTTTTCTAATGTTCAGAAAGGATATGTATATCCATTCAGACTCTAAAACTTAAATCTTTTAGTTTTAGAAGAAGCTGCTTCGTCCATGCCGTCTTACCTTGAAACAGACCACATAGGATTCCATGACTCGGGATGAACTGAAAGAAACGAATTAGATGAATTATTGTTCCCACATAAACCCCATTAGACTAGTAAGTACCAGTTATCAACTTACAGTCACTTATAGACAAGCAGATCTTTTTATTAGTAGAAAATCGTCCATTTGGTGTTATCAGGCTGTGCAACGAGAATAGCAACAAAGTTATTACTTGATGCCATATATAACAGTTAAGATGATTATCTGGATCCTGTACGTGTTTCCAGGCTGATTATTTTGTATCTAATTACCTGATACTGGGAGGCTTGAAAGGATAATCAGGTTGAAATTTAAGTTTCCCGTAATAATAGCCACCTGCATGGTACACAAAGTATACATTCTCTAGTTAGAGTAATTGAACTCCATACGGGAGATATATGAGGTCTTGGATTCAAGACTCATCAAGTTCTAAAAAAAAATAAAAAATAAAAAAATAGCCACGTGCATGAAAACTTAGTCTGAGCCATTGACTGGCAAACAAAATTTAGATTGAAAACGAGCAGACAATTTAGAAGATTACAACCCTTGGTTTAACATATAACTAAAAAAGAAAAAATCAAGCAAACTTCCAAGTGTAGATTGGACGTGTCAAAACATTCCCAAAATATTATTTACCTTCAAATGGTGTGCCTTTGCTTCCTTCGAGTACGAAATCTGAAAGAAACAGATTGCAAATCATGATTGCGATCTAAATGACAACATGCAATCGATGAAATAGGATCAACAAAACCCATTTCTAAACAGTGTAAAGCTTTTCAAGTTCCAAGAATCCATAGCTGAGCATGTGAAGATGGAAATCTACAGGCATGCATCTTATAAGCAGAAAAGCCTCTTAAACATTAATATAAATCGAAACATCTAAAAGCAACTACAAAAGATGATGTAATCAATTGAAATATTCTACCACCGCTTTAGTCTAATTCTTAATAAAGTTTAATTCTGGTACGGGACATGTGCAAGTCCAATATTATCCCAAAAACGTGTTAGTGTCATATTTTGGTATGCTTGGCCTGAATAAAAATATTTTTTAAAAATATATTCAAAACTTTAAAAAGTCATAAATATGATTAACTAATATTGTCATAAATAAAAAAATTGATACAAATTGATCTCTAGGAGTTTAGGGTTTACTTTTATGTATTCTAAGGCCAATTACTTAATAATTCCGAACTTGACCAATTATTATGTCATGTAAGTTATAAGGATTGTAAACATGATTTAAGATAAATAATTACGACGTAACATGAACTTTATATAATCATGGCACAATTACCTAAATATCTAATAAAATTTAATGTATATAATGCAAACCATATGTATCAAAGAACAAACTCCAGATGAGAGAGTGTACTAGTAGCTTAATATATCTCTCAGTAAAATATAATCACATAGGAGGTGTGAGAATACTCAGTAACCAAACAGCATGAAGATAAGAATACATAAAGAAAGGACTACAAAAATGCTGCAACGATAAACAAAACAAAGTAAGACGAAGTAAACAACTCACGCCAATCCAAAATATCACTTGGAGAAGGACTGGCAACAATCTGCGGAGGTGGCTCCTGACATTTTTTGACAGAAGGGATTAAACATTACAGAGTTCAAATAAAATAACAAGAAATAATACATTTCTACCAAAGTCTTCTAAGCAAACAAGATTCTTCAAAAGAATCCATTTTCAACCAAAATTCAGTAGATCCTAAGAGAGGAATCATCACAGATAAAATGCTAATGCTACCCTGAGGGCATGATCTTCAAAATGATTTTCTAAAGGAAAGGAATTCTAGAATATAGTCTATTTCAAAACGAAGCAAATGGGTAATAGTTCAATTTCCAAACTAGATTCCTGCATTAGTCTGCAAGTATGATTCGCTGCCCTAACATGCAATGACACAAGCATCCTTTGGTACTAGTTAGAGAAAAGATCAATAGCAAACTTTTAAGGTTAAAGAATATACATATAGAATAGCATTTTAGCAAAACCATCCTCAATAGATTGTCACTAAAGCCAACGCCTGAATTTCTGGTTCATATTAGAACCCTTATGATACTTTCTAAAAGATGGGCCAGATGTATAGGTACAGCATATGTTCAAAGTATCAGGTTTTCTGGGCCGAAGTAATTACAAATCATACGTAGGTGTTTCACATAATCATCAAAAATTGCATTGGCATACCTTACAAAGAGCCTGAAATTCCTTCTGAAGGCGTCTCACGCAAGCCTTATCTGCCATCTACAACAGATCAACCCAATAGGATAGCCAGCGCCTTACAACGCTTTTGGCGAATAAAGGTAAAACTTCTAGGGTTTTCTCAAGATTGGCCTCTGCAACGTAAGTAGTGTTAGATAAGTGTTACAAGACGCGATTGCAGGATTAATACCACTTATAATTATAACTAAGCTTTAGATTGGAATGAGATTCCACGAAAAAATTCTCACCAGCAAACAACAAAGCTTTAGGTTGAAATGAGATTCCACCCCAAAATTTTATGACCTAAAGTAAAATATTTTTCGGATTCTTGCACAAAGAAGAATGGCAATTGCAAAGCCAAGCACGGTCGATTCGCAATAACAAATCAAAGACTGATTTCATGAAGACAAGGAATTCCTTCTATAAGATTGACCAAGGAAATCCAAATCATATGTCGAAGAAATTCATACATCCATCTCAGGAATTCAGATTGATGTTATCTTTAACGGAGAACGAAGGTTATGAAGACATGACGACTCTCCAATCAGAAAATTCTAGAAGCAAAAGAAAGCTTAAAACCATCAAATTTGAAATAATAAGTAGCCCAGAATAAAAACGAAATAACCACGAATCCAGAAAAGAAATTATAACCCTAATTCAGCAGATCGATCAAGTTATTGATCACCGGAAGAGGAATCGCCGGGTCAATCGAGAAGAGGGACGAAAGAGTCGGGTGGACCGAGACGAGTGCGAAGCCGCAACCGAGAGAGCTCGAGCAGACTCACCTCCAAGCCCGCTGCCGCGCTGTGCAACTCGCAGATCGAGAGATCGACGACGAGAAAGCCTCGTCTTTCCTCGCCGCGTCGAATGTGGCTGTCGGGTCTGCGTTTCTGGGAAACAAATTAATTCTTCCTCTTATTGTGTAAATCCCTTTGTTTTATGGCGTGCAAATTACATTATTACTTTGTCACTTACACCCAACAGAATTATTAGAGCTTAAACAAAAGTGTGTGTGTGTGTATATATACGTATAATTGGGAAAGACTGCTCTATTCTCAACGATGAAGACTTCTGCCAAATGACCCATGTACGAAAGAGTGCGACTATTTCAGAGACATCATCACGAGAGCTAAACACTATCTTATCTAATCCAGAAGAGGTATTTACTTTATTATGTTCTATGTTTTAATCAGGCCATCTAAAACTCATTACCGCTGGAACAATGATAGTATTGATGAACTAACTTGCATCAAGAAATGTGGAAATAAGAAGGTTGCTTGATCGTTCAGTTTAACACGACCATTCCAATCGGGCAAACTCTTTTTAAGCTTTGTTCAATCAAAAGGTACGAATGAGCAGAGCACAACAACTACCATCGTAAGAGTCGGACGCCACAGGAACATAGGAAACTGCAGTGATACTCTAATAATGCTAAAAATATTCACTCAAGGCATGAGAGTGCTACAGGAACACACAACTTGAAGTCTTGAACAAGATTCTGACAATGCAAAACCCGTGCGGATAAGATAGGACAATTAATGTCCCGGTCAATCTGCAACTTGGGACGTCTATTGTATATGAAGGTATGAGAATGGAGAGAGTTTTAAGAAGTCCATGGAATTCACTTCGTATGGGAGGAAAGATCAATAAGTCATTAATTTACATGAAAGTATCGAGATCAAATATCTGTTACATTGGCGCAAAATGTCACTTGTGAGCCAACAAAATCACACTGGTAAACCCTATTGCAGTTGAGTTATGAATTTGCAAGTGTTGGACTAAACCCCCTATTGCAACGAAGTTATGAGATTGCAAGTAAGAAAACAGAAGGCCATAAAGAAGACCTGCTCAGTATTTGTTGTATGGCCTCCATTCTATCTTCTCAGACTGCAATGGGAAGCCATACGAATGGACAATTACCAGAAGCACCGTATGAGAGGTACTACATTTGACTGAACAATTGAAATATAGTGTATACAGTCACCATTTGTCTGATGACACCTCGTGGCATGCCGTTTATGCCCTGCCATTCTCTTGTCAGAACCTGGTATATGCTTTGCTTCAGATCATTCTGCCGAGGAAGATTATTCTCATAGTATAATTTTCACCTTGCATTTTATGGCCCTGTATATCCAAACAGAAGGTGATAATAGGAAACAATGGTGGATACTTGCAATGAAAATTAATGTCAATGATGTGCGAAGAGTTTCATCTGCAGGACCATAGCTGAACACATGAGGTTTATAGCAAATACAAAGCAATTTGAACCCGAGTTCATGAAGTATTGACTTTAACAAGATGCAACAAATCTTAAATCAAAGACCAGAAATAGTAGGCAGTATTTTTCAAACAAAAGAAGAAAAAAAAGTAGATAGGTGACAAATTTTAGCAATTGGAATAACTAACTCTCAAGACAACATTTTTTCTACTAGGTTTATGTAATTATATATGATATTTAACACTCCCAAGTATGCTTGAGAACCTGCAAATGAAATTTAAAAATGCATAAAATTGTTTATCATGAACTTTTTAGCCTATGAATCTGGAATAAAAGGATACATATGATACCTTAACCTGACCAACTAGTATGTGTCCAGTGCAATGTTTTACAACCAAGCCACTATTCACGATATTTACATCAACTTGTTAGGTTTTTTCGGTTTGTGGTATAACAAGGAAATTTGGGACAGGAAACTCAACTTTCAACTAGGTAAAGTAATATGGTAGGAGTCACGAGTTTTACTTAAAACACTGTGATCCTTTGCTGTCAGGAAACCTGCAAACCATCTGATCTCTAAGAATAATGAGCAGCTTAGGTTGATTTGACATAACTGGGCAGCATTTGACTTTCTAGGAAAGACGAAGTTCGATCAGCTGACATAAGATGTGGGATTGTGATTCAGTTATAGATCAGCTTTTACAATCAGTTGGATGTCAGTATAACCAGCTAGGCATCAAATGGCAACCACTCAGATTCAGTACGGCATGGACTAACATCCACTTGAATTGACATAAACCAGAGAGATAGATTAAAGAATGATCACAGATCAGTAAGGAAAATAGTTGCGAGTAACAAAAGAATGTATATATATAACTTACTTAGTGAATATATATTCCTTTGAGAAAACAGGATGCTGAAGCAGGTGGTTTGACACGAGCTTGAAAGAAACGGATGCTCAAATATATCGGTGGGAGATGTTGCAATGCCCGTTCGGTTAAGAAACCTGATGTACTAAAGCGAAATGGTTCGTCGGTATAGCACTTCCTCATCACTATCATCCTCTTCTTCCTCTGAGACCAACTGGCTTATTGCAATCTCTAGTCTCCCACCCATGACAAAAGAAGGACCTGGTTTGTCCGCTTCAATATAATCACCTTTCATCCTCTCCTCGAATTTCTGATCACTGCAATTCAGGAACCAATCTAGACTGCACTTGATTCCTCTACTTGCCAGACTCTGGTACCTTGGCTTGATTCGTGATTCTAAGCTATAAGTGAAATACTCTGGGAACTCAACCAGCTCCTGCAGAGGCCGCTTCATCTCAGTCTTGTAGTAGTAATAGCTATTCTTCATGAGCTGAACCCGGCAGGCAAGCAATTGAGGACACTTGACGATCATGTTCGCCACATCCTCGTCTGGGATCGCACGACCTTTTAGGAACTCAACAGGCTTCGAGAACACAGTTTGGTTGAGACTAATGATTTGGGGCATCTTCTCCACTGCCCGGGCAAACCCATCAGGATCGATCTTTAGTTTCAAACTGAAGAAGTACTGTTGCTTGGAGAGTTTGGCTTTGAGTGGCAACCCAAGTATCTGAGGGTATTGGGTGATGACCGATGGAAGGGACTCCCTGCGCACCCCAAAGCTGAGAAGGGCATCCACATTGGGCTTGATCGTCTCATCAAGGTCGTAGCCAAGGATATAGGGTCGCTTCTCCAGCATCCTTGCAAGTATCCTCTTGGGGATGCCAAGGGAGATCAAGTACTCCACAAGAGGCTTAATGGTTGTGCCAACGCGCATGCCAAGGAAGAAGGGATACTGGGTGACCATGGGGCCGATGTCCCTGGGGAAGACGCCGATGCTGACGAGGTAGGCCACCGACGTGCTCATCGTACCCTCCAGCTTGAAACCAAGCAGCTCCGGGCATCGCTGGAGGACGTAGGGGATGTCGTAGCGCTCGACGTCGAGACCGCGGAGAAACCTGACAACGGGGACGAGATCGACGACGACGCTGGCATGGAGGACCTGCGGGTAGGCGCGGACGAATTCACCGAGGCGGGCGCGAGGGAGGCCGAGTTTCTCGAGGTATCCGAGGACAGGGATTATGTTCTTGCGGACGCTGCAGGCGAGGACGAGCGGATAGGAGTTGAAGTCGTCGACCGACAGGCCGATGCGGGTGAGGAACTCGACGCGCTCCCGCATGACATCGACGGTGGACGGGAGCTCGAGATCGGCGAGCTCGTCGGGCGCAACGCCTATGGATTTTAGGTAGTCCGAGATGATTACCCTCGAGACTATCCGCTCTTTGCGCCCCTGGACGACGCCCCACGTTACTGAGGGCAGCTCATACTCGGGAAATTTGGAGGAGGAGGAGGAAGATGAGCCCCTCTCCATCGGGGCTTCGGTGGCGTAGGAGCGGCGTCGGTGGCAGACGGAGGCTTCATGGGTCGCCGCCGCGGAGTGGAGGATCGAGGAAGGGAGTAGAGATATTGAGAGAGATGGGAGCTTTCGTCGGAGCGCAGGATTCATGGAGGAAGACGGCGGTGGGACAAACGAACGACGACGTTGAGGAGACGGTAGGGTTTTAGCTTGGGTGAGCCGGGCCCGGTCGTCCATAGGGACCGGCCTACTCATCCGGTTCGAGTTTTTATTTTTGGGCCGATTCAATGAAGACCCAATTAAATTGAATTTTACAACAACAAAAAACACATAAATAATTATAAATTTTAATTTGATTTTTACATTATAAATAGAACATTTGTTTGGGAAAAAATAAGATGTTGCATTTTGGTTGATTTGACCTGTACGTATATGAAGTGCCATGGACGACGCGATGCATTTTAAATAGATGAAATGACTTGGATGATTTGGGAGTCCACTGAAGTAAATTTGTGTTTAATTGCGTAGGTTGTCTGCAAATTGCGTTTGTCTCGATAATGTATTATATTTATAGGTTTGATTGCAACGACCTTTTGACCTAACAAATTTAATCACATATCCTTTCATTTAAAAGTTTTCAATAATGTTGTTTTTTTAAAGAATAATAGCCCGATGGCAAGCATGTACTTTTTTATCCTGTCATCCTAAGTTCATATGTTCCATTTTCTTTCATAACTTCTCATAATATCAGAGAAAATAACATCTTCCTACATGTAAATGAATATATATATATGATATATATTCACAGAAATAAGGTGGACCTCTGGAGTATCTTTCGGATATTTCAACTTCCCAAAGCAAGAAACGTGAAAGCCATGACATCTCAAATTCTCTGAACCGTAGCTTTCGTCGATTGAATCTGCCCCGGCACAAGAATTTTGGACCAGAATATTGAAGGCTGCAAACGCATGCGCTCTCATCTGGACCTCCCTCCTGCTAGATATCAAACAGGTCCCAAGCAAACCCTAACACTTTTTTTAAAAAAGAGAGAGAAAAAAGACAGTGAAGCTGCATTTATATGTCTCTATATATTCAATGCGTTTCAGTATTGTAGATAAAATTGAAAAGGAGATCACTTACCCTGTATGTTCATCATACTAACAATCGTTAGTCCCCAAACTTATATATTCTTCTTCTGAAACTTAAAACACATGCGCTTGCAATGTGACGCTGCACAACAAACTGTGCGGTGGTGATGAGTGCATGCCACCCACTAAATCATTCATGATGGAAGCTCCTCATTTTTCCTGCCTTCCAGCTTCCTTGCTCCATCCATCTTCCATCCCCCCTCAAGTGGAGTTGTTGTTGTTGTTTTTTGCTCGACTTATTTTTGGTTGCCAAATTATTCTCCCTTCCCCCCCTACGCATCCCTTTTTCACGATTAAATTAAACCTTTAATCAGGATCCATCAAATCCATTTACTTCACAGAGACAGAGAAGGGAAAAAAAGGCAAAATGTCCTATGTGACGTCTTTAACTTGAGAACCTGCATGCGTACGCCTGGCAATTTACTTTGTCCCCCTCGTGAGCGTCTCTCCTCCCGTCCGTGGCGTGGAATGGAATCTTTTAAACCCTCGGAGTTAGGTTTTAAAGATGTCAAAATAGGCACTCCGTCCCATGGTGACTCGAACTATATACTCCCACTGTTCGTCGACAGCAGCTCCACCCCGGTCGATGGCGAAGCATTGAGCTCGAGCGCAGCAGCACAGTTGGGAGAAGGAGGTCAGGAGTCGTTCTTCGCTTATGGCTAATTAATTACGATTGATCGAGTCACTGTCCACTTTGTTTGCGTGCTTATTGAGTCACCATCTACTTTCAAAGCCACTTAATCAGCAGTCTTTCGTCTCTGATTCGGTCTGAACGTAAAGGTGCTAACAAGGTGCTAAATTTCTGGTTTATTTAGCTCGATCTGGGAGGAGCAGATTTGATTGGGCGTCTGCTGCATCGATCCGCCCCCATTATGATCACGAGACCGACCACTCCTCTTATCTCATCAACCTCCTCCCTCCACTATGAACTAAAAATTATTAGTGTCCTTGTCCTGCACCGCGCGAGAAGAATTTGACCCTTTTTAAATTATGAGGCACACTTCCTAGTGGGGAGACGCTCGTGGTCGGCGATGGAGTCTGCAGTGGGCGGCCGATCATGGCTTCCCAACATCGATTGCTCCACTGTCCGCCTCGCTATTTATACCTCGCCCGACTGCCTCAGCACGCACCCATCGATCGCCGTAGCCGATCGTGCTCCCTGCACTTAGCCGTGCTTTGCCCCGCCTTCGAAGGTGTAGCAATGTCGTCGAGCTCGGGGCGAGCTCTTCTCGCTGCTTGTTTCCCTCTTCTTCTTTCGTTCTTGGTCGCGGCGGTTGCGCAGACGACTCCGGCGACGCCGGTGTCGCCGGCGGCGGCCTGCAGGTCGTCGTTTTATCCTAAGCTGTGCGTCGCTCTCCTCTCGCCGCTGCGGTTCTCGACGACGAACCAGTACGAGTACGGGCGGTACTCGGTGAAGCAGGCGCTGAGGCAGGCCCGCCGCACGGCCATCCTGCTCGACAGGTACCTCGCCGGCACCGGAGGCGGCGCCAGGGCTCATCGCGGGGTGGGAGGCGGCGGGGCGCTGGAGGACTGCCGCGCGCTGGCCAGCCTAAGCGCGGAGTACCTGGAGGTGGTGCAGGCGGAGCTGGGGCGGGGAGAGGCAGTGCTTGGCGACGCCGGCGTGGGGCGGGTGCGGTCGCTGATGAGCGCCGTGGTCACGAACGAGCAGACGTGCTACGACGGGCTCCAGGACTCGCGGGGCTTCCCAGAGCTGCAGGGCGCCCTCGACAACGGAACCCAGCTTTACGGCGTCTCGCTCGGCCTGGTCACCACCGCGCTGCAGCGGAGCACCGGCGCCGGTGGAACGGGGAAGAAAGCCAAGCCCCACAAAAAGAAAGGTAATCTTTCTCCATCTCCTCGTATTGGAAATGGACGTGGCGGACGTGCATGGACGATGACTCCGCGTGCATGAACCCGCAGAGGGGCCATTAAAGCATTAACGGTGCTCTGTTCTCCCGCGACGTGGCCCTTCCTCGGCCTAAAGCCTAAAGGAGATACTGAGGCCAGCAATAACGCCACGGTTCTCCTTTTGGGATTTTGATCCATCCCACACTTTTAAACTTTATCATCACTCCGATTCGGCAGTGCGTTAATCTAACCTGATCTTTCCCAATTCGTCCACAGGTTCGAAAGCTGGTCCCAGCTCCCCACCGGTGGGTTCTCCAGCGATCGGGCGGAGTCTTTTAGAAGGGCTCGGCGATATCGTGCCGGTGAAGATATCCTCGTGGGTGACGGTAGCCGCGGACGGGAACGGCACCTACACGTCCATCGGGGATGCCGTCGCGGCCGCCCCAAATGACACCACCGTCGCCGCCGGCGGATACTATGCCATCAGCATCAGCGAAGGCGTTTACCGCGAGAGCGTGTACGTTCCCATGAACAAGCGGAACCTCATTTTGATCGGTGCAGGAATCAACCGGACCGTCATCACCTCCAACCACAGCGTCGGCGATGGTTGGACAACTTGGAGCTCTGCCACATTCGGTGAGTTCAAGCTCAGTTTCTATTTTGATGCAAGATTAATTAATGGGATCACGGCACTTAACGCTCCAGCGAAATGTTCGGATGCAGCGGTTAATGGGGAGCGGTTCATCGCGGTGGGGATCACCTTCGAGAACTCGGCCGGGCCGGCGAAGGGCCAGGCGGTGGCGGTGCGGAACAGCGCCGACCTCTCCATCTTCTACCGCTGCAGCTTCCTGGGCTACCAGGACACGCTCTACGTGCACTCACTGCGCCAATTCTACCGGGACTGTGACGTCTCCGGCACAGTCGACTTCATCTTCGGCAACGCCGCCTCGGTGTTCCAGAACTGCAACATCTACGCGCGGCTGCCGCTCAGGGGACAGTCGAACGCGATGACGGCGCAGGGTCGTACCTTGCCTGACCAGGCCACCGGCATCGTCCTCCACAACTGCAGCCTGCGCGCTGCCGCCGACCTCGCCGCCAACAGGCAAGCCGCCAAGACCTTCCTCGGCCGACCATGGAAGCTGTACTCGCGGACGGTGATCATGCAGTCCAACATCGACGACGTGGTCGACCAGGCGGGATGGCTCGAGTGGATCGGCAACTATGCGCTGAGCACGCTGTACTACGGCGAGTTCGAAAACTACGGCGCCGGCGCCGGCACGAGCGGCCGAGTGAAATGGCCGGGATACAGCGTGATGAGCTCTGTGGACGCCTCGAACTTTACTGTGTATAATTTTATCGCGACGGATTCGTGGCTGTCCTCGACCTCGATACCGTACTCTGCTGGGCTGCTGTAATTAAACTGTAACAAAGAAGACCGTACTCAGTCAAGGTCGATCAATCCACTGTTTATATTGCATATTAAGCCTACCTTCCCTTAATTTAAGAGTTAGAGATCCCCTTGCCGTGTCCTTTTTGGTAGCATAGGTTATTTTTGGCCAGAAGGGTGGACCGACGGAGGAATGCCCGTTGACCACCCGTCATTGCCATAACTAGTCAAGCGAAATGGAGGTCCTCAATCCTCTCTCCGCCATTGTTTCCAAAGCAAGAACATAGTGAAGTAATAAAACGCAGAACCGGGCTCGACCTATCCTTTCTTTCTTCATCTTCTCTCTGCCTTCCCGGTCAAAGCAGTCGGCAGAGAGGAAGAAGAAGGCAGAACAAGGAAGGAGGAGATCGATTCCGCAAACTGCACTGCATCATTGATCAACCGAGATCATTCATAGATAACCATGTCCGCCTTTCAGGACTTTGGGCCCCTTTCGGAGCGCCGGAGGGTGGAGATGCAGCAGACTAAGCGTAAACGCATGATAATCACCGGCTCAACCATCTCCTTCGTGGTCGTCCTCGCCGTTGTCTGCGTAGCCGCCGTGTATTACGATCCCACCGATTCGACGGACGGACCTTCTTCTTCCTCCCTTTCCTCTTCCTCCATCGAGAACAATGACACCGAGGTCGATGATGCCAATAGCTTCCACACCAGCGCGGCGATCCAAGGTATATGTTCGCCAACCGACCACCGGAATACCTGCGAGTCGAGCCTGAAGAAGTACGCCGAGGAGAGCGCGCAGCCGAAGGACCTCGTCCGGGCGGCCATCAGAGTCGTCGTCGACGAGGTCGACGAGGCCTTCAAGCGCGCCGACGAGATCAAGACCGACGACCCGGCGGTGAAGGCCGCGATCGAGATCTGCCAGGAGGTGCACGGGTACGCCGTCGACGATCTCAATAGCTCGTTGAGCATCATCCAGGCGAACCGCCTGGACCAGCTCCCTGATCAGGTCAACGAGCTCAAGAACTGGCTGAGCGCCATCGCTGCATACCAGCAGACGTGCATCGACGGGTTCCCCGAGGGTGAACTGAGGACCAAGATGCAGGACACACTGAACTTGGCCAAGGAGTTGACGAGCAATGCGTTGGCCATCGTCGGGAGGTTGAAGTCCCTCCTATCTATGCTCTCCGTCGCCAGTGGTGCGAATCATCGCCTGCTCGGCGAGGCGGTCGAGGCACTGGTGCCCTTCGATGAGGATTGCACTCCCGCATGGGTGTCACAGACGGAGCGGAGGATGCTTGCGATCCGTGCCACGGATGGAATGACGCCGAATGTTACGGTGGCCAAGGACGGGAGCGGAGCTTTCACCACCATATCGGATGCCCTTGCGCTCATTCCAGAGCGTTACGAAGGAAGGCATGTACTTTATTATCTATTTGCAATTCGTATGAATTTGAGATGATATTAACGAACACGATCCGAAATAAATCACCTCGCCTGGATGTTGATTAGTAATCTGCATTGGTTTACGTCTGAAGGTATGTGATCTACGTGAAGGAAGGAGTGTATCAGGAGACGGTCGTGGTGAGCAAGAAAATGATCAACGTCACGATATACGGTGATGGTTCGAGGAAGACGATCGTTTCAGGAAGCATGAACTACGCCGATGGCGTGACGACTTTTCGGACGGCTCCATTCGGTTAGTTTCGGGAAGTAGCCGAACAATGCCGATGGCGTTAATGATCCTTTGTTTTTTTTTTTACGCAGCGGCGGTCGGTGAAGGATTCATTGCCGTAGCGATGGGGTTCCAGAACACGGCCGGCGCCGCAAAGAACCAGGCGGTGGCGCTCCGCGTGCAGTCGGACCGTTCCATCTTCCTCAACTGCCGGATGGAGGGGTACCAGGAGACCCTCTACGCCCACTCCCACCGCCAGTTCTACCGCGGCTGCGTCATCCTCGGCACCGTCGACTTCATCTTCGGCGACGCCGCCGCGGTCTTCCAGAACTGCATCATCACCGTCCGCCGCCCCCTCGAGAACCAGAAGGGCATCATCCTCGCGCAGGGCCGCACCATCTCCCACGAGTCCACCGGCTTCGTGATCCACAACTGCCGCATCATCCCGGACGACGACCTCGCCCTGGCCACCGCCACCTTTCCCAGCTACCTCGGCCGCCCCCGGAAGGAGTTCTCCCACACCGCCATCATGGAGACCGACATCGAACGCTTCATCAGCCCCGAGGGCTACCTCCCCTGGAGCGGCGACTTCGCCCTGAGGACGCTGGCGTACCGCGAGTACGACAACAAAGGCGCCGGCGCCGACACCTCCAGCCGCGTCCGGTGGCCAGGCTTCAAGGTCATCACCAAGACGGAGGCCATCACCTACGCACCGGCCGAGTTCATCCAGGGCGCCGACTGGATCCCCAGGACCAGCACGCCGGTGCGACTCGGCCTCTACGGGAGTTAAAACAATTAATATTAATCGGGAGGCAGAGAGAGAGTTATTTCTACTCGAACTTTAAATCAATAATGCAAGGCAAGGTATTTGAGAAATAAAATAAATAAAATTGGTTCCATTTATAAATAAATTCTCATCCCCATCCCCGTGCTCGGCCAACGCAAACATATACCGCCAAAACGACAGCTCTTTCCACCGATCCTTTTGCCGTTCACGAGACACCGCCACCTTCCTTCGGACAAATCCAGCCACATTATTAGTTCTTCACGGGAGGAGAACGCCACCAGCATCACATACTCCGACGCCATTCATTAATCCCCTCCTCATCGATCCATCACAGCGCTCGCGCATGCATGGCTCCTAATTCTCACTTGCCTGCTCTGTTCTTCGCCGCCGTCGTCGTCGGCAGCACTCTCACGTCGACCGCAGCGGAATCAGCTCCACCCAGCACGAACGCCGATGATCTCATCGCCTCGGCCTGCAACCACACGCTCTACTACGACGTGTGCATCTCCTCCCTCGCCGGCAGCCGCGCGGCCGACCTACGCGGCCTGGCCACCGTCTCCCTCTCGGTCGGCGCCGCCCACGCCAAGGCCACCATCTCCTACGCCCGGAGCCTCACCAAACAGCAGCGAAAAGAAGGCGGCGTCGGAGGCGGGGACGCCGCCTACGTCGCCGCCTGCCTCAGCGACTGCATGGAGGAGTACGGCGACGCCCTCGCCAGCCTGCACGAGTCCGCCGCCGCCCTCCGGCAAGGGTCCTACGAGCGGGTGGAGGAGCTGCTGTCCGGGGCGATGACGAACTCCGACACCTGCGAGAGCGCTTTCTCGGACAAGCCCGGGCTCCGGTCGCCGTTGACGGAGAGGAACGACTACTTCTTCAAGCTCTGCAGCAACTCCATCGCCATCACCACTCTCCTTGCGTGAACAGCTCCGTCGCCGTCGCCTGTGAATCTGTATCATTCGAGTCAACTAATATTTGTGGGCTTATGGGCCTCTATTTAGGCCTCTTTAATAATTGCTGCATTTGAGTTATTAAGAAAAAACTCTTCTTTGGTTTTTGCAAGCAAATGGACCATTAAATATCACCGCACTAATTTTCCAGAAAGCATATGGCTAGGCCTGAATCATTAATTAAAGGGACATGATCCGACGACTATTTCACCTGCATTTTTTTTTATAAATACAGCTTAATATGTATCGACGACGTGATATTATTGGTAATGATTCTTTATGACTTGGTTCCATGGACAAGACGGGTCGTCCAACTACCAGCTAATTTTAATTTCCAAATGCAAGGATGGACCCACGTCAACTACTGACTGCATCTTCTGCTGCTGCATGCAACTGTGCGCTGAAAAGGACGAGTCAACGACCGAACCCTCAGTTGCCTGTCGGCCGTCGCGATTGCATCACCCTGCAGGCCAAAACGCAGCAATGCCGCCTACCGTAGCCGATCAGGTATTGAGATGTCGGCGTACTCGTCACACGTGCATGAGTTCGAGTTATATCCATGCAGAGCACGTACGATGTCAGTAACTGCAGCTCGATTAACGAATCGAACGATGTGAGCTCCCTCAGAGGACAAAAAATAATCATTGAAAAAAAGAGGAAACCTCCGAGTAACAATTGTCGGTGATGCCAACGTACGAGCGGATCCAGTTAGGGTTTTAATTATTTGATATCCCACCCGTCCTAATACTTCGTTTTCCTTTGGTTATGGCTCTGTGAATAGGGGGAATGAATCGGTTAACTTACTGGTGCGGTAAGCAGATGAAATAAAATATTAAATGTCGATGCGTCGAGCCGATCATTTCGAGGATGGATTGATAAGACAGAGATCACATGCGGTACGTTTGTTAGATTATGCGACAAAAGATAAGAGTTGACCCTCGTCCTCCTCGCCTCGAACTCGGCATTTGATTCGGCAATCTTATTGAAGTGGGCCAAAAATATTCTCAGATATATATATCCAAGGAATAATTATTATACAGTCACTGTTTTAGTTATAATTTATATTTAGAATGATGATTACTGTACATTTCAATCCGTAGGTGAATTGATTCCGGACATATATTTCTAGAAATATGGATTGATTCAATTGTTATTTAAAAAATAATTAAAATTATAGTTTGTCTGTGTAAATTTAATGCTTTTCGTATAATGTTTACATTGTCGAAGTAAAAATGCATCAAATCTAACAGCCGAAGCAGCTCTTTGTCGATTAATTAATAATTAAATAGATAAATTAGACCATGACATCCTACCTAATTAATAATATTTTAGTCTCCTTTAAAAAATATATATTATGAATATATAAAAATATAGACAATCATTAGTATAGAGTTTAATCACTTTAATTAATGACTCACCTAGATATTGAACACAATAAATGAATCCAAACATAAGATAGCTCAATAAAAAAAATAAATCAAACTATTTCCTCATCCAATCTATTAATAACGAATGATATAATAATATAACGGGATGTATATGGGCTCATAATTACACAATCCTGGATGCGTAATAATAGATCAAAGTGAAGTGACTCATAATGACAAAGATGCACGATGATGTTCAAATTGACAATATTAGTCAAAGATCTATTAATTTAATAAGGAGCCAAATGAGTTATGGAGGAATACTGGGAATTTAGTTTATGAGCATGACTATATAATAAGGAAATGAGATAGAGTCAAGCATCAAGATTTAGTCGTGTTGGAGATCTTACACCTAAATTGTTACCAACCTACCCATTAACATGTTATTCTAAATTTAAACTACATGGACCGATCATTTAATTACTAATAAATAACTTTATTTAAAATCATATTTATTAGATCGAGTATTTAAATCAATGAGATGAGTAGCTTTTTTTAATATTATTTTTTTAAAATTACTAATAACGTACTTGATTTTGTAATTTAAAAAAAGATTGGATTATTTATTTATAGATAACTTCTCCTTATCCGTACATATGAATCAGTTTGTCGAGGCGTAGCATTCGGACGTTTCGACTCAATTGACTCATCTTGCAACTACTAGCAGTCATAATATGATTTGATTTGGACCATCCCGTACGTACTCATTAGTACTATTGTTTCTAATTCATTCTATTTTTTTTTCTCTTCTCTCTCTATATATATAGCCATTTCCAACGCACGATAATTCCATCATCCTCTTCTTCCGCTTCTCCTTCTCCTCCTCCTCCTCCTTCTTCTTCTTCTTCCCTCTCGTTTCTTCTCCCTTGCTGGTAAAAATCGATGTTTCCTGTCGTAACCATGAGCTGGTCATGGACGTCGACAGCAATGCGAAAGAAACTGACCATCGTGGCAACCGCTCTGCTCGTAGCCTTTTCTAATGTCGCCGCTGGTGCCGCTGGAGAGATGGACATCGCCTCCGCCTGCCGGTCGACCCTCTACCCGTCCGCCTGCGTCACGGCGCTGTCCTCCCTGGCGCCGACGGCCGGGGCCAAGAAGCCCGAGACGATCTTCCATGTCTCCGTCGAGTTCGCCAAGAGCCGCGCGATATTGGTCCGCGAGATGGCCCTCAACATGACGACGCCCTCGGCGAAGAGATCCCCGAATCCGTCCGGCGCTTCCGGATCCCCGCCGTCGAGCGTCGACGACTGCCTCGAGCTGCTCGACGCCACCCTCGAGCAGCTCGACGACGTGCTCCACCGGGGGAAGAAATCGAGCTTCGACGACGTCCATACGTGGGTCAGCTCCGCGCTGACGAACCAGGTGACGTGCACGGAGAGCCTCGAGACCGTTCCGGTCAGCGGCGCCCACGCCCTCGCCGCGCGCGTGCAGGTCCTGTCGGAGCACGTCAGCAACTCGCTGGCGCTGCACAAGATGGTGAAGGGCGAGAGCGGCGGCGAAGTGGAGGCGGCGAGGATCATCGCCGTCGGGGGCCGGAAGTTGCTGTCGGACGACGTCCGCTTTCCGGCGTGGCTGTCGGCGGCGACGAGGAGGCTGCTGGAGGCGTCGCCGGAGGAGATCAAGGCGGACGCGGTGGTGGCGCAGGACGGCAGCGGGACGCACACCACGATCAGCGAGGCGATCGCCTACGTCTCCCTGGCGTCGAGCGACGGCGGGACGAAGGTGATACACGTGAAGGCGGGGACGTACAAGGAGAACGTCAACGTGCCGTTGAAGCAGAAGTACGTCACCCTGATGGGCGACGGGAAGGGCAAGTCGATCATTGTGGGCAGCAGGAACGTCTACGATGGATACAGCACGTTCAACTCCGCCACCGTTGGTAGGTCAACCTTCTATATATAATCAACGCTATAAATATTGTTGGATTCGACATAGGGGAAAAAAGAGTTCACGGTGTTGCGTTGTTCCAGTCGCCAGAGGAGAAGGCTTCATGGCGAAAGGCCTGACCATCATCAACGACTCCGGCCCAAACAAGCACCAGGCCGTGGCTCTCCGCGTCGACTCCGACAAGTCCGTCATCTACGACTGCTCGATTCAGGGCTACCAGGACACCCTCTACAGCCACTCCGGTCGCCAGTTCTATACCGAGTGCGACATCTACGGCACCGTCGACTTCATCTTCGGCAACTCCGCCGTCGTTCTGCAGAACTGCAACATTCAGCTCCGGAAGCCGGCCAGAGGCCAGATGAACAGCGTCACGGCCCAGGGCCGCCCCGATCCCAACCAGGACACGGGCATCTCGATCCAGAAGTGCAAGATCCGAGGCTCGCCGGAGCTGACCGGCACGCCGTCGTACCTTGGGCGGCCCTGGCAGAATTACTCCAGGACGGTGGTCATGCAGACAAACATCGACGGCTCGATCGCCCCCGCCGGCTGGGAGCCGTGGTCCGGGAGCTTCGCCCTCAGCACGCTTTTCTACGGGGAGTACAAGAACACCGGGCGGGGGGCGTCCACGTCGGGCCGGGTCGGCTGGGCCGGAGTCCACCCGTCGTTGTCCTCGTCCGAGGCGTCCAAGTTCACCGTGGGCAAGTTCATTGCCGGCGACCGCTGGTTGCCGGACACCGGCGTCACCTACGATTCGGGGCTCTAAAACGTTTAATTATCTAATCGACTTCATTCGTTCAAGTTACATAATAAATAGTCACTTTGAATGCGTGGCTTTAGGAAGAGTAATTAACTTTATGTAGCATTTGTTCACTTTTAAGCTATATATATTAGTTTTACAGGCTCAGATCAGATAACTAAACATGTTACTTGTCTACCAAATCTCTTCTACCAATTCTTTTCTCTCGTACAAAACTAACAGCGTCAACATTATGATGTGATCTGATTGATCAAAAGGGATCATCAATTGGCACGGACTTGACTCCAAGTTAGCATCCATCGTAGACATGGAAATTAAACTTTATTTCTCTACACAGAAACCAAGCTTCAGAGAGATGATCACCACATGAACATGTGTTAATGTGCTGCAAGGAAAAGTAAGCCCCCAGCTGCTTTGCTTGGATCAGTTCTACATAAAGTTTGAATTAATCGTAAAATCCAGATCTTTGCTGATGTCCTGGGCATAGTGATGGCCAAGCTTGGTTGCTTGAAGGAAGCTTGGGAGAAGAAGCTCTCTCTGCCTGTAGAAATTTATGAGAAAGCCTAATTAGAGCCTCAATAATCAAGTAAGCTTTTATAAAAAGATAACTGATGTACCTCTGATGGTGTCCTTCTTGCTCTGGTGTGTGTCTACTGTATCTGGGACCTTCATCAAGTCCCTCACAAATTATCTCTCCCTTCTCATCTTTGTAGCAGATTATTCCCATGGATTTGTCTTCATAAACCTGATTTTTAACAAAATCGATGAACGCATGTCTCTTTGTTTCAATAGTCAACAGAATACCAAAGAAGAAATTGCACAGTTAAGAAAGGAGATAGAGATACCTGGTTCTTTATGGAAATTTTAGCTGAAGGAATTGATGGTTTAGGTGATGATGTTTGGCTGTTGTGAAGCATGGAAACTTTGATCACTTCCTTCTTGCTCTGATTTCTTGGAAAACCAATGGCAATGTTAGGAGCTGATAGGGTTCTCAGTGCCATGGAAAAGAAGGAGAAAGAAGACGACAGATTACATAACTTGGTTCTACGAGGAGGAGGAGGAGGAGGAGGAGGAGGAAGAAGAAGAAGAAGAAGAAGAAGAAGAAGACAGACCACAAAACTAGGTTTTGTTGAAATTTACCACCTTTTTTAACATATTTAAGGGGGAGACTTAAAACAACCAATTGGTTGGGCCATGGAGATCCTTTTTTCATTGATGGTTATACACTCCAACAAGCAATGACACAACCAAGTGGGTCAGACTATGAATGTTTATTAGTTAAAAGAATTTATCTATGAATAAAAGCGTCAGCCGAAGCCATTACATTACACCTTCCAACAAACCCACCAAGAAGAGTTGTTCGTCTCAATCTGTCTCTCTCAGTTGCTCCTAATTAATTAAGAAGCAAAGCATGGAACAATGTGTCACACAATGTCCACTTAATGTCATCAACAAGTTGTACCCAATCTACCACCTCTTGTTATTTTTAATATTATCTCTTTATTATTATAATTCAATCCACCTTATTGTAATAATATACTGTAGGTATTCCATTTGATCAGCAGCTTTGTTTTAGAATGAAGAAGATCTGAATCTAGAATCGGAAACTAGGAAATAGTCAGTATCTTAAGCATCCAGGAAAACCAGGTCTGCTGTTGGATTTGCTACTCCGTAGATCTTCCTTTGAAGATTCCAGTAATAATGTTTTCCAGGGTGCTTTTATTGCGAGCCCATCGATTTTTGTTCATCACATGTGGCGTGCAGCAATCTTTTTCTTATAAAGTAAAGAATCATAACGATCAGAATTGGACATTGCGATGAAAGACAGTTGAATTTGTAAGAACAGATAATTTATCTTTTGTCTGGAAGCATGAACAATTATTTTGAGAAACAGAAACAGAGGATCCATCTCATTCAGATTCCTGGGGTATTTTCCAAGCATGAATAGTTGCTGCATGATTAATGTAATGAACGAAACTGCAGCCAGTTTTTTTAATAAAACAATTAGAACACCCCAAGCTGTTAAGCTATAAATGTGAGTCAAATCATGCTACTGGTGACAGTTGAATTTGTAAGAACAGATAATTTATCTTTTGTCTGGAAGCATGGACAATTATTTTGAGAAACAGAAACAAGAGGATCCATCTCATTCAGATTCCTGGGGTATTTTCCAAGCATGAATAGTTGCTGCATGATTGACGTAATGAACGAAACTGCAGCCAGTTTTTTTAATAAAACAATTAGAACACCCCCAAGCTGTTAAGCTATAAATGTGAGTCAAATCATGCTACTGGTGTTGGTGGAGAAGCAGCAAATCATTTGACATTTTAAGTAAAGAAAACAGAGGATAAGGAATCACATCGGCACATGGCACACTTCATCGGCACAAGAAACGCTCACTTTCACATGGACTAATCTCAAATCTATGATGTTAAAAGGTACCCTGAGACGGATAATATTAGTTTTCAAGATGTTTTTCTAAAACAAAAAAATCTCAAAAGGTTCTTTTCATGATTTTGGGAAACATTGAAACAAAACAAATGTACCTTCTTTCTTTATTTACCTGGAAGAAGGAAGAAGGAAGAAGGAAGAAGGAAGAAGAAAATATTTAACTGTAGACCTATCTACATCTTCTACTTTCTTTTAAAAAAGAAACTCTATAGCATAAACACTATTACTACTACTAAGTACAAGTTTGCTCTAACCAAACTATTCACTCTCAGCAAAATCAATGTACTTCAGTTTTCAATAGGCTCCTGAGCTGTCTCTTTTTTCAGAACATTGCCATGGTAGGCATTTGGTCCATCTGCGCAACTTCTCTCTGGACACTCTTGACTACCACCAGCCTTCCTCCACTCGGATGATACGGCCGCTGAGGAGCCTTTCTGATTCGAGATCGCAGACGCAAGAGCAGTTGGCATGAGGCAGAGGCCTTTGTTTTGAAGGTATTGCATAGCGGACGTGACATTGGTTTCCATCAGCTTCACTACCTCCTGCTCAAATTCTACTAAGTTGTCCTCTGACTCGGAAAGATCTGCTCCTGATGCGGAGTGTAGACTGCCAGAGCGCTGCGGAGATACGATTAAAGAACACGGAGGGTTCAAATAAAGAAGCTAACTTTTCCAAAGTACAAAAAGCCAGCAAAAACTAAATGTTATGTCACAAAGTAAAGGGAAGAAGAAAACACCTCAGCTTGAGTATCTGTTAGTAGAGGAACAACAGCGCCAGTTGCACCTAACCGGCTCATACTTAGAACCTTGAATTGACATTTAAGACAAGATATCATAAATAAAGACAAATTTTAGTTAGTTATTAATTAATATGGTTGATCTTCACAGAGAAGAGAAACCTTGACTTGCAGTTGCAGGAATTTGACATAGTCAATGATTTCATCCAGCATTGAGGCTTTATCAGTCTGCACAAAATGGTACAAGTTTCAGCCGCAAGTGTTTGCTGATGCTAAAAATAAATTTACATTTATTTTTACATAACAAAGGATTTGAAGGAATGGATATTAAACAAGATTGATTGATGGAGGAAATAGAGAAAAAAGCACCTTATTAGAATTTGGGACAAGTTCCTGTAAGTTCTTCATCCTTTCTGAAATTCTTTCTCTTCGAAGCTGTAATTAATATTTGACACATGAATTTCAGACTTCTAGTGTCTAGAGAACTGTGTTGTTCAATAAAAAAGCAAAAACCAATAATTTGGGACGTGATGTTACTGTCAATAGAGCAATGGCTCTTAGGTAAAGCAAATCTCTTAAATGACCAAAATGTATTGCACATCACGATAGGAAAAAAGATCACATACTCGTTCTGCAATACTATGAGGATCAGTTGCCTGACCACGTCGTGCTCTAACACGCTGCTTGGCAGCTCCGTTGGAACTGTTGGTGTTAGGATTAACTGGTTGAGCTTGAGAGGTTGAGATCTGACGTCCAATACCATCACAGAGAGTATCAGAGAGGGAAGCATGACTCGGAGATGATGAAAAACTAGAACGAAGGAATAATACCTGTTGAGAACTGTGAATTCCTGCCATTCTATTTGATACTGTTTCTCCCGTAGGAAAAGATGATGGATGAAGATTATGCAGTCCATTTTCCTCCTGCAATTTTGCATGCACATTTATTTCACAATAAGTGATAACAAAACCAACTTAATGAATCGATTAAGTATACCTTTCGAGGATACAAATTTCCACCTTTCGGGTTGATTTGTTGCCCCAGAGCGAAAGAAGATTGAAGTGGATCATGAAGCTTGTTGGTACCCTGCAGAATTGTTCCAGTATAGAAGGGTCAGATATTAGCAGACATCACTAGAGGACGCAACTATATCATTAGAGAACCTACATTAGGATATATGCATGTGGACAAACCGTTCCCATGTGTAAATTTTCCATTCTCAAAACAAGTCATCAAAGCATGTTCATCGCTTCCCACTCCATGAAATCTAGTATCTTGTAAATTCCCTTGTCCTAATAAAGAAGTAGCAACAGCATACGATGGAGGCCATAAAGTTGAATCTGCAAGTGGCTGTTGAAAACCTGGCAATTCACAAATGTTGCTCTCCATGGAATTAGAAATAGCCAGTCCACTGTGAGGCAATGCGACTTCAAGTGATTCAATTACTGAGTTGTGACCAGCGTTGATGTGGAAAGATTGATCGTGAATCCCACTATTTATTTGAGATGCAAATGAATTGTCCTGAAATGACCTTTGGCTACGATGCTTGTCGATATCATATGTCAAATTTCTACCTGTGAAGATTGAGGGGGCTCCATTATGCACATGAAATTCATCATCAGTAGCAATCCCAATAAGATGATTAGAGGATCCCACAGGTGATGGTGGACTCCTTTTGGCTTCTCCATATGTCTCGAGTGAACTAGGAACCAAATTAGTTGCTTGGGTTGCAACTGCCCCATTCCAAGAGGACCTTGCATTATTTGGCCATGCTGGTGGTGATGGGAAGGGATTGATGAAGTCCTCCATTATGACCACTTTATCTGAATGCTCCACGACCTATGTATAATATATAATTACAAAACATTAGAGAGGCAGGTTTTAACCCGTCATTTCAAAGGAAATTAGAATATCATTGTTCTGCCACCACGCACCTAGCCACTATTCATTGGCTCTAATCTACGGAAAATAAGACAAACAATGAACGTAACATGTCAAATTAATTGCTCGATGCTCACTTGATAATGCAGGCAATTTTCATAGTTTATATGAAAATTGTAACCCTGTGAAAAATATCTCTGACACGACAACAGATTTCAAGTAACAAGGTTATGTTAGAGATTTTCAACAGAACAGGAAATATCAGGTTCAGACAATTAGGAAATATAATATGTTCAGAGTCTACTTTAAGGCCTTGTTTGACATGGGTTGGAATCTATTCCAACCCCTAATAATTGGTGCTGGAATGGATTCCAACTCCACATTACCCCACACTAAACAAGGTCTAAGATAATTGTATAAACTAATCTTTTAATTTATGATCAAATGAGCTCCTCGCTAGCTTTAAATGGTTAACTAAGAAATCTAAAGATGCTACAAAGAGCACCCGCCAGTAATGTGACAACATCATAGCGCTTACCAATAATCCAAAGCTTTACCTATGTGATCAACAGGGTTATAAATACATCTGATTCGAATGTTTTTTAAAAAAACATCTCAAATTTGAACAGTTACTCGTTGACTTGTGTAACTAAAGTTTCAACTATTTGTGTGGGATGAGTAAGGCTGCCAAACCTAATCTAGCGAAATCAAGATACAGTTGGTAGGACTAGTAGATACTCAAATTTAAGTAGACAATCCTTAAATTGATCGTGATCTCTCGCTCTAGTTCCTAACGTTCCTAATATTTCTTTCAGTAAGAAACAGAGACTACAGTTGTTCATTCGGTGGGTCTCCCTTCTCTTTTGTGGGCTTGCATATTCTATATGCAAGTGATGTTAACAAATAGACAAAACAGCATCAGCTTAGTCCACATTACTTGATTAGTTGAGAATAGAAAAAAAAATGCGTTTTAATGCTGCAAACCTAAATTGGGGAATAAACTCTAGAGAGAAAAAGTCCAAATAAAAAATTGCAAAAAAATGTTACTCCAATTTATTATATTTGTTAACACGATAATAAGGAATAACTATTGGCCACAATAACCAGAGAAAGAGAATTCCACGAATTACAAAGAAAGAAGAAGACCTAACAAGCTCAAACCTGGCACACTATTGAATTGAAGACAGACAAACAATATGAACTACGCACAATTAACACACGAAAGTGAAAAAACCGATCGACCAATACAAACTAATCATAAAGAAATGCCTAACGGACGAGAACGTTGAGATAGCGAACTGATAAACCCCGACCGAGATCGGAAAGCTCGAACAACACAAAAAATGCAAAATTCGTCGCCAACTAGGGGGAATAAAAATGACGCTCGAAAGGCGCAGGAGAAAGCAAACCCATGAACGGAACGAAGCGACCGTGGCGGCATGCACGGTCGAAGGACAATAAAAACACTCGATGCGAGCACGAAAACCGAAGCAAATTGAGTGGAAAAGAACTCACCAGAAGACCTCGAACTCGCTCCGGAGTTGGTATGTGGGTTGCACCGGGAGGGGGCAGGTGCGACTTCGGCGGAGGAGAGACAGGAAGAAGAAGAAGACGCCGACGCGGGGGCTGGATCGGGTGGGGGAGGAGGGGGTAGCAGGGGGTAGCAGGGAGGAGAAAGGGCCAGGCGGTGGTGGGGAAGAAAGCCAAGCGAGTGAGTTAGAGGCAGCTCCGGAGCAGGAGGAGAAGAAGACAACGGAAGGAGAGAGAGAGAGACGGCGAGAGGTGAAAACTGTTGCCAGCTTTCTGCGCGGAGAACGTGTGCGCTCCGAGAGAGGGAGAGCCTCCCACACGTTACTTCCTTATATATATAAATATATAAACGAATCCTATTCCCTTCCTATTTATTCATGTCTTATTTTTTTCTTCTTAAAAATAATATAAATTAACACTAGGAATAAATCCACCCAAATAAAACTAAGCACAATATATATATATATTTTTGAAAAAGGCTCGACGAGATGCGAAAACAATTTTTTAAATATTTTTCTAAAAAAAAGGAAGAGTTATATATATATATATATAGATATAGTGCGAGCTTGTTGAGGAAGAAACGGGTACGTGGCAGCTCCCGATAGGGGGCCGGATTTGGTTTACCGGGTCGGAGTTGTGGGCCGGTAATTAGGAGGTGAAGCGGGGGGTTGGAGTTGGGCGATTGCGGAGGGCGTGGGCTTCATTTTGGTCGGTCGTGCTCGCGGACTGCACGGAGAGATTTGGGGATCGCCGTTCAAATCAAATGATTTGATGAACAGGTTTTTAATCCCGTTCAAATTGGAATGCGGTACATGAACCTAAGATTACAATTGACCCAATTACATGTATAGAATTATTATATTAAGCAAATCAGAGCTTAATTTTCACCGAACACCTTTCGAAGAATTTTTTATAAAAAAACAAAAGATAAAATAATAAAAGTGGGGTAGGTTGTCATCTTTAATGCGTTTCTAAATTGCAAGATATTTTTTTGGAAAGAGAAGACCTGCTGCTGCCACTGGCCAAGTTGCTATACACAAATAAACAAGAGGACAAGCTCCTTAATTACTCCTTCGCAATCGCTTCACACTTCCTCCTCTCTTATAACAGAAAAATAAATATAAATTCAATCGGCATAATTAAAGCTACAATTATATCACGCGATGGGACTAAAAAAATATTTTTAGGCGGATCATGCCGCGTAAGCAAGCAAAGGGAATGTGCTTCGCTCGTGACATGCGGAAGCTACTGGAAACGTCAGCTAAAAATATCCAAAGAATGCGACCCCATTTTATCTTTATCTATATTATTCACCGATAACATAATTACATTTTAATATTAATTAAAAATAATTATGTATATATTTAAAAAAATTGGAAGAAATTAGAGGTCAGGTGGGTAGTGGTTAAAAAAATAATAATTTTACAGTCCAAATGTATTAGGAAATTATTAAGTATAATTTTAATTCTCACCAACTCACTTGCTTCGCTCCACCTCAATACAATTTTAATTTCCCTTGTTTTTGCCACCAGGTTCCAACTATTTTACTCATGCATTATATAAACCCCCAACCTTTTCTCCCACGCCTTTGGTATCTACTGTTCTCAAAAAAAAGGATTTCTTTTTTGTGTGTAGCCGAGGGAGAGAGGAAAGATTGGAAGAGTTTTAGGGGAGGGGGCTGGAGCATTTGACGATCGAGGATGTGTGGGGGAGCGATCATCTCCGACTACATTCCGGAGGCGCAGCGCGTCACCGCCGACTGCCTGTGGCCGGATCTGAAGAAGGGCGGCGCCGCCGGTAGGGGGAGGAAGAAGAATAGCTCCGGGCGGCGCCGGATCGTGGAGGATGACTTCGAGGCTGATTTCGAGGCCGACTTCGAGGAGTTTGATGAGGACCTGATGGACTCTGACTTGGAGGACGAGGTCAAAGTTGTCGACCGTATGCCCCTTGCTTTCGTTTCGAAAGGCATGCTTGCTGCAGGTAAAGATTGGATCTCGATTGTGTTCGTCTGAAGAAATTAGATGTACAGACTCCACCTTCATGAAAGATTACTTCCTTTTCTCTTACTGTTATCGCTGGAATATGATATGCTCCTTCCAGATTTATTTTTTCCTAATTGGAAGTTACTTTGTGAAAATTTACAAGAGCCTGGCACACCTCTGCTTACTATTTATTGAGACTTAATTCTACTCATTTTTGGAGCATTTTTTTCCATCATCACCAAGATCCGATTTTTTTCACCTCCTTGTTTAGGATCAGGTGTACTGGGACATTTCTAACAGCTAAGAATTCGTTCGCCTAAATGATAATTTCGACCCTTTTATTTGGGGATCAACTAGTTGTTTTTCTTACTCTTGACCTCCTACAATTTCACCATCCGCACGGATACATGGTGTCTGAATTTACATCTCAATATCGTTGTAGTAAACGTTCCTTTTGTTCTTCTGACAATCAGTAGAATTTTTTTCCCTCTCGAGTGATCAATAGAGATAGGTTAAGGTTCTTCCTAATTTTGCATTTGATTTCTGATACAGTTTCTAGCGAAGTACACTTTGGGGGAAAGCTTCTTTCTTGTTTGAATTCAAAAAGAATGTATCGTTGATTTGTTGGGAGATTGTTGGGATTGCTCATCTTTCTATCCTTTCATTTCATGCTTCTTTATTATTTGTCCTCAGGTGCCTATTGTACCTCTTTGCAGTAGTTTCTTTTAGATGTTTTCATCCTTCATGCCACATCGTATCTACCAGAACATTTCTTTTGTTCAGTCAGCTTTTTCTGTCATTTTGCTGCTGGAAGTAGATGATACTCGTATGGTGTTTTTAAGCTGCTTTTAGATGTTTTGCGCTCAATTCAACAATTGGGCACACTGAATTAATAGACAATAGGGTCATTTGATTTAGAATGTAATATTCCATGATTATTTTCATGGACAAAAAGATCGTCACGGCTTCTATAACAACAGTTCGTATTTAAGTCAGTCTATTATGAACTCTAAAGTGCAGCTTTCTTTATCTGAAATAAATAAGTTTCGTGTGCCTGTAAGACATGCAGCTTGCATGTTTATTGGATTTCATGCATCTTTCAAAGAAATAAATGTAGAATGAAGATGTGGTTGTCTGTTCCTAACTCTTAATTGAGCATGTCTTTCTTCAACTTGGATGCTTTATGATGTTCTACAACACTGTCCATCGCATTTAACATCATATGATCCTCAAGAGCCCAGTAGATTATGGTACCCAGGTTACTCTATCGCCCTTGTAATGTCCCATCGTGTACCAGATCCTAGTAGATTCTGGTACCTAGGTTACTCTATCACTTATAATGTCCCACTGTGTATCGAAATGGTCGGGATCATTATATAGATAAAAGTCATCTGACTAATTTCTACCTTCATTCTTCTACTCTGCAGCAAATGGACAAATGAATCTGAAACCTGCAGAATTCAATGGATCTGCAGCTAAGACTACCAAAAGGAAGAGAAAAAATCAATACAGGGGAATCCGGCAGCGTCCTTGGGGAAAATGGGCAGCTGAAATTAGAGATCCCCGCAAGGGAGTCCGTGTCTGGCTTGGAACATTCAATACGGCCGAAGATGCTGCGAGAGCCTACGATGTCGAGGCCCGTCGTATCCGTGGCAAGAAAGCTAAGGTGAACTTCCCTGATGAAGCACCACCAACGGTTCAAAAACGTCTGCCAAAACTAAATGCAGGAAAAGCAGCCAAACTAAACCCACCTGCCAGTCTCAACTTGAACCAAATTGTTAATTACCAGGATAAACCACCCCAGGATTTCTACTCGGGTTTTGATTTCATTGAGGATAAGGAACCCATCAAGAAATCCATAAAGATGATGAGTTACTTCCCCGGGCCTAAACAGTCTCCACCTGCTGCCGAAGCTGCGCTTGCTTTGTTCTCTGATCAGGGAAGCAACACTTTAGATTGCTTCGAGTATGGATGGGAAAATGAGGTTAAGACTCCCGAGTCAGTTCTTGCTCCAACCATGACTGAAGCTGAAGGAGCCCCGTACCTCGAAAGTGCTCCATTGAAGAAACTGAAAAATAATTCTGGAGAAGCTGTGCCTTCGGAGAACTCTGATGATATGTCTGCCTTTGAAAATTACCTGAAATTGCTGCAAGAACCTTATCTGGAGAGCAGCTCAGGTGAATCTATTGGGAATCTTGTTGATACTGATGCTACTGAGGATATGAATGATATGGACCTCTGGAGCTTCGATGACCTGCTGCAGATGACGGGCAATGGCACAGAGGACCTTCAAATTCTGTAGATACAATGCAAGTGTAAGCATTCTACTTCTACCTCCTTGAGCTATTTATGCTTGCGTGCATCAATTTTTTTCCTCTCTTCAAAGCAGCTGCCTCTCTTTTTCATTTTTGTCCCAGGAACCAGTGACGAGGGAAGAAATGGAGAACCAGCTGTGCCAAACTATATGTTCACTGGTCGAAGCTTTGGATTATGTCACAATGCTAGAACAAAATATCTGGACTGTGTTACATTCTTACGCAAGTTCCTCAAGAACTCTACCTAGGTCTTTGTTAAGTTGGTGACTATGTCAAGAACTGGCAAATAGAACCGCTTTGACATTGTAATCGATTATCTGACAGATGCTTGAACGTGATGAAACTTGTGGTTATGCAACTATGTCTCGTATATCTTCGACTCCTCTTGTTAATTATGATCCTTGATTGGGCTTTGTTACTTCAGGTTTCAAGTTTTCTCCTTGCATAACTTGACTATTAAACCTGGAATCATCGTATAGATGAGTATCCTTAAGATTATGTTCTCTTCTTGAAATATTTGGCCACCTCCTATAATTTCAGTATCTACTTTCCTCTTTAACATCTATGTATATAGACTTTTCAGCTTGTGTGCTGCTGAGGTAGAAAGTCGTTGAATTTTGTTGACCCCACCGTTTGTTTTGACTCTATTAGCGAATCAAAACGTGCTTTATTCCTTTTCATGTGTCTACTTTCGTCCTTCTACACGTGCTTTAAGATTTATCAAAACCTTAGTTTAGCTCTTGGCTTTGACTCTTTCAGAGAAATGAGCAGCATACCGCGGGTATCTCTATGGAGCTCTCAACTGTATTTAAAAAGATTAAATTCAATCGAATCTTAAATTAAAAGAATTTAGTTGATCTTTGACCCATTTTGAGTTTTGAACAAAAACGTTTTTTTTCATGTTTTAATTACCTTTTAAGTAATAAAGAATTCTATGCACACCCCAATCAGCTGAAAATATTAGAAAAATTAGAAGGGAGGAGAAATTTCATTGCAGAGTCAACTTTTTACAGGTAAAACAACAGTCACACTTTCAACGACTACATCATATCCGAGCTCAAGCCACTTCAACCTGCACCGTCTTCTTCTTAGGCTCCGGCGGCGGCGTCTTCCCCACGACGACGGTGAGCACGCCATTCTCGCACTTGGCCGAGATCGCCGACGAGTCCGCGTCCTCCGGCAGCCGGAACTTCCTCACGAACTTGGCCGTCGCTCTCCGCTCCAGCCTCAGGTACCGGCATCCTTCCTCCTCAGCGTCGTCCCTCTTCCTTTTCCAGCCACCCTTCATCACGAGTATCTTCTCGTCTTCCAGCGACACCTGCACGCGCAGCCGAACGCGTCAGCAAGAGCAACCTGGTGAAATCAAACGGCAGGGAACAAGGAGGAGGATAAAGGACAAGAGGGGAGAGACCAACCTGGACGTCGGACTTAGACAGGCCGGGGACGTCAAGAACGAAGATGTACTCCTTGGCGTACTCGAGGATGTCGACCGGAACGCTCCCGAGGCCGCGCTCCTCCCCGCCGCGGCCACCGGACTCGCCGCGCTCGTGGTGGTCGTGCGGCCGTCCGGGCGGGGAGAACGCGGAGAGCTTCTCCAGCGTCTCCGGTAGGTGGAGCAGGTGGTGCACCGCCGAGTCGAAGAAGGCCGGATCGACGGCGAGGCTCATCGCTGGGTCAGGGGATCGAAACGAGTCGTGAGTACCGAGTCGGGCGAGTTCTTGCAGTGCGGCATGGGAGAGCGCGGAGCGCATATAAGGTGAGAAGAGGAAGGTTCCAGCGAGCGTGACGTGTCGAGTCTGCTGGATGATCCAGAAGGATCTGGAGTTTACCGAGCTTATCGGGTCGGGCGTCTTATGGGCCTCGATCCGCTTCTGGAAGAACCTCGAAGTCGAAGGTATTTTTTACTCTTCCTTGGGCTCTGTTCTTCGATCAGTACATAAAGGCCTGAAACTTTAAGAACCATGTCCTTGAGCACATGCTCTGGATTCTCCTGATCTGTAATCCCTACTTGCCAACATGCGTATTAATTCTACTGTACTACTTTACTCATTACCACGTACGTATATAACTCTCTTGATGAAAATAATGACAAGACGTCTTAAAGATTCTAATTGTATGATTAGGTAAGCTGAGGGGTTGGAAGTATCGAATCAAAATTCCCCCACTTCCCCCTCTGCACTGCACCACTTTGCCCAACAAAAAACAAAAAAGATGTTAGGTTGAGAGAGGAATCCGGCTAATACTGTTACTCCTTTTAATCACCTCAAAGTTCGGTGAGCGATGGCATGTCTGCGTTTTTTAAGGTCGATTACTCCACCTAATTAAAGTTGTCCGTTCGTGCGCTTGTTTTTGGTTAAGTCTTCCAGGTATTGATTCATTTTATACACCTTTGTCCGCTCGGCTTCATCTGCTTCGCCACCTTCCGATGAATTGACGCATAAAGATTTAGGGTTCGTATGGAGACGAAGACGGGTGAGTGGAATTTTGTCGCTGTTGGCTTTTGCTGCCATGTCCATCCACATGCCGCTCAATTAATTCCCAAATTTTTGAAACATGGGATGTCACCTCCGTCATCCACGTTATAATTAACTCCTCCTCCTCCCCCCACCACAACTTGCAAGTCCTCTCCCCCTTCTCAATTCTCACCCGTCGTCCTCCCATGCCGGCCGATGGTCATAACTCTCAACCCCCCGGAACGGGGGGGCCCCTTCACCTGCCCTCTGCACGGGCCCCCTTCTTCCTCGGCCTCTTTAAATCCTCCCACTGCCCCCTCCCCCTGTTGGACGTCCACACACACACACCCCCCCTCGAGCTCCATCAATGGCGAAGCTCGGCGGCAGGCTCAGGTGCATCATGAGGCGCTGGCATTCCTCCAGCAGGATCACGCGAGCCTCCGCCGGCGCGGCCACCAGCGGCTCGACGGCGCAGGAGGAGGAAGCGGCGGCGGCGGCGGCGGGGGTGTGGCCGCAGAGTCACTCGGCGTCGTTCCACTGCGGCGACGTGATCCCGCCCGGCCTTCACCCCGTCTACGTCGGCAGGTCACGCCGGCGGTACCTCGTCAGCACCGAGCTCGTCGGCCACCCGCTCTTCCGCGTCCTGGTCGAGAGGACCGGCAGCGGGGACGGCGGCACGACGGTGGTGGGCTGTGAGGTGGTGCTGTTCGAGCACTTGCTGTGGATGCTGGAGAACGCCGACGATCCCAAACCCGAGTCGTTGGACGAGTTGGTGTACTACTACTCCTAATTAATTTAAAATAATAAATAAGCCACAGAGCATTGTGTACTATATATATATGTATGGGTCGATTTCTTCTAGTACCTCAATCTATTTATATAGCATGTATTGCTTAATTAATCGAAGCTTAGCTTGGCGTTCCTCCGATCTGTTTTAAACTTCGTGCTGACGGCTGATGTCCCAAAAGTTCGACACTGTAGACGTTTTTAATCTGCGCACGGATGCCTCTGCATAAAATTAAAAAAGAGGAAACGCGCGCGGAGTTGCACTGATCACGGGGGCGGGGCGGGCATTGATTAATTATTGGATTAGTTAAACGGAAGGAGGTGGTTCCACTTCCTTCCCATGATTAAAAGTGAACGATGATGACAGAATCGCAATGTATGTGAAATCAATCAATCGATCAATCAATCATGGATTATAATTTGTCGTGGTCGATGATGGAGGGCGCCGCTGGGTGTTTTAATTAAATGAAATCAGCAGTGCATGTGCATGTGGTCGATCTCGTAAGCTAGCGGAGAACTCGCACTGTCTGCCTGCCCCCGTTGGCTTTTACTACTCCTCGCTCTCCATCTCCTTTGCCGTCTTTTTTATATATATACATTTCAAAATTAATGCTGAATATGAATTGGGAAATGGGAAGGAGATACGGGTGCCGGCGGACGTGCATGCAGATCGACGTGCGGCTGCAAGGATAGCACATGCTGTGGGGGCTATGCATTATAAATTTATCGCTGACGTTGGCACGCACAACCCCAGCACTGAACACTGCATGCACGATGTATTCATATCTCGGGTGAATTTTATCCAGTAATATTCCAAATAAATACTAGTTAATGTTTTCTACTCTCTTTTTTCCCTTCATTTGTTTATAACTTTAAAATAAATATAAAAAGTATAAAATCAGTACAATTTATTTATTGTTATAATAATAGCATGGTCTAACATTTATACCACCATTGTGTGTGTGTATATCTATATATATTGGAGGGGTCTTGTCCTATCGAAAATATGTTGGATCCAGTACCGGATGTTGGGAATAATTATATTCATACATGCTGTATAATTTATTAAATATACTTATACTCCATTTAAAATTTTAAAATAAACTTTTATACTCTGCAGCTTTTATTATCATTTTTTTACATAGAAACCATCCATGCGCCCGTGCTAAATATATTATCATGATTTTTTTATTAGCATCTAGAAATCTGAATAATTAATAAAGAAAGGAGACAGGACCATGCAGTTAAATTTAAAATATTCGGGAAATTAAAAAAAGGAATTTAAATTATTTGTAGCATCCCACCGAATTGACGGATCACATGAGATTAATGTGCAATGGGATATGTTTGGATTAATTTAATTATCCTTAATTATATATACGAGAGGCATGAGCTTATCTACGTGCAACGATAATACAAACAGAAGAAGCAGTTGATGATGCTCGAGATTGCTACAACAATATATCGAGAGATGGAGAGCGGATGGCGCTGAGTTTGGCGGAGAGCTGGGACAAGAAGGAGAGTCGCTCGCCGGTGCGAACGACGCTGCGTTCATCGCCGACGAGCTGAAGAGCATCGTCTCCTTCCTCAAAGTCGCTTCTTAAGAGAACGTCCACGACGAGCAAATCAAGACCTGGGTCGAGCAAGTCAACGAGATGACCTACGATGCCGAGGTCGCCATCGACGCCTTCGTGCTTCATTCGCAGCCGCGGCTCCTCCTCCGTTCTCTACAAGCTTTGTGACCTACCGTCGACTCTCGATCCTTGCCATGGCATCGCCACCGACCTCCAAAAGATCAAGCTCCGGGCACGCGACGTCAGCGAGAGGCACGCTCGTCACTACCTCCCCACGCTGCTGCTGCTTCGACGACAACTGCCGCCGGCGTCTCCGCCTCTTTGCTTCTGACCATCGGAGAGAATCTCCGGGCGAGCTACAATTCCTGCTCAAATGAAGACGCCACGCCGTCCGACGACAACGATCGTCGACGTCGCTCCTCTCTCTTTGACGAAGAAGCTCAGCAGCTGATGGACGCCGAAGGCCGCCCTGTGCTCGTGGTGCTCTCTCTCCCTCTCTCTTCGGCTTCCCTGGTTTGGGAAAGACGACTCAGGCCGGGCACATCTACCGAAGCCGTCAAGTCACCGGCGGCCAAGTCCCAGCCCGTGCTTGGATTTCGGTGTCACGACACCAAGACGCTGCTCGAGGGCGTGACGAGGGAACTCTCCATCAGTGATCAGGACTTTTGCACCGCCCTGGGGGATCCTCATCTCCGAATCGATAACATGGGAGCGGCTGCTTGGGTGGACGTCATCAAGCTGTTTCTCTTGACCTTCTTATCTCGGAGGAATTCCTCCTGCATCGACGGGCTCCCCGAATCGATCGATCGGACACCGAGGAGCTTGTGGGGGCTGAAGAATTTGAGCGAGAGGTCGACTCGCACTCGTATGTGCTGCGGGAGATCGGATGGTATTTTCGAAGGGCCGATGAGCCCTAAATTATATTATCTTGGAATGCATTCATGGCGAAGGATGACATTGCTGAATCAGGCTCACTTTCTTGAGCCTTTCCGTAAATAACTCTTAACTGATAACCTATTTTATTAAGGTGGGATCTCGGCGCATTGAGCTCCCTGCGATGGAACTTTCTGGAGAGCCGCCACGGATACTCCCAGAAACGCATCTCAACCGTCTGTTCGTGTACTAGCCCCTCATCTGACGGTGAGAAGACCCTTGAGATCGGTCAGAGATAAGGGCGGGAGTGAGGTTACCGCGCCGAGATGTGTGCTTCATCTTGCCAAGCTTCTCATGAAGAGTTTGAGAAGAGGACGGATCGAGCGCGGGGGGGGACGTCCTTCGTCCCTTCTGGAGCTTTCGTGTGGAGTTCGTGGGCGTGATTGGGAGGTTCTCGAGGTCCACAGTGGCTTTCCCGGCTCTTAGCTCTCGCGTAGGGGGGGACGATGATGGTGCAGCGGTGCTAATTGTTGGATTTATGCCCTCGTCCTGCTTCGGTTTAAGTGTGCTGCAGCTGCGGCTGGGGCGGAGGCTGGAGGTCTTTTGATCGAGGTCCGGTGGCAGCAGCGGTGCAGACAGAATGGCTGGAGAGGACAAGAGGAGCGACGATTTCTACGCCGTGCTGGGGCTGGAGAAGGAATGCTCCGAGGCGGAGCTAAGGAATGCGTACAGGAAGCTCGCGTTGGTATGTGCTTGATCGAAAAATCTCTTCTTTCTGCCGTGATCTTTGTTGATCTCCGCTTCTGTAGATTAGAACAGACCAAAAGCTTGGATCTTTAGGAAAAAAATTGCAAATTTTTAAAGAGATTTTTTATGGTTTGCCTCCAACGAATGATGATGGTGTTGGAAACTGATGAAGTCCTTTATTTTCAAAATCTTCACCTTGTTCTTTCGAGCCATGGAATGCATGCTCTTTAGACCTTTTTCAAATCGATCTTTTGACATTTATTACGAATAAAACTTGTCGAAATCGAGATGAAATCGTTGTTTCCCTTAACATCTGTTTCTCGTCTCATTGCTATGCGCGCAAGAAATGGCATCCCGATAGGTGCTCAGCTTCGGGCAACACGAAACACACGGATGAAGCAAAGGAGAAGTTCCAGGAGATCCAAGAAGCCTACTCTGGTTTGTTTCCCTCTCCTCTCCTCGCATCTCCACCCTTCTTTCCCTGCTCTCTAAAGATCAAAAGGTAAGAAAATACGAGCCTAAAAAGAGAGCTCTCTGCTGCATAATTAAGCAAAGTTATGGAAATTTTTAATGCCTTCCTATCATCTCGATGCACAGTTCTATCAGATTCCAACAAGAGATTCCTGTACGACTTTGGAGTCTACGACAAAGAAGATGAGAACGACGAACAAGTAAGTTCTCAGCCTTTCGATTTCTGCAATACCGTTAAATTTTCCTTTATTTCTTCCCAATCACCGGTCTTCCTACAGGGGATGGGAGACTTCATTGGGCAGATGGCGCAAATGATGACACAAGTCAAACCCAGCGTAAGCATCTGGTAGCCGTGCACCTTTTGGATTACCATCGCCCCCCTTTTGACTGATGCGACGGAGTGTGAGCCGTCGACGTGCAGGAAAGCGGCCACGAGAGCTTCGAGGAGCTGCAGCGGCTGTTCGTCGAGCTGTTCCGGGACGATCAGGACGCGAGATTCTGCGACCAAAATCAGTTCTCGTCACCCTCGGCGTCCTCGAGCGCGTCCTCCCCCCTTGCCGGCAGCGGCAGCGGCCACCACAAGGAGGGCGACTTGGCGGTGGACGACACGGGCAAGAGGAAGCTAGGCGAGTTGGATTCAGCCGCCGGCGCGTTCTGCTTCGGGGTGAGTCACCGAGTCCCACCCTTCTGGTTCCCTGATGACCCCGTCGAATCTTGATCGGATAAGTCTGATGAGCTCCCATTACCTTGTCACCGCTGACGTTGTCCACCGTAGAGTCCACATGTGGAGCCCGGCTGACGTGGTACCTTCTTTGTGGGCGCACTGAAGCCGTCCTCTATCTAACCTCAGTTTATCTGCGGGGTTCAAGCGACTCGTACTATAATTTCTCAGCAACTTTTGCATTGGCGTTAGTCTTTACACTTTTAATTGATTTGTCCCATTGTGCATTAATAAATCTGCAATGCCAACCCCATCGAGCAACTTTATTACAGTGGTTTGGTGCGTTGCACCGGAGTCGGCAGCTCATTGGATTAGGACAGCTTTACTATATACAAAAGGCATATAGATGCATTACATTAGAAGACTTGGGAGTTTAATTTCAAGGTGTTTGTTGCAGTCAAATGATGGAGGGCCAACTTCCAAACCGAGAGACAGCTGCAGCAAGAGAAGGAATGGAAGGAAGCAGAAGGCATCATCCAAGCATGACAACCCCTGATGATAATTATGATCCCAGCTCAGAGTTCTAGGATTGCACCAGGTTAATTTCCTACTCAACCTTCTTGGAAATAAATGGCCAGCAGTACTTGCCCGGGAGTTTATATTTATGAGACATTAACAATTCCTTATTCTTAGATTCATGCAATCCTTTTCTTGGTTGTAGTACAACGACTCACTTGAACTCTTTAAAATTCATCTCTGAGTTTGCTGAACTTCACAGTTCGTGAATGATGTAGGAGCTTCCTGTAAAGGGGCTTTTAGCCAAATTCATTGTTTGATATGTCTATCATTATCACATGGACCACATATTGGACAGCATCCCCTTGGTTGGATGAGCTTTGTCTGCACATTTGAGTGGTTCAAGCTTGATATGCCAAAAGCCAGTGACAGTGCCAAACAGATGCATTGCCACTTCAGGCGCTCCCGCATTTTTATCTTAATCAGAGAATCTTCTAGCACATAGCTTGTTGTGTACATGGGATGAAGACCGTGGACAACAACGAACGGTGTTTTATATCTATCAACTCCCTCCAAATCTGCTTTGATAAAATTGTATTGCTCACTGCCCTGGAGGACATCAGTTTTAGTTGAGATGTAGAGGAAAAGCACAACACCAACATCATAATAATAGTACAGGAAGTATGGTACACCACATTCCCCTCCACCATACTTCCTGTATACAGAAAAAAAAGGCCATCCTCCTCGCTCTGGCCTCCTCCTCCTCCTCCCCTCCTTCCACTTCTTCTCGCTCTCCTTCCCACCAATGCTCCTCTGCTATCCCTTGCCCCGCAACTAAACCTCCGCCGCTCTCCCCCCACCCCATCCGATCTCCTCTTTCCCCTCCCCACTACACCCACCACCAGCCGCAGCTTCTTCTTCCCCTCACTCTCCTATGCTTTCCCCCCACCCCATCTCCTCTGCCGCTCTGCTTCCAACATCTCCCCACCCAAGGAACAGAGGAGGCGACCCACCTCCCTCCAGCATCTCTAGGAGGCGGGGCACCGTCGCTCTCGTTTCGTCGTCGATGTCAGCTCGCAGGAAGAGGCGCTCTCGAAGCCTTCATCGTCGACGTCGCTCGCAGGAGAGGAAAAGCTCATGAACAGAGGCGCTCTGTTCACTTTCGTCCGTTCTTTATCGTCGCCGCACGGTGGGAAAAGTTACAGAGAGGTCGAAATCATAGCAGGCTTTCCATTGACCGATCGAAATTGACGTTGGGAGACGACGCGGACGTTGATTGTGAGCTTCGTCGGATTGATTGTTGGGCGCAATCGCTGTCGCTTGGAGGCGGGAGGAGAGTTCCTTTTCTTCTTCATCGCCGTTCCATCCCATAGCATGGGGAATCCTTCGGGGCGCCGACGTTGAGCTCGTGCTCCAGCACCACGTGGAAGAGGGATGGCGGCGCTAAGGGGGACGGGTGGAGGTCGGAGGCGGAGAGGAAATGCAGGGGAGGCGACGGCGAGTCGGCGAAGGAGAAGACGGGTTGACGGGGGCCGGTGGTGGTGAGGTGGGTGCGGAGGATGGGGTGGGACGTTTGCAGGCGGCGGAGGGCAAACTCGAGAAGAGAGGAAGTCGACGATGCGGGGGGGAAGAAGATGATGTTGGTGTAGCCGGCAAGGATGGCGGGCGGGGGAAAGAAAGAAGATTACGGTGAGCGTAGGCGAGTGACGGTCGAGCGTGGACCGGGCGAACGTTGGTCGAGCTTTTTTTTTTGATAAAAAAGTGGTCAACGTTCCAATGTGGCAAGTTGACCTGTCATTTTTATTAAAAAGTTTTAGATCGGTCGTTTTATCTAATTATTATTTTAAGAAGGTTAGTACGGAAAAACACTCGTTGGTCGATCTTAATTTTTTATTACAAATTTGGTCTGCGTTCGGACGTAGCACGTTGACCTGTCATTTTTATTAAAAAAAGTTTTAGTGCGGTCGTTTTGACTAATTATTATTTTAAGTAAGTTAGGAGGGAAAAATGCTCTGAGTATCACCTTGATTTATTTAAGTAAAAAGATGAATAAATGCTAAAGAAGTTATTTTAGAACTGAGCAGGATACTGGCAAATTACTAAAAGTATGACAAATGAGTACATCAAATTGCTTGCCCAATTCTCATTAGATTTTTTACAATACCTACTTGAAAAACAATACTCGTAAGGCATTCTGTACATGGGAGACATTTGTTTTCTTTGATGGATGCTCTGAGGAAGTTAGAAGGATGACTACTTTGGAATCCTTTGCGGAGGATTATGTTCAGTGAGATGAACATTTGAATAGATACACTGCAGCAATCAACTTCAAATAGATACACCTGCCAATACAAGCTAGCAGCTGCTGAACGACTTGCTCTTCAACTTCTCCACCACCAGCTTCTTCCTCTCCTCCTTCTATACATCATATACGATATGCTCTTTCAATATTTAACAGATTAGGAAGTATGGTTCGTTTCAAAAGCTTGAATTGTAGTTGGATGATGGACAAACTTATAATGAACAAGCGTTAAGTATAATTATGTTGTGTTGCTTAAGTATAACGAACAAGCTCGATCAGCTTCAAGCTTAAATATAATTGTTGTCTTCATTTGATAATGAAGAACAATTCTTGTTAAGTACTTCCCTTAAAAAGAACTTTGTTTATTTTTCTCTTAATGGGTTTGTTGGCGGTGAGTGACATATAGATCGTTTGGCAATTACAGTTTTAAATTTAGAAGGTGGTGTTTCTATTTTTGGAGAGGATGGATGTAAGTATATTTCGCAGAATGCTCGGTGTGTAAGTATATTTAAAGATGTGTATGCGACAGTAATATCCACCACCAGTCCACCACTACTGATGATTCAGAACATCATGGAAAATCTGAATGATGACATGTACTTAATTTGTAAAAACAATTCCAGTTACTGAGTTATTCATCATATCCTAATGGCCGGCTTGGGCTTCTCATCAGCATATCCTCTGGGTAAAAACCTACAGCTGATACATCTAGCAAGAAAATGGGGAAATGCACACAATATTGCTTGCTGCTGATGAATTCGTTTGAACTGAGTGATTCCTACCTGACTTGCTGCTGATGAATTCGTTTGAACTGAGTGATTCCTACCTGACTTGCACGTTGGCACAGCATTGTTCCAAGTTGTAGGCTATAGGATCAAACTTAGATGGCACAGAATGAAGGAGTTTTTCCACAACTCGCTGCTCTTTTACTTTCTGCCTAATACTTCTCATTTTTGTGACAATTGAAAAGAGACTATTAACATACTCATCAATTATATTGAAGCTTGACATTTTTAACTTCTCAAATTTAACATGAAGTTGGTTTATCTTTGCATTTGGAATTTTTCGTTGTCAAGATGAAATAAATACTCTTCAGAGTATCTCAGATTTCCTTCGCTGTCTTCTTATCAATGACAAGTATTAAAAGTTCAGCCCCTAATGCTTGATGAATGAAAGATAAAGCCAACTTATATTTCCTTTTATCAATAGCAAGGTTTCCTGTCTCCTCTTGTTCAATCGCCTCTCACACTCCCAGTGCATCAAGAAAAGATTGAATTCGAATTGCCCATGTAGCAAAATTTCTAACATTGAGCAGATACTAAGACTCCCTCCTCCTCCTCCTGAAGAGGACTTGAGCCCGCCTGTATCAGCCATCTTGCTAGTGGAAGACTTCCCACTTGTTGAAGAAAACATCGGGGCCTTCTGCATCTAATATCCACAACCTAAACTCTGCTACCAAATATTGAAAGAAGGAAGAAACAGAACCCTATTTTGTTCACAGAAAATTGAAAGAAATAGGATACCTCTCCCATCTTCTCCTTACATAAAACTACAAATTACAGATAGAAATTGTAAGCAAAACAAGAATAAGATCAGATGCAATTATTTCCTAATACAAGCTTATTTTCTAATAACTTGGTCCCTTTAAGATCATATGCTCTGGGAAATGGGCAGTCCCCTTGGTCTCATCAGTCTCAGAACGGCTCCCAGCATTGAGCCACACGCCGACCAGTGGCAGTGAGGGAGGCCGTTGGGGAGGGTGGTGATGCTGGTCTCGAGGGCGATGAGGATGGGGGTGTGATCGGCGAGGGCAGGGTGGGGGTAGGCGTACGGGAGGGAGCGATGATCGGAGGTCGGACGGCCTCAGCGATGCGGTCGTAGGGCATCACAGGGGGCCTCGCCGGGGCAGGGATGTCGACTGGGGAGACGAGGGAGGCAAAGGTGGATGCTGGAGTTCGCTTATTAGACAGAGTGCAGGGTTCGGAGATCTGGAAGTGGGGAAGTTGTTGGGTGGACCGGTTTTGCTGCGAACAGGGAACGATAGTCATGGCCGATGTCGTCTCTCATTCGACGGTTGCGGAGAAAATATTAAGTTATTACATCTGGCTGCGAAAACGTCAAAGGATGGAAATGATAGATCTGTTTTATTAAACCTTATGCAAGTCTGAGAAAAATTGAACTTATGGAATCGGCTAAGCCACATTGTTGTTGGATTTTCCTACATGCACAATATGCGCCCTCGTGATTTCCGAAGCAATTTCACATATTGCAAATACATTAAATGTCAAAAAACACCCTAATATCATATGTCTGATGTCATCAAATGATGCCACACAGTGAAATTGTTTATACAACACACTTGTAACACGTTAGAAAACCAAAGAGCATCAGAGCATACCCCATAAGGAAACTAAAAACTATCCCCATAACAGCTGCATACCACGGGAAATTGGACTTCACTAGCATATCATCACCATCACTGTTCATAATCCTTTTGATGTCAGCAATCTTCCTTGTAGCTCGACCAGATACGATCTCTAAGAAATCATGTGCTCGACCATGATTTCTTAGATAGGCTTTTAAGGAACTAAATTAAGAAACAACTCAGAAATATAAATTAAAAAACAAAAAATATAAAACAAGATTTGAAAGGTTTTAAATAAAAATTTAAAAATAAGAAGGTATTTTTTTTAAAAATACTTTAAAACGATTGGTTATAATTAACTACCAAATAAGATAATACGTTTCTTCCGTTTAATTGTTATACTGAAAGTCTAAAATTGATATTTTGCAAAAAAATTTAACAGCTAAACAGTGCTCGATGCTCACAATAAATATCTCCATAACCTTAAAGAAGATTTAGTAGCTCTATGTATAATTAATCTTCTTAATTCCGGCCTACAACATGGCTCGTTCTTTGATCGTGATCATCTAATCTGCTGCTGATTTCTTCCTCCTCCAAGCTTTGCAGCCCGATTCGTTATGTTCTTGATCTGTCTATTCATTGCTTTTGCTGTTTTGCATACACTGTATAACTAACGAGGCATATTACTCGAATACCGCACCAGTTGCCCAGTCGACTACGTTCACCGTCAGGAACAACTGCCCGTTCACCATCTGGCCGGCGACCCTCGCCGGCGCAGGCAAGGCGCAGCTCTCCCAGACGGGCTTCCAGCTCTCCAACGGCGCGCAGACGTCCTTCAACGTGCCCCCGCAGTGGACGGGCCGGGTCTGGGCCCGGACGCAGTGCTCCGCCGACTCCTCCAGGCGGTTCTCGTGCGCCACCGGCGACTGCAGGAGAGGCGGCGCGACGTGCACCGGACGGGCAGGGCGCCGCCGGTCACGCTGGCGGAGTTCACAGTGCAGGGGGACGGCGGGAAGGACTTCTACGACGTGAGCATCGTGGACGGGTTCAACCTGCCGGTGGCGGTGGCGCCGCAGGGCCGATCTGGGGACTGCCGGCCGACGGCGTGGCCCGTGGACATCAACGCGAGGTGCCCGGGGGAGCTGCAGTAGAGGGCGGCGGACGGGGCGGTGGTGGAGTGCAAAAGCGGGTGCCTGGCGTTCCACAGGGACGAGTACTGCTGCAGAGGAGCGTCCGGGAGGCCGCAGACGTGCAAGCCTACGAACTATTCGCAGTTGTTCAAGAACGCATGTCCACAGGCTCACAGTCATGCGTACGATGATTCGTTGAGTACCTTCACCTGCACTGGTGCTGAATACCTCATCACTTTCTGCCCTTGAAGTGAATCATGCAATTAATAATAATTGTATGGCCCAATTATATCGCTACCTCTCAAACATATATTTACTTACGAAATAAGTTAGTTTGAGATGACAAATTTAAAAGGACTACGTGATGTATATGCTTACGGATTATTAATATAAAAAATATACCTCTTTATTATTAGTATAAAAAATATATTAACGAGTACGATGGTGGGGGATTCAAACGTCGGTAAGGGCAGCCTCCTCTTCCGCCTCTTCTCCGAACATCACGAGAAGCCGCCCACCACAGTCGGTGCGGCTTGTTCCTCCGTTCTTAAATTATTATTATTATTTTTGTTTCTGAAGATTAATCCGTCCTGAATTTGGTTTTATATCAACCTCTCCTCTATTACCATATTAAATTTCTTTGGATCTTTTTTTTATCTATTAATTACATAGGTACGGATTTTAGGATCAAGTTTCTTACGGTCGGTGGCAGCTCGCCGTATGGGACACCGCCGAGTTCTTCAATACATCCTCAATGAGTTTTCAAACTTCAAATCCTATTTTTATTATATTCATAAAAAGTAATCCCTCCCGTATATTTAGTTTTCAGACTTTAAATATCTGGGATTGATCGTAAGGCCGTTGCTTCTTTATTGTAAAAATATTTAAGAACAACCAAATTAATCTGTGACGAAACCATTCGCGATGGATCTGCAAGTTCTGCAGCCGGGCAGGAGAGACTGAGGACGCTTACTAGTTCCTACTGCAGAAGTTCTCATGGAATAATTACGGGTGAGTAATGTATATACATCAGTAAACTGAGGAAGAACATATAGCTTGTAAATTGAGATAACATGATTAAGATGAAGTTGCAGAGAGAGCTAATCGGTACTTGGTTCACCTCTTAGTAGTTTATGATGTGACGAAGCGAGATACCTTCACAAATTTGGCGGATGTATGGGCGAAGGAAATAGATCTGCACTCGACAAATCCTGACTGCATTAAGGTGTGTGTATATATTTATCTACTCGCAGTTTTAGTTTCTGGTAGATACTGTATATGTATTTCTGTACATGGGCATGCTCATTGCTTCAGTTTTAAGTTAATGTTATATCAGGAGAGTGATAGGACGGTGACAAAGGAAGAAGCGAGGAGTGTTTTTCCGTGCTAACCTACTTAAAATAATAATTACTCAAGACGACCGCGCTTATTATTCCATCAGTCCGCATCTTGAATTCGGTTTCAGATCAACCTCTCCTCTATTACCATATTTAATTTCTTGTGATTTTTTTTAAAATTAATTACGTAGGTGCGGATTTTAGGATCAAGTTTCTTAGAGTCGGTGGCAAGAAAGTAAAGCTCACCATATGGGACACCGGTGAGTTTTTCTTTAAAAAAAACTCTTGAATACATCCTGTAAAAAAAATTTAAAAACCAAACTAATCTGTGATAAAACCATTATTGATGGATCTGCACGTTTTGCAGCCGGGCAGGAGAGACTGAAGATGCTCACTAATTCTTACTACGGAGGTTCTCAAGGAATAATTATGGGTGAGCAATATATATACATCGGGAAAAAGAGGAAGTACATGATTAAGATGAAGTTGCGGAGAGAGCTAATTGGTACTCGGTTCACCTGTTCGTAGTTTAACAAATATTGGAGATTACATCGGTCGGGCAATTGATAGGAGGGGGTTGTGTAAATCTTCAACACAGACTGCTTTCTCCTGCCATGATTTAATCAATGGACAGTTAAGTTCGTAGCATCAATCTTTTTTTCATGTAGGGGAGATTTAGTAGAACCATTAGGGCATTCTTAGTATTATTTTTAAAGTATAAATTATATATAATTAATTAATGCTACTGTGTTATATTTAATTAGATTCGGTAGACATATAATTTAATTGTAATTGTAATTATATTAAGATTTTTTTTTGAAAATTAGAGTGAAGAATTTTTAAGTTGAACTAAAATTAGAAAAGGTTTAAGAAAAATAATTTTAATTAAAAATATTCAATTATGAATTGTGATATAACATGCACGGCATTCGAAACCGAGTCTTTCCTATTGAAAGACAAAACAGTTACCACTAATCTAGAGTGCATTGCAATAATAATAATGTATTCTATAGATTTTTTAGTAGAGTGCATTGCAATTATAATAATGTATTCTATAGATTTTTTAGTAGGCTTGCAGAGCCGCAACCGATCCAAGCCGTGCCGGTTACGGCCTGCCCGTGGGCGACGGGGCCGGTTTGTACATCTAATTATGGATATTAAATATAAATTAAAATTTAAAGATGTGTTTGTATGTTTAAATTAGTTTTTTTAGAGAACAAATAAAAACTAAGTAAAATAAGAAGTGCTAATAATAAAATTTTGGAAAATATAAATATCCTTTATAAAGGTGGGAAATATTGATTAAATTTGAAGAAGGACTCATTTGCAAAAGAATAGAGAGAATAACTTTAAATTATGTAAATTTAGAAGGAATAAAATGTTTTTTTAAAAAAATTGATAGGATTTTAAGGAAATCAATTTAAAAAACTAATAAATATAAATTAAATTTTAAAAATTCTAAAACTAAATTTGAAAGGTTTTAAATAATTTTTTTTTAAATAAGGTCTTTTTAAAAAAATACTTAAACTCATAAGGATTTGATGTATATAGAATAGTAAGTATAACTTTTTGAGATGGTATTGGTAGAACTTTATTAATATCATGCTATTATAAGATGAATTTATGTTCTTAGTTTATTCTATTATAGCTAATTAAGATTGGTCTGGCTTGACTATAAAATGAGTTAATCTGTTTCTTCCATTTAATTTTTCAACTAAAAGTCTTAAAATTGATACTAAACGGGGGTCACTGCTCATTATAAATACCCCCTCCGTGCACCTTCGTATCTCCATAAACTTACGAGTATTTAGTAGCTCATATACATTTAATCTCGATCAATTAATTCCGGCCCGGCCCCCAACACGGCTCGTTCGCTGATCATGATCATCTCATCCGCTGCTGCTTTCTTCCTCCTCCTCAAGGTTTGCGGCCTGACTCGTTATGTTCTTGATCTGTCTATTCATTGCTTTTGCTGTTTTGCATACACTGTATAATTAACCGCGTATATTAATCGATGCACTCGCTCGAATCCTTACATGAGTTGGCTCATACTCATAGGAATCTAGGTCTCCTTACATGAGTTGGTCGACAAAGTTGAAAGAAACAGAAAGGACAGTATGTTTACTGGTGCACACTTAATAAACAAGAACAAGAACGTGGGTAAGGAGAAAAAACTTTCTAGCGAAACCCTATTGTTATTTGTTACATCGTTTACAAGTTTATAATTTTTTTTTGCTAATAAAGAATTAGTTGGCTTCTATTCGTTTCTTGTAGTTGACAACTCCAAACATCAACATCATTAATATTCCTTTCATGTTTACTCAGGAGTCAGGATCCACTTTATATTAAGGGACTAGGTGAAAACTGAAAACCTTATAAATAGTTTTCAGTCACTCATAGATTCATTTGATACGTAGTGATTTAAATAAAAATGCTTTTAAGTTGCAAAATAATGGTGAAGGTTATAATGAGAAAAATGCATGCTTTGAAATGCATTATTGATTTTTTATTAGGACTTTCATCCAACGGGAGGCCCTTTGCTGTAGTGAATGGGGACATGATTTTTGACCTGATTGCAAGAATCTTGGAATCTTGAAAATTCGATTTCCCAATGTTCCTGCGATTGTGTGATTGCTTTAACCATAAGTTTTTCTTGTGATGTTTTCAGCTTTTCATGATATGATTTACATGAAAACTTAATTATGTCTTTGGTCTATAGCAATAACCTATGCTTTATAAGCAACTGCACCTTCTAGGATTCAAATAGATTTGATGGAGATGCTGCATATTCCCAAATGTGTTAAGTTTGTTAGCCCCGTAAATATACCCTATCCGTTCTACAGAGTATGTCTTAACGTCGTCACATCTCATTTTACCTATACGCAGTCTTGGTTTATTTTATTCGACGAAGAATTTAATCATAGGTACTCTAGAAGTCATCGGTCGGAAAGGTTGCCATTAGAGGTGCAAAACGGGTTAAACCGCTCGCTGGTGGCCTTAGCCCAGAAACCGAGCATGCCTAAGTAGGTGTGCTGTGTTGCTCTCATGGGCCTACGGGCCTAGAGTAGCACGATACGAAACACGATATATATATTAATTATATAAATAAATTTGTTAACTTAAATTGGTACAGTGCTAAAAAACAACGTTACTTAAGCTCGGGCCGAGCTGGTTGGGGGTAAGGTATACCCCGTGTCGTGCCGAACCTAGCCCGACCAAAGATCAGATTGCCATGGATGAAATTACAAATCTCATACTAGCATTGTATGTTAGGAGTGTTGTACAAGCGTAAAAAACTAAGTTATTTGATCGATCAAATTATTAAATAAAGAATAGATTCAGATGGATGGATGAGATCAAATTAATTAAGCGGACTAAACTTAGGATTTAAGATTTTAATTATTTATCTGATTGAATCTATTTTTCCTCCCACCGCACGCGTGCGAGCCTTCCTCTCTCCTCTTCTTCGAACATAGGCGACGGCGACTCCTCCTCCTCACCTTAGCGACCGTGATTTAATAACTAAACCTTATTGTTATTTGTTCCATCGTTTAAAAGTTCATAATTTCTTTTGCTAATAAGGAATGAAGTATGGGCTGATGGAGGTTAAAAGTTTCCAAACAGCTGCAACACATGGTCCTTTTATATGTGCAGTAATGAAATCAAAGAAATGGGTTCTTCAATGGATGTCGATCAGATTAATGTCTATGCTGCCTGCCCAAGTGACAAACCCCTAAATTTTTCGCTCCGAATGCTGGGCTGAGCTGATTGCGGACCTCGGAGCCTGAGGGCGTGCTCCGGGCACATCTTCTTTCTAGGATCGTGACACCAAGTGTGCTTGTGGGCCCTTAAATCTTCAGACTTTCCTATCAAAATAATGGTGAGATTTAGGAAATACTATAATATTGTTTTAGAATTCAAGTGATTTAAACTGAATGTTCTTAACCCAGAACTTAGTATCTGCGTATGCTTGTTAGGTCAATTCTAGTTCTTAGAACCTTTTCTTTCTTTCTTTCAATGAGTTAAAGCTGCAATGAGCAGAAGTCTGGGGAATTCAGTGAGAAGGCTTCATCATAGGATGACGCATTTGGAACAAAAACGGATCTTTTAGAGGTGGAGCCATGATGAACCAATTGGGTCAGATGCATCCATGCCTCCTCGCAATTTGCAAGCTCTTCATACAAAGACTGACAAAAGGAACCTGTCTAGTCTTTTTCCCCACGTATGATGATAAATTTCTTGAATGCTAATGTAAGTATAAAAAGGTGCGATGCAAAGAAGGTGGGCTCAGTTTCTGACAAGGATCCAATCCTAGATTGCTCGACCTTCCTATCGGTAGCTTTCTATTACTGGCATAATTCTTTCTCCTACTCCAGAATATGTTCAGTTTGGAATGGGGATGAAACCAGCAGCAGATGCTGAGCCTAAATCTCTCCAGCTCCTTGTTCGAAAGATTTGAGGAATAAAGATTATAAATTGAAACGAGTCCAGGTAGAGGAAAAAAAGTCTAGCTTTTTTCTGGTTATCATCTAAGCTGTGTTCAATACAGCAGAGTCAACCTGGATCTCTTCCTAAATAATAATTAGAATGTAAATGTAGGGCATCTTCTATGTTCAATTAAAATTTCTAGTTCTTCAGACAAAATGAAAGATGACTCTGATATGCAAGCTGAATCCAACAAAATCTCAAATTTATTCTAAATATAATGGCAAAGTAACTTCCATGTTTAGGAGAAAAAGGCAAAATATAGAGGAACCCAAATCAAGGCGAGTTAAGCCAACTGACGGATTAAATATTACACAATCCAAAATATGATCCCAATGATTTCGCCAAAATCCACAATAAATACCTCCGAAAATTGACGGTCGTCACAATAAAAGTCTCTCTTTTGGGATCTTGGAGTCCCAAATCTTAAAAAAAGGGAGCGAAGATTGCATGTGAATGTGATTTTGAACACGCAAATTGAAGGAGAAAAGAGAAGGCAAAGGAATCCAAGGATGGGTCTCCTCGATCAGCTGTGGGACGACACCGTCGCCGGCCCACCGCCCCTCGCTAAGCTCCGCAAGTACAACTCCTTCTCTCCTTCCTCCTCCGCGTCATCCTCCCCAACCGCTGCTGCCGCGGCCGGAGGCGCCGACCAGGTCACCCGCAGCATCACCATGCTCCGCTCCACGCCCTCGTCCTCCGCTTCCTCCTCCCCCCGCTCCCCGTCCTCGCCGGGCAGCTCCCCGATGTCGCCTCTCGCACGTGAGTTTTTCTGTTCCTTCCTCGTGCTTAGCGAGCCACAAAAGATTAATCTTTTTAGTCCGGTTATCTTCTTCAGAGTTGGGCACGAGGGGTGAGTGGAAGAAGCCGCGGAAGAAACCAATGCCGGCGGCAGAGGGAATGGAAACGACCGAGACGAGAAGCCCGTCCGTCTATGACTGGTTCATCCTCTCTATCCCTAATCATGCCCTGCCATCTCCATTTTCATTGAGATTTGAGGAGAAATAACATCTCCATCGAACCATATGAAAGATCAAATTTTGCTCAAGATACCCTAATTCATGCTCTCTTCCCTGCTACTTAGGAAACCCTAGGTCTTCGAGGTCCCCAATGATCATGAAAATTTGCTCGTTTAGCCTTTTGAAGCATCGCCCTAATTCTCGAGATGGATTTCCTAACGCTTCCTCAGAAGTGAAGTAGGTAGGAACAAGCTAGATGGGAATGGCAACAGGTGAGAGGAACATCGAAATTTGTTTTGCAAAATCAAAAACAGAACAGAGATGATTATTTGAAAATAAAGTATCTGTCATGTAGTGCTGATCAACTAATTGTTCTTGGGCATGAGAAAATAAATGACTATTCCTAATCTGTCCTCCCTTGGAACAATAATGCTCAAAGTGATCTCATTGATGGTTCTCAATCCAAATCAATGTCCCACCAATTTCATTAGTATTTTTTATCCATTGGGTTAGTGCTTTATATGCATGCGGTGCATTCTTTTTTTAATTCAGTGGCTGCAAACAATCTGGGCCAAATTTTCTGAGAAAGAAACTTGGATTGCAGGGTGGTGATAAGTTCCCTGGACAAATGAACCTGACATGGAGGAGACATCAAATGAAAATTTTTAAAGGAGCATTGAACTGTGCTTGTGTGTTTTTTTCCTTCCTGCTGCTGTGGATCGTTATCAGCGTGTGAATAGAGAGTGGAGTATGAAGGATAGATTATGAAAACTATGCTACCTGCTCCCCTCTTTTCACCTTGCAATATATATTTTATATTCTTCTTTCCTGCGTAAATGGGATCACCAAACTTTTTTCCATGAATGTGACAATTCAACGAAGTCTAATGATTGATTACAGACACAGTTTTCCTCAATGACCTATTATAGCATATTTTTCTTCGTCCACAAAGGAAAACATCATCAACACTTCAGCGCTGTGCATAATCCAACTCTTATGACAAACCTTTTAAAACGGAATTATGTCCGAAATTTTCTTTAAAATCTGCTTGTTTTCTAAAGTAGGTTTTCGTTGAATCTTTCTTCCATCTGCGTTGGACCTACAAATTGACAACAGCATATGGCCACGTGAATTTTCTTGTAAGAAAAAAGATCAACTTGATTGCATATCTATACCTAACTGATGAAGGACAAGATGTTTAATATCCATCAAGTTAAAATTTCCTAATCTTAAGATGTCACATCACGCTGCCTCGTCAACGTAGAAAGTAGGTGATTGTATTTTTTTTTTTAAATTTGAAGACTGTTGATCGAGTTTGTTGTCTTCACTCACTCTCCCGAGGGAGCTGCATGGATCATTTTCTCTCAGCATCAAAGCCAGCAAATGTTATTCGTATGAAGCCCTTCGGTCCCTAGAGAGAGAGAGGATATGACAAGTAAACTGTACATCTTCCAACTACATTTGATTCAAATGATGGTGGCCCATTCAACCTTCCTACCTACTGGTTATCATGAGTACAAATTTAATGCTGAAAGCTACAGAGTCACTCTGCCTTCTTCCAGGCCCAAATTATATGAACCATCTCATTATTTATGTTTAACATTAATTATGTGCCTCCGCTTCTATGCTTACTAAAACCTTGGGACTAAATAAAGTATTCGAGTCACTTACCTACTGTGATCTCCAACTGTGTCTTTATTTACTCGTTCCACGTTTTGTTAAGATATCAATAGTTTTGTGAGAGTGACCTCTGGAGGTCCATCCAAAGCATACTTACTCCTCATGCCCCAGAGATTTAAACTGGTGCAGCGTCAATTACGCCAAAACAAAAAGCGATCCTGACCAAACTCCACCTTTATATCCGAGTCCCAAAAATATTGCATGCCCCTGGCCAATGTAACTAATAATAATAATAAATTTTCTATTCGCCTAAAATAATTAAGGAAATTATTTACTGAGAAAATGTCGGATTGTTCCATAATTTAATCGGGGGAAATTTCCAGAAGGTTCCGTGAGTTTTAATATTTCCCTCCGGCATGTGAAGAGGGAAACGCAAAATTGCAAATTGCAATTAGAAAATAGCGGGGAGGGAACGAGTGATTCGCTGAGGAGGGCAAAATGGTAAATTACCGCGGTTCCGATCGGTGCGGTTACCGCCCGCCGTCCGCTTGCCCTCCTTCGCGTTCGGCGCGGACAGCTGCCGCCCACCTGACGTTGACCCCTCCCGCCCTAATTAAATACGCAACCCCACCGTCTCCCGTCTCTCGCCGTCTGCCTAACGATCCCTGGCTTTTAGATTCGCGCACGAGAAGCGATCCTGTGCATGGTGGGTTTGATAGGGAGATAATGACCGTGGGATTGGATGTCGACGGTGAAGATCTCGATGGGTCGCCTACGGGGAATCCCAACAACTCTTTATGCGGTGGAGCTCATCATGTTCATGGCCTAAGCATGGGGGAAGAAGTGGGAGGAGTATAAATAAATTATTGTAGAAAACAAAACTAATTAAGAGCGGAGAGAGGAGAGAGAGAGGGGAGGTACCGGAGGAGATGGTGAGGACGCCGTCGTCGGGCGGCGGGAGCCACCGGAAATCGGGCCACCGGCGGATCGCCGACATCCTCGCGGAGGACGAGGACTCCAGCGATGATTCCCTCTTCCACGGTTACGGCGGTGGCGGCGGCGGCCGTCGCGGAGGCGGAGGAGGAATGCTGCCGGTTTTCCTCAACGACCAGAGCGATCTGGTGGAGGTCATGCTGGAGCTGGACGAGGAGTCGATGGTGGTGCGAAGCGTCACCCCGACCTCGGCCGCCGCGGCAGCAGCGGCGGCGGCGGCGGGGCCTTTGGCGAAAGAGCAGTCTGGGAGCCTGAGCCGGAGCTCGTCGACGGCGTCGAAGATACGGCGGAAATTCTCCTGGCTGCTGTCCCAGACCCCGCGGCGGACGCTGGCTGATATGCTGGCGGCGGAGGAGGCGGCCTCCGCCTCGGGATCGGGCCCGCTGCCGCCTCCTGCTGCCGCTATGTCGTCGCGCGACGCGCGACGGATCAGAGCACGACTGGAGCGTACGCGCTCCGGAGCGCAGAGGGCATTGAAGGGACTTCGTTTCATCAGCCGGACGACGATAGGGGCGGTGGCGGACACGGCGGAGCTCTGGCGCCGGGTGGAGGACCGCTTCGCCGCGCTCGCCAAGGACGGATTGCTCTCCCGTGAGGACTTCGGCGAATGCATTGGTCTCTTTCTCTCACGCTCTTCTCGTTTCTAACGCTTGAATTCGGATCGGGTACCCCTCGGTGAATACTGATCTGATCGCCGAGCGCCGAGGTTTCATCTCGATCTCATCTCACGCAGGAATGGTGGATTCGAAGGAGTTCGCGCTTGGCATATTCGACGCCCTGGCGAGAAGGCGGCGTCAAAACTTGGAGCGAATCAGCAAAGAAGAACTCTACGATTTCTGGATGCAAATATCTGATCAAAGCTTCGACGCCCGCCTCCAAATCTTCTTCGACATGTATGCAACTAATTAATACTATGTTTTCACCTAATGCTGGTTGATCGTTGGTATATTGAAAGGCTTTTTACTTTCGTTTGATTTGCTCTTTTGTGAATTGCGATAGGGTTGATACCAATGTGGATGGGCGGATTACTAGGCAGGAAGTACAGGAGGTGAGTTCATCGTAGGCTGTACAATAATCGGTTTTCTTGTCGTGATTTCGAAGGTCCTGCAGAGTAAATACCAATTAGTTTCAATTATGCTCGAGTACAGTTGATAGTCCTTAGCGCTTCGGCTAACAAGCTCTCCAAGCTCAAGGAGCAAGCGGAAGAGTACGCGGCGCTCATCATGGAAGAGCTCGACCCGGAAAACCTCGGCTACATCGAGGTGAGAACCGCACACCTTTCAGTTTTTCGTTTGCAGGACGACAGGGTCGCCTTCTTAATCCCTGCTGTCGCTCCTGGTCACAGCTGTGGCAACTGGAGGCGCTGCTGCTGCAGCGGGACACCTACATGAACTACAGCCGCCCACTGAGCACTGCGAGCGCGGCAGCGTGGAGCCAGAACATAACCGGCGGCGTCGGAGGGCCCAAGCCCCAGCGGCGCCCTCGGTTCAGCATCCGCCGGTACGCCTCGCGGCTGCGGCTGGCAGCCCGAGAGAACTGGCAGCGGGCATGGGTCGTGGCGTGGTGGGTGATTGTCATGGCAGTCCTGTTCGCCTGGAAGTTCACACAGTACCGGCACCGGGCGGCCTTTCATGTGATGGGCTACTGCCTCCCCACTGCCAAGGGCGCCGCCGAGACGCTCAAGCTCAACATGGCCCTCGTCCTGCTCCCCGTCTGCCGCAACACCCTCACCTGGCTCCGCTCAACCCGAGCCCGTCTCTTCGTCCCCTTCGACGACAATATCACTTTCCACAAGGTAGGTGGATCCGCCACCGCTCGCTTTCACGTAATTTTCTCGAGGACGTTTTGTTTCGACTTCTTGCGCATTCGATCGAACCCCTGTGTTGATGCTCCTCTGGCTCCTTTTCCTCTCCATCCCCACTGATCTTTCCTACGCAGTGGTTGTGCTGTCAGAATCCTTGAAAGCAGTACGCCTTCCCATCTTTTGTAATTTTTCACGTACCAACCCCAAACCTCACCGTTGCAGCCTTCCACTGCCTCCTCCTCCTCCTCCTCCGCGGCGGACCCCACTGTTATCTTGTGATGTGTCTGTCCTCGCTTCGGCGCCGGCGGTATCAACTGCTGTACTTTGGCTGAGAGCTGATCCCTTGGCTAACTTCGCCACCTACCGCAGTGCTTTGTTCTCTTCCTCGAAGTTAATTGTAATTGGATTAACTTATCTTCGCGTTCATTTGTTTCCAAAGGCTAAAACATCGTCGCTATTGATCCATGTGCTCCGCCGGAGATCGAGCAATCATTTGTTTCAACACCATTGATGAGCCCACGTGCTGTGGGCATTTTTTGTATATGTGTCCATGCATGTTCTTATAAGATTCCATTGATCGTGCTTTACAATTATTGAATGTAAAGGAAGAATTAAATTGCGGTTATTTCTCCTTTTGCGTATTGCAGATGATTGCGACGGCGATAGTGATCGGTATTCTGCTCCACGCAGGAAATCACTTGGCGTGCGACTTCCCACGGCTTATCAACTCCTCGCCGGAGCACTACAGGATGGTGGCGAGGTACTTCGGGCGGCAGAAGCCGACGTACGGGAGCCTGGTGGTAGGCGTGGAGGGCGTGACGGGGATCGCCATGGTCGTTCTGATGGCCGTCTCCTTCACCCTTGCAACCCACCGATTCAGGAAGAACGGGGTTCGTCTACCTTTCCCCCTGAACCGGCTCACCGGCTTCAACGCCTTCTGGTACTCCCACCACCTGCTTGCCGTCGTCTACCTCCTCCTCCTCCTCCATGGCTACTTCCTCTACCTCGTCCACAATTGGTACCAGCGAACGGTGAGTACCGCCTACGCCCCTCCTTACTGCTTCCATGATGACCCTTCAATCTTTCATGCATCGTGGTCCTTTCGAGTTTTTACGTAATTGGGTTTGGGCGATCTGAATCCGCGCTCGTCGTCGTCTTCTTCTTGGGGCATGTCTAAGAATGCGCACAAGAGTTCAAATCAGGGAAACAGAGTGTCAGGGAACCCATTCCTGCGCGGGAAGCATTCGACTCCGTGAGCGAACGAACCACATCGTAAGTGTGGCCCTCCGGTTCGGCTGGCGTGTCCCCTCGACCGACTTGAGACACGAATTCCAAATTCAGTAATCAAACGGCCTCAATCCTTGACACAAGCGATTCCCATTTTCTGATGCATAAAGTGGGTCGGCATCGCAGCAAATAGTGTCAACCCCTCGGGACGGACATTCTCCAAATTGACACGCCCCAATTTGTCGCATTGCTCCGACAGGCAGCTAATGCTTTGGACCCAATCTTGTTGAGTCTGGACCAGATCGGTGTTAATCCTCAGTTTAACTGTATCTGCTTGAGTAATCGGTACATGTTTTAAACTGGGTAAGTAATTCCTACTCTCTAGGTAGAATTCGGAAACTGCATTTTAGTTTGATCAGGTCTTTATCTTTAGGGGATATTGGGAAATTGCAACTTTGAAGTTTGGGAACGGCACATGCATCCATATATCTCAATCTATCACCCAAAAACCAGCTGGAGCCTGGTCCACCCTTTTGGATTTGAAAGAAATATCGAATAGGCATCGCTGATCAGGTTTGACTTGAGGCGTTATGTATAAGTTACAGAGAGAGCAAATTTTTTTTCTCATTGTTTTTCGTGATCGACCGGATGAGATTCTACTTTCTCTCCTCACATGGCCCTCAAACTTATAGTTGAATGAAGAATATTATTTTATGCATAAGTCGAAACAGCTGAGGTAAGGAACTCTTTTGATAGCACGTAGTTTGGAACTTGGCGCAACAGCTCACATGGAAGGATCGGCATACTTTTATCTTGAATAATCCCATTGACAGGTTTTGTACTAATCAGAAACAAGTGAGCGTAAGCCTCGGGTCATTAATTAATAGGAATATCGTCAGTTTTATTAACTATTACTGACTGTGAATTTGCTCCAGGTCATGCCTTCACGTGGTAAATTGACCATCCATAACCAGACAGCATTTATGTGCCGAACCATCACTAGTGATATAGGCCTTCAATTATTTTGTCACACTGTCATCCTATAATACATATATATACACACGTACACATGTCCCTAGTGATATAGGCCTTCAATTACTGGTTGGAGGAACGTTGTAGTTGGTGGTAGTTTGTTGTTTGTCATTTACCCCATCCTACAATATGTATATGGAGTGGTCGTTAGGTGGGATTAGTCTTTGTATATATGCTCGGCCTTACGTAGGATATGCAGTGCGAGGAGTTATTAGTAGTGTCTGATTGAAGATGAAGTACGTATATAATGTAAGTTTAGTACCCTGCATTTTCTTGTTTCAGATGGAACAGTGCTGGATTTTGGATGCAGAACATAAATGTGTATAAAAACATTATGAGGTATAGTCCATGGTCCTGGATACGGTATGGAATTGGGAAATAGACTTGGCGAGATGATTAGTTGGCCCATAACTATGAAGCTAGTTACTGACAACGTGACACGATTCCCTTCAGTTGGTTTCATTTTCTATCATGTTTTTAGAACTTAATGTCCCTTGAACCCAAGAGCTCATGATCCTTTCGTATATAGCCCAATTTCATTTTCTATTACTTGTACTCTATTATTATGTGTTGCATGTTCTACTCATCTGCTGCCACATGCCTGGGTTTTGTTCATTTCATTTTTTTAGTTCTATCGCATACCCTACCACTATGTCAAGGCTGGCAGTTAGGGCCGCCATGTTTTAGTTAATCGGGTGGCTCACTGTTCTCTTGACTTCAGTAAATTATCGGGATGAGATGGGTATATGAAGTCTTCTAACTGCATGCAGTAGTTTCTCCTCATGGTCCATAAAAGATGCAGTAATCAATGATGAAATTCAATATATCATGCATACTTGATCTGCTAATGTACCAAGGCAAAATATGCTGACATAGCTAAGAGTTGTGCTAATCTTGTGGTCCTTTGGGCAGACATGGATGTACATCTCTGTTCCGTTGCTGCTCTATGTGGGGGAGAGACACTTAAGAGCCTTCCGCTCCAAGGCTTACTCAGTCAAGATCTTGAAGGTAAAGGTTTCCGTCATCTATGGACGATTTTGATTTCTGCGTTGGCTCAAAATTTCTGAACTTTACCTGCTGCATGCTGAGTAATTTTACAAACTTCACAAACACTTGGCGATGCTCTATGCAGGTCGCTTTACTGCCTGGCAACGTGTTGACTGTGACCATGTCCAAGCCACATGGATTTCGCTATAGGAGTGGCCAGTACATATTTCTGCAGTGCCCTACGATCTCCCCATTTGAATGGTTATTATAGAAACTCTTGTTGCTACAGCTTCCATTGTTCAAGCTCACTGCACAAAAAGCGCACTCACTATTCTCTATTTCATCTCAACAGGCATCCCTTCTCCATCACGTCAGCTCCTGGAGATGAATATCTCAGTGTCCATATTCGAACCAGTGGTGACTGGACCCAGGAGCTTAAACGCATATTCGTAGAGAACTACTTCTCGCCGCACTCGATAGGAAGAGCTACGTTTGATGCGTTAGGTTCTTCAGGACAAAAAAGGTGACTTAATTCCCACCAACAGAAACACATCACTCTTACCGTCCAGAAGAACTAGCACTTAAATTTAATCGTTGTGTGCAGTTTGACTAGGTTATTTGTAGATGGCCCTTACGGTGCCCCAGCGCAAGACTTTCGGAATTACGATGTTCTACTGCTGGTGGGACTTGGAATTGGAGCAACACCCTTCATCAGCATTCTTAGGGACCTCCTCAACAACATAAAGTTGGCTGATGAATTAATGGTAAAATTATTGGATACCGGCACTATGTTCCCTTTCGGATTATTATCATTATTATCTCTTATTGGAGTTTTCTCTGTGCTTGCTGAAACACTGCAGGAGTTGGCAATGGAAACTAGCAGGTCTGAAGTCAGTAGTGCTAGCTTCAGCCTCTCCACCTCAAGCAGCAGCAACAAGAAGAGATCGTACAGAACTAGCAGTGCTCATTTCTACTGGGTCACTCGAGAGGCCGGATCCTTCGAGTGGTTTAAAGGAGTAATGAATGATGTGGCTGAAATGGACAAAAAGGTTCCTTTTTTTCACACTTTTCGCTGTCATTGTCTTCATCTGCCTTGTCCAGCCTAGGTGGGAAAACTGTTTAAATGACAAGTAATGGGGGTCTTATTTTTCTTTGGGGAACAGGGCATCATAGAGATGCATAATTATTTGACAAGTGTTTACGAGGAACGTGATGCAAGGACTACTCTCCTCACAATGGTGCAGGCTCTGAATCATGCCAAACATGGAGTTGACATCGTCTCAGGCACCCGGGTAAGTATCGATGTTTAGGAATAAGTTTGTTTACAAATGTGTAACTGCATAAGAGATTCACAAAATTATATGCTTGGTTGAGATTACATTGCATCTAGAATTGCTGTATAAAAAATACGAAGTGTGGCTTGAGATGAATCTAGAGATCAGTTTGCATACATGATATCAATTTTTGTGTCTAACTAGAAACTTCAGAGCGATTGAGGGTATCAAATCTTTTTGCAGGTGAGAACTCACTTTGCAAGGCCAAATTGGAAAGAAGTATTTAACAAGTTAGCCTCCAAGCATCCTGGTGCAACAGTAGGTAAATAGATTGACACATTCTAATGATCACAAATGCTAGTAAATTTACTAATCTTTGCACAACAACGTTATTAATTGGCAATCTACTACTATACTTCGCGCAGGCGTATTCTACTGTGGAACGCCAACATTAGCAAAAGAGCTGAGGAAAATATCTCATGAGACGAGCCACCGGACAACCACACGCTTCCACTTCCATAAGGAGTACTTCTAATCATCCAACACGGTACAGTGAGGGAATCAAAAATTTTGATATAAAAAAAAAAGTTCACCTTATATATAGAAGAAGCAAATAACTAGAGTTCTTTTTATAAATGTATATAACCTCTGCGTAAACTACAAAGAAAGCAAAATAGTCACAGGGCAAGTTGAAGATGAGATGGAGGGTTTCTTTCTCATTCATCATTCATCATTATTTATAAGATCACACATGTGTACAGCTCATAAATTTCATTAATTAGCATAAATAATACAAATATATCTCCCCGAGCCGTCGCTTTGGCTGCGATTGAGGTGCCAACCTTATAACTTCTTTTTTTTTTTGCTCTTTTAGTATTTGTACAAAGGCAGCAAACCGAAGCTATATGGTCTCTCCTTTATGCCATGCCTCGCTCTTTAGCAGTTGGTAAATTGTTTCTTTAGAGCTGGCTGGCTTCGACATGAAGTGATTGGTGAACTGTTTTGCCTTTGTCATTTTTCTTTTGTCCAACCCTTAAAGAGTTGGTCGGTAGATAAAGTGATGGTTGTCGCAGGCCATACCACTGGAGCACGATGGAGCATTTGCCATTTTTGCATTTGCCTGCTTTCTATATCCATGACTGATAACATGGTTGACAGTAATGATGTTAACCTGGAGATGCAATAGAGTTGTGCCGGGACTGGCTTGAGTATAGTCCACTACGGCATATTAATGTAACTTGTCATGCCGGGTATGAGATAAAAACATGGCCATACTTAGATCTGCTCGGATATGTTACTGTAGCATACTCTGTGGACACTTAGTGCTTTGTTAGGATCAGGGCATGACGAGTTCAAAGCATGTGCAAATGAACTTTATATTTATTAAAAATAAAAATATTTATCACTATTCCACTACATTCTCATGTCATGGGTCAGATATCATTAACATTATAGCCCTGGGTCATACATCATTAACATTATAGCCCAGCACTACAAGCTGCAGGGTCATATAGCCCAACACTACAGGCTGCTGGGCATGAACAATACCTAGCAAGCCCAGACCAATTTGCACCTTTAACGATATTAGTGATCACAGGCGCAGCCCGAACCGAGGGCATATCACCCTTGGAAGGCAGCCCAATTTACACCTCTAGAAGTGTTAGTAATCTCCTCTTTGCGTGCGCAAATAAATAATTTGTCGAATGAAATGACGCTGCATGAATATTTAACCACGCCGGGTTACAGAATAAGAAGGGTTGAAGAATAAAAATAATATACTCGACTGACCTCATCAACTCCAAGAGGTCATGTATGCAGTTACTCTATAAAACGGGGGCTGGTGATCTCCCTCGAAACAACTAAATAAAGCAAAACCGCTCATCCAAAGCAAATTAATTAACATCTTAACAAATACATTTAACCATCACCTCCTCTTGTTACCCTTCTTTTGCTTCTTAAATGAGAGTGCGCTGGATGCACTTCTTCCTTCGAGCTTCTTCGTAAATTTCATAACTGCAGCCATACCCTTGCGTGCGACGGACTTGCGCTCCGCCCTCCGATTGAGTAACTTCCGGTCGAGGGGCCAATATGCGTACGGCTCCAGCTTGCCCTCCCGCTTGATATCACCGCCGGCATTCTTGCTGGTGTACTCGCGACCTGTGTAGGACCAGCCAGAATCTGAAGTCTTGCGACGCTTCTTCAGAGCTTTTGATAAGGAAGTTGGGGCAGAAGAATGGCTGCGGCTTTTTGCTTCGCTCCTTGTATCAGCATCAATTTCCGAAGCAAGACTCTTCTTCTTAGGCTTATAATTGTCCTCACGGATAATAAGACGGCCATGAGCATCAATTTCTGGCTCGTCTTCAGAGCTGTGCTTTCTCTTCAGTTGAGCCGAGGCACGCAGAGCTAATCTTGTCTTGTGCAGATCCAGCAGGTCGAGTGGTTCATCTTCCAACTGGTCCATAAAATCCTCTGACAGGCTCTTTGCTGCTTGACGCTTTCGGGACAACCTTTAAACACAACGCATTCACAACCATGGAATGAACAAAAGACTTTTAGTAAGTATCTCAGCTCAACCTTACTAATGAAAGTAGCAGCAGACAAATAATAGCATCTCTCGAATAAAATGTAGCTAAGCTCGAAGCTCCATCAATACCTTATGGATGCAGAGCCGGAGCCCCGGCGAGTAGAAGTTTTAGTCTTGTGACCAGAAATTGTTTTGGCCATTGATAGTTCTGCATCACTATCGTTGTCTGCATCTACATCCCCAAAATCAGAAAAGATGCGAGTGTGATTCCATTTACTATGCCTGAAAAGTCGTGAAAAATAGGTATACATCAGCATACCTAACAAGGTAGATGTAGACAGGGCACACATGATGGCTTTCATTTTTACAAGAGACAGAAAAACAAGTCTACTTGTCTATTTTAATCAATGTGTAAAAGAACATGTACGAACCAAGCAGAACTGAAATCTATCTACAAGCAAATCAAACTATGAAAATGCATAATTGATATCGTGTACCCGTGGAGAAAAAAAAGTCTTATATTTACCCGTGGGAAAAAATATGATAACTACCTGGAGGTGCTTGCCCCGGAAGCAAAAGACGATGCATCATCCTCGGATTTCACTTTCCGCTCTTTTCTCTCCTTAATCTATCAGTAATGCTAACATCGAGATTAAAACTTAGAATCAATAGTGTAAAAAAAGGGGATATAATAAGCCACCTTTCGGATGTTGGTTAGTAGCCTCATATGTTCCTCAGGCATAACTGCTTTCACAGCATCAAGACCACATTTCCTCACAAGCATTTCAAGCAGCAGCTTTACCTGGTAAGAAAATGCGAAAATGAGAATAAATTCAGGATATTTTGCGTATGATTTCATTTCAACTCTTATATCTACAATATTTGCCATCAGGGATTCAAAGAGATAGGCTATCTACTAGGGGCACCCAATGTGCAGCATGAGTCCCGCTACAAAAAAGATGATGAAATCACCATTCGCCAAACCAACTATAGGCCCAATTTAGAGAGAATTCTCCACAAACTATGATGCCAAAATGCCCATGGGCCACTAGTGAAACCACTGAACAATTCAAATTTTATATCCGCCACAGTCTAATCACAGCTGAAAATTCGAATTTAAACAAAAAACCATAACCATCTCGAGTAGATTGTTGTCATATCTTTGACAACAACTAAGAAGGGGTAATATTGAATTTTATTCATCACATAATTGACATATGTAATACTTTAACATAATAAAATCTAGTTAGTCACCTTGGCCTTGAAATGATTCTTGGTATCATCTTGCCACTTCAAAAGCCCTTCCACCATCGTTTTCAAGTGCATGTGTAAGCCGTCAACTTTAGATTTTGCCACCAAAACTTTGATGAGACCCAAATTTGCCTGCATTAAGTAAACAACAGAATTGAATAGTAAAATCACCCTGCTCTGCTTGCATAAAAGTGAGTGTGGGATGCAAGAAATACTTTAGCAATTTCACGGTTCTTTCTTTGCAGGAGAAGAAATGCAGAAGGTAGCAAGCTGTAAGCTGCACTAATAAGGTCAGAGAACTCGTATGCCAAACGAGCCAACCCTTTTACGGCAGCACTGATCATTTGAGGAGTTTCACCAGCAAGCCCACCAGCTATCTGCATTGTATTAAGATAAAGATAACTGACAATGTCAGGAATAAATAACAGCTACTTTTTGAGAAATTTAAGAGTTTGACATATTTTATGATAATTAACGAGAGAGAGAATACTCAAGGAAATACTTACCAAATTAAAAAATTGGAGAAGGTTTTCTTTTGTTCCTCCCTTTTCCTCATCTTCGCAAGCATGACCAATTTGAACAAGCAGATCATAAGCTTTATTTCTTGTCTTTTTATTTGCCTGTAGAATGAGCACAACAAATGTATTGAAAAATCCATTAGTTGATAGCTATTTAAATTATTAGGAATTGCCAAAAGAAAAATTAGAAATCCGTGCATACCTCTTTCAAAGCAAGAATTATCTCCGTGAGGAAAGAGCTGATGATGTCCCTCCTCTTCTGATCAAATAAATCCTGTAAACGAAGCAAACTTTCTACTTTTAAAAATGCATAGGCAGAACATTCCCATCAAATAACTTATTAAAAAGTTCAGATACATAGCATTAGGTTTTGGGAAAAAACGACATGGAGCAATCCCAACCCATAAAATTAACGTTTTTATCACATGACTTGTGTAAAAAAGGTAAATTCTTTTTCGTTAAAGTTCACAGAATTTTAGATAGTCAACTGGGACTTTTGCCCACCATAATTCTCTGTTAAGTCTTCTCAAGTCTCAGGTTCAAGTCAAAAAAAATAAGACTCAATTTATGGAGCAGGTTTGATCGAGTCTAATACTCAACCCACAACTCAACCTGGTCCAAGCACAATCATACAAAGAGTGCATAACAAATTAATATATTCTTTAGGAAAAATCACTGCATGGGACTTAGCACGAACCTTTGCTATGTAGACAATCAAAACATATAAGCAATCAAGCCTATGACGTTTAGCTGCAAAGTGACAAGAAGACAATGATCCGATCATCAACTCAAGTAATTCATCCAGATTACTCGAAAGAATCTGATTACGCTCCTGAAAACAATAGCATCAGTATTAGTAAATAAATACAGTAGCAAAGGTTGATTTCCCAAGTCCCAGGATTTCTTAATGAACCTTAAAGCATGCCAAAGTTATGTACCTTGAGTATAATTGACAGAATTTTATATGCCTTTTTCTGCAAAATCCCTTCTTCATCCTACAATAACAAGCTGTATAAATCTTACATGTTTGACAAATGACAAGGGACTAAAAAGGAAATGGGATGACGCTGGTGCACCTGGAAAGCAGGTTTAATAGCACGAAATAACATGTTAATCTCTTTATCACTTAGACCAGGCAAAAGTGCAACTGCCAAGTCCAACAGAAGGGCCCTGAAATCAGAAAAGGAGTAAAAGATCCAGAAGCTCATTAAATCAACGGAGCAAGAATTAGTGAAAGAGATTATTTTAAGAAAAAAGAGTAAGAGCTTAGTAAGAATACAAACATGATAATTACCTAGCATGGGAAAGTGAAGCTTCATTAGAAGGGTTATCAACAAGCATATGATTGGAATTAGGTTGCTTTGCTTTGACAGCTTCATGAGTCGCCTCCATCAATTTTCCCATGGTAGCCTTGAACACTCTCTTCACAACCATTCTATCCGATATTGATGCAAAATCATGGATGGTGGCCTTGTAAATAAAAGCAAACGACAAGACAGACAATAAACTTTACAGTTGAAAAAACCATTCAGAAACAGCATAGGAGGCACACTTTTCAGTTAAATAAGGGATTTCATTTACAAGATGCCTCAACCTAAAGAGGAACAAGATGATTATGCTAATAAGCATCAAAAGATTCATCAATTCATCAAAACCTTAAAAGCTCGTTCATATATAATCCACAAGAAATTCTTGATCCATTACAATCAACAGCAAGACATCTATGCTAAAGAAACAGAAATCATTCAAACTCTTTAGGATGGTACTTACCTAGATGACAAAGATCAAAAATAGAGCGATGCATAGAATAGACATAACTTTGGGTTAGAAGATCATGACATTTTCAGGATAGGATGATGCCACCTGTTACCAGCTGAAGTAAAGGTATTCAACGTTGGTTTGAAAACACAAAAAATACCTGCAGGCAACCACCATCATCTTTTGAAGAGCAGAGGAATGCCTCTGATAGAACAGAGAAAAAATCTGGTGCAAAAGATTGTAGGATCTTGAGATTCTCTTCTGCTTCAGTTTTGCTATAACGAATCTCTTCTGTTGTAGAACAGCTTGTTTTATCATCAGATCCGGTGGACTTATTCGAAATTATGTCATTATTTTGACGAATCAAAGTCTACAAAACCCAAAAACAATAGAAATCAAACACAAGAGATGAGCAGCACATTTTTTATTTACGAAAACAGCATTACATGATGCAAAACCAAGTTCGAACAAGTTATATACCTGCAAGCTGGAGCATATTATTCCACGCAACTCTGGTTCTTCACGAAGTGCATTACACAACTCCTTCTGAATAACTTTAAAGCCACTGGTAGTATCACTAGGGTAGTTGCAAAAGGCAGGCAACAAAGACCACAATGCATATACAAAACCTTCAGTCAACCTAGCTGAGGAAATTCGTCCCTCTTTCTCAAGCTTTATCCAAAATCGGATTACATTAGCATCTGCAAGAGACAATAATAAATAAAATGTGGTTTGGGAAAGAGATTACCATGTGGGATTTTTGCTTCAAGTGTTTGATCATGCCCAATATGTGATCTGAAAAGAAACATAGACGAGCACCAACCACATGTTGCTTCAGTATTGGAAACAGCCAAACATTGGCATCAGATGCAACTTCCACATCCAAGTTGAGAGGCAAGATGCTCAGAAACTTCTCAGGCCCCATTGCAATAACAGCAGACCCAAGACATTCATGAAGCTGGAGATTGATCAAAATCAGCTTCAATAAATCAGACATTGTTTGAATCATAGGCCAGTTTTAATACGATAAGTAACTCAGCATGATCCTTCCAAACAAAAATGTCCAAAAATTATATATAAACTAAAAATCACAAAACTGCAACTGAATAATCATCACCATTTCCACATAGAAAATGCAACTCTTTCTAAATTAACAATTTCATATTTAGCATGAACTGTAGGAAGTCTACCCAAAACAGACATATTATAAGAAATAAATGAACATCTAGGAAAAAAGGACTAAAACATTGATTCAAATGAACAAATGAATGACGGCATAAGGGTCCAAGCAGGTGCATACACACATTAATGAACAAGAGAATTTTGTATTTACATAGAAAGAAATGGTGTGGTTGACATAATAAGATTCAATCATTTAATACAGTGATGGAATCATAATCATAAGCATTTGTTAAAAAGTAAGAATCACGTAAAAGAACAATAAATAGTTTATGTTGTGTGAATATCAGTATCACTAGTGTCCCAATCTAAATGAGAATAACAAGGCTTAAGTAAGTGCTAATATCTTGTAAATGATCAAAACACTAGTGAATCCCTTGAATTAAGATTTACAAGGTTAATATGCAAGGAAACAAATTCAAATTAATCAAACAACTGCATTTCATAATCAAAACTGAAAGCATTTTACACCTCATGTGCATAAGCAAACAATAAAGAGAAAAATTCCATCATCAACTAAATTAAATAGCATGCTCCAATATATTAGTTACATTATATTGTGAAGAAAGTTGAACCTAGAAATTATATGTGAAGAGAAATATATTACACGTCCAGTAGTAAAGCCTTAAATTGAAAAGGAAAAAAATGTACCTGCTTTCTGAAAGAAAAGTCTGCATCTGATAAATATTGTGCCATGCTTTTGACAGCACCAACCATCAGATAGTATGAAGATTCACCTATATGTATGTCCATCAAGACCAGAAGGTCAGAAAACAACGATCAAGATAAAGCAGGCACCTCCCCAGAAAGAAGATATCTGCAGATCATGTCTCAACTAACTGCTTAAGCAAACCTAAGAATTAAAGAGATATAATCGTGATATTTGATATTCATTCTTTGCAACTAACCATTAGGCATCCATGCTTCATCATTAGGAACACAATTCTCATTTAGTATGATATCATAATATTTCGACGCGGGTACAGAACTCGCATTAATAAATAAGTGAAAACCTCAAAATACCTAGTTCTTTGTGAGTTTGACGACAATGGTTCACCACCAAATGGTAGTGGCAAAGTTGGTGATAAATGTGATAATAGGCCTTATGACAGCTTACTAATCTAGGCATCCAATAAACAAAGTTGCCAATAAAAACATTTACCTAGTTGAGAGAATGCTGCTGAAAGAACCTGGAATGACATGTCCAAAACAGCGTCATACTGATAACCAAGTAAGCCTTCTATAATAGCACAAATCTTCTCAATGATTGTAGGCCCAGACTTCCTCACTCCTTCACCTGCATCTTTTATCTGGGTAACACCCTGCTCGATTAGGCCATCATCAAGACAAGCACATGCTAAACCCTTCAAGGCCTCCATAGCAGCAAACATGGCTTCCTCATGCTCACTGGCTAAAATATCTGTTATACAATGGTTACACACAAGGATTTTATTTCTTCTTGCAAATTCAAACTAACAATTCTTAGAAGAAGAAAACAAACAAGTCTACCTCCAAGGGCATTGAATATGACAGGAAGCTTGACAACACATATTTGCCTGTTTAGTTCATAAACTTTTCTTGCACCAAGGTGTAACAACCGTGCTGTTGATGCCAACTGATCTGCCGAATTCTCCTTGTCTGAAACAGAAACTGCAATTGAACACAACAAATCTTGCAATAACTCAGGAGCAACTTTTGCAGTTGGACAACTGCAATGAGCATTCAAAACGTCCATTATACACCGTGTGACAATTGACTGCTGCAGATCCAAAAGTTTTCTGCAGTACTTCAAAATTCTATCTGTGGACCTCATCGCCATTACAGGAAGACAATCCTTCAGGGCATTTAGGACATGCAGGACCTGCATGGCTCCCTTTGGCCCCTCTGAGGCAGCTGAATCTCCAGAAGATCCACCAGCAAGAAGTAGACACCTCTCAAATATGGAAGTGATAGCTTCGCTTGCTGACACCAACACTGGCAAATTCTGGAAACTTCTCAGTACATCACTCAGGCATGAGTGGCATTCACTTCTTACCTGTGATACATCCAATTAATATTTATCAGACTGTTAATCCACAACAAAAGTAAAGAATATATAGAACATAACAAGTTCGCAACCCATGCAAGATATCATCGTACAATTAACTATATTTTAAAAAGGGCATGCCTCCTATCTAGTTTGAACGTTCAAGGAACCGAACTTATTCTAAAAACAAGATACACGACACATGAATCGTGAAATGTATACAATGTATATAAACAGAGTAAGTACCTAGCAAGTTCTGGACAAAAAACAACAGCTGAGAAATTAAATCAGGAGAATTAAGACGTCAAATTTTCAAATATATCTTTATGTGAAGCTACTTGTAAGTTCACGAAACAGAACTGAAAATGTTATGAATGTAGATAGATGTACATTTGCACCCATATAAAACCTTTGTTGGTAAAAGAGAAAAAAATCCAGGGCTATGATGGTACATAACGGTGCCGCATCTGAGCTCTGTAATAGATAATCAATTAAAAGGAACTCAGGAGAAAAAGGAATAACTCAGACAATGAGTAAGAAGTATGAAATTCGCTGAGGACGATAGAAGATAAGGAAACTAACACCCATTACCTTCAGCCGCTCATCCGTGACAAAGCTTATAAGGGCACCATAGAGCGGCGTCAGAGATGACCAATTTGTTTTATCTCCGAGCACCAGCATATAAGAGGCGCACTTCAAGCCGGCCTTCACGCCACCCGGCGGCAGCGAATCGACCGTCAGTATTCGAACCAACGTCTCCGAGACCTCCGCCCACCTGCTCCTGACCACGGGGCGGGAGACCCTGGGAAGCACGACTGCTAGGAAGGAGAGCAGGGAGGTTGCGGCGGGGTCGGGGCCGGAGGCAGGGTCACGAGAAAGACGGTCAAGGGAGGTTATGGCGGCGCCGAAGTAGGCAACGGGGGTGAGAGGGATGCTCTGGTCTTTAAGGGCCTGAGCCATGGCGCCCACCACGGCGCAGAGGTGCTGGTGATCCTCCCGGGCCGAGCTCTGGTAGCGGGAGATAACGCCGGCGGCCAGGTCGCCACAGTCGAAGGCGGCGGCCTCGTCGTCTGTGGGGAGGAAGATCGCGTCAGATTCCATCGCCACGGGCTCCATGGCAGCCGCCGCGAGCAAGCGAAAGGAAACCCAGAAAAAATACAAATTCTAGGGTTCAACGGGAGAGCCAACTGAAGGCGGTATCCTCTTACTCGAATAGTTGTAATTATTATTAACAACTATATATATATATATGTTATTAAGTATATATATATATATATATATATATATATATATGGAGTTTTATTTTAATTTATTTTTTGTTATTTTTTATTTGTTTGCTTTTTGTAAAATGACAGCATATGGAGAGAGAGAACAAATTTGTTCATGGTTTTTTTTTTGGAAAATATTTATGCCGTTTTTTAATCGCTTCTCATTGGATCACCATCACGTGTATTAAAAAAAAGTGTATCCTTAATCTTAATAAATTTGTGGATGAAAAATTCATTACTGCACATTTTATCAAAATAAAAAACCGTCGCCATTCCTCTTATTGACATTTATACGAACATAATATGTGTAAAACGAGCTTCGATCCACGTCCGTCGGATCGAGCTGTCAAGATCTGACAGAGGACGATCAACGGTTCCGTCCGCCGGAGGAGGCGAGGCGGGCGATGAGGTAGAGAGCGTTGCTGGTGCACTGGGACGCCTCGGTCACCCGCCGGAGCACCGCCTCTCGCGTGGGCTGCGCGAGCCCGTCGACGTCACGGGCACACATGTCCTGGTCCGTCATGGCAGCGCTGGCCCACGTCTGTGCGTCGTCTACCTGAGAGGGGTTGGCGGCGGCGGCGTGCCGCAGACGCGCGAGCTGTTTGGCGGCGGCGGTGGGCCGCAGATGCGCGAGCTGGTTGACGGCGCGGGTCAGCTGGTCGGCGGCGTCGAGGAGGAGGTTGGCGCATTCGTTGATCACGGCGCGGTCGCCGGAGGCCGAGGGCGGAGGGAGGTGGCGCAGGAAGTCGGCGGCGGAGCTGGTGGCCGAGAGGGAAGCGGACGTCGCGATGCGGGCGACGTCGGTGATGGAGGTCGGGGAGTGGGGGGCGACGGTCCGGATGCAGAGGTCAGGGAAGCGGGCGCCGGCGCAGGCGGAGCGGACGAGCGCGGACGGGGAGGGCGGCTGTACGACGGTGGAAGATGGGGCGGGAGGGGAGGAACCAGACGCGACGGTGACGGTGAAGGCGAGGACGGCGAGGAGGAGGAAGTGGAGGTGATGATGGAAGGCAGCCATCGCAGTTAGTAAGCAAGTGTCGGGCGAGACTACGTGCAAGCAGACCTCCATTTTATAAGCGGTCCATTTCCGGTGGACTGTGTCGAGAGATGCCCACCCCATCGAGTGATACACACGCGAAACGAGAAGTCACAATACGTGCTCCTCCTAACTTTCTCTCCCATCATTAATTAGTCGTTTACAATACTGCATGTTTTTAAAATCGCGATCACATCTCAAGAACCCTAATTATTGCGGCTCTTCATTAATCAACGACTTCGGATTCAAATCAGCTTCCTGGAAGCTTCACGCAGATGGAGATAAACACGAACGTGTGGCAGCCTAATTACTAATCCTTATCAGTCTTAAAAACGCACGTAGAGCAGCCACGCCAGCAGGTAAATTCTCCAGAGTGAGAGAGAGGAGGGGGAATGAGTTAACAATAATTAGGCAAAATTAATTAGCTTCATCCACACTCTCATTTCTGCAGGTTCCGTGTGCTGGGCATGGCTGGCAACAGTTAGCTCTCTGATCGCTGCGGGCACGGAATGCCAATGGATGATTACTTAAATCTGAGAACTCCAGTGGATCCTCTCGGGTCAATGGATCGATCGGTCAACTCGTGGTTCTCAGTGCAGTAACTGGTTTGCCTTTTTCTTTTTTCCTTGTAAACGTGTTTAATAGTAATACGCACGGAGACTTTCTGAAAACTATGGACCATCAGATCCTGGGTGAGAGCTCAAATGCAACTTGGAATGCTACAAGTTGCATCTTTGGCGTCCTGCATCAGAAGATCTGAGCGTATACACTTGTTCACATTTCATCCATCATCATCAGATAACTGGACCTTGGATTCTAAAGGCCCATGATGCAGCAGATTAAACGTGTTATTTTCCTGCCTAATAAATCGGTCTGCTCTGATGTTATTCTAGGAATAGTTTGATCGGGGACGGCAGCAGCCAGCGAGAGAGAAGCAGATCGTCGAATATCTTTCATTTATTAGTTTCTTATTATAATCATCAGAAATCGAAGACACAGACGACGACGAAGTCCAACAAAAGTGATTTGTTTGGTATGGGGGATTTAGAAGGGGGCGGATTAGAAGTCCACCTTATCTTAAATATATCGACGGGCTCCACAGTTTCTTCCACTGCTAACCCCCTCTGCCTTTATTTATATGCAAACCCCTTCCCGCGCTCGTTTGATCGAATGCCCTGCGTGCAACGGTGAGAGAACCAGGCAGGCCGAGATGATGGACGGACCAGGCGGCGGCGGCGGAGGATCGTCGTCTCCCCGCGACAAGCGATACAAGGGGGTGAGACGGCGGAAGTGGGGGAGCTGGGTGACCGAGATCCGGCTCCCCAACAGCCGCGAGCGGATCTGGCTCGGCTCCTACGACTCCCCGGAGAAGGCCGCACGAGCCTTCGACGCAGCCGCCGTCTGCCTCCGCGGCCGCCGCTCCAAGCTCAACTGCCCCGACACCCCGCCGCCCCGCGTCGCCGCCGGCGCCCGCCCCCTCACCATCCAGCAGATCCAGGCGGCAGCCGCCAGCCACGCCGCCTCGGCCAGCGACTCCCCCGCCGCGATCGCTCCTCCCCCGCAGGCCGTCGACGACGTAGGGGCCGACTCGCCGGCCGCGAGCTCTCCGTCGGAGGACGGGCGCGGCGCGGCGCCGGGGGACGAGGAGGAGGATGAGGAGCTCGACTGGTCGTTCCTGGACTCGCCGCCGCAGGACGCCCCCCCTGAGGGAAGCCAGGAGTTCTCCGACGCAATGGACGAGCTCATGTACGACTACTTCTCCCCGGTGCCGGCGGCTGCTCCCGACACGCCGGAGGAAAACGACGGCGTGGAGTTCGGAATTCATTCGTCTCTTTGGAGCTTCGAATCGATTGAAGAAATGAGCAGCACACCACGCAAAAGTAATTAATAAATCATGCGCCGGAGGCTAAAAAAGATGGTTCTACGTGCTGCGTTTTTACTATTTATTTATTCATTATTCATATTATTATTTTATTTCATTTTAGCCAAATTAATTTCTACATTAAATTGTATGATCTTTTATTTAAAATAAGATATTTAATGAAGTGGACCCGCGGCTTAAAAGGATATGACATCCATCATTCATGGGGTGATGTTGAATTGTGGATTGGGAATTGAAAAATGTTATATGTATGTATGTTTAAATGCACACGATAGGAAATATTAATGTGCAGGAAAAGAAAGTATGTATATCCTTGGGCAATGATAATTATTGTTTGTGCAGCCATTGTGGACTGGACTCTTATCAGGGCTTTTGACATGCATTGAAATGTTCGTGGAATTTATAAAATGAATACGATATATAAATGCGCATCAAGCGGTGTTGGATAAAGATGGAAATATAAGTATCTATGTTTATATTGTATCATATGTTAAATATGGAACAATTTAGCACATTTAAATGATATAATAGGACGATTCTTCATCGTAAACTTGGGGTCATATTAATATTAATAATGAGTTATAAAAATAAGTGAAACTATTTTCTATGAAAATTCATTTTAATATTTAAACTAGTATTTAATATTAGAGAAAAAAGAGTTAAATAATATAATAGGATGATTTTTCATCATCACTTATCATATTTATAATGAATTCTAAAAATAAGTAAAACTATTTTTCATGAAAATTTGTCAGCTTTAATATTCAAATCCATATTTAATATTAGAGAAAAAATAGTTTTCTCACTTTTATGACCGCTCTTTCATTCAATGATTCAAATGCTCAATAAAACTAAAGTTCTCACTTTGTTATTATTATTTTTTTAGTCTTTAAAGCTCCTAAAATTCACTCTTAGTACACTCATGAACTCTTAGTGCACTCATGAATGCATATATGATACGATTTAATTAGGAGCGCATCACAAAAGATTGGATTTTATCATTGACCAAAGTGGTCTCCTTGGTAGGCTTTGCATTTATTTTCCAACTATATGGAATTTCTAAATAATAATAGTTTATAATATTCAATGTAAATCATCCATGAAGAAAACGTGAAGAGAAAATAGCCGTCAATCCTGCGTCTCTCCACATGGAATTTACCTTTAAAGTGAAGCGGACTTCATGAAGCTTCATATTTGGATGACCAAACTTGCAAGTTTCAATCATGAATTCAACTTAATTACTTGGAAATTAAACTTTCATCACGGATAACTTTTTTTTCTCTCTCCCCTCAAAGCATAATATGCATGCAGAGCAAACAAGTTATTTTTTTCACATATATTTCGAAGTAAACAACACACAAATGTGTACAGATTAATTTGCTACGTCGATCAAATTAAGAAACGAATACTACTTCTCTTTCTCTCTCGGTCGTTCCAACGGAGCTACAAAAACGCAAAATATATGGTTAATCGATTAACAGGCCACGGGCATTTTGCTCGAACACTTGTGCTATTTGCTGCTCTCTGGACTCTGTTCTGGCTGTGAGACTTGTGTGTGTCTTCCGAGGTTGAGCCAAGAATGGCTGGATTCCGGCTTTGCCTCGTTTGACGGCGCCGCCTCAGACGCAGAACCGTTCACTTGATAAGGTGCCTTGGTGTTGATTCTGAAAGATTTCAGCAAAAAGAGAGATTTTTATTTTTTCAGTCCAATTTCTGCCTGTTTTTAACATCACGCAGATTAATTAAGTCTCCAGATCTATGTGCAAACTTGATGATAAATCTCACCTGTCCTTCCTCTTCTCCAGGAATCGATGCAGTGAGTTCCTTCTCGCAATCGGCATGTCTGCAATCCAGTAAAATGATCAGTCGCCTGTTTTTTGATGAACACGGTAATTTCCAAAGCTTAATTTGGGCTGAGCTGTAATTACCTGCACTAGCCTTCGAGAGGTTCTCCGGACGAGGAGGGGGCGGCGGCGTTGACCGGACGGTGGTTTCCGGTGCGAGGTTGGGGTCGGGCTTGGCAGCGCCGTCAGCTCCGGCGGCGGAGGAGGAGTGAGGATTTGTGGATAAGCTAAAATTTTGAGCAGCAATGCCCTCTTTGTTCGCCATCTGCATCAAATTCTTGGCTTTGTCTGCAGGGAAGTTGTCGAAAACCAGCACTTTTCCGCCGTAGAAGATTGTGAGCTGATTTTTCTCGATCTGCCTGGATCATTCATCAAAGTTCAATCAATCATTCAATATTCCGCGTTTCCATCATCAGATCGATTAAACCAACATAACTTTAAGCTGAACTCTTACTCCAAATCTGGCTTCTCTGGAGCTTCTTCCTGAGGGAGTGCACCCGGACCAAAGCCAGAGTGCTGCGGGAAAAGATCCATGGACTTGGGCGAGCTTTGGATCTCTCCGACGATCTCAGCTTGCTCCTCCCCGGGTACATCCGCCCCCGGCAACAAGTTCATGGTGGCACGCGACCGAGATTGACCTGAAAAAAAAATCAAAGACGAAGCATGCCTCATGAGTTATGAACAGACATGTTCTTCCGCATCATCTTCATAACAAGAAAAAAGAAACACCTTTTTTGAGCTAAAATTTCCTCTCACGACGTGAATTACTTGTTCAAATTAGGAAAATAAAATTGCAGAATAAGACCGGGAAACAACCGAGAAAACCGCCGTCTAAAAACTCAACCAAAGATTAAAAAAAAAATCTCACCTTTACCTTGTTGATTGAAGGGGGCGGAGAGGGCAGGCATGTCGATGCCGAGGCCACTCAAGCTGCCCTTCTCCCTCAAGTACTGGCTCAGGAGCCGGCATGCCTGAGAGAAGTTGGACTTCTCTCCTTTGCTCCCCATCTTCTTCTTCTTGTTCACCCTTCTACTCCTCCTCCTCCTCCTCCTCCTCCTTGTTCCGGTGAATGAATTGGATCCCGATGATGGAAACCTTCCTTGCTCGATCCCTTCCCTCTCCTCTCCCACGGTTAGGGCTTTTTGTAGCGCGCATATAAAATAAAACTGGCACCTTGCGGCTTGCGGTGGGTGAGAGATATAATTAAAAAATTGAACAAGTAAAGAAGGGCCAAGAAGAATCACGTGCTTTTTTTTTGCTAGTGGAGGATATAAAAATAAAAGAAGGGGGCAATTATTAATATAATGCAGGAGGAGGAGACAATACGGTAAAAGGAAACGTTTATTTATCTATGGAAATAATTTTTAGACAGCAACGTGTTTTAATGTGGAACTAACCATAAAACTGAGACCAAGGATTTGGAAATGATTTAAATTGGCTTTTAATTATGGTATTTCTCAATCCATAAGGACACGGCAGCCCATCTCGACCGGAAGTCAATGTGCCGACTTAAGAAATTAAATATATATATATAAGTCGTTTTCCATTGACCTTTAACCAGCTCAAGCTCAAAATTGTGGTTTATTGTTATTATTGCTATTTTGGATTTGGGGGGATTACTGATACGATTTGAAGGACTTTATTCTGGCCCTACCAAGTGACCAACAAAACAAACAGCAACCGCACCTCAATCCATTGTCTATCTCCTGCAACTTGATGGAAGGAAAAAATGTGCTCAAATAGTAAAGCTTAGCACATGCAGCACATCAAAGAGAAAAAGATGGAGAGAAAAAAAAAAACTGTCTACCACCCAAATTCCTTTTTTTTTCTGGTGGTCACAACCCTTGACTCGTGTCCCCACCCCCCACAATGCTGTGTGCTAAATTTTGATGCTGATGGCTACATTGCATTGGCCTGCCATTAACTATTTGCCATGTCGAATGTCGAATCAATTGGAGGAGGAGCGCAAGTTGGGATCCCATGTCGGAGAACTCTGATGATGATTCACACAACCACTTGCTTTCATGCACACTGGCGAAAAAACTTTACTCCTGTTCATCTGCTTCAATCTCACTGTCGCTTTCCAGACTCATACCAGACTTGGGAATGTGCTGAAGTGTGTGACTTTGCTTAGGACTAATCATGGCCGGCCTATCAAAATGAGTCCATAACTCGGTGTCTTGGGCCTAACAACTTTCCGGCAGATCTCAAGTGGATTGAGTACTTCTCGGAACCTGGTACTATGGTGTGGGTTCAACTCTGACATCAGAAGCAGGTTGGACTTTTGACGATCTCAATCTTGGCGAACTTGACTTCTTGAGAGCTGTTGAGAGTATCTGAGGCTTCAAATACAGTAATGAAGAAGCTATAAACAGTTGCATCAGTTGCTTTTCTGAATGATGGAAGAGCTTAAATACAAAGAGGGAGACATCTCAAGCCCAGAAGCCAAGGCTTTCTCTTCTTCCAAGGCCGTGGCCACAATCTTTGTCAACTTGACTTCTCCAGAGGTGTTGAGAGTATCTGAGGCTTCAAATACAGTAATGAAGAAGCTATAAACAGTTTCATCAATTGCTTTTGTGAAGAATGGAAGAGCTCAAATACAAAGAGGGGAAAATCTCAAGGCCAGAAGCCAAGGCTTCTCTTCTTCCCCGGCAGCGGCCACAATCTTGGTCAACTTGACTTCTCGAGCTGTTGAGAGTATCTGAGGCTTCAAATACAGTAATGAAGAAGCTATAAACAGTTGCATCAATTGTTTTTTGTGAAGAAGGGAAGAGCTCAAATACAAAGAGGGAAACATCTCAAGGCCAGAAGCCAAGGCTTCTCTTCTTCCACGGCAGCGGCCACAATCTTGGTCAACTTGACTTCTTGAGAGATGTTGCGAGTATCCGAGGCTTCAAATACAGTAATGAAGAAGCTATAAACAGTTGCATCAATTGATTTTGTTGAGAATGGAAGAGCTCGAATACAAAGAGGGAACACCTCAAGGCTAGAAGCCAAGGCTTCTCTTCTTCCGCGGCCGCCGCCGCCGCCGTGGCCGTGGCCGCTTTGCGGGCCTTCCCCGGTCGTCGTAGCGGTCGAGGTTCTCGCACGGTTCGGGAAAAATGCTTCCAATAACTCGGCCCTGGACAAAGGAGCACAGGAAGGTGCTCTTCTTCCTGTAGCTCAAACCGACCCACATATCACGAAAACTGATGTTCTTAACGGGGATCTCTTGGCTGCCTTCGATCCGTACCGGGACGCGGACGTCCCGTCCGTAGATCCAGCGGAAGAATATGTTGGTCAGGGTAGGAAGATCCCTTGGGTTGAAGAATCCATCAGGATGCTCGTTGTAGTCGACGTTTATCGCAACGCCCACGTCGACGTTATCAAGGATCACATTCCGGTAGGTGATGTTGCGGACATACCCTCCTCTCCCAGGTGCCGTCTTTATCCTTGCACCTCTCTTTGAGCCCCAGACGTAGAGGTTCTCCACTGTCACATTTGCAACTCCACCGGACATCTCGCTACCGATCGACACTCCAGCACTGTGCAGCAGCAAGATGAGAACCAATCAACCAATATGTAGTCAATCAATCTCATCATTTTCTGTTCCTTAAACTGCACGCCTTACCTGACAACCGAACGAACTGAGACGTTTCGGATCAAGATGTTGGTAGACGGCCGCCCATAAGCAATGCCATACTGATCCCAGCCGCTCTTGATTGCTATGCCGTCGTCGCCTGTGCTTATGTAGCAGTTTTCTATCACCACGTCCTCGCAAGAATCTGTATTCACACAGAGCAGTAACCCATCAGGAGCAATCCAAATAACTTCATCCAGCAACTTTGCAAGCACTTTGTATAATAAGAAGAGCAGTGTATGAGAGTAGGCTCGTGGACCTGGATCTATTCCGTCGGTGTTTGGAGCCCCCGAGAGAGGAGCAAAAATGGACACATTTGAGATGGTTACGTTCTTGCAGTCATATGGATGAACAGTCCAGAAGGGAGAGTCTCTCAGGGTTATGTTAGAAATGACAATGTCCTTAGACCACATAAGCTGCAGAAGCGGTCCTCTGGTGTGGTTGAGAAGTTTATTCTGAAACTTTGTCCACCATGTTTGACCCTGTCCGCTTATTGTGCCATTGTGTCCTGCTCGATAGGGAGAAGTGACCTAACTTTTTTGATTTTTGAGCAGTGTTTGCGAAGAAGTAAATCGAACAGAAGAAAATTGAAATGAGAAGAACCAACAAATATATTACTAACCTGTTATAACCACATCCTTCAGATTCTGACCATGAATCAGACTCCCATATCTAGGCCCTTTGTGTTCCCTCCCGTAGCCATATGAAGGTAATGGAGGCATTAAGGGCCACTGTCTCTCGTCCTGATGGAGTAATACAGTTGGAGGAAATTTAGTAAATGCTCATATCCTATCAATTTATGGGCAGTGCTCATAATGAATAAGCCATATCAATTTCATCTAGATTTGTTTTGGAAGGAACTTGTGCATGACTTTAGCAGATTAAACAGCACAAGGAGGAGTTAGAGCATCCTCTCCTCCAATTAAAGCTTCAGCTTGATCTAATGTTATTAAGAAATGGCAGTCGAGTTGATTGATATGTTGCAAGTGATGCTTAAATATCTAAGTTTCAGCTAGTGAAACAGGAACTCTCCAAGGAAGAAGCTCTAGTTTGATCAGGATATGTGGAAAAACACAATACTTTTGCTCTAACACTCACAAATTCCCTATCTGAATCAAACCAAGCATAGAGGAATTAAAGAAATCAGAAAGATCTGGGTTGGAAACTGCATCTGACCTCCACGCCAAGAATTACGGCACCTTCCGCGAGAAAAAGGGTCATATGGTTCGTGAGATTGAATGGGGCCGTCAGCCATACCCCATCCGGCACATCAAGCTGCCCCCCTCCCCTATCGCCGAGCTCTGCGATCGCCGCCACTGCCTGCTCAAACGCCTCGGTATTCAATGTCCTTCCGTCCCCCACCGCGCCGAAATCGGTCAAGTTAAACGCCACCGGTCGAAAAAGTTGACCGTTCCTTATTTGCCGGAGCAGCGGCGGCGGCGGCGGCGGCGGCGGCCATCGATGCTGGGGAGGAGATGGAGCCGGCGGCTGGAGCATGGTGAAACCAATCTCATCCACACAGCTAGCCCGCCACCAGATCCACGAAGCAAACGCAAAGGTCCATATGACCAAAAGTAAGGTCTTGTGGGACAAGAAGAATCCCAGGATCCATCGGCGGCCCTGGCAAGCATGAATTTTCCCAGCGGGGAAGCACTTTTCGAGCATCTCGAAAGCAATCGAGTCGGCACCAAGACCAAAAATTACCGAATTTTTCCACCGCCAAAAGAGGCGAAAGGAGGATCGACCGCGATGCAGATAGAAGGAAGACGGAATCGACGAAACATGCAAGCGGATGAGCGATCGAGGAACGAGGATTTCCGACACTGTAGATGGCGGTCGGGATTTAAAATTAGCGGGAGTCGAGTTGAGGACGGAGGAGACGAAGTCCGCGGGTACGACTCCCTTGTGGAGAAGACTCCCCTCCTTTACGGCCCTACGATGTTGATCCAACGGCTTCAAGCTGCGAAGACGACGGTTGTTCAAAAGTCTCTGTAGCGTCTTTGTTAAAGACACCTCTTTTTTTGTCTCTTTTAAATGCTATTTTTAAGATTTCTATAACCATGATAATTTTGGTCTATACAGTGACAATGTTCATCGGTTGGTATAACCGATAACTCATTATTTTTAATGGATTAGAAGATTTGGAGGATGTCAACAATGTGAGATTGGTGTTAGGTGACCAAATGCAATTTTGACATGTTCACCTTTGATGGAAGGCATATCTGGGTTAGTTGGAACCTGAAGCATGGAAAATATGCCCAGGGGAGTATAATTAAAGAGCATCTACAGGTACAGCATCAACAATAAAAAAATATAGAGGCAAGCAAAATGTTAAAGAAATCTAACAGAAGAAAAGTAATAAATAAATTATGTTTATTGAATAACAATAATAAAGAGACAAGCAAACAAATAAAACATTAGACAGGCAATTAGAAGAATGAATGATCATGTGACAGCAAGTACATGTTTAAGCTAGTTAGTACGAATCAACCTTTATTCCCATACATTGTAATAGCCAGGCAAACCAGAATCGAAATTGATCTTATTGTTATCAGGATTATGGTTTGAATAATTCTGGTGTTACAAAAATAATATTCTTAACCAAAAAAAGGAGCTTTTGCTGGGACCTTCTTCTGGAAAATGGTCACTGTCCATTGGCATTGGTGGATTGGGAAATCTCGACGTAGCTAAAACTCAATGCTCCTTCCAGTTTCCAAATTACTGACGAGTTCCTTTGGGCCAATACCCACGCATCTGAATGATCATCAAAACCAATTGATTAGAAAATAAACAGTATAATTAGCCTTCATTAACTTTTCAACTTGTTTACTTGGATATCATCACTGGTTACTAGGAAGATATCCTTTTCATCTTAAAAAATACTATTGAAGAAGACAGAGTTATGTGTGTGTGTGTGTATACAGAAGTAGAGTTGGGGGAATAGTTAACTTACATAAATCCGCCTGGCATCATAAGTTCTAACGAGTTTATGTAAACTCTTCGATATGATTAAATCTTCGATATTGAAGACAATTATCGTTGCAGCCGAAGTATGCTGCTCTCTTATCTTTAGATACTTTCAACCCATAAGGAAGATTGTTCAGCTGTATATTATACATTCTACTTATTAATAAAAGAATATAATGCATTCTGAGTTTAGATACACATAAATGACCTGTTATAATAACATAAATGGAAAACAAAATATGTACCTGAAGTTTATGATCCTTCAGAAAAGGATTGTTAAATGCAGGTTGCTTATTGACTGAAACAAATTGATAACAACTTTAAATTCCTGCTCACTGAAAAAATGACTACTCAAATTATCCATAATAAATCATAAAAACAACAAAATATTAACCAAGTACCTAAATGGTTCTCGTTGCCGGTTTGATGAGGATTTTAAATTGTGCTTTTAATTCTGCATCATCTTTCTCGGTTGGCACCCATCTGCATTCAGTTCTACATGAAAAAGCATCAACGATCAACAACACACAAAGAACATAAGAATGCAGAAAGGTAAAATATTGCTCCTAATTATTTATTTGCATTCCTCAGCCTATACTTATCATATAAATGTAGCACGTATATTTGCTGCCAATGAAGGCGATAGAACGATGCTCACAAGAATCGGACTCTTAAATATTGTGACTGTCAAGCACCACTTCATACTTTCATACTTTAACACCTGAAGACCAGCTGCATCCTGCCTCTTTTACCAACATACTATCATCTAATCTTTCCCTCAATTTTTCCTTTTCTTCCCACATATTTCGTTCAGCATATATATTCGATAGCAAGACATATGGGCCATCTTTATCTGGTTCCAATTCCATAACCTTTTCTGCTGATTTCTCTCCCAGTTCAACTGCCCCATGTACTCCACAGGCTCCAAGAAGAGCTTGCCATGCCAATGGATCCATTTGTATACCCATCTCCTGGATGAACCTCTCAGCTTCATTCAACCTACCAGCACGGCCCAGCATACCAATTATACAGGCACAGTGCTCCCTTTTTGGCTTGACATTATGATCATTCACCATAGAGTGAAATATCTTAATCCCCTCTTCAAGAAGACCTCCATAGCTACAAGCAGATAGAATAGCAAGAAAGGTAACGGGATCAAGTCTCACACCACTTCCCTCCAATTCTTTGAAGATTTGAATGGCTTCTGCCCCCTTTCCATGCTGACCATATCCGAGAATCATGATTGTCCAGGACACAATATCACGAGTTCTCATAGTCTTGAAAGCTAATTGAGCATCTGCTACACTACCACACTTGAAGTACATATCAATAAGTGCATTTCCCACCATAAGGTCCCCGCAGAAGTCTAATTTAATGATTCTTGAATGGACCATTCTCCCGTGATCAAGGTTTGCCAACATAGCAGATGCAGGTACTACACTAGCAAAACAAAACTCGTTTTCCGTCATCCCTACATGCACCATTTCCTGATAAAACTTCGCTGCTTCTCTGGCGAGGCCATTCTGCACGGATCCCGCGATCATTGCGGACCATGAAATAATATTCGGATACAAAATTCCCCTGAAGACAGCAACCGCAGAATCCATCTCTCCCCCGCATTTCAAGTACATCGTAATGAGAGCATTCCTGACCGGAGTGTCATACACCAAGCCAACCTTCCAGGAGCAGCCATGCAGCTGCATGCCGAGGCACAGATCTGTTCGCACTAAACACGTCTTCAACACACTTGTCAAGGTGAAGCTGTCAGCGCCTCGGCCACCCTCCTTCTGCATCCGGGCGAACATCTCCACAGCATGCGTCTTGCTCCCTCTGCGAGCGCAGGCATCAATCACAATATTCCAAGAGACTGAGTCCGTCTCCTTGATCTCCTCAAACGTGCGGATTGCTTCCTCCAGACCTCGACACACCTCGTACCCCTTGACCATGGCGCCCCCAACGAAGGCATTGGTGTTGAGCCCCAATTTGATAGAAAGGGGGTGCACTTGCTCCACCAGAATGCTCGAAGCGGAGAGCAAAGCCGGCAGGGTGATGTGGTTGGGCAGAATGTTCTCCCGCAACATCTGCTTGTAGAGCCGTAGTATCTCACGGGAATCGCGACCATCGCGAGCGAGAGCACAGATTAGCGTGTTGTAAGAAGCGCCATCTCTGCTGGGAATTTCGTCGAACAGGTGCTGGGCCTCCCAGAGGAGGCCGCGTGCGCAGTAAGAATGGAGGAGCTTGTTCCATGGCGAGGAGGAGCCGTCAGGCGAATCGTAGACCTTCACGAGGCAGGCCAGGGCGGCGGCGGCGGCATCCGAGCGGCAGTCGATTAAGCGGACGAAGCGGTGCACGTCGAAGGATGCGGCGGCCGTAGAGAAGCGCTCAAGAGGCCGAGAGAGTTGGTGGGCCGTCGACCATCTAAGCTTAATGACCATCGTTTGGGGGACACATCTCAAACATCTCCATTCTCTCTATATGTAATAAGATAGAAAAAAATAAAATAAAACTACGTGTCATTGACTTTAAATCTCATGCTCAAATCTTATTGATGTTTTAAAAAATAATCGTGCAGTATACAATCTAAGCATTTAAGATAAATTAAAAATTGAACCAGGTTTTAATGATTTTTTTTAAATATTTGAAAACTAAGGAACGTGGTGTTTAGGTCATTGTTTTGTTTATAATTCCATAATCATGTTAAATAATTAAACATCTCAATAAGAACATATGCTTTGTCACTAATTAGAGATACGGACGTGACGTGTGGGAATATATTGTCGACCAATAAATTAAAACAAAACGATGATAAGACCAAAAAAAATTGACATTTATAAATAAAAATGCCATAATTTCATCATCAAACGGGTCTTTTAATTAAATGCAAAGTGCATCCCAACGAATGCACCTTTTCTTGGACCCTTCACATGCAGAGTATTAGGTCTGACTGGGCGGCAACGTAGCTTTACACGGTTTAAAATTAAACTAAAAATCTTGCAGAGATGATGATGAAGTTAACTAAGAAGCACGGCAATTTAAGGCATGTTTGAGTCCTACGGCGATAACACACTCTCTTCACGAGTGTAATTTTATCTAAACCCTCGTATATTACAACGCTAAGATGCTAAGATATGTACTGACACGTGCTCAAAACCAAAAGCATAAAATAAGACTCGATCATTATATCACGAATAAAGAGTTCTAAAAATAAATAAATAATTATCCTGTATAAATTTAACAATTTTAAAAAAACAATTAGTACATCAGAGAGAGTGGAGGACGATAATTGAGTATTTTTATCTGTACTTAATAAAATAATCGACCTTCAATGTATAATATTTCTGTGTATACAATAATGTTGATAATAACTAATATCGTTAACCAATTAGAGGCTTAAATTTGAATAGACACGCTAAGAATGAAAAGGGTAAGAATCAAAGATTAGTTGCGAATGATTTATTTGATATCCACAGGTCAATTATATTTGGTTATTGGTTGGATGTTGTTGTCTTAAACTATATATTAGTTAAGCAGTTATGCCTAGTTTCCCAATGGATACTAAATTACATATGTTTGCTTTTGATCCAATAACTTCGTTAATTAGCAGGATATGTCTTTCTTCCTGCAACCGAACCCTGTCCTCAACACCAAATATTTTAAACATTATTTAGCATTATGGTATATTATTCAAAGGTCAAATCAAGACCACTTCAAATCATATAGAAACATGAAAACTAAATATGGGTAACGAAGGATTGACCAAAAAAATCATGCATAGTAAGGTCAGACGCATATTTATTTCATTTAATGTTGTTGGGTCAAGTCGAACACATGGAATACGAAGTTATTTTTCACAAAAATAAAACAAGCTAAGGAAAAGTATAAATATGAAATATGCTCCCCCCATCACCGTTAGTTAATTATTAATTTATTGTTAAAATTCCTCTCAATTGGAATAAGCTAATTAACCAACCGGGAGTCGTCCTTTGACGAAATGCGCCGGTGCGGTGCAGACTAGCAGCAGCGGCCTCTGCCAGCTAATCTACACCCGAGCAACACCCACCCTGAAACGTATCACCCAAAACTATTGCCCCCGACCTTACCCTTCTGTTGGGCCCGCTCTTTCCCAGCCAATAATTGGTTGCCTCGTCGATGGCTCTTGCCTACGAGTCGCGTAACGTGGGTCGAAGATCACGTGAGACGGACCCGATGAGACAGCCCGAGACCCAACACTTTCTTCTCGGATGCGAATCCGACGGCCGCAGGCTGAGCATCTCTCATTGGGGAGAGCCCATCGGAGCCGTCCCTCATATTAGCGGGCCCCGCTCTTCGCAGACCCGCCACACCGCCCGAACCCGCTGTCTCCGGAGCACGGTGTCCATACCCGACACCCACGGTGCAGTGGACTCACACCGGAGTCTACTCCGCCACATGGCACGACTTCTTCCGTCTGATCTACACTGCGGAGACAGGGAATCCGTCTGATCTGCTGCGTGGTTCCGTGTGGCGCCGGATCACCGGGATGTTCTATAGCGTCGATGGAGGTCAAAGTCAGAGCTCGTACTGTACCTGCGAAGCGATTAAAGATACGTGAGAGAGAGAGAGAGAGGGCGGGCGAGAAGCAGACGTACGCGACCACGGATTGCTTCAGCGAGCTCGCCGCAGAGGGGGCGACCGAGGGCCGTGAACGGAAAGGCGAGCGATTCCCATGGACGGATTTGGAGGAGCGGCCGCGGTGGCGGCGGACGGGGACCTGGAGGCGGCGGAGAAGCTGATCATGCGGTGGGACTCCACGGCGCTGTCGGCAGGAGAGGAGCGGATGCTGTTCGATACCGGGGACCGCGGCGAGGCGGAGAGGTACCTCCGCGCCGTGGACGAGATCCGGCGCTCTATCAAGGATCCGGTCGCGGCCGGTAGCCCCCGGCGGTCGTCGTCCTCCTCCTCGTCGGAGAACACAATCCAGATCGCCATGGCGCGACTCGAGGACGAATTCCGCAACCTGCTGATGACGCGGGCGAACGAGATCGAGGTCGACGCGCTCGTTGATCTGAGCTCGCTCTCGATGAGCTCGGCCTCCGGAGAGGGGTTCGGTGATGTGTCCGACGCCGAAGGGGGCGGCGGCGGAGACGAGGAGTCGTTTTCTTCGGAGTCGGTGGAGGCCAGCAGCAGCATCCGCCGGAGCAGCATCCGATCGACGAGGAGCATACGAGAGATCGATCTGCTGCCGGCCGACGCAGTGGATGACCTTCGAAGTATCGCAGAGCGGATGATTGCGGCCGGGTACGGGCGCGAGTGCATCCAGGTGTTTGCCGGCGCCCGGAAGGCGGCTTTGGACGTATGCTTCCGCCAGCTCGGAGTGGAAAAGCTTAGCATCGGTGAAGTCCAGCGTCTCGAGTGGGATGCCCTCGAGGCAAAAATCCGGCGCTGGATCCGCGCCGCCCGGATCTGCGTCCGGATCGTCTTTGCCAGCGAGCGCCGCCTCTGCGAGCGCATCTTTGACGCCCTTGGTGTCGCTGACGACGCCCCTTTCACCGAGACAGTAAAGGGCGCAGCTATCCAGCTCTTTGGATTCGCCGAGGCCATCAGTATAGGTCGCCGGTCGCCTGAAAAGCTATTCAAGATCATCGACCTCCACGACACCATCTCCGACCTCCTTCCGGACGTCGCTGTTGTGTTCCTATCCAAGTCCCCCGAGTCCATCTACACCCAGGCTGCCGAGATCCTCTCACGCCTCGCGGAGGCCATCAGAGGGATCCTCTCCGAGTTCGAGAACGCAGTGTTGCGAGATCCACCCAAGACCCCGGTTCCTGGCGGCACTATCCACCCTCTCACTCGATACGTCATGAACTACATCAGCCTGATCTCTGAGTACAAACCAACGCTTGTAGAGCTCATAATTACAAGGCCGTCAGCAAGCTCCAGGCTCTCTAGCGATGATCTCGGTGCAGCCGGCAAAGCACCACTTGAGCTTGATTTCCCCGAGACTGAGAACCAGACTCCTCTAGCTGCCCACTTGATTTGGATCATTGTTGTTCTTGTTCACAATATCGAGAACAAGGCAAACCTTTACAAGGATACTGCACTCTCCCACCTCTTCTTGATGAACAACGTCCACTACATCGCCCACAAGGTGAAGGGTTCACCTGAGCTCCGTCAAATGATTGGTGATGACTACTTAAGAAAGCTCACAGGAAAGTTCCGGCTGTCAGCAACGAGCTATCAGAGAGCCACATGGATGAAAATTCTTCATTGCTTGAGAGATGAGGGTATCCATGTCAGTGGTAGCTTCTCATCAGGTGTTTCCAAGTCAACTCTGAGAGAGAGGTTCAAGGCTTTCAATGCTTCTTTTGATGAGGCTCATAAAACCCAAGCAAATTGGTATGTGCCTGACCCTCAGCTGAGGGAGGAATTGAGGATTTCAATCTCAGAGAAGCTGTTGCCAGCATACCGGTCCTTTCTTGGCCGGTTCCGGCAACATATAGAGAATGGTAGACACCCAGAGTTGTACATTAAGTACTCTGTTGAGGACCTTGAAATGGCTCTGTCTGATTTCTTCGAGGGGTGCACTCCATCTTTACACAACAGAAGACGATCTCATTAAATCGTGTGACGCACTCACGAAAGAAAGAAGACTGATTATTGTGCAAGCTGAGATTCTTTAAATTTTTATGGGGGAAACAATGAGATGACAAATTTTAGCAGCACGTATCCTTGGAGCACTCATGAGCTGTGTAATTGGAGTTGGATGTCCCACGTATTTCTAGTTGTATCTGATGTGAAGATCTCTCGGAGGATCCAAATAACCCAGGGCATTTGCCTGTTATAGTTTCCCTCTGTAAGCAAATTTGTTTCTTTTTTACATGAGTATCTGTTTAGCATGTTCATATAGTATTTTTACTGGCGTCCTTTGGAGAAATGATCGGATATAACATACCTTTTAGGACTTTCCCTACTAAGTTTTGCTTGTCGTGGTGTTATGGAGGTGCTGTAGGGTGACATTTCTTAAGGTTTTGTAGATCCCATTATAAGTCCAATTCACAGATTTGAGCATGTTTATATTTTACCTTTTGTTTTTAAGTCACTTTTATGATGTTTGTAAAATGAAGAAAACAACATTCGTCGGTCCCAGCATGGTAGCACGGTTCCTTTCTTACTTATAACTGATAATATTCATTTTGTTCTTTCTGCAACTTGTCTGATTGGCATGCTGATAAATGGCAATATGATTTGTGAAACTTAACAATCAACAGATGTGATGATCAAACTTTTTATTTTTGTCACTTTGACATGCTCTTTTCTTCTTATGCGGGAGTTTTGATTCTGCAATAAACCATGATTAGCATAAAGTTGAAAGTATCTTATCCTTGTTTGTCTGCCATAGATATAGTTCATATCATATCATACCATTAATTTCACAGTTTTAGCTAATAGAATACAAAAGTGTTCTTAAACTTGGTACATTTGTTGTTCTCTTGGCAAATTGGTCAGTGCCCTGAACGCAAAGAAGAATTCTGCATTACTTGAGGTTGTTTACGAAAATTTATGCCACAGTGTAAAGGTTCATTCAGTTGCACTTTATTTGTATCACGTTTTCATGATCAAATATTTCAAGAGAAATCTTCTCAAATAATCTTTAGAGAAATATTGTTTTTTCTGCAGCCTGTTGGCATTATTTATTTGTGTTGTAATTGTTGTCATCTAAATTGATCAACTATGATATTTTCAATGAAACAGTAATTTGATCCTTATGTCTCTTTTTTTTTTGTCTGCTACTAAAGTATTGGAATTTACTTTGTTGGTCGTCCAAATATTTTTGTTTCCCTAAAATAGACAGTGAAACTTCAAGTAATCTTTAAGAACTAAGATTTATGAAGAAAGGGACAGATGAATTGGTAGTAGATATCTGAGCGTCTATGTTCATCTATGATATACGAGTTGGTGACAACTATGTTCGGAAGTGTTATATTCTACATCTTGTGTAGTTACGGATGTCTTATCATTGAAAAACACTTGGGTTATTCTCGGTCCTTTGGAAGGAGCTTGCCTTAAAGAAGCTTTCTACAGTGTATGTGATAGAAAACAGGCTTATTATGTTGAGAATTGTTGTCATTGTTGTTTAATCCTGTCAATGTTTTACAGGCGTATTTCCCAATATAGCAAGCTGAACATATTTGGTTGCTTACTTTGCTTTTAGGTCACAGCCATCATCTGCATCTTTGATATGGATATCTTCATATTTCCTATTGTCTTTTTTAAGTGGACCCTGGTGAGATAATTTATTTAGAAAAGATTCACCTCTATTAGATTCACCTCTATTCTCACACTCAGCTAAGTATCTCTCTTCACCGTTATGTGCAACATTTCAAGAGATCAAGATTCCATGCATTCTGGGGCTTTCTAGGTTATCTGCATTTACAGGAAGACCTTTGGTTTGCCAATGAGGGAAAGATTATTGTTTACAATGGTGATGGAATCATATAATATTGTCATTTATTATGATGGAGGCATTTCCTTTTCGTATTTCTTTATAATCAGTTCCTTCTGCCTGTTGGGCACTGAGCGAAGTTTAATTGCATTGTTTTTCTGCCTGTTGGGTACGTTATTATTTCTCATAAATATGATGGGATGTGACCTTCATTTTCCTTAACCTGTTGTCTCTTTTTTCTGGGATGTTTCTTGGTTGCTTGCTAGTTGGGGCATGTTGAAAAAAAAGTAGAACTCATCTTCAGTTCCATTCGCTTTCTGTGATTTTATATTTTTGATGTGACCGGATTTGCCCAACCCATACACATGATGGATCATGCAGTAGTGCATAACTTTTGGTGAGTAATGTTTTTTTAACCTTTGCTGAACGAAAGCACGCTGTCCTGAGTGCAATCTTACGGCAAGCACTTTAATCGTGGTTCAAGGGCTTCCTGTCACTATTTCAGTTAACATAAAGCTTCCTTCGTGATGCGAGCAGTGCTTGTTGACCGAGCATATTCTATATAAAAAAAGCGTAGTTTGATGCTCTGCTTACATTGTCTTGCACCCCGATACAAATTTTCCCATCTCTACTGCAATTATTGTCTCCCTTGGCCTTCCCATGTTTGATTGAATTCGTGGTTATCAATTTTGAAACATAATCCGGGCTGACTTGATTTTTGCACGCAACTGTCATGATGTTGGAAAGAGGAGGCTGGTTCGCCGAAAGATCATGTGAGATTTTTGTTGTTGTAGAATGCTAACAAAAAGTGCCTGGAAATTGAGTTGGGCTTGTGGTTTGACGGAATTCCTTTCAACGTCAATTCTGCAAATAATGGCGGAATGGTGGAAGCAAATGGTCAATGTCACTGTTCACTCGACCTTCGCAAGCAAGCGAGGAATGGAATGAAACCTGGCACAGTGGTCAAATTGCTCATGTATACCATTGGCATTGATATTGTGAAAGGAAGCGGTTCAAAAAGTATTACTTCAGTTTATCTTGGATTACTTCTTAGAGCCCAGATTAAATTAATTTCCCACACATGCTATTATTATTATTTTTAACTCGAATATATTTAGCAAGGAATGCCCGTCAAACAAAAATTGGAGATTTAAAATCTTAGTCTGAATTGATAAATAATTTTCTGTATCCTTAATCCTCCGAGCTTCTTAATTGCGAGCAAGGCTGAAAAATAAATAAATGGCCTAAGGAAAAGCCATCTCATAAATCAGTAACTTCCAAATCATAACATCTGATCCTATTCCTGTCGATAGCATTTGAAAAGTGATTATATATATATATATATTTCACTTTTCAAATTACATAGGTTGCAATGACCATGGAGACCTACGGTGAACTTTGCTGAACTGTGTTGATGGTGATGCCTATGTTTATCACTGAAATAGACCTAATCACGATGGGTTCGTTGTTCATTTTTTTATTCTATTTAGCGGATGTTGGATGTATGTGATTAGGAGCAGTGAGTTGATCTAAGAGACACCACATTGCCTTCCTTCCCTTCCTGCGCTGTTCATCTACAGTGTTAAGGTTTGCTTTTATGCCATCAGCAAACACAGCCGGGATTTTGTTTTACTTACCAGGGCCGATCAAACTTCATCTGCTGCCTTCATTTCTAGAACAATATCTGAAGAGAAAGCAATTAATCAAAGACTACATAAAACCTTTTCGTAAGGCAGCAAAGCAATTGCTTCTTCGTGAACTTACATTCTGAATCTGTTCTGACCCATCGACCTCCACTCGCTCTCTCCCTATTCATCTCATGCTCAAAACATTCTTTCTCCTTTGAACTCTTCTCTAAATACTTCCTTCTTTGTGTGCGAGCTGGCTGTTGAGGGTATACTTTCTTGTGAAGTAAAGCCTTGGGAAGCTACAGTAGAATCCATCATCGGTTGCAGACAACAGAAAATTAATAACAGGTAGGTTAACGTGCGCTCCTCGAAGTAATACTACCTTCTCCAGTACTCTTGATTCAGCAACTGGATCCTTGAACTCGGAAGTCAACCCGAAACCACCCCTGCAAATGAGCATCTTCTCGAGGAGAAACGAGGTTGACACTTTCTTGATCACACTACAATTATCTGATCTATCTAAGATGATCTTGTTATCTGGTGATAAATCAGCAGCGTCCTCCTCATCTGAGTGATTGCATAAATAAACTTAGCTGAGCTGCACACTCAACATGCTGACCGGATGAATGATTAGATAATTTATTCATATTGAACGCACCATTTTGCTCGGCAGATCCATCACCAAGTTTACTCAGGTCGCTCCGCAGCTTCATCAGCTCTTCTGCTGTATCTGCGGAACAAATTCTCTTCGATGCATCAGATCTCCATGCATCTTCGTTCAAATCATCAGCACCAAACGTCCCAATTGCAAGCAAAGGATGAAGCGAGTCGATGACTTCCTTGTTAAGTAGTTCAGATAAACTGGTTCCTGAAGAAGCAGCATAAATAAACAAGAATGTTGGAAGTATGCTCAAACTCATGTAACACTACAGAAAAACTAGATATCATATTCCTATTTGATTAAGTTTTTTATTTAATTCTACACGGTGGCAAGGAAGTTAATCTGAACAAGAAAATATGGCAGGAAACAACTCTATGTATGGATATAAATAAATAATGCTTACTGCGAATGGAGCTTGAGCCCCCATTAACTCTCTTCTCGTGCTTCGCAGTGAACTTGCATTGCAACCAGCTCAATATCTGAGAACACAAGTCACAGGCAAAACAGGAAAAAGAAGGCATAAACCAGAGAGTTATTATGTAGAAGCTAATCAGTATGATATCTCATATTCATCACCCAAACTAGTGAAAATTACGAAACGTTGTAGTTGGCCCCTTACTCCTTGTTTTTATACTTGCACTCTTAGAACAACACAAGCGACACGCACTTGCATCCCCCATAAAAGCAGCACACAGGTGGCAGACATTGTGCAGAAACCGATCAATATTTTTAAGGAAAAAAAGAAGATACAGATTGCGCAAAACATTCTCTCTTATATATATATACACGCACACCTCAGAAACAATCTATTTCGATTTGTTGCTATGTCCTTACCCCCATATTCTTTCTGAACTGATGAAGCTGTGTCTAGGGCAGAGTATAAAAGCAGAAGAGAAGCGAAAAAGATATGCTCACCTATGAAGTGGCCTAGTCAGTGAAATCTCTGGGGGTTTTAATAGACTGATAAAGAGCAACTTTGACTGGATTGATGGTGGCAGGCTAGTTAGATGTTGATAGGACTCTATACCTATAGGTCCTGAGGTCCAAGTTGCAATGCATAGAGGTTTTAGCCAATCCAGGTGACATGACTTCTTAATGCTTGAATTGATGCACAACTTCCATTAGTTATACTTTCCAAGAATAAATAATACCTGATCATGGGATGAGAAGAGATTTTGGACTTTAATATTAGATTTGAGGAGTAAACAGGAAGGTTTTACTAGCTAGCTGAAGTACTTCAAAGTTTACAATTAGCACGTGGCTCATACAATTGAACCGATTAGTTCCAGGGGGAAAGAAATGTGAACAAGTGGCTACCCCTTAGCTAGGAAAAGCTTGAAAAAGAATTTCAAAAACCTTTGTAAGAATATATGACATTTAACTCGTTGAATACAGAGTCAATGTTTGATAGATTACCTTAAACAAAAGGCAGCTCCAATGGAACAAGGATTCAGTGTGCCATAGTTCTGAATCTAATCAAGGTCAGATCAAGAGAAAGCATGCATCATCCACAGAGATCTCTGATATCATCCTACGAGTAATATAATATATTACTTGGGATATTCAATTATTGGGGTTCCAGCTAAGTGTGCAGGAACCCCGATGAGCGCAGTTAGCAGCAAACTCCCTGCATCAATTCCCGATGCGCAGGAGCGGGAGCACTGAGCAACAACTAACCAATGGTGCAAGTACACATTGGCCATCTCGCGGACAAAGCAATCTCGCCCTTCTGACACGGTAGCAGAATCTCTTCAGGTCGGATCGACGTGTGTTGGGTGACCTGGAGAATCGTTGCATCATTAAACTAAAAGCTGCTGACCTCCGTGGGGTGGGACTTAATTCCCAGGGTCAACCCTGCTTTTTAGGCTCTTAGCTTACGCATAAAATGTCTGAGTCGAACTGTTTGAGATCTGAGCCCAAGGCTTTGCACTAAACTTGAGGGATCAATCCACTGTTTATGAATAATAAATTTGGAGGAGCTGGACTTATCTGAAGAAGAGCCAAGAACAGTGAGCGATGCCACTGTAGCCCCTCCTGCAACTTAGTCTTCTGCAACAAGCATTACACAAAGATAAATGAGTCATATACGGACCCAAAAACAAGGATAAAAGAAGATAGACTAAAATTATTAGCAGCATAATGAGGTGCTGAGGAAGCATTGAGAGACCTGGAGGGGTAATATGACATTTCAATGATTCTTCTTCAACTTTAATGTTGGGATCGATAAATGAGGAAACTGAATAAAAAAACCACATCATGTTGAGACCTTAAAACTCGAAATGTACTTTATTCTGATGATTGAAAGGATAAGGAAATTAATAGAGGCTTCCATGTGATCTGGTTGAGTTTTCTATGTTCAGGATAAGACGTAACCTTTCATCGATACGAATGCCTGAATGCAAAAAGAACGAAGAGGCATTGATTGCAAGCTAAGAAAGAGGTGGAATATTATTGGCACGAGAGCCATTTGACGGTGAGGCCAAAAAATTCGAGGGCATTGCATAATTTGTAACGGGGGTTCATGGCGGGCCGGGGAGGGAAAGGGGCGGCGAAGAAGGCCCCTTCTCCGTGGCGCCGTCGATGGTTTCCAGAGCCGCGTGCCAGACCCCCCAGCCGCTTCAACGCGCGTTGGTAAACGGCCACCAGCCACCGGAGATGCATCCGGCGAAAGATCGACGTCAGGTCCGCTGCCGGCTGCTCCCGTACCATCGGTAGCACGAGCCACCGCCCAACCGCACCACCACCATCTTCCTCCGCCGGCGGCGGCGGTGTTTCTGCCACTTCTCCCCCTCGTTCGCCGTCATTCTTGGCGGTGGCGGAGGAGGGGAGCGAGCGAGAGAGGGATTTAATGCGGGGAAGATGAGCTCTGCTCACTCGCGGTAAGAGTTTAAACACAAAATAACCATTATTTCCCTGCCTGATCCAAGTAACAGAAATAGGTAAACCAACTTTCCTTATCGGGTCGGGTAGATATCCATTTAATCGATATATATATACATTAAAAAGGGCCATATAATGATTATATAATTGGGTTGAAGTTAATTAGTTATTTGGATGTAATCATGTGATAAGTGTCCGTCATGCTGATTGATTAAATCGATTCGATCCAATTAAGTTAATATTGGGTTGGGCCAGAGCTGACCCAATCCCAATCAAATAGGTTAATTGGGCCCCCAATGGGTTAACCAGTGCCGCCGCCGCTGCCTCCTTTTGCCCTCCGCTTCGCCCCATTCCCCGCCCTCGCGCGGAGGGAGGCAGGGAGAGAGAGGGAGAGAGAGATCTCCGGACTCCGGGCGATCGAGCTCGATGCAGGCGTCGACAGCGGAGGCCGTGGTGTCAGCCGCGGCGGTCCTGGACGCCGCGGACCGACGCGCCCTGGCGGCGGTCAGCGTGGGGGCGGCCGCACTCTCGCTCGCCGGATCGGCCTTCATTGTCATTTGCTACCTCATCTTCAAGGAGCTGCACAAGTTCTCCTTCAAGCTCGTCTTCTACCTCGCCGTTTCCGTACTGCCTCTTTCTCGCGCCTCTCGGTTGATCTCCAGATTTGTTTTTTTTTTCGGCGCGCCCTTCGATCTGATTGTTTTGTTGAATCGAGATAATGTATGGAATGCGTAGGTTCTGAATTTAATTAGGGTCACAACTGGATCGTATAGTTTTGTTTATGTTTTTGTCGCTGGTCACTGGCTGATAGAGAGAGCCTTGGTCATCATGATCCGAGCATCAGTGTTCGTCGTGTTTACTACTGAATTATACTATGGAATGACGGATGTGAAAATTAGCTGTATATCAGACTTGATTCAGCTTAATAATGTCCAAGTGTTTGAGGGATTGATAGTGTTCTAGCGCTCCTGATAAGCATTTTTTTGAATATTTCAACGATGTACTATGTCAAGCAAGAGTGTTGAAATAATTCCTTAAATTAACTTTGCCGAAGGAAGTATGTACGAGCAGAAACTCTTGAAAAGATGATACGCATCAGAAGATATGGAAATGAATTAAACTATGCATAACCAGAGGGGTAGTGGATGAAAGAGTCTCTTTTCTTTCCTATTTCTCCAGATGCATGAATTGAACTAAGATCCTTTTTATTTCTTGATCAAAGCAATCTCATTCAATATTTTCTGTCCTGATTTCCTTTAGGCGTCCACATAACCCACATTGGAAAGTTGTATTATTTTTTGTTATACTAGCAGAAAATATAAAAACTTGTACATGGTCCTGGAAAATTAAGACTATCTGCAAATCGACTTGGTCAACAAGAATAGTATAAGTACTTCAGAAGATAATGAATACAAGTTACCAGAGCAATTTTGTTTGTCTGTGCATATTGGAAGGGAAATTTTATTGCATTGTTATCCGCTGATAGTTTTTTTTAGTTCTTCGTAGAGCTCTCGCGTATGTTTATAATTAATTATTTTCGTCTAACTTTAATAAGAATCACTACATCCAGCAATACATTTCTTCTAATTTAGCTCTTATGCTTTGCAGGACATGTTTTGCAGTTTCTTCACCATTATCGGGTATGCTGTATTGTTATCGATGCTGGATCTGTTCCAAAATTATTATTTTAATTGGAAATTTTATTTGCTTTTTGCATATTTTAATTGAAGTTGTTTCGAAGTTATCACGGCTGCAATTGAGAACTATTCCAGATACCATGAACATTATATCCTAAGAATGGAAGTTGCTTTATGCAGAGCTTACTGGCAATTTCTTATAACATATATTGTCATAGAATGTCTTGACATCCTTGCATATTCTTTCATATCTTCCTTTTTAAAACAAAATAGAGGCCGTAAGTTTTGTTTTATACATTATTTCTCAATATCTTAGAGAGAAGGATGCTTTCCTATAGCATGTCTATATTATTGACCAAGAGCGGTGCTGGTCAAGAGAACAAGAACGGGTTAGTTAATACCATTTAGTGGCCGTTGGGCATCTCCATAGGAGACCTTTATCTGTATTGGTAAGGAGCAAACACTCTGGATTGGTCTGGAGAGAATATTAGAGACACTACTAAGTGATTGAGATGCTTAATTTAACTAATGCTAATGCAGGAGTCGTGAATGGTACAGATATATGGTGCCAACTTTGTTGAATATATATGCTCATTAAGATCCTCTTTTGTCTGGTTCTTTTAGATTACTGGTCTTCAAATCCTTGCACATATTGATACATGGTTGCTGCACTGTTTTTGATCTTGCAGGGACCCATCAAACATATTTTTCTGCTATGCTCAAGACTACAGCGTTCATTTCTTTTGTGTTGCATCCTTCTTGTGGACAACAACCATTGCATTTACTCTCCATCGCACTGTTGTGAAACACAAAGCAGACGTGGAAGATTATGGATCAATTTTTCACTTGTATGTTTGGGGTATGATTTTTTTTTTAAAAAAAACTTGTTCAGAAGTCGATCACCATTTGGTAATTTTTTCTTTTTTAAAGTACATTGCAATTACCGTACACCTTCTGCAGTAATCTTTAGCATTCACTTGATAGTTTGTTTTTCATAGTTGTCCTTTTAACTATGCAGGTACTTCACTTGCCACAACACTTATACGCTCCATTGGCAGTGATTATGGTCGACCAGGAGCATGGTGTTGGACTGATGAGCCTGCACAAACTGGGAAGGCATGCCAATATTTTATTTCTATGTCATTGTTTACTACTTTCTTATAGTAATATTATCTGATGCAAGTGCTGTACAATTTCCCTTGATATGTTAATTTTGCAGCATTATTTAGTAAGTTCATCAATCTCTAAACATTTTTATTGTCCTCAACCAGTAAATGTCGCACTAGCTTTTTTCCCCTATCAACTTGATGGCTACTGCATTGACATAACAGCTATTTTAATGTACTGTGTTCTCGAATTTTCTTTTGTGATATACATGCTTCCTCCTTACTTAAGTGTTTGATGGTTTTGAAGTGTATTACTATTTACAGGTAGCTCGCTTAATAACATTCTATGGACCATTATGGGGTGCAATATTTTACAATGGGTTTACCTACTATCAAGTGAATCGTACATTAAACAATGCAACGCGGGTATCATTTTCTCACTACTTTTTAGTGTTCCACATTCTTCTGGTAAAGAATGCTGGTTTGTTGACCATGCAACATGAGCATTTTAAGTGAATTTGTGCTTGATTGGCTTACCTGCAGATGGCAGTGGCCTTATCAGAGAGACTAGACCAAGATGATTTGCGGGCCGACAAAAAGGTTCTTGAGCCTATCAAATTGTCTTCTGTGTGGATGTGCTTTGGATTTGGTTGTTCTATTTTGGAAATTTTGGCATCTTGCAGTGGAAGAATATGCGGAGTACCATCGAAGTTCAGTTTAGCCGACTATTTAAGAAAAAAAATACATCATGTGTTCCATCAGAAGTCAATTAATTTTGTGTCTTTCTATATACTATACTGCTTTTACAGTACCTTGCAGTTGCCTTTTTGATTCTTTTTATTTTTAGCATATTCTGTACTAGAACTAGTTCTAGTGAATTATTTTGACTTAAAGATGAAAATTTTCTGTTCTCATGGTAAATCAGAAGTATTTTTGCTGACATGTGATGCTTGTTTTTTTTGAAGGCATTCAATAGGTGGGGCTACTACCCCTTGATTTTGATAGGATCTTGGTCATTTGCCACAATTAACCGTCTTTACAATTTAATTCATCCAAATGACAAGATCTTTTGGCTGTCATTTCTTGATGTGGGCTTTGCTGGACTCATGGTACGTTTCACTTAACTATACATCAGTTTTTGTATGTTTTATGCGTTCGTTTCTCATTTTGTCCACCAGATCAATTGTTTCAGAACATGCAACAAATTTAGGTTATTCTACAGTTTACTTCTGTTGAAGGATAATCACGTGTTTAATACTAGACAGTAATTTATTTTTCTCTACAATCGATTACATTTTGTAGTTGCTGAAGGATATTTACTCTTTGAGGCATATGACCATTTTAATATATTAAGCAGAAAATATCAAAACAGTGCTCTATGTAACATCTCAACACAAACTAAGTGATCTTTCCCTCTTGGTATCACAAATCATCCTAGATACACTTTAGGAGATAAACTCTTTACCTGTACTTTCCACCGTAACCGAAAATGTTAGAAAAGTATTAAGAGAGATCCGACGTGAGCTTCTGCAGAAACATGTATTCCTTTTTATTATGCGTGGAACATTAGGAGATAAATACATGAGGAACACATTTACTTGTCCATGATAATATACCTTCTGCTATCTTGGACAGTTGTAAGTTTTCTGGTTTTACATTTCTTTTGTGTGTAAGTTGAAAATGTTTTGATTGTTGTCCTCCGAATCTTTTGCTTATTTGGTATTTTTTTCCTATTAATAGGGACTATTTAATTCAATTGCTTATGGACTCAACTTAACTGTGCGACGAGCAATAGCTGAGAAAACTAATCTGTAAGTCCATGTTACTGGTTTTTAATCTGCCGCTCATTTTTCACCTCTCTGCACTGTGCCAATCCGTGAAGAATGACAGACTCCTATGGTCTGTTTGTCATATTTAACTTGTGCATCTGTTATCATTATAAGTTTATTTACTGGTTGATCATGGACTTCATCATGTCAGATGCATTCCTGAGAGGTTTAGAAGGTGGTTTCCTGTTTCGAAGCCCAGAAACCATGGACAAGAAAATGAGCTCACTTCATTAATAGCTGAAGACCGTAAATAATTTACCTGCTGCTGTTTTTCTTGCGCTTCTGGTGCACTCCTTTCCTCTTGGAAGAGCCCCGAGGATTGGCAGCAAAACCACTACGTATCGAATCTTCTTTGCAGCTTCGGATTGTTGTACCTTCATTTCTCTCGTGGATTGTGCATATATGGCTCTGTCTGCCTGCCTGCCTGATGGTAGTAGGGATCGATGAGGTTCCTAAGTGCAGTTTTCCGGATAACCCGAGGACGATGGCAATAGCCAAAAAAAAATCCAAGTAAATAGAAAACTTTTGCACGTATATCGGAAAAATCATTATTTTTTACATTTTATTTTTTTAATTTTTTTCAATTACCATCGAAGTCTCATTCTTGTATGTTCCATACTGAAGCTTCCGTAACCTGTGATGAGATGAATTCATTGAGACCTCTTTTTTTGTTTCTTAATCATCTGATGACATTTTTCAACAGTAAGTTTTAGGGAGGCAAAGTTAGCTGTTATTTTCAGTGAGAAGGAACATAAATGTATTGAAGAATGTGGTATCCCTGAGGGACAATATACATAGAAACAATTAAACATTGGCGATCCAGAGTAAGTGAATACAAGATTCTGTTCTATTATTAAAGTTGGCATTGCCGGAGTTGTTCATCCTTCTGTACACCTGCTGCATGAGCAGACACAGCCACAAGAACATCGAGGACAAGATGGCTTGGGTAAGACGCAGCTGCAGCACTGCTTCCGTAAACACCATTGCCCAAAGGATCGAGGCCTCCAGTTGCAGCACCATGAACTCCCACAGTCTGGCCTACAGCATGAATCGGGGCATGACTTGGTCCATCCGCAGCAACATTGCGTGCCGTGGCTGCATGAACTCGTGCACGATGGCCGGGGTTCGCAGCACGAGCCGTCGGAGCAACCGCAGGGAGAATTCCAGCAGCAGCTGCAGCGAGTTCTGCTGCAAGGAGCTCCGAAGCAGCTGGAGCATGTTGTTTTTCCACAGCTGCAACTGCTACCCGAGCAGCAGCATGCTCCGATGCAATCGAAAGGACGCCACCTTGAGCAGCAACTGCAGCTGCATCCCCAAGGATTCCCTGAGCATGTACAGCATCGAGCACATCTGCAGCGAGAAAAGGTTGCCCCCGCAAGCTCAAGCATACACCCACTGGAGCAGCAAATGGATGAGATGCTGCAGCACAATGCTGACCTGCCAAGAAATAAAACCTATCGTTGTAGCTTTGTTTATTTATTCTCGCAAGCTGAGGGGTCACATATCCTCCCCTCAGGAAAATAATACATGAACATGCGAAGTGAAGTCAACCAACAGAGTGACATGAATGAAGAATTGAACAAGCATATCAAAAGCATGAGGAATTACCGCAGCCATCTCCACATGCAAGATGGCTTGTGCTTCCGCTTATTCCTGCTAGAGAGAACAGACAGATGGATATTGTTACTCTGTCTCTGCATGACCATTAGAACACAAGAGAAATAAGTTGAAGAGTAATACATTGGCATCAAGGGATCCGATTTCAAGCCCACGTATTCATTAACCCTGCAAAGTAACCAAAATAAAAATGTGGACAAAATAGTGTCGTTGAAAGTCCTGCAATTATGCAGAAAACAGAGGCCCTCTTCAATCTAAGTACACATGCATCAAACTTAGAGAACCAAACTTTCCTCTCAGACAATCTATTAAGGACCAAAAAGAAAAGAATCCATTAAGCCTCTTCAGGCCAACACAGCTAAAACGAATCGTCAAAACACACACACACACCACTTAAAGAAATACTGAGCAGGAAATGAAAAGAATTTGGAAAGAACTCATAGAGCTTCGACTTCTCAATCACAAATACAAGTAAAATTGATTGAAGTATACAAGAGCTGATAAGTGAAGCATACTCCTTGCAGCATCTTGAAACATGTAGAGTTCCATCAAGTGATTGTAACTCCTCCTGCTCCAAGTAAAATTCAACGGGACACTTCAATTTTGCTAGACAAATATTTCAAATGGCAATGAAAGCAGAACATCATACTTAGTACAGAAAATTTAACACTGTTAAATCTCCAGTGTGCATGTGATGGCAAAATAACACTCGCTCTTCGGTTAAATTAAGAAGTTAAGAACATGAGATTTCCAGTGATACATACCCCTATACGAGGAACTGAATCATAGTGTTCGAATCAAAAAGATGGAATTTGTCTCAAACAAATCAAATCAATGTGTTCTACCTCGATGAATCCAATCTCGCGGTTCAAGATCTGCAGTTCAAGCTGCAGCCTCCGGCGGCCGCAGAGGTCCGGGTACTTGGGCGGCGACCTAGGGCTGGGCGGCGCCACCACCACGTCCGGCGGTTCCATTTTCTCCCCTGGAGCACACGCACGAGGCCTCAACGAACCACCGATCAAAATGAATACAAGGAAACCGATCACCCACACCCCAGTGCGGAAGAGCAAGAGGAAGAGGAAGGAGAGGGGGGACGCCGACTGCGCGAGCGGCGCAGGGGCGTCTTTAATGGCCGGTACCCGGTGACAAGTCGCTTATCCTCAACGCCGGGCACCGGATTCAACAACAAGCTTTAATTCTTCTCTTCTCCTCGGTTATCAGTTGCTTTATGTACGTAAGAGCGAGTCTCTCTCTCGTGCTCCCTCTGCATCCTTCTCTTTCTCCCCCGAGTTCTTATTAATCGTTCGATCGCTGTCTGCGGCAGCGCCACTGACAGCACTACCATAAAACCTACTTCTCTACAAGTAGACTTCTAGTATTTGGACAGCAGTAGTTTGTGCAAGTGTCAGGGAGGATTGAGAGATGTGAATTGAAGGAGGAAGAAGAAGATAAAAAAGAGTGAGAGAGACAGCAGTAATAATTATAAAAGCCTGCTGGAGTTTGTACTGAACGGTGGTAGCCATCGACCGGCGAGGGCTTCTTGGCCTCTACTTATCCGCTCTCGGGGACAATTAGACAAACAAATTGGTGCTCGGTCCTGTTGGCGTAGGATTGTTGCAGGAAGGGAGAAAGAGAGAGAGCAAGAGATCGGAGTGGCCGTCGTCATCGAATGGCGGGGGGAGCAGCGTACACCTCCGCCCTCATCTCCTTTCTCTCTCTCTTTTTCTCTGCATTCAATGTTCATTCTTGTTCTCTAGCCGAACCACTCCCCTCTTGTTTCTTGCATTTGATTGAAGAAACAAGCTTCCAATTGCTATCCCTCCCAAAACCGTGCGTTTTCTCTGCCTGCTTTCAAAATCACGTCAAGAACAGAAAAAGATAAACGAAAACAAATCTCGATCTGACACCACATGAGCTGTGCGGCCACGGCAGGTCAACATCCATATATTTCAGCCTCTTTTTTTATCACTTTTAGAGTTCTTTCCATCAAATTGAAAAGAGCATGTCCTTGGAATCGGGAGAGGTGCAAACAAGCATGCATATCGATATCCTTTTTTTTCCCTCTCTCTCTCTCTCTCTCTCTCTCTCTCCACTGTGCAAAAAAGTGGAATCAGAGTGGCATAGCAGACAAATGGCACCGCCATTTTTCCTCTCCTCTTCACATCAAGAAGCAGCCACGAGCTCTCACCGCCGCGCTCCAGGCCTTCTGCTGCGCTGTGGGAGCCGGCCGCAGGCCCGGCCGGGCATACAAGGCAACTGACGCCGCATCGCGATCGGGTTCCTCCTGCTCTCCTCCTGCTTCCGCCTGCCGGCTGTGCGCCTGCGGAGAGGAGCAAAAGGTCGACGCGGGTGGTGAAGTGATGGAGTGTATCGGGGGCCGTGCACCGTACAGCGGACTGAGTCCTGGAATGTTCGACACGTGCTCTATTATGGAATGTGATTAAATTAAATTAATCACTTCCAATTACTCGTTCGGTCCAATGTACCGGACCGGTCCGGACCGGCCCAGAGATGGGTTTAGCGAGCCGCTTCAACATTATCCCTGGCCATTACTCCCCTCCCCTCCGTCGCTCTGCCTTGCGGCTCTGCCTTCCATCGTGCTCCAATGCTCGTATCGCTCTCCTTCCCTCCTCCCATCTCCTCCTCCTCCTCCTCCTTCAAAGCCCTAAACTCTCAATTGCCGCCGTCTCATCGGCTGTCCGCTCCCCGCTCCCAGAGACCTCAGAGCACCCCGACGGAATACCGCCTCCGCGCCCCCGCCGCCGCCAATCCCACCCCCGAGACCGTCGGTAAGTCCGCCATACAGCGAATCTCCGATAAGCTTCGCAGCCTCGGATACCTCGACCACAACCCCGCCACCGCAGACGGCGATCGCCGCCCCGCCCCCGGCCCCGGCTCCGCCGGCGAGATCTTCATCCCGACCCCTCGGGAAATCCCCGTCCATCGCGTTGGCCACACCATTGACTCGAGCTGGAGCACCCCGGAGCACCCGGTCCCTCAGCCTGGGTCCGGAGTCACCATCACCCGGTTCCGCGATCTGTGGAGGAGGGAGAAGGCAAGGGCGGCGGCAGACAGGAGGGCCGAAAGGGATGCGGGGACGCGGCCACCGCCCACGGTGGCGGAGCTCACGATCCCGCCGGAGGAGCTGAGGAGACTGAGGCGAGAAGGGTTGCGGCTGAATAAGCGCTTGAAGGTGGGGAAAGCAGGTATCACGGAGGGGATAGTGAATGGGATCCATGAGCGCTGGAGGAGGTCGGAGCTTGTGAAGATTAAGTGCGAGGACTTGTGCCGGATGAATATGAAGAGAACCCACGAGATATTGGAGGTATGTTGGGGAATTAAAGTTGGCATATTTTTGACATTGTAATTTGGATGCTCGACCGGAAGTGGTTTACGGATTCCTTGTCGCACCAGTCACCTGCAAGTCAATCGTATAAGATGAGCTTGTGTACTGCGTTCACTTGTCTGCTTTACCAGGCCTGGTAATGCATGTCAAGGAAATGTTAGTATCTGTTAAGTCTACTACGCTCATCATTATTATCTTTTACATAATCTATTTGGTTTAATGACCGGCATGTACACCATAGTATGTTGTACCTTCACGATCCTACGATGGTTGCATAGAAATTTTAATTGATATATGACAACCTTGTACCATCTATATATTTGTTCCCTCAAATTAAAAATTCATGTGCTAATGTATTTTATAATTTTGTTATAGTAAAGAAAACAGATAGATCATGGATAATGTTGACCACCTATACTATTCACTTCATACCCTTCGGAGATTAGAATAAACATTCACCTTCATTTGTTTTGGTACTCTTCTTAGGCTCCTATTTGGTGAAAAAATGAAAGATTTTGCATTGTGTAACGTTTGTTGTTGTTTTTTTTTTTGAAAGGAAATTGTGTAACATTTGTTATTTCAGCAAAAAAATTCTAAGATTGAAATTGTTCAGGGTGAGGTGGAAATTATATTTTTACTACAATGCTGTAGGCTAACCATTTTTTGTGAATTGATAACCATTCTTGGTGCATTTTCTAATTAGGATCTCTTACTGCCAGAGAAAAACTGGAGGTTTAGTGGTTTGGAGGTCTGGAAGTATCATCATTTTGTATAGAGGGGTTGATTATAGGTATCCTTACTACTTCGATGGAAACAAGAAGAATGAGAATGTTGATGAAACATCAGTTGCCTATAATGAAGCAACTAATAAGCAAGAGCCAAGCTCAATTTCATTGCTTTCTCCTGAATCGCATGGTTCTCCATCTCGTTCACTAGTGGTGGGAGTTGGTTCTCCTAGGAAGGTAAGAATGCAACTCGAGGGAGAGCTTCAACTCGAAGAAGAAGCTGACAGATTGTTGGATGGATTGGGCCCACGCTTTACAGATTGGTGGGGATGTGACCCTTTGCCTGTTGATGCTGATTTGTTGCCAGCTTTTGTTCCAGGCCTCCGCAAACCTTTTCGGCTTATTCCATTTGGCATAAAACCAAAGCTAACAGACAGAGAAATGACAATATTAAAGAGGCTTGCACGACATTTGCCGTGTCATTTTGCATTAGGTGAAAGAAAAACTCAACCTTTACTCTTGAAATATATATACTAGCACTCTTTATACTGGTGTTGACATTTTATGCTTTTTTGAAGGGAGGAACAGAAAACTTCAAGGATTAGCTGTTTCCATGATTAAGTTATGGGAAAAGTGTGAGGTCGCTAAGATCGCTATAAAAAGAGGTGTGCAGAATACAAACAGCGTGATGATTTCTGAGGAACTAAAGGTGGGTATACAGCAGTTAATTTATCTTCCATAACAAGCAAGTGAACTTTCTTTTCCTCCTTTTCTATTTTTATCTTCATTAGTGCAACTATATACTTGATTGTTTTTTGAGCTTTATGCCATACTCCTTGGATTAATTGTTCTGTAAACCAGAATAATGTTCTGAGTATCAGAGCTTGTTATTCAATTATTCTGTTTGAAATCAGCAATTTAGGTTTCATTGTAATTTATAATACTACTAAGCAACTTTATGGTCTCTTTAATTTGAATGTTGCATGATGCATTTTCTACCTATCAAGACTGCCCATTGTTCAAGTGTCACACTAAGGTTTTGGACTATTATAAGGTTATGGTCCTTTTTGTTCTCAATCATAGTGATCAGTAACAATAGCAGGTTGGCTACGGTGGCTGAAGATCAAATTTGTGATTGATTCACTATGAGCATATTATAACTTCTGTGATAGAAAACTTGTGTTATTTAGAATGTAACAAAATATGTTAGGTCATTGCGTTCTCAACACTTTGCTTATAGTTTATTTTTCACGAAAATAAAAAATATCGCAGGAACTGACCGGAGGGACTCTTCTGTCAAGGGATAGGGAATTCATTGTCTTCTACAGAGGAAAGGATTTTCTGCCCTCTGCAGTCTCAGTTGCAATAGAAGAGCGGAGAAATTATGGGAACAAACAAAAGAAAATGGCATATAATAACCTTGTGGTGGAAGCTATCACTTCTGAACCAAAATTATCCACTGTTTCATCTTTAAAAGAATCAGAAGAAATGGCTGTGCAGCAAAAAAAAATCGGCCAAGAAAGGAGGTTAGGTTCTGCCAAATTGGCCCTCCAAAGAATGGAGAACAGGCTGTCCCAGGTAATACGTGCAGCTTCTGTCTCTATTTTTTTGCTCTTTTGATGTAATGAAAAGAATAAATGGATGCTTCCATAGTTTTACTTGGGAAACTGTGGTGTGCAACTGAAACTTACTGATTTTACACACTCGCTTCAGGTCATTGAGAAGAAGGAAAAGTCAGAAAAGTATCTGTCAGAGTTTGGAGTCTCAATTGAGACCCCAAAAGTCGAACCAGATAAGGAGGCTATATCAAAAGAAGAGAGATACATGCTTAGAAAAGTAGGTCTGAGGATGAAACCATTTCTTCTACTAGGTTAGTTATTTTGCTACAATCCTTTGTTGTATCCTGTTACGAGTTATTTGGGACAAATAGGAGGAGCTATGTATTCATGACATATCTTCTTCACTAGTCCTACTTGGTGATGTGTGACTACTTGTTTTTACTTGCGCTAACACCTGTTCAATGAGTAATAGCCCATGGAGCATTTTTTACTTGGTGCTTTACATATTTTCTTCTCGCAATTTCGAGTAATCATTGGCTTGAGCTGGCCATATTTAGTTTATTGAATAAGCATTTTGTTTCATTTATTGGGGATTCTGGCAAGCAGAAGATGATTGTTCCAATATTCTTAATTACAACTCGTTTTTGGTGTACAGGAAGGAGAGGTGTTTTTGATGGGACAGTTGAGAATATGCACCTTCACTGGAAATATAGGGAACTTATAAAGATAATCTCGAAAGATCATAACATAAAAACTGTTGAATCAGCTGCTCGAATCTTAGAGGCTGAAAGTGGTGGCATTCTTGTTGCCATCGAGAGGGTAAGCAAAGGTTATGCAATTATTATGTATCGTGGAAAGAATTACCGAAGGCCTGCGACCTTAAGGCCAGATTCATTATTAAATAAAAGGGAAGCAATGAAACTTTCTTTGGAGGCTCAACGCTGTGAGGTGAGCCTGTTTCTCTTTTATAAATTGTATTTTCTTTGATCTTTTTAATAAGCTGGTAACTGCTTCTGATGTAGTCGTTGAAGCTTCATGTGCTAAGTATCTCAAGTAAATTAAATCGGATGAAAAGTCAGATGGTGAGTCCTCCGTCTTAAAAATTCAAATTAAAATGTGCTTTCACCCTATAAGTAGTGGAACTAAGAAGTCATATCAAACCATTCCAGGTCAAGGATGATGCACTGACAGATTCCATGGTAGTAAGCGAGTGTCAAACATCGAGTGATATCATGGCAGCAACTGAGAGCAGTGAAAGAGAAAACAAGGATTCTGCGGACTTTGGTCAGGTAATATTCCTCCGGAAGTTGAAAGTTATGTATGAAACAGCATATTAAATAAATGTGAGAGATGCATGATGTCATCCTGGCACGATGGTTTTGTCTTAATGGTCACAATAAATCAGTTATGCTTCTACGTAGAGATATACTTAATCCTTCCCCTCCAGGTTAAATATAACTGTGACAGAATCATTCCTTTTGCTGCAGGTTTTTTCCTCTGAGTGACCCAAGTACCACTTGTGTGTTTTGTTTCTTCAATTTTCCCAAATACCACTTATGGCCTGTGTTTGATAAAAGAATTCCGAAGAATCACTCTACTCTATAGTACTGAATCTAGCTTCTATTTAGAGAGAGATTCACAGCATATTTGATCTTATTGAGCTGGGTCTATACTGTTCTTTTTCTACTTTAATTATTTGCAGACATCTTTATGTCCGCTTGATATGCTTTCAGTTTGAGTGCTGATTTCCATTTTCTTTTGTTCTCTTATGCTAATTAAATTATTGTCTAGGAAATACGTCAAACTGATTCAGGATCCTTGCAAGTGGAAGAGTTTTCTGACATCTCAAATGACACAATGCAGATTGTCACTAATGTAATCAGTTACTTTTCCTCTCAGAATAACGTAAGGGTATACATTACGAATTGGATTATGGTTGTTGACCTTAACTAGCTTTTCTTTCTTTTCTGTTGCATTTGCTGCAGCCTGATGAGTTTATGGCTCTAAAACCTCAAGGTGAAGGCCACGAAGCGAACGATGCACCTGTGCCAATTCCTGCACTGGCTGATTCAACCATGGATGGGGGTAAGACAGACATGGAGTCTCACGCTGAGGTTCCCTTTCGAGCTGCACCTTTATCAAATAGAGAAAGACTCATTCTGCGTAAACAAGCCCTCAAGATGAAAAAACGTCCCGTTCTAGCTGTTGGTAATCCTTTTTCTGATTTTTTTTTCTCCTTTTTTTGCGACTCAGACATTAATTATTCACATATTTTAGATGGTTTTGTCCGTTATAAGCTTTATTAAATTTCACAGACAAATGCCTCTGGACATTGTCGGAAAGCCCTTTACTTTTCGACCCATTTGATGTGAATTAACCTTCCCACAGTTCACCAGATGAGCAAATGTAGTTTGAAAAATGTATTACTGTATAGCATTTTCCTAACATTGTGGATGTTTGATCAAGTGAACTTGGTAGAGGGGATCCCATGTAGTTCTCTACTTACTATCATCACTTTCATCTGTTCGACAGGGAGGAGCAATGTTATTTCAGGCGTTGCAAGAACAATTATGACACACTTCAAAAAGCATCCTCTCGCGATTGTGAATATCAAGGGAAGAGCAAATGGGACTTCTGTGCGGGAACTGATATTTGAACTTGAGGTATACGGTGCATTGTTATCTTGCTGGAATTTAGATCTAGACTCTAGTGGGGGGTTCCAATTTTCTTTCTGTTCCTTCCATATTTTCAGCAAGCAACTGGTGCAGTTCTTGTGTCCAGAGAGCCAAATAAGGTAATACTATACAGAGGATGGGGAGAAGGTAAAGCAACAACTCCCGGGGTAAAGGAACACGATGCCAAGGTGTCAGACGTTGATAACATGGTGTCTCCTCAGCTTGTGGAAGCCATCAGACTTGAATGCGGGATGCGAGCTACTGCATGAAGTAGGCACCTTGCTCTGATGATTGATCCAACATCATTTTTATATACCCCGCCAGAGTTGGATTTTCATCCGTTGTTTTCCGCATTTTTGACGTATCCATTAGCGGTGTAAATTGATTGCGCAGCACATCATACTTTTTCCATATTTTCTCGAATGGCTTCAAAATTTTTAGGAGTTACGCTTATTTGTCTGCTTTATTTGTCTTGTGCTGATTCCGTGTTCTGCTTGAGGCATACGTCTTTACATGCAATACGGGTGTCTTGTCTCGCCTTCAAAAACATTACTGCTTTCATATTTCACGGTTCGACCTGAAGAAAAAGCTGTCATCAACATAAGGAATCAATAATTTGCAAAGAGTTCACTGGATGTGAATGTCATATGCCTGTCATTCATGTCATGGTGTGTGCCTCACTTATCTCTTTCCTGCAGCTAAAAGCCAAGCGGGCGGGGTCGATGCCGGGGACGCTGCCACGGAAGCCTTGTCTCGTCCAATGAACACCAGATTCCCAGTGGAGAGGACACGAAGCTTTTTGTTCAACTTGTTCCAAGTAAAAAGTAAATGCCGGACCTGCCTGCTCCTGTTTGTAGCTCTTGCTTTGATGAAATTTGAGTTCGTTGTCACGTTAGAGATCGCTTGCTGTCAAGCGACAATTATTTATCAGGATTCTTCTATCAATGCGCATATATCTTGCTTTACCGGCCGTTCACCTTAACTCATTATTATGACCTAAATCCTTATTATTTGTTTTTTTTAAAAAAAATGACAAATGAGACATGATAGCTTGTTTGACAAACTATACAACATCTCTTTCTGCTTTTTAATGATTAATCCTTGAGCGGAGTTCCTTTTTTTAATTATATTACATATAGATCAGTTCAATTTATTTCTGACAGATTCATTTATATTATAATTGGTTTATTTTTTTAAACTCAAATCTAACAACGGTGACAAAAAAAACCGGGACGTACGAGACTGTCCTGCATGCATACATACATATATATACACATCTCTCACGTCACGTCACACAGTTGCAAACGTTCAGTAAATGACTTGTTGTCATCCGAACTGTGATTGCAGTGCGCCTCCCAACTTATAAAACTGCAACTAATGGTTCCAATATATATATTTTTATTAATATCTCGGAAATGAGCAACGATTGCAAAATTACAAACAACAATTAGCTGTCTAATTCGGAGAATATCGGCAAAAACACAATAATTGGAAAGGTAACAACAATCGCGGATCAGCTGTCTGAAGTAATACTTTTCCATCAATATATATATAAGTTCAATCAAGATAAGGTGAAAAAAAGTATATTGCTGATTAAAGCGAAGATGATAAGAATCATTTGCCCTTACATATACATATATATACAAAAAAAAATGCTTTGGGATTTATGGCACAATGCTCAACCTTGCTGCTGCGGGCCTCTTGCGTTGTTTTCTGTAGTGCGAGAAATCAATCAATCACTCAAATCAATCAATTAACTAAGGAGCAACTGTTGTGCAGCTCGTACCACACACACTCTTCACTCAGCATGCAGCGGCAGCTCTCGCTTTCTTCCCCCCATCGACTCTTCTCCTGACACAATTCAAGTCGTCCCTTTCTCACTTTAAACTCGCAGGACCGACTCAGCTCTCCTTCCCCTTACCCTCTTTCTTCTCAACCCTCGCTCTCTCCACACTCGTCTATATATGGAGAGGACAGCGACCTTGTCCCCCCTCCTCCGATCTTAATTTTTTAACTGATGGCAATGGCCATCCCTGAGAAAAATTTAAAGATGATGTGCCCCAATTGCCCCCCCGGGAATCGTCCGTATCCCCCACCCTTATTCTATGATGAATAGCGATATAATAGAAAACTATGTGACCTAATTTCCCATACGGGGCTCATCGTGGTCCTCCATGTGATCATGGGGATGAGGAAGAAATTAGGGCGCGAGGAGAGAGGATGAGAAGAAGAAGAAGGGGATCGGAAGAACCGGTGGTTAGTACCAGCTATTTTAGATTTCTGAGATCACTGGTTCGGTCTTGAGCTCAGCATCTCAATCATGGCCCTCTCCGGATTCCAACGCCACCACCCGCCCCTCCATCCATTTCTTCTCGCCGTCATCATTACTTCTACTACTCCCCCCATCATATCGGTAGAGAAGAATGAAGAGGCATCATCATGACGAGGTGGAGGAGGAGGAGGAGGAGACGATGATGATGATGACGGTGGAGGTCTTCAGTTAGTCAAGGAAAGCATCAATCCCCTTCTCTCTCTCTCTCTCTCTCTCGATCTCTAGCTTTCTATAAATTATTAAATGTTCAGGGGAATCAAGCGTCGTGGTCCGATCGATCCTTTCAGCTTTAATTACTTTTGCTTCTATGTATCTCTTGAGAGATAAAACCACATATATATATATATCATCTAATGTTTGCTTCATCCGTATACTGATTTGTTTCGCCTTCGCCTTCACTTCCTCCTCGTTGTTTGTTGAGTTGCTGCTGCTGCTGTGTGATCATCTATTCATCTTATGGACATGGATTTATTTCATCTTCTTGATTTTTAGTATACATATATCGCTTCCTTTCCAATCTGCTGCAACTTATGATATATATATATACATGCGTTGCTGTATTTTTTCCATTATTTTTCTCTAAACAATTGATAACATGCTGCTGCTCAAATTAACATCTTCCCTACTTTAATACCGAGGGTATCGGGCGTTTTTGCTGCCGTTCTAGATCATGCAAGAAATTAACCTTTTTGTTCATCCAGAAAATAAAAATTTAACTGGGATCAACCATTTTTCAGAGTTTTGATTAGGGTTCTCAGTGACGGCATCGATTAGGGTTTTTTCTTTATACTGCTAGCTTTCTTTTCCTCCAGAAAATATTTCAATCACGTATTATTTTTCCTTAATTTTTTCTTTCTTTATCTTTCTGATCTCCTGTCAGTTGCTAGTTAGAAGATTTTAAAGACATATAGGAAGAGATTTTTAGTTAGCTCGAATCGTATACCTATATATTTTAGCCACACGATCTATCCAGAATTAGATACCGTTAATATGTCTGTCACATACACACACACACACACATAAAGAAGGCTATATTTTGATACATTAATACACACTGCATGCTCCTTGATTCTAGTGTATACGTCCCTGACTAATTAATCGGCATCTTTTATTCTCTCTACTGACATAAATTTAGCCAGGAACTAGATATTTTATAGTAATACTTTTTTGGTCTTAGTATTTAATTAATTTCATGATGCAGAAAGCTCAAATTCCAATCTCTTGCAAACTGCAGTCAAGTGTGTGTGTCTCTCTCTATATATATAATACATGCAACTATGATCATATACTTACAGTTATCATACTTGATTATATATATATATATAACCTTTAAAAAAGTTAAAACTATTGATAAACCATTAGATTAATTAATTAATAATGGGAACATATTGATTGCTCGTTAAAATTAGTGGATCATTTTCCCTAGTCAACAAGTACCCCAGCTTCTTAATTATAATTAATATATCACTATCAGATAATTCATCTAAAGGTTCAACTAGATCCTGCCCAATTAGAAGCAAGATATATTGCATACAGAGCTTACACCGCACTATTTTAGGCACGGTGTGCATTGTACTTTGCCTTGCGTAAGGCATACTGCTATTAGCACGTCATGCTAGTCTAACATGAGCCCATGCAAGGGTTAAAGGGGGGCACCAACTCTGTTGAACGATGGACTAAACTTCAGTGAAAAGGGCTTCCTACCACAACAACCTCTCTATCTTTTAATGGCCCCGCTCCTTGTTCATGGGGAGAAAGAGAGAGGAGGAGGATGAGGGTAAGAAGAGGGAGAGGAGAGAGGAAGTCAAAGGGGGTGTATACTAGACATGGCACGGCACTGCATCATGGTGTGCCGTGTCCTGCTAATAGTACAACCCAGGATGATCTAAGTTAGAGGTATGTCGCCTATGCTTAGCTAGACTCATCATGAACGCCTATATTTATCCCATCGTGATATTTATATATCTATAGGGATAGGAAAGTGTATTTTTTTCTAACGGCCAAGTTAACATAGCGATTATATACGTGTGCCTACTTATTGTTTATTTGCTAAGCACGTACTGGATTAATTAAGCATATAAATGCGTGAAAGAATGTCCTCATCTCCCGGTATCTGTCTGCATAATTTTGTCATGTTATCCGCTTTTTAAGATTCGTTCTTCTACATACAGCTGCATGCATGCAGAAGCAGATGCAGATGCAGACGCAGACGCAGACGCAGACGCAGATGCAGGCATCACTCTGATTTAATTACTCTTTTGATTAATTGGTTCAGAAAAAGAGTCTTGGGTCGGATTCGGGGGCAGTGCTGGGCCTCGACCGATCCATTAAGGTCAGGCCCGACCCGCCTGGTTTCCTGTCACTCAGTAGCCAACGTGCAGTGTTTCCATTTCTGGTGCCGGACTGCTGCTGCTGCTCTCAAGCTCCAAACTGTTTCCAGTTTGACCTGGACGATCTGATTCGATGGATTTAGTCGCTTGATCCTTCTGAGGTGCCGGAGGATGATGGCCCGTCCCAAAAGTTATTACCCTCATACTCGATCATCATCAGGCTCTCCACCAGCATCCAGCCATTAATGCTCCTCAGATGCACTGCCTGCTGCTCGTCCCTGTCGAGGAGAAAATTAAATGATTCGATGCTGGCGCATGTCACGGGAATTACGCAGCAGATTCATGCACTGTCCATGAGCGGAAACAGGTTCTCAGAAAGTACTCGATCGATCGGTAAATAATTTATGATGTTGGTAACAGCACAAGTGTTGTGATCTGATGCGGCGGCGCAGGTCTGAGGAGGAGAAGAAGAGAAGAGAAGAAAAGACGGAGATGAAGGGTATTTAACTCTTGAGTCATTTCATCAAACAGTAGCAGTAGCAATCGCTGTGTTTTCAGGTGGAGAGGTTGTTGAACTGGTCGCAGCGCCGGCGGACCTCGCCGTCCCTCCCTGTCTTCACCCCGACCAGGCTGAGCTTCACCATGGCGCGGGCGAAGTCGCGGAAGAAGGCGGATTGGTTGCCGGCGTAGAGGTCGACGAACGGCTTCGTCCTCGCGTCCGCCACCAGCGCGTGGTCGGACGCGAGCAGCCCGAGCCCCCTTTTGAGGTTGCGGTAGTACATGTTGTCGAATTTGCCCGGCGTCATGACGTCGTTGAAGGTGGAGATGGTCGCGTCCTTGAGGTAATTGGCGCACGCCCTCCGGAGCGCCTCGGCGAACCGCGGCTCCATGGCCGGGTCGACCGCCCCGAAGATGCGCCCGGCGAACTCCTTGCAGTGGGAGAACCCCACCGTGTGGGCGCCGACCAGGGCGACCATCTCCTGCACGGAGAAGCCCTTGCTCGCGAAGAGGGCAGCCAGCGATCCCACCGTCATGTTCGTCCGCGGGAGGTTCCCCTCCACGGCGGCGGCGCGGGAGGTGAGGCCGTCCCTGCGTCCGAGCGGCACGGCGTAGAAGGGCCCCCCGAGCATGGTCACCAGGTCGCGGGTGGCGAGCGCGAGGATGTCGGCGCAGGAGACGGCCCCCGGGCACTGCAGCTCCAGGGCCGTCTTGGCGCGGACCACGGCGTCGAAGGCGTCGCCCGGGAGGGAGAGGTTGATGTCCGCGTCGCGCTCCGCGCGGCTGAAGGCGTTGGTGGAGATGAGCACGGAGGCGTCGCAGCCGCCGACGAAGCAGTCGTGGAAGAACAGCCGGAGCGCGCCGGCGGCCGTGGTGGGGCTGGTGATCTGCTTGTTAGTGACGACGTCCGCCACGATCTGCTCCACCCTCGGGCAGGACAGCCTGTAGTACCTGGTGGTCAGCCTGGCGGCGGAGGGGGCACCCGCGGCCGAAGCCAGCAGCACGGCGGCTGCCGCGACTGCTACCGCAAGCAGCAAGCGACGAGGCTGGTGGCGGAGATGTCTTGTCGCCATGCGAGCGAGAAGAGAGAGGAGGAATTAACAGAGCTAGATGTGTAGAGCGGAAGCAGGGGGAGAAAAGGTGGGGGAAGGAGCAGAGGGTTTATATATGGAGGCAGCTGCAGCGGGGATTCCGGTGGGGGGATGTGGGAAAAGCACATGCGAGGAAGACGACGACAAGATGCCAAAGCTGGTCATCGATTTGTAGACCGTTGCGTGCTATAAATCTAATGGGATGCACAACTCTTATTACACTAAGAACCAAGCATTAAGTAGACCGTTATAATGAAATCTAATCTATTAAACGAGCTCACTTCACTGCTCTCGAAATGCTACATATTCTCCGCCATTAATCACGCAGCATTCAGCATCAACCTGCCTTCTCTCTTGCCTCGAGCATTAGCAGATCTGGAACAGTGAGGCCATGAGCATTCATCTCGTCGGATGCCATGTTTGATCGCTGCTGCTGCAGGCTGCAGCTGCATGGCACGGGAGGCCACATGGTGGAGAAGAAGAAGAAGAAGAAAAAGAAGAAGAAGAAGAAAAGGAGAAGCGGGGCCCGTCCATATGGAATAACGCGTGGGACCTGCTTATTTATTCTTTAGCTATAAATATATGAAACAGATTAAGAAGAATATTATACATACATATATACATATATAGATCTCCTACTTATTTATTTCTACTGCGGTCAAATTTTTTTATTTCGATAAGGTAGCATTTCTGGCTCACAAGTTTGGGCGCATTGGGCCATTCACTCCAACCAATTTGATGGGCTTCGATTTGATTCACCAGGCAGGCACGTCTGGTTCATGCGTCGAACTCAAACCCAAATTGGGAAAGAGATTGAAGTCGCATCGATTTGGATGGACACCGGATTGAGACGGAGATGTTGACGATTTTGATTCCGCTTGGAAGAAGAAGGGCTGAACGCCGGATCGAGATCGTCTCCGTCGCCGCCAGATCATATGCTCTTCCTCCTTCCTGGGGGAGGGAAGCTATCTGACGGCGCCATGCGAGGCGCCGGATCTGCTGCGGGAGTTCGGAGGCTGCTCTTCTTGCTGCTTTTGCTCCTCTCCACCTTCTCCGCCCCGACCGTCGGATTTGGATCCGCCAAGAAGGAGTACATGAAAGAGAAGGTCCGAAAGATGTGAGTGGCTTGCCAATTTTTTTGCCTTCCTCTCTGTGCTGTCTGTCTCATGGATTTGAGGGTTGCTTTTGGCTGAACAATGCGTGTTTGGTCCGCCAGAAGATTATCCTAAACTAGGCGTTTCAAATTTGCTTATTAGAAATATTTTTTGTTTTTGAGGCTTACTGTCATTGAGATCTAGTCCTCGTTTTAGTCAAGAAGATGCCCCGAGGACAGTGGTTTGTGGTAGTACATTGCTCTGCTGTTGCATTCCTTTAGTGAGTCAATATCGATGACAAGCGACCTGTTCTTGTGATGTAGCTTTAAAAATTAATTACCACACGGTGCTGATAGTTGGAGGGAGGAGGGTGCAGTAGAGAGTTGTCAGGGAATTCATGACTGGACTACTTCACTAAAAATAGTCCAAAACCTTGTTGCAAGATTTGTATTCTTGTTGATTTTTGAATCGATGAACTATCTCCTTGTGTTCCTGGAATTTAGTATTATTCGGATGCATTACATATATGCAAATTGGGGACTGACCTTGAAGTAAGTTTTCAAATGTATGCATAACCTTGGGAGTTTCCTGTTATTAGTATACTGTCATTCTCCTTTAAAGCTCCGCTTATAACTTGTATGTATTTTTTCTTTCAGGTTTTACCATGCATATGATAACTACATGGCTCATGCTTTTCCAGTAGGTTATGCCTCCTATTGATTATTTTCTTTGTACTTTTTGTTCGCTATCTTGAAACCCTTGTTTTTTCAGACCACTTCAATAATCTCCTATTTTTCAGCATGATGAGTTAAAACCTCTCACGAACACTTTCACAGACTCTCTCAGTGAACTTGGAAACTTAAAGGTGATGAAGTGTCTTGACTTATCTTCAATCGCATTATTTTTGTTTTCTTTTGCTCAATTTATAACTTTGTATAGCATGCTTCAGCTGGAATATTTGCCCCAGAATTATAATGGATCAGCTTTGTCCCTCATCGAATCATTGTCAAGGTATTAACTCGGTACTTTTATGTTTACATTATTATGTGTCAGTTGTTGTATGATTCACCTTCACCTGCTATATCCTTTGTTTCTCTCGCTGTGACTATTACTATTGAATTGACATGCTAATGTTTTTGGACCTTGTCTGGTTGGAATTTGGATCTGTTATGTTTTTGGAGCTTTATAAATGGGCATCTTCTACAGTTTGTTTGCTGTTGGATGCATCACGATTTCTTTATCCTTTTCCTATTTCTTTGATAAGACAGTGATCCATCCCTTTTTCTGTAGTCTTGTAATCTTGGGAAACTACACAGAGTTTGAAAAAGGAATTCTTTGGCTCTCTGACAACCTTACATTTGATGCGGATGCCCGTGTAAATCTGTTTGAGGTATTATACCTTTTAGTTTCTATCAAAATTTCAAATATTATATAAAACTAAGCATTGTATATCTAGTTTGGAAACCTGGATAATATATCATGGAGATTATAAAAAGAGACAGTTATCTACTGATATTCTAGTAATGGCAAATGATATCCTATTGTTTTTCATTCTCATTTCTTTTTTACTTCTGTAGTGCAACATAAGAGTTCTTGGGGGGCTTGTTTCTGCTCATATTCTTGCAACTGATTCTAAAAGCAGGTTAGAAAATGGCTTGTACAAGAATCAGTTACTCGATTTAGCCAAAGACTTAGGTCAGCGCTTCTTGCCTGCATTTGAGACTCCTACTGGATTGCCATATGCATGGATTAACCTAAAGGTGTGTGTATGTATCAGTTCTTTAATATTTCTACATCCTTTCAGTATTTGCAAGATTTATCTTGAAAACTCTGCCAATGCTAATATATCCAATATTAACAAAAAATAATACCTAAGAATGCTTCTAACTGGCCATCTTATTGTTTATGAGTCCGTGGATACTTACCATGAAATGTTGATGCCGTTGTTCATAAAAATATAGCATGGAAATTGCATATGGCATTCTAAGTTCCTCTTCTATTATGGCATTTAAATTGTATATTTTGGCAGCACGGAGTGATGGAAAATGAGACAACAGAAACAAGCACATCAGGGTGCGGTGAGAAATTTTTACAGGGCTATGTTGTATCACTGTTTCATCTTCAAGTTCAAAGAAGTAAACTAACCATTTCTTGTTTCAGGTTCTCTTATTCTTGAGATGGGAGCATTATCACGATTAACTGGTGACCGTAGATTTGAAGCTGCTGCTCTTCGTGCTCTTCGTAAATTGTGGAGTATGAGAAGTCCTTTAAATCTATTAGGTACTACCCTTGATGTTGTCACGGGAGAGTGGGTAGAGTATTCCTCTGGAATTGGTGCTGGTACTTTCTCTTTCTTCGTATCTATCTACCATCGTTATTTTTACTATTGCTATTATTTTGTGTGTTAGATTGAATTAGCAAATCAGCAAGTGTCCAATTTTTGCTAGATAGATATCTGCTGTTAACATCATACTTTGACTGTGTTTTCCTGGCAAATTTTTGCATTAGGTTGTCATACTTAACATTTTAATTATCTTCTTTATCTGACCTCTTGTAGGGATTGATTCATTTTATGAATATCTACTCAAAGCGTATGTCCTTTTTGGAAATGATGAATTATGGGAGATGTTTCATTCGGCTTATCTTGCTGTTCAGAAATACTTCCGGCATGGCTCATGGTGCAGTACCTAATCTCTGTACTCTGTGACCACAGGTTTTAGCTGAAGTCTAGCATATCATCATGTTTTCGATTTTTTAAAAGGAAATTTATCCCCTAATCTATTAAATTAGTTATTTGATTTCTAAGCAAAGAACTTGTGCATTTTATTTATTCCAGTTTGGAACCCCTTTTTATTCTGGGGGATAGGGGAGGGGGGATACTAACAAGGGTGGGGAAAGAAGTCAGAAAACTCCACAAGATATTAACAAGAGCAGAAAAGAACTACAGTAATAATGAAGGAAGCAAAAATTTTGATAGTTTAAAAACCCTCAAACCGTCAAGTCCTCAAATCTAGTAGGTCAAGTTGAGATTTTCAGCTTACCTTAATATCTTTCTCACCATTTTTGTGTTTTTCCTATGATTTCTTTTCAGCTTCCTATCACCTTTTAGTTAACATGTTCTAGCTGTCACCTATGCCAGGTATCATGAAGCTGATATGAGGACAGGGAAAGCAACATATTGGCAACTTACAAGTCTTCAAGCCTTCTGGCCTGGTCTTCAGGTTATTTATTTGACCGTGAAAATTAATAGAATATTGCAGATTGAAAATTTGATTATCCTTTTTATTGCTATCAGAGTCTTGTTGGAGACATCGCTGCTGCCAATTCATCACATCGTGAGTTCTTTTATATATGGGAGAAATTTGGTGTACTGCCTGAAAGGTATTCTTTCACATAAACACATTTCAAATCATCACCGCCTTATTTCTGGTTTACCTAAGCATGAAGGTCAATAGAATTCAGAAATGAAAATGGTCAATTTCTTTAAATTGTTATAATAACAAATAATTCTCTACTGAATTTAATTTTATGTTGTTTAATCGCTAATCTCGAGGAGATACTAAGCCTCTTCCCGAGATATCATGTGAACAATAATGTATAAGTAGCTAGATCCATATAGTATCAATAATAGTAGCTAGATTGACAGTAATTAGTTGGATCTAGATTGATCATTCAGAGACAACAAATATTCCAGACTAAATGTTTTAAATCCACTACTGGCAAGTGTCAGCACATGAGAAATGTGCTACTCTGTAGAATTTCTATTGACACTTATTAAGATATAGTTTGAAGTGAATAACTTGAAGTATTATCCATGCGCAAAGTACATGCTCATCTGATTAGAGCAATGAGTCTCGACAATAGAGGTTATGGGTTAGATTTACTAATTTTAAAAAAAATTTAAAAAAATATATAATTGTGTACCTACTTGTATGTTCATGTGCCCGCCTATCTGGTCAGATTCTGAAAATGCTCCTTTTGCATGCAATCCACTTCATCAACAGTTTGATGACCTTAATTTTAAAACAAATGCTGGATATCAGATATCTATTTATGGATCGTAGTGGATACTGGGCAATGCAAAGTATCTTCATAGCAAGTTGCTATCTGAAAATATGTCATGCTTCTCTGAAAAGTATCTTATTTCTCTTTTCCTATCACAGGTATCTTCTGGACCGGAACATATTACACCCTACTGAAAAATACTACCCATTGCGCCCAGAGCTTGCAGAATCTACTTTTTACCTTTACCAAGCAACTAAAGGTCATGAGCAGAACTCGCTGTTTATATTTATCCCCTTTTTTTTAGTTAAATAATTTGGGGTCTAGTATGGACCTGCTTGAGCATGGAATAGTCGATTGAATTCCTATTTATAAGAAAGTCCAATATGAAACCCAAACCCAGGATTATGGACGATGGTGTTTTGGTTTAATTCTTAATTTTACCTGATCAGCTAGTGTTTTTCCATCTTTTATTCTCTTTGTTTATTTTCTGACGTTGCTTCTTTTTTTTTTCCCATTCACTCCAATTTTCTTAAATTATTATTCAATTGAAACAGATCCTTGGTATATGGAAGTGGGTGAGAATATAATAAATTCTCTCAACTACTATACTAAAGTGGAGGGAGGCTTTGCAAGCGTTAGAGATGTTACAACCATGGAGCTAGAAGATCATCAGCATAGCTTCTTCCTCTCTGAAACGTGAGCCATCGAAGAACTGTTTTGATCTTCCATTTAAAATGACCTGACCACGTTAATGGAATCTTCCGTATTTCTTGGCCAGGTGTAAATATTTGTATCTTCTTTACGATGACTCTTTCCTGGCGGATCAAAACTACATTTTTACAACCGAGGGTCACCCTCTTCCGATCACAAGTTCTTGGCAAGATAAACTTTCAGATGCCTACATTCTCAGTAACTGGACTTGGGTAAAGGTAAAATATAATCTCATCTAACCTTTCTAAAATATTAATTTTGAGTTTTTTTGTTAAATTGAATCATATTATTTTATTTCAGAGCGAAAATCAAGGGGTTGGCTTAAGTGCTTTGTCCAGACAAGTTTGTCCTGCAACAATCCTTAGCTTAAGCACCTCGCTGCAGCAAATTGAGAGTGCTTGTCATGTTCCTGATCTGAATCCTGATCACAAATGTAGAGCGGATGATGATTGTGGCATCGATTCAACAACTTGTAGGAAACGAGTCTGCAGTGTGGCTGGGTACTGTGGATTGTGGTTATTCCTAATGTATTAGTTAATATCCATGGTAAATTTTATAGTATTTAGTGAGAGAAATTTAGCATTAATTCTTTTAGTGACGGAAATAAAGATACATTTTCAGTGCTCTTGTATATCAAAGTATGTAGTTTTTTATGGACGAACGAGCGCAAGTTGTCCTAGTTAATGGTGGTTATATATGTATAGCGTTACGCTCCAACCTTATCCTACTGTATTATTCATTTTGAGCATCTGCTTCTCATACTCTTTGGGATGTTGTAGGAAACTGTTGGATGCCGAGTTAAGTTATAGAAATAAATTTTATAAATATTTTAGCTCACTATGAGTAAGCATGTGGAATGTTCTTTTTTATAAAAAATATATAATTGTTACTAAATGCACATTCTAATGAAAATTACTGCAAAAATCTGCCGAATAGAACGATATTAGACATCAAATTACTCCTACATTATCAAGAAAGAGATGCAATTAAGGATAATTATTTGAACAAGATCGAATCAGAGTTATATATATATATCATCAGTGTGGCATATCATCCATCATATTCATATTTCTTTTAAAACATATAAAAAGCCGAACTAACTTATACAATATGACATAGTGAAGGGGTCATCTGAATCAGAAAAGACTTGTTTATCTCTTAAAAGAAAGGAAGGTATTTGAATGTACAACGCACACAGAGGCAATCAGAATCTACTTCTTAAAACATAAACACATTTAAAACCCAAAGCCGATGGCTCGCTCGTATTCAGCTCTCGACGACGAACACGTATTTTTTAAAACACAAAGCCCGTCTCGACCGTCGATGGCCCGTATTCATGTCTCCACAAGTACGTATCTTTTAAAACATGAAAAAATATTAAAAACCCAAAGCCGGCCGACGCTCACCGGCCCTGCTGAATGGGAGCTCTAGATTATAAACCATCCAACACAACACAACACAACACAACACAGAGAAACCAAAACTAATTTTTATTAATTTATGAAGCTTAAAATAAAACAGAGGAGGAAGAAGAGTGCCATTACTCGGCTGGTGCTGCGTCGGCGGGGAGCTCAGCAGCAGCCGGAGAACGGCAGAACGGGCAGGTGGTGTCTCGGCGGAGCCATGCGTCGATACACTCTACATCGAACACGTGGCCGCATGGTAGCTGACGAACGGCGTCGCCATCCGTCAGCTCGGCGAGGCAGATGGAGCAGATCTCCTCGCCGTCGCCGGTACGCCGGAACTCCATCGTAGTGATGGAGTTTATAGTTGCCTCACCAAGTCCGATGCTCGCTGGTTCTGCCACTGCGGTCGCTCTGAACGGGGCGAGCAACTGGAGGATGACACGGCGGTAGCGATAGTAGATGAAACAACAGACGAGGGTCACTACAACTGTACCTGCAAGAAGTGTCAGAATCCATGGCAGATATCTTTTGAAATCTTCTTGATTATTAGAAAGATCGGCATCCTGGTCTCCGGCCATGCTGTCTGAAGATGAATGAGATGAAGAGATGCGGAGGTATGCGAGTCTTCCAGCCCTTATATCATCAACAGTTGCAGTAGTAGTAGCGTGTAGCGTATCATGAAGTCAATAGTGGTGGGTAGCTTAAAATTAAAAGCCAATCAGATAAAGTAAATTGAATTGTGGAAGTAATGCACCACTATCTATTTATACTTTCAGCAACTTTGTTCTCCTCTCTTATAACATGTTAAACCGATGCCACCTTCTCTTTTACCTCATCAATTAACATGTCACTATTCCTCATCTTCTGCAAAAAGGTGCGTTCAAATTCTTTTGGGAAGAAATGAAATCATGAGAGGCCAATAAAACTTTTATAGATACAGTAGAATTAATTTGTAAGCGGTGTAGGTTTTCTTTTATTTTACTCCAATCAGATGGGAAGACAGATTAATGCTAATACGATGGAATTCTGCTACATTATAGTTTAACAAGATAGGATAATTCTAAAGCACAATTTCCAATGAGGATTAGTAGATTCTGATGATGATTGATGTTGATGAGGATGCCACCTTTTGTCTAATTAGTAAGTTCAATAGCAGTAGTAATTTTCATTTAACTGAACAAAGAAATAGCTTTATGTGCTACAGTACAGAGACTCTTTTTTGTCTGAGGATGTTTATAGAGAGTTGAAGAAAGGAAAAAAAAAGTCTATGCAAATCTTGGAAAACTATTTTCTGATTTGCTTATTATGCGAAGCCACAAGTTGGTCGTAATTTACTGCTACCGGATAAGGGTTTATTCAGTCGACATAAAGCAATAACAACAACAACAACAAAAAAAAAAAGCTCCAAGCAGACCTCCAGCTGCTGGAATAACTTAAAGCTGGAGTTACATTTGTATAAATTTTAATTAAAAAGTTAAAATTGTTTATCTTAAACACAATCATATTATTATTATTGTAAACCCCCCTTAATGGATACCCAGTTAAAGGTCTGTGATGAAGATTTAATTCTCCCTTAGTGGTGGTGTGCAGGAAGATGGGTAGGTTAATCCATGGGTCATGCTGTCCATTTTCTGGGCCTAGTTCTGAAATTGGGTCAAGGCTCGTTTGAACTGGGTTTGAGTCCAAGGACTTCACCCATAAATTTTACAGATGTGACGAGGGCAAGGAAGTGAATCACATGGAGTCGTGGGTTTTACTTTTACACATGGTTGGCTCACCCCTGTGGAGGTGATCACAAGCGTTACCGATGGGTGAGAAGATAATAAATTCTCTCAACTACTATACTAAAGTGGAGGGAGGCTTTGCAAGCGTTAGAGATGTTACAACCATCATCATTGCTTCTTCCTCTCTGAAACCTGAGCCATCGAAGAAGTTTTTTGATCTTCCAGTTAAAATAACCGAACCACGTTAATGGAATCTTCCCTGTTTCTCTGTCAGGAAATCAAAGTTTGGTCAGAGTAATTAAGAATTATGAAATCTTAGAGTCAAGACTCTACATCTTTATCGCTCTTCTCATTATTTTATTTCAGAAAGAAAATCAAGAAGTTGGCTTAAGGTGAAATATAATCACCTATTTTATCTCATCTAAAGTTTTATAAAATATTAATTTTGTCATATTGTTAAATTAAATCTCATTTTAGAGAGAAAATCAAAGGGTTGGCTTAAGTGCTTTTTCCAGACAAGTTTGTCCTGCAACAATCCTTGTTCAATTAAACATATGTCCCGAAGATGATGATAATATGATTATTATTCCAAAACGTTTCCTGCTGACAATACATAGTCATAAATTAAAACCAAGCCTGACTCGCTAACTAACTAACTGGGCATGTAACCACCAGGTCCTCCATATGGGATATTAATATTATCATCCATAGCTGAATCCTTCCATATCTTATAATACTCATCCAAAGTAACATCAAAAGTAAGATTATTATTATCAGGAGTGTAGAGACCTCGGTGATCAATATCTGCAAACTGAACGTTTCTTAAATAAGCTGATCCTTGTCCTGGAAAATTACCGTTCCCCATCGCTGGACTTTTTTGGTCTAGCGGTGAATAAATATATCCACCAAAGTCAATCCACTTCGAAAGATCCATGTCATCAAAAATCACCAAAGGCCAATATCCTATGTATTCATTAGCCGCATAGAGCCACCAATCTTTAGACCTTTCATCCTACGAAATTAATATAATTAAATACAATTAATATGTTCATAGCATATTGATTAATATTTATATATACATGTATACCTTGAGTATAGCTATCAATAAATGTCTTTCTGCACCTGGTTTGGAAACCTCTGAGATAATACTTCCAGGTCCAAACTTATCAGAAATTTGAACGAATCCACTGCAAAGCAAGTTGGTACAACCTGTTCTCCAGTAGTCATCTGACTGCAGATGCATTCAAATACAATGATTATACATCCAAAATTAAAACTTTATATATATATATATATATATATATAGAGAGAGAGAGAGAGAGAGGAGAATTTACCGTCCAACTCGTATACAGACGAGGCCGCTTATCATTGCCATACATCGAGGGACACACCTGAAAATTAATTAAAGGTGCAGGGTTTATTATACGCATATGGTCGATTGATTGATGGAGAATGAAGTAATTGTTGCCTCCCAATAAGTAGTAGGTAAGAATAGGATGAGATCAGAGTGTCTCACCTGCCAGCCTGCTTCGACGTCGTTTGCTTTGAACGCTGTATCTCCGACCACACAAACTCCACCAGAAGAAGATTGTGTTCCCTCGACGGAAGGAATCTCCCACACCGTTAGCTCTGCTTTGAATCCAACGAAAGCAGTATTTCTACTGTGGAATGTAGCGTATTGGATCCCCGGGGGTTGTGCTGCCGCCTTTTCGGAAATCTTTCTAGATAATCTACCCGGTAAGTTTCTTGATGCTATTAGATCTTCCTTGCTGGTTCGTCGTATGAGAACGGTGCCCGAAGGGCAACTCTCGTTGTACGAGCCAAAGCGTACCGCTTCCGACTCAGCTAGAGTTGCAGAATGCTTCCGGAGCTCCTTCCGAAGAGATCTGCTGGGTCTCAACTGCAGGCAGATGCAGTACGTTCGTTACCCGCATGAAAAAACTAATCAGAAACTACACTAAGAATGGATTACCTGAATCTTGTGATCCTTGAGCAAAGGGTGGTCGAATGCAGGTTGCTTGTACATATCCACACAGTCAAAGAGTTCTCCGTTGATCACCGACTACGGGTTGCAAAGTTCCAGTTAAAATAAAATAATTTAGAACCACCAGCTTAGCACAAAACTCGTAAGAGCATCACTAATATATATATATATATACGTACCTGGATAGTTTTGACGGCAGGCTTATTCAGTTGTTTAAGTTGGGCTTCTAACTCTGCATCTTCCTCCTCTGTCGGCACCCAACGGCCTTCGATGCTCCTCCAGGTCAAAGCAGCAAAGAGGAATAATAAGCCAAAGAGAAGAGAGGAAAAATTAGGAGCCATGATTCATATGGAGATATCTCCATATGCCTGCTTTATATAGAGAGTCAAGATTTGTTTACTTTTACGCCGATAATGACTGTAAACCTGTCACATTAACATCTATTCTTATCTACTTTTATTATTATTATTTTCAATTTTCAGAAAGCAATTATATATCTCCATCTCATATATATCGACTAGTAAATTTGTATGCATAAGTTGCAGTAAAGCTGTCACATGAACAGCCGCATGTCTGTCTATCTATCCTCTTAATTAATTTCTTACAAAACTATTATTTCTACCAGATAATTGATTATAGAAATATATATATATATATATATATATATATATATATATATATATATATATATATATATATATATATATATATATATAATAATAATAATAATAATAATAATAATAATAATAATAATAATAATAATAATAATAATAATTAAGGAATACATTAACTGTTATCTGGTGTGCATAAAATATCCGCCCCTATTTTAATTATTATATTATTGATAAGTTATTATTTTCATTCGTTTGAATATAAATATAAAAATAATTACTTATTAAGTTTAATAACGTTTTCAGTGAGCATAGTTGGAGGGAGGAGGGTGCAGTGGAGAGTTGTCAGGGAATTCGTGACCCTGCTACTTTTGCAGTGGATATCACTAAAATAATTCAAACCCTTGCTGCAAGGTTTGCATTCTTGTTGATTTATGAATTGATGAACTATCTCCTTGTGTTCCTGGAATTTAGTATGATTACTATGCATTACATATACGCAAATTGGGAACTGACCTTGTTGTAAGTTTTCAAATGTATGCATAACCTTGGGAGCACGCTATTATCAGAATACTATCTATCTCCTTTAAAGCTCCGCTTATAACTTGTTTGAATATTTTTTTTCAGGTTTTACCATGCATATGATAACTACATGTCTCATGCTTTTCCAGTAGGTTATGCCTCCTATTTATTATTTTCTCCCACTTTTTCTTCGCTATCCTTAAATCCTTGTTTTTTCAGGCCGCTTCAACGATCTCCTCTTTTTCAGCATGATGAGTTAAAACCTCTCACGAACACTTTCACAGAGTCTCCTAGTGAACTTGGAAACGTAAGGGTGGTGAAGTTTTTATATCTCATCTTCTCTGTACTACTTGGTTGGAGGAACGTTTATTTGCCTATGAATTTTTACTTAATGAAACCTCACCATCAATTTTAAATTTTGGGTGTATATACTTTAGGTGGATGTAGGCAAATTGAATTACTTTCATTATCACTAATCTGCCACGTACTAAATCCCAATTATGTCTGAGAATTAAGTGTTTATTACGAATATGTGTTTTTGATGAATATGAATCTATGTTTATTCATCATCTTTGAAAAATTGTGGGAATTATTTTTTCGTTACAACTTATAATTGATCCCACCCGTGGGTGTTCTCTGCTGGCATAGGCAGGTCTCAGAGATAAGGATGATAGTGGTTGAATTCTCAAGTTTCACTTCTCTTTATTTTGTTGGATTTGTCTTTTTATAGCCTAACTGGCTAGGGCTGAAAGCAGAGGCAAACCTAGTTCAATGTGTTTAATCATCTGGATACTGAGATAGGACATGCATAAAGGGCAAATATTCAAATGAGCAAAGAACATTTGGTTGCAGCAAATGATCTTGATTGAGTATAATTCAACTGAACAGCTTGACATCAGAAATGGAAAAAAAGAAAGAAACATAACAAGACAAAAAAAACAAAGGGAAATGGTAACAGCCTGACAAAAACATCTCAACTGCCACTGATATAAAACTCCACCCTCACGGTGGCAGGTGCATTGTGAAGAACACAAGTGCTGCTGCTGCTTGTGGAGCCAATGCACTTCATCTCCTATTTCTTTCCTCTCAAACATGCCAATGTTTCTTCATTATTTTTCAGTTTTATTTCCCCATGAAAATGAATGCAATGATTAATTTAAAAAAAAAGTACACTACAACTGCAAACCACTAAGACAACAACAAATTCCATTGTAAGCATAATATAAAATCACTAAGTGTAAAGAAAAGAAGAGGAAAAGATTGAGTCTTAATTATCAGCAATGCTGCTAATGCATGGTAAACTTTATGCAAATTTAAACAACAACAAAAATAAGGTTGTGGTACCATCCATTGCAAATATGACAATGAAGAAAGACCACAGAGGTTCCTGATCAATTAGTCAAAGTCACAGATATTCATCAATTGGTACTACTACTGTTTAAGTTGCAACTTCCATTCGAAGAGACATCTAAGAAAGCAGTATAAATTCCATATCACCATCATCCTTTACAAACTATCAAAAGAGAGAAACATCTCCAATTTAAACATACCAAAAATAAGTAATTAGGCAGATTCTGATGAAGATGCCACCTTTTGTCTAATTAGTATTTTTAATCTCAGTAGATAGTTTTGAAGAAAGAAAAAAAGTCTGTGCAAATCTTGGAAAACTATTTTCTGGTTTGCTTATTATGCGAAGCCACAAGTTGGTAATAATTTACTGCTACAGGATAAGGGTTTATTCTGTTAACTTAAAGCAGCAAAAAAAAAAAAAAAACTCCCTCCAACAGCTGGAATACCTTCAAGCTGGACTTACATTTGTGACAATTTTAATCAAAGAGCTAAAATTGTTTATCTTAAACATCATCATACTATTATTATACTATTCAATTGAACATAAGCAAGTCCCAGAGATGATGATAATATGATTATTATTCCAAAACGTTTACTGCAGAAAATACATAGTCTTAAATTAAAACCAAGCCTAACTAGCTAACTAACTAGGCATGTAACCACCAGGTCCTCCATATGGGATATTAAAATTATCATCCATAGCTGAATCCTTCCATATCTTATAATAGTCAGTCAAGCTAACCTCAAAAGTAAGATTATTATTATCAGGAGTGTAGAGACCTCGATGATCTATATCTGCAAACTGAACGTTTCTAAAATAAGCAGATCCTAGTCCTGGAAAATTGCCGTTCCCCATCGCTGGAGTCTTTTGGGTTAGCGGTGAATGAATCCATCCACCAAAGTCAATCCGCCTCGAAAGATCTAAGTCATCGAAAATCTCCATAGGCCAAAATCCTACGTAATCATTATCCACGTAGAGCCACCAATCTTTAGACCTTTCATCCTACAAAATTAATATAATTAAATACAAATAATATGTTCGTAGCATATTAATTAATATTTACATACATACATACCTTGAGTATAACCATCAACATATGTTTTTCTGCACCGGGTTTGGAAACCTCTGAAATAATACTTCCAGGTCCAAACTTATTAGAAGTTTGAATGAATCCACTGCAAAGCAAGTTGAAACAACCTGTTCTCCGGTTACCATCTGACTGCAAATGCATTCCAATACAGTGATTATATATTAAAAAAATATTTATGAATATGTATATATTCACATATATATATATATAGAGAGAGAGATGAGAACATCATTATTCTATTTACCGTCCAACTTGTAAACAAACGAGGCCGCTTATTATTGCCATAAATCGAGGGATGCACCTGAAAATTAATTAAAGATGCATGGTTAATTATACGCCTTGGGTGATTGATTGATGAGAATGAAAGAAGTAATTGCTGCATCCCAATAAGTAGTAAGAGTAAGATCAGATCAGACTATCTCACATGCCAGCCTGCTTCGATGATGTTTGCTCCGAACTCTCTGTCTCCGACTACCCAAACTCCACTGGAAGAAAATTGAGTCCCCTGGACCGAAGGAATCTCCCACACCGTTAACTCTGCTTTGAATCCAACAAAACCAGTATTTCTACTGTAGAACGCAGCGTATTGGATGTCCCGGTCTCGTTCCCCCGTTTCGGAAATCTTTCTAGAGAATCTACCCGGTACGTTTCTTGATGCTATTAGATCTTCCTTGCTGGTTCGTCGTATGAGAACGGTGCCGGTAGGGCAACTCTCGTTGTATGAGCCGAAGCGTATCGCTCCCGACTCAGCTAGAGATGCAGATTTCTCCCGTAGCTCCTTCCGAAGAGATCCGCTGGGTCTCAACTGCGGCAGATGCAGTACGTTCGTTACCCGCAAGAAAAAAGAAATCATAAACTATTCTGAAATCAACGACGCGGGAATTTTGTTTGCTTGTTTGTTTGTCTGTTTGCTGTACCTGAAGCTTGCGATCCTTGAGCAAAGGGTGGTCGAATGCAGGTTGCTTGTACATATCGACACAGTCAAAGAGCTCTCCGTTGATCACCGACTACGGGTTGCAAAATTCAGTTAAATTAAAATAATTTAGAACCACCAGCTTAGCACAAAACTTGTGAGAGCATCATTCAATATATATATATGTACCTGGATAGTTTTGACGGCAGGCTTATTCAGTTGTTTTAGTTGCGATTCTAACTCTGCGTCTTCCTCCTCTGTCGGCACCCAGCGGCCTTCGATGCGTCTCCATGACAAAGCAGCAAAGAGGAGTAATAAGCCAAAGAGAAGAGAGGAAGAATTGGGAGCCATGATTCACATGGAGATATCTCTATATGCGTGCTTTATATAGAGAGTCAAGATTTGTTTACGTTTAAGCCGATATGGCAGTAAACCTGTCACATTAACATCTATTCTTATCTACTTTTTTCTCTTATATTTTCAATTTTCAGAAAGCAATTATATATATCCATCTTATATATATCGATTAGTAAATTTGTATGCATACTTTGCAGTAAAGCTGTCACTTGAACAGCAGCATGTCTGTCTATCTATCCTCTTAATTAATTTCTTACAAGACAACTATTTCTACCAGATAACTGATCATACATATACATAGGCATGAAATATCCGCCCCTATTTTGAAATATATATATATAATAAAAATTAAGAAAAACGTTAATTGTTATACGGTGTGCATGAAATATCCGCCCCTATTTTAATTATTATATTAAGCATAAGTTATTCTTTTCAATCGTTTGAATATAAATATTAATAAGTTATTCTTATTATGTTTAATAACGTTTTCAGTGAGGTATGAATGATTTATATTTTTACTAAAATAAATCTTAATAATTATAGAACGTCAAATATCTTTCCTTCTTTCGATCTCTCATGAATTGCTAGAAATAGTTCAACCCTTGCTGCAAGATTTGCATTCTTGTTGATTTTTGAGTTGATGAACCTTGTATCTCCTTGTGTTCCTGAAATTTAGTATTCATTAGTATGCATTATATGTACGCAAAGTGGGAACTGACCTTGTTCTGAGTTGTCAAGTGCACTATTCTCAGTATACTATCTATCTCCTCTAAAGCTCCGCTTATAACTTGTTTGTATTTTCTTTTTCTTTCACGTTTTACCATGCATATGATAACTACATGTCTCATGCTTTTCCAGTAGGTCATACCTCCTATTAATTATTTTCTCTGTACTTTTTCTTGGCTATCTTGAAATCCTTGTTCTTTCAGACCACTTCAACAACCTCCTGTTTTTGCAGCATGATGAGTTAAAATCCCTCAGGAAAAATTTCACAGTTTTCCAGTGAATTTTATTTGCCTTTGAATTTTTACTTAATGAAACCTCACCATCAATTTTAAATTTTGGGTGTATACACATTAGGTGGATGTAGGCAAATTAAATTACTTTCATTATCACTAATCTACCCAAGTACTAAATCCCACAGCATCAGGGGGAACGCGAAGGTTAATGGGAAGGTTAACCCGAAGTAAGCTTAATTAATTGGGGGATTAAGCTGGATTAGTATAGTGGGGGATCTAATTAAAATGGGTTCAATCAAATTGTGAAGATTGAATTAGCGAATCAACAAGTTTCCGATTTATCCTGCTGTTAACATGATATTTTGATTGTGTTTTCTTGGAAGTATTTACTATCTTTTTATCTGACCTCTTGTAGATATGACATGCAAGTTGGCTATGCTCAAACTTACTCAGGCATTGCCCACAATCGTGTCCAACCCGACACGGCCCGACTCTCGGGTTGACCCGAGCACGGCCCCACTCTCGAGCTGACTCGAGCACGGCCCAACTCTCGGGCTGACCCGAGTACGGCCGAACTCTCGAGCACGACCCACAAGGGTACGACACTGTAGCATGTCGTGCCCAACCCAACACGACTCAGTCGGGCTGACCCACTGAAACATATACTTTCAATCAGATTCGAAGTCGCTATGGAAGTAAAATTTGTTAACCATTTCGTTATTCAGAGTTACTAAAAACTTTATATATATGTAATATATATACTATTCATGTCATGCCGGCCCGTGAGCCTCAATCTTGCGGCCTAGCCCGACACGGCACTGGTTGTGGGCCGTGTCGGGTACGGCTTGGGTCTGTTTGCATCTCTACTTGTAAGGATAAATTCATCTTATGAATATATGGCCTCTTGTAGGGATTGCTAGATAGTTTGAAGTGAATAACTGTAAGTATTATCCATGTATAAAGTACATGCTCATCTAGTTGGAGAAGTGAGTCTGGACACTAGAGGTTGTGAGTTAAAAATTTACTCAATTTAAAAAAAATATAAAAGTGTATACCTACTTGCATGTTCATGTGCCTGCCTATCTGGTCAGATTCTGAAAATGCTCATCTGGATCAATGCATTTAATAAGTAGCGATTTTATGTAATTTACTTTCATCTATCTTTTCTCTAGCTAAGATTCTGCGAATAGTACTAGTATGGAAATTTTGCTGTGTTTGCATCTTAATCATATCTTATTTCTCTTTTCCTATTAATGGTATCTTCTGGACCGGAACATATTGCACCCTACTGAAAAATACTACCCATTGCGCCTGGAGCTTGCAGAATCTACTTTCTACCTTTACCAAGCAACTAAAGGTCATCAGCGAACTCGCTGTTTATATTTATCCCCCTTTTTTTAGTTAAATAATTTAGGGGTCTAGTATGGACCTGCTTGAGCATGGAATAGTCGATTGAATTCCTATCTATAAGAAAATCCAATATGAAACCCAAACCTGATGATAATGGACGATGGTGTTTTGGTTTAATTCTGAAATTTACCTGATCAGCTAGTGTTTTGCCATCTTGTATTCTCTTTATGTATTTTGTGACATGGCTTTTTTTTTTTCCTTTCATTCGATATTTCTTAAATTATTATTCAATTGAAACAGATACTTGGTATGTGGAAGTAGGGGAGAAGATAATAAATTCTCTCAACTACCATTCTAATGACAAGGGCTGAAAAGAACTACAGCAACAATGAAGGTTTGTACGTGGTGTAGGTTTTCTTGTAGTTTACTCTGGTCCGATGGAGTTTAACAAGATGGATAATTCCAAAGCACAATTTTCGAATGAGGATTAGTAGATTCTGATTCTGATTGATGTTGATGAAAATGCCACATTTTGTCTAATTAATACCTAATGAGTACGTTTAATATGAGTAGATTTTTATGTGATGCAGTAGAGAGATTTTTTTTTTTTAGGATGTTTATAGAGAGTTGAAGAAAGAAAAAAGTCTGCAAATCTCGAAAAACTATTTTTTTGTTTGCTTACTATGCGAAGCAACAGGTTGGTAGTAATTCACTGCTACCGGATAAAGGTTTGTTCTATTTTTTTTTATAACTCAATGAGTCTTGAACTTGAAGGATAATTCTGTTAACATAAAGCAACAACAACAAGAAGCGGACCTCAACAACTGCCGGAATAACTTCAAGCTGGACTTACATTTGTATCAATTTTAATTAAAAAGTTGAAATTATTTCTCTGAGACATCATCATACTATTCTTGTATTATTCAATTAAACATAAACAAGTCCAAAAGATGATGATGATCTGATGATTATTCCAAAACTTTTACTGCAGAGAATACATAGTCATAAAACCAAGCCTGACTAGCTAACTAACGCGGCATGTAACCACCAGGCCCTCCATATGGGATATTAAAATTATCATCAGTAGCTGAATCCTTCCATATCTTATAATACTTATCCAAGCTAACATAAAAAGTTAGATTATTATTGTCCGGAGTGTAGAGACCTCGGTGATCAACATCCGCAAACTGAACGTTTCTAAAATAAGCAGATCCTTGTCCTGGAAATTTTCCATTCCCCATTGCCGGAGTTTTTTGAGTTAGCGGAGAATAAGTCAATCCACCAAAGGCAATCATCTTGGAAAGATCCATATTATCAAAAATCTTCATAGGCCAATACCCTACGTATTCATTGGCCGCGTAAAGCCACCAATCTCTAGACCTTTCATCCTACGAAATTAATATAATTAAATACAATTAATGTGTTATATTGATTAATATTTATACATACATACATACCTTGAGTATGGCTATTAATATATGTCTTTCTGCACCGGGTTTGGAAACCTCTGAGATAATACTTCCAGGTCCAAATTTATCAGAAATTTGAACGAATCCACTGCAAAGTAAGTTCAAACAACCAGTTTCCCAGCTGTCATCTGACTGCACATGCATTCCAATGCAGTGATTATATATGCAAAATTAAAACTTTATTTATGTATGTATATATATGAATAGAGAGAGAGAGAGGAGAATATCGTTAGTCTATTTACCGTCCAAAATGTATACAAACGAGGCCTCTTATCATTGCCATAAATCGAAGGATACACCTGAAAATTAATTAAAGATGCATGGTTAATTAGACACATATGGTCGATTGATTGATGAGAACGAAGTAATTGCTGCTTCCCAATAAGTAGAAAGTAAGAATAGGATCAAATCAGACTGTCTCACATGCCAGCCTGCTTCGACGCGGTTTGCTTTGAACGTTGTAGGTCCGACTACAGCAATTTCACCAGAAGAATATTGTTTCCCCTCGACCGAAGGAATCTCCCACACCGTTAGCTCTGCTTTGAATCCAACAAAAGCAGTATTTCTACTGTGGAATTTAGCGTATTGGATCTCCGGGGGTTGTTTTACCGTCGTTTCGGAAATCTCTCTAGAGAATCTACCAGGTATGTTTCTTGATGCTATTAAATCTTCCGTGCTGGTTCGTCGGATGAGAACGGTGCCGGCAGGGCAACTCTCGTTGTATGAGCCAAAGCGTATAGCTGCCGACTCAGCTAGAGTTGCAGAATTCTTCCGTAGCTCCTTCCGAAGAGATCTGCTGGGTCTCAACTGCAGGCAGATGCAGTACGTTCGTTACCCGCTTGAAAAAACTAATCAGAAACTACACTAAGAATGGATTACCTGAATCTTGTGATCCTTGAGCAAAGGGTGGTCGAATGCAGGTTGCTTGTACATATCCACACAGTCAAAGAGTTCTCCGTTGATCACCGACTACGGGTTGCAAAGTTCCAGTTAAAATAAAATAATTTAGAACCACCAGCTTAGCACAAAACTCGTAAGAGCATCATTCAATATATGTATATGTGTACCTGGATAGTTTTGACGGCAGGCTTATTCAGTTGTTTTAGTTGCGCTTCTAACTCTTTATCTTCCTCCTCTGTCGGCACCCAGCGGCCTTCGACGCTTCTCCATGACAAAGCAGCAAAGAGGACTAATAAGCCAAAGAGAAGAGAGGAAGAATTGGGAGCCATGATTCATATGGAGATATCTCTATATGCATGCTTTATATAGAGAGTCGAGATTTGTTTACGTTTAAGCCGATATGGCAATAAACCTGTCACATTAACATCTATTCTTATCTACTTTTTTTCTTATATTTTCAATTTTCAGAATGCAATTATATATATCCATCTGATATATATCGATTAGTAAATTTGTATGCATACTTTGCAGTAAAGCTGTCGCTTGAACAGCAGCATGTCTGCCTATCTATCCTCTTAATTAATTTCTTACAAGACAAGTATTTCTACAGATAACTGATCATACATATATATAGGCATGCATAGGGCATTTGAAATATATATATATATATATAATAAAAATTAAGAAAGACATTAGTTGTTATACGGTGTGCATGAAATATCCGCCCCTATTTTAATTATTATATTAAGGATAAGTTATTCTTTTCAATCGATTGAATATAAATATTAATAAGTTATTCTTATTATGTTTAATAACGTTTTCAGTGAGGTATGAATGATTTATATTTTTACTAAAATAAATCTTAATAATTGTAGAATGTCAAATATCTTTCCTTCATTCGATCACTCATGAATTACTAGAAATAGTTCAACCCACTAGAAATAGTTCAACCCTTGCTGCAAGATTTGCATTCTTGTTGATTTTTGAATTTATGAACCTTATATCTCCTTGTGTTCCTGAAATTTAGTATTTATTAGTATTCATTACATGTACGCAAAGTGGGAACTGACCTTGTTCTGAGTTTTCAAGTGTATGCATAACCTTGGGAGTTCACTATTATCAGTATACTATCTATCTCCTCTAAAGCTCCGCTTATAACTTAATTTTTTTTTTCTTTCACGTTTTACCATGCATATGATAACCACATGTCTTATGCTTTTCCAGTAGGTCATACCTCCTTTTTCTTTGCTATCTTGAAATCCTTGTTTTTTCAAAACACTTCAGCAACCTCCTGTTTTTTTCAGCATGATAACGTGAGATCCGTGATTTTTGAATAAGGGTAATAGAGTAATTTTAGTATTTGGAGGGTTTAATCGTAAAAGAAATTTTTTAAAGGACTTATTTGTAAAATCATATGAATTTTTGAAGTATGAGATTTTAATGTGAAAATTATACCATCAGGTAGTATTTTTAATAAGGAATCCAACGGCGTAGACGTATCGTAATTTGGACGTCGATTAGTCAATTGGACAGTTAAGATTTAATTAGGATTTAAGATTTTAATTAACTAATTTTTTTAAAAAAAATTATTTTCTTTTCTTCCCACCGAGCGCGCGCTCCTCTCCCTCCCTCTCTCTCCTCCTTCGCAGCGGCGACGGCGACGACGACGACGACGAAACTTCCCGACGATGCTCCGGTGAAACCACAACTCCCAAATTTTAGCCACAAGTAGTTCTCGACCTCCTCTTCATTTTGATACCAAGATGCCCAAATTTGGTGTAGAGATGAGGGAGAAATCATGTGAGAGGCGTCGGCGGCGAGGGTTTCGATCGCCGGAGCTTGCTCCGACGATTTCCGACGATTCCGGCCGTGAAACCTTGCAAACTTGGTACCTATGGATTCTTCTTGATGAGAGCTATCCATTGGTACCAGAGTTGAGGGCTATTGGCCGCCGGTTAGCCGCCGGCGAGCTAAAAACCCTAACTTTGGGATTTCACCCAAAATTTTAATCGGTGAAATTGATCGCGTATGAGCTATAAAAATTAGGGCAAATATGATTTTTGGAATCCTCATGAAGAGAGCTTTCGATTGGTACCAATATTGGTGATGATCGAAGAACTTCGCCGGTGAGGGTTCTGGCGAACTTTCCGATGACCGGCGGAGAAATTTTTTCGACGAACTTGAGAAAAAAAAAAGGGGTGATTCTAGAGATCATTCTAAGAGTAGTGGTGAAGAGAGATTTGAGAAATTATTTCTGAATTAGGAATTAAAATTCGTTGAATAATTGACAGGAAAATATAAAATGCGTAAATGACGGCACGTGGATCGAGATAGTGTCAGAGAATAAAAATTCAGCGAACGGACCTTAGGTTGGTTCCGAGGAGTAAACCGCCAAGTCAGGTTTGGTTCATCGATGTAGGATTTATTCAAGCTTGGGAATTCCCGCTTGGGTCTTCTTAGGAACAATTATTGGATGTCTTAAATATAATAAAATATGATGTTTGATAAGATTTGATATATCTGCATGTTAGTTTAATTTACTTTGCTTAACATGTATGATATACCATGATTTTCCATGTTGAGTTTTAATATGTCGTGACATGTTGACCTGCATGTTATATAATATTTTATTATTTTTCTATGCTATGATAGCACAACCACCATGCAGACATAGATAATAAATAATGACATGTTAGAACCCCTTGGCGACATCACCGCAACTTAGACAGAAAGGGGCATTTCTCATATTCCTCGGTTGACCGCCGCGTACCGACGGTGGTCAAACGGTGACGTCCCGCTACGCACCACTCCCGAGATTATGCATAGCTTAGATACTGGGAGCACCACTCCCGAGGTTATGCATAGCTTAGATACTTGGAGTACTACTCCCGAGGTTATGCATAGCTTAGATACTGGGAGCACCACTCCCAAGGTTATGCATAGCTTAGATACTGGGAGCTGGTAGGGTAAGAGACTGTACAAACTCCAATGTCATATTAGACCAAAAATATGGAGCAAGTCCTTACCCAAAAATTTATACCCGCACGAGTGTCGTTTAGGCGGCCTCGTGATAGTCCTGAGATGGCTAGCGAGGATGAGCCCTACCATGGACTTGGCACCGATGGAGTCGAGGTTGCCACAACCCATCGTGCGGATGTGCATCAATCTCGGTCGACGTCGACTGCTATTGGACTAGGAAGGTGATTCCCTATGCGACGCCTTGGACAGTGGATCCGTAGACCACACGGTTATCATCCTTGACGTTCTACAGACGATCGGATGAGTAGTCCGGATCCTAGGGTTATTATTCCGGCTAGCCGTGGCCGATGAGATTGATATGATGGTGATCCTGTCTACGGACAGTGTGTAGTACTACACAGATGTCGTTGCCCCTACGGATCCGGGGAGGATGTAAGGGCACGACGGTTTCGCTAGGGGAGGCATGGTCAGCGACTAGTGAAACGATGGAGAGTGATATTGGGTCACCCGTCCTCTCCGCCAATATCAGTGCAGCGGGCATAGGTAGAGACAGAGACATATAGGCACTGATGGGCTTACTGATACCCTTAGCTCGGGTATTCACTAAGCATAGGCTGGCAGCCCGAGTCTGGTAACTTTAAAGTCTTATTATGACGTAGGTGACATGCTGTTGACATTGATACTAGATACAGCTTAGGTGACATCTAGTGAAATATACATCTGTATTTATTTATGCTGTTTTACTGCTTTCTATAAATTGATGTACACAAATCAAATGAAACATGATTATTAACAACCCAAGGCATCCTAGAATACTCCTCCTAGCCTTTGATTTCTTTATTCGGTAGAGTCGTAATTTCGCACTAGGCCGTAAGGCTGAGCACACCGCGTTCAATGTGTGTGCAGATTGTTAGATGACTGCCCGAGATATTTGATGAAGATGAGGGATATTAACGGAGTTAGTTTTATTTATTAATAACGTTATTGTAGAATTATAGTAGGTATATCGGGACTGTGTTAGTAGAGATTCATAGATAAATTAATTGTATATTCCGCTGTGTTGTGTATGTGTATGGACGACATTTATTACCTAATGCCTTGTATGGGTTCTTTGGGCTCATACGGCGGTTGCCACGTGTCCGACAGATGGGTCGGGGCGTGACATAAAACCTCTCAGGAACAATTTCACAAAGTTTTCCAGTGAATTTTACTTGCCTTTGAATTTTTACTTAATGAAACCTCACCATCAATTTTAAATTTTGGGTTAGGTGGATGTAGGCAAATTAAATTACTTTCATTATCACTAATCTGCCAAGTACTAAAAAATCCCACAGCATCAGGGGAGAACCCGAAGGTTAATGGGAAGGTTAACCCGAAGTAAGCTTAATTAATGGGGGGATTAAGTTAAAATGGGTTTAATTAAAGGAGTGGGCTGGATTAGTACAGTGGGGGATCTAATTAAAATGGGTTCAATCAAATTGTGAAGATAGATATCTGCTGTTGACATGATACTTTGGTCTTGTTTTCCTGGCAAATGTTTATTATCTTTTTTATTTGACCTCCCGTAGGGATTGCTAGAAGTATTATCCCAGCACAAAGTACATACTTATGTGGTTAGCAGTGAGTCTCAACACTAGGGGTTATGGGTTCAAGATTTACTAAATTTTTAAAAAAAACTTAAAAAGTATATAATTGTTTACCTACTTGCATGTTCATTTCCAGCCTATCTGGTTAGATTCTGAAAATGCTCCTTTATATAATGATCTGGATCAATGCATTTAATAAATAGCAACTTGATGTAATTTACTTTCATCTATGTTTTCTCTAGCTACTATACCTATCGAAAATGATTTTCTTGGTTCTTGGAATGGTACTAGTATGGAAATTTTGTTGGGTTTGCATCTTAATTCTCTTTTCCTGGCATAGGTCTCATATCTTATTTCTCTTTTCCTATCAATGGTATCTTCTGGACCGGAACATATTACACCCTACTGAAAAATACTACCCATTGCGCCTGGAGCTTGCAGAATCTACTTTCTACCTTTACCAAGCAACTAAAGGTCATCAACAGAACTCGGTGTTTTTATTTAACCCCCTTTTTTTAGTTAAATAATTTAGGAGGTCTAGTATGGACCTGCTTGAGCATGGAATAGTCGATTGAATTCCTATTTATAAGAAAATCCAATATGAAACCCAAACCTGATGATAATGGACGATGGTGTTTTGGTTTAATTCTGAATTTTACCTGATCAGCTAGTGTTTTGCCATCTTGTATTCTCTTTATATTTTGGGACATGCCTTTTTTTTTCCTTTCATTCGATATTTCTTAAATTATTATTCAATTGAAACAGATACTTGGTATGTGGAAGTGGGGGAGAAGATAATAAATTCTCTCAACTACCGTACTAATAACAAGGGCTGAAAAAAACTACAGTAACAATGAAGGTTTGTACACGGTGTAGGTTTTCTTGTAGTTTACTCCAGTCAGATGGAGTTTAACAAGATGGATAATTCTAGAGCATAATTTTGAAATGAGGATTAGTAGATTCTGATTCTGATTGATGTTGATGAAAATGCCACATCTTGTCTAATTAGCACGTTTAATATCAGTAGATTTTCATGTGATGCAGTAGAGAGATTTTTTTTTGAGGATGTTTATAGAGAGTTGAAGAAAGAAAAAAGTCTATGCAAATCTTGAAAAATTATTTTTTTGTTTGCTTACTATGCGAAGCCACAGGTTGTTAGTAATTCACTGCTACCGGATAGAGCTTTAGTCCAAAAATGATGATAATATGATTATTATTCCAAAACGTTTAGTGCAGAGAATACATAGCCATAAATTAAAACCAAGCTTGACTCGCTAACTAACTAACTGGGCATGTAACCATCAGGTCCTCCATATGGGATATTAAAATTATCATCAGTAGCTGAATCCTTCCATATCTTATAATACTTATCCAAGCTAACATAAAAAGTTAGATTATTATTGTCCGGAGTGTAGAGACCTCGGTGATCAATATCCGCAAACTGAACGTTTCTAAAATAAGCAGATCCTTGTCCTGGAAATTTTCCATTCCCCATTGCCGGAGTTTTTTGAGTTAGCGGTGAATAAGTCACTCCACCAAAGTCAATCATCTTGGAAAGATCCATATCATCAAAAATCTTCATAGGCCAATACCCTACATATTCATTAACCGCGTACAGCCACCAATCTTTAGACCTTTCATCCTACGAAATTAATATAATTAAATACAATTAATGTGTCCATAGCATATTGATTAATATTTACATATACATGCATACCTTGAGCATAGCTATCAATATATGTCTTTCTGCACCAGGTTTGGATACCTCTGAGATAATACTTCCAGGTCCAAACTTAGCAGAAATTTGAACGAATCCACTGCAAAGCAAGTTGGTACAACCTGTTTCCCAGCCGTCATCTGACTGCGCATGCATTCCAATACAGTGATTATACATATGCAAAATGCTTTATGTATGAATATGTGTGTATAAATAGAGAGAGAGAGAGAGGAGAACATCATTATTCTATTTACCGTCCAATATGTATAAAAACGAGGCCGCTTATCATTGCCATACATCGAGGGACACACCTGAAAATTAATTAAAGATTCATGGTTAATTATACGCATATGGTCGATTGATTGATGAGAATGAAGTAATTGTTGCTTCAATAAGTAGTAAGTAAGAATAGGATCAAATCAGACTGTCTCACATGCCAGCCTGCTTCGACGTGGTTTGCTTTGAACGCTGTAGGTCCGACTAAAGAAACTTCACCAGCAGAATATTGTGTCCCCTCGACGGAAGGAATCTCCCACACCGTTAGCTCTGCTTTTAATCCAACAAAAGCAGTATTTATACTGTGGAATGAAGCATATTGGATCTCCGGGGGTTGTTTTTCCGTCGTTTCGGAAATCTCTCTAGAGAATCTACCCGGTACGTTTCTTGATGCTATTAAATCTTCCTTGCTGGTTCGTCGGATGAGAACGGTTCCGGGAGGGCAACTCTCGTTGTATGAGCCAAAGCGTACCGCTGCCGACTCAGCTAGAGATGCAGAATTCTTCCGTAGCTCCTTCCGAAGAGATCTGCTGGGTCTCAACTGCAGGCAGATGCAGTACGTTCGTTACCCGCATGAAAAAACTAATCAGAAACTACACTAAGAATGTATTGCTAAGAAATCAAAGACGTTTACCTGAATCTTGTGATCCTTGAGCAAAGGGTGGTCGAATGCAGGTTGCTTGTACATATCAACACAGTCAAAGAGCTCTCCGTTGATCACCGACTACGGGTTGCAAAGTTCCAGTTAAATTAAAATAATTTAGAACCACCAGCTTAACATCATTCTATATATACGTACCTGGATAGTTTTGACGGCAGGCTTATTCAGTTGTTTAAGTTGGGCTTCTAACTCTGCATCTTCCTCCTCTGTCGGCACCCAACGGCCTTCGATGCTCCTCCAGGTCAAAACAGCAAAGAGGAGTAATAAGCCAAAGAGAAGAGAGGAAGAATAGGGAGCCATGATTCATATGGAGATATCTCTATATGCATGCTTTATATAGAGAGTCGAGATTTGTTTACGTTTAAGCCGATATGGCAATAAACCTGTCACATTAATATCTATTCTTATCTACTTTTTTTCTTATATTTTCAATTTTCAGAATGCAATTATATATATCCATCTTATTTATATCGATTAGTAAATTTGTATGCATACGTTGCAGCTGTCGCATGAACAACAGCATGTCTGTCTATCTATGCTCTTAATTAATTTTTTACAAGACAACTATTTCTACAAAATAATTGATTATACATATATAGGCATGGATAGTGTGAGAGTTGTATTTTTAAATCAATAATAATTGTGTAATATATGATTATTTTGAATGTTATATATAAAAATAATAATAGTATAAATGACTTATTTTTAAAATTATCTATAAATTTTAAATTATGAAATTTTCGTATAAAAATTATACTACAGATAGGATTTTGGATATGAAATTCAATAATTTGGTTGGTCAAATTATTGAATCAAAAATCTATTAAATAATAGATGAGATCAAATTACTTAAATTGACAAACAGTCAGGATTTAATCTCAGCAGCATTCAAGTACTAATTAATTATTTTATTAAACCTTTCTTTTTCAACGCACGCGCACCTTTCTTTCCTCTCTCCTCCTTTTCTTCGAACAGGGGCGACGCGCAACTCCACCCTTCACCTTGCCGACGATGATCCAATCAAAATCGGTAGAATTTTTCAACAAGATTTTAGCCTTTTGGTGAGCTAGGAGAACACAATATAATTATTATTTAAGATTTTTGGTGGAGATTTGAGGAAGAAAAGAGTAGAGAAGTGGCAGCGGCAAAAGCTTCATTGCCGGAGCTTTCTCCCGCAATTTCCGACGGTTGGCTATCGTCAAGCTAAAAATCCTAACTTAAGGATTTTTCCTGACTTGATTTAATTGGTAAAATTGATCACGTATGAGCTATAAAATTAGAGGAAACATGATTTTTAATCCTCATGAAGAGAGATTTCGATTGATATTAATATTGTTGTTGATCGAAGAACTTTGCCGACGAGGGTTCAGGCGAACTTTCCGGCGAGTCTCTGGTAAACTTTTTGGCAAACTTGAGATAAAAATTAGGATGAATCTAGGGATCATTCTAAGAGTTACGATAAAGACAAATTTGAGAAATTATTATCGAATTGAGAATTAAAATTTATTAAAATATTCACAAGAAATTTGATAAGTAGGCACGAGGATACTAAGGATCGCAATACGAATTAAAACGTGATTACGACGATAGAATCAGGTGAGTGTTTATTCTCCAGGCTGAATAGATGAGATAGTTCTCAATGTTTAGTACAGGAGAACTATATCACTTTGATTAGTTATACTTGATATTTATTAACTCTTCTGCTAGTTAATATTTCTCATTCTGATTATAAATGAGTTGTGAATCACTTTTGATATTCATGTTTATTGATATAAGTTTTTCATTGCTATTGCTCCTCGATTCATTATAAGCATGATACTATGCTTTTGTTTGATTCTAGATTTAGCATATGCATCTGCTTGATTATTTGTGATAATACTTCACTTTTGGAATGCATATTGCTAGGATGACATATTACTCGATAGTGTTATAGGTGTCACGCCCCGACCCGCAGGACGACACGTGGCAACTACCGTATGAGCCCGACAAGCCCATACAAGGCATAAATACAAATACTAAACTACATACACCCACATTTTCAAATAACATCTTAAATACAGTCCCGATATCTCCTAATACAAATCTAAGATCGGCATACGAAAACTCATAACAGCAGTCATATACCTTCCGCGACGAACCCTCCGTCATCGATCTCGTCTCGTGCATCGACACCTGCACACACATTGAACGCGGTGTGCTCAGCCTTGCGGCCTAATGCGAAATTACGGCTCTACCGAATAAGGAAATCAAAGGCTAGGAGGAGTATTCTAGGATGTCTTTGGTAATTAATCATCATTTTTCATGCCATATCGTTTAAACAATTCTTATAAACATAGACATCATAAACAAACAATTAAATAAATAAACAAATGTGTACATGTCACTAGATGTCACCCTAGTCATGTCTAGTATCCATATCAATAGTATGTCACCTACGTCATAGTGAGACTTTTAGGTTTCATAAACTCGGGCTGCCAGCCTACGCTTAATGACTACCCGGGCCGGGGGTATCAGTAAGCCCATCAGTGCCTTTCTATCTCTACCTATGCCCATCGCACTGATGTTGGCAGAGAGGACGGATGACCCAGAGTCCCTCTCCTGTTGTTTCACTAGTCGCCAACCATGCCTCACCTAGCGAAACCGTCGTGCCCTTACATCCTCCCCGGATACCGTAGGGGTCACGACACCCATGTAGTACTACACACTGCCCGTAGACAGGGTCACCTCTCTTAAATATCATCGGCCACGGCTAGCCGGAAAAACCACCCTAGGATCCGGACTACTCATCCGATCGTCTGCAGACGTCAAGGGTGATAGCCGTGCGGTCTACGGATCCACTGTCCAAGGCGTCGCATGTGGAATCACCTTCCCAGTCCAATAGCCGTCAACGTCTATCGAGATCGGCGCACATCCGCACGATGGGTTGTGGCCCTCGACTTCGTCGGTGCCAAGTCCATGGTAGGGTTCATCCTAGCTAACCATCTCAGGACTATCACGAGGCCGCCTACAACGACACTCGCGCGGGTGAAGGTTTCGGGTAAGGACTTGCTCCATATTTCCAGTCTAACATGACCATGGAGTGTGTACAGTCCCTCACCCTACCAGCTCCCAGTATATGAGCTATGCATAACGTCGGGAGTGGTGCTCTCAGTGCTCCGTTATACATCAACCTCGGGAGTGGCGCCTAACGGAAACATCACCGTTTGACCACCGTCGGGACGCGGCGGTCAACCGGGGCATATGGAAAAAGGCCCCTTTTTCTCTAAGTGGCGGTGACGTCGCCAAAGGTTCTAACATGTCGCATGTATTATCTATGTCCGCATGGTAGTTATTTAACATATCATACCGAAGCAATTTAGCATGCAAGACATGATTATAAAGCATGTTAGATACCTAGCAGATCAAACATGTTAGATAAGATAACTATGCTAGCATGCATACAATTTAAATCTTATCAAACATTATGATTTATCATATTTAAGACATCCAAGAATTGTTCCTAAGAAACCCCAGCGGGTATTCCCTAGCGTGAATAAATCCTACCAACGGAGAACCAACGCACCTGGGATAGCGATCTGCTTCTGGGAACCAAGTCGCGCGGAGAATATCACCCGCCGAGCTTCTCGGATCGCGTACCCACAATAATCCTATTTAATAAAATTTATTTAAAATAGATTAAATTTATTTCCCTTAAGATAAATAAATTAAAATCTATCAATTAAATAATTATTACATTAAATTAATCCTATGCATGTTTAGGATTAATCTCACCTAATGAATTATGAATTAATCATATTTTTGCATTTTTATATAATAACTTAAATGAATTTTTATTCAATTTTTACTCATCAAACTCACCCATAACTTGGCCCAAGTCATCCAGGAGCCCAAGTAGAACCCATAGAAATTTTTATTATTTTTTTGATTTTTTATATTTTTATATTATTTTATTATTTTATTATTATTTTATTTTTTATTTAATTTTCTGACCTGGTCAACGGTCAACGTTGACTGGTCAACGGTCAACGCTGACTGGGTCAGCAGTGGGCCCGGTCAACGCTGACTGGGTCAGCGGTGGGCCCGGTCAATGCTGACCGGGTCAGCTGTTGACTCGGTCAACGGTTCGAGTTACTGTTCACCCGGTTCGGTTCGGTTCGATTTGGTTCGGTTCGGGTCCGGTTCAGCTAAATTAAATTCAATCTAATTTGACTCGAGCTCGAACCAGGTTCAACTTATTTGATTCGGCTCACCCAACCCAACTTGACTCGAACCCAAACTTAACTCAAACCCAACCGATTTAACCCCACTTGATTCGACCCAACCAATTACTTAACTCATTAATAAATCAACTTAATTAATTCATTAACTAAACTTATATTAATCTAACTAAACATTAATCATGCTTAATTAACATTAACCATATCATAAATCTATTTTATACTAAGCATGCTTTATTATAATTAATCATGCTTAATTAGTCCTTAAGCATGATTAAGGAAAAGAAAGGGGCGGGCTCGCACCTTCCGCCGCTCCCTTCTCTTCGTCGTCGAACACCCAGCCGCCGGCCACCCCCTCGCCGGAACCCTAGTGGCGCACGACCGACGATATCGCCGACGTAGCTGGCGACCCTTCGCACGCGAGGAGGCCAACGACGGCCTGCACAAAAACCCGGCGTCAACTCTCGGAGGCGGCTCTCGGTGGACGTCGCCGGCAAGTGCTCGGGCGAGTCCATCGGAGGGCAAAATCGATCGATTGACGGGGAATAGAACCTTCTCACCTCACTCTTGCGTGGGGAGGGAGGAGAGGAAGATTTGGGTGGCCAGGCGAGGGGAATCGCAACTCCACCCCTCGCCCGTGGTGCTGCGGATCAAACGAGCGGCGGCGACGAAATCGCCGCCTACTGCTCGGTGTTGGGGCAGACGGGGGCTCTCAAGCTCGCGGAGAGGGCGAGCGAGTCCAACTCCAGCGAGATGAACGGGGCTCCGGTGACCTTGGCAGGGGACGACAAACGCGAAGAGGGGAAATCGCGGGGAAAAGGGTCACGCGGCAGCTGCAGGTCCCCACCGCTCTCCTCGTCGCGGCGGAGAGGGACGACGACGAACGGCTAGGGTGGACGGCGACAGCGAGGCAGCAGCCGGCGAACTCGGCGGCAGCTGCTGTCGACGATGAACAGGGTGGACAAAACGCAGGGGCGATGGAGTCGAGCGCCGCAGAAATGCTCTCGCCAAGCTCCTCCCTTTCGCGATGGGAAGGAGGCACGGCGGACGGCGGTCGATGGGCGGCGGCGGCAGCAACCGGCGGCAGAAGGAGCTGGCGTCGTCGCTGCTCTGCTGCCGAAGAGGGAGGCGAGCTCGCGTGCGAGCTCGCGTGCTCGAGGACGAAGACGATGCGGGTGGGAAGAGCTGCGCCTCTTCTCGCCCGCGTTGGCCTTTCGAACCGGGTCCGAGCCGGTTCATCTGGACCGGCCGGCTGGCCGGTGCAGTTGAACCGGATCGATTTAACAATTTTTTTTTTCAAGGTGGGGGTTTACAAGTACTCCCCCCCTTAAAATTTTTGGTCCTCCAAAAATAACCAATAATCGCTTATACACTACATCATCCGTGAGTGCAAGCCACGTGCTTCTTTCGATACACCTAATGGTTATTTCCCTTGCACCTTATCTATCTCTCCATAAGGAAAATATATATATATCTCTCAAATCTTTTCCTTTAAGCTATCATTCTATACTTCACCACATACTAAAGCAAAAGATATATAAAGTCCGTAGCAATTACTACCAAGAAATACTCTAAAAATCTAAATCACCCATTTAAGTACTATTTTTATAAATATAATCACATCGCTAAAATAAGATCTTAAGTCCCAAGGAATTCCACAAAATGCTTAAGTATTCTCATGGGGTCTATAGTTCTCCAAAAACTCTACAACCCGAGCAAACAACTAGCTCAAGGTAGATCCCGGTGTGATGGGTCATCAACAAATGGTTCTGAGTCATCAGTAATCCTATCTGGATCATCGATCGCTAAATCCTCATCATCAATAACCATGTCAGGGTCGTCCTGCATATCCATATCATCTAACGCATAAAGTCGCGCCTCCATGTGTGGGGACGGTCTCTCGGAGTGATGGCTAGATCTAGTAGTAGGTCCTCTAGTCGATCCCGTCATAGGTGCAGTAGGTGGGATCGGTGCGGGCAGGCGGCCACGACCCGCAGATGCAGGATAGATGGCCGACTGCTGAGATCCGCCCATCTAAGTCCGCTGCGGACAGTTGGATCGAATGTGCCCCTTCTGTCCACACTGATAACATATGATCTCTCGGCACAACCCGAAGTGGATCCGGTGGCAGATGGTACATGGGCCAACGATGGAGTCTGGTGCACCTGAGATGCCCTATGCACTGATGACGAGGAACGCGCCTCACTCTGCTGATCAGACTGCTCAGTCCTTTGTATAAACCGGCTCCCAGATGGAGCCCCTCCTGCAGCTGAGGCAATTGATGCTACGGGGCCAGTCGGTCTGTCCCTAAAATCACCTTGACTCCAGCGTGTCGCTGACCACTTCTTCTTATGCCCCTCCCTCCATGTATGTGTCGTCTGGAGCGTCCTCTCAGTCCACAAGGATTTATCCACCAACTGCTGGAAAGCAGTGTAGTCAAGTATTCCCACCCTAATACGAAGGTGATCATCCAATCCTTGAATGAAACGCATACGCCGATATCTATCGGATGAGATCGTGTCGGGTACCAGAGAGGCCAACTGATTAAACTCCAACAAATACTCTGACACAGATCTGCCTCTCTGTGTACAATCCAAGAACTCCTGTACCTTCAGATCATGCTGGAGCTCTGTGTAGAAACGCTTGTGGAACTCATCCAGAAAGATGTTCCACGTCAGTCTTGTGGAATAACGGGTCTCCAGCTCCTCTCGCCAGGTCTCAGCCTCTCCGTCCACAAGATAGAGTGCCACTCCAAGTCGGTCTCTATCAGATAACTCCAAATCCGTAGTGATACGACGGATGTTGTTAATCCAAGACCGGGCTGTCTGGGGGTCAGACGATCCAGAAAAAGTAACACACCCCAGATGTCGAGCGTCTCTCACCCAAGCGGCTATCGGTCTCGCAACTCGGGTACTGGGCTCCGACGTAACAACTCCCCCAGGCGGGGTCTGATAATCCGCTCGAGTATATGTCCCCTGTGCTCCTGTCGGAAGGGTAGCAACTGCTGTTGCAACCCTCACTGGATCTGACTCTGCACTACGATCAGCTGGAGCAGGTACAACTGCTGGGGCAGGAGCTGTCTGGACCACCTGCGGTGCTGGTGGTACCACTGGTGCAGCAGGAGGCGAAGGAGGAGGTGCAATAGTCTGAGGTACCTCGGGCTCACGCTGTGCAGGGGAATTCAGAATGCTGACCATCGCGCTAGCCACCGCTGCTGCTATTATGTTCAACTATCCCTGAGCAACGGGTGCCTGCCCTGATGGCATTGTGGACCCAGTCCTCTATCTCGATGTCCGACGAGAACTCGAGCTCCGTAGTGTTCTGGAAGACGCCTGCTCGGGGACCGTAGACACTGGTGCCCTAACGGAATCCCTTGTAACGTTAGCAGCAGGTACCGGTGCTAGTGGCGGTAACGGATCTGCAGATGGACGGGAGGTAGCCGTCGAATGATCCTGGGGTTCCGTGAGCTTCCGGGGCCTCCCCCGTTTACGTCTCGGCGGTACTTCCGACATCTACACGAAACAGACTTCGGTCAGTCCATACGCAATAAAAATTGACGTACGGTAAAACTCTTTCGGTACGTATAGTCACGATATCGGTAAACGACCATACCACTAACTATCTAACTGGCAACTCTAATATATCGGGACTGACTTCCTTATACTCAAGATTTGGAGTCGAAACTCCAAAAATCCCTAGGTTTAATCCTAGGTTCTCGGTGGCGCACGACCGACGATGTCGCCGACGTAGCTGGCGACCCTTCGCACGCGAGGAGGCCAACGACGGCCTGCACAAAAACCCGGCGTCAACTCTCGGAGGCGGCTCTCGGTGGACGTCGCCGGCAAGTGCTCGGGCGAGTCCATCGGAGGGCAAAATCGATCGATTGACGGGGAAGAGAACCTTCTCACCTCACTCTTGCGTGGGGAGGGAGGAGAGGAAGATTTGGGTGGCCAGGCGAGGGGAATCGCAGCTCCACCCCTCGCCCGTGGTGCTGCGGATCAAATGAGCGGCGGCGACGAAATCGCCGCCTACTGCTCGGTGTTGGGGCAGACGGGGGCTCTCAAGCTCGTGGAGAGGGCGAGCGAGTCCAACTCCAGCGGGATGAACGGGGCTCCGGTGACCTAGGCGGGGGACGGCAAACGCGAAGAGGGGAAATCACGGGGAAAAGGGTCACGCGGCAGCTGCAGGTCCCCACCGCTCTCCTCGTCGCGGCGGAGAGGGACGACGACGAACGGCTAGGGTGGACGGCGATAGCGAGGCAGCAGCCGGCGAACTCGGCGGCAGCTGCTGTCGACGATGAACAGGGTGGACGAAACGCAGGGGCGATGGAGTCGAGCGCCGCAGAAATGCTCTCGCCAAGCTCCTCCCTTTCGCGATGGGAAGGAGGCACGGCGGACGGCGGTCGATGGGCGGCGGCAGCAGCAACCGGCGGCAGAAGGAGCTGGCGTCGTCGCTGCTCTGCTGCCGAAGAGGGAGGCGAGCTCGCGTGCTCGAGGACGAAGACGATGCGGGTGGGAAGAGCTGCGCCTCTTCTCGCCCGCGTTGGCCTTTCGAACCGGGTCCGAGCCGGTTCATCTGGACCGGCCGGCTGGCCGGTTCAGTTGAACCGGATCGATTTAACAATTTTTTTTTTTTCAAGGTGGGGGTTTACAATAGGCGCCATCACTGCAATGATTGGAGATTATGTTATTGGCAGTCCCTTGGGCCACCTATGAAGAAGGGCTTGAGGTAGAAGTGCACGACGCCTAGATGGGAGATTGGGTAACTCATGACCGATTTGATTCACTGGACTAGCTATGGATACTAGGTAGTGACGTCCAATGGGCAACTCAAGAGGAAAAAGAGATTTTGTTTCTATATTCTTGTGACTCTACTTTGATTTGGGTATCCTATGATGTTTACCTCCCACTGAGGTGACAGTTGTGGCCACGACTGTCGTTGATATAGCTAGCCCCAGATCTAGTCTCGTATAACTCTTGACCATTCTTCTTGCTTGGCTATTACACCCAAATAGCTGATTGGTTCTACTAATGAGACTTTGATATTCAATGTTCTCGGTTTTACATTATTTTATATCCAACTCACTGGGTACAAGTGTACTCACCCTATAGGGGGACTTATTTTTATTTTTCAAGACCACAGCAGGAGAGGGACATATAGATCGTGAAACGAGTAACTAGGTGCTCGACTTTTGAAACATAGAATAATACTGCCTTATTTTGGTGTATATAGAGATCCACTAAGTATTTTGTATACCCTTAAGCATGTGCTCCACTTTGATTGTAAATTATTTATAAATAAGTGTGTCATTAATGATCAAATTTGAAAATGTATAGCTTTATAGTTATATTTAACTGTTATTCAGGTTCTCTTTCCATACATTTAATGGGTTCTCATATAGTTCCGAAAAAGGTACCAGACGTGACCGAAAGGGTATTTGAAATATATATATATATATAAGACCTCATGATATAGAGCTCAATTACTTTATTCAGAATGGTGTACACTTTATGTACTATATTAAGGATAAGTTATTCTTTTCAATCGTTTGAATATAAATATAAAAATAATTTTTAATAACGTTTTCAGTGAGCTATGATGATTTATATTTTTACTAAAATAAATCTTAGTAATTATAGAATGTCAAATATCTCTTCCCTCTTTCGATCACACATGAATTACTAAAAGTAGTTCAAACCCTTGCTGTAAGATTTGCATTCTTGTTGATTTTTGAATTGATAAACTATCTATCTTCGTGTGTTCCTGAAATTTAGTATCTATTAGTATGCATCACATGTATGCAAAGTGGGAACTGACATTGTTCTGAGTTTTCAAGTGTATGCATAACCTTAGGAGTTCACTATTATCAGTATACTCCTCTAACGCTCCGCTTATAACTTGTTTGTATTTATTTTTTCTTGCAGGTTTTACCATGCATATGATAACTATATGTCTCATGCTTTTCCAGTAGGTTATGGCTCCTATTGATTTTTTTCTCTATACTTTTTCTTCGCTATCTTGAAATCCTTGTTTTTTCAGACCACTTCAACAACCTCCTGTTTTTTCAGCATGATGAGTTAAAACCTCTCGCGAACAATTTCAGAGTCTCCAAGTGAACTTTATTTGCCTGATTTTTACTTAATGAAGCCTCACCATCAATTTTAAATTTTGGGTGTACACACTTTAGGTGGATGTAGGCAAATTAAATTACTTTCATTATCACTAATCTGCCAAGTACTGAATCCCAACTATATCTGGGAATTGAGTGTTTATTATGAATATGAATCTATGTTTATTCATCATCTTTGAAAAACTGTGGGAATTATTTTTTAGTTACAACTTATAACTGATCCCACCTGTGGGTGTTCTTCTTCTGGCATAGGCAGGTCATGCTGAAAGTAGATTTCAAAATTTATCACATTGGACAAGCTGGTCTCAGAGATAAGGATGATAGTGGTTGAATTCTCAAGTTTCACTTCTCTTTATTTTGTTGTATCTGTCTTTTTATGGCCTAACTGGCTAGGGTCACTGAAAGCAGAGACAAACCTAATTCAATGTGTTTAATCATCTGGATACTGAGATAGGACATGCATAAAGAGTAAATATCCAAATGAGCAAATAACATTTTGCTGCAGCCATGAAAAAAAATGTAGAATGTGAATCCATAAAGTATTCAACAATGACTGATCTTGATTAAGTACAATACAACTGAACAGCTTGACATCAGAAAACAGGGGAAAAAAGGAAAGAAACATAACAAGACAAAAAAAAAAGGGAAATGGAAACAGCCTGACAAAAACATCTCAATTGCTACTGATATAAAACTCCACCCTCACGGTGGCAGGTGCTTTGTGAAGAACACAAGTGCTGCTACTGCTTGTGGCACTTGCTGATTTGATGTTACCTTGAAAGCATCTTCTATTCGTTCCTCTCAAATATGCCAGTGCCATTGCCATACTCTTTTGTGGCACTTGCTAAATGCTTCTTCATTATTTTTCAATTTTATTTCCCCATCTCTTTTAAATGTGATATTGATTTCTGTAATTCACTAAGACAACAACAAATTCCATCCCAAGCATAATGCAAAATCACCAAGTGTACAGAAAAGAAAGGAAATTATCAGCAATGCTGCTAACAGGCCATGGTAAACTTATGTAAATTTAAACAAAAAAAAAGTTTGTCGTACCATCCGTTGCAAATATGATAACGAAAAAAGACTACAAAGGTTCGTGATTAATTAGTTAAAGTCAGTGATATTCATCAATTGGTATTAGTGTTGTGTTTGTTTAAGTTGAAACTTCAATTCGAAGAGATTTCTAAGAAAGCAGTATAAATTCCATCTCAGTTTCATCCTTTACAAACTATCAAAAGAGAGAAACATCTCCAATTTAAACATTACCGAAAATAAGTAATTAGGCAGATGCAAAACTCCTATCAAGAATTCATTAAAAGGGCACAAATTGTAAAGAAAGGAACCTTCCGAACCAATTTGATGAAGATCCCATGACCAAATTCTTCACCAGAGTAAACGTGGGTTTTGCCCCTCCAGCATCACAGTTTCAATCTGCCGAAAAAGTTGCAACCTTTTAAATTAATCTTCTCCATGAAACCAAAGAGGCCAAAACAGAGGGGCCTAAGAGGTGTGACAAAGGTCTCACATTTGTGGTGCTGCAGAGCGCTATGAAGGGTAAGAACACTTGCTGGGCCCTTCATTTCATGTCTTGCACGTACATCTCGACAAGGCGCGCCCCATCCGACCCACCGGAACGTTTTCCTCGGCCGCAAAGGCAGAATCAGAACCTCGCCGCTTAAGATGCAATTTATAAGGGTTTGAAGGAAAGGGGGAGAGGCGGGCATACATCCCGCTCGAATCACCGGCGAGCACGGCTCTTTGCCTCCACGTCTTCTCGCACACCGCCGCCACCTTCACTCGGGATTTCCGGGGCAGTCGGCTACCACCTTCCTCCTTCGCAAACCATCGGCCAGATCGGCGATCCTTTCTCGGCGAAACCTCTCTTCTCCCCCTCGGCGATGAAGCGTTCGCCAGCGAGCGAACGGGTTTCGATCGCTGCTCATCCCCTCGGTCGCGGCGACTGCATTTGCTTCGACCGGTTGCCATCGGAGCCCTCGTCTCTACCCCGAACGTGAATGACGCAGGTAGCAGCGTTTATCCCTTTCCTTTCTCCTCGCCGTCGCCTGCAATCTAGCCTTCCGATGCCTCACGCTTTCGCTTGGGGACGCAGCACTGACCTCATCGTTCGAGAGGAGTTCGGCGGATACCAGCGGATCCGGCGAACAGCCGCCCGGCTGATCCACCTGCTCCATCCGACGTAATCGGCCTTCCTGCACGCAGTCGGCAGATCGGTTTGACGTCGAGCGACTTCGCTCAGTTCGTCGGACTGTGGAAGGTCGACCAAACTGGTTCCTTTTTCCCCCTCCGTTCAAACTCGTGAATCCAGGTAGGCCGTCGCGTTTTCTCCCTCTGTTTCCCGATTTCTATCGTTTCCACTCCTTTCGACTCCATCTCCTCCCGTCGCATTGTTAGACGCCGAAGCAGCTGTGTTTTACCCTACCTCGCGGCAGTTCCGGAAGTCGCCCTGCTTCCGTCGGCCCCGGCTGGCAAGCGAGGAACCTGCGACCCACGATAAGTTGCACGCATTCCGGTCTCCTCCTACGGCGTGAGCAGCGGCAGCGCGGTCTTGGGTTTGCGGAGTGAAGAGTTTGAAGAAGAGGGACGCGGTGCGCTCCTCTGTTTCTGGTTGATTGGAACCGAGACGAACCCTGCAATTTGAGGTATGCGTCCCATCTCCATATCCAAGCTTCCTCTGTTCACGCATTGATGGGTTCTCCGGCGATTCCATACGGCCGGCATCGAGTAAGGGAGAATGCGAGGGTTAAGGGGAAGGTTAACCCGAATTAATTAAGCTTAAATAATTGGGGGGGGATTAAGTTAAAATGGGTTTAATTAAAGGAGTGGGCTGAATTAGTATAGTGGGGGATCTAATTAAAATGGATTCGATCAAATTATGAAGATTGAATTACAATCAGAGTCTTGTTGGGGACATCGCTGCTGCCAATTCATCACATCGTGAGTTCTTTTGACACATGGGAGAAATTTTGTGCGCTGCCTGAAAGATATTCTTTACCATAAACACATTTCAAATCTCACCACCTTGTTTCTGGTTTAGCTAAGCATGAAGGTTAATAGAATTCAGAAATAAAAATGGTTAGTTTCCTTAGATTGGCTCAAGTGCTTGTCCAGACAAGTTTGTCCTGCAACAATCCTTGTTCAATTAAACATATGTCCCGAAGATGATGATAATATGATTATTATTCCAAAACGTTTCCTGCTGACAATACATAGTCATAAACTAAAACCAAGCCTGACTCGCTAACTAACTAACTGGGCATGTAACCACCAGGTCCTCCATATGGGATATTAAAATTAGCATCCGTAGCTGAATCCTTCCATATCTTATAATACTTATCCAAGCTAACATAAAAAGTTAGATTATTATTGTCCGGAGTGTAGAGACCTCGGTGATCAATATCCGCAAACTGAACGTTTCTAAAATAAGCAGATCCTTGTCCTGGAAATTTTCCATTCCCCATTGCCGGAGTTTTTTGAGTTAGCGGAGAATAAGTCAATCCACCAAAGGCAATCATCTTGGAAAGATCCATATTATCAAAAATCTTCATAGGCCAATACCCTACGTATTCATTGGCCGCGTAAAGCCACCAATCTTTAGACCTTTCATCCTACGAAATTAATATAATTAAATACAATTAATATGTTCATAGCATATTGATTAATATTTATATATACATGCATACCTTGAGTATAGCTATCAATATATGTCTTTCTGCACCGGGTTTAGAAACCTCTGAGATAATACTTCCAGGTCCAAACTTATCAGAAATTTGAACAAATCCACTGCAAAGCAAGTTGAAACAACCTGTTTCCCAGCTGTCATCTGACTGCACATGCATTCCAATACGGTGATTATATATGCAAAATGCTTTATGTAGGAATCTGTGTGTGTATATATATATATAAATAGAGAGAGAGAGAGAGAGGAGAACATCATTATTCTATTTACCGTCCAATATGCATACAAACGAGGCCTCTTATCATTGCCATAAATCGAGGGATACACCTGAAAATTAATTAAAGATGCAGGGTTAATTATACGCATATGGTCGATTGATTGATGAGAACGAAGTGATTGCTGCTTCCTAATAAGTAGTAAGTAAGAATAGGATCAGATCAGACTCTCACATGCCAGCCTGCTCCGACGTGGTTTGCTTCGAACGTTGTAGGTCCGACTACAGAAACTGCACCAGAAGAATATTGTGTCCCCTCGACGGAAGGAATCTCCCACACCGTTAGCTCTGCTTTGAATCCAACAAAAGCAGTATTTCTACTCTGGAATTTAGCGTATTGGATCTCCGGGGGTTGTTTTACCGTCGTTTCGGAAATCTCTCTAGAGAATCTACCAGGTATGTTTCTTGATGCTATTAAATCTTCCGTGCTGGTTCGTCGGATGAGAACGGTGCCGGCAGGGCAACTCTCGTTGTATGAGCCAAAGCGTATAGCTGCCGACTCAGCTAGAGTTGCAGAATTCTTCCGTAGCTCCTTCCGAAGAGATCTGCTGGGTCTCAACTGCAGGCAGATGCAGTACGTTCGTTACCCGCTTGAAAAAACTAATCAGAAACTACACTAAGAATGGATTACCTGAATCTTGTGATCCTTGAGCAAAGGGTGGTCGAATGCAGGTTGCTTGTACATATCAACACAGTCAAAGAGCTCTCCGTTGATCACCGACTACGGGTTGCAAAGTTCCAGTTAAATTAAAATAATTTAGAACCACCAGCTTAGCACAAAACTTGTGAGAGCATCATTCAATATATATATATGTACCTGGATAGTTTTGACGGCAGGCTTATTCAGTTGTTTAAGTTGGGCTTCTAACTCTGCATCTTCCTCCGCTGTCGGCACCCAGCGGCCTTCGATGCTCCTCCACGTCAAAGCAGCAAAGAGGACTAATAAGCCAAAGAGAAGAGAGGAAGAATTGGTAGCCATGATTCATTCATATGGAGATGTCTCCATATGCGTGCTTTATATAGAGAGTCAAGATCTGCTTACGTTTAAGCCGATATGGCAGTACACCTGTCACATTAACATCTATTCTTATCTACTTTTATTATTATTATTTTCAATTTTCAATAAGCAATTATATATATCCATCTTGTATATATCAATCAGTAAATTTGTATGCATACGTTGCAGTAAAGCTGTCGCATGAACAGCAGCATGTCTGTCTATCTATCCCCTTAATCAAATGCCCTATACTATATATATGTATAATCAATTATCTGGTAGAAATAGTTGCATTGTAAGAAATTAATTTTTTTGAAAAAAATCTTTCAAAAAAATTAATTTCTTACAAGACAACTATTTCTACTAGATAATTGATTATACATATATATAGGCATGAGGGCATTTGAAATATATATATAAACTAAGAAAGACATTAATTGTTATACGGTTTGCATGAAATATCCGACCCTATTTTAGTTATTATATTATGGATAAGTTATTCTTACTCTTCGAGAATGCTGATAGTTGGGTGGAGGGTGCAGTAGAGTGTTGTCGGGGAATTCATGACTACTATTTTTGCAGTAGATATTACTAAAAATAGTTCAAACTCTTGCTGCATTATTTGTAGTATTCTTGTTGATTTTTGAATTGATAAACAATCTATCTCCTTGTGTTCCTGGAATTTAGTATTTATTAGTATGTATTACATATATGCAAAGTGGGAATTGACCTTGTTCTAAGTTTCCAAATGCATGCATAACCTCGGGAGTTCACTATTATCAGCATACTATCCATCTCCTTTAATGCTCCGCTTATAACTTATTTGTATTTTCTTTTTCTTTCAGGTTTTACCATGCATATGATAACCCCATGGCACATACTTTTTGTTCGCTATCTTGAAATCCTTGTTTTTTCAGACCACTTCAACAATCTCCTCTTTTTCAGCGTGATGAGTTAAAATCTCTCACGAACGATTTCAGAGACTTGGAAACTTAAAGGTGGTGAAGTTCTTATATCTTATCTTCTTTGCAGTTGGAGGAAGGCTTATTTGCCTCTGAATTTTTACTTAATGAAGCCTCACCATCAATTTTAAATTTTGGGTGTATATACTTTAGGTGGATGTAGGCAAATTAAATTACTTTCATTATCACTAATCTGCCAAGTACTAAATCCCAACTACATCTGAGAATTCAGTGTTTACTATGAATATGAATCTATGTTTATTCATCATCTTTGAAAAACAGTGGGAATTATTTTTTAGTTACAACTTATAATTGATCCCACCTGTGGGTGTTCTTCTGCTGGCATAGGCAAGTCATGCTGAAAGTAGACTTCAAAATTTATCACATTGAACAATTTGGTCTCAGAGATAAGGATTATTGTGGTTGAATTCTCAAGTTTCACTTCTCTTTATCTCGTTGTATTTGTCTTTTTACAGCCTAACTGGCTAGGGTCACTGAAAGCAGAGACAAACCTAATTCAGTGTGTTTAATAATCTGGATACTGAGACAGGACATTCATAAAGAGCTAATATCCAAATGAGCAAAGAACATTTAGTTGCAGCATTGAAAAAAAAAAGTAGAATTTGAATCCATAAAGTACTCAACAATGACTGATCTTGATTAAGTACAATACAACTGAACAGTTTGACATCAGAAAACAGGGGAAAAAAAAGACAAACAAAACGAGACAAAAACAAAGGGAAATGGAAACAACCTGACAGAAACATCTCAATTGCCACTGATATAAAACTCCATCCTCACGGTGGCGGGTGTGTTGTGAAGAACACAAGTGCTGCTGCTGCTGCTTGTGTAGCCAATGCACTTGCTGAGTTGATGTTAACTTGGAAGCATCTCCTATTTCTTTCCTATCAAACATGCCAATGCCTTACATTCCCCATCTCTTTTGAATGTCATGTAGTATCATTTCAGATTTGGGAAATGAATGCAATGGTTCATTTCACAGAAAATAAGTACATTTGGTTCATTTCACAGAAAAAAGTATACTACAACTGTAACCCACTAAGCCAACAATAAATTCCATTGCACGACCACAAAGCTTTGTGATCACTTCGTCAAAGTCACAGAGATGTAATATTCATAATTGGTTCTACTGTTGTGTTTGTTTAAGTTAAAACTTCCATTTGAAGAGATTTCTAAGAAAGCAGTATAAATTTCATGTCATATGTCTTATATTTCTGCATGTTTCAGATCAGACACAACGTAAATTGAAAGTACTGCCAAACACCAACATCATTGACAAACTATCTAAAGAGAGAACATACCAAAAAAAATAATTAGGCAGATGTAAAACTCCTATAAAGAATTAATTGCAAGGACAAATTGTAAAGAATTCTCCCCTCCAGCAGTTTCAATCTGCCTCAAAGTTTCAAACTTTTAAATTAATCTTCTCGACGAAACCAAAGAGGGCAAAACATATGGGCCTACGAGGTATGACAAAGGTCTCACATTTGTGGCACCGCAGAGCCCAAGGAAGGGTAAGAACTCTTGTTGGGCACTTGATTTCACGTCCTGCACGTACAGTCGAGACCCATCTGGCGCACCGGAACGCTTCCCCGGCCGCTTAAGACTCAATTTATTAGGGTTTGAAGGAAAAGGGGAGTAAAGGCGGCATACACGGGGAAGGGATCGCGGCATCGCCGGAGCAGGAGACGAATCGCGGCGTCGCTGGAGCAGGAGCTGATGATAAATCGCGGGCGGACCGTAATCTAAAAAGAAGATTCATGGTGGGAAAGCCGGTGCCTTGCTTCGTCGTCCGGGCGAGCGGTCGAGCGACGGTTCACCCGGAGAGCACTCTGTTACTGATTATTTTAGGATTAAAAAATGGATCAACGTTCCGACGTGGTACGTGGTCACTCTGGACAAAATATTTTTACTCGATTTTTTCAGAATTATTATTTTTAATAAGTTAATACTAAAAGATAGTCTTTTGCCGTGGCAACCTATTTAAAATATTAATTCTCAAATATTTTTTCCGGAACTGACCCGTTGCCACATCAGAACGTTGCTAATTTTTTAATCAAAAAAATTCGCCCGCCTGATCCAACTTCCCTCGTTCGTCCGTCCGACCCTGCATCACTCGACCGCGCCGTCGCTCCCGTTGGCTCCGACGAACGGGAGATGAGATGCAGCGGCGCCTCCTTTATTACTCCTTGCGTCGACCGCCTCACTTCCCCACTGTTGCCGTTAAGACGAGGTGCTCGCCGAAAATCCCCCCCCCCCCTCCGATTCCCTTCTCCCTCGCCTCGCTCCAATTCCCCCCATAGATTGCGGTCAAAAATTTCTGATCCTTCCCTCCCACTGCGCGGCGACGACGAGGAACTCGTTTCCGACATCCCGAGCTCGCAATCCACCTCCGCGTCTTCTTCCAGTCGATTCGGACGGAGGCGGGATTGCGAGTTATCTTCGTCGTCATCACCGCTTGCTTCGATCGATCCCACAAAACCGAAGCTGGAAGACAGATGCCAAGGTGGATTATGGAATAATTGCTGGCCGCAATCGCAGCGGATGGGGGTGGATTGCCAGTTCGGCTTCCTTGTCGTCGCCGCACGGTACGAAGGAACAGAGGTTCATGAAATTGTCGTTCGCGTGTCTTCGCTCGATCCGAATCGACGAATTCAAAGCGGAAAAACGATGGGATTCTGGCAGCAATTGCAGTGAGGTCGTCTTCGTCGTCATCGCTGCACGGTGGGAAGGAACAGAGGTTCCACGAAGTCGCCGCACTGCTGGTCCGCCGCATCATCCATCTTGTTTGTGATCATCATGGGCTCATCCGAGGCACCGTGGAGAAGCTGGCAGGCGGAGCCGTTCTGGTAGTAGCCTCCAGCGTAGTAGAGGCAGGGCTCCCAGCCGAATCAGGTGGCGTTGTCACTGAGGCAGAGGTCTGCGGCGACCGAGGGGCTTCGCCAATGGTGGAAGCCGTTGGCCCGATCCCATCATTCCAGCTCGAGATCTGGCACTCGATGCCTGGGTGGAACACATCTCCGGCGGCGGCCTTTGCAGCGATGGAGGAGTGGTTGGAACAATGAGGCATGGCGGGGTCACCGAGGAAGGAGAGCTGGTCCAGGAGCTGGAACTCATCAATGAGGTCATCGCCAGCGCCGCTGCTGCCATAGAAGGGTGAGGTGTTGAGATTGCTAGGGCTCATCGCAGCTCTTGAGCTCATCCAGCGACCCAGCGAACCGCCGTTGCTGCTGTTGGAGCGGGAGAACGCAGAGACGGGCGAGGCCCAGGAGATGGGGGATGAGACGGCAAGGGGCGAGGGGAGGCCTCTGGGGAGCAGGTTGCAGGAGGCGGAGTTCTGGCGGAGGAGAAAAGGAGAAGCCAACAAGAATTATGAGTTCGTCATGATCGCGGAGGTAGAAGATAGTGGACGAGCGCAAAGCCATTGTCGCCGGAGACGAAAGACGAGCGATCCACCGATGGGCGAGTCGGCCGGCGTTCCTACGGTTCATTCCTGGTGGACCGACGAAGCATTTTTATTTTTTTTTAATCTAAAAAAGTTCGATACTGTTCGCCTGTCCGGTGCACCTTCCCTGGATCGCTCGCTCGTTCGTCGTTGTCTCCTCATCCAAGGAGGAATCGATCGTTCCTCTTTCTTCGCCTCCGCTGGTCCTTGTCAACCTCTCCGTCGTCACCGCGCCGGTAAGAAGGAACAGAGGCCATGCATTGGTCCTCCGGTGACGAGCTGCTGAACCACTCGAACGCCTTCTTTCTGCTGCCCAAGTCCGGCTGGCACGACGCCGGCGTCATCCTCATGCTCATCCACCGGCTCATCACCTTCGGCTTCGCCTGCACCCCGGTCTACTTCGTCTGGGAGAAGGTCATCGGCATGCCCGGCAACAAGAGCATCTGCCTCCGCCCCCCCCCCCGCGCCGCCTCCCCATCGTCATTCCCATCTGGTTCCTCGCCATCATCTTCCCCTTCTTCGAGCCCATCAACTCCGTCGTCGGGGCTCTCCTCGTCAGCTTCACTGCCTACATCATCCCCGCCCTCACACTCTCACCTAACGCTCGCCCTCTTCCCGGCAGGTGAGCTCCTCCTTCTCCTCCTCCCTCTTCTTCTCCAACGGCCTCCTTATGTGCGAGCTCGCAATGGATGCTTCATCATCACGATGAACTCGAGGGTCTCCGAGAGGTCTAACTCCTCCCCCTCCGCCGGTTTCCACTCGAACTCCCTCACCAACTTGGCCACGAAGTACTGGATATGGACCATGGCGAGCCCCATCCCCGGGCATATCCTCTTCCCCGCTCCAAACTGCATCATCTTGATCTCCTTCGTGGAACCTCTGTTCCTTTCCAACCTCGCGGCGAGAACGACGAAGACAAACTCGCATTCCCGCCTCTGTTCGCTGCGATTGCTGCCAGCAGTCGATCCTCCTGAGCTCGCAATCCACCTCCCCTACGTCATCCAGCTTTGATTTCGTCGATTCGGATAGATCGAAGCAAGTGAGCGCTGATGTCGTGGAACTCACAATCCTGCCTCAGTCCGCTTGCGGACGGCAATCGTTCCGCTCGAGCTCGCATTCCACGTTTACGTCTCCCAGCTTCGATTTCTTTGATTCGATCGATCGAAGCCATCGAGCGCAGTACACCAAGTTCAAAACAAAAAAAAGGGAGTCATGCGAGCGCAGATTTCATGAAACCTATTCCTTCCCACCGCGCGGCGCCGACGAGTAGCTCGTCTCCCACCTCTATCTTTCCCAAAAGAAAACTCGTCTCCCACCTCCTTCTGCTGCAATTCTCCAGAGCTCGCAATCCACCTCCGAGTGTCTTCCAGCTTCAATTTCGTCGAGCTCATCCTTCACGGCGACGAGCGACGTCTGGTGCTGCTCCTATGACGCCGAATGGGAGAAGGAAGAAGGACCGGTGAGGTTGACGAGAGACCGATGGAGGCAGAGGAAGTGGAACGATCGATTCCTATTCGTCGTCGCACCTCCGTCGTGATGACGTGGTACGTTGACTAGTCTGTTCCGGAAAAAATACTTGAGCTCTGTTGTTTTTGGAAATAATTTAAATAGGTCAGTACGGTAAATACTCATAAAAAATACTCGAGAGTTATTTGGAATTGGAGTCCTTTGCTTGCCGTACTAACCTATTTAAAATATTAATTTCTAAAAAGAAACGTAACTAGAGTGTTTTTTCGTACTAACCAAAATCAAAAAATCGAATCGAGACCTGTGAGCAGGTCGGCGGTGGCATTTCCGTTCTTCATTGTCTTTGCAGAAAAAGCCTCGCCGCTTCTTCCTCTTCTGTCGTTCTCCTCCTTCCTCTCCCCCCTCCTCTGCCGTTCTCCTCCTTCCTTTCCCCCCAACCCCATCACCTCTCCCCCCTCCTCCTCCTCTACCGTTCTCCTCCTTCCTTCTCCAGTGATCATTGACGTTGATTTTGATCGATCGTCCTCCACAATTATTTACTTCTGTGGTCATCTCAGTTCCTTCGCACCGCACAATGATGCCGACGACGATGGATCGTTTCTCCCTTCTCCAAGCGATGCAATTGCAACCACCAATTATTCTGGCCAAGCTCTCCATCCACGTCCGCATCGTCTCCACGACCTTCGGCGTCCACGGACACGAGCTCACGTTTCGCATGACCTCTGCTCTTTCCGACCGCGCGGGGACGACGATGACTTTGTCTTCCACCTCCGCTGCTGCGATTGCAGTCAAAAATTGATCCCGAACTCAGAATCCACCTCCGCATCGACAAGACCCAGCTCCTCGTCCCGCCTCTGTGTTGCTTCCCAGCTACGATTCGTCTCTGTTACTTCCCAACTACGTCCCGCCTCCGGGTCGATGGAAAGCCAGCTACGATTTCGACCTCTCTGTTACTTCCCACCGTGTGGCGACGATGAAGAATAGACGAAGGTGGAGAGCTCCTCTGTTCGCGAGCATCTCCTCTCTGATTCTGGCTTCAAGAGAGCCTCTGCTGCTGCGTCTGCCTGTGAGCGACGTTGTGACGTTGACGACAAAGCGAGAGCCATGTAGAGGAGATGTTGGGAGAGGAGGGGGGGTCCCGGGGAGGAGATGGGGTGGCCTCGATAATTTTTGATTAAAAAATAGGTTAATTTTTTGACATGGCGCGTTGAACGATCACTTTGTTAAAAAGATTTTAAGTTTGTCGTTTTAAAAAATTAATATTTTAAATTAGTTAGTACGAAAAAAATACTCTGGAAAGGGGCGAGGATTAGAGCGTGAAAAACGGGTTCTTTTGTTCACCGCGGGTTTTTCTACCTTGGGGACCGGTCCAATCGAACCGGTAGGTCGGTTCGTTTGGTCCGGTTCGGACCGAATGGTCCAATCGGGTCAGGGGTGAGTCGACCATGGGTAAAACGCATGACTCCATGTGATTCACTTCTTGTCCTGGTCACATCTGTAAAATTTATGGGTGCAGTCCTTGGACTCAAACCCAGTTCAAACGAGCCTTGACCCAATTTCGAAACTAGGCCAAGAAAATGGACTGCATGACCTGTGGATTAACCTACCCATCTTCATGCACTAAGGGAGAATTAAATCTTCACCACAGACCTTTAACTGGGTACCCATTAAGGAGGGTTTACAATAATAATAGTATGATTATGTTTAAGATAAATAATTTTAACTCTTTAATTAAAATTGATACAAATGTAACTCCAACTTTAAGTTATTCCAGCAGCTGCTGGAGGTCTGCTTGGAGTTTTTTTTGTTGCTGTTGTTGCTTTATGTTGACTGAATAAATCCTTATCTGGTAGCAGTAAATTACTACCAACTACCAACTTGTGGCTTCCCATAATAAGCAAACCAGAAAATAGTTTTTCATGATTTGCATAGAACTTTTTTTTTCTTTTTTCAACTGTCCATAAACATCCTCAGAAAAAAAAAGTCTCTACTGCTGCACATAAAGCTATTTCTTTGATAAGTTAAAGGAAAACTATCTACTGGTATTAAACTTAATAATTAGATAAAAGGTGGCATCCTCACTAACATCAATCATCATCAGAATCTACTAATCCTTATTGGAAATCGTGCTTTAGAATTATCCATCTTGTTAAACTATGATGTAGTAGAATTCCTAAGAGAATTAGTCTTATTAGTCTTGTCTTCCTATCTGACTGGAGTAAAATAAGAAAAAATCTACACCACTTACAAATTAATTCTCCTAAGTTTTATTAGCCTTTCATGGTTTCATTTCTTCCCAAGAGAATTTGAACGCACCTTTTTGCAGAAGATGAGGAATAGTTGACATGTTAATTGATGAGGTAAAAGAGGTGGCATCCGTTGAACATGTTATCAGAGAGGAGAACAGAGTATAAATAGATAGTGGTGCATTACTTCCACAATTCAATTTACTTTATCTGATTGGCTTTTAATTCTAAGCTACCCACCACTATTGACTTCATGATACGCTACACGCTACTGCTACTGCCGCTGTTGATGATATAAGGGCTGGAAGACTCGCATACCTCCGCATCTCTTCATCTCATTCATCTTCAGACAGCATGGGCGTAGACCAGGATTCCGATCTTGCTCATAATCAAGACGATTTCAAAAGATATCTGCCATGGATTCTGACACTTCTTGCAGGTACCGTTGTAGTAACGCTCGTCTGTTGTTTCATCTACTATCGCTACCGCCGGTTCATCCTCCAGTTGCTCGCCCCGTTCAGGGCGACCGCGGTGGCAGAACCAGCGAGCATCGGACTTGATGAGGCAACTATAAACTCCATCACTACGATGGAGTTCCAGCGTACCGGCGGCGGCGGGGAGATCTGCTCCATCTGCCTCGCCGAGCTGACGGACGGCGACGCCATTCGTCAGCTACCATGCGGCCACGTGTTCGATGTAGAGTGTATCGACGCATGGCTCCGCCGAGACACCACCTGCCCGTTCTGCCGTTCTCCGGCTGCTGCTGAGCTCCCCGCCGACGCAGCACCAGCCGAGTAATGGCACTCTTCTTCCTCCTCTGTTTTATTTTAAGCTTCATAAATTAATAAAAATTAGTTTTGGTTTCTCTGTGTTGTGTTGTGTTGTGTTGGATGGTTTATAATCTAGAGCTCCCATTCAGCAGGGCCGGTGAGCGTCGGCCGGCTTTGGGTTTTTAATATTTTTTCATGTTTTAAAAGATACATATTTGTGGAGACTTGAATACGGGCCATCGACGGTCGAGACGGGCTTTGTGTTTTAAAAAATACGTGGTCGTCGAGAGCTGAATACGAGCGAGCTATCGGCTTTGGGTTTTAAATGTGTTTATGTTTTAAGAAGTAGATTCTGATTGCCTCTGTGGGTGTTGTACATTCAAATACCTTCCTTCCTTTTAAGAGATAAACAAGTCTTTTCTGATTCAGATGACCCCTTCACTATGTCATATTGTACAAGTTAGTTCGGCTTTTTATATGTTTTAAAAGAAATATGAATATGATGGATGATATGCCACACTGATGATATATATATATAACTCTGATTCGATCTTGTTCAAATAATTATCCTTAATTGCATCTCTTTCTTGATAATGTAGGAGTAATTTGATGTCTAATATCGTTCTATTCGGCAGATTTTTGCAGTAATTTTCATTAGAATGTGCATTTAGTAACAATTATATATTTTTTATAAAAAAGAACATTCCACATGCTTACTCATAGTGAGCTAAAATATTTATAAAATTTATTTCTATAACTTAACTCGGCATCCAACAGTTTCCTACAACATCCCAAAGAGTATGAGAAGCAGATGCTCAAAATGAATAATACAGTAGGATAAGGTTGGAGCGTAACGCTATACATATATAACCACCATTAACTAGGACAACTTGCGCTCGTTCGTCCATAAAAAACTACATACTTTGATATACAAGAGCACTGAAAATGTATCTTTATTTCCGTCACTAAAAGAATTAATGCTAAATTTCTCTCACTAAATACTATAAAATTTACCATGGATATTAACTAATACATTAGGAATAACCACAATCCACAGTACCCAGCCACACTGCAGACTCGTTTCCTACAAGTTGTTGAATCGATGCCACAATCATCATCCGCTCTACATTTGTGATCAGGATTCAGATCAGGAACATGACAAGCACTCTCAATTTGCTGCAGCGAGGTGCTTAAGCTAAGGATTGTTGCAGGACAAACTTGTCTGGACAAAGCACTTAAGCCAACCCCTTGATTTTCGCTCTGAAATAAAATAATATGATTCAATTTAACAAAAAAACTCAAAATTAATATTTTAGAAAGGTTAGATGAGATTATATTTTACCTTTACCCAAGTCCAGTTACTGAGAATGTAGGCATCTGAAAGTTTATCTTGCCAAGAACTTGTGATCGGAAGAGGGTGACCCTCGGTTGTAAAAATGTAGTTTTGATCCGCCAGGAAAGAGTCATCGTAAAGAAGATACAAATATTTACACCTGGCCAAGAAATACGGAAGATTCCATTAACGTGGTCAGGTCATTTTAAATGGAAGATCAAAACAGTTCTTCGATGGCTCACGTTTCAGAGAGGAAGAAGCTATGCTGATGATCTTCTAGCTCCATGGTTGTAACATCTCTAACGCTTGCAAAGCCTCCCTCCACTTTAGTATAGTAGTTGAGAGAATTTATTATATTCTCACCCACTTCCATATACCAAGGATCTGTTTCAATTGAATAATAATTTAAGAAAATTGGAGTGAATGGGAAAAAAAAAAGAAGCAACGTCAGAAAATAAACAAAGAGAATAAAAGATGGAAAAACACTAGCTGATCAGGTAAAATTAAGAATTAAACCAAAACACCATCGTCCATAATCCTGGGTTTGGGTTTCATATTGGACTTTCTTATAAATAGGAATTCAATCGACTATTCCATGCTCAAGCAGGTCCATACTAGACCCCAAATTATTTAACTAAAAAAAAGGGGATAAATATAAACAGCGAGTTCTGCTCATGACCTTTAGTTGCTTGGTAAAGGTCAAAAGTAGATTCTGCAAGCTCTGGGCGCAATGGGTAGTATTTTTCAGTAGGGTGTAATATGTTCCGGTCCAGAAGATACCTGTGACAGGAAAAGAGAAATAAGGAGTATTTTTTTGTACTAACCAACTTAAAATATTAATTTAACAAAATTGATAAGTAAAAATAAATTTTAACAAACTGACAAGTTAGAAAGTTACTCATTTTTTAATCAAAAGAATTCGAACGCTCTAAGCCAGCTCTTCCGGTTCAACGTTCACTCACACCAGTTAGATCGCAACATCTTCCTTCCCATGCCCGATCATCTTCTCCGGCAATCACTCCGAACATTTCCGACGACCCTCCTGACGCACCTTCTCTTCCCCACATCCCCCGGCCTCCCTCCTCGGCAATGCTTCTTCCATACTGAAACCTCAATTTTGAGCGACGATCGTTTCCTCTTATCCTCCGCCGTCCCCTCACTTCTTTCTCTATGTAGCGCACCGTCAAGACGAGGACGTCGAAGAGGCCGAGGCCGACATTGATCTGTAGCATAGCTGACGATCACGAGGAGGAGGTTGGTGTGTAGGTGACGAAGAAGACGTGGTCGACGGCGGCACACGGGCAGAGGAATGAAAAGTAGTTGACGGTGGTGATGAAGGCGTTCCAAGGAAGGGTGAAGCCTGTACGAAGGTGATGACCACTGCGTAAGCGCGAGGTGGAAGGCGTCCCCCGTGCAGACTCCGCGGAAGCCAATGGAGGCGCTGCCAACACGAGGAGCCCCTCTGTTTCCTCCTCCCCCTCTACGGCACCCCACCCCCTCCCTTCTCCCCCTCGCTCTCCTCTGCTTTCCCCCAATCCCCTCCTTTGCTTCCCCCCGCTCTCCTTTGCTTCCCCCCATCCCATCTTACTCGGCTTCCCCATCTCTCCCCACCCACCCGATTTCCTCTCCTCCCATTCTTCCCTCCTCTTACTTCTTCCTCTCTGCAGCAAACCACCCCAACCTCCTACCCCCTTCTTCCCTTTGCTCTTCTCTGCTTTCGCCCCACCTCATCCTGCTTGGCTTCCTCATCTCTCTCGTGGCCCGCTCGTCGCCCGAAATTGAGGTTTCGGCATGGAAGAAGCATTGCAGAGGAGGGAGGCCGGAGGATGTGGGGAAGAGAAGGTGCATTAGGACGGTCGCCGGAAATGATCAGGGTCATGGCCGGGGAAGATGATCAGGCATGGAAAGAAAGATGTTGCTATCGCGAACGTTGACCCGGACGAGTGTTGGCTTGGGGCGTTTGAATTTTTTTGATTAAAAAATAAGTCAACTTTCTAACATAGCAAGTAGACTTGTCAATTTGTTAAAATTTATTTTTACTTGCGGTTTTGTTAAATTAAAATTTTAAGTTGGTTAGTACTAAAAAATACTTAGAAATAAGATAAGATACATGTCGTAGGAAAAGAGAACGAAGATGCAAACACAGTAAAATTTCCATACTAGTACTATTCGCATAACCAAGAAAATCATTTTTGATAGGTATAGTAGCTAGAGAAAAGATAGATGTGAGTACATTACATCAAGTTGCTATTTATTAAGTACATGATCCAGATCATTATATACAAAGGATCATTCCCAGAATCTGACCAGAAAGGCGGGCACATGAGCATGCAAGCAGGTACACCATTATAGACTTTTTAAGTTTTTTTTTAATCGAGTAAATCTTGAACCCATGACCTTATGAGCACGTACTTTGTGCACAGATTCACTGCTGACAATATGAGCATGTGCACAGATAATACTTCAAATTTCAGCACACTTGCCAGTACTGGATTTAAAACATTTATTCTGGAATATTTGTTTTGTCTGAATGATCAACCTAACGATCCAACTAATTCAAAAAAACTACCTAATGGCAATCTAGCTAACATTATTCATAAGATATGGATCTAGCTACTGATACATTATCGTTCACATGATATGTCGAGAAGAGGTTTCGAATCTCCTCGAGATTAGCAATTAAACAACATAAAATTAACCTTCAGTAGAGAACTATTTGTTATTATAAAAATCTAAGGAAACTAACCATTTTTATTTCTGAATTCTAACCTTCATGCTTAGGTAAACCAGAAACAAGGTGGTGATGATTTGAAATGTGTTTATGCTAAAGAATACCTTTCAGGCAGCACACCAAATTTCTCCCATATGTAAAAGAACTCACGATGTGATGAATTGGCAGCAGCGATGTCTCCAACAAGACTCTGATTGCAATAAAAAGGATTAATCAAATTTTCATTCTGCAATATTCTGTTAATTTTCACAGTCAAATAAATAACCTGAAGACCAGGCCAGAAGGCCTGAAGACTTGTAAGTTGCCAATATGTTGTTTTCCCTGTCCTCATATCAGCTTCACGATACCTGCCATGGGTGACAGCTAAAACATGTTAGCTAAAAGGTGATAGGAAGCTGAAAGAAATCGTAGGAAAAACACAAGAAAGGTGAGAAGAGGTAAGCTGAAATTCTTACTAGATTCCCATATGATAAATTTAAACTGTCAAAATTTTTTGCTTCCTTCATTATTACTGTGGTTCTTTTCTGCCCTTGTTAATATCTTATGGAGTTTTCTGACTTCTTTCCCCACCCTTGTTAGTATCCCCCAGAAAAAAAGGGGTTCCAAACTGGAATAAATAAAATGCACAAGTTCTTTGCTTAGAAATCAAATATCTAATTTAATAGATCAGAGGATAAATTTTCTTTTAAAAAATCGACAACATGATGATATGCTAGACTTCAGCTAAAACCTGTGGTCACAGAGTACAGAGATTAGGTACTGCACCATGAGCCATGCCGGAAGTATTTCTGAACAGCAAGATAAGCCAAATGAAACATCTCCCAAATTCATCATTTCCAAAAAGGACATACGCTTTGAGTAGATATTCATAAGATGAATCAATCCCTACAAGAGGTCAGATAAAAAAGAAAATAAAAATGTCAAGTACGAAGACCTAATGCAAACATTTGCCAGGAAAACGCAATCAAAGTATCTGTCAACAACAGATATCTATCTAGCAAAAATTGGACACTTGCTGATTCGCTAATTGAATCTTCATAATTTGTTCGAACCCATTTTAATTAGATCCCCCACTCTACTAATCTAGCCCACTCCTTTAATTAAACCCATCTTAACTTAATCCCTCCCACCATTTAATTAAGCTTAATTCGGGTTAACCTTCCCCTTAACCTTCGCGTTTTCCCCTACACGATGCTGGCCGTATGGAATCGCCGAAGCACCCACCAATGCGTGAATAAAGGAAGCTTGGATATGGAGATGGGACGCAATACCTCAAATTGCAGGGTTCGTCTCGGTTCCAATCAACAAGAAACAGAGGAGCGCACCGCGTCCCTCTTCTTCAAACTTCTCCGCAAACCCAAGACCGCTCTGCCGCTGCTCACGCCGTAGGAGAAGGAGACCGGAATTCGCGCAACTTATCGTGGGTTGCAGGTTCCTCGCTTGCCAGCGGGGGCCGACGGAAACAGGGCATCGGAAAGGACGGACTCCCACCTGATGTTGTGAGCTGGACGGCGACGGGAGTAGGAATCAACGTATGGCACCTACGGTCTGGTGAATCGATGCGCAAGGCAACTTCTGGAACTACACGGTGGTAGGGGAAAACGCAGCTGCTTCGGCGTCTAACAATGCGACGGGAGGAGATGGAGTCGAAAGGAGTGAAAACGATAGAAATCGGGAAACAGAGGGAGAAAACGGGACGACCTACCTGGATTCACGAGTTTGAACGGAGGGGGAAAAAGCAACCAGTCTGGTCGACCTTCCACAGTCCTACGAACTGAGCGAAGTCGCTCGACGTCGACCGATCCGCCGCTGACGGAGACGTCGACGTGGGGCGCACCAGCGACGTGATGTCCACTGTCGACTGCGTGCAGGGAGGCCGATTACGTCGGATGGAGCAGGTGGATCGGCGGGGGGGCTGTTCGCCGGATCCGCTGGTATCCGCCGAACTCCTCTCGAACGATGTGATCGATGCTGCGTCCCCAAGCGAAAGCGTGAGGCATGGGAAGGGGAGATTGCAGGCGACGCCGAGGAGAAAGGAAAGGGATAGACGCTACTACCTGGGTCATTCACGTTCGGGGTAGAGACGAGAGCTCCGATGAGAACCCGTCGGAGCAAATGCAGTCGCCGCGACCGAGGGGATGAGCAGCGATCGAAACCCGTTCGCTCCCTGGCGAACGCTTCGTCAACGAGGGGGAGAAGAGAGGTTTCGCCGGGAAAGGATCGCCGATATGGCGGGTGGATGCTTTGGCCGATTGGTCGATGGTTTGCGAAGGAGGAAGGTGGTCGCCGACTGCCCAGGAAATCCCGAGTGAAGGTGGCGGCGGTGAGCAAGAGGACGTGGAGGCAAAGAGCCGTGCTCGCCGGCGATTCGATCGGGGACGGCGATCTCCGCGTGCTCGCCGTCGGAATGCGCCGACGGATCCGGAGGTCGCCAAGTGGAGGCGTTGCGAGTGCGTTGGAAAGGGGGAGTGTTTTTTCGTACTAATCAATTTAAAATATTAATTTTTTAAAACGACGAACCTCAAACCTTTTTTAACAAAGTGACCATTCAACCCGCCACGTCAAAAAATTAACATATTATTTAATCAAAAAATTCGAATCGAGGCCTGTCCATCAACGTCCGCATCGTCTCCACGACCTTCCGCGTCCACGGACGCTAGCTCACATTTCGCATGACCTCTGCTCTTTCCGACCGCGCGGCGACGATGAGAATTTTGTCTCCCACCTCCGTCTGCTGCAATTGCAGTCAAAAATTGATCCCGAACTCGGAATCCACCTCCGCATTGGCAAGACCCAGCTCCTCGTCCCGCCTCTGTGTTGCTCCCCAGCTATGATTCGTCTCTGTTACTTCCCAACTACGTCCCGCCTCCGGGTCGATGGAAAGCCAGCTACGATTTCGACCTCTCTGTTACTTCCCACCGTGTGGCGACGATGAAGAATGGACGAAGGTGGAGCGACCCTCTGTTCGTGAGCATCTCCTCTCTGATTCTAGCTTCAAGAGAGCCTCTGCTGCTGCGTCTGCCTGCGAGCGACGCTATGACGTCGACGAGGAAGCGAGAGTGATGCAGAGGAGACTTGGGAGAGGAGGGGGAAGGAGATGGGGTGGCCTCGATATTTTTTTATTAAAAAATAGGTTAAATTTTTGATATGACGCGTTGAATGATCACTTTGTTAAAAAAGATTTTAAGTGTGTCGTTTTAAAAAATTAATATTTAAAATTAGTTAGTACGAAAAAACACTCAACGTAACTAAAACATTTTTCCCCAAACTGACCGTCACGTCAGCACGTAATTACTTTTTTAATCCAAAAAATTAAATGCTGCGTCCACCTTCCCCTCGTCCGTCCGTCCGACCCAACAATGCCGACCATCCCTCGCCCGCGTCCGTGCCCACCGTCGCTCCCGCTGGCTCCGGCTCTTCTCCTTCCCACCTCCCCTTCCTCTTTCTCTTCCAATTTTTCTCGTCGCCTGGTAACCCGCTGGCCTGACGCCTCCTCTGCATCATCTTCCGACTCCGATGCCGCCGCCTCCTCTCTTCCTCCTCTTCCTCCTCTTGTAGCGTTTCTCTGCGAAGAGCAGTAGGATTACGCCGGAACAGAGGAGTCGCGCTGGCAATTATTGATGTTGATGAAGATGCCACCTTTTGTCTAATTAGTACTATGATCTTAACCTTATTTGACGTGTTTAATATCAGTAGATATTTTTCATTTAACTGTCTATGCGAGGCTGGATAAGGATTTATTCTGTCAGCATAAAGCAAAAAAAAATTCCAAGCAGACCTCCGACAGCTGCTGGAATACCTTCAAGCTGGGCTTACATTTGTATCATTTTTAATTAAACATCATCGTACAATTATTATACTATTCATTTAAACATAAACAAGTCCCGAAGATGATAAGTTTATTATTCCAAAACGTGTTGCTGCAGAAAACACAAAAGTCATAAGTTAAAATGAAGCCTAACTAGCTAGGTATATAACCACCGGGTCCGCCGTATGGGATATTAAAATTAGCATCCGTGGCTGAATCCTTCCATATCTTATAATACTCATCCAAGCTAACATCAAAAGTGAGATTACTATTGTCAGGAGTGTAGAGACCTCGGTGATCGAAATCTGCAAATTGAACGTTTCTAAAATAAGCAGATCCTAGTCCTGGAAAATTGCCGTTCCCCATCGCTGGAGTTTTTTGGTTTGACGGTGAATAGATCATTCCACCAAAGTCAATCATCGTCGAAGGATCCAAGTTATTAAAAATCTCTGAAGGCCAATACCCTACGTATTCACGAGCGATGTAGAGAAACCAATACCTTTGATCCTAAGAAATTAATATAATTAAATACAATTAATATGATTATAGCATATTGATAATATTTACATAAACATACCTTAAGTATAACCATCTCTATATGTCTTTCTGCACCGGGTTTGGAAACCTCTGAAATAATACTTCCAGGTCCAAACTTACTAGAAAGTTGAACGAATCCACTACAGAGCAAGTTGAAACAACCTGTTTTCATGTAGTTATCTGACTGCACATCCATTGAAATACAACTATTAGCTATATATCCAAAGTTAAAACTTTATATTTATGAATACGTAGAACATCATCACTCCATATACCATCCAACGCGTAAACAAACGAGGCATCTTAGCATTGCCATACATCTCGGGAAACACCTGAAATTAATTAAAGATGCATGGCTAATCATACATATATATATATATATATATATATATGCGTATGGTTGATTGACTGTTGAGAATGAAATAACTGCTGCTTCCTAATAGGTAGTAAGTCAGAATAGGATCAGATCAGAATGTCTCACATGCCAACCAGCTTCGAGGTTGTTCGCTGTGGTATCTGGTTTTCCGATTAGCCAAACTCCACCGGAAGAATATTGAGTCCCCTCGACAGAAGGAATTTCCCACACAGTTAGGTCTGCTTTGAATCCAACAAAAGCAGTATTTCTACTGGAGAACGAAGCGTATTGGATCAACGAGGATCCTATGTCACGCCCCGACCCGCAGGACGACACGTGGCAACCGTCGTATGAGCTCGACAAGCCCATACAAAGCATAAATACAAATACTAAACTACATACACCCACATTTTCAAATAACATCTTAAATACAGTCCCGATATCTCCTAATACAAATCTAAGATCGGCATACGAAAACTCATAACAGCAGTCGTATACCTTCCGCGACGAACCCTCCGTCAACGATCTCGTCTCGTGTGTCGACACCTGCACACACATTGAACGCGGTGTGCTCAGCCTTGCGGCCTAATGCGAAATTACGGCTCTACCGAATAAGGAAATCAAAGGCTAGGAGGAGTATTCTAGGATGTCTTTGGTAATTAATCATCATCTTTCATGCCATTTCGTTTTAAACAATTTATATAAAAATAGACAGCATAAATAACCAATTAAATAAATAATTAAATACATGTGTACATGCCACTAGATGTCATCTAAGTCATGTCTAGTGTGCATAATCAGTAGTCTATCACCTACGTCATGGTGAGACTTTTTAAGTTTCATAAACTCGGGCTGCCAGCCTACGCTTAATGACTACCCGGGTCGGGGGTATCAATAAGTCCATCAGTGCCTTTCTGTCTCAGTCTCTACCTATGCCCGCCGCACTGATGTTGGCAGAGAGGACGGATGACCTAGAGTCCCTCTCCTGTTGTTTCACTAATCGTCAACCATGCCTCCCCTAGCGAAACCGTCGTGCCCTTACATCCTCCCCGGATACCGTAGGGGTCACGACACCCATGTAGTACTACACACTGCCCGTAGACAGGGTCACCTCTCTTAAATATCATCGGCCACGGCTAGCCGGAATAACCACCCTAGGATCCGGACTACTCATCCGATCGTCTGCAGACATCAAGGGTGATAGCCGTGCGGTCTACGGATCCACTGTCGAAGGCGTCGCATGTGGAATCACCTTCCCAGTCCAATAGCCGTCAACGTCTATCGAGATTGGCGCACATCCGCATGATGGGTTGTGGCCCTCGACTTCGTCGGTGCCAAGTCCATGGTAGGGTTCATCCTAGCTAACCATCTCAGGACTATCACGAGGCCGCCTACAACGACACTCGCGCGGGTGAAGGTTTCGGGTAAGGACTTGCTCCATATTTCCAGTCTAACATGACCATGGAGTGTGTACAGTCCCTTACCCTACCAGCTCCCAGTATATGAGCTATGCATAACGTCGGGAGTGGTGCTCCCAGTGCTCCGCTATGCATCAACCTCGGGAGTGGCGCCTAACGGAAACGTCACCGTTTGACCACCGTCGGGACGCGGCGGTCAACCGGGGCATATGGAAGAAGGCCCCTTTTTCTCTAAGTGGCGGTGACGTCGCCAAAGGTTCTAACATGTCGCATGTATTATCTATGTCTGCATGGTAGTTATTTAACACAAGCATAGAAAACAATAGCATGCCGGACATGAATGTAGAACATGTTAGATACATAGCAGATAAACATGTTAGATAAGATAACTATGCTAGCATGCATAACAATTTAAATCTTATCAAACATTATGGTTTATCATATTGAAGACATCCAAGAATTTTTCCTAAGAAAACCCCAGCGGGTATTCCCTAGCGTGAATAAATCCTACCAACGGAGAACCAACGCACCTGGGATAGCGATATGCTTCTGGGAACCAAGTCGCGCGGAGAATATCACCCGCCGAGCTTCTCGGATCGCGTACCCACAATAATCCTATTTAATAAAAATTATTTAAAATAGATTTAATTTATTTCCCTTAAGATAAATAAATTAAAATCTATCAATTAAATAATTATTACATTAAATCAATCCTATGCATGTTTAGGATTAATCTCACCTAATGAATTATGAATTAATCATATTTTTACATTTTTATTTAATTTCTACTCATCAAACTCACCTATAACTTGGCCCAAGTCATCCAGGAGCCCAAGTAGAACCCATAGAAATGTTTATTATTTTTTTGATTTTTTTAATATTTTAATATTATTTTATTAATTATTTAATTTAATTTTTTATTTATTTTTTCTGACCTGGTCAACGGTCAACGTTGACTGGTCAACGCGGACTGGGTCAGCAGTGGGCCCGGTCAACGCCGACTGGGTCAGCTGTTGACCGATCAATGCTGACTGGGTCGGCTGTTGACTCGGTCAACGGTTCGAGTTACTGTTCACCCGGTTCGGTTCGGTTCGGGTCCGGTTCAGCTAAATTAAATTCAATCTAATTTGACTCGAGCTCGAACCAGGTTCAACTTATTTGATTCGGCTCACCCAACCCAACTTGACTCGAACCCAAACTTAACTCAAACCCAACCGATTTAACCCCACTTGATTCGACCCAACCAATTCCTTAACTCATTAATAAATCAACTTAATTAATTCATTAACTAAACTTATATTAATCTAACTAAACATTAATCATGCTTAATTAACATTAACCATATCATAAATCTATTTTATACTAAGCATGCTTTATTATAATTAATCATGCTTAATTAGTCCTTAAGCATGATTAAGGAAAAGAAAGGGGCGGGCTCGCACCTTCCGCCGCTCCCTTCTCTTCGTCGCCGAACACCCAGCCACCGGCCACCCCCTCGCCGGAACCCTAGTGGCGCACGACCGACGATGTCGCCGACGACCCGACAACGCAGCTGGCGACCCTTCGCACGCGAGGAAACCAACGGTGGCCTGCAAGGAAATCCGGCCATCAACGCTCGACGAGAGCTCTAAAGGGCGTCGCCGGCGATCTCTCACGCGAGTCCACCGGAGTGCGAAAAACCGTTCGTTCGTAGAGGGAAAATGAAGCTCCTCACCTTGCGAACGTGTGGAGAAGGAAAGGTGGAGGATCCGGCCGACGAGAGGAGTGGATTCGCAGCTCCACTCCTCGCCGATCAAGCTGCAGGTTGGAGCAGCGGCGACGACGCAACCGTTGCCCACTGCGTCGGACTCGGGGCAAATACTGGCTCACGCGCCTGCGGAGGGGGGTGAGCTGCTCGAGCCCGAGCGAAGGAGAACGACACCCCAACGATTTGTGCGTGGGACGATGAGCGACGAACGACGGATGATGGAGAGTGGTCGCGGAGGAAGGGCATCAGCTATTTCCGCGATGGGGAGAAAGCAGGGGAAGGAAAAAGGGGGCGCGGCAGCGGAGGACCTCCGCTGCGCTCTCCTTGCCGCGACGCCGGTGATTGGCACGTCGGACAGCAGCGACGGACGGCGGACGAGGTGGGAAGGCCGGCGTTCGCGCCGCCGTGGTGGAGAAAACAGGGGAGAGGGAGTCGCACGCCGCGGGGGTGTTTCCACCGAGCTCCTCCCTTCGCGACGGTGAAGGGGGCACCGCGGTGGACGGTCGGCGGCAGCGGGCGGCGACGAGCAGCAAACGGCGGCGAACGGGAGGGCGCCGCCGCTGTTCTGCTGCGGTGAGGGGAATGATCTCGCGAGGTCGGGGATGGAGGAGGCCGTCGCGAGTGGGAAGAGCACTCGGCTCTTCTCGCTCGCACGGGTTCTTCGAACCGGGTCCGAGCCGGTTCAGTTGGACCGGCCAGCTGGCCGGTTCAGTTGAACCGGACCGATAATAAAAAAATTTTACTTTTTTCCAAGGTGGGGGTTTACATCCTACTTCCTTCGTTTCGGAAATCTTTCTAGAGAATCTACCCGGTATGTTTCTTGATGCTATTATATCTTCCTTGCTGGTTCGTCGTATGAGAACGGTGCCGGTAGGACAACTCTCGTTGTATGAGCCAAAGCGTATCGCTCCGGACTCAGCTAGAGATGCAGATTTCTCCCGTAGCTCCTTCCGAAGAGATCGCTGGGTCTCAACTGCAAGCAGATGCAGTACGTTCGTTACCCGCAAGGAAAAAGTAATCAGAAACTACAGTAAGAATGCATTATTAAGAAAAAAAGACGTTTACCTGAATCTTGTGATCTTTGAGCAAAGGGTGGTCGAATGCAGGTTGCTTGTACATATCAACACAGTCAAAGAGCTCTCCGTTGATCACCGACTACGGGTTGCAAAGTTCCAGTTAAATTAAAATAATTAAGAAACACCAGCTTAGCACAAAACTTGTAAGAGCGTCATTAATATATATATATATATGTACCTGGATAGTTTTGACTGCAGGCTTATTCAGGTGTTTTAGTTGCGCTTCTAACTCTGCATCTTCCTCCTTTGCCGGCACCCAGCGGCCTTCGATGCTTCTCCATGACGAAGCAGCAGAGAGGACTAATAAGCCACAGAGAAGAGAGCAAGAATAGGGAGCCATGATTCATATGGAGATATCTTTATATGAGTGCTTATATAGAGTCAAGATTTGTTCAACATCTATTCTTATCTAACTTTTTTTTCTTTTAATTTTTCAGAAATAAATTATATACATTATATTATATATCAATTAGTAAATTTGTACGCATATGTTAGTAAAGCTGTCCGTGAATAACAAAATATCTGTCTATTAATTTCTTACAAAACAATTATTTTAGTTTTTCCGAATATGCTACCACATAATTGATTACTCACACACACACAGGAATAAGGCAGGCAGGCATTGGGCATTTGAAATATATAATAATAATAATAATTAATGAAGACATTAATTGTTATATGGTGGGCATGAAATATCCGCCCCTATTTTAGTTATTATATTAAGGATAATTTATTCTTTTCAATCGTTTAAATATAAATGCAAAAATAATTACTTATTATGTTTAATAACGTTTTCAATGAGTCATGAATGATTTATATTTTTACTAAATAAATCTTAATAATTATAGAATTATTCTTGGAACGCTGCTGATAGTTGGAGTTGGAGGGAGGTTGCAGTAGAGTTTCATCAGGGAATTCTTCGAATGCTAAAAGAAGTAAGAGATTTACTTTTACTAAATACGCCGGCGAAGCTCCTTCCCTTCTTCCGGCTCCGGCGAAGCTATTGCAGCAATCACCTGCTCATACCAAGCTCTCCATCGTCGTCCGCGATTATTATGCGAGGCCATAAGTTGGTAGTAATTTACTGCTACTGGATGAGGATTTATTCTGTCAACATAAAGCAGCAGCAACTTCTACGGCAAAGAAAAAAAAAATCCAAGCAGATTTCCTACAGCAGCTGGAATAACTTCAAGCTGGACTTACATTTGTATCAATTTTAATTAAAGAGTTAAAATTGATTCTCTTAAACATCATCATACTATTATCATATTATTCAACTAAACATAAACAAGTTCCAAGGATGATGATAATATGATTATTATTCCAAAATGTTTACTGCAGAAAATACACAGTCATAAATTAAAACCAAGCCTAGCTAGCTAGGCATGTCACCACCAAGTCCTCCATATCACCATATGGGATATTAAATTTGCATCCATATCTGAATCCTTCCATGTCTTATAATACTCCAAAATCCTGAAAAATTACTAGAGACCTCTGCAAATCTAACGTTTCTAAAATTGCCGTTGCAGAGGTGGGGTGGGCGTAGGGGGGTCATGCAGAGAGGAGGAGGAGGTGGGGAGGGGGCGTTGCAGAGGTTGGGTGGGCGTAGGGGGGTCATGCAGAGAGGAGGAGGGAAGGGGGATGTTGCAGAGGTGTGGTGGTGTAGAGGGGTGATGCAGAGATAGGCATGATAATGGACCGGGCTCGTGCCAGCCCAGGCACGAGCCCGCTTAGGCACGCCTTTTGGCGTGCCGGGCTAAGCCCGGCACGCAACAACAATTGTTCAGCCCAGCACGGCACATGACACACATTAATGCGTGCCGGGCCAAGCCTGACCCGCCCATACAAGTACACTAGTGCTAGTGAAAGTATTGTCTTAAATATGCAATGTTTCCCCCTGAATTACATGATGTGGGACTAAAAAAAAACCAGACTAAAAAAAACCAAGCTAATGAAAGTTACCGAACACTTTTTTTTCTAGAAAATTCATCTTGTACTCGAATCTTAAAAAAATAATTACATTTTAATTTTATTAAAGTATATATTTTTTTAAAATATATAATATAATTTATAAAACATCCCAGTACTTCAAAGAACAAATCAATCATTATCTTACAAAATTAACACTTTTAACTTAAATTAAACTTGATCAACTCCTCCAGTCCTCCTCCTATGCTTCAATATTAAAATCTGCAAAAAGAAAGAGGTTCCTCTTCCTATAAAATCTCTGCTCCAATATTAAAATCTGCAAAAAAATAAAAAGACCGAACCCAAAATTAGATTTTGGGCTACCTACGTATCTTCTAATTGAGATTAGAAGAATCAGGTCTCCGTAGTTCTAAATTTAAGTTAGATAGTTAAAAAATAAATAACAAATCAACTTTAAAAATAAAAATTACCTTCCAATATATTTTTTTACTTATTTTTTAAATTATTCCTGAGCCAGATTATTTTCTATTGAAGTTGAAGCTCCTTCCTCGTCCGATTCGGTCAAGCACGTATCATAATTATTTTTATTTTGAAGTTTATCATCCGCATACAACCAATCTTTCATACAAATACAAGCTTCAACACTTAAATTATTCAAACGACTCCTTTTTTCATCTAAAACTCTTCCACCTGCACTAAAACAAGATTCGGATGCCACCGTAGATATGGGCACGCATAAAAAATCACGAGCTATCATTGACATTATAGGAAAAGATTTTCCATTTGTTCTCCACCAATCTAAAATATTATAGTCATTAATTCCATTAGGATTCCAACTACTTTCATGATTTTGTTCAATATAAATATTTATTTCAGTAATTCCCGATATAGTAGACGTATTTTGTTGACATCTTCTAGTTATATTACGGTAATCCCATTGTATGTTTATCTGATTTTGATAAAGGTGTTGTTTTTTGTTGATGCATTTTAAAATCAAATACATTATCGGTTAATAACATATTATCATAATATTCATCTATTAATGGGTAAAGTCCATATAATTTAATTCTAGGATTTAAAATTGCACCAAAACAATAAATAGGAGCAATCGTTCCCCAATATTTTTTAAATTTTAATTCCATGGTAGTAAGTGCATTATTAATAATAAATTCAGATTCATTCGACTGACTATTTCTATAATTATGAAAAAAAGAACTAATATTAACTATTTTCATAAGAAATTGATTAACAGTAGGATAATGAATACCTGAAAAGCAATTAGAAGCATCTCTAAATAATTTTAAAATTGAACATATAAATGAAATAAAATTCCAATCTGCATCAGTAATAATATTTTCTGGTATTTTTTCATTATAATAGATAGAAAAAATATCCTTATAAGGCAGAGCACACTGTAACATGTCATAGGTTGAATTCCATCTAGTTGTAACATCTAATTTTAATTTTTTAAATGGTTTACGATGAATATTACAAAATTTTTTAAATTCTTGTAATCTAGAACTAGAACTTTTAATATATTTAATAATATTTCTAATTTTCTTTATATGATCATCAAATATTTTTAAACCATCTTGAACACATAAATTAAGAATATGACATGCACATCTAATATGAAAAAATAATCCATCAGAAATAGGAGATAAAGATTGAGCTAATAAATTGACTGCCACATCATTATTACTAGCATTATCAAAACTAATAGAAAAAATTTTATTTTCTATATTATATTCATGAACACATGCATTGATAGTTTTATAAATAGCATGTCCGGTATGAGGGTGTTCAAATACTTTAAAACTAATAATTCTCTTATGTAAATAAAATTTATTATCTATCCAATGACAAGTAATGCACATATACGACATACTATTATGTTGATTAGTCCAAACATCTGAAGTTAATGAATAATTTGAAATATTATCCTTAAATTCATTAGAAATATTATTTTTATACTCGTAAAATAATTTTAATATATTAGTTCGAACAGTATGTCTACTAATACATTTATAATAAGGATAAAATGCAGATTGAATTAAACTAATAAAATTAGGACTTTCTGCAAATGAAAAAGGTACTTCATTTTTAATAATAAATTTTACTAATTCTTTTCGTGCAGTGTCAATGTTATATCTAAATGTGGTTAGATTACCTGAATTTATATTTAAAATTTACTGAGCAGATGATATTTTATCACTATGACTTTTAATATGTCTCCTTAAATGGCCCGTTCCTGATTTTGAATTAGCAGAAAATATTTTTTTACATTTTTTACACCTAGCTTTTTCAACATTATCAAGCATTAATAAGTCAAAATCTCCCCATACCTCGCTACTTCTTTTTCTAGAAGTAGAATTTGATGGCGGGGTGATTCCAATTATAGAATTTGATTCCATGTTGATTGCAATTGCAGCATCATCCGATTGATTAGCCATTGATGTCGTAGGATTTGAAGATGGATTATCCTGCGTAAAAGAAATATTAGCAGAAATATTCGAATCAATTTCTTGTGAACTTAAAATTTTTTGATAATTAGAACTATTATTATTCGTCATAATAAAAAATAAAAATAAATGTACGAATAGTAAGATGAAATTACCGAATACAAATATAATAAAAAATAAAAATAAATGTACGAATATAAATAGATAAGAATGGTAAGGTAAGATAAAATTAGGAACGAATGTAAATAAAATTAATAACTCGTATGAGAAGAAATTAAAAGCGAGAAAATTAAGAGCTTAGAAGAGGTCAAATGAGTTGAGAGCACGAAAAGAAATTAAAAGAAATTAATAGCGAGAAAATTAAGAACTCCGAAAATGTCAAATGAGTTGAGAGCACGAAAAGAAATTAAAAGAAATTAAGACCGAGAAAATTAAGAACGGGGAAGAGGTCAAATGAGTTGAGAGCAGAGATTAGTATGAGAAGAAATTAAGAGCGTTGCAGAGGTAGGGTGGGGGTTGACGCAGAGAGGGAGGGGGTGGATGGAGGGGTTTATCTCCTCTTTAATACGCCTATTTAATCCATACGCTTATCTTAGGAAAGTTCGATTTGCAGATCTCTGCACTCCTGACAATATTAATCTTACTTTTGGATGTTACCTTGGATGAGTATGATAGGATATTGAACTATGGAAGGATTCAGCTATGGATTCTAATTTTAATATCCCGTATGGATTATGGAGGACCTGTGGTTACATTCCTAGCTAGTTTGGCTTGATCTTAATTTATGACTATGCATTTTCTGCGGCAAACGTTTTGGAATAAAAATCATATTATCATCACCGGGACTTGTTATGTTTAATTGAATATTATAATATTAGTATGATGATGTTTAAGAGAATCAATTTTAACTCTTTAATTAAAATTGAAACAAGTGTAGTGAAGTTATTCCAGCTGCTGTTGGAAATCTGCTTCTCTTTTTTTTCTGCTGCTGTTGTCCTTGCTGCTTTATGTTGACAGGATAAATCCTTATCCGATAGCATAATAAATAAATAATAATAATAATTTCCAAAATTTGCATAGACTTTTTTTCTCTCCTAATCTCTGTATAGATATCCTAAAAAAAATAGTCTCTCTTGCAGCACATAATATTATTTTTTTAATTTGAAAACTATCTGTTGATATTAAACACATCAAAAAGGTTAAAATCATCGTACTAATTAGACAAAAGTGACATCTTCATCAACATCAACCTTCATCAGAATCAGAATTAAAACCAGAATCTACTGATCCTCATTTGAAAATTGTGCTTTAGATTTATCCATGCTATGCAGTTGGTGCCTACAAATTTACTAATTAGGCTTCTCGGAAGGGCAGGTCTGTCGCCCTCCTGCGGATCGTGGTTCGGAAGCTGTTCTGGAGGATGATGTGAGGTTGAAGTTGGTGAATGGAGGTGGATCCTGCAAATATAAAGAGCATTTAGGATTCCCAGGCCAGCCTAAAGCTGATAAATCGGTTGTTGCTGTGGACGTGGATGAAGGTATTCTTGCAAAGCTCAAACCTCAGCTAATTTCTGATTTTTTTTCTTCACTATGTACTTCACCACCGTCATTTTTGATTTGTGTTTTTGGTCATCTTACGTATCTTTGGTACGTGATATAAACCCTTTTTCTTTTGGCAATCTCCTGAACATAGTAGACAAATGCATCTCCAGTTACACTTAGTAGTTAGTAACCACAGAACCCTAGGGAGGAACAAGACTGGCAGTTACTGACAGCAAGATTAAGACGGAGGAAATCTCTATGATTACTCCTGGAGGCGCTTCGAGCAGGGAGACGGTGGTAGGTCCGGCAGTGCACGCCGACTGTAGGCATTCACTCGCCTGCAGGAATCACGTTGGCGGTGGCAGGAGTTTGTCAGGTTTCTTCAGAGGGTCATGCGGAGCTGCTTCCTTAAAAAGGATGGCAGATGTATTAATTGATCCTCGAAGCGAAACATGGGTCGCCGTCCATGGCATTAAATCGAGTAAAAAGCTCTTTACAGCAGTAACAAGTTTGAATTTAATAATAATGCCATTAATAACAGCGAAAAATAAGTAATGGCCGAATACCGGTCGACCGGTCGACGGCCGAACCCCCGCAAAATATTTTTTTTTCATCCTCATCCCCTGCACCGGCGGCCAAACCCACGCGCGCTTCTTCCGGCGACGCTCGGGACCTCCGGCAATCGACTCTCATCTCCCGAATCCGGCGACATCGATTCCGCCCATCGTCGCGGAGGAAGTAGAGGAAGAACCAGACCCAGGCGGCAAGGCAGACGAGAAAGACGATGAGGGAGAGTGGGTCCTCCCACCCCACGGCGCCTCCTCTGTTCCTCCATGCGGCGATTCGCAGTCCAGGCCCCCGCTCCCCCCCTTCTTCTCTTCCTCCTTGTGGCGATTCTTTGCGAATCCATGAAGCTGCTGGCTGCTGATCGAATCCACTTTCAAATTGCGGGTGCGGCGGAACGAACAGAGAGAATTACGAAATCAAGCTCGCCGATCGAAATCGATGGGTGAACGAGGGAGAGCATGCCCGTCAAAATCGAACTCGCGGACTACGGATCATTCGCAATTGACGCTGCTGGAGCAGGGAGACGATGTGATAGGAAGCTTGTCCGGAGTCCGTGCTGGTCGCAATTGAGCATGCGTCGAGGCAAGGTGCTCGCGTCTTCGATGTCGTTGGTGTTGGGGTGTTGGGCGAAGAAGGAATAGAGCATATGCCCATGCCATACAAATCGAGCTCGCCATTGTTAGCAATTGACATGGCCGGAGCCGGGAGACGGCACAGACGGAGATGGAGAGCTTTGCGCCGACCGGCCCAGCTCCTTAGCGAAGGAGATCGAGTCGAGGGTGGAAGAGGGGGGAAAGGCGGAGGAGGAGGATGAGGGGATGGTTCCTTGACTGATGGCTTCTTCGCTTCCGCCCCCTCCGTCTGCCGCTCCGCCAGCAGCATCTCGTCCACCAGCAATGGTGTTGTCGGCCCGGACTCCTCATCCATTGGGATTCTCGGACGTCGTCCCTCCCGAGGGGCACGTCGCCACTGCCGTTGTATGCCGCTGCGATCGACAAGGAGGACGACGATCGTCGCTTAGCAGCGCTGCTGCTCCCGCTGCCAGGATCGGTGCATCGTCGGGTGACGTGGAGAGGTAGAGGGCGGCGCCCATGGTGCAGGCCTCGACCGTGGCGGCGCCGGTCGGCTGACGACCCTGTGTGCCGACGGCAGGGCTGGTTTGATTGTCATAAAGGTGGTTTTTTTTTTCTACCACCTGATATGCACATGCCTCGACTTAAGATGCATGCAAACAAGTTGATCCCGATCTTCCGTCGTAGGAGAAATCCTTAAGATATTCTGCGGAGGCCGAATGTGTGTCGGAAAGTGAAGCCACTAAACAAATGGTTTGGTTGAAGAAGATTTTGAAAGATATGGGAGAGAAGTAAGACATGGCCACGGTTCTCTTTTGTGACAACAAGTCGGCAATTGTAATGTCGAAGAATTCAGTATTTCATAGCCGAACAAAACATATCAATCTCAAGCATCACTATATTAGAGAAGCGGTGGAGGATGAAGAGGTTATCATCAAGCATGTGAAGACCGGTGAGCAATTGGCAAATATTTTCACTAAAGCACTTCCTTGTGACAAGTTTGTATATCTTAGAGAATTATTGGGTATGACAAACAAAACATTAAGGAGGAGTGTTGAAATTAATGTTTTGAGTTAATATTAATTTAATATGTTAGTGGTTGATTTAATATTAATGTTGAGTTAACTCATTTGTACGAGTTTATAAGTATGATCTAAGACTTGTAATTAGATTAAGGAAAATATATCATTTTTTTGTGAGAATTACCATCTTCCTTCTTCCTCTGTTTATTTCTCTTCTCCGTAACAAAATAGAAGCCAACATAGGCCAACAAGAGCATGAGAGAAAGAGACCTGAAGACTCCGCGGCGGAGGTGACGGGAGGATCGTGGGGCGGCGGGCCCCAGGAGAAAGGTTGACGACGGCAGCTGGTGGCAGGAGGTGATTTGGAGCGGCCATGGGTTCGGCCGAGCATCGCCGAAGCAGCGCGGGTGGGTTCGGCCGCCAGAAAACTTATTTTTCAGAAATGAATTAGTTTGTATGCCAATCTCGTGAAGCTGTCGTTGAATATAAATATAAAAATAATTACTTATTGTATTTAAGAACTTATTAAGCTTTGAATAACTCATTTGTTCACTAAATAAATCTTAATAAGTATAGAATGTAAAATATCTCTTGTTTCTTTCTATCGCTCATGAATTATTCTTCAAGAATGTATGTACTATAATAATGAGGTAAACTATTCATTATTGAAGATGAGATTCTTATTATCAGGAGTTTAAAGACGTTGATGATCTTCTATTATATCTTCAAATTATTAAATATCTCCAAAATAAGCATATCTAAATTTCGGAAAATTAACATTATCCCATCGGGATACAAAGCAGGACTCTTCGCTCGTAGGAAAGTCTTCAAGATTGCGGCACATTTCTTCTCAGATCTGCGCTCTCTGTTTCGATTCCGCTTCTACAGTTTTTGGTAAATCTGGTGGTCTTTGGTTGAGCTCGGGTTTCATTTTGTTGATGAATTCGTTCGATCTGGTGGGATTCCTGTTCGACCAGCTTTCTTTTTTCCATCCATGGAAGGTCGTGCGAGTGGATCGCTATCTCGCACGAAAGGAAAGAAAACGTTCTTTAATGGGAATCTGGGTGGGCTCGAGGTGACAAGTAGTGGAATTTGTCGCCTTTTGTTCGGAAATTTTATTTATGCTAAGAAAACTCATATTCCAGACGAGGAAGGCGAATCCTGTTGCAGTTAACCGAGATGAGTGATAATTTCTTATAGAGATTGTCACAAGAAGTATAAATGCATGGATAAACAAGAACACTGATGAAAAAAAAAGACCTTCCATAGTATAGATGGTTTCACGATTGTTCTCGAGTACTGTGATTTTACATCTCGGGATGCTGGCTCTTCGACACATGAATTTTGATCTGAATTCATTTGACGGCAACCTCAAGAAGTGGTTTAAACAAAATACCTACTTTGCCTGCCGCTTTATTGGTTATTTTATTTTGTTTTCTAATGTATTATTTGTCATACTTTGCTCGATGCCCATAACAGTATGTGAACATTATAGTTATTTTACTTTCTCAAACATTTAAAAATTTTAGGAATTCTATTGTTGCCAAATACTTTTACAAGTTTAATTTGGTCCTACTTGAGATATTTAAGCTTTCTGCTGAGATTAGTTCAGATTGTTGATACTTGCAATCTTGAGGAATATTAAGTCGTAGATTACTTTTGGGATTTGCTTGGTAAAAGATATCTCTTGCTTTTTACCTGACCGGTGGATGCATTGCACTTAGATGTAGCTAAGAATGAAATAGATGCCATAGAGGTTTCACTTGTTGGATGGATATAAGACTTAGTTAGCTATCATGGTGTTAACATGCTTTCTCTTCATTTTTCTTTCAGAAAAGGAAACAGCTTGTTTATTTGACAGAGGCTGTACACCTACTTACGATACGCTCCACGCTAGTGTTACTACTACTGTTGATTATATAAGGGCTATAAGGACTGAAGACTCATCAATCAATCTGCATAATTCACGGGCCTCTCATCTCTTCCTCTCACTTGCATCTTCAGACGGAAGAAACTTTTCTGATGTTTCTTTTAGTCCTCCAGAAGGTTTCTCAACCAAGGAGTCTTTGCTGATGTTTCTGATATCCTTTGGAGGTGCAATCGTGGGATTCATCATCTATTGTCTCGTCCACCGGTGACGCCGCTTCATCCTCCCGTTGCTCGGCCCGTTCAGAGAGATGGCGGTGGCCGAGCCAGTGAACAACATCGAACCCGGTGAGGAAACATAAACTCCATTGGTGGGAGCTCCCTCCCTCGTCGATTCTTATTATTGATCTCTTTTTAGATCTCATTTCTTGCTGTTGATACGTAACAACACAGAGAAGAGCATCGATTAAAAACTAATTTTTATTAATCGATGACGGTGGGAAGCTCAAAAGAAAACAGAGGAGGAATGAAGCTCAAAAGTTTATCTTTTCCTCACCAAGTACGAAGCTGTTCACTGGTCCGGCCACCACCGTCGCTTTGAATGGGGCGAGCAACGGGAGGATGAAGCGGCGTTAGCGGTAGACGAGATAACAGACGATGAATCCTACAATGGCACCTCCAAAGGATATGAGAAACAGCAGCAAAATCTCCTTGGTTGAGTGACCTTCTTGAGGACTAAGAGAATCACCGGAAAAGCTTCTTCCGAAGCATGATCTTTGAAGATGCAAGTAAGAGGAAGAGACGGAGAGGTCTGTGAATTATTCAGATTGATTGATGAGTCTTCCAGGCCTTATAGTCCTTATATAATCAGCAGTAGCAGTAGTAAATTGAAGAGCGGAAGAAATGCACTATCTATTTATACTTTCATCAACTCTGTTCTACTCTCTATACATTGTCCATAACTCATCTCCACATGCATTGTCCATTTCAACATGTCTATTTTAATAGAAGAGATTCCGAAGGAGCTTATGATTTATTATTAGACTTGTTCTTTTAACCCTCTTTAATAAGCCTATTTAATTCATATGCGTTCTCTTGCTAAATGTTTAAAGAATAATACTAAGTTAAGCGGCCATATAAAATGTACTTATTACATGAAGTCATGAACACATTTTAATCTATTTTTCTCTGTAAACAATTCTACACGGTCTGTCCAGTCTTACAGTGTAGTTTTTTCTGTAAGTGAAACATAGGAACAACCCAATCAGCGTGGCAATTCTCATTTAAAAAATATGTGGCTGCAGCAGCCAGCAGGTAATATGAAACCTCTTATTATTCTTTCTTGAAAACCCAACAACTTATATTCCAGGAATTGAAATATATATATATATCATTCAGCTGGAATATTTGCCCCAGAATTACAATGGATCAGCCTTGTCCCTCGTCCAATCATTGTCAAGGAATTAGCATCATTTAAGTGCCATTGTCGTATGTTTCACCTTCACCTGTTATATTCTTTTGTTTCTCTCATTATGACTATTAGTACTATTGAATTGACGTGCAAATGTCTTTGGAGCTTTATCTGGTTGGAATCTGGATATATTATGGTTGTTTATAAATGTATGAAAACTTAAAAATGGCCACCATCTCTCTTAGGTCTTGCATTTCTTAGATCGGGCTTCTTCGTCGGGATAGGGAACCCGACTAGTCTAACTCAGATTGAGCCGGCCCTCAAGTCCAGTTTCTGAGTGACCGACTTTCATCACTTCCATCAAAAGGATTAGGCATTTGCTATCTCTTGGGTGAGCCTTCTTTTCAGTAGTTCTAATAGATAGTCATTGAATTCCATTACCTTCTGTTTTTGGTCGTGTTCTACAGTCCATTGAAGAAAGAACTTCCAAAGTTCAGAGATCAGAATTTGGATAAGAACGAAGCATTAGAGTTGTGGCTTTCATCAAATCTTTTAGACTGAATACTGAACTTGCAAGAGTCAACTCTTTCTCCTTTGAACATCTTCCTATTTCTTTGATTAGACGGTGAATCCATCTTTTTTTTCTTCAGTCCTGTTATCTTGGGGGAAACTACGCAGAATTTTGAAACAGGAGTTCTTTGGCTCTCTGACAAACTTACATATGAAGGTATTATACCTTTTATACCTTTTTAGTTTCTATCAAAATTTCAAATATTATATAAAAGTAAGCATTTCTATATCTAGTTTGGAAACCTCGATGATATATCATGGAGATTATAAAAAGAGACAGGTATGTTCTCATATTCTAGTAAATGGCAAATGTTATCCTATTGTTTTTTCATTCTCATTTGTTTTTAACTTCTGTAGTGCAACATAATAGTTCTTTGGGGGGCTCGTTTCTGCTCATGTTCTTGCAACTGATTCTAATAGAATTAGAAATACTTCCAGCATGCCTCATGATGCAATACCTAATCTCTCTACTCTGCGACGACAAGTTTTAGCTGAAGTCTTTAACATATCATTTGTTTTCATTTTTTGAAATGGAAATTTATCCTCTAATCTCTTAAATTAGTTATATGATTTCTAAGCAAAGAACTTGTGCGTATTATTTATTGGGGATACTAACAAGGGTGGGGAAAGATGTCAGAAAACTCCACCAAAGAATTCTGACTATGTGGTCAGTTTCTGAGAATGCGCCTTTAGTAATGTAATCCACTTGTTCAACAATTTGATAACCTTCTTAATCTTCAAACAAATGCTGGATACAGGATATCTATTTATTGATTGTGGTGGATACTGGAGAAGGCAAAGTAACTTCAGAGCAAGTTGCTATCTGAAAATAAGTAATCATGCTTCTCTGTATTTTATGATGATATTATTATTATGCGAAAACGTCTTACTGCAGAAAATACATAACTCATACTTTAAAATCTAAGCCAAGTAGCTAACTATATAACTAGGCATGTAACCACCAGGTCCTCCATATGGGATATTACAATTAGCATCCGTAGCTGAATCCTTCCATATCTTATAATACTCATCCAAGGTAACATCAAAAGCTAGCTCACTATTCTCAGGAGTGTAGAGACCCGGGCGACCAATAGTGGCAAATTGAACGTTTCTAAAATAAGCAGATCCTAGTCCAGGAAATTTGCCATTCCCCATAGCAGGAGTTTTTTGGTTTGCTGGTGAATAAATCAATCCACCAAATTCGATCAGCGTTGAAACATCCAAGTTATCAAAAATCTTCAAAGGCCAATATCCGACGAATTCATCACCCACATAGAGCAGCCAATATTTAGTCTTTTCATCCTACGAAATTAATATAATTAAATACAATTAATGTGTTCATAACATATCATTGATTCATATTTACATGCATACATACCTTAAGTACAGAAATCAGTATATGACTTACTGCACCGGGTTTGGAAACGTCTGGAATAATACTTCCAGGTCCAAACTTATTTGAAGTTTGAACGAATCCACTGCAAAGCAAGTTGAAACAACCTGTTTTTATGTAGTTATCTGACTGCACATCCATTATAATACAGTTATTAGCATTATAATTCAGTTAAAAATTACTTTGAATTTGTAGAACAAACGAGGGATCTTATCCTTGCCATACGACTCTGGAAACACCTGAAATTAATTAAAGATACATGGTTATATGTATATACGTATGGTTGATTGACTGATGAGAATGAAGTAACCACTGCTTCCTAATAGGTAGTAAGTAAGAATAGGATCAGATCAGATCAGAATGTCTCACATGCCAACCAGCTTCGAGGTTGCTAACTGTCAAATCTGTTTTACCGACTATCCAAACTCCAGCGGAAGAATATTGAGTCCCCTCGACAGAAGGTATTGCCCACACCGTTAGCTCTGCTTTGAATCCAAGAAAACCAGCACTTCCACTAATCATTCCAGCAGTTTGGAGCAACGGGGATTCTCCTACCTTCGTTTCGGAGATGTTTCTAGAGAATCTTCCAGGTATGTTTCTTGATGCCACTCTCGTTGTAGCCAAAGCGTATCGTTGCCGACTCAGATAGAGATGATGGTTTCTTACGTAGCTACTTCCGAAGAGATCTGATGGGTCTCAACTGCAGGCAGATGCAGTACGTTCGTTACCCGCAAGAAAAAGGGTAATCAGAAACTACACTAAGAATGGATTATTAAGAAATCAACTACCTTTACCTGAATCTTGTGATCCTTGAGCAAAGGGTGGTCGAATGCAGGTTGCTTGTACATATCAACACAGTCAAAGAGCTCTCCGTTGATCACCGACAGGGGGTTGCAAAGATCCAGTTAAATTAAAATAATAAGAACAACCAGCTTAGGACAAAAGTTGTAAGAGCATCATATATATATACCTGGATAGTTTTCACGGCAGGCTTGTTCAGTTGCTTAAGTTGTGCTTCTAACTCTGCATCTTCTTCCTCGGTCGGCACCCAGCGGCCTTCGATGCTCCTCCATGTCAAAGCGGCAAAGAGGAGTAATAAGACAAGGAGAATAGAAGAAGAATTGGGAGCCATGATTTGTATGGAGATATCTCCAAATGCGTGCGTTATATATAGCGTCAAGATTTGTTTACGTTTACGCCGATATGGCAGTAAACCTGCCACATTAACGCCCATATGCGTGCGTTATATAATAATAATAATTAGTATTATGATTATTATAATTAAGGAAGACATTAATTGTTATATTTAATATAAATATAAAAATAATTACTTATTTAATAACTTATTCATTGTGTTAATAATTTATTTGTTTGCTAAATAAATCTTAATAATTATAGAATGTCAAATATCTCTTTCGATCGCTCCTGAGTTTCGAAAAAAAAAAACTTACAAACACTCTAGTTTCTATCCCTGTTTTTGCATTCAACTCTTAGAGGAATAGATTTAAATACTAGCGTCATTTCTAGCACAAACTGATTGCATATCTCCCTTCTTCAACTCATACTCTGATAACGGAATAGATTTAAATACTAGTGTCATTTACCATAGTGTGAGTAGGGCAATCAAAAATATTCGTGTAACTTTTCCTTCTTAAGTAATATTCGTCAGACTTTTGTATCTCATAGACCCGCCCACAAATCGCTGCTGAATAAGGGCAAATCCTAAATCAGTAGTACACTTGCTTTTGGAGCTTTTTCTCCAAAAGTAGAGTCTATAGATAAGAAATATGATTCAGGCTCCTCGTCACAGGGGAACCAGGCGATGGTATTAGTGAGGGCTGCTGAGGCCGTCCTACGTCGGAACCCAGGAGAGCAGCTGCTGTTCTACTTCATGCCAGTTGTGAACCTTCGTTATCATCGGATGCGAAGCGGCAGAACCAGTCTTGCACCACGGGTAAGAGTTATCGTAATCAAACAGTAGAACCCTGATGCCCACATCAGCGCATTCCAGAGCATATTTTGGGTTATCATCAATCAGAACATGGGCTCCCAGAGATCTGCAAACAGTAAGTAATTCCATTAATCAAACAACTTTTCCTAACTTCGTAAGCCACTCACGCATCTACAATCTCTGATGTCTAAGCAGATTGGAATATGGACAGCAGGGCAGCAGCATGCTTTTCTTTCTCACGAATGTATTAATTGAGTATCCGATCGATATCTCATACCTGCAAATTTCGGATTTCGGCCTCGCTACTCCATCTAAAGCAAAATGGTTGCCAAAGTGAATCTCCTGAAACAAGCCAGGATAGTGCTTTTCTATCCACTGAAGCGTGTCGTCCTTGATAGCATTCTGCCTAGATCTGATCACACAGTCCCAGTGATCAGAAGCATGAAATATGACAACTAAATTTCACATTAAAGTTATAAAGATTCTAATAACAGATAATTAAGGGTACTTACGTCACGACGGACAGGTTGCAAAAGGCAGCCAGTTTATGGAGAGCATGTTGAGAACCGGGAATGGGTTGGATGCCCGTTTGAAAGTAAGAGGTTTTGAAGAACTCATGAACACGGATATCGGCTGCCATTCAAAAGGAAAACATATGATGCTTTTGCAAATGAAGAAATCATGTTCAGACAATGGAATGGAATGTTGCAATCAGCTGCCATTCAAGAGGAAAAAATTTACAGCATGTAGAATTTGGAATGTCTTCCAGATACCTTCAGCTCTAGAACACTTCCATATCTGTTGAATGAGTCACAGGAACACACGCATCAGTAAGAGCTCATGTTTTTGTGACATGCATGAAGTAAACCACAAATAAGCTTCCATAAGATTAACTCAAAATAGAAATCCCTCCATTAGGCTTGTAATCTACCTTGAAAAACTCGTACACAAAATACTCTGAAACAGAATGGTGCAAGGAGTAGCGATCAGCAATAAACTTGTTCAGAGCAGCAAGAAAGCTTCCAAGAACTGCAAAATCAGCAAAAAGAACAAGTTAAAGAACTAGATCCTTGCAACAAGAATATTTTTCACTAAATGGCTAACATCCACATGAACAGAAAAAAGATTGCATCAAACGATTCTGTAAACTTAAAACATGATGCGTGATAACGATTACCAATTGTATTTCAAAAGGAGGCCACACCGAATAACGTTGGCCAAGAAGTCATGTACATGCACTGAAAAGATGGTATTTCATAACAAACATTCAATTTGAGTCAGGCTGATCATCTTTTATATTAAGTTTTGAAAGAAATTAATGAATCAGCTTTAGGAGACAGTAGCTTACAGCACATGAGCAAAGTTTAGATGTAAATAAACAGATATAACCATTAACGAAGGAAAGGATGCAGCAGCAACAGCAACTTCTCCCACTACAACGCTATAAATTATAGTATGGACCTAACAAAGGAACTTTCTGACTGTTTTCTAACCATATAAGTTCCAAAGCAATTTTATGAATCAGCTTTAGGAGACAGTAGCTTACAGCACAAAGGTGTCTTGAAGACTAGTGGTGTTTTTTTAGAACTTGGTGAGTATTGAACCCACAGCCTCCTGCATGGAACCTAATCACTCTAATCGGAGGAATACACACTTTGTGTACAGTAACCGGCTGATGCTGAAATTATCCCACTTTTAAGGGAGCTTGCATGAGCAACCACCAATTGGTAACAGGAATTTATTGAGCCTTTGCGATACCAACCTTAAATTATTCTACCCCAGGGAGGATATGGAGAAAAAACTAATTATTGACACAGTAACATACAAAGCTGTGACAACTCATTTCAAAATGCAAAATAAAAAATGAAATCTTGTTGGTAGTAACTACCAGTCTTGTTCATCCCTAGGATTCTGTTGTTACCAAGTGGAACTGGAGATGCATATCTTGATGCATTTGTCTAGCAAGTTCAAAGAGATTGCCAAAAGAAAGGGATTATATCACATGCCAAAGATTCGTGAGATCACCAACAATACAAAGTGGTGATGTACATAGAGAGAAAAAAAACAGAAATTAGCTGAGGTTTGAGCTTTGCAAGAATACCTTCATCCACGTCCACAGCAACAACCAATTTATCAGCTTTAGGCTGGCCTGGGAATCCTAAATGCTCTTTATATTTGCAGGATCCACCTCCATTCACCAACTTCAACCTCACATCATCCTCCAGAACAGCTTCCGAACCACGATCCATATGGCGGGCGGGTGAAAGACCTGCACTTCTGAGAAACCCATTATGGCGGCTCAAGCAACTCCTCAAACTCAGACTACTGCTAGAGCCAACTCCGGAAGATTTTACCAGGCGAACCCAATTTTTCCCATTATAAAATCTTCCCTGCTCGTTACCGACACTCAGCCGACTGAACCCAGAGAAACCCCTCGATCGGAGTGGCTTATTCAAGGACATCGGCGATGAGCGATATCTCCAGAGGACACGGTGAAAAAAAGCGCACAGCTGCTGACCTTCTCTCCTTAACATGCCGATTCCCACATTCCGGGAACAGCAGAGCGAAAAGGTTCTCGATCAGCGAGCACCCGGCGAAAAAGGATCAGGAGATCGCGAGCAAGAGGAATCCAAGGCAAAGACACAATGCAAGATTCCACGGGGGCTCAAACAGGTGAGAAAGAAAGAACCTCGTAACCCTCGCAGGATTAGGATTAGGAGGGTCGATAAGCGAATTCCGCCTCGGATTCAAACAAAAAAAGAAAAAAAAAATCGACAAGAATCGTGAATGAATCGTGAATCAAGAAATCAAAAGAATCAAGAACAGGCAAAAGATAGAAAGTAATACGATCGTAAAGAAAAGAATAATATCAAGAAGAGGGCGGATCAGCAAGCGCGCGTCGTCGTGGGGCTTCGGATCGCCGGGGTTGTCAGCTCTATTTAGGGTTTGTGGGCGATCAAATGACCGTGGTAATTTCGAATGAATGGTCTCGGGGAATTGTGGAGTGAGAGAAAAGGGAGGCGGCGAAGGAACTGAATTGCCATCATTCCTTTTCCCTGTGCGTATATATATATATATATATATTTACACATATTGGAGTTAATTATTTTCCTTCACTGCTTTCGGAGGCGGCGGTGCTGCTTGAGTTCACGGCGGTCACCCCAAAACCTGGTCACCGCCCACAATGCATCGTTATCCTTTACGATTAATTTCACTGTACGTAATGATTTTAAAAAATTCAATACATATTTTTAATTTTATGCTACAGTCTCTAGTTTTTATTATATAAAAAAAGAACATTCCCCACTGTTAAAATTAATCTATGTTTAAAAATTTTAATATCATAAACTAAGATAATTATTATCACAATGAAAATGTCGATATATATTTTTTATTTTTTTAATAACCTCTGATTGTTTTATATTTAAGAATAATAATATCTATGATAGTATACTAAACACTGCGGTGTGGTAGAAAATTAAAAATATTAGTTGTATGAAAAATTGATCTAGAATATGAAATTGGAAAAAAAAGGAAAGAATAAATATGTTGTTTTATTATGATAACACTAGGTAGACTATGATTCCAATTAATATCATCTTAAGCCTAAAAAGTGTCAATAACTTGTAGTATAAGAATGAAGTAGATAGAACATTCTTGTTTAGGATATCAAGTTGATTAAAGCAGATACTTAGGGAATATTATCCAACAAAGTGAATGTATGGCTTCGGCATTGTCTAATGTCTACCTCGTTTGACATATCCAAAGTCTTGCAGCATATACATTCTGTCCACACTCCAGCTTTAATATTACAAAAGAAGATCTTGCTTTTTGCCTTGGTTGCAATTTCGCCTCTCAAATTGTTTTAATCTCTCAACCCGGAGAGCTTGAGCTTTGATTCACCAAACAGCAAATCCACGGAATCCAATGTGCTTACACTTGTAACATGAATATTGCAGAAAAGGCCACTCCTTAAGGAAGAAAAAGACAAACTATTTTGAAAACTAAAGAAAATTTCTACCTGAATCAGCAAAGCAAAGCCCCTTCAACCATGCAAACCTATGAGCACAATAACTACTAAAACCTATGAGCACAAGAGAGAATGAAAGGAAAGAATTATGCATAATTGGCCACTTCTTAAGGAAGAAAAAGACAATACCTGAATCAGCAAAGCAAAAGCCCCTTCAGCCATCGCAGTGGCAAACATTTTTAAATGACAGAAAGAAAAGTGCTGTGCAGATATTAATGATAATAACATAATATGAGATTATGTACACCCGACTTTGAGTGAAATCTTCATTCTCATCATACGTGGTTGAACTTCAGCAAGAATCTTTTCCTCCTTGGCTGCCAGATATTCTAGTCCTTGCCTTGAAGTGGAGAATGTGTTGTTATTTGAAATCCAGCCTTGAGTTCCTGGTTTTCCTCATGAACCAGGCTGCAGAGAAAGATGAGAGAGAAAGATGAGACTTTTTCTCAAAAGAGAAGACTCACTGTTTCTCCATCCACAATGCACCCGTTGTTTGGCTGCAGCTTCTGGACTTTTAGTGGTGGCAAATGTGGATGATGCTGTTCTGAGTTGCTTTCTAAATTGTTCTTAATTCGAAAAGGCAGACAACAATGTCAGGGGCGGTTTTTAATCATTTTTTTCTACTGAATTATATAATATAATTATATATATAAAAAGAAATGTTGCATTTAGTAAGAGAAAAGTATTGTTGTTGATAAGACATGTAATTATCATTAAGCACAGAACTCCCTTGGTATATCAGTGGCTTAAGTAGAATGGTCTGTTATTGTTTCTTCAGCAAGAAAACTGATTGATATTTCAAGATCTCAATGCTGATAGTGCAAACTACTTCAGGAGCTCTAATATTCCTCTTATAGGATCATTGCTTAAGCTTTGTCTGATCCTACAAGAACCTCAGGTCATTTTTGCTTAACATTCAAGAACGGTGGCATCAACAACTTTCTAGGAAACCATGGATAGGTCAATCCAATCATGTAGCAGCACAATGTTCGTGATATTAGAGTAGCGTGAAAAGAGTACAGATAACTATTAACTTCTACAAGGTTATAAGGTCATCAAAGGTAGAAGCTAATGGTTGTTCGGATGCATATTGTCAGTGACCAACTAGAACATTTAAGCAAGCTTTTCATCTGAGGCCATTTCTATGCCATCCAAGGGTTTTGCAGATAAGTACGGAGCCCTGCTTGTCAACCTGCATCAATAATTAGTCCAGTGAGACGAATTATATGAATACAAATACGATATCAACAAAACCAGGTAAGTAAACATAATAATAGCAATGGTCATTTTCATTCTGCTGATAATTGCCAATTACAAGTATGAATTCTGTCGTTCACGTCCCTGATGCACAAAGAACCATAGGGCCAGACATCTAACTTTGAATTGATAAAATATTCCTTCCATCAACCAGACTTGCACACACGAAAAAAATAAATGGATACGGAGATGTGACACGTATATGGGACCACTTTTTTCTGGACGGACATGTATATGGACCACCTGACCAACCTATCCACTATTTGTTTGACAAAGATGATTTGTTCTGATTACATTTCACATCATGGAACATCAACTGAAACATGCTCACCAACAGCTAGGATGTCTTGGTTGTAAACCTTAGCATTTCTAGTTGGGTTCCATATCTCAATCAGCCTCTTTTTCAAGCAAATGTCTTACAGCTAAAGTACAAACTTCATAGTATTGGAATAGCTGTATTACATTAGAAGTTTAAACTGATACCTTCATTCAGTTCCTATAACCATTGAAATGAAAAAAGGTGATAACTTCTATCAAGTAAGACGCTGAAATACCACCCACTCAAGCCATTAAGTATGGGGCAAAATCACAAGGATGCTTACATCGAGAAGAACAGATCATGTGTGAGCATTACTAAATTGTTCAAGTGAAGCTCAAGATAAGAGATCTTCCTAGAGAAGCTGACAGTAGATTCACACAGGTTTCATGGGCTAGAAAACCAAAATAAGGAGCATATGCAGTGATTTGTGGTCACAATTATCACAATTATCTAAGCAAAAGAGCTGTAGAAAAGAAATCTGAGTTATCTAATACTTTGCCAGTGTAAACTGATCAATCAACGCAAAAAAGGGTATGGATCTATTTTCTACACATCTGGATCAGATCTGATATTGTTTCCCATACGTAGTGAGATGACATAAGAAAACTAACGTCTACGCATAACTATTTATCCCAACATATAAAAATACCTAAGCGCACATCATTTACTTATTATGTTGCATTAAATTATAAAATAAGTCCCACATATTTCCCACGTGGATATTCAAACAGAATCTGGAGATTTTTCTTTTATGAGATAATACCCATGGACATAGGAAAGCATGTCCTCATCATTGAACATGTGGCGACGTACTGACTCATGTGTATTCCTTCTGGCCTTAGGTACTTGGGTATTATGATACAAAACAACATGAAAGATAAGAAAGCTACAGATCTCAATGCATCAATAACAACTAATAATTTATCAAAGGCTATCGCGCTTCATTAGGTGTTTTTGACTGCATAACATATAAATACAAACTTGAAGGTACCAAATCCAGTACAGTGCCACCAAAAAGCTATTTTAAGTATATGGTCAAGACTCTACTTTTCGTAATTTGCAACATAATTTCTTACAGATAAAAGGGGAAGTTCAATCTTATTTCAATTAGTTATGACTGCTTCAGGTAGCGCCTAATGAAGAAGCACTCAGCAAGTATCATTCGTCTATCCAAATTAATTCCTAGTTCACTTATTCTCGGTTCTTCATTTTATATTTAGAGTTCAACAATGATCTGGCCCTTGCCTCCTCCCATTCCCCATGAAAAAGATGAGAATAAAAGAAATCGTTCATTAAAACAACCAACTATTTGCAAATAAATGAATTTATTTGATTTGAGAAAATTAATGATGATTGGTAAGTCTACTTTGAACACCAAATCTAGCGTATAAAAGATATGCACCACTCCATCTTGCAAGTTGCTTGAGAATAAAGTTGAGGAACAAGAGGTTACCTGTTGCGTCGTTTCTCTAAGAAACACTGAAGTGAATGCCTTCTTGCCATAGGAAGCTCTGCGCAAGGACATATAGCCTCACAGTGACAGGGAAAAAGAACGAAAAATTACAAAGGAAAGGAAGAGTACCAACCAGCTTGTAGCTTGCAGATAGGGCTGCTAGCACTGAGAACCATCTGAGCTTGCGGCACTCCCCCGGACGTAGCAGAAGAGGAGCTCTGCAGTGACAGAGTTCTTGCAAGCACTGGCGAAGTCGCCGCCGTGGCAGCAGTCGAAACGGCAATTGGTCCCACCTGTTCTGGAGCCTTCGAAGTAGCAGCCGCAGCAGCGATGAGCATTATTGCCTGCGCCTATTCCCCCATAAAAGCAATTTAGTTCAATCTTTAAGCAATAAGAAACTCAAAAATAAAGTGGAATGAGAACAAATCGAAAAGCCGAGATACAAACTTTTTCAGGAGGAACTCCAGCGTAAACATTGACGACTCCATTGTAGAAGATGGTCAGCTGCGTAGGATCGAATGGGTTCGGCGTGATCGGCGAATTCCTCAAAGACACAAGATTCAAGCCATTGGGAAAACAAAATCAGAGTTTTATACAACAAACAGGCAACAAATCCCTAGACCCGACGCAAAATGATAGTAGAATAACTCCAACATCTATAAATTAACAAACACCCAAAAACAAAATAGAAATTTTCATTTCGACCTTTGTTTCTTCAAATCCCTGAGAACACAGCGTTTGGTAGCATGTTTCAACTACTAGAATTGTTTCTGGGATGAGGAAGAAAAAGGAGTCGCAAAGAAAGCACTAGCTCTACCTGCTATTGTTGCTCTCCTCCGATTTTGTTTCGATGTTCTCCTCTGCAACGGCTTCAGTCTCTCCGCCACTTTCCGCTGCGGTCTGCGACTCCGAAGAATCCGCCATTCCTCTCCTCTTCTTCTCCTCCTCCTCCTCCTCCACCCTCTTCCTTGTTCTCTCCTACTCTGCTCCGGAAACCATAATTATAGCAGCGGAGAAAACGAAAAGAAATGAGAAGAAGTTTTTTTCTGGAAAAGAATTGCAAGCTGAAGTAGCACCGTTTACCACGACTTAAATCACGACATACCCTGTTTTAGCAAATCAAGAGCACCAGCGACCCAAATCGACATCACAAAACCGTTGGATGCTCGACACGTCATTATACCGAAAGTTAAAGTCGTGCCTCAGCGGATAAACAAGCGGTGAAGCGTTAATTTTATAAAAACTTACTTGTACTTGATCAACCGGTACTCGACTCGTATACCTTTCATTCGCTTGCGGTGGGGCCCAAGGTGGTCACCGAATCATAGTCCGGTATGCGTGGGCTGCAGTCACTGGTCTTCTTTAGGAACGAAAGAAAAGTGCTTTTTTTCCAATCTCGATGCCGGACTTTTTCGCGTCACAATAATTTTAATTTAATGAATTCGCTCCTCATATTTACTATCGATTAATGGTCATTTAAAAATATTTATTTTTTTGAATTTAAATAAAAACAAGGCAAAAGGATGGAGACATTTCGAATTGGGTCACGTGTTGTTTTATCTGCATATTATGGAGATTTAGAGAAGCCACAACTCCTTAGCTTTACGCTACGCCTTTCATTATTATTTTCGCACGTGCTAATGAAGTGAACGTTTGATTTTTTTTTAATGTGTTTTTGCTTGATTTTTTTTAAAAAAATATAATAATGAGTTTTTTTTATTATATTAAAAAGTTAAATGGTGCAAAGTTGATCGCTTTCGGATAAGAGTATTTTTTTTATTTTAATAAATCTTAAAAAAGTTTATCATTCTAGAGCAACTTAAATCATAATTAAATTAAGATATTATTTAATTAGGACAATACCCTCATTTTTTTAAATATATATATAGAAAAAATATTAAAAAAACAAATAATGATTTCTTAGGTTTGCATCTCATTGCCCAAGCAAGTGAACTTTTTATCCTTCCGCGGCGGCAGTCGTCGATGGTGGTTGGTTCGAGGTTCCTGGAGATGGACGCCTCCGTCTCCCTCCTCAACGTCCCCAAGAGTCTCTTGATAGCCACCGAGTGCTTTGCTTTCGCCTCATCGCCGATTCGAATCGGAAGCGGAAAGGCCTCCAGTGCCTCGGCAGGGCCGGCCTCCCCGCCAGCCCGATGTCCGGGAAATGAAGAGAGCAAGCTGAACGAGCCTTTCTTTTTGCGAGATTGAAAGCCCTGCGGAAATCAGCAACGACATTAAGATGGTAGTAATCGTGCGTAATGCTGATCACTGATTCATGTGGCCTTTTTTTCTTTTTTCTTTTTCCTTCAACCTCCTGGTATTACCTGCTTCTTTGTTCTGGTCGTTAGAAATGATGTGAAGATGGGTGATAGAAAGATCGCTGCCCAATGCAGCTGCTTCTGACAAACGTTTTTGCGTGCTTTGTTGACAAATCAGTACTGTCAATTGCTGCAGGCTTTGATTTATCGATACGCTACAGTAAGCATGAAAGGGGAGGACATGGTATGTTTTCCACGCTCGAAAAATTGCTACCGTCGTATCATGAGAGTAATCTGATCGATATATTGGAAAAATAGCATGAGGTGATATTGATGTCACGATTGATAAATATGATCATTAAATGGTTTTTATTCTACTTTTCGTTAATTTACCCAGTACGTGCAAGAGACTGGCATCCTATAATCTCTAAATAGTAAATAGGGCATAAGCTAGTGCACTTAGAGAGTCGAGATTATGCTTCTTTTGTTTTTTACTTTCTATTATCTTTGAAGGAAACATTGTGCATGAATTGTATTTGAAGAATTTTTAGAAGTTAGAGAAAATATACCCTAGAAAATATAACAATGCTTTTGCTGTCCAACAAGCATTGACATACTTGTGTGTAAAGATTAGTCTATGATGATATCATTTGGCTTGAAGCTTTTTATCTTGTTCAACCGTCATTGGTTGTTACTATTTGCATCTGGTGATCTTGTCGTTATAGTTGTATTGCCAATATTCTATATTACAAAATAAATATAGATAGTGTTGTTTCTTTGTAAAGTGGTTTTCATCTAATAATTATCTTTCAGTTTGATGTGCATCCCAATTAAGAGAAAAATATCAGAAATCTGATGCTAGAAATACCCTAAATTGATAATGTGTTCATTGCATTTCTATAAAGTTAATTGAAATGATGTAGCATACACCTACAGAAGAATGGCATTTACACCATGGAACATATACATCTAATACAGTATACACATGATAATGATGTATTGTTTTCTGTTTCAAATATATATTTTGTTCGAAGGCAACGCCCCTCTGTGGAAACAACATCATTATCTTTCAACCATAAGCCTGAATCTGTACTAGTTTTTTAAGGAAATGTATCCTAGTTTTTTTTTAAATTTTAGATCTTGAACCCATGACCTCCGGTTTGGAGTTTTACTTCTTTAATCAAACAAGTGTGCACATTGTATACAAGTTAAATAAATAATTTTTTGCAAAAAACAGATCTGTAAATCCACGGTCAACAAACAAACAAATTCTGCAAAATAGATAATTTTAGTTACTTTGTTGTTTACGCACTCCATTTGACATATCCTGTTAGAGATACAAGGGCTTCTTTGGTATATTCTTTACCTTAGAATAATACAACCGTCTAAAAACATGTATTCCAATACTGATGGCATCTTACGAGCAGTTTTGTTGTTTTTTCATGTTAGAACACAGTTTTCAAACTAGGTATCGAGGTGCTGTACACTAAAACATTTGAACACTTCAAGCCTTGTCCCTTGGGACTATCTACATTCTTCATCAAGACATAAGGTGATTGCTCTGCACCTTTCCTGAAAAATGTAGTTAACACTTCAAGTCTTTGATATATGCCAAGAGAGTTGAGTACATCAATGTTTCTTCATTATCCGTTGCATAAACTTTACACATGCTTAACACTACTGCTAGAAAACAAAGTGGAACTCATGAAATGATGCTTGATTGTTGACACTTGCTACCCTCCCCAGTCTGCTGTAATCATGTTACAAATGCAGGAGGGAAGAGTACAACATGAAGGTGCAGGTGGGAGACAGGAAATTCTAAACGCAACTAATTTTTAAACAGATGTATCCATATGTGTATCTATCTTCATCCGCTAATCTAATTATTCTAATCTACTATGGTTCCTTTATCCAAGACCAGGTTTCCTGCTTGGCATGACAGACAAGTCTCCTAAGATCAAGAACAAAGCGAGTAGAAGGAGCAACTCAGGGGGGTTAGTTGGAGACAATGAAGCTCACTTGTTGTGTTTGGGATTGGCGGTAGATGGTGGTATCGTCCTAAAGCTCGCCCTTGCTTGTCTTGCTGGCAACCTTGTGCGATCAATGTTGATGGCAACCTTGTGTTCTCCAACGGAATTTGTTACTGTGCCGGCAGTGAGCAGCTTCCTTGCTTGCTTGCAGTTCCTCAGATCACTCGCGCAAATTGATGAAGAGCTCACTAGACAAGTCATCAGTATGAGTACTGCAAGTGCAGCACATACCAAGGTTTTGGACTTGTTCTCCATTCTCTTCCTCAGTTTCTTCTTGTTCGCTTGCCTTGTGAATTCTGATATATACGAGAGATGGCCTAGTCTTAAAATCATTGGATTCTCCCTTCTCATATCTGCATGTTTCGTTTTTTTATTTACCATTATTTTCTTACTCTAATGGATGCAGGAAAACATGTGAGTCATCTTTGACTGCATCCCGGGAACTTCTTGCTGACATTACCAGTAAGTTGGATCATGTGATGCTTACAATTTGAATGCTGGGTTTTGCCGCAGTCTCTGGCCATTCCACCTTTTGCCATCATTTGCTGAATAATTCTACTGTATTACTATTACTTAATCACAGATTGCAGTCTCCAGAACATGGCTGTGCGAGGTTTTTTAATCCAGGCTGCAGTGTGAGCAGGTCTGCAAAGAAGAGAAGATTAATTTATAACCCATCTTAATTTTGGTAAAGATGCAATTTTTTTCCTCCCTTTTGACTAATTATACACCTTTTTTGGGAATGTTTTTTTGCCAAGTTGTTGTAATGATGAATACTTTTGCAATCTTAATTAGTGGGCATCACAGGGCTTATCCATGCACCAAGAGTTTTTTCCTTTAGAGAAAACACAAAATATTTCCCAACAAGGAAGAAAAGAGGCAAAAGGGGCTAATTGTGCATTAAATAGTCGTCAATTCCTACGTTTGCATTCAAATATGAAACCACCCTTGACAAGATGTGAACTACTATTTGTTTATAACCAAAGGAGAGAGAAAGGATGCAGCTGCTGTAGCAATTCAAAACCTCTTGTGTGATTTGAAACTTGAACCAGTTCAGGGTACAATAGTGATTAAAGTGACATCTTTCGAGCTCAGAAGACAGTTGAACTTGGTGATGCAATTTCACAATTAGTGAAGACAATGCATACCTCTAAAATTAGAGAAGACTGCGTTTTCATAGACGGTTGACGTCGAACTCAATCAATCAACTGCCGACTATTAAACTTTTACTCAATTAAATGCAATTCTTTACTTAAAACTCAGAAAATTGTTATTTTTTATCATCCTCGACTGATTTGACTGAGGGTTTATTTATCTCTGACTGCTATTTTGTTTTCTACCTGTGAAGAAATTTATAAAGTGCTTGTTATTTTAATATCATCGTAATTTGAGTGCAGATTAGTCGGAGGGATCCTTTTTATTTTTTATCTTTGTTTCTTTTCCGCTTCTTTATTTTAAGATAATGATGGCCGTGCTTTCAGAAAAATTCGCCCTTTCTTCGTCCCCGTCGTCTTCTTCCTCTTCTTCTTCTTCTTCCTACTTTTGTTAAAGAGGGTCGTTGATTAAGGGGCGTGCTCGAAGGGGCGGGGAGGGAGGAGATATTGCGAGAGGATGACCACAAACGGGGAGGAGGCGGAGGCGAGGCCGCCGACTCTCCCTCGGCCGCCGCGGACGGGCGACTTCTTGGGCAAGCACCGGTTGTCGGCCGCCATCTCCCGGCTCAATCAAGAGATCCAGTACCTCGAGGTCCTCTCCTCTCCCTTGCTCTTACTGCCCGTCTCCATTACTTTCTATCTCGCCCCTCTGGATCTTCTCGATGCATAGTCAACTGAGCACGCTAATTACTGGATATATACGCTGATTGTTATCGTCCGAAGCATGGTGTTGGTGCTGCTTCTTGAATCGTGACTTTAACAAGTTACATGAGATCCGGCCAAAAAGGAGAAGTTTTGGATATTAGGAAGCAAAAAAATTCCAACTTGACTTTAGGAAATAAAGCTTCTCAAGTATGTTCTCTCAAGTTAGCCATAATCTAAGGAGAATATTCGATGTCTACTGGGTGAAATAGTGAGAATACGCGTCGTTAAGAGAGAAACGAAGAAGCTATGGAATGAACACCTGAAGTTTCTTTCTAGTACGAGCGGAGACTTCTGAGATTTAAACATTAGTGGCATATCATGGATTTTCCATGGAAATGTTCTGTTCATGCACTTCTTGTCAAAATTGATCGGTTCAATATTTTACTAAAATGTGCTGCACTTTCCGCGTATGGTCATCAACCGAGGGGGTACGAACTTATCTTCTCTGTCAATAAGAACACCAAGTTATTTCCAAGTAGGAACTTTAAAAGGTTATATGCTTAAGTAGGTTCCATTTTCTGAATAGGTAGTAGTCAATAACCAGAGGAATAATACTTCATTTCTCTCCAAACGTTTTTTCTGTTTCAACCGGCAATATGAGGCATGGTGAGCGGTAATATACCACAGGAACTAAAGCACTAGTTAAAAAGCTAAACATAGAATAGTTGATTGAAATATATGAACATATCTACTTGGGATGCCTTATAGATTTTATGCTCATTTATCTGTTTGATGCTTCCAAATTTCATGAATAAACACCTCAGAACTTTTGAATCATGGTACAATTTTTAAGGATTAGCCAGACTCCAATATAAATTGAGTTAACATTCTCTTCAAGTCTCTTTTCCTTTCTATATACATGTGATATTTGATCGAAGTTTGGTTATAGGGAGAACTCAGGAGACAAATCCTTAATCACTTCGAATTTTCTTTTTGGCTGCATATCCTAGGCCATGGTTCTTGAATGTAATAGGTATCCATACAGAAAGCTTGCAATTTTCTTCCTACTTCACAAGAAACTCATCCCTCGTGGAAGAAAAAGTAAATGGAAATGGAAAAAGGGTAAAAGGTTAAAAAAAAGAATCTTATTCATGTTTTGTCATGGCGTACCAAAGTCTTTTCATCAGTTGGTTGCATTGATAGTTTTTGTCCTGTGCTTATTGTAATATCTTAAGAGTCATCTAGATGTGCTACTATATTTAGTTCATAGGTGGAAAGAGTTTAATAGTGCAACGACTGAATTTAGTACTACCTTATTGGGGCTAAGGACTTGGAAGATTGCATCCCTCCATTTCTGTTTGTCCTATAGCTGTTAACCCTTTGCGGCAAACCAGCAAAGCATTAGCTGTCTAATTATGAACTATAAATGGTGGTCTTATGTCTTCTGAAGCTTTAGCTGATACAGGATTTTCGGGCAGTAATTTATGCAGCCGTATCTCTAGAAACAGTGGATCGACCTATGTGACTCAAAATTTTTACTTTAAAACTTAGATATTGGAGGAGCAACATTAATACGATGCTAAGCCTAGATATCATTTGATGCCACTTCATGGACTAAAATATGCTTTAGAAAAAAGGTTGGTTCGAATTGAAACTTAGGTAACCCTACATTCTACTGAATCAATATGAAAGATACACCTCAGACATGCTTTCTACATAATCTAATAGCACACACATTTCCATGCATGTACATGATACTTTTGCGAGACCATGAAATATCATTTTCAAAGACTGGTAGGTAATGCCTAGGAAAAAATCTGAAGCATTTAGATCGATGACAAGATGTTTGACAATGAAGAATGATAACAAATGGTTCAATAAGTTCCATAAAGATTGAGCCTGCTGTTTGCCTTTGGCAGACATCATAACCAATTATACTCGGACCCATTCATTATATATATTCTGTTTGATTTACCATCCTCAAAATCACTTTGATTTTTATAAGAACAATTATACCTGGACCCATTCATTATATCTATTCTGTTTGTTTTACCATCCTCAAAATCACTTTGATTTTTATAAGAACAATTAGACCCGGACCCATTCGTTATATTTATTCTGTTTGTTTTACCATCCTCAAAATCACTTTGATTTTTATAAGAACATTAGTGTCCTTGAAGAAATTATCGGAAAGATCTTGTTGGTTCTATTAATTTGCTTGATTGGTTTGAACATCCTCAATTCATAATGATCAATGAATCTTAACAGAAAGAAAAGAAAGACATCGAACATGACAATCAAAGCTGCATGAGGATAGAATGTATTTTGACTTAAAAGCTCAAGTGCATCTACCATGTCTATTTCTGAAAGCAGGCAATATAACATCGAAAAAATTAAAGTGATAAGTTTCCTTCAGAAGCTTAGAAATTATCCTTATTCTTTCTTTGTTATGCGTGGATGCAGGAGGAACTGAATGAACTTGAAAATATGGAGCCTTCGTCAGCGGCGTGCAAGGAGTAAGTAATTTCATGGTTTCTACATCCTAAATTATGACTTCCCTTTTCTGTAGATTCCTAGTGACAACCCTGTTTCATCGATGAAATATCCAGAGTTTGCTTCAGCACGGAAGGCAAACCTGACGCTCTCCTTCCTGTGTGAGTGTTACAAACAGTGATCGAATTGCTCTAAGTTTCACCATTTGCACTTTCTGTTTTCATGCACAGTTATTTTATATCATCTCTTGTGTGTTTATTTTTTTTGCCAGTACACCAGGCCCTGAGAATCCTGCATGGCACCGGTGGTTCCAACGTGTCCGTAGCTCTCATAGTCGTAAATGGTGGATGCACAAAGGTTCTTCTGATATCTCTTAATTCCCCGGTGCTGTCATTGATGATTGTTTGTTGGTGAGCAAAACATAGAGACGTCACAGCCAAAGGTTTCTTCAAATTGTCATTAGTTTGTTTGTGTTGCTTAATCATTTTCACCCTCCAAAAAAGCAAGAAGACTGAGTTGCATGATTACGATTATTGTCCGTTGATTGTGCATATTTTGTGCACGTAAAATTGTTGATAATAAAAACATTTTGGCTTCACAATGGGTTTCTTAATGCAAAGAAAACAAATGGATCCCCAAGCTGTGTAAATATCATCACAGTGACTTAAATCTCTTCTTGAATCCAAACACCAGAAGCAGAATTCCGCCGTTTGCGTTGAAGAGTGATCTCTAGCTATCAGAACTCCATGCTTGCCTCACCGGTGCACATGCGGTGAAGCCGTTCGACGAATTGCTCCTGAGGCCTGTGCACTGGGGATAGGAATACAAGTCTCGGCCACAAGGGCCAGGGAGCTGAGTAGTGATGGCTGATGCCACCACTTAAAATAGCAGCGCTGGCCCGTGATTCCGGCGAATGGCCTCGGCCGGGGAGGGCAATAGAAGACCCGCTCATCCATGGGCAAAAATGGACGTCTCACGCCGTCGTCAAGGCTGGCCTTGCGCAGTGGAGTAATGAATTAGGGCACGGTGCGGGAGTTCACCAACTCCAGACAGCGACTGACCGCGTGCACCTTCCCCTGTCGCGAGACACGACGCAGGCGTTCACGTGCCCCCACTGCGGGCGGCCAGTCCGTGCTCACCGTCTCGCCACCTCCAGTGGTTGTTCGACGTTTGCAGCCCGCATTTGCTCGCATTGCTTTCCCCCACGCGGAGATTCTACCGACCAAACTCGGAAGGGAAGCTCGCTGGGTGTCTCCAGGTGATATTATAAAGTTTAATTCCATGGTATTCGAAAGCTTTACAGTCGATTTAATTGCTTCTTATTATAACAAGATCATCTCAGGGAGGAAGATAACGGAGAAGACCAATCCTATCGATAATAGTACTTGCCTTGATGCATTGCATTGCGTGAGAAGAAGAGGAACAGCAGGCGCGTGAACAAAAAAATAAGAATATTTAGTTGTAATAATTAAAATCAACAGCAAAGGAAGGAAGAAAGCACGATCGAGAGTAGTAGGGGAGGAGTCGCCGGTGGGGCGTGGATCAATAGTATGGTATCGTCGGCGGCGGTGGCGAGGCATAGGACACGCCTACCACAGGGGGCAGGACCGGCGGGGAGTACTTCTTGTCTTGGTGCTTCGGCGACGCCGGCGGTGGCGGAGGAGGTGACGTGTGCTTGTACGGCGGCGATGGATGTTCAGAGGGCGGTGACGAGTACACCGGTGGTGGGGGTGGTGGAGCATGCCGTGGCTTTGCCACCGGCGGTGGCAGAGGAGGCGACACAAATGTTGGCGGCAATGGTCTCGCGGGGGGCTTTGCCGGTCCATAGCCATGCGCAGGAGGGGCGGGTGGTGGTGAGGAAGGATGGTAGCCGGGTGAGGGTGGCGGCGGGTGAGTTCTAGTAGAAGGCGAAGATTCGTACTGCGGCGGCGGTGGCGGTGGCGATGGAGGTGCTCTCTTAATGTAGCCTCTAGGCTTGCTTCCAACAGGAGCAGGCGGCGGCGGAAGCGTCCGTCCGCGGATGGTAAACCGCGGCGGTGGCGGCGATGATGGCTTGGAGTATGGGGAGGGGACGGCGCTGCTCCAGCACTTGGACTTGCTGCAATCGAAGGGCTGGGCCGCCGGGGAGGAGCACTGCTGGGGGGATCGTTGCTCCGGCAAGCCTGGGATGCAGTTCTCCTTGCTGTCGAACACCGTCGCCGTTCCGCCTCGGGCGCAGGACGGCGGCTGGCCGGTGAAGTAGTTGTAGGAGTAGGTGAAGTTCTGAAGCCTGGGGAGCGCGCAGACGCCCGGGGGGATGCGGCCAGTTAGCTGGTTGTGCGCGACGTCGAGCTGCTCGAGGCTTTGCATCCCAGTGACGGAGTCCGGCAGCGGCCCCTGGAGATGGTTGAAGCTGACGTCGAAGACGGTGACGTGCCGGAGCATCCCGACCTCGGAGGGGATGCAGCCGGTGAGGTTGTCGTTGAGGAGGATGATCTCGTTGAGCGTCTCGGCCATGCCGCCAATGGAGGAAGGGATGCAGCCGCCGAGGTCATTGTTGGCGAGGACGAGCACCGACACGGGGGAGTCGCCTAGGGTGGAAGGGATGCCGGCGCGGAGGCGGTTCGAGTTGAGAAAGATGGCGTCGAGCGGCCGCTGGAAGAGCGCCGGCGGGATGGGCCCTTCGAACTCGTTGAAGCGGAGGTCCAGGTAGCGAAGGGCGGGCAAGTGGAGCACCACATCAGGGAACTTCCCGACGAAGCGGTTGTTGCTGATGTCGAGCTCGTAGAGGCGGCGGAGGCGGCGGAAGGTGGGCGGCACGATGCCGCAGAAGCGGTTGGAGTTGAGGTGCAGCAAGGCGAGGTCGGCGAGGAGGCCGAGCTCAGAGGGGAGGTAGCCGGCGAGGTCCGCGTGGTTCAGGTCGATGCCAGCGACGACGGTGAGGCGGGGGTCGTCGGGGGCGGCCGCGCAGAAGACGCCGAAGTAGGAGCAAACGCCGGGGCCGACCCAGTTCGCCGTCAAGCCCTGCGGGTCGGAGAAAATGGCAGTGCGCTTCCACGTCTGGAGCGCAATGTAGGCATCTCTCAGCCGCGAGTTGGGAAACTGGAAGCTCGGGTCCACCGCCAAGCTCGCACCGCTTCCCTCGCCGCCCTCCGCCGCCGCCGCCACCACATCCTCCTCTCCTCCGACCGCCGAAGCGCCAGCGGGAAAAACGAGCGCGAGGCAGACAAGGAAGCGGAAGAAATCAAGCAGCAGGGCCGCCATACCACGCCCTCCACCGCCGCGGCGCCACCGACCTCCGGGAACGGGAAGCCACTTCAAAGGTGACATTTTTCTATAGGGAGAAGGAGAGACAGATCACATGGAGAGGATGACGAGCAAGCAGAGGGGAGGAGTGAAGGATGTTGTGTGGTGCGGTCGTCGCAGCAAATCTGGGTCCTCAAATTTATGTCTCCCTTGTCAGATTGCCTTCATTTCTAATTGCACGGATTTGGTTTTAGATGCACTTCCTTTGCGCACGGATTTGGGCGGGTGGATTCAACTTCAACTTCAAGTTTTTTTTTCCTCTGCCCTGCTCTCTCTCTCTAGCATTTATATATATGTGTATACTTTAACTCGACCAAACTGTGATCATTAATCCGCCATCAAACTTATTAACGAAGCCAACCATGTGCTTGGTAAGTGCATTCTACTACCAGGCATATTAAAAAAAAGGTCCCCGAACTAGAAAAGTGGAAGAAGAGGGAAGGATGGGGGTGGTGGGACGCACACTTTGGAGGAAGGCAAAGGCATAAAGAAAAATGATACCTTGGGAAACTTGCAAAGTTGTCAAACTCGAGGAGTATTTAATCCGAAGACACGAGGAATGCAGTGAATTATTATTATTATTATTATTATTACACAGGTAACCAGTGAGAACGAGCTATAAATAAAGGGTGAGAGAGAGCTGGACGTGTCACGGACAGCTATATCTTTTTTAAGTTCTAATAAATAGACAGATAGAGAGATAGCAAGTAGAAACTAGAAAAAAGAGAGAAAAACTAAAAGGTAGAAATCAGAAAGATTTCTTTCTCTCTCTCTATCTTTATGTGCTGTGTGTGTTCTCTTCTCATTGTTTATTTTTGGTCAGTGATGGCAGCAGCAGCTGGAGATGGTCCCTCTAAATAGATTTGGATTCGCCTCTTTTCTCCTTGCTCTCTGCCCTTAAATGACCCTTTTAGCTACTGTGATCTCAGAACTCTCGCTTGCCTATCTTTTCTCCTCGTAGCTTCTTCCAAATTTTAGAAAATAAACAGAAAAAAAGGACAGATCCTTTCTTAATGGGAAAAAAAAAAGAAGAGGAAGGGATATGATGATTACATTGCGTTTGATGTTTTATTTTGGATATTTCTACGTAGGAATGTGGAGACACATGGAGCAATAAATTGAAGGGTGCGCCCCCTGACAGAGGAGGGCAGGCCACTTTGTATTTTTCCAGTGGGTTATTCCTTGGTATAATATTTTATTGCTTCTCGGCCTCTCTTTACAGAGGATTAATTGCATATTCTTATTCTCACAATTTTAAAATCATAAAAAAAATCTCGTCACCCATTTAACCCTGTGAGTTAACCATCAGGATCCTCTGTCAACTTCCGATGTATATTTAGTAAAATAAATTTGACTAGGTATCAGATACGGCAGCTGTTCTGTTCATAGTGTGACAATAATAATCTTGTTCCTGTAAGTGGGTACATTTGATGACACAGCTTGAATTGCTACAGAAAAAATGGTAGAAGAATACACCACAAAATCACACAAGCAGAGAAAAAAAAATTAATCCACCGACTCGCACGGAAAGTGAAAAGTGACGAAGCTCACGAGAGAACACCACAAAATCTACGGACGCAGAGTTAATACGAGTAGGGCAGAGTTGCTTCTCTCACTGATTTATGCGCATCTAATAAGAGTGGGGCTGCCCTTCCCACCAAATTATTGAACGCCCTGAGGACTTTTCACCTCTGCTTTTAAATCCGCCGATGAAGTTTTTATCCTGATCCATTACGAAGGCTCATCACCATCAAACCAGGCATTAATTTTACGGGTGTTGGCCACAAGATGGGAGCAGAAAGACAAGGTGAACCATTCAATACGAAACACTATGTATGAACTATCAAGGAAAAAAGGGGAAAAATAAAGGAGGCAGTGTTTACTTCTTAGTCTTTTGCAGGTGCTGAGGTCCCACCCAAAAGGCTTCTACTTTAAATGCTCCCCCAGCTTTCACTCAACCTGCTTTCTCCATGTCATACGATGAGAGATCATACATCAAAGGACCTGAGAAAGAGTATTATGAAACAACCCAGTGGTTTGTCACAGTCGTCGTGTAAATCTAAGTCAAAACCAGATTCAATAGGGTGGCAGAGTCAGAATGATGTAAACTGGACAATCAAGTTTATTAAAACATACAGACATGGAAGGATGTATTAAAAACCCTAGTTTGGTTTCTGCTGATGCCCGTAACAAAACAAACCATGTGGATTTCAAAGAAACAAACAAAGATGTGGAAGAATAGGACAGAAGCAGCCAAGGCAACAGAATCAGGGTAAGTTCTTTCAAGCTCTAGCTGTGCCTTGTCAATCATTTCAATGACACTTTGTGAATGTCATTCATTCCCTACACACGACAACAAAAAATTCATAAAAAGAATCACCTTCTTTTGTAGATGTTCAATAAAAATTCCATGGACAGCACAAGAAAAAGAGCTTCAATTGAAAATTCACTGTAGAAAGAATGCCTTTTTCAGCTTTGATCCTAGATGGAAAGCCCTTTTCAGCTTTGATCCTAGATGGTAGGGTAATCTTCAGCTTTTTTTTATCATCTGCATGGAGAAAAAGTTAAACTATACCAGTTATGCTACGACTTGGGAGGAACCAAGAATAAAATTTTTGCATCGAAGTGGAAATGAGCCTTGAAACTGGAGACACCAAGCACCGACCAAAGAAATATGAGCCTTTAAAATATTTATTCTGCTCTCGTCAAATAACTACAATAACTCTTTGAGGACCTTTGCATCTGAACAAGAACGAACTGAAAAGGATCATCATGAATTATCACATGATCCTGCAACTATATACTCTGAAGAAGCACATCAACAGTAACTGCCAGAAAAAATAACAGTAGTAGTACAAAGGCCCCCTGCTTCCTGGATGCCCCTAGCTCAAGCCCTGGTTGGATCAAGACATGTATGTTTGCTCTCCAACTGTCCAAGGTCAAGGAGGAATGAAGGTGCACACACCATAAACCTGGAATTCCATGCTTAACAAGAAAGAAGCGATATATATATATATATATATATATCCACTCTGGATTTTAAAAGATTTTTTAAAATAAAGCCTGAGCACAGAGAGGATGTGAAAACAACATCTTTGTAGAACATGGCAACTCATAGCTTGGATCACATCGAGAAATACTTCCAAATAATTTAGACTATTAGCAAAAAAAAATTTGATGGGCTTCCTATTGGACATAGTTACGATACACTATAATGGTAGCAAAATTTCAGCAAATACGTTCCTGGCACTGCTCTTCCATCACATGAAGGTTACAGGAAGAACATCATACTTTGAAAAGACATTTTGCACTGTGTGCATGAGAAAATTTATAGACCAACCCAATAGGAACGACCGTTGCTGTTGTGAATAGGTGAAGTAGAGGGTGAGGTCACGCACCACTCGTACCAGACCTACATAAGCGAGAAACAGATCCAATGTGGCAATATCAGGTAAAACCAAAGAAAACATATCAAAAGAGCTGATCCAACAATTTAAGCAAACCTTTGTAGCACCAGTGCACCGCCAGAAGTGGACTTCTAGAATAGAACCTTTAGGGACATACAGAGGTTTCCTCAAAGGAAAAAAGATTGGAAACCTGACATGCAGAGGAAACTCTGAGCATAGGTCCATAATAAAACAGATGTACAAAGCAATGGGTGAGGCAAATACCAGCTAAACATATTTGGTGTTGCCATAGACGGCTCGATGCCAAGATGAACATCTTTATAGAGAGTTGCATCAAAATAACCAGCAAAACCTATGCAAACAAAGGGCAATACAAATTGACAAATATATAGAGATAAGAGCATAGTTCGAACATTATTTATATCTAATGTCAAAAGTACTGGCTTTTGCTTGATTCTAAAATTGTGGTAGTTTCTCTTGAATAAACAACTGGGCAAAGGTTCCAAGAATACAGGAATAAGAAAGGGCTAACAGATCAATCAGTTCAGCAGCATACCGTGCACCAGCACTGATCCGCTATCCAGTGGTATCTCAAAAAGCAATTTTTTATATCTTTCATTGCCTTTCTTGGAGAATTCTGGATGAGTAAATGTAAACACCTGATCAAGAGAAATAATTAAAAATGAGATGAAAACTTGAATAGAAAGAACATAAGGTCCCCCACTATGTTGGACACAAGGATTAAGAATTATTGCAAAAATAAAAAAGAATGACCATGCAAGTATCAGAAAGCTGTGGGACCAAATACTTATAAAATAAAATGTAAAGATAAGTTCTCACTGGTTGAGAAGGAGCAAGCTTTGCTACTCGATGCATCTTTACGACATATGCAGTTTCAAAATGTACACGATCTTTATGTGATTTCACCTGCAAAATAATTATATAACAGGAGTAATTTCTCTAAAAAAAATTCTATATCAGGAGTACAATAAAATAACAAGAGAGGTTTTGGTCTTCTTAAGATATACATCGTTATACAGCTTTGTTGCTGTCACTGGTTGAATAAAGCTTGTATACCTGCAGATGATAATTTTATTCAATTACTATTGCAAGAACTAACAGCTGATAGGTCATACAGAAAAAGAGGACTCACGCTGATGGAATAGAAATCCCATCTGGCTTTAAAAAACTCTGTGCTCCATCAAGGCACTCGGGGGAGAGTTCATTGTCACCAAATGAACCCAACAATTCGCTTACCTAATACAATATGAGAATCACCAGCAGCCCTATCACATGGATTAAAGAAAATGATGTCAAGTGGTAATTACTAACCAAGATATCAGCTTTTTCTGGGGCATTCCAGCAACGCATGTCACTAGAAATTATAGTGACTACATCTTCCCAACCTTCTAGCTTTACCAAGCTCTGTGCACAGGAAAAGATAGATTATCACTAGTCATAGACTAGAACATAGTTCAAATACAGTGACACAGAGAAATGAACCCATTTTTAAGCTGAAGATTAACATTATTGTACTTCAGCAGTTAACCAAACTAAGAAAAAAATTTGACTTGATCCATGTAACTCACATGAAGTGTGATGACAGCATTGGGATTTTTCTCTACAGCATAAACTTTCAGTTTCCGGCCTGTTTCTTCTGCAGCCTGCAGTATCATTGTTACACAAGGAATTAAGAAAATATATCAGGGATAAAATGGTTATTAGTTAACAGTAAAGGAAAGCATTTTGAAGAGAAATGTCTCGAAGGCTATATAACACCCATGACGATGGCCTACACAAGTTTTATGGCACTTCATAATTGGACCATCAGAATGAAATTGTGATGATCATAAAATTCTCCCTCCTAAAATTTCATTTTAGTTCATCCTCCATATTCTGAGCCCAGTTCACTGCTAAGAGAAAAGAGACAAGGCGAGAGAAAATACCTGCAAAGATGCTCTTACAAGTGGCCCACGTCCAGCTCCCACAACCATGAGTACCTTTTGTGATTGAAAAAAATATATTTGTTGTTTAGCAAAAAAGGAGACCCATAGTTAATGTTGCAAACTTAGCAAGGCATCACAAACATATGATTACTAATCACTAAGTGACACAGATCTAACAAAGAAAAATTCTAGACAGATGTGAGACATGCATCTTACCGTAATTGCAGTCGAAGCATTCTCATCTGGCACCCTGTCAATCAATGCTTTACAAACTGCTCTCTGATACTGTAGATCATATAGCAAAATATAAGCCCCATATTCAAGCTAAACTTAAAAATTTGTGGTAAAACAACCAATAATTAGACATCCAAAATAGAGTTGCTTCTTTATTCTTCATGTTGCTTCTTTATCCTCCATTCATCTATTTGGACATACAGTTATCACCGATTTTTCAAAAAGCATCTTAATAATAATGATTATTGCAAATTGTATCTGTTTCACAACCTGGTAACAGTTTCCAACATGAGCAGATACATACAATCATGTTGACAGACATTCAGCAGTTGCTATAGATTTCCAAAAAATACATATTATATGGCACTGACCTGACTATATTTGACTACATCCTTCTCAAATGTCTCATAAGTTTGGGCCTCTAGATTATCCATGAGAGGCTGTAACAAAGTAGAGATATGATAGTTAGGATTTCCCTTAACAAGAGTGCATTAGTGGCAATTGATAAACAAGAGTAACAAAAAAACCTGTAAAGGAGACTGTAAGAAGTCCCTATAGCCAAGCTGTAGGAAAAACAACTTAATCAGGCAAATGATGTTTGGAGCAGAAACCAAAATGCTATGGTCTGAAGAAGGTCAGAAATTGCTACCTCAAATCGTTCTTGCTCAGGAAGTGGATCCATCCGTTGATATAGGTATGCAACATAATCCAGATAAGGCTTCAAGGAATGAGGGGTAGGAGAAACTAATAAAAGGAACAAACAAGCCTTTAAGGTAAGTTGGTAAAAATGTTTAACACATTAAGTGTTAATAAACATACACATGAGCAAGAAAGGTTTATGGTACATAAGCATATAAATGATGAGCAGAAGTTAGCACACAACTTTCAGTGAATCAAGAAATAAAAGTCTAACCTTCATGAATTTCATCATCATTAGCAGGTAAAGTTTTGATATTGTCCCCTGAAATATTATGAAGTACGCTTCCAGAAATTACTATCTGCAAAATATAACAAAGAGAACGATGGAAGAAAACCACAGAATAACAAGAAAATGAGTTTTTAAGCATACAAATAGCAGGGCAAATTTCCATAAATCAGCATATGGAAACAAATTGCTAACGACAGAGTAACATCAAAAAAATCACCTGAACGGAATGATTGAAAAACCCTGATATCAACTTCTGATGCCGTCTAGATAGACAAGGATACCCTCTTGCATTGGTCAAGAATGACTATTGGAGCAGAATCATAAAATAAGAACTTGAACCAAACAAACAATGAAAATAGAATCAACTGTAATTTTTTAAGTACATTGGTATGAACAATAGCTGCTTTGACTGGCTCCCCAAACCAGCGTCCGATAGAGTTATTAGATGGTAGAGAACTCCTGATCCATAGATTTCAACTTAGCATCAGGTTTTGAGAACATAAGGCACTTTGGATAATTTAAAAGATGAAAAATAGGTATAGGAAAGAAACAAAAGCATGATCACTATTGCTTACGAAATGTCAAGAGCTACACATAGCTGACTATGATGTTCACATACAAGTCGAAATGAGTTCCACCATTCCCATGAATCAAACATTATTCTACCCTGCAGAAAGGATACAAGAATGTGATGAGCACATCTGATGATGGAAAGTTATCAAATTTTCACAACTGCAGTGTCAGGTATGACATCATAAGCAAGATAGCTCCAATTCTGAGAACATTATAATTTCAACAACTAAACAATGACCAGTAGAATAATTGCAAAGTTAAGCTTTCTATACTCTTAGAAGACAATTAAAACCACAATTAGAAGATAATATAATTAGCTTAACTCAAAAGAAGTGCTAGAGGCCAGATATACAGTTGTCAGCATTGATTACAGAGTATCAGCAACAGAACTTACATCAGTTGCAACTGTAGAACAATCTTCCATGGGTTCAGAATTTTCCAATGGTATCCTAAGCCACAGCTTACAAAGGAAACAATAAAATTAAGAAATAAAATAGACAAACAAGGGACAGAAGGTTAAAGAGACCCAAATGACATGCCAACAAGAGTCTTAGCTGGGCAAAATACCTGCATGGTACTTGTTCCTTGCAAGATCTGGTTTACACATCTCGCATAATTACCACAAGCAGCACTCCTAGGAGAGGGTAAAATGCAAGCCTGCAATATGTATTTGGGACAAAATCAGTAGAAGGGTAGAAGGAAATAGATGGTTGCCTATATTGGGATATAGATCATAACACAAACAAAATAAATAAGCATTTAAAAAGTAAGTAAAATCTCCAATATATGGGTTGCCTACATATCCCTTCCTTTGTCGTCAAACTTCTGATATACCTGTCTCTATTTAAATTAGGTGCATTCAAACCCTCCAGTTATTGTTGCTACAAATGAATTTTTCTTCTGGCTATCCGAACATTTGGTGCACCATTACGCATATCAAATGAATTTTCTTCATTTTATATGCTAATTGGTTACTCAATTTTATGCTAGTGATTAATTTTCTACAGTAGTTTTATACATCAAACATCCACCTATTCCCATCTTAAATATGATAACCCTTTTGTTGAAGTCAGATGGACTGCCACATACCTCATAAATATACCGCTATACAGAAGAGCTTAAGTGTGTCATAAGGACATGCACAAAATTGATACGTTTAAATTATCACAGTGATCAAACATGGATATTCATATTAATATCAATTATATTATCAGTAAGGATCAAACCTGCAAGGATAGATGAGACGCCCATGCAATTTCTTGCTTGAAAGTTATTTCAGAATCTAATCGAACGTCTTCATTGTCTGAATCTAAGTCAATCCATGGGCTAATTTTACCTAGACAGAAAGTTAAAAAGAGTATTAACCAATAAATCAAATGAACGTAAACATAATTCAAGAACCAGTGCATTAAATTGCTAACATGTGAATAATCAATCTTTTTAGCTATGATTTTTTTATGACAAACATATAAAGAGTTGATACTAACAAATCTTCAAGTAGATAAACTGAAAAAAACAAAAATATGCTTCTTGATTTTTCTTTTATGTTAATGACAAAAAATTAAATCCTAATCATGTGGTTTTGCAAATTTACTTATTTGCTGATTTAATTCTTAGTACACCACATCTTCCACTGCTTTCACTACATGCTTAAAAAAAAAATGCAAGCTACCAAAGTTTTCATTTTCAACACCAATTCATGTATGAAGAATTCACCTTCAGTACTTGGCTATCACTCCCTAAACATCCTTCCTGTTCCCAATTTTTTTGCAGTTGTAAAACGTTATTACTATCTTGGCCCTGAACTAGTCACTATTCTTTTACACATTTATCATTTTTTTTTTAAAAAAAGAGGTGGAGAGAAACAAGTTGATGATAAAAGGCTTGTGTTTCGAGATAAACAGCAAGCGGAATATGGAAAAAAACTGTAAGCAATGAATTCACAGCAGTGATTGCACAAGAAACCTACCAACTACATGACTACTCCACTGTGAAGGGCTAAGAACTAAGTCCGATGCTGCAACAGGTAAAACTGAGCTGCCATCAGAGGAACTAGGTCTATAATTAGGATCAACCTGCACCACAGAATAAAAAGATGAGCTACAACCATGCCAAGGAAAAGGCAAAGACGAACACAAATTTGTCAAAACAAATATAAAATGTAAGCTTTGAGTTAACAAATCAAAAGTAAAGAATCAACCTTATAAAAAAAATCATAACTAGAGAATGCATGTTCCAGTTCTAACAATTGGAAAATTGGTTGAATGTTTTAACTCTTTTGCTCCTTATAATATTTGAGCAAGAAAAAAGAACCTAATTGTCAAAGATGAAAGATTATGTTAAATGTTCAATTATTTGTCACTTACATGTTGAAAGCGTTTAGACAGCATTCCTAATAAGCCATTCGAACACAACAAGAAATTAAACTTTTGCGGCCAATTGGATATTTAATCAACTATCATTATTACACCAAGAATCCAAACCAAACGCAATATTGGAGAAGCAAGAAAATTCGTACTAACCAGGGGAGCTACTACGAAGTCAAAGCCACCAGAAAGATTATACGTGAGGAGACGAGGCATATCGTCATGGAATTCCGTCTCAACTCCACTATACCGTGACTCACTTTTGTCTCCCGGCCTCTGCCCAAGCGGCATTTTGGTTGGAAATGGTCTTACGGGTGAGTGAATAAACTTGAGAAAAAGAAATCTCGAAGATAAGGCGAAGAAGCACGCTATCACGAAGAATGTGATGTCTTTTGCATCACCCTCAAGCCTGTGTTTCTACTACAGATTTCGTTCTAACAAGTGCATCACCCTAAACCCCGTGTTTTCTTCTATCCAAATAGAAACAAGAGAAGAACCGGGACAAGAATGTAGCGAGTAGAGGAAAGATCAACAATCAGCGGATAAAATTCAAAGAAGATCAAATGCACGCCAAGCCCACTCGACAATTCCAGAAGAGGAAGGGGGACGACTGGCAAACTACTCGGGAGTCGGTGGGAAGAATTTGCGGAAAATAGAGCGCTGGATCTGGAGGAAGTAGAACGAAACCAGACAGCCGCTTCCTTTTGACGCCAAATCTCCCGGAGCAGAACGAAGCAGAGGCGGCCGGGAATAGGGTTTTAGCAGGGTTTTCTCCGCCCTACGCCAAACGCCGCCGCGCAGGAGACAAAAAACACAAGCCCAGCCCAACATCAAAAGGAATTCGATCCTATCGGATCCGGATATGCAAAAATATTAGATAGACCCCCAATCCGTCCCGCCACAATGTCTCTGTGTATCTCGCACCTTATCGGACTCGGGTTCGATGTGCAAAATACAAGATCCGATAAAATTCCAGCCACCCTTAACTTCCAAAGGTGATGGAAGAGAGAAAATTACCGGATCTCAAAATGTTTACTACTTCCAAGAAAAGTAATCCCGGAGGAAAATTAAGGGTTTCTTTGTTAACTTCCAAATCACAACCAGCATTAACACTCAGGATCGAACAGTTGCAAATGAAACATCTGAAGAACAAATGTTTACTTTTCTTTCAAATTAGTAAGAGTCAAGAACGGTTCATAGAGTGCCAGGAGTAACAAGCCAAGAGAAACACAAGTGTGAACAATATTAGGTGGTTGGTGGGGCTCCAACCAAACGTATTTGCACTCTATTGAAGTCACATAACACCTACTTGGCATGTTTAATATCTACTTATCAACATGTTTCAGTGACAAATCGTTCATGCTCGTAACAAGTTCATCGACATTTTCGTCGTTCAGAGCTAAGCTGGGATCCTTAGACTGCGGGGGTTTACTTCCAGTGAGAAGCTTGTTCAGCTGTTGGATTAGTTCATCTTCTTCCTCTTCTACTGCTGGAGTCCCCAGATCCCACACCCTGAAGATACTCTCACGGGACTCTCTGTCTTCTCCTTGAGTCACTGAGACGTCCACGTTAGAGACTTCTTTCTGTGTCTCTTCGGCTAGATGATGCTCTGCAGCATGACCATTCACCTTGAAGATGTTGCGCAACGTATCTTCTTGACTCACCGAAACTTCTGCATCAGAGACTTTTTCTTTCTGCATATCTTCAGATGGATAATCTTCCATGACATGATCCCCTTCAGTTGCCTCTGCTTGAATAACTTCATGCTCTCCCTTGCTCTCTGCACCAGCAGATGGGGCTTCATCATTCGTAGGATAGGAGTCCAGAGCATCGAGGAGGGCATCTTTCAAGGCAATCCACTTATCATCTGAAAGTTCTGCACCAAATGCAAAGCAGGAATCGGCCCAAGCTACATCTTCCGCTGTAAGCTCAATGGTATTCTCATCTGACTTGAGAGACTCAGTAAGCAAAGAAGAAACATCATCTTTGAGCTCAACTGATATCCCTTCAGACTCATTAGCTTCATTGAGCAGTGCTTTGATATCATCATCGGCTACCATAATCTATACTTTGGTGTGCTCTGGTAAATGGCACATCACGTTGTTAGAAATTTAAATAGCATTGCATCAGTCTTAACATGCAATAGTGGCATAATCCATATGCATATAGTATGGATTATAGCATGAAGTAACATTCAGCGGAAGAGGTACCCCAAGAATAGATGATCAGAAGATTTGAAACGGCTTTGCTTTTTGCTAGTATGAAAACAGGATGAAGATTGACCTCGGGAACTACTACTCTAATGAAGAGAAGTAAAACAGAACCAAGGAGATATTCTACCTCAGACAAAATAATTATGCAAGTAAAAAATAATACTATATGATTGTCCAGGGGCTTATCCGAGCATGTTGAATAGTCAATAATCAAATGCATAAGAAATTTCAAGACATTTGGAGATTAAATTAGAAAAAAAGAAGAAGCAAACAGCTGTCTTCATAGAGGACTTACATAGTTTGCAGTGGGGGAAAATGTCGATATGAAAACTAGCAGAAAACTTCACTTTTTAGCTAATAATGTTTGATTTCAGGACTTCCATTTCAACTTTCGACATAAGGTTCAGATTTGTTTTTAGTTCCTTGAGAACTTTTCCTTCCAAAACAAGAACTCTCAAATTTCCTTTCTTAATCCTCGTTCCAACGTGGTACGCCGGAGCACCGTCAAAGTTAGGGTAATCAAGACCACACCCCAGAATCTCCTACTAAAACGCCCATCCAAAAACAAAATCGACGACTCCTAATCGCAAGTAACAGAGGTTGAAGCAGCGAACAGCAGGCATCCGTCGTGTTGCCACATCTCATCAAATTAACGGAAACAGCAATCACAGTAACAAATGAAGAGAAGAAGCATAATTCATCATACCACACAGCACCTCGATTCGTGAGAAGACAGGATCGCTACCAGGACGGCGGATGAGGAGAGAAGCGAAATGGGCGCGGGGGTTACGGGAGCTTCAAAACCCTAGCGGAAGGGCGAAGGGGAGATCGAGCAGTGTTACGTGGAAGAGCCGGACCCGGCTCTCGTCGTCGTCGGACCAAGTAGACCCAAAAAAGACGAGTCAAATTGAGATCAGTGCCGTCGATCACGAGGCAGAAGCGACAAAGTTAAGTCTCGTAGAGTTATTGATAAAGAATTATAGATGTATATGTATTAATTAAGAAGCGATAAGGGAGCAAGAAGCTCATCCTACCCGTCCATTAGAAATCGTCGTCGTCACAGGCTACGCATCCGACCCACAAGTACCGTGCCGATATAAACAAGGAGATGGTTAGTTACAGCGAATACCTAACGAATTGGAGACATCTACCTATTTACTCATTTATTTCCCTCTCGATTTCTCGGATTTAAAACCATCAACGTCTGCTGTTTCCGTCCTCCTCAATTATTGTCCTTCCTCGTCAATCGTCATCGAGAGGGGGAGGAAAAAAAGATAAAGTAAAAACAAAAACAGAGTTGTTGATACTTCTCGATGTATGTATCATACGCACAGACGGGCGGTGGGAAATGTTTCCTGGGAATCATGGATCACGTGTTGAAGCAGAGAGTGAATTGATTAATGCATCAAGTGGGATTAGGATGCCAGGGTGGGCTTAAGAGTCTTTTAATAATACGCTACGTGACTTCTTCATCCCACTTGTGTTTTTTTTTCCTTTGGAGTTTGAATAGATCTATTGGCCCGAGTGGTGCGACCGGTTGAGATTCTTTTTTAAAAAAAATAAAATTCCAAATAATTATGCTGATACCTTCTCATCTATTCTTATTTGATGTGTACTTCCTACAAGGTAATCGGCATTTTAGTTAATTAATTTATTTTTAATGATAAATAAATAGCTTAACATGGTACTGAAATGTACGATTAAATTTATTGTGTTTTTAATATAGTTCTCTTCTAACTTATTCCTGACGTCATCAGTATATATATATATATATATATATATATTAATCTTAATTTTTTCAAAAATATCGATACATCCTATATTATTTTTAGTATTGTATTAATTATTTTGTATAAAATAGTTATTATTAATTATTTATTTTTTATTTTAGCAACCCTAATACAAGATGAATTAATCTAATAAAGAGTCTAATAAATTATAGAATGACACACTTATATTAAAAAATTATTATTCATTGCACATTAAATCATATTAATAATATAAAATTTAGATGATTTATTTTCAAAAAATAATAAGATAACTTAGTATCTAGTTATTAAGCAGAACTGAAATAAAAATATAAAATTAATTTTTCAAAAAGTATATTTATTGAAACTATAATCACTAATTTAATTTTCATCATTAAAAATATATAATAAAAAATATAATATCACAGAAGAATATATATATATAATTTAAACTTTCAAATATTATTGCAGTAATGATCATCAGAAGTCTGATATGATAATTACACACATATATAATTTAAAATAAAAAAATTACGAGCAGAAAGACTGATGATTCAAAAATAAATGAAATCGAGGAGATGTCAGCACAGACAAAGTTGAATTGTTTTTTCTAAATATTATTTTACGACGCTGCAGCTAACAACTACAATAACTATTCACGAAATGATTAAAATGATAACTACCTCAAGAATCTCTCTCTCTCTCTCTGTTTATTATTATTATTGTCTTGCAATTTTGCAAATGGTGTTTTAAAAAACGGTGGGCGTTGCGGATTCATCGTCATCTCATCGTTCCCAGTCACAGAGGGAGGAGACGCGATACGATTTAATTAACGAGCGTAAGAAGTCAAAGCCCACCTTTTTCGATCGTCGCTGTCGCCGCGCTGGACACAGAAAACGGTTCAACCGCATGTCGCCCAGTCCACCCATTCAATTCTCGAAGCATACTTCCAACTGAAACCCTCAATTAAGTCCGTGATCTTCTTTACTAATCTCAAAGCTTAAAAGCCTCATATATATATATATTCCCTTCGATTGATGCTTTGAAACAAGTGTCGTCGTACGTCCATCATCTGATGCATTATTCTAAGCTAATTACTCACGTGCATTAAAAGATTCCTCTCTAATTACGTTTACGACCGAGCGGAACGTCGTCGGGGGGATTACGACATACCTCCCCCTCTCGAACGCATGTGCTGATGTCTGCACCAATTAATGACGGAAACGACCGACTTCATCCTCAGCCGTGCGATCGTCGTCGTTCATCACGAACTTCGTGACGCTCAAGCGTGGATCACCGTCGTAGATCGACGGATCAGCGGCCGCAAAAAATTAACCGGCTATAAATATTATTTTAAAATAACTCCCGATGCTTAGCGCTAAACACACTTTGAAATTACGGGGGTGACGGGACGAGATTGTAATTGGTTTGGTATTAATGTAATACTCCTCGAGGCAGTCAATTATTCATCAAAAGAGCGCCTCATTTTTGGGCGATTAAAAAATTTCCCCAATATGCCCCTCATCCTTGCTTTATATTTCCGGCCTGCCACATCTCCCTTCGCCTCTCTCTACCTCTGTCTCTCTCTCTCTTTTTGCCGCGGATCCGGGAAGCGAGTGATACAAGAAGAAGGGGGCTGCTGCTGCTGCTGCACTGCTGCCCGCCTGCGCCGGTCCCCGGAGCAGCCTTAACCTCCCCGCACGGCTCCAATCCATCGCACGGATCATCATGAAATGGGGGGTCGGGAGCTCCAGGCGCCTGCACGTGGTGGCTTCCAGTGTGTAAAGGTGAGTCCTCTGGTGGTTGTATCGCTCACAAACTCTCTCTGTGTCTCTCGATTCAATGCAAACCCGATCTGAAGTCTTGATTTCGATCGGTTAGACGGGGGGAAGTTAGTGGCTTGGGGCCTTGGGATCCTAGAACGGAGTCGATGATTGTGGTTGAAGAGAAATGGATTGCAGCCGTTACCGCTGAGGGAGTGAAGATTACTTGAACGGAGGTGGTGGAAAGAGGGCTTTGAATCAAAGTAATTTTTGGTGGTTTAGTTGTGAAGATTGGGGCATGGAAGACCTAGTTTGGAAATTATGTGTGATTATGGCGTTCCGGTTCATTTCGACGTTATTTTGATAGTAAAAGTGATGTTGCGAGGTTGCTTTCATGGGAAAAAGGTACTGGCTTCCTTTCTTGTTATCAATTAAGTAGGTGACTGCAGTAAAAAGGGGAGGAGAACTAATAACCACACTGTCGTGATACCATGTGGCATGTACCTACTTGTGTCTTCACATCGCGTTTCGTCGCTTTCTTCAACTTTTCTTGCAGCAAACCTTTTCCTCGAGATCTCGTTTTTGATGTGGTTTTCAGATGTACTGCTGCAACTGATAGAGAAGGTGTAAGGCCTTGTGTGAACTGTGAAGGAAATAGAGAGCAGCAGCAACTTTTTATTTCAACGCATTCACTGTCGACCGTCCAAGAACATGAAGTCAGATATGTTTTTCCAAGTTGACTTTTTTCTTTAGATCCTTGCCCTTATGGATTTGGGTAGATCGATAAGAGGCTTCCGTGTAACGCTTGGGCGAAGCGCGGTAGGAGGTGAGTTTTATCTGGGAGCTCTTAGTTTTTGGTAGAGGAGGAGAGGAGCTGAGAGAGAGTATCCGGAGGGTGAGATAATATCCTTGGCTGGTATTAGTATTTTTTTTCCGTCCCGAGGTACTTGTATGATTATAGTTCTGCTAATTGATCGAGTGGACACATCTTGTTATGGCTTTGGCCAGACTCATGGAAGGATAAACTTACTTTGAAGAATTTGTTATCTTTGTTTCAGGTGCCAGTGAAGGAGTGCAACAAATTCTTAAACGCTTTTGATTCCTCACAAAAGAGGAAATTTCTTTGAAGGGAAATAAGAGCGCAGGGAATTCAGTACATCTTATCAGTTAAACAAGAAAAGAGGACCTTTTCTTTCTAATGATGTTCATCCCGGTATGACTCCCGGAGGTAAATAATTTTTAGTGCCCTTATCTTTGTTGGTCTCTCCGTCTGATCAATAAATATTTAATTCCAGTCTACTTTCACCAGCATGGTCAGTAAGGATGAAGGAACTCAGAGCAGTTTATATAAATTTTCTGGTCTTTTGTTATCTGAATTGCATGAGTTTTGTGATCTTTTTAAAGATTAGATCGATTCTGGTCTGATCAAGATCCTGACAGACTTTTGTATTTATTTCTCATTTCCGAAACAGGATAAAGCTTGAACTCTTTATAGGAGAGCTTTGTTGATGGAGTGGGTTCCAAAAACTCCCTTCCAGTGGGATTGGGAAACTCTGGAGTTATTCAGTGGAAAGCAAAGTGAAATATCTAAACCTGCACAAGTACCTGAGTTGAGGTTTGAAGGTGGTGCTGGTATTTGGAACGGATCTGTATGTTCATCTGGTGGCGGCGCCTCCTCTATTCTTGAACTGGGCAATCATTCATCCAGAAGCTCTCTTTCGACATCTCTTGATTCCTCACCTGAGGCTGGAAAGAGAAAGACACAGTTCTATTTTGATTCAGTTCAAGGCTCTCAGGATAACCTGAACATTCTTACAAGGGCTGATGATACTGGAACTTCACCTTTACTGTTAGCTGCATCCTGCCCTAAGGAACCACTTACTGGTTTGAAGCTCGGGCAGACATACTTTGAGGATATCGGCGTAGGAAATGACATTAAGAGCTCATCTTCATCAGCTCCTATGGCCTCATCCACAGCCGTGGAAAAGAAAGCTAGGGTGTCTCAGCAAAACATTCAAAACCCTTATTGCCAAGTTGAAGGTTGTAACGTGGACCTCACTACAGCTAAAGACTATCATCGCAAACATAGAGTATGTGAAAACCACTCAAAGTCTCCCAAGGTGATTGTGGCTGGTCAGGAGAGGCGCTTTTGTCAGCAGTGTAGCAGGTTAAGCTCATATTAGTTGTCCTCTAAGAATGATTTTAAGTTTAACATAGCATGGATATTGCTACTTCGCAAGTATGGATTTAGTTCTTCCTTTTTGCTGATTCTACAAAATGGAGATGACAGCAACTGGTTGATGCTACATCGACCCTTATTTTTCCTCTCTAAAAGTAATTCAAGAACAAGACTGATTGAGGTGGAGGTAGGATAGTCCAAAAAAGCCCCATCCATTAATCACCTCGGGATTGTTAATGTGAAATATCATGCCTGCAACCAGCAATAACGAACTTCTCATTGCTCCTTCACTGTTCTACAGCATGAGTATACTTATGTTGGGCAATGTGCTACTTGTGCTTGTGAGCTAAGATAATCGTGCAATTGTTTGTGTTGGTTTTCCACAAGTCAAGAGTAGTCGAAATGGGGCAGGGCTGGTGCAGGGCAGAAATAAAATAATTCCATCCCATCTACCAGTTCAAATCACTATTCTGGGCTGGTTCCTTTATCGAAGCTTTAATAGCCACAGTAGGCTGGTTTCCTTTTAACTACCTAGAGTCTCATGTTATATTTTAGGTAAAAGGTCCTTGGTAAGTGGTGCTGCGTTTACATTTGAGGCCACACTCTTAGATTGTTTTTCATGAAAGAATCATTAAATTAGAGTAACTCTTGGATGGAAGATGATTTGAGTTCTTTGGAAATGAGTGGTTAAAGAATCGGTAACACTAGCTGGTCACTAGCTTCAATTTTAGGAAATACTATGCAAATGTTTTATAGTCCTCGTCTCATATCGCATATGAAGAAGCTCTGCAGATGTACATGTTATGCTGCATACTGTTTTATGGTGCTGATGTTCCAACTCTTCCCTTTTCACCATCTTCCAGGTTCCATGGTTTGTCCGAGTTTGATCAGAAAAAGAGAAGTTGCCGCAGGCGCTTATCTGATCATAATGCACGTCGCAGGAAGCCTCAGCCAACAACAATCTCATTTAATTCTTCAAGACTTTCTTCATCATATTATGGTATCTCTTGACTCTTGATCCTTGAAATTTTCTAAAAGCTATAGAATTCAGTATTTATTTCCCAAAATAATGCAGTTTTTTCTTGTTCGCTAAGAAACTAATTTGTGTATATGATTTCAAAGCAAGTAACATGGTGTTAAGCTTTTGTTGAAGCTGGTAAGACAAGTATGTTACTATATCATAGCTGTTATTTATCGGTAGAAAGTTTGTGGCCGTGTATTTCATTGTCCTGTTGCAGTGCTTTGAGTCTGAATAACTTTATCTCATCTCTGTCTGTGGCCACTATTTTCACATGCCTGTGATTTTTTCCGCCGTACTACCTGGGCTAATAGGCATTCTGGATGACAGAAGTTATTAGATCTGGTTGCTGGATCTCTGTTAAATTTGGTTGTTCCATTGTTTTTTCTTGTCCAAACTAAAATTGTATATTACTTTTGTTGGTTACCTATAGAACCTATGATTCTCAATTTTGCATTTTTTTAATCTTTCTCTTATCCTTGCAGAAAATAGACGTCAAATGAACCTTGTTTTTGGACAAGGCCCTCTGGATCATGTAACTACCGCCATAGGTTCCACATGGGATGACACTGGAAATTTCAAGCTTGTTCATCCTAAAGAGTCATGGATGAAGTCAAATAAAGCAAGCGACATTAGTGCAGAGCCGCAATTTTCTAGCACTCGCCAAATTTATAATATTTCCACTCGTTGTCACGACTGGGATGGAATCTTTCCGTCCAAGGGCACCACTGCCGAGGTCCTCAATCAAGGTAGCACCTTTAGGCATATCGTGTTGAAAACCAGTATTATATATTTATTTGTGTTCATGGATCACAAATGTTGTATGCAACTTTTGTTCATGTTAACTATGCTGTCTCTCTCCGTCGACACCCTTAACATGGTATGTGAAGGACCTCAGATAGTCTTATATAAGGGGAAAGTTCTGGATCTCAAATGCTTTGGCTGGGCAACATTCACAAGTTTTTAATTCTCAATCAGTTCTTGCAGATATTTTGTTGCCTTGTATTTCTTAGCACCTTTTTCCCTAAATTCTCAAAAAGTTAAAAATATATCTAGTTTAGGTCTTGGCAAGCCAGTAATCCTATCCCTTTCTTTTAACATATAGTTTAGGTTATCTATGTTCATCCAAATGGTCATTATTTGTCTAAATGGTTCAGATTGTCATTATGGAATGAGATATAAGGTAAAGAATGTTTATTTCAATCCTTGCTGTTACTGTGTGTTTGCATGAAGCGGTTCTTGCTCAAAATTTTCCTTTTTTCTGAACGCTACAAATTTCTGGTTTCACTTATGTTGCATGTTTTCTGTGACCTTAGGACCACCAAATTAAAATTTTACAATTGGCTGATGTGAGTTGATTTGCTTAGCTTATGGCCACTTGATGTGGACATCTACAATGTCCTGCTGAAGCTGTCGGAGTGGTTTTATTTCTAGGTTCGTACTAAAGGCTGTGTAATCAAAGTGAATTTTCTGCTACTTTGCAGACGTTGAAGCATGCGCCTTTGCTTCTAACTTGGATGGAGCACCGGATCTTCGGCGTGCTCTCTCTCTTCTGTCAAATGATTCTTGGGGTCCAACTAAACCAGGAGGAAGTTCTAATATTAAGATGGCTGCCCACACAAAGAGTATATATGCTGCACATCCTGCTATAAACACGATTGATTCAACTGTTGGATTCTTGCAAAATGAGCAGCCCCTGGCGCAACCCACAATGCTACCATTCAACCTGCAAAATGACAATGGTCAGTTCCAGGAGTTTCAGCTGTTCAAATCACCATTTCAGACCTCTTTCTTCGACTCCACTAGGATACACTAATGGTTGGTGCCACTACATTTGTTTTGAAGCTTACTCCCAAGTTCAAGATACTTTCTTAGTTTTATGTTCTAAAAATATAGCATTTTTCTGCTAGGTGAAGTCATCGTTGCATCATTGGCAGGCAACACTGCTGGTGCTCAAGGCTGATTTCACTGCTTTAATCGAGCAATTTGATCCATCGTGCTTGGCAATCTTGCATCGATGGTTACTCTCAACCAGTGAATAACTCAAAATTTGGGCTTCTTCCTTCCCCCTAGACATGGAAGGCCTATCAGTGAATCGCCATGGCCATGCTCCTGTCTCCTCCTCCTTTTAGTTACCAGTAGTTGTCCAATATATAACCATGCTAGTTTTATGATCCCTGAACATGTTGTACTCCAATTGTATGTCAATGACACTCTCGTTTGAACAATAGCTATGAATAATCCTTTCTCTTGCTGCTTCCTAATGACGAAGGATGGATCACATCCGTTTCAATTTACAAAGACAAGTGAACACGATTATTGTCTTAATCTGTTCTTTCTTTAGCATTCCTGTAATCTAAAGCTAATAGTTCTAGTACCGCCACTTTTAATCTAGGAAGTAAGCCAACAATATTACTACTTCCACTATTTGCTGAAAAGTTATATTTTTGTTCCCAAATTAAGGGAGATTGTGCGTGCATGCCTCTTCCTTTTCTCCCTTTTTTTGGTTCAGTGGTCGCATGTGATGTGGGCATTGTAGTATTAAGGTCACACGTGTGTGACCCTTGAGTCTTTCTCGTGGAAATCTCAAACTTTTACACTACATTGCAGAGAGTCAACCTTAATTATTGGAGTTCAATTAGCAACAGTGCTTGATGTGCATAATAGATGAGCGGTAGGGCTCGAGAGATCAAAAACTTAGGTTTACTAAAATTAAAAAGGTTAACAATAATTTATACTAATTCCAGTCTGTTAGAATAAGAAAAAACAGCAACTTCCCGTGAGCATTTATGTGCAGATGGCGAAATCCAGACCTCAACTTTCCTGCAAAGGAGTAGCAGAGGCCACAAATTGCAAGCTTTCTTCATTTCACGAGTGCGAGCAAAAAAGTTCATCACTTTATTTGTGTAGCTTTAAATTGACCCAAAACATCGAATGTTTTGTGTTGATTATAACGCGCTCATTTTTCCAGTCGTCACAAGCTCTCATTCTACAGCCATTAAAAAAATCCCTTCTTTCTTCATCTCTCTCTCTCTATATACGGAGATCATCATAAGATTTCAATATCAAAGAAAGCCATGGATTCCACCACCGGGAACACGAATCTGAGCGATTCCTCATCGGTGGAATCTGCTTCCAAGGATCCAAACTCCATTAGAGTACCTCTTCTTCTCAATCCAATCTACGCGCGCAGCAAATCCAACGTCTTCGACGAGCTCCGCAACTTCCGCATCTGCCTCAAATGGTGCGCGCTCGACCACTCCACCGCCGCTGGCAAGGTCGTCTCCTACGCCGCCTTCATCGTCCTTGCCCTCCTCGTCCCGGCCGCCACCTCCCTGTCCATCCACGCGCCGCCCTCCTCCCACTCCGCATCCTCCGTCTCCTTCCACAAGCTCGTCCAGGTCCCCGCCTCCAGCCTCGCCGCCATCTCCTTCCTCACCCTCGCCGCCTTCTTCCGCCGCTACGGCCTCCGGCAGCTCCTCTTCCTCGACGGCGCCCTCCGCGAGGACTCCGCCGTCGTGCGCCACCGCTACACCCGGGAGCTCGACCGCGGCTTCAGGCACCTCGTCTGCATCCTCCTCCCCTCCTTCGTCGTCGAGCTCGCGCACAAGGTCCTTTTCTTCTCCGCCGTCTCCGTCGGCTTCGGCTCCCGCGGCGTGCCGTGGAACTCCGTCTTGTTCGTGGCGATGGTGGCGTCGTGGGTATACCGCACCGGCGTGTTCTTGCTGGTGTGCGTGCTGTTCCGGCTGACCTGCGAGCTGCAGATACTGCGCTTCGAAGGGCTCTACAAGATGTTCGAGGAAGGAGGAGGAGGAGGAGATGCCGCCGCCGAAGCCATTTTTGCGGAGCACGCGCGGATCAAGAAGCAGCTCCTGGCGACGAGCCACAGGTACCGAATCTTCATACTCGGTTGCTTGGTCGCCATCTCCGTGAGCCAGCTGGGGGCCTTGCTGCTCGTCTTGGCTTCCAAATCCAAGAAGACCTTCTGCAACTCCGGCGATGTGGTGGTAAGCAAAAAAAAGCGATTGCAGATTAATCTCTCATATAAGCGCTTGCAGATTAATCTCTCATATAAAATCTGCAGGTTTGCTCGGCGGTGCAGCTGAGCGGCTTCTTCATGTGCTTGTTGGGAGCCGCAAGGATCACTCACCGAGCTCAGCGGGTCGTCTGCATCGCCACCCGATGGCACTTCATCCTCTCTTCTTCTTCTTCTTCTTCTCCTCCGACCACGAACGCTAAGCCAGATTCCTCCCCGCAAACGCCGGCGATCCTGGCCGACGAAGTTGACATATCGGACTCGGACTTGCCCTCAGGAGGAGGATCCATCGGTTCACCAGCTGTATCATCGTCCTCGTCGTCTTCGCAAGCTTCTGCGTTCCAAGCTCGACAGGCTCTGGGTGAGCAACGTAGTTAAAATTTATTAATCGATTATTAGCACGCCTAAATATACGATGAATGGATAATCAATTACACGAACTGTTCGTTTTAACATTTAAAATTAATGAAATGGAACGCAGTGTTATACCTGCAACACAACGGAGGCGGGATCACGTTATTTGGATTCGCACTCGACCGGGGTTTACTCCACACGCTGTTTGCCTTCGAGACGACGCTGGTGCTGTGGATTCTGAGTAAAGTTGTGGTTCTCTCATAATTAAATCAACCGAATTTATATCAACTCAGAATAACTAGTGGTATATTTGAATGTGTATGAATTGGCATCAAGAGAGAGAGAGAGCGCGTCTTAATTTATCCATTGTACATGTTGATGCTTCATTTAACAAAGCATACTTTGTTGCTGCTGTAAGCTAATACCTGTAAGAAATCAAAGAATCAATCATATAAGTGCCTGCCTACTCAGAAATTTTACTTTGTATTATTTTATAAAAGGGGCAACATATCATCTATCTATAAGGAAGGAGGATCCCACATGTGGAATGAATGTTCAAATGTGATAAAATTCTCTTCTACTTACCACCAGCTATTAATAGAGTTTGTATGTAATGTAGGTAGAAAACAATAAATGGGAGGTTTGCAAAAGGGAAGAAAATAGTAAATAAGTATGTAAATATGCGAGGGTGAGGGGGGACACAAGACAGTTCTGACTAAAAAGTAAAAAAAGATACGGGGAAATCCAACTTAGATTCGGGAGGAGGAGGAGGATATAACGGAGAAATCCAAATTAGAAAACGGAAGGAGGGCCTTCTATCTCTCTTTAGTCCAACTTACCTCCAGAAAAATTGAGCTCCCTCCGACCTCACCTCACTCCGGCCTATTCTTAGTCATCCCTCTCTAACACCACCACCCTCCGCCACCGCCCAAAGGTTTCGCCATCAGTTCCTCCGCCCCTTCCCTTCCCTCCCGCTCCGTTCCTAATCCTCAGCTGGCGAATTGCATCCTCCGTCGCGGCGTCGGGTCTTTGATGGACGGTCGGCGGTTGCTGCCGCTCATCATGGCCCTGCTCCTCCTTGTCGCCGACGCTGGCGCCGCGGAGCCGTCCGAGGCCGACGTCCTCCTCAAGTTCAAGACCGGGATATCCGATGAGGGAGGCTCCCTCAAGAGCTGGGTCGCTGGCTCCGCCCCCTGCAACAAGAATGTGAATAACTGGGCCGACGTCATTTGCGACAACCGAGGAGGTGTCTCCGGGCTGCGGCTCGAGGGCATGAACCTCGCCGGCGCGATCGACGTTGACGTCCTCCTGGGCCTGCGGCGGCTCCGCACCCTCAGCATCAGTGACAACGACTTCGAGGGGCCGATGCCCGAGCTGGGGAAGCTTATGAATCTGAGAGCACTGTACCTGTCCGGGAACAGATTCTCCGGCGAGATCCCCGGCAGGGCGTTCGCCGGGATGCGCTGGCTCAGGAAGCTCCATCTCTCGGACAATGCCTTCTCCGGTTCGATTCCGGCGTCGATTGCGGAATTGCCGAGGCTTATCGAGGTGGGGCTAGACGATAACGAGTTCGGCGGCGCAATCCCGGATTTCCAGTCCAAGGAATTGGCGTGGGTGAACCTGGCAAACAACAACTTGGAAGGAAGCATACCCGAGAGCCTCAGGGGAATGAAGCCGACGCTCTTCGCAGGTGAGTCTTTTTGCATTCGCCATGGAAAATTCCTCTTCCAGTTTTGTAGCAAGAGCTAAAATTTTCTTTCTTTTTTACCGCAGGCAACAAGGGCCTTTGCGGCGAGCCTCTCGCTGCCCCATGTCCACCGGCGGCGTCACCGACGCCGTCATCATCACCTGCAGCATCACCAGAACCGTTAACACCAGAAACAACAGCAACACCGCCATCCTCCTCCTCTTCTCACTCCAGTAGAGTGGCGATATCAATTGTTGCAGTAATAGCACTCGTTGTCATCGCATTTATCGTGTGGCAGCATCGAGACACTCACCCAGGTAGATCGGCGGGCCGCAGGAAGTATGCAGCATCCAAGGAGGCAAAACTAGAAGAAGGCACTCGCAGATTAGCCACGGCCAGCAACGCCAGCAGCATGAGAAGGGCCGGGAAGGACCTCGACCACGGGAGGCTGGTTTTTGTGAGAGAGAACAGGAGGAGGTTTGAGCTGCTGGACCTGCTCAGGGCTCAGGCTGAGGTGCTCGGGAATGGCGGCCTTGGCTGCTCATACAAGGCGGCCTTGGCCAATGGCTCCGCAGTGGTGGTGAAGAGGTTCAAGCACATGAACAAGATGGGGAGGGAGGATTTTGAAGAGCACATGAGAAGGATGGGGAGATTGTCCCACCCCAATTTGCTGCCGCTGGTGTCGTATTATTACAGGAAGGATGAGAAGCTCATGATCACAGACTATGTCCCTACAAGGAACCTGGCGGACGCAATTCATGGTGAGACGACCATTCCCGTTGCAATTTGTTTACTGTGAACAGAGTTAAAACCTGACAAATTAACATAAATGAAAGGCATCTTTATGCAGAACGAAGAGAAAAGGATCAACAATTTAAGAATAGAACACACGGAGATTTGGATCAAGAGTATATACTGATCATCTTGTGTTTATTGCTCAGGTTCTAATGATACCTACATTCCACCGCTCGATTGGTCCACACGAATAAGGATTGTAAAAGGAATAACCAGGGCACTTAATTACCTCTACGAAGAGCTCCAGATGTTGAGTGTGCCTCATGGCCATTTGAAGTCCTCCAATGTTCTTCTCAGTGTCACATTGGAGCCCCTTCTCAGCGACTATGCGCTTGTCCCGGTCATGAACCATGCTCATGCGACTCAGTTCATGGTGGCGTACAAGTCCCCTGAGTTCAAGGAACAAGAAACAACATCAAAGAAAAGTGATGTCTGGAGCTTGGGTTTACTAATACTTGAGATCGTGACTGGCAAAATGCCTGACATGGACTTGCAGCAACTCAAGGAAGGACTGGACTTGGCAAGCTGGGTGAGTTCGGTTGCCCAGGAGGACTGGGCAGACAAGGTGCTGGACAGCAAGATGATGGTGACGGAAAAGGGTGAGGAAGAAATGATTGAGTTGTTGCAGATTGGACTGGCTTGCTGTGCAGAAGATGTGGAGAAGAGATGTGAGTTGGAAGAAGCTCTTGACAGAATTGAAGAGATAGAAGATAGAGAAGGATACGAAGATGTAGGAACACCCATAGATGATAGCACAACTATTGATATCGACTAAAAACCCCTGTGAGAATGTTCACTAAGATATAGATTTAAGCTTCGGAACTTAAAAATGATGATAGATAGTAGGGTCACCCGAAATCCAGTTCCAACTATTTGTGCTCTAACAGAGTGGAGACTGGTAAGGTGGTAGGATTATGTAAGAAGAATTATTCTAGGACCTAAATACAATACAATTCTTTTACTAATACTTTGAGCAATTTTAATGCTCATTTGCCATACTTTTGATATGACCATATTATTGAGCAAACCAATGGTTTTAGTTTCTTTTGATCGATCACCACTACGTATTAAGAACATTTTATGCTAATGTGTATTACACAGCGTGAAACCTAAGAACTTTGTTAATGCAGAGGTAACCAGAATTGTGTTTTTATACAATACACACCATGCATCTTTATGATCCAACAATATGAAGTTTTAGGGCCTACGATTTAATCATGTATGCCGCATACTCCGATGATGTTCTAGACCCATGGGAAGAAACAATATAGTAGTTTCGAAAAGGAAATTGACTATAATTTGTTTCAAACTATATTCCAATGGAAATACTTCAGAACGAGAGAATGTGAAATACCTGATCGAGCTGCAGATTCTTGGAATGCTCTTTTTTTCACTCTACTCGAGCAAGTGAAACATGTGGTATTTTCACGGTCTCTAACCTCAAACTTCTTGAGTTCATTCACCCATCCGTCTATCCTGGGATGCTATTTCCGGTTGTCGATTCATTGCCTTCTGAGAAATCATCAATAATTCCAAAAGATTTGGTTTCTCCTGTACTGTTTTTTTAAGTACGTTGCTAATAGCTTCGAGTATGTCCACCCCCTCCACCTTGTTGACTCTAATAGAACCTCAGAGGTCGAATGGAAATCACCCTTACCAAAGGCCTCAAAAACCAGTGGATCAGTTAACAGAATAGGAATGCCTCCAAAATTCATTTTTCCAAATGCACCGACTATATTTCTTGCAAGTCTTCTGTCTACATAGGCATCCACAATGCAACCATATGTCACAAGATCTGGGTTGACACCATTATGATTCATGTGCTCAATGCTCAGATGGAGATCCCAGAACATCGCCATCCTTGAAAATGCCAAAGCTCGAATATTAAATGTATTTATATCAGGTGAGAAACCGGCATCCAACATGCTCAGAAACTCTCTTTGCAAACTTTTCATTTTGAAGTTGGCCGCAAAAGATAACAAAAATAGGTTCCATAAAAGATTACCCACGTTGCGCCTACCGAGACCTACATCTCGTAGAAACTCCCCAAATTTGTAGAACTCCCTTTGGTTTATGTATGCGTAGGACATTGCTCGAATCGCCTCCTTCTCGATCAAAATTCTCGATTTCTTCAAGCGCTGATATGCAGCTTCCATATCTTCCAATGAACCATGAACACTGTAATACTTAACAAAATTGTTTCCGCTTAAAGAATCAACCTTATAACCTCTAAAAACCATTTCATTTACAGCCTCCTCCATCAGTTGAAGCTGGCCAGCCTTCCCAAAACAAGAGATGGCCATCGAGTAAACCTGGGGGCTGAAGTCAAAATCTCTGAGAGCAATCTCATTTGTAATCCTCGTTATCTCGTCAAACCGTTCCATCCGGGCATAGGCTTTCATCAGACACCAGATGACTTCAATGCTCGGCACAAAAGAGCTGTTTATGATCTCACTCCACAAAGCCTGGGCTTGCTCAAAAAATTCATTTTGAGCATAGCAAAGCATCAAATCCGAAAGGATATCACAACCAGGGTTGAAGCCCCTGGCCTCGAGTTCATTTAGCAGTTTCTGAGCAACCTCAACCTTTCCATTCCGGATCACACCTTTTACCAAAGAGGCAAAATCCTGGTTGCTAAGATTTCGCTCGTTCAAGTCCTTTCCGTGGATCATCTGCTACCAATTCAAACAACCGAGGTAATTTATTACAGCAAAAGATCAATTCTTATCTCACGGTTGAGAAGCTACTGATTCGGAAACGGTCTCCTACTCCGATTTCGAACATTTTTGTTCCGATGAGCCAAGAAAGAGATATAAGAAGAGGGGAGCCGAGATTGTACCTTCCGATCACGCAGTGGTCCTCGACGCCGCAGAGGAACCGAGGGACGGCGCGAGGCGGAGGCTCGAGGAAGGGAAAGGGGAGGAGGAGCAGCACTGAAGCGGAGACGAAGGATTTGAGTCGCCATTGGCGGTGATGAGCGGATCAGGATAACGGAGAAGGAAAAAAAAAAAGTCGAGCTTTGGGGCGTGGATCGATCGGGTCGCGTGATCCTCAATTACAAGAAACATGACACGACTTAAGACGCGAAACTATGGATCTGGATCTCCCATGGGCCACGGCCCAACATCCCCGTGTCGTAACTCGTAAGGCATGTCGTTATATATCTATCTATATATATTAGAAGGTGGATAGAAGAAACAAAGATGGCAAGATCGTTGTCTGCGGCGGAAGCCATAAGAAGCGTGGGTGGAAGAGTGGTGGCGACGGCGGTGGAGGTGGAGGTGGTGCAACGGCGGAAGGTGGGGATCAGGAGGCGACGGTGGCGGCGGAGGAGGTGGAGTTGGAGGTGGCTGCTAAGTAATTAAGTTCGTTCAGGCATTATATATATCAAAACAAGTCCTCTGTATAGAGAGCTTAATGTGTCTTCTTATTCAATTCTCCTCTCTCTTTTCCCTTCTTATAATTGAGGATTCAAGTTCTTCAATTTCTCGATTGGAACATCTTTAGAATAAATTTCAAATGGGCCCATCAATTAGGAGGATTAGGAAGTGTACATTTCCCTCTATTAATCATGATCAAGAAGCCCATTGAATTTTATCCTTGTCTCTTTCTATCCACAGTTGAATCCTTCTTGGGAAATATGCTTCGTTTCCTAATTGCATAAAAGATCAGATCCAATCCCCAATTATCACTGAGAAAACCACCAGTTCAACTGAGTCCAACTCCCAGGAGATCGGCAGTTGCTTTGCCCTGCAAAGTTAAGGCAGTTTACTCTGCAAAAGTTCATCTTTTCTCAGCACAATCTTGCAAAGAGAACAATTAATGCTGTTTGCCGGGACCTCGACTCACTTGGATCTGGTAGCGATTAATTAAATTTCAAGAAGGATTAGTTTGCACAAAAATTAGAGAGAGTAACTTAAAATTAATTAAATTTAGAAGGAATACGATGATTTTTTTAAAAACAACTAATAGATATAAATTAAATTCTAAAAGGTTTTAAATGAAAATTTTAAAAATAAAAAAGGCATTTTTAAAAATATACTTAAAAACTCTATGGATTTGATGTAGAAACAAAAACAGTAAATATAGTTTTTTGAGATAGTATTGGTAGAATTTTATTAATGTTATGCTATTATAAGATGAATTGATGCTCTCTGTTTATTTTATTACAGCAAATCAAAATTGGTTAGAATTAACTATCAAATCAGTTAATATGTTTATTCCGTTTAATTTTTATACTGAAAGTCTAAAATTGATATTTTGCAATTTTTTTTAACAACTAAACAGTGCTCATTGCTCGTTATAAATACCCCCTCCGTGCACCTTCATATCTCCATAACCTTAAGAATATTTAGTAGCTCATATATATTTAATCTCCATCAATTAATTCCGGCCCCCAAGATGGCTCGTTCGCCGATCATGATCATCTCATCCGCTGCTGCTTTCTTCCTCCTCCTCCAAGGTTTGCAGCCTCATTCGTTATGCTCTTGATATGTCTATTCACTGCTTTTGATGTTTTCCATACACTGTATAATTAACGACGCATAATACTCTAATACGCACCAGTTGCCCACTCCACTACGTTCACCGTCAAGAACAACTGCCCGTTCACCATCTGGCCGGCGACCCTCACCGGCGCAGGCAAGCCGCAGCTCCCCCAGACGGGCTTCCAGCTCTCCAACGGCGCGCAGACGTCCTTCAACGTGCCCCCGCAGTGGACGGGCCGGGTCTGGGCCCGGACGCGGTGCTCCGCCGACTCCTCCGGCCGCTTCTCGTGCGCCACCGGCGACTGCGGGAGCGGCCGCGTGGCGTGCAACGGGGCGTGCGGGGCGCCGCCGGTCACGCTGGTGGAGTTCACGGTGCAGGGGGACGGCGGGAAGGACTTCTACGACGTGAGCAACGTGGACGGGTTCAACCTGCCGGTGGCGGTGGCCCCGCAGGGCGGATCTGGGGACTGCCGGTCGACGGCGTGCCGGGCAAACATCAACGCGATGTGCCCGGGGGAGCTGCAGCAGAGGGCGGCGGAGGGGGTGGTGGTGGGGTGCAAGAGCGCGTGCCTGGCGTTCAACACGGACAGGTACTGCTGCAGAGGAGCGTTCGGGAGCCCGCAGAAATGCAAGCCTACGAATTATTCGCAGGTCTTCAAGAACGCATGTCCACAGGCTTACAGTTATGCTTACGATGATTCGTCGAGCACCTTCACCTGCACCGCTGCTAATTACCTCATCACTTTCTGCCCTTGAAGTGGACCATGCAATTATTATTAATTGCATGGCCCGGTTATATCGCTACCTCTCAAACATATATTTACTTACGAAATAAGTTTGAGATGACAGATTACAAGACTACGTGATGTATCTGTTTACAGATTATTAAAAGTATACCTCTCTATCATACAAGTTAAAGGAGTGCGTGATGTATTATACAAGTTAAAGGAGTACCTCTCTATCATACAAGTATCCTCCTACTTTACTCGTGGGTTAAGTATTTACCGAGTGTCACTATGCCGTTTGCTTTTCTTTCTCTTTTAACAATTACAATGTCCTTTGCTCTTAGTTTTTGTGCACCCTATCACTTGCGCCATTAGGAAAAGTACTGGTGCATATTATTATTTATATTGCTTTGAATTATGTTCATTGAGTGATCATATATCTTGCAATGAAATTCATTTAAATTTTCAAATCTCAGGAAGTGGTCGAGGTGGGAGAGATGGACTTCCTTCAGATTCGTCTGATGTCTGTCAAGGTAGTCCCTTACTCTTAACTGAATTACTTGTGAACTAAAGGATATGACAGAGTGTGCTCAGCAAGGGCTTCCTTTGACAGGCAGGGTATGATGAGATGATAAGCTATGTTAGTTAAATGAGCTCGAAGGTTGCTTGCTAATACATAGGAATAGGCTCCTAGTATAGGTTGGGGCTTCTAATCGTTATGCTGATATGGTGTGCTACATTTGCTGACTTGTCAGAATAGTTGAAATTGCTGGCACATAAGAAGTGGGGATTCACTTTTCTCATCAAGACTACTTGTATTGTAACTCCTTAATTGGTCAGCTGAGGTGGGTAACAATTGTTGTTTATGACCCAGGCACACATCCTAGGATAATAAGTTGGGAGCTGGGGAGATATGTATAGGGTGACATGCTTGTGCGTGAGTCTGGACCTTTAGCATGAAAAGGAGTTACAAGTATCTAAAATAGAATTTTATCTTGCCGTAGAAGAACCGCCTCGAAATGAACAAGTGCTAATTATTTAAGTGAGCTACCCCCTCTGGGATTCTAAAGTTATGATCCTAAACTACGAGGTGCTAATTATTTTTTTCTCCCTATAAACAATACCCCCTCTGTGCACCTTCATATCCCCATGTCCTTAAGAATATTCGGTAGCTCATGTATATAAATACTCGCTAACATTTGTTTTGGCATAACATACCCTATGTGTAAATGAATATTATTATCCTTGAGATCATTAAATCAAAACAAGATCTTCTGGATGCTAATTTTGTAGTGCTTGTTGTTCTGCCTGAATATGTCCAAATATCTTATAATAATCAGGTAAATCAACAAGAAAATTCAGATCCTTATTGAGGGGAGCGTCGAAGCCTACGTCCCTCACAATATTTATGAATTGAACATCTCTAAAGTAAGCTGATCCGAGCATTGGAAATTTTCCATTCCTCATCAGTGGGCTCTCAAGTGACGCAAGCGAAGAAACTTCTCTGCTGAATTCAGTCCCCCTTGTAAATTCTAAAATATTATTGGCCAACATTGGAATTATCCACGTCCAGCCACCAGTATTAGGAGTTTAACATGGTACAAGAGCAAAATTTCTTATGTTCAAGTCTTAGCATAATCGATGATTATTAAAAGATCCTTATTACAACACTCTGCGAAGCAATCTTCAATGCAGAGGGCTTGATGGACTTGTGTCTGCTAGGGACAAGGCATCGGGACGAAGAAGCGCAACTGAGTCAAGCTCGGGCACCCATACACAGTGCTCCATGAGCTCCTGCCTGAGTCACCAAGCACCGGTGCTCCCCTGCACCTGAGAGACAACCTGTAAGAAATCCTAACCAAGGAGGGGGTCAACATGGCCCTAATGCTACTTGTGTGGAGGCCTGCACTCAGCGCGCCGATGCTCAAGGCATAAGCATGCCGCTACTGCCGTCGCCCGCTATGATCTAGCAGACCTGAAACCACTTGCCATTGTGCCTGTCGACCAAGTATCGGCACACATTCCATCCACACGTGCAACTCCAATCCAAAGGATTGGCACCATCCACCGACACACACTTGATGTATGTACGGGTCCTGGTCAATGGACATCCATGCAAAGTCATGATAGACATTGGTGCTACCCACAACATTATGCATGAGGAGCTAGCATGCAGCATCTCCTTGCCGATCACCCCTGCCACCTTTACTCTCAAGATGCTGAACTTTTAAGCCACTCCTGTGATGAAAATTGCCCGACAAATTGCCCTACAGATTGGACCATGACTCGGGAGGATCAACATCATCATTGTGCCACGGGATAATTTAGAGTCCATCCTTGGGCAAGACTTCCTTCTTGCCTCCCAGATGATGGTAGTACCTCACATAGGTGGACTCCTGACCATGGATCCCACACAGTCAGGTTTTACCCAAATGAGCACTTATCCGACGAGCAACACTCAGCCCTTGGCTATCACTAGACCCTGCCACCTCTCAGCTATCCGGCTAGTTAAGAGGCTTTAAAGGACCAAACCAACTTTTGCTAGAGTGATACGTGAAGAGACATCATTTTGATAAAGAGTTGTTTCGGCTCATATCCAACCCCTAATTAAGCAATTTGGGGATATCATTCCGGAAGAACTACTAAAGAAACTCTTACCTCGTCAGGCCACGGACCATTAGATTGAGTTGATCCCTGGTATCCGACCACCGGCATAGGCGCCTTACTACAGAACTAGTCGAGCTCAAGAAGCAGCTCAATCAATTGTTGGATATGGGATTGATCCACCCACTCGTTTTGTTCCAGCACAAGAAGGACGAGAAGTTATGCATGTGTATCCACAACCGTGTACAACTCCATGCCGTGCCGGGCACGACATGCTCCAAGAGCATGCCAGAGCGGGCCGTGCCCCGGTCAACCTGAGTACAACCCATTTGCATGCCTATAGAGGGGAGGAGAGCAAAGTATTGCTTTGGAGAAAGGGACGGACAGGAAGTGGATTCGTCCACATGCTAAACTCAAACCCTCTAGAATGTACACCGGACAGGAAGTGGATTCGTCCACATGCTAAACTCGAACCCTCTGGAACACCACCAGATTGTACGCCAGAGTCAACTTATTATACGGACTGCAGGTTTCGAAGATTTAGAAGTGGGAAGTTGTTGGGTGGACCAGTTTCATTGTGAATAGGGAACAATAGACTTGCAACCTGGCTTAACCACCCGTAAAAATAATCATGGCTGATGTTGTCTCTTGTTCGATGGCTGCGGAGGAGTCATTTGATTTTAGTGGTTTTTTAGGACACCCTGCCTATCAATTTCAATTTTGAAAGATGGACATACAAAACATGAGGTTATTACATCTCAGTGCGAAACAACAAAGGATGGATATGATGGATCTGTTTTATTAAACCTGAAACCATGCAAGTCAAAGGAAAGATATTTATGATGATGAACTTCTGAAAATGGCAAAGGCATATTGTTGGATTTCTAGACCAATTTCACGTATTGCAAAGATATTGAAGGTCCAGAAACACCCTAATATCATGTGTGATAAAACTGGACATCATCTAATGATACCACATAGTGAAATGGTTTATGATTACTCCTAAACTTGTATCATCAAACTATCAACGGGCACACGTATAACGTGTTAGAAAACCAAAGAGCAAAAGAGCATACCCTACAAGGACACTAAAAACTATCGCCACAAGAGCTGCATACCATGGAAAAATGGACTTCACTAGCATATCATCAACATCACTTTTCATAATATTTTTAACGTCATCTTCAACAACCTTCTTTGTAGTTCGACCAGATAGGATCTCCAACAAATCATGTGCTCGACCATCACGATTTCTGATATAGCTAAGAGTTAACTTCTCCCTTGTAGCAACAATTCGTATGTAGCCAAGTTGACCTCCAGGGTACATCGATCTTTCAGCTTGGGGGAAAAATGGAACATTTGTCATTCCTATCACTAAATGCACTAGTGCACCACTTTCAAATGTGAAGTTGGAGCTCGAATCCATGCATCTGAAATTTCTCTTAGGACAGAACCTCTCGTACTTATGGACATGACCCCACAAAGCAATGGTCACATTGTTCTCTACTAGGAGGGGTTCTAGGTGCTCCCGCAATTTTCTCTTAATTAGAGAATCTCCTAGTACATAGCTTATTGTGTACATGGGACGATGACCGTGGACAACAACGAATGGTGTTTTATTTCTATCAACTCCTTCCAAATCTGCTTTTATAAAATTGTATTGCTCACTGCCCTGGAGGAAATCAGTTTCAGTTGAGATGTAGAGGAAATGCACGGCACCGGCATCATAAGAATAGTAAAGATTTTGAGTGTTTGGAGATCCAGTACCGGTAGGAAATGAAGAATTGCCGGGCATTTTGAATCTGAGGCTGTAGGGAACACCACATTCCCCTCCACCATACTTCCCATATACACCATAGGACCAACCTGGACTCCAGGGTTGTAATGGCCAATCATACTCAACGCTACCCATACACACATGGTATGGGATCCTAGAGGCGATAGGCTCAATCTGATTGAAGAACTCATCCCATATCCAGGCATAACCTCTGGCATAGCTGATGCCCCCAACATGAGAAACAAGCATATGCTTATCACCAAAAACATCAATATCACGAAGAATCCACTTCACAGTCGATCTGCTCTCATTTTGTCTCCGATCGAAGGTTGAATATGGAGTATACGTTCCCATGTCCCCAAAAAGAAAAGCTATTATCTCACTTGAATTACTGTCACGAGATATAAAGCTACGGATTGGACTCCAGCCTCCTGCATCACTGCCAACCTATGGGTAGATTTTAGAAATACAAGTTAGCGAGGGCATTTAGTTACTGCCAAGACGTAGTAAAAGTAGGAAACAACAATGAAATATGGAGACCATTACTCAATGCACAATACATCAACAAAGTAATGAAAATAGGGACAACATGGAAGCATTAGAATTCTTGACGATCAAAGGGCACATAGGGATAACCCTTGTTATATTCACGATAATATAGAGATTTTAATGGTATAATAATATAACGAGAATAATAATATTAAGAAAATAAACAATATGGTAGAACTATCACAAGCACAGACTGTGTTATTTGATGTTTAAGTGCGTGCACTATAGAAAAAGGAAGGAAAACATATCTCAAAACATTTTGGAAGATGAATTTAGAGGTGGTGTTTCATTATGCTTAATTCACTCGGAGTACATAATTCAAAGCAATATAAATAATAATATGCACGAGTACTTTTCCTGATGGCACAAGTAAGCGACAGGGTGCACTGAAACTAAGAGCAAAGGACATTGTACACCTTAAAAGAGAAAGACGAGCAAATGACACAGTAAATACTTTTCCTGATGGCACAAGTAAGTGACAGGGTGCACTAAAACTAAGAGCAAAGGACATTGCACACCTTAAAAGAGAAAGACGAGCAAATGACACAGTAAATACTTAACTCACGAGGAAAGTAGAAGGTAATAGTTGAATTTTTTGCAAGAGAAACATAGAGAACCAAGCAAATCTCATCAAAGTTTGCATGGAACAAATGAAGGCTCAAGAGTTCGGATGGACTGTGATAAGAAGAAGATGTTTGAAGAATCAAGGCAAGCCAAAACTATATCGTACCAATAAATGACAACAGGTGCAGCTTATATTTTTTTCCTTCCCTTTTCCCAGCTAATATTTAAAAATTCCAACTTTCTGGGTCAGTGATTGAATTCCAAAACGCAAAATGATTCCGTAAGATAAATGCAAGAATGCAAAAAGAAGAAGAAAAGCGCATTAAATATTGGTAGAGGAAGTTCTTTTCAACATATATACAACTTCTTAGGAGGAACCAGAGAAGAAGATTTTTCACTGATGGACAAAGCATTGAACAATAAAACCACCTTACCGTGTAATAGTACTTCTTCCCGTTCTCCAAATTCTTCATCACCCCATCATGTATGAACCCAGGATCCCTCCACCCAATTCTCAATTTCGCCGGGGGATTACACATATCCCTCCTCCCATACCTCGTCACCTCCGTCGCCGTGATCTTATCTAGCCGCACCGGATGAAGCCCGTAGCTCACTAGGCTCTCCCCGCCGTCCGCCGTCACAAACATCACTCGCATCTCGTCCTCTCGGTCCGTGTACGAGAGATGGATCTGATCCGGTCCCCCAGCCGCCTGGAACCGCACCTCCTCCGAGGCGGCGAGGAGGTGCCGCGTCTCCGGGTGCGGGTTGTGGTTGTGGGTGCGGTGGCCAAAGTTGCCCTCCTCGCGGGGCCATCGGAAGATGCGGAAAACGTAGTTGGAGCGGAGGTTGACTAGTGGGATGTCGACGGAGCCAGAGCCGGAGCGCCATCCCTCAGAGGTGTTGAGGAAGACGTAGCCGATGAACTCGTCGTGGGAGAAGTCCGGCGGGGAGTAGATCCCTAGCCAGTCGAGCTCCGACGGATCATCGACGCCCTTCCAGCGAAGGGTGACGATGCGTTTGGTGCGGGTTAGGACCGTCGGCGATACGGTGAGGGAGGCGTGGGAGGAGGGTGAGACGTGACAGGAGAGGAGTAAGAAGAAGAGGAAGATGAGAGAGAAGAGAAGGGGAGGGTTTTCCTGGAAAGCCATTTGCCTTCGGCGGAAGGCGGAAGGCGGAAGGCGGAAGGAGGAGGAGGAAGATGAAGAGGAAGAGGAGAGAGAGGAGACGGGGAGGGTCTTCCCGGAAAGCCACCGGGGGTTCAGGGGAAGAAGGGGGAGACGACGTTGCTGAATCAAGTACTACGTGCCAAATTTAACCCAGTGAATATTAAATTCAAAACTAGAACTCAATGGTTGAGATGTGTACAGAAGAACATTTAATTTTCAAAATTTTAGTTTAAAAATTCTTAAATATTTTTAAGTTAATTTCTTAAAAGAATGATTCGGCGTAAAAATTAGATAAACTAACTATTTAACTTTAAAATTTTTACCTAAATATAATAATAATTATTTTCCGATGATTTGTTTGCTTTATTTGCAAAGAAATGGGAGTGACCCGTCAACGTACTTATTAATATTTTTATATTCATATTTATTGACTGACCGACAAGGAATCGAACTGGAACCCTCACAGACGGAAAAAAAAAACACTATCCCTGTTCTACTAGTGTTTTGCCCTACTATCTTATTAAAATAGCAAAAATATTTTTTATGCCATGTCAAAAAATTGATCTATTTTGTAATAAAAAAAATTTGAACGCTCTCGTCCAGCCCGGTCCACGCTCGCCACGCCAGACCACCAGTTCGACCGTCATCTTCTTCCTCCCCACACCCGCCCGCCGTACCATACGGTGACCCTCACGATTCCTTTGCTCCGGCCTTCTCTTCTCTTCCCCACGCACCCTCTTTCCCCTGCTGCGGATGGCAGCACGCGAAGAAGCATCGCATGTTGGAAATAGAGGGCTCTCTCTCACAATCTAGAATTAAAGAATAAGGAGGAACAAAGAGGAGGAAACACTTTCTTCAAAATAAAAGGAGATGTATTCAATTGCTCTTCATTGACCCTTTTATAGGAAAATAAATCCTAAGTAAAAACCTAACTTAATGCCTAAGAAACAATCTAAATCAAATATTAAAATATAACAAAAGACTAAATCAAAAAGATAAACATGAACTAAACTAAAATGATAAATATAGAAACTAGAAATATAAAGTTCAAGTTTAATTCTAATTTCTAACACTCCCCCTTAAATTTGAATTGCTTCGAACTCCAAGCTTAAGTCTGAGTTTTTCAAAACTATCGAACTTGAGAGATTCTCTGAAAACATCTTCATAGTCAACCTTTTGATTTTGCTCATTGACTTTTGCTATAAACTTTGAATTGTATCTCTTTACATCTTCATTAAGATCTCTCTTGTTCTTATACACCCATTTAACTCCAATTGATTGATGACCACTTGAAAGAGTTTCTAACTCCCAAATACCAGTTCTTTCTATCCTTTAGATTTCTTCATTCATAGCTTGACTCCAATTATCTTCCTTTAAAGCATCTTCAAAACTCAAATATTCATGGTCAGTAAATAAACAAAATAAATTTATGTCATCCTCTAAACTTTGGGTTTCATCATAAATATCTTCAAGAGATCTTTTTTTGATTTGTCTTTCAGAAGATAATGCTTCAAAAGATGATGTTGGTCCATTATCAAGATACCATATACTTGACTTATCCACGTGATCCTCTTTTAATGCAAGAAGTAGGGAGTATTCTGCATCTTCCTCTTTGTACTCAATAAGTTTTGCTTCTTCATCTCTTCCTCGTCCTCTTGAATATATTGTCATAGAAAATTGATTTCTTTTTCGAAATATGATGGTTGCTCATCTTTTGCTTGCAAGACTTGTTCAATTTGTTGATGCTTGCCTCGACTCATCATTTCTTCATGGGCTCTCAAAGACTCATTTAATTCATCAATGGTCATAACTTCAGTGTCCTTCGATTCTTTGATCGCCACTACGATGTGATCAAACCTCTCATCAAGAGAGCGTAGAATTTTCTCCACCACTTGCGCATCCGTCATTGACTCTCCCATATTCTTCATCTGATTCATAATTACCGAAACTCTAGTAAAGTAGTCTTGAATAGACTCACCTTCTATCATGGAGAAGGATTCAAACTCAGCCCTTAGAGTTTGAAGTTATAATTTCTTCACCTTCTCAACTACTAGGATGGACTTTCGAAGAGTCTCCCATGCTCCTTTCGATGTAGTCTCTTTTGCAATCTTCTGAAGCATATTATCATCTAAGCCTCGATAGATGATGGCGAGAGCTTGCTGATCCTTCATCTTTTCTCTCTCCAAAACTTCTCTTTCTCCTTCAGAAAGAGTTTCTTCATCTCTTGGTCAATTGTAGCCTTTTTTACAAAATCCCATACACCTTGGGCGCCAAGAATCGCCTTCATCCGAATTGCCCAAATCTCATAACAGAGATAAGTGAGCATTGGATATGAATAAGAAAAGAAAGATGTGAACATCTTCAAACAGCTTCCTTAGAACCTCGCTCTGATACCACTTTATTGGAAATAGAGGGCTCTCTCTCACAATCTAGAATTAAAGAATGAGGAACAAAGAGGAGGAAACACTTTCTTCAAAATAAAAGATGTATTCAATTGCTTTCATTAACATGATGATTACATGACCCTTTTATAGGAAAATAAACCCTAAGTAAAAACCTAACTTAATGCCTAAGAAACAATCTAAATCAAATATTAAAATATAACAAAAGACTAAATCAAAAAGATAAACATGAACTAAACTAAAATGATAAATATAGAAATTAGAAATATAAAATTCAAGTTTAATTCTAATTTCTAACATCGTAGAGGGTCCACGGGAGACGGCGCGGTGTCCCCGCCGGGGCCTCCGAGCGGCTGGAGCGGCAACGTGGAATGACAGCGAGGGGGAGAAGCATCTCCTCTGCAACACGCAATGGCAGGGGAGGAAAGAAAGCATCCCCTCCGACCTTCCCCACGACCTTCGCCTGGAAGAAGAAGAAGAAGAAGAGGAGGAGAAAAGTTGGATGAGGCGTTCATGGTGGAGGGAAAGCTCAACTGCATACAACCGCTCTCCTCTCCAACTCGACGACGCAAGAGATTTTCTTCTGCTCCAGCCACACGCAGAACCTTCGCTTGTATGTGATAATGTAGGCTATCAAATTCTAAAAAACAGAGCAATGCTTGCAAGGAATGCAATCCTATGTTATGTTTGCTATCCTTTGTTCTAAAATGCGACCATCACCCGGCTCCTGACTCGTGATCCTCTCTAGCGTTTCGATGATGCGTGCGATCCTCTTGCTCAGCCGTGCTCGTGACAATCGTCCACGACCTTCATCCGGCTCTAGCTGTCCCCGATGCTCTGCTTTGTTCGCTCATTCGACTCGTATAGAGATGAAGCACAGGCGCTTGACGAAGTTCAACTCTGCATGCTCTGTTTATTCGTCCGACCCACGTGGAGACGAAGCCCAAACGCTCCAGCACACGAAGCATAGGCGGGGACACTCATTGCTCTGTTCGGAACGTTCACTCACGTGGCTGTTCAGAATGTTCAACCGGCCATTACAACCCTGGAGTCCAAGTTGGTCCTACGGTGTCTACAGGAGGTGCGGTGGAGGGGAATGTGGTGTACCATACAGCCTGCAATTCTTCATTTCCTATAGGGACTGGATCTTCAAACACTCAAAATCTTTACAATTCTTGTGATGTTCCTGTTTACGACGCAAAAAGCAGATTTGGAGGGAGTTGATAGATATAAAACACCATTTTTTGTCGTAAATTCTAAACCCTCAAATCTTATTTGAAAATGTTGCTGTTAAATAATCTTATTCTTGTTTGAAAATGTTGACAGGTTGGTTGAATAACTTGATTAGCAAATTAATTAAAGAGTATGACTGCATAAAGTTGAAGGAAGATATTGTTTGCTGCTTGGGTTTTCTTCCTCCTTTGCTCCCGCCGAGAGCTTGTTTCTTTTCTTTCCTTTCTTTCACCTTGTAAATGCTGCCATGAATAAAGTTGCAAAGAATTGTCTTTATTGTAAATAATTTTGTTGCTGCGTTGCTTCCATGAGTTTTATGGAAAGACAATGAGTTGGCTGATTGGGTTTTTGACTATTTTCTAAGAGGTTGAACTTTAGTTCTGTTGTTTTAGCCAAATGTTCAAGTATGGATTTTTTTTTCAGTTTGCTGCAATTGTGTGGTTGATTTCATGCTCTTGATATGTAAGCTTTGATGGTTATTTCCTTTGCTGTTTTTATTATTTTTGTTATGAGTTTTGGGTTTCTCTTGCTGCTGTTATAAGATTAAATCTTGAGTTGTCAAAATTTTGACTTATGAAGTGACCTGCTGGGTAACAATCCTTGTGTTGATTTGGTTTGGCTGATCGGAGGTTATTTTGTAGGATCTATACAACAAGGCATGTGATAAAACCAGTCGTGATGGATCTGTATGTTTTGCAGCCGGGCAGGAGAGACTCGGGACGCTCGCTAATTCTTACTACAGCGGTTCTCATGGAATAATTATGGGTGAGTAATATATATATATCCACATCGGGAAACAGAGGAAGTACATAATTAAGATGAAGTTGCAGGGAGAGCTAATTGGTATATGGTATCACCTGTTGGTAGTTTATGATGTGAAGAATCGAGATAGCTTCACAAATTTGGGCCAGGTATGACGAATAGAGAGGACGGATGACCCAGAGTCCCTCTCCTGTTGTTTCACTAGTCGCCAACCATGCCTCCCCTAGCGAAACCGTCGTGCCCTTACATCCTCCCCGGATACCGTAGGGGTCACGACACCCATGTAGTACTACACACTGCCCGTAGACAGGGTCACCTCTCTTAAATATCATCGGCCACGGCTAGCCGGAATAACCACCCTAGGATCCGAACTACTCATCCGATCGTCTGCAGACGTCAAGGGTGATAGCCGTGCGGTCTACGGATCCACTGTCCAAGGCGTCGCATGTGGAATCACCTTTCCAGTCCAATAGCCGTCAACGTCTATCGAGATTTGCGCACATCCGCACGATGGGATGTGGCCCTCGACTTCGTCGGTGCCAAGTCCATGGTAGGGTTCATCCTAGCTAACCATCTCAGGACTATCACGAGGCCGCCTACAACGACACTCGCGCGGGTGAAGGTTTCGGGTAAGGACTTGCTCCATATTTCCAGTCTAACATGACCATGGAGTGTGTACAGTCCCTTACCCTACCAGCTCCCAGTATATGAGCTATGCATAACGTCGGGAGTGGTGCTCCCAGTGCTCTGCTATGCATCAACCTCGGGAGTGGCGCCTAACGGAAACGTCACCGTTTGACCACCGTCGGGACGCGGCGGTCAACCGGGGCATATGGAAAAAGGCCCCTTTTTCTCTAAGTGGCGGTGACGTCGCCAAGGTTCTAACATGTCACATGTATTATCTATGTCCGCATGGTAGTCATTTAACATATGATAGAAAGCAATAGCATGCTGGGCAAGAATGTAGAACATGTTAGATACATAGTAGATAAACATGTTAGATAAGATAACTATGCTAGCATGCATACAATTTAAATCTTATCAAAACATTATGGTTTATCATATTGAAGACATCCAAGAATATTTCCTAAGAAAACCCCAGCGGGTATTCCCTAGCGTGAATAAATCCTACCAACGGAGAACCAACGCACCTGGGATAGCGATCTGCTTCTGGGAACCAAGTCGCGCGGAGAATATCACCCGCCGAGCTTCTCGGATCGCGTACCCAAAATAATCCTATTTAATAAAATTTATTTAAAATAGATTTAATTTATTTTCCTTAAGATAAATAGATTAAAATCTATCAATTAAATAATTATTACATTAAATTAATCCTATGCATGTTTAGGATTAATCTCACCTAATGAATTATGAATTTATCATATTTTTGCATTTTTATCTAATAACTTTAATGAATTTTTTTATTCAATTTCTACTCATCAAACTCACCCATAACTTAGCCCAAGTCATCCAGGAGCCCAAGTAGAACCCATAGAAATTTTTATTATTTTTTTGATTTTTAAATATTTTAATATTATTTTATTATTTTAATATTATTTTATTATTTAAATATTATTTTATTATTTTACATTTTTCTGACCCGGTCAACGGTCAACGTTGACTGGTCAACGGTCAACGTTGACAGGTCAACGCTGACTGGGTCAGCGGTGGGCCCGGTCAATGCTGACTGGGTCGGCGGTGGGCCCGGTCAATGCTGACTGGGTCGGCGGTGGGCCCGGTCAATGCTGACTGGGTCAGCTGTTGACTCGGTCAACGGTTCGAGTTACTGTTCACCCGGTTCGGTTCGGTTCGGTTCGATTTGGTTCGGTTCGGGTCCGGTTCAGCTAAATTAAATTCAATCTAATTTGACTCGAGCTCGAACCAGGTTCAACGTATTTGATTCGGCTCACCCAACCCAACTTGACTCGAACCCAAACTTAACTCAAACCCAACCGATTTAGCCCCACTTGATTCGACCCAACCGTTTCATTAAAGAAATAATTTCTTATACACTAAGCTTAGTTAATTAACGCTAATCATGCTTTTAATTAAACTAAGCATACAATAACATAATTTTCCACTAATTTTATTTATTTACACTAAGCACAATTTATTAGCGCTAATCATGATTAAGGAAATCCTTAATCACGATTACGAAAAGGGGCGAAATAACACCTTCGCCGCTTCCTTCGCCGATCGCGCCTTCGTCGGCTTCTTCGCCGGAGCTCCCGCCGTCCACGCTCGAGTACTCTCGCCGGCCAACAACCCCGCGTCCTCGCGCGCGAGATGGCTGGAAGCTCGCTGCAAACGATCCGGCCGTAAGAACCAGTCGCCGAAGCTCTCGACGCTCATCGACCCACCCGCGGACGGCAAACGCATCGTCCGCGAAATCAAAGGTTGGAAGGAGGAACGATAGCGGCGATTACTCACCTACGGGTTCACGAACAACTATTGGTGCTGATTCGGGGAGCAGGAGAGGCGGATCGAACGATTTGCTCCTCTCCTGCGCGAGCGCGTTCTGCTGTGAGCCCGCTGCCAAATCACCGGCTTCAGGGTGGAAAATCCGGCCGCTGCGCCTTCGTGGAGGCGAAGCGAGGCGGCGTGGACGGGTTGCGACAGTCGACTAAGGCGAAGTCGCGGCGGCGACTTCACTGCGTGCAGCGGCGGAGATCCGGGTGCGCAGCAGAGGGTGAGTAGCAACGGCGCCGCTGCTCTGCTTTTCTCCGGCGATGCTCCTCTCGACAATGGCGACGGGAGTGGTCCGAGGCGACGGCGGCTTCACCGGCGACTCCCTCGCCCGTCGTCGCTGCTGCGTGGAGTGCGAAGGGAAGAAGACGAAGGAGGCGCGATTAGGGCGCTTCCCTTCGCCCTCTTCCACCTGGTTCTAAGCGACGGGGTCGGTTCAGCCGACCCGGCCGAGTGGACCGGTTGACCCGGCCGGTCTAACCGAACCGGCCGGTCATTTTTTTTTTTTTTTTTTTTTTTTTTTTTGTGATGGGGGTTTACACTCTATTTCCAACATGCGATGTTTCTTCCCGTGCTTCCATCCGCAGCAGGGGAAAGAGGGTGCGTGGGGAAGAGAAGAGAAGGCCGGAGCAAAGGAATCGTGAGGGTCACCGTATGGTACGGCGGGCGAGTGTGGGGAGGAAGAAGATGACGGTCGAACTGGTGGTCTGGCGTGGCGAGCGTGGACCGGGCTGGACGAGAGCGTTCAAATTTTTTTTATTACAAAATAGATCAATTTTTTGACATGGCATAAAAAAATATTTTTGCTATTTTAATAAGATAGTAGGGCAAAACACTAGTAGAACAGGGATAGTGTTTTTTTTTTCCGTCTGTGAGGGTTCCAGTTCGATTCCTTGTCGGTCAGTCAATAAATATGAATATAAAAATATTAATAAGTACGTTGACGGGTCACTCCCATTTCTTTGCAAATAAAGCAAACAAATCATCGGAAAATAATTATTATTATATTTAGGTAAAAATTTTAAAGTTAAATAGTTAGTTTATCTAATTTTTACGCCGAATCATTCTTTTAAGAAATTAACTTAAAAATATTTAAGAATTTTTAAACTAAAATTTTGAAAATTAAATGTTCTTCTGTACACATCTCAACCATTGAGTTCTAGTTTTGAATTTAATATTCACTGGGTTAAATTTGGCACGTAGTACTTGATTCAGCAACGTCGTCTCCCCCTTCTTCCCCTGAACCCCCGGTGGCTTTCCGGGAAGACCCTCCCCGTCTCCTCTCTCTCCTCTTCCTCTTCATCTTCCTCCTCCTCCTTCCGCCTTCCGCCTTCCGCCTTCCGCCGAAGGCAAATGGCTTTCCAGGAAAACCCTCCCCTTCTCTTCTCTCTCATCTTCCTCTTCTTCTTACTCCTCTCCTGTCACGTCTCACCCTCCTCCCACGCCTCCCTCACCGTATCGCCGACGGTCCTAACCCGCACCAAACGCATCGTCACCCTTCGCTGGAAGGGCGTCGATGATCCGTCGGAGCTCGACTGGCTAGGGATCTACTCCCCGCCGGACTTCTCCCACGACGAGTTCATCGGCTACGTCTTCCTCAACACCTCTGAGGGATGGCGCTCCGGCTCTGGCTCCGTCGACATCCCACTAGTCAACCTCCGCTCCAACTACGTTTTCCGCATCTTCCGATGGCCCCGCGAGGAGGGCAACTTTGGCCACCGCACCCACAACCACAACCCGCACCCGGAGACGCGGCACCTCCTCGCCGCCTCGGAGGAGGTGCGGTTCCAGGCGGCTGGGGGACCGGATCAGATCCATCTCTCGTACACGGACCGAGAGGACGAGATGCGAGTGATGTTTGTGACGGCGGACGGCGGGGAGAGCCTAGTGAGCTACGGGCTTCATCCGGTGCGTCTAGATAAGATCACGGCGACGGAGGTGACGAGGTATGGGAGGAGGGATATGTGTAATCCCCCGGCGAAATTGAGAATTGGGTGGAGGGATCCTGGGTTCATACATGATGGGGTGATGAAGAATTTGGAGAACGGGAAGAAGTACTATTACACGGTAAGGTGGTTTTATTGTTCAATGCTTTGTCCATCAGTGAAAAATCTTCTTCTCTGGTTCCTCCTAAGAAGTTGTATATATGTTGAAAAGAACTTCCTCTACCAATATTTAATGCGCTTTTCTTCTTCTTTTTGCATTCTTGCATTTATCTTACGGAATCATTTTGCGTTTTGGAATTCAATCACTGACCCAGAAAGTTGGAATTTTTAAATATTAGCTGGGAAAAGGGAAGGAAAAAAATATAAGCTGCACCTGTTGTCATTTATTGGTACGATATAGTTTTGGCTTGCCTTGATTCTTCAAACATCTTCTTCTTATCACAGTCCATCCGAACTCTTGAGCCTTCATTTGTTCCATGCAAACTTTGATGAGATTTGCTTGGTTCTCTATGTTTCTCTTGCAAAAAATTCAACTATTACCTTCTACTTTCCTCGTGAGTTAAGTATTTACTGTGTCATTTGCTCGTCTTTCTCTTTTAAGGTGTGCAATGTCCTTTGCTCTTAGTTTTAGTGCACCCTGTCACTTACTTGTGCCATCAGGAAAAGTATTTACTGTGTCATTTGCTCGTCTTTCTCTTTTAAGGTGTACAATGTCCTTTGCTCTTAGTTTCAGTGCACCCTGTCGCTTACTTGTGCCATCAGGAAAAGTACTCGTGCATATTATTATTTATATTGCTTTGAATTATGTACTCCGAGTGAATTAAGCATAATGAAACACCACCTCTAAATTCATCTTCCAAAATGTTTTGAGATATGTTTTCCTTCCTTTTTCTATAGTGCACGCACTTAAACATCAAATAACACAGTCTGTGCTTGTGATAGTTCTACCATATTGTTTATTTTCTTAATATTATTATTCTCGTTACATTATTAAACCATTAAAATCTCTATATTATCGTGAATTTAACAAGGTTATCCCTACATGCCCTTTGATCCATGTTGTCCCTATTTTCATTACTTTGTTGATGTATTGTGCATTGAGTAATGGTCTCCGTATTTCATTGTTGTTTCCTACTTTTACTACGTCTTGGCAGTAACTAAATGCCCTCGCTAACTTGTGTTTCTAAAATCTACCAATAGGTTGGCAGTGATGCAGGAGGCTGGAGTCCAATCCGTAGCTTTATATCTCGTGACAGTAATTCAAGTGAGATAATAGCTTTTCTTTTTGGGGACATGGGAACGTATACTCCATATTCAACCTTCGATCGGAGACAAAATGAGAGCAGATCGACTGTGAAGTGGATTCTTCGTGATATTGATGTCCTTGGTGATAAGCATATGCTTGTTTCTCATGTTGGGGGCATCAGCTATGCCAGAGGTTATGCCTGGATATGGGATGAGTTCTTCAATCAGATTGAGCCTATCGCCTCTAGGATCCCATACCATGTGTGTATGGGTAGCGTTGAGTATGATTGGCCATTACAACCCTGGAGTCCAGGTTGGTCCTATGGTGTATATGGGAAGTATGGTGGAGGGGAATGTGGTGTTCCCTACAGCCTCAGATTCAAAATGCCCGGCAATTCTTCATTTCCTACCGGTACTGGATCTCCAAACACTCAAAATCTTTACTATTCTTATGATGCCGGTGCCGTGCATTTCCTCTACATCTCAACTGAAACTGATTTCCTCCAGGGCAGTGAGCAATACAATTTTATAAAAGCAGATTTGGAGGGAGTTGATAGAAATAAAACACCATTCGTTGTTGTCCACGGTCATCGTCCCATGTACACAAGCAGCAGTGAACTAGCAGATAATATGATAGGGAAGAAAATGCAGGAGCACCTGGAACCCCTCCTAGAAGAAAACAATGTGACCCTTGCTTTGTGGGGTCATGCCGATAAGTACGAGAGGTTTTGTCTTATGAGAAATTTCAGATGCATGGATTTGGGCTCCAAATTCACATCTAGAAGTGGTGTACCAGTGCATTTAGTGATAGGAATAGCAGGTCATGATTGGAAGCCAATACGTAAGCCAAGAATTCCTATTCACCTCCTAGTTGATAGATCTATATACCGGGGTGGTCAGTTTGGCTACACACGACTTGTTGCTACAAGGGAGAAGTTAACTCTGAGCTACATCGAAAACTACGATGGTCAAGTGCATGATTTCTTAGAGATCATATCTGGTCAAACTACAAAGAAGATTGGTGAAGATCACATCAAAAGGATTATGAACAGTGATAGTGATGATATGCTAGTGAAGTCCATTTTCCCATGGTATGCAGCTGTTATGGTGATAGTTTTCAGTATCCTTATGGGGTATGCTCTGATGCTTTTTGGTTTTCTAACACGTTATAAGTGTGCCCGTTGATTGTTTAATGATACACGTTATAGTTGTATAAACAATGTCACTATGATGTTAGGGTTTTTCTGGACATTCAATGTCTTTGTAATATGCGAAATTGCTCCGGATATCATGAGGGTACATATTGTGCATGTAGGAAATCCAACAATGTTCATTTTTTCTCTGGCTTGCTTAGTTTCAGGTTTAATAAAACAGATCTATCATTTTGATCCTTTGACGTTTTCGCAGTCAGATTAATAATGTTTGTATATCTATCTTTCAAAATTGAAATTGATAGGACGGGCATCCCCAAAAACCACCGAAATCAAATGACTCCGCAACTGTCGAATGAGAGACGACATCTGCCATGACTATTTCTGCACTCTATCTAATAAGCGAACGTCTCCCCAGCCAACGTCCCTGCCCCGGCGAGGCCCCCTGTGATGCCCTACGACCGCATCGCTGAGGCCATCCGATCTCCGATCTCCGATCCCCGCTCCCTCCGGTACGCCTCCCCCCCACACCACCACCGTCGGCGTGTGGCTCAACGCCGGGAGCCGCTTTGAGACCGAGGGACTGCGCACTTCCTGGAGCATATGATCTTCAAGGGGACCGAGCCGCGGACGGTGCAGCAGCTTGAAGCGGAGATCGAGAACATGGGTGTGCATCTTGATGCTTACACCTCGAGGGGGCAGACCACCTACGACGTCAGGGTGTTATATCCTTGCCGACGCACTCCAAAACTCTTTCTTCGATGAGAAGAGCGTTGAGAGGGAGAGGAGATGGAAGAGGTAATTTTTTTTATAAATTCCATCGTCTATAATTATTTCTTGAGAAGCTCTATGATCCCCTCCTGCTTTGAAATCTTATATGCTCCCATCTTTGTTCAATTCGAGTAGGCTCATTTTTCTCTCTGCTTCCACTTGCATCAAAACCTGTTTCGGACAATACAGACATCAAGAATAGAAACCATCGTCTGTCTTCCACTACTTTGCGCTGTACTATGTAGTTCTAAAATTATGTTTTGCCTCTGTCAAGTACTCCCTCCATTAGTAATATTTTGATTGTTTGGTCAAAGCATGAAAAAGAAGCAAATATTATGGGCAGCAATGACAACATTTTATATGGCCCAGAGGTCAACATATAATAAGTGTCTGATGAATGGATCAAAGAGGGTGTGAAGTGTTAAGTCATATACAAAGTCAAAATGTGCAAAATATAAATGTACTTTTCGAAGCTATATAGTGCAAATTGAGATGACAGGAAAAATAGAGGGCTGTGTTTGCTGGTGACTGAAGTATGCTCATCAAGGTCATAAATAGATCATAATTTCTCTTAGAAACTTAACCTGACTTTGTCTAACCTTGACAAGGTGCCCAGCGTTAGTAAAATAATTTTTATCTATGCTACATGCTAATATCATTTCTCATATTTTTGTAGGTGGAGGGACAAACTGAAGAAGTTATTTTTGATCATTTGCATGCAACTGCCTTCCGGTACACTCCACTTGGAAGAACTATACACTAAGACCTTCGTAGAACATCAAGACAATCCAAAAGAGCATTTAAAGGACTACATATCACTATACCGCCCCAAGCATGGTGGGCTGTTTATTAAACCAATCAAGTTAATATTCTTGATTTCACAATGTAACTTTATCAGACTAAGAGGCAATCTTCTTTTGATAATCCCTCAATTCAGTTGGTGCGAACTTTATCCAAAACAAATAACTGAGTTTCGCCTTACTAAAAATGTTGTAGGTCGTAACAGCTGTCGGTGCTGATAAGATTTAACCCTGAAATCTCTTTTTTTTTCTCTACAAACTCCACGTTGAGAGACGAACGCCAGGAACGGAGGAATTACAGTCCAAATAATAATTAAAATAATCTATCCTAGTACTTTTATAAAAATATAAGAAGAAAACAAATTTACCCATTTTCTCATCATTTAGTCGGAAGCGATGCACTATAATAAGAAAACAAAGAAATTTGTCAGTGGTCGGTCTGCTATGCTTATGAGTAGTTCTTGAAAAGTTACAAGTTCTAAAAAACTGAAGAAAGTTATTTAACTACCAAAAATCTCTTTGCAAGGTTTCTTCCGTTGGTCTGTAAATGCACTTACTGTTCAAATTCAGCAAGGACCTAAATCAATTCAGGTCTACCATGGAACTAAAAGAAATCTAGAGGATTGTCGTCACAGTTGACTCCCTTAATTGCATCACCCTGCAGGCAAAAACGCAACCGTACGGCAGACTGTAGCTGATCAGTATTGAGATTTCAAAGTATTCGTTACACGTGCATGCGTTAGAGTTATATACATGCGGAGCACGTACGATGTCGGTCGGTCACTGCGGGCGGATATGCATGTGTTTTTTTTTTTTTTTTTTGAAAACATGAATGATTTTACAACTACTATGAATCAGTTTGCTGAGGCGCAGCATTCGGACGTTTCGACTCAATTGACTCATCTTACAACTACTACTGGTCATAATATGATTTGATTTGGAGCATCCCCTACGTACTCATTAGTACTCTTGTTTCTAGTTCATTCTTTTTTTCTTTCTCTTGTCTCTCTATATATATAGCCATTTCCAACGCACGATAATTCCATCATCCTCTTCTTCCGCTTCTCCTTCTCCTCCTCCTCCTTCTTCTGCTCCATCCCTCCCGTTTCTTCTCTCGCTGGTAAAAATCGATGTTCCCTGTCGTAACCATGAGCTGGTCGGGGACGCCGACAGCAATGCGAAAGAAACTGACCATCATGGCAACCGCTCTGCTCGTAGCATTTTCTAATGTCGCCGCTGGTGCCGCTGGGGAGATGGACATCGCCTCCGCCTGCCAATCGACCCTCTACCCATCCGCCTGCGTCAAGGCGCTGGCCTCCCTGGCGCCGACGGCCGGGGCCAAGAAGCTCGAGACGATCTTCCATGTCTACGTCGAGTTCGCCAAGAGCCGCGCGATACTGGTCCGCGTGGTGGCCCTCAACATGACGACGCCCTCGGCGAAGAGATCCCTGAATCCATCCGGCGATTCCGGATCCCCGCCGTCGAGCGTCGACGACTGCCTCGAGCAGCTCGACGACGTGCTCCACCGGGGGAAAAAATCGTGCTTCGACGACGTCCATACGTGGGTCAGCTCCCCGCTGACGAACCAGGTGACGTGCACGGAGAGCCTCGAGACCGTTCCGGTCAGCGGCGCCGACGCTCTCGCCGCGCGCGTGCAGTACCTGGCGGAGCACGTCAGCAACTCGCTGGCGCTGCACAAGATGATGAAGGGAGAGAGCGGCGGCGAAGACGAGACGGCGGGGATCGCCATCCGGGGCCGGAAGTTGCTGTCGGACGACGGATGGTTTCGGGCGTGGCTGTCGGCGGCGACGAGGAGGCTGCTGAAGGCGTAGCCGGAGGAGATCAAGGCGGATGCGGTGGTGGCGCAGGACGGCAGCGGGACGCACGCCACGATCGGCGTGGCGATCGCCTACGTCTCCCTGGCGTCGAGCGACGGCGGGACGAAGATGATACATGTGAAGGCGGGGACGTACAAGGAGAACGTCAACGTGCCGTTGACGCAGAAGTACGTCACCCTGATGGACGACGGGAAGGGCAAGTCGATCATTGTGGGCAGCAGGAACGTCTACGATGGATACAGCACGTTCAACTCCGCCACCGTTGGTAGGTCAACTTTCTATATATAATGAACGCTATAAATATTGTTGGATTCGACGTGGGGGAAAAAAGAGTTCACGGTGTTGCGTTGTTCCAGTCGCCAGAGGAGAAGGCTTCATGGCGAAAGGCCTGACCATCATCAACGACTCCGGCCCAAACAAGCACCAGGCCGTGGCTCTCCGCGTCGACTCCGACAAGTCCGTCATCTACGACTGCTCGATTCAGGGCTACCAGGACACTCTCTACAGCCACTCCGGTGGCCAGTTCTACACCGAGTGCGACATCTACGGCACCGTCGACTTCATCTTCGGCAACTCCGCCGTCGTGCTAAGGAACTGCAACATTCAGCTCCGGAAGCCGGCCAGAGGCCAGATGAACAGCGTCACGGCCCAGGGCCGCTCCAATCCCGACCAGGACACGGGCATCTCGATCCAGAAGTGCAAGATCCGAGGCTCGCCGGAGCTGGCCGGCAAGCCGTCGTTCTTCGGGCGGCCCTGGCAGAATTACTCCGGGACGGTGGTGATGCAGACAAACATCGACGGCTGGATCGCCCCCGCCGGCTGGGAGCCGTGGTCCGGGAGCTTCGCCCTCAGCATGCTTTTCTACGGGGAGTACAAGAACACCGAGCGGGGGGGGGGGGGGGGGGTCCACGTCGGGCCGGGTCGGCTGGGCCGGAATCCACCCGTCGTTGTCCTCGTCCGAGGCGTCCAAGTTCACCGTGGGCGAGTTCATTGCCGGCGACCGCTGGTTGCCGGACACCGGGGTCACCTACGATTCGGGGATCTAAAAACTCGGCCTCTTGAACGTTTAATTATCAAATCGACTTCGTTTGTCCAAGTTACATAATAAATAGTCACTTTGAATGCGTGGCTTTAGGAAGAGTAATTAATTGTATGTAGCAATAGCATTTGTTCACTTTTCAGCTATATGTATTAGTTTTACAGGCTCATATCAGATAACTAAACATGTTACTTATTTACCAAATCTCTTCTACCAATTCTTTTCTCTCTTACAAACTAACTGCGTCAACATTATGGTGTTATCTGATTGATCAAAAGGGATCATCAATTTTCACAGACTTGACTCCAAGTTAGCATCCATCTTAGACATGGAAATTAAACTTTAATTCTCTGCAGAAACCTGGGCTGCCTCTTTTTTCAGAACATTGCCATTGTAGGCATTTGGTCCATCTGCGCATCTTCTCTCTGGACACTCTTGACTACCACCAGCCTTTCTTCCTCCACTCGGATGATACGGCCGCTGAGGAGCCTTTCTGATTCGAGATCGCAGTTGAAGGTATTGCATGGCGGACGTGACATTGGTTTCCATTAGCTTCACTACCTCCTGCTCAAATTCTACTAAGTTGTCCTCTGACTCGGAAAGATCTGCTCCTGATGCCCAGACTGCCAGAACGCAGTGGAGATACGATTAAAGAACATGGAGGGGTCAAATATAGAAGCTAACTTTTCCAAAGTACCAAAAGCCTGCAGAAACTAAATATTATGTAACAAAGTAAAGGGAATGAGAGAGCACCTCAGCTTGAGTATCTGTTAGTAGAGGAACAACAGCTCCAGTTGCAACCAACCGGCTCATACTTATAACCTTGAGGGGACATTTAAGACAAAATATCATAAATAAAGACAAATTTTAGTTAGTTATTAATTATTATGGTCGATCTTCCCAGAGAAGAGAAACCTTGACTTGCAGTTGCAGGAATTTGGCATAGTCAATGATTTCATCCAGCATTGAGGCTTTATCAGTCTGCACCAAAATGGTACAAGTTTCAGCCACAAGTGTTTGCTGATGCTAAAAATAAACTTACGTTTATTTTTATATAACAAAAGATTTGAAGGCATGGATATTAAACAACATTGATTAATGGAGGAAATAGAGAAAAAAGATACCTTATTAGAATTTGGGACAAGTTCCTGTAAGTTCTTCATCCTTTCTGAAATTCTCTGTCTTCGAAGCTGTAACTAATATTTGACACATGAATTTCAGACTTCTAGTATCTAGAGAACTGTGTTGTTCGATAAAAAAACAAAAACCAATAACTTGGGACATGACGTTAGTGGCAATGGAGCAATGGCACATAGGTAAAGCAAATCTCTTAAATGACCAAAATGTATTGCACATCACTATAGGAAAAAAGATCACATACTCGTTCTGCAATACTATGAGGATCAGTTGCCTGACCACGTCGTGCTCTAACACGAGGCTTGCTGGCTCCGTTGGAACTGTTGGTGTTAGGATTAACTGGTTGAGCTTGAGAGCTTGAGATCTCACGTTTAATACCATTACAGAGAGGGTCGATAGGGAAGCATGACTTAGAGATGATGAAAAACTAGAACGAAGGAATAATACCTGTTGAGAACTGTGAATTCCTGCCATTCTATTTGACATTGTTTCCCCTGTAGGAAAAGATGATGGATGAAGATTATGCAATCCATTTTCCTCCTTGTCCTAATAAAGAAGTAGCAGCAGCATAGGATGGAGGCCATAAAGTTGAATCTGCAAGTGGTTGTGGAAAACCTGGCAATTCACAGATGTTTCTCTCCATGGAATTAGAAATAGCCAGTACACTACGAGGAAATGCGACTTCAAGTGATTCAATTACTGAGTTGTGACCAACGTTGATGTGGAAAGATTGATCATGAATCCCACTATTTATTTGAGATGTAAATGAATTGTCCTGAAATGACCTTTGGCTTCGGTGCCTGTCAATATCATATGTCAAATTTCTACCTGTGAAGATTGAGGAGGCTCCATTATGGACATGAAATTCATCATCAGTAGCAATCCCAATAAGATGATTAGAGGATCCCCAGGTCATGGTGGACTCCTTTTGGCTTCTCCATATGTCTCGAGTGTACTAGGAACCAAATTAGTTGCTTGGGTTGCAACTGCCCCATTCCGAGAGGACCTTGCATTATTTGGCCATGCTGGTGGTGATGGCAAGGGATTGATGAAGTCGTCCATTATAACCACTTTATCTGAATGCTCCACGCCCTATGTATAATATATAATAACAAAACATTAGAGAGGCAGGTTTTAACCCGTCATTTCAAAGGAAATTAGAAAATCATTGTTCTGCCACCACGCACTAGTCACTATTCATTGGCTCTAACATACGGAAAATAAGACAAACAGTGAACGTAAGATGTCAAATTAATTGCTCGATGCTCACTTGATAATGCAGGCAATTTTTGTAGTTTATATGAAAAAATTTATCCTGTGAAAAATATCTCTGACACGACAACAGGTTTCAAGTAACAAGGTTATGTTTGAGATTTTCAACAGAACAGGAAATAGCAGGTTCAGACAATTAGGAAACACAATATGTTCAAAGTCTACTTTAAGGCCTTGGTTGACATGGGTCGGAATAGATTCCGACCCTAATAATTGGTGCTGGAATGGGTTCCAACTCCACATTACCCCACACTAAACAAGGTCTAAGATAATTGTATAAACTAATCTTAATTTATGATCAAATGAGCTCCCTGCTAGATTTAAATGGTTAACTAAGAAATCTAAAGATGCTACAACGAGCACCTGCCAGTAATTTGACAACATCATAGCGCTTACCAATAATCCAAAGCTTTACCTATGTGATCAACGGGGTTATAAATACATCTGATTCGATTGTTTTTTCAAAAAACTTCTCAAATTTGACCAGTTACTCGTTGACTTGTGTAACTAAAGTTTCAACTATTTGTGTGGGATGAGTCAAAGCTGCCAAACCTAATCTCGCAAAACCAAGATACAGTAGATACCCAAATTTAAGTAGACAATCCATAAATTGATCGTGATCTTTCGCTCTAGTTCCTAACGTTCCTAATATTCAAGGGCTCATGGACGAATGAATGGACCTGGAATTGATCGATGACCACTAAGAAAAGATTACCCTTTTTTGTGCGACAGCATCCCAACTTTGGTACTGGCTGGGGCAATTAGGTTCACAAGAGTTAGAAACGCTGCCGCACAGAAAGGTAGGTTTCCTCCCTTTTGCTGTTTAAACAGCTCCACGGAGATGGCCCGCCAATCTTCTCATTGTTTCTTCCTCCTCCTCTGGTTGCCCTCACTGTGCCTCCACGTCATTCACAGTCGCGTGCTGGCTTGGTGATTTGATGCCTTGCAGGCAGGAGGACCAGGTTTACTCAATCTAGAAGTCAACTGCATCAAGCAGAGCTGACCTACTTTCCGTTCCCGATAAGGATCGTTGCTATAACTTGCTTCTTCTCGCAGTGGGATGATGCAGCAGCTGGGCATGGAAACTTCTTCATGGAGGAGCAGTCTCTGTTTTCTGCTGAACTCACACCTTCATAAACCATCAAAAGAAAGAGAAGCTTCTCTTATCCCCTAAAAAAATGAACAGAGTCAACAGATATCTTTTATAGCAATAAATACGTAGTTCCCGATTACTATTAGAAAAGCTCGACCTCACCGAATCAACCAAATTCCGGCACCAGTTTAGGTGCGGAGTTAGCGATCGGTGGTACCCCACCGTGACATGGAACCACACGCCAGGTAGACGGGCGGGTAGATGTCACCGAGTCGCGACTACGATGGCGGGACCGATCGCTGCTGCTGTATGGGCGGTCGGAAAATAAACGCTGAGGAGGAGCGAACACGAAACATCTCTGGTGAGAAAGAAGAAGAAGCCAAAGGCGACTCCCTCGTCCCCCCCGTCCTCGTCCCACCGCAGGGAGATCCATCTCTCTCTCTCTCGCTCTCTGTCTCTGAGGTTGACGCAGTGGGTTTCAGCTGGATCGCGGCCGATTTTATCTCGTCTGGTGTCTCCGTGTCGTTCGTCGCAGCTCGTCGATTGGAAACCGGTCTCGGGGGGGGTTTGATTCCGGAGGCGAGTGACGGAGGAGTTTGCTACCTGGAGGAGGACCTGGTAATTCTAGATCTCAGAGCTGGGTCCGTTATGATGCATTTATGACTGATCTCTTTGTTTGCCTTGGGTGGTTTCTGTTTGGGGAAAAAAAGGGGGATTTTGGAATATTTCTGCTGCATCTGATTGGGTTTGATTTGAGCTGAAATTTTGCACTTTATTGTCGATCAATTAATTCGAGTCATAAATGTTATCTTTTTTAACTGAATTCGAGGCTTCCCTGGGAAATATCTACTTGATACGTATGGTAAATGATGTTTGATGCTGCAGAGTATATGAAAATGTTATAGTGTTGAGACTTTGGCTTAAGTAGAGTTAGTTCATAAACGTTCTTATTGCAACGGATCAAATGCAGATCAAATAGGAAGACAACGAGAGATCTTGTTCAATTTGACACGTAGATGCAAGTAAATTGGTGTGTTGGGTCTGTCGGGCATAGTTGAACTGGTGTGACCGTTACCTACGTTTTCAATTAAATTTACTGAATGGGTGTGCTAGATACTCTAAAATGTCATTTACTCAGTGAGGGTTTGGGGTTAAAACAGATCCATGATTAAGCTTTCGAGTATAAACAACACAATATGACTCGAACTTGGAACACAGGGGTGTCGATCGTCGAATCACGGAAATCAGGTAGGTATATATGGATTAGAAAAATGACCAGAAATCAGGTAGGTATAATAGTCTCGCTCGTGCTCAACATGGTTAGTACCCTCTATTCATTCTAAGATAACTTTGTCTTTCTTTTTTTTGAAATGTAAGATACCTTTGTCGTGTATTCCCAATCAATATACAAAAATGTCCAATACTATCTTTTTCTTTTTTTGAATATGTCATTAAAGTTAACAGGAGTTTAATATGAATAGGTCCTGAAAAATACCGATTGAATTTGGACTGGCCAACCAGACAGAAAATTTACTTAGGAATAGCAAGAGGTTTAGCATATCTGGATGAGGAGTCAAGATTGAAGATTGTTCACCGCGACATCAAAGAAACCAATATTCTGCTTGACAGGGATCTCAATGCAAAAATTTCAGATTTTGGCTTGGCTAAACTAACTGAAGAGTATGACTGCATAAAGTTGAAGGAAGATATTGTTTGCTGCTTGGAAACAAATTACAAAGATCCCTCAAGAATTTAAGTAATGCAACGGCATTACTTATCAACGGCATTTTTATCACTGATTATTTGGTTTTATAGGAAAAATGCAACGGCATTTTCTTCAAATCCGAAAACTAAATATATGGGAGGGAGCATTCTTTATGAATATAATAAGAATAGGATGTGAAGTCTGAAAACTCATTCTTGAAGATGTGTTCAAGAGGCTTTTTTTCAAGAAAAACTCACCGGCGTCCCATATGGTGAGCTTTACTTTCTTGTCCACCGACTGCAAGAAACTTGATCCTAAAAATCGGCACCTACGTAATTAATTTTTAAAAAATCCAAATAAATTAAATATGGTAATAGAGGAGAGGTCGATCTGAAACCGAATCCAAGATGTGGACTGATGGAATAATTAGAAGTTTAATTTAAGAACAGAGGAGGAAGCCCGTACCGACGGTGGTGCGGAGCTTCTCGTGATGGTCGGACATGAAGCGGAGGAGGAGGCTGCTCTTCCCGACACCGGAGTCGCCCACCAGCACCACCTTGAACGAGTGATCATACTCATTAATCCCCTGACCCGCCGCCGGCGAACTCATCTCTCTTCCCTTGCTGCTGCTACGCACGGTGGTCGAGCAGGGAGAGTTAAAATTTGCTTCGTCCTCCTCGACCTTTTTATCTGCGGCTCATGCCTCGTGGTGGTACCGGTGGGAGATAAAGAATGGATGGGAAGTTAATTAAACTAGAAAAAAAATAAAGAATGGGAAGGATTGGATCCCGAGTCCCTTTTCCCTTCGTTGGACGAAGCAGCGTGTGGCGCACCAAGAATCGATGCTTTATTTATTATTATTTGCGTATAGCGTATACCGTATAGTCCCAGTATATTATTTGCTTTCCTTTATTAATCAGACATCAATTTTCAAATCGATTTAAAGCACAAAAACTCTCAACCCAACATTAATGTAGGAAAGAAGAACATTTAGGCATACGAGTTGCAGTGAATTCAGGATGATGAAACACACACTTCTGCAAAGAAAATTTTCAAATTGATATGTTATTGATATGAGGTAATATGGGCAGTCGGCGGGCCCAAAAGCTTAGAAGTCCTGGCAGTTAAGGGGTGCGGGCTGAAATGATATCTGGTTGCTAACCAGATCATACCCGACTCTGAATTTTTGCTGTGCTATGTTTCCAAAGATCTGAATCGATGACGCTTCCATGGCCAAGCACATGATCTCATCGTCCACCCGCCACAGCCAGTTCAGGGGCCGCAGCACCACATTCGCCAGCCCCTGGAACGAGAAGGTGATATTCGGAAGCTCGGGCAAGCCGGGCCGGGCTCCGCTGACGTTGAAGCACACTTGCAAGCTATCGAATCCCGGAGGAGGGTCGACGATTGGGTAGCTTGGCATACTCTTCAACGCCCCCACTACCCGCTGTAGCACGGGCCTAACCAGGTGGATCAACTCCGCCCCAGAGTCAATGATGATGTTGCCGGTGCTTCCGTCCAACGGAGCCGCTTCGACGCTGACGTTGATGAAAGTATCGGGGGGAATGCTGATCTGGTGGAGGGTCAGGGCATACGATGAACCCCAAGCTATTGTGAACGGCGTGGAGACCACGTTATCGCCGGAGAGGATGGCCTTGTTCCCAAAGTAAATTCTGCTGCTTAGGATGGACTTACGGTCTACAAAGCAGTACGAGAACTTCCTCTCGAATGGATCTGCGCCTGAGGCTAGCTGGGAGATGAGCGACACTACCCCCGTGCCGAGGCCGACTATCCCGGATGCCTCCTTGGGGAAGCGGCCGGAGGTTTGGCTGTTGCAGCCAAACGTTAAAAATTTAGAATAATTCGTTCCTGACAGCAAGTTGAAAGTGGCGACATCTCGGGCGACGGAGCCATCGACGATGGAGCCGTCGCTATACTGGATTTTGTACTTGCACGTGTCTGTGCAGTCGGTATTGTTGGGGAACCATGAGCAGAGGAGGGTATAGCACTTAACCAACCTGAAACTGGAAGACCCATAGGGATTAAACATTGGAGGTATCTGGGAGTAGCACGACCTGCAGGGCTGGCAGTTCGTCCATGTTAAGTCGCTGCCGGTATCGACGAAGGCAACGACCTTGGTAGACGGGGTACCCAGTTGGAACTCCATGGAGTACTCACCGCTGGTGAACGACAACCAGGACGTTATTGTGCTCGCCGGGTTGACATGGGTGCGGAAGGCGCTGATGTGGTGGGCACGAGCGTTGGATCGCTGTACGGCTGCTGCCTGTCGTTCGACGGGAGTCGCAGACGAGTCGTACAGCGGGGACTTCGGGGAGTCACGGTGGACAATCTCCAGAGTCATCCCCTTGGTGGCGACTGCCGGATGGAGACTGAAGATGATGATAAGGAGAAGAAGAGGAAGAGTGAGAGCGACAGATGCCATTACAAATGCTAACGCTGGAATTTGTTGCTGAGTCTTCTATTTCCAGCGTAGTCTATTTATAGAGGGCGGAATGAAGCAAGAATCTTTGCGTGATATCATATTTTTATCACGGAAACAAATTCTTGAGGCGATGACGAGTACAAATTACTTCAAGAGGCTATCCAAGAATCTTCGCGTGATATCATATTTTTATCACGGAAACAAATTCTTGAGGCGATGACGAGTACAAATCGCCTCTACAAAGAACTATGTCAGAAGACGACCACGTTTGACAAATGCTGCTGACGGTGGTGATGTGGCACATCAAAAGCCTCTTGAACCTGAAGCAGGTGCGTGAAAATAAGTGGAACTATATTCCAGAATTCCCTTGTGAAATAACATCTGTGGTAATTTCGTACAGATATTCTCTCTGTTCACCTTCACTTATTAATTTAGTTGACTAGTTCTTGGGTTGAATCGTCCAGGAAATATATGAATTCATGCTGGAATTAGTTTCATTTGATGGTAAAACGACAAAGTCCAAGATGTGTAAAAGCACACCAGCAAGCCAGATAGATTTGTCGGTTTCACATAGTCTGATAAGTGGCTTGTGTCTTCTTCAGTGATCAGCTGACAAACATCATTTAAACATTTTAGGGATGTCTTCCTCCAAAACTCAGGACTCATGCAATAGACCCTAAAAAACACATTAGTAGATTCTGTTGGTGCAAACTTCCACTCTTCACCTGCGGGTTACACAATTGCTCATTGTTATAGCTAACTGATAGTACCAAATCCCTGCAGAGCGAAAGAAACTAGTTTTTTGTTTACAGATAAAAACCGACTAAATGGCAGGAAAGAAATAGACTTCCTCTATTATTTATGCCTTTAAGAGTTCTCTTATTTCAATTAATTTTGAACTTTTTTAGATGCAAAAAGCTAGTCGAATAATTCATTGATGCAAAAAACTCTCCCTGCTCGACCACCGTGCGTAGCAGCAGCAAGGGAAGAGAGATGAGTTCGCCGGCGGCGGGTCAGGGGATTAATGAGTATGATCACTCGTTCAAGGTGGTGCTGGTGGGCGACTCCGGTGTCGGGAAGAGCAGCCTCCTCCTCCGCTTCATGTCCGACCATCACGAGAAGCTCCGCACCACCGTCGGTACGGGCTTCCTCCTCTGTTCCTAAATTAAACTTCTAATTATTCCATCAGTCCACATCTTGGATTCGGTTTCAGATCGACCTCTCCTCTATTACCATATTTAATTTATTTGGATTTTTTAAAAATTAATTACGTAGGTGCCGATTTTTAGGATCAAGTTTCTTGCAGTCGGTGGACAAGAAAGTAAAGTTCACCATATGGGACGCCGGTGAGTTTTTCTTAAAAAAAAGCCTCTTGAATACATCTTCAAGAATGAGTTTTCAGACTTCACATCCTATTCTTATTATATTCATAAAGAATGCTCCCTCCCATATATTTAGTTTTCGGATTTGAAGAAAATGCCGTTGCATTTTTCCTATAAAACCAAATAATCAGTGATAAAAAAACCATTCGTGATCGATCTGCACGTTTTGCAGCCGGGCAGGAGAGACTGAGGACGCTCACTAATTCTAACTACAGAGGTTCTCATGGAATAATTATGGGTGAGTTATATATGGGAAACAAAGGAAGTAGATGATTAAGATGAAGTTTCAGAGAGAGCTAATCGGTAAACAGCTTGAAGCGATAGAACCTTTTGAATTCATTATCAGAAAAAGCCAATGAATATAGTTTGTCATGCTCTTTTGTACTAACCCAATCAAGAAGAAAGACACAATCATCCTCTAGCATATAGTTTGCATTGCTCTTGCCACTGACAGTTTCCAATGCGACAACCCCAAAGCTGTAAACATCTGCTTTAGGAGTCAAGTAAGCCCTCATTGCATATTCAGGAGCCATGTACCCTCTGCATGATAAAATTCAAATAGAGCTGGTGATATTGGATAAAGGAACAAAAGTTTACTTATTTTCTGTTCTGTATTCCTAATCTCTGGTTGAAAGAATATCCACTAATGACAAGATTATATGGCAGAAAATGAATTTATCATGTGTTTTTGGCACGTGGAGAAAGGAAACAAATTTTCTGAAAAAGAACCAACTGCTTTCAATATGGTACGGATGATTCTATTTGATGAGTGACAAATGTACTGAATGGAGAAGTCTTGCTCGAAATGACTGGTACATATACTCACCTAGTGCCAGCTACTCGAGTGCTAATGTGGGTGTTCTCTCCTTCAGTTAGTTTAGCCAAGCCAAAATCTGAAATTTTTGCATTGAGATCCCTGTCAAGCAGAATATTGGTTGCTTTGATGTCGCGGTGAACAATCTTCAATCTTGACTCCTCATCCAGATATGCTAAACCTCTTGCAATTCCTAAGCAAATTTTCTGTCTGGTTGGCCAGTCCAAATTCAATCGGTATTTTTCAGGACCTATTCATATTAAACTATTGGACATTTTTGTATATTTATTGGGAATACATGACAAAGGTATCTTACATTTCAAAAAAAAAAAGACAAAGTTATCTTAGAATGAATAGAGGGTACTAACCATGTAGAGCACGAGCGAGACTATTATTTACCAAGTATTCATAAACCAGCAACAATTGGTTTCCCTCAATACAACATCCATGGAGTTACACCAGATTTGGTTGCTGCAAGGCAGATATGACTCCGATTTCATTGACAAATTCACGATTTCCTTGCTTAGACGTCGAAGATAATTGCTCGACAGCAAATTCGGATACATCTGGCAACACTCCCAGAGTCAAGTCAAGCAAAAAGGTTTAAAAGAAGACAGCTAGAGCCGGATGAAGGCCGTGGACGACTGTCACGAGCATGGTTGAGCAGAAGATGATCGCACGCATCATCGGAGGATCACGAGTCGGGAGGCGGGTGATGGTCGCAGGTCAGAACAAAGGATAGCAAACATAACGGAGGATTGCGTTCCTTGCAAGCATTGCTCTGTTTTAGAATTTGATGGCCTACATTATCTCATACAAGCGAAGGTCGTGCGTGTGGCTGGAGCAGAAGAAAATGTCTTGCGTCGCCGAGCTGGAGAGGAGAGCGACTGTATGCAGTTGAGCTTTCCCTCCACCATGAACGCCTCATCCAACTTTCCTCCTCCTCCTCCTCCTCTTCTTCTTCTTCCAGGCGAAGGTCGTGGGGAAGGTCGGAGGGGATGCTTTCTTCCTCGCCGTCATTGCACGTTGCCGCTCCACCCGTTCGGAGGCCCCGGCGGGGACACCGCGCCGTCTCCCGTGGCCCCTCCGCGATGCTTCTTCCCGTGGTTCCGCCCGCGGCAGGGGAAAGAGGGTGCGTGGGGAAGAGAAGAGAAGGCCGGAGCAAAGGAGTCGTGAGGTTCACCAGATGGTAGGGCGGGCGGGCGGGCTTGGGGAGGAAGAAGATGACGGTCGAACAGGTGCGGCGAGCGTGGACCGGGCTGGACGAGAGAGTTCGAATTTTTTTGATTACAAAATAGATCAATTTTTTGACGTGGCATAAAAAAAATATTTTTGCTATTTTAAATAAGATAGTAGGGCAAAACACTAATAGAACAGGGATGAGTGTTTTTGTTCGCCTGTGAGGGTTCCAGTTCGATTCCTTGTCGGTCAGTCAATTAATATGAATATAAAAATATTAATAAGTATCGTTGCTTCTCACCCGGTGCGCTGGGTAAAGTAGCGTGTCCGACGTTGACGGGTCACTCTCATTTCTTTGAAAATAAAAAATAAATTATTATTATATTTAGGTAAAAATTTTAAAGTTAAATAGTTAGTTTATCAAATTTTTACACCGAATCATTCTTTTAAGAAATTAACTTAAAAGATATTTAAGAATTTTTGAAAATTAAATGTTAAACATAGATGTTCTTTTGTACACATCTCAGCAATTGAGTTCTAGTTTTGAATTTAATATTCACTAGGTTAAATTGGGCACGTAGTTCTTGATTCAGCAACGTTGTCTCCCCCTTCTTCCGCTGAACCCCCAATGGCTTTCCAGGAAGACCCTCCCCGTCTCCCCTCTCTCCTCTTCCTCTTCATCTTCCTCCTCCTCCTTCCGCCTTCCGCCGAAGGCAAATGGCTTTGCAGGAAAACCCTCCCCTTCTCTTCTCTCTCATCTTCCTCCTCTCCTGTCACGTCTCACCCTCCTCCTCCCACGCCTCCCTCACCGTATCGCCGACGGTCCTAACCCGCACCAAACGCGTCGTTACCCTTCGCTGGAAGGGCGTCGATGATCCGTCGGAGCTCGACTGGCTAGGGATCTACTCCCCGCCGGACTTCTCCCACGACGAGTTCATCGGCTACGTCTTCCTCAACACCTCTGAGGGATGGCGCTCCGGCTCTGGCTCCGTCGACATCCCACTAGTCAACCTCCGCTCCAACTACGTTTTCCGCATCTTCCGATGGCCCCGCGAGGAGGGCAACTTTGGCCACCGCATCCACAACCGCAACCCGCACCCGGAGACGCGGCACCTCCTCGCCGCCTCGGAGGAGGTGCGGTTCCAGGCGGCTGGGGGACCGGATCAGATCCATCTCTCGTACACGGACCGAGAGGACGAGATGCGAGTGATGTTTGTGACGGCGGACGGCGGGGAGAGCCTAGTGAGCTACGGGATTCATCCGGTGCGGCTAGATAAGATCACGGCGACGGAGGTGACGAGGTATGGGAGGAGGGATATGTGTAATCCCCCGGCGAAATTGAGAATTGGGTGGAGGGATCCTGGGTTCATACATGATGGGGTGATGAAGAATTTGGAGAACGGGAAGAAGTACTATTACACGGTAAGGTGGTTTTATTGTTCAAAGTTTTGTCCTTTTGTGCAATCGGTGAAAAATCTTCTTCTTCTGGTTCCTCCTAAGAAGTTGTATATATCTTGAAAAGAACTTCCTCTACGAATATTTAGTGCACTTTTTTTTCTTTATGCATTCTTGCATTTATCTTAAGGAATCATTTTGCGTTTTGGAATTCAATCACTGACCCAGAAAGTTGGAATTTTTAAATATTAGCTGGGAAAAGGGAAGGAAAAATATATAAGCTGCAACTGTTGTCATTTATTGGTACGCTATAGTTTTGGCTTGCCTTGATTCTTCAAACATCTTCTTCTGATCACAGCCCATCGGATCCATGCAAACTTTGATGAGATTTGCTAGGTTCTCTATGTTTCTCTTGCAAAAATTCCACTATTACCTTCTACTTTCCACGTGGGTTAAGTATTTCCTATGTCATTTGCTCGTCTTTCTCTTTTAAGGTGTACAATGTCCTTTGCCCTTAGTTTTAGTGCACCCTGTCGCTTACTTGTGCCATCAGGAAAAGTACTCGTGCATATTATTATTTATATTGCTTTGAATTATGTTCTTTCGAGTGAATTAAGTATAATGAAACACCACCTCTAAATTCTTCTTCCAAAATATTTTGAGATATGTTTTCCTTCCTTTTTTCTATAGTGCACGCACTTACACATCAAATAACACGTCTGTGCTTGTGATAGTTCTACCATATTGTTTATTTTCTTAATATTATTATTCTCGTTATATTATTATACCATTAAAATCTCTATATTATCGTGAATATAACAAGGGTTATCCCTATGTGCCCTTTGATCGTCAAGAATTCTAATGCTTCCATGTTGTCCCTATTTTCATTACTTTGTTGATGTATTGTGCATTGAGTAATGGTCTCCATATTTCATTGTTGTTTCCTACTTTTACTACGTCTTGGCAGTAACTAAATGCCCTCGCTAACTTGTATTTCTAAAATCTACCCATAGGTTGGCAGTGATGCAGGAGGCTGGAGTCCAATCCGTAGCTTTATATCTCGTGACAGTAATTCAAGTGAGATAATAGCTTTTCTTTTTGGGGACATGGGAACGTATACTCCATATTCAACCTTCGATCGGAGACAAAATGAGAGCAGATCGACTGTGAAGTGGATTCTTCGTGATATTGATGTTTTTGGTGATAAGCATATGCTTGTTTCTCATGTTGGGGGCATCAGCTATGCCAGAGGTTATGCCTGGATATGGGATGAGTTCTTCAATCAGATTGAGCCTATCGCCTCTAGGATCCCATACCATGTGTGTATGGGTAGCGTTGAGTATGATTGGCCATTACAACCCTGGAGTCCAGGTTGGTCCTATGGTGTATATGGGAAGTATGGTGGAGGGGAATGTGGTGTTCCCTACAGCCTCAGATTCAAAATGCCCGGCAATTCTTCATTTCCTACCGGTACTGGATCTCCAAACACTCAAAATCTTTACTATTCTTATGATGCCGGTGCCGTGCATTTCCTCTACATCTCAACTGAAACTGATTTCCTCCAGGGCAGTGAGCAATACAATTTTATAAAAGCAGATTTGGAAGGAGTTGATAGAAATAAAACACCATTCGTTGTTGTCCACGGTCATCGTCCCATGTACACAAGCAGCAGTGAACTAGCAGATAATATGATAGGGAAGAAAATGCAGGAGCACCTGGAACCCCTCCTAGTAGAAAACAATGTGACCCTTGCTTTGTGGGGTCATGTCGAAAATCACGAGTGGTTTTGTCTTATGAAAAATTTCAGATGCGTGGATTTGAGCTCCAAATTCACATCCAGAAGTGGTGTACCAGTGCATTTAGTGATAGGAATAGCAGGTCGTGATTGGAAGCCAATATTTAAGCCAAAAATTCCAATTAACCCCGAATTTGATAGATTTATATTCCGGGGTGGTCAGTTTGGCTACACACGACTTGTTGCTACAAGGGAGAAGTTAACTCTGAGCTACATCGAAAACTACGATGGTCGAGTACATGATTTCTTAGAGATCGTATCTGGTCGAACTACAAAGAAGATCGCTGAAGATCACATCAAAAGGATTATGAACGGTGATAGTGATGATATGCTAGTGAAGTCCATTTTCCCATGGTATGCAGCTGTTATGGTGATAGTTTTCAGTATCCTTGTGGGGTATGCTCTGATGCTCTTTGGTTTTCTAACACGTTATAAGTGTGCCCGTTGATTGTTTAATGATACACGTTATAGGAGTTGTATAAACAATTTCACTATGATGTTAGGGTTTTTCTGGACATTCAGAAGAGAGAAATCAGTGCGGGAATCCAAATTGTATTTTCTGATCGACAGATTCTAAAGGCCTCACGAGGTACATGATTTACAGTGGAGAAGAGAGAAATCAGTGCGGGCTTTGTACTGCAAGACAGGAAAAAGAAAAAAAAGTGTGGAACAAGTGAAGAAGCAAGGAAGAGCAGAGGAAAGGATGGCTACGGAAATACACGATATGATGGAACCTAAAATTAAGGAACTTTCTAAAAGCCATGATTCCTTGGCCAACGGATGTCTTCTTGGCCAACGGATGTCTCCAGGCCAAGCCATGATTCCTTCAAGCTTAAGCGTGCGGTGCAACTGGAAGATTCTAAGGGTACATGCGATGCTGGGATGCGATTTGCATGAAACGACGGCAACGCACCTGCTCTTGGCGCTACCTTGGTATGACCCAAACTATAACTAACCCAACGTGCAAGCTTGATTTAGATATTTACTATATCATATGCTCAGCTAGATGCAGAATCCTATCCATCTTGATGCAGATTGACATTATTTTTAAGTACAATTTATCTTTAAAATAGGTTAAATTTAAAAATCTCAGTTCCAATTTCCAAGTTAACAACCTCTTCCCTTGATTAATTCCTAGGCCTCAACTTCAATAAAGATCAACCAGATCAAATTAAATCTGTAGGGTGAAATATCCATGTATATCCCATTTAGCAATTCCAATTTCCATGGCACGATTCTCTTGATTTTTCTAGGTCTCAAATTGGATCAATCAAATTCAGCAAGGACCTAAATCAATTCAGGTCTACCATGGAACTAAGAGAAATCTAGAGGATTGTCGTCACAGTTGACTCCCTTAATTGCATCACCCTGCAGGCAAAAACGCAACCGTACGGCAGACTGTAGCTGATCAGTATTGAGATTTCAAAGTATTCGTTACACGTGCATGCGTTAGAGTTATATACATGCGGAGCACGTACGATGTCGGTCGGTCACTGCGGGCGGATATGCATGTGTTTTTTTTTTTTTTTTTTGAAAACATGAATGATTTTACAACTACTATGAATCAGTTTGCTGAGGCGCAGCATTCGGACGTTTCGACTCAATTGACTCATCTTACAACTACTACTGGTCATAATATGATTTGATTTGGAGCATCCCCTACGTACTCATTAGTACTCTTGTTTCTAGTTCATTCTTTTTTTCTTTCTCTTGTCTCTCTATATATATAGCCATTTCCAACGCACGATAATTCCATCATCCTCTTCTTCCGCTTCTCCTTCTCCTCCTCCTCCTTCTTATGCTCCATCCCTCCCGTTTCTTCTCTCGCTGGTAAAAATCGATGTTCCCTGTCGTAACCATGAGCTGGTCGGGGACGCCGACAGCAATGCGAAAGAAACTGACCATCATGGCAACCGCTCTGCTCGTAGCATTTTCTAATGTCGCCGCTGGTGCCGCTGGGGAGATGGACATCGCCTCCGCCTGCCAATCGACCCTCTACCCATCCGCCTGCGTCAAGGCGCTGGCCTCTCTGGCGCCGACGGCCGGGGCCAAGAAGCTCGAGACGATCTTCCATGTCTACGTCGAGTTCGCCAAGAGCCGCGCGATACTGGTCCGCGTGGTGGCCCTCAACATGACGACGCCCTCGGCGAAGAGATCCCTGAATCCATCCGGCGATTCCGGATCCCCGCCGTCGAGCGTCGACGACTGCCTCGAGCAGCTCGACGACGTGCTCCACCGGGGGAAAAAATCGTGCTTCGACGACGTCCATACGTGGGTCAGCTCCGCGCTGACGAACCAGGTGACGTGCACGGAGAGCCTCGAGACCGTTCCGGTCAGCGGCGCCGACGCTCTCGCCGCGCGCGTGCAGTACCTGGCGGAGCACGTCGGCAACTCGCTGGCGCTGCACAAGATGATGAAGGGAGAGAGCGGCGGCGAAGACGAGACGGCGGGGATCGCCATCCGGGGCCGGAAGTTGCTGTCGGACGACGGATGGTTTCGGGCGTGGCTGTCGGCGGCGACGAGGAGGCTGCTGAAGGCGTAGCCGGAGGAGATCAAGGCGGATGCGGTGGTGGCGCAGGACGGCAGCGGGACGCACGCCACGATCGGCGTGGCGATCGCCTACGTCTCCCTGGCGTCGAGCGACGGCGGGACGAAGATGATACATGTGAAGGCGGGGACGTACAAGGAGAACGTCAACGTGCCGTTGACGCAGAAGTACGTCACCCTGATGGACGACGGGAAGGGCAAGTCGATCATTGTGGGCAGCAGGAACGTCTACGATGGATACAGCACGTTCAACTCCGCCACCGTTGGTAGGTCAACTTTCTATATATAATTAACGCTATAAATATTGTTGATTCGACGTGGGGGAAAAAAGAGTTCACGGTGTTGCGTTGTTCCAGTCGCCAGAGGAGAAGGCTTCATGGCGAAAGGCCTGAGCATCATCAACGACTCCGGCCAAAACAAGCACCAGGCCGTGGCTCTCCGCGTCGACTCCGACAAGTCCGTCATCTACGACTGCTCGATTCAGGGATACCAGGACACTCTCTACAGCCACTCCGGTGGCCAGTTCTACACCGAGTGCGACATCTACGGCACCGTCGACTTCATCTTCGGCAACTCCGCCGTCGTGATAAGGAACTGCAACATTCAGCTCCGGAAGCCGGCCAGAGGCCAGATGAACAGCGTCACGGCCCAGGGCCGCTCCAATCCCGACCAGGACAAGGGCAAGTTCATTGCCGGCGACCGCTGGTTGCCGGACACCGGGGTCACCTACGATTCGGGGATCTAAAAACTCGGCCTCTTGAACGTTTAATTATCAAATCGACTTCGTTTGTCCAAGTTACATAATAAATAGTCACTTTGAATGCGTGGCTTTAGGAAGAGTAATTAATTGTACGTAGCAATAGCATTTGTTCACTTTTCAGCTATATGTATTAGTTTTACAGGCTCATATCAGATAACTAAACATGTTACTTATTTACCAAATCTCTTCTACCAATTCTTTTCTCTCTTACAAACTAACTGCGTCAACATTATGGTGTTATCTGATTGATCAAAAGGGATCATCAATTTTCACAGACTTGACTCCAAGTTAGCATCCATCTTAGACATGGAAATTAAACTTTAATTCTCTGCAGAAACCTGGGCTGCCTCTTTTTTCAGAACATTGCCATTGTAGGCATTTGGTCCGTCTGCGCAACTTCTCTCTGGACACTCTTGACTACCACCAGCCTTTCTTCCTCCACTCGGATGATACGGCCGCTGAGGAGCCTTTCTGATTCGAGATCGCAGTTGAAGGTATTGCATGGCGGACGTGACATTGGTTTCCATTAGCTTCACTACCTCCTGCTCAAATTCTACTAAGTTGTCCTCTGACTCGGAAAGATCTGCTCCTGATGCCCAGACTGCCAGAACGCAGTGGAGATACGATTAAAGAACATGGAGGGGTCAAATATAGAAGCTAACTTTTCCAAAGTACCAAAAGCCTGCAGAAACTAAATATTATGTAACAAAGTAAAGGGAATGAGAGAGCACCTCAGCTTGAGTATCTGTTAGTAGAGGAACAACAGCTCCAGTTGCAACCAACCGGCTCATACTTATAACCTTGAGGGGACATTTAAGACAAAATATCATAAATAAAGATAAATTTTAGTTAGTTATTAATTATTATGGTCGATCTTCCCAGAGAAGAGAAACCTTGACTTGCAGTTGCAGGAATTTGACATAGTCAATGATTTCATCCAGCATTGAGGCTTTATCAGTCTGCACCAAAATGGTACAAGTTTCAGCCACAAGTGTTTGCTGATGCTTACGTTTATTTTTATATAACAAAAGATTTGAAGGCATGGATATTAAACAACATTGATTAATGGAGGAAATAGAGAAAAAAGATACTTATTAGAATTTGGGACAAGTTCCTGTAAGTTCTTCATCCTTTCTGAAATTCTCTGTCTTCGAAGCTGTAATTAATATTTGACACATGAATTTCAGACTTCTAGTATCTAGAGAACTGTGTTGTTCGATAAAAAAACAAAAACCAATAACTTGGGACATGACGTTAGTGGCAATGGAGCAATGGCACATAGGTAAATCTCTTAAATGACCAAAATGTATTGCACATCACTATAGGAAAAAAGATCACATACTCGTTCTGCAATACTATGAGGATCAGTTGCCTGACCACGTCGTGCTCTAACACGAGGCTTGCTGGCTCAGTTGGAACTGTTGGTGTTAGGATTAACTGGTTGAGCTTGAGATCTCACGTTTAATACCATTACAGAGAGGGTCGATAGGGAAGCATGACTTAGAGATGATGAAAAACTAGAACGAAGGAATAATACCTGTTGAGAACTGTGAATTCCTGCCATTCTATTTGACATTGTTTCCCCTGTAGGAAAAGATGATGGATGAAGATTATGCAATCCATTTTCCTCCTTGTCCTAATAAAGAAGTAGCAGCAGCATAGGATGGAGGCCATAAAGTTGAATCTGCAAGTGGTTGTGGAAAACCTGGCAATTCACAGATGTTTCTCTCCATGGAATTAGAAATAGCCAGTCCACTACGAGGCAATGCTTGGTTTGAGGGTTTGAGGCAATCCTTTTGGCTTCTCCATATATCTCGAGTGTACTAGGAACCAAATTAGTTGCTTGGGTTGCAACTGCCCCATTCCGAGAGGACCTTGCATTATTTGGCCATGCTGGTGGTGATGGCAAGGGATTGATGAAGTCGTCCATTATAACCACTTTATCTGAATGCTCCACGCCCTATGTATAATATATAACAACAAAACATTAGAGAGACAGGTTTTAACCCGTCATTTCAAAGGAAATTAGAAAATCATTGTTCTGCCACCACGCACTAGTCACTATTCATTGGCTACATACGGAAAATAAGACAAACAGTGAACGTAAGATGTCAAATTAATTGCTCGATGCTCACTTGATAATGCAGGCAATTTTTGTAGTTTATATGAAAATCTTTATCCTGTGAAAAATATCTCTGACACGACAAAAGGTTTCAAGTAACAAGGTTATGTTTGAGATTTTCAACAGAACAGGAAATAGCAGGTTCAGACAATTAGGAAACACAATATGTTCAAAGTCTACTTTAAGGCCTTGGTTGACATGGGTCGGAATAGATTCCGACCCTAATAATTGGTGCTGGAATGGGTTCCAACTCCACATTACCCCGCACTAAACAAGGTCTAAGATAATTGTATAAACTAATCTTAATTTATGATCAAATGAGCTCCCTGCTAGATTTAAATGGTTAACTAAGAAATCTAAAGATGCTACAACGAGCACCTGCCAGTAATTTGACAACATCATAGCGCTCACCAATAATCCAAAGCTTTACCTATGTGATCAACGGGGTTATAAATACATCTGATTCGATTGTTTTTTTAAAAAACTTCTCAAATTTGACCAGTTACTCGTTGACTTGTGTAACTAAAGTTTCAACTATTTGTGTGGGATGAGTCAAAGCTGCCAAACCTAATCTCGCGAAATTTAAGTAAACAATCCATAAATTGATCGTGATCTTTCGCTCTAGTTCCTAACGTTCCTAATATTCAAGGGCTCATGGACGAATGAATGGACCTGGAATTGATCGATGACCACTAAGAAAAGATTACCCTTTTTTGTGCGACAGCATCCCAACTTTGGTACTGGCTGGGGCAATTAGGTTCACAAGAGTTAGAAACGCTGCCGCACAGAAAGGTAGGTTTCCTCCCTTTTGCTGTTTAAACAGCTCCTCGGAGATGGCCCGCCAATCTTCTCATTGTTTCTTCCTCCTCCTCTGGTTGCCCTCACTGTGCCTCCACGTCATTCACAGTCGCGTGCTGGCTTGGTGATTTGATGCCTTGCAGGCAGGAGGACCAGGTTTACTCAATCTAGAAGTCAACTGCATCAAGCAGAGCTGACCTACTTTCCGTTCCCGATAAGGATCGTTGCTATAACTTGCTTCTTCTCGCAGTGGGATGATGCAGCAGCTGGGCATGGAAACTTCTTCATGGAGGAGCAGTCTCTGTTTTCTGCTGAACTCACCTTCATAAACCATCAAAAGAAAGAGAAGCTTCTCTTATCCCCTAAAAAAATGAACAGAGTCAACAGATATCTTTTATAGCAATAAATACGTAGTTCCCGATTACTATTAGAAAAGCTCGACCTCACCGAATCAACCAAATTCCGGCACCAGTTTAGGTGCGGAGTTAGCGATCGGTGGTACCCCACCGTGACATTGAACCACACGCCAGGTAGACGGGCGGGTAGATGTCACCGAGTCGCGACTTCGATGGCGGGACCGATCGCTGCTGCTGTATGGGCGGTCGGAAAATAAACGCTGAGGAGGAGCGAACACGAAACATCTCTGGTGAGAAAGAAGAAGAAGCCAAAGGCGACTCCCTCGTCCCCCCCGTCCTCGTCCCACCGCAGGGAGATCCATCTCTCTCTCTCTCGCTCTTTGTCTCTGAGGTTGACGCAGTGGGTTTCAGCTGGATCGCGGCCGATTTTATCTCGTCTGGTGTCTCCGTGTCGTTCGTCGCAGCTCGTCGATTGGAAACCGGTCTCGGGGGGGTTTGATTCCGGAGGCGAGTGACGGAGGAGTTTGCTACCTGGAGGAGGACCTGGTAATTCTAGATCTCAGAGCTGGGTCCGTTATGATGCATTTATGACTGATCTCTTTGTTTGCCTTGCGTGGTTTCTGTTTGGGGAAAAAAAGGGGGATTTTGGAATATTTCTGCTGCATCTGATTGGGTTTGATTTGAGCTGAAATTTTGCACTTTATTGTCGATCAATTAATTCGAGTCATAAATGTTATCCTTTTTAACTGAATTTGAGGCTTCCCTGGGAAATATCTACTTGATACGTATGGTAAATGATGTTTGATGCTGCAGAGTATATGAAAATGTCAGTGTTGAGACTTTGGCTTAAGTAGAGTTAGTTCATAAACGTTCTTATTGCCACGGATCAAATGCAGATCAAATAGGAAGACAACGAGAGATCTTGTTCAATTCGACACGTAGATGCAAGTAAATTGGTGTGTTGGGTCTGTCAGGCATAGTTGAACTGGTGTGAACGTTTCCAACATTTTCAATTAAATTTACTGAATGGGTGTGCTAGATACTCTAAAATGTCATTTACTCAGTGAGGGTTTGGGGTTAAAACAGATCCATGATTAAGCTTTCGAGTATAAACAACACAATATTTCTCTATGGACTCGAACTTGGAACACAGGGGTGTCGATCGTCGAATCACGGAAATCAGGTAGGTATATATGGATTAGAAAAATGACCAGAAATCCTAGGATCGTGATCAGGAAAAACTTAAATGTCATTGAGATCTTGATGTTTCCTCTCATATTCCTGTAGTTTCTTAGCAGCCCAAAAGGATCAAGATGGTCGAGAGCTTCTTCTTGGCTCTTTGCTTGATGCTTGATGGATATGCATGTCTTGACATTTTGACATTCATTATCCTACATGCATATGTACATATATGTTCAATACATACCTGTATATGTGTGTTTTTACATTTTTGTCCTTTTATTTAAGCATCACCTTAGTCAGAATCATAATCTTGCAAAATTATAGTTTTTGCCTCTGTTTCGATTCTTCAATTGACCTCTTTATGATGCCTCTCTGATCAATTATATTTTTGTAAAGCAGGCATCGATAGGTGTCCACTGAAATGCAGTCATTTTTGGAAGATTCTCCTCTCAGTCATAGACCCCCAAAAACCTCAAGGAAGGGTAAAAAAAGAGCATTTGATTCAATTGATGGTGATTCAAAGCATGACGGCAATCCATTGTTTGGAAGTCCTTCAAATGAGCTGGTGCTTTATGATTCTGGTATAAATGATCCAGGTCAAGATATATTTGCAGCCACTGATCACATGGAGAATCATACTCCAACCTTTAGAAATTTTTTAGCACCAAATCCTTCCAGCCGTACGTTTACAACTATTGGAACATTCACTGTCCAATGTGCTTCTTGTTTCAAGTGGAGGATTATTCCAACAAAAGAAAAGTATGAACAGATACGTGAAAGAATCCTGGATGAGCCTTTTACGTGTGAGCAAGCACGTGAGTGGCGTCCTGATATCTTATGCGAAGATCCTGAAGACATATCTCAGGATGGAAGTAGACTCTGGGCAATTGATAAACCAAACATTGCTCAACCACCCTCTGGTTGGGAAAGATTGCTCAGGATCAGAGGCGAAGGAGGCACAAAATTTGCTGATGTGTATGCCTTTTAATTTGTTCTCCTTTATTTTCTCTAAATAAATTTCTGGGATCAATTTTTTTTTTTCAATGATGATTCTTCCTTTTTTGCTTTTCAAAGTATTGATAAGTACAAGAACTGTAAGTTTCATACAAATTACTAGACAGTGTTTAAGATCATACATTATAAGAGAAAACTTACCTCAACAAGTATTTCTCGCAAAACATTTGTTGTCTCTTCTACCGGCTACGCACAATAAGCTTGGAGTTAATAAACTCATTGCACTTGTAAGTCTACTATTTGTTTGTTTTACAACACAGTGGAATATCAGAATGAATAGTACCAAGTAAAATGGTATTTGGCCTTTCATGTGAAAATCTAAGGATGTTAGAGGAAATACGTTATTGTGCAATGAATTTGTTCTTCCAATTCCGTTTAGGATTGTCTGTGAAATGTTTCATTCAGCTTCTTAAAAAACTGTGATTGCTCTTGCTATGTTGATTTACTCTTAAGATGAAGGCACCGGTAGTGTTTTAACAACTTCATGTTCCAAGATGATTTACGTGTGCTACTTTCTATTTTCAGGTATTATGTTGCTCCATCTGGAAAAAGACTTCGGTCAATGGTGGAAGTTCAAAAGTATGATCCATGTTCTGTGTTCTTTTCGTATTCTTTTTTTACTCTATATACATATCTCTTTCTGTAATTTTGTTTGCCCTTGCATGCTCAATGATTAAATACAAAACTATTATGGACATACTCTTAGCATTTAGCTTCACGCTTCAACACTCAACAGGGCTAATTGTTTTCTGAAGATGGAAGAATAATATGCTGATATTTTTCAGATCATATGTTGTCGTTTGATGTTTGATTAATTTATTTGATTCTAAGAATAAATTATTTGAGGACCTGGCAGGTATTTGCTTGAGCACCCAGAGTATGCCAGACAAGGGGTAACTCTCTCTCAGTTTTCATTTCAGTCCCCAAGGCCTCTACAAGAGAACTATGTCAGGAAACGACCACGTTTGACAAATTCTGCTGACGGTGGTGATCTGGCACATCAAAAGCCTCTTGAACCTGAAGCGGGTGCGTGAAAATAAGTGGAACTATATTCCAGAATTCCCTTGTGAAATAACATCTGTGGTAATTTCGTACAGATATTCTCTCTGTTCACCTTCACTTATTAATTTAGTTGACTAGTTCTTGGGTTGAATTGTCCAGGAAATATATGAATTCATGCTGGAATTAGTTTCATTTGATGGTAAAACGACAAAGTCCAAGATGTGTAAAAGCACACCAGCAAGCCAGATAGATTTGTCGGTTTCACATAGTCTGATAAGTGGCTTGTGTCTTCTTCAGTGATCAGCTGACAAACATCATTTAAACATTTTAGGGATGTCTTCCTCCAAAACTCAGGACTCATGCAATAGACCCTAAAAAACACATTAGTAGATTCTGTTGGTGCAAACTTCCACTCTTCACCTGCGGGTTACACATTTGCTCATTGTTATAGCTAACTGATAGTACCAAATCCCTGCAGAGCGAAAGAAACTAGTTTTTTGTTTACAGATAAAAACCGACTAAATGGCAGGAAAGAAATAGACTTCCTCTATTATTTATGCCTTTAAGAGTTCTCTTATTTCAATTAATTTTGAACTTTTTTAGATGCAAAAAGCTAGTCGAATAATTCATTGAAATTCTGGATTTATTATTACGTGCTTGCTCTTTCTGTGGAAACATGTTGTGAACGATGAATAGGATCTGTTATCTTGTTGATTTCTCCTGTTGCCTGCAGCTCTTTAAATCTGTGACAAGTGTCAGTAACACCATTTATTTTCATTTTCTTTTTCCTTTTCTTTTCCCTTCCAGCAAACCCTCTTCCTCGGCCTGCTCCTACACTTAAAGAGCTTTTAGTTGATGGATCAGCTTCATCAAGCCCTTCTCTTAAAGAACCACTTTCTTCTCCTCCAAATGAATCAGCAGCACCAACTGCTGTGCCTTCAGCGGAACAAGTGTCCACTGGTTGTGTGCATGATGAGCCAGAGAGGCAGGTAGAAGATGACCAACCCAAGATCGCATCTTCTTGTGAGTTGTGATGTTTTAATCTAATGTTGCTGCTAATATGATGTCTTCTTTACAATATTATGAGCGATGAAAAGGTTCGATAGTGACATGCGCAACAAGGCGGGGTGTTCTTATGCTTTAATATATATTTTGGATGCACCAAGGTTTGGAACAGAAGTACCAACATCAACTCAAAAAGATTAAAGCTATTAGTTATAGCATACCAACAAATAGTGCCTTTTCTTTTATAGTTGCATAGAGAGAATGATAACGCAGTGATCAAGTAGTATAGGCAAATAACATGAATTAAAAATAAAACCCACTTGCAGAGACCACTAGAATTTGATTCACCACAAGCAATTCAGAATTGTGGGCTTTGCGGTGCTCCAGTGGGCATCTCATATTGGTGTCTCATCTTGATCTTTTTCAATATTCTCAATCTCTTGAGCTAACGAGCTCTTTCCCCAAACTTCAAAGCTCTGGTGAGAATGTCTATTGAATGGAGCCATAAAAGGCTATCTTCTTTTCTTTTGAGTCCTTACCATTGGAGGAAACTAAAGCCTAAAGAATTTTTGCAGCACTCGTTGGATCATTGAAATTTTAGCCATCAACATAAAGATCATGCCCCATCTGTTCCATCCCATCTCTTCTATTGATGTTGACCTTATCTGAGTCAGCCCACACATCGGCAAGAGCAACAACCCTTATCACTAGGGGGTTGTTTGCTGGTCAGCAGGGTCCGGCATCATATCCAAGACAGTTTAAAATTTCCAGATTACACTTTTTTTTTTTTTGGAGAATTCAAGACCAGACCTAAACTAATGAAAACATGACCCGACTAGTTCGGATCAAATAAATTCCATGTAAAATAACGGAACTTGTGAGGTTGGATTAGATTTTGAATCTTATTTGATTATTAAGACAATAACTTAAATCAGTTTGATTCAGAAAGCAAATCCTCTCCGAGAATTGTATGCTTGCCGCTGGTGTTGAGCATTCATGGCTCCTTTACAGCTTGTCACAATCTTGCGAGGTTTACGAGACAATGTGAGGCAATCTCTCCGGGGTATTCAATAGCCTGTAGCGAATACACCCTCTCATTCTCTTATTTCTTATAAAAATACATTAATAAGTTCGCTACAGGTAGACCACATAGTCACTCTCTGGGGAGTAAGAACTTTAGAGGCTTGAATGATAATAAAAGTTCAAAGAAATTGGATGGAAATTTGTTGGTCAATAAAACCTCTTCTTAATTGCACATCAGTATATGCTGAATCAGAACAAGAAGGCTTATGTTTAGCATGAAACTGTTAATTGTCATTACACACTCAGATGAGAGTATAAGAAATGTATTCTTTAGATGAAGTGGTTCAGTTTTCTATTCCGCTGTTCCCGAAACAAATGTTCATTTTAAGGCTGGTTAAGAAAGCCATAAACTGGCTAGATCCAAAAATTCAAGTTTGCTGATATCTACAATTGAGTTGTCCCGAGTCTTTTTCTTGACCCAAGCTAAAAACGATATATTTTATCATATCTCTCTGAACCAAAAGCAAGCAAATTCGACTAAAAACAGCCTCAATAATTTGTACTGTGATCTCAGATTAAGAAAATGTGACTAAGAATTTCTTTTGGGCAACATCCAACTCAATCACTGTGATCTGTTTGACTCTTTATTTTACTTATTTTTGCTTCTGCTTGTCTACATCTATAAAGCGAGATAGGGGGATCAATAAATTTGGTGTGACAGAACCAGTTGTCTCTTCATGGTACATTGATATCTAAAAATGTGAAATGTCTACTTCTAAGGGATTCAAGAGCAAGAAGTGGACTTACCATCTAGCAATTGAGGTGATGTGGTGCTACGTTTGTCTATTGTGGTCAGCATCAAATGGGCTGGAAAAATGCATGAGAGTTGGTGCTTATATCTTGCATTTAATGCACTTTTTTTTTTACTTTTCAATCCTTCATCTTCTTAAACAAATAAATAATTATACAACGTTCATTATATATATACTATAAGAAAAAGGAAAATTTCTTGATACACGGTTAGAACTTACTTTTGTTTTGTTGTTGTTTAGCCTCATTTGTTATACAGGTTTTAGATTTTGGGAAACAAAGATTCTTTCGACTCCTTATCCTCTCCTTGGATATGTGTATCTTTTTAAAGGCAAGCAAGCAACATTTGAATCATAAGCTTATTTATCGAGCATTCAACATTTTCTTGAAAAAATAGAGTTGTAAATCAACTTTTAGATGGCATTTGAACTAAGATCTGAAGAGTACTGCAGTTTCAATGGACCTCTGAAAAATTTGTTTTCTTCAAAGTAGGAAGTAGTAGCCTTCCTTGGACATTTATTATAGGCTCTTACAGGGTATGACACGAGAGATGTGGCTGAGTCCCTCTTTCTCGAGGTGGTACAACTGCTTTATAATTTGATGTGATGTTAATGGATGAAAAGAAGAAGGAATTTTTCCCCCTCTCATTCCTTGGGGTTTGTATGATCATGTCGGCCATCTGATGCAATGTGGCAGCACTTTATTTACTGGAATAATCTTCATTCATCTCATTACTTCTGCACCTTTTAATGCCTTCCTTTTATATATTCTTACTTTTAATACTTTTTCATTTGTATATTACTATTTCTATGTGTTCACGAGGATATAGATAAAACGTAAACGGATGATATGTTGATCTTTAGTTGTTGAGTGCACAAGTTTAAATTATAATTAATACCTCTTTCTCATTTAGAGTGATTAGGGAGAAGAGATATTTAAAAAAGAGTTTCTTTCAACATATCCTCGTTATTATTCTAAGCTTTACTCACTCTACCAGGACATTAAAACAACTGCAAATGTTTAACACAAAGGTGATGATGGACTCAGCTTTTAGCATCAAAACCTCTAGACCGCAAAGTTATTTTCCAAAAGGACCCTGACTTGAGCACAATCCCTTGGGGCAGCACATGGAGACACTGTCCCAGTCTCGATGAATGTACTCTGAAGGAGGGGGAGGGTTCCCCAACTTTTTCTTCTTTGATTTCACTAGACCAAGTCAGGTAAAAAGGCCCTCCTCTACATTTGCCCTCTTCTTTCATGCTAAAGAATGGCAACAATGAGGTTTCATTTGGGGGAACATACTGCATCAAGAGTGTCCCCTTGAGGGGGCACCCAAAGGATAAGAGGCCTGTTTCTTGGGCACAGGGTGAGTACTCTGTAATCATAGAAAAATCATAGTTTTTTAACTGGTCGTTCCAGTCTATGATTTTGTTGTTTAACCATCATACTCTAGCAAATTAAATGTAGGCAAAGTAGTAGTAACCATGAGTTATTCACCTAGATAATTCTAATAATACTTTTCCTAAGTTGAGACGAGTAAGAATGCTCTTAAAGGGAGCATTAATTTGCATCAATCAATCATTTTTTTCTAAACTAAGGTGGGAAAATCCAAGCAATCCAATGAAAAAGTAAGCTATAAAAAGTGTTAGTACTGAGGATGAGAGAATGGTAGGGGAAGGAGGAGGGATTAGGGCTCATAGATTGCTACTGACGGATAGCTAGCTTTTTCTTGTTCATGCATATATTTCAGAAGAGGGGGGAAAGAAAAAGGGGGGGGGGGTGGCGTTTGAGGAATGAACTGCAAAGGATAAGCATGAAACTGAAACTTTTCATTGTGGTGCATTTTTGAGCCACTCAAAGCAAACAGGAGACGAAAGCCAGGAACAGGAAGGAGGAGGATCTTCAGATTCCCCATACCTCAAATGATCATCATCTCTTTGAGAATCTTAATGCATTCAGCAGCCGGTGAGTAACAAAATTAAGATCTTCAGATGCTGATGCAATAACCTTAATTTTTTTTATTACGAGACTCATCTTCCAAGAGAAATCTGACTCAATGTCCTTTTGACTTCTTGCAGATATTACTGTCTCTTGAAAGCTAAACAAGCTGTAGAAAAGATGTCGGCCTGGCCTTCTTTGGATTCAATCACCATCCAATCAATCATTTCCTCCTCCTCCTCCATCCACCCAGCGACATCACCAGTTCATCACATGGAAGGAACCCTGAAGGAGGAGGAGGGAGGGGGGGGACTCCTTCCTCCTCCTGATGCTGCTGTCGTTGAGAGCACCCTGACGCCATACATGATATATCCTCTCCATACGGTGGTGGTGGGGTGGCCCCAAAGACAAAGGGCAGTCCAGCGTCAAAACTCACATGGAATCTGCTTAAATGCGTGGTGCTTTAGCTGTCCAAACAACATGTATTAGTTTTCAAGTGCCTTAATGTTCTTGTGATTGCGACATTTTTATTTCCCCCCTCTCCTTTTGTGACCACTGTTGGGCTGCACCACCAAAACCCCCATGTTCTCGACAGAAGGAAACAAGTATTAAAGGTGTCTATAAAAACAATATCCATCAACATGTGGACTGGTAAATGAGACAATAGACTTAACAATCCGTAGAGGCCAACATCCATTTCCACAGTTTGAATTAAAGAAACACTTTTACATATAAGGAACTAATACTACTACTACTACCTGCTACTACAGTGATGGTGATGAACTATTTATAATATTTCTGATCTCTAAAAAAAAAGCCTGCCATAAAGATCATCCATTTATCTGTATAAGCAAATTTCTGGACAAAGAAAACGCCAACACAGCATCATCAGACTTCGCTGTGCAGCTCTTGTTTTATTAAGATTCCTTAAAAGATCCCTATAAAAGCGATGTTATCAAATTAAACTTAGAAGCCATTATGATGCACAGGAATCAAATACTTGAACCTTGTGATGCTTTTTTTTGAGTTTTAAAGAGAAGAAGGGAAGAAGGGGAGGAGGAAGGTTTTGCCAGGAAGCTTCCTCTGATCAAATTCTGAGGCCTGCTTTTTTTCTTCTTCTTCTTCTTCCCATTTCATTTATTAAATCTGTCACGTGGTTAGTTACGAATAGCTGAAGAAATATGTGGCGGTTAGTAATAATTTTTAATTTAATAATACTAATAATGCGCTAATTGGAGAGACGAAGATTTATTATTATTATTTTTTGAAAACAAAAATTGTATTTACCATTTTGCCACTCCCTGCGTCGATGTTGGCGTAACGTGGAAAGCCGAAGGTGTCATAAAAAAAAACATACGCAGGGAGGCGTACCCATCGCGTCCCCACCGCCTTGCCCACTCGAAACGTGTCTCACCGTGCCACGTGGATCTCTCTCACCCGTTCAATCCCAGATGAGAGGCGCTTTTCACGCATTAAAACGGCACCCCACCTCCCCCCGTGGCCACCTGCCCTGTGACTGAGGGCGGTGGGCCCCGCCGGAGATCGGGCGGTCGCTTTACCGTCGATGATTGGCGTGCGTTTTTAGCTCCGGAGCCCTCCGCATCCCAGATAATTGCTTCCGACCCCGGGACGGAGGGGCCAAAACGGTGAAGAGAGGCAAAGTCGAGGGTTTAAATTGTGAACGCCGACGAGGACTTCGAACTGTCGAGGGCTAGGAATGAAAAAGGGAGAAAGTTCGAGGGGTTGAAGTGCTTATTCTCCACCAGCGGAGAAACCAGAAATAGGAGGCGGGGCGGGGGCGGAGCGTTGGACCGAGAAGGAGCGCTCGTGTCTGCTTACTTTGTCACGCTCTCGCTGCCTCTCCCTTCCACAGTCTTCTTCGCTAGGCGTCGCTTGCCTTCGGGAATCGCGTCCTCCTTGAGTCGACGACCTGGTTGGGGGGGAGGGGGGGGGGTCGATTCGGGAGCGCCTGCTCCGGAGTAGTCGTCCCCTACTGCGCGGTGCGCTGCCGCATGGAGGGACCGGCGCCGCCTTGGTTGGCCAGCTGGTGAGCGGAGAAGGGGGGTCACGCTGTGGGACTCGCTGGAGTGAGGAAGATGAAGAGTGCGGCCAACGGAGCCCCGGCTCCCAACCCCGGGGATGGTGAGTTTGATTACGAGCTACCTTTAGCTGCTTCGTTTGCGATTTTTTCCGCTGCCGGCGGCGGCTTGCGGGACGGCGGTCCTGATGACGGTGACGGTGGTGGGGTATGGCAGGGGAGAGGAAGACGATAAATCCGGAGCTGTGGTACGCGTGCGCGGGGCCGCTGGTGATGATGCCGCCGGTGGGGAGCCTCGTCGTCTACTTTCCGCAAGGGCACAGCGAGCAGGTAAAGGAAAAAGCGCGGCCGAGGGCCACTTGCTAACTTGCGACTTGGTTTGTCTTTTTGGTAGCTCCTGCTTTGAGCGAGAGAGTTGGCATTGGTCCGTTCGGTTCATTGCTAACGTGTGCCATGGCCTTCGGTTTTTGGAAAAAAGATTTCTCCTTTTTGATGCTTGCGAGCTTTATCAAAGCTTTGTTTGTGGTTGCACCGTGTTACTCCGTTTCTCGTATACGAGTTCTGCCTTTTTTCCCCTTGTGTTCTTAATAATATGTTTGGCATTTCTTCATCCTTTCCAGGAGGATGGATTTGATGAGTTCTTTTCATTTCTTGTGGGCCTAATGGCTTCTAAATGCAATGAAACGGTTCCTTTTAGCCTCCGTGCTTTGGGAGATCTCCCAATACCAGGACCTTAAGTTGGCAGTGGATGGATGAATTTGGGAAAAGAATTTGCGTAAAGCTGGAAGTAGGAATCGCTTCTTTGTGGTTCATTTTTTACTGGACTAGTAAAAAGTTTTGTCTGTAGCCGATCTTCCAACTTTAGTTGTATTTTTCTTGGCATCATATTCAGAACTTGTCCACCTGTTGATCTCTTTTCATTGCCTTCTAACGACCATCTAACTCATGCGTGGTGGATGACAAAACAAGCAAGAGTTGCTGATATATGCCTCTTGTTGTATTTTTTTTAAGCACCAGAGTAGTTACTGTTCTCTGTCTTTGTATTCTTTTAGAACAAACGAGGTACGTCAATCTACGATCGTATTTTTTATGAAGACAAAAAGGAGACTTGAGGAGGATCTTTTTTTACCTTCGAGACAGAAGACTCTTGGTCCTATTTTTTCTCCATAGTTATTTAATTTTGGCTTACATGTGAAATTTGGGAAAACAGACCATGACGCCATTCTCAGATTCTAGACTTTGGATGGAATACGATCATCTTTGATGATCTATGGCCCATGTTCTTCCAGCCTCGTTGTCGAAAGCTGGCTTGATAATAGATACGGCTATCAATGTTATCTACCTTATCTGGCTCATATCTTGTGTGTTTCTTCTGTGACTCATAAATTTTTAGTAGGAAACCTGCCTTTCAATTTATGGTAGCCCAGTTGTGAGTTTGTTATGCAAGAAGATGAAAAAAAGACAGCAGTTTGGTTATTATGAAAGCCATGTACCCAGACTTGGTCTATGTCATACTATGTACGTTCAGTGATTTCGGTTTTCAACTACATCACATTTCATTTTATTCAAGAATCAAGTCATCCATATGCGCGGTGTTCTTCTTCTGTTTTCTTCTGGCCTCCAGCTTTTCGGTGCTCCCTTTGCATGATAGTTCATACCGGAAACACTAGCAAGAAGTAACTCATGTTTAGGTGCTGGCACTTAATTAAACCAAAATATCTACATGGCGAGTTAAAGCAAAAAGCTAAAAATTACTGATAAAAAGGTAGAGCATATAGTTTGTTTAAAAAAAAGTGAAGTTATCTTATAGAACTCATGGAAACTTTTTCAAGCATAATGTCTGCTGTCATCTCATGAGCTCTACCATGTGAAATAGAATATAAATACGTGCTATCTCATTTGAACTATGAAAGATTAGTCCTTAATACAATGTTATTTGATATTGTAATGCTGCGATTTTAGTTAAGATTTACTACAAGAAGTATCCTTTCATCAATATTTACATGAAATCATTTTCAGGTTGCAGCTTCTATGCAAAAGGATATTGATGCTCACATTCCAAATTATCCAAATCTTCCCTCAAAATTGATATGCCTTCTTCACAATGTTACTCTGCACGTATGCTACTGTTTATTGATTTTTTTTTTGTCTACATGCAAAATGTGATATTACTCTGGTGTGACCCTAAACGTGATTGTTGGTTCTGTAATCCTTTAGGCGGATCCAGAAACTGATGAAGTCTACGCTCAGATGACTCTTCAGCCAGTCAACTCGGTTAGTTATTCATGTTTTTTTTTTCTTCTACTTCTGTAGTCAGGTAGTGTTGCTACTTGTGAGTGCTAAGAAAATAGGAAGGAGATGATCTGTGTACAGAAATATTGCTAATATCTTTAGCGTAACTGCATGTTGCATGAAACCTTCCTATCTGCATGTTACTGGCATACAAACTCTATTATAAGGAATTTCTTAGCCAAAAATTTCTGGCATTCAGTGAAAGTTGCAAGACTGACATACTTGATGTCAGGTGATGCTTGATATTGACAACAATTGCTGCTCCCTGATATCTTTAGCCCATCAATTATATGGATTCTTTGCTTCTGTAAAGGAAACTATAGTTCTTCCAATATTTGATGAATTGGTATTTCACCCATTGAATTTTCTTAATAATACAGTATGACAAGGAGGCATTGCAATTATCAGAGCTTGCAATGAAACAAACCAGGCCACAGACAGAATTCTTTTGTAAGACGCTTACTGCAAGCGACACAAGCACTCACGGAGGGTTCTCTGTTCCTCGTCGTGCTGCAGAGAAAATTTTTCCTCCTCTTGTAAGTAAAGCTAAAATACTCATGCATATGCTATATCGAGGCTTTGCTTTTGGACAATCCATTAATTGCATTCCTTGGGTTATTTTTGTAGGATTTTTCCATGCAGCCACCTGCCCAAGAGTTAACAGCCAGAGACTTGCATGACAATCTATGGACCTTCCGTCATATTTATAGAGGTCAGAAAGATAGAAGGATTCTTCTGAATGTTTTTAGAAATTGTTAATTTATATCTGCTTATTTAAACACAAAGTAAACTAATACTCCACCAACGACAAACTAGTTAGAAGACAAGCCGAAATTTCATACTGGATATATGCTGTTTCACTATTGCATCCCTAATCCAACTTGTCATTTTTTGAAGTTCATATTCTTTATCTGAAATCTAGGTCAACCCAAGAGGCATTTGCTCACAACAGGTTGGAGCTTATTTGTGAGTGGAAAGAGACTCTTTGCTGGTGATTCCGTTTTATTTATCAGGTGAATATTCAGTAAAACGTTATGGACATTACTTGTTTCTTAAATAGCAGTCATCCAGGCATAATCACCTAAAAGGATGGTCTGAGACAATGCGTGCTTAATTGCTTATTATAAACAGTTGGAAAATTTGTGAATGTTTTCATCATATTTCATGCAGCATGTTCGATATAGATGTTTTTGCAGGTATAGCAAACATCACTATGGTAAACAAATTCTTATATGTTTCTCTTTCATCAACTTCATGAGCAGGGATCAAAAACAACAGCTTCTTTTAGGCATTAGGCGTGCTAACAGGCAACCTACTAATATATCCTCATCAGTCCTTTCAAGTGATAGTATGCATATAGGAATTCTTGCTGCTGCAGCTCATGCTGCTGCCAACTACAGCCCATTTACTGTGTTTTACAACCCCAGGTATTATTTTGGATCTACTGGAAATTGGATTGTCTTCAATTTTTGGACCATGAGTTGTTAATTTTTATGTATCTATTACATGACAGTTGTAAATTGATGTCATTATGCAGAGCTAGTCCATCAGAGTTTGTTATTCCTTTTGCAAAATACCAGAAGGCAGTATATAGCAATCAAATTTCTCTTGGCATGCGTTTCCGCATGATGTTTGAAACTGAAGAACTAGGAACAAGAAGGTGAGAAACTCATTCACATCAAGTTAGAACAATGTCTGTTGTATACTGATGCTCATCTCTGGTTGGACATTTTAATATTCAAGTACGAAACTGAACTTTCTGGCCTCCAACTGTTACGTACTGATCAAAAAGCGTAATTTGCTCCAAAATTTTGCAGGTACATGGGTACAATTACAGGCATTAGTGATTTAGATCCTGTTAGGTGGAAAAACTCACAGTGGTGCAATTTGCAGGTTAGTTCTTAATATCAGCAATGTACAGGGATGTACACTTCTTACAAAATTCCTGTTGGGGGTTATATTGCACAGGTAGGGTGGGATGAGTCTGCTGCTGGTGAGAGGCGCAACAGGGTCTCAATATGGGAGATTGAACCTGTAGTAGCTCCTTTCTTCATTTGTCCTCCACCATTTTTCAGAAAGCGGCCCCGGCAACCAGGAATTCCAGGTAACTTGATTCTTAATTTGTGAAACAGCGAATCCTAGCATAACTAGAAGTTTGTTGGAAAACGTTCTCTTATATTAGGCTGTTTTTCCCTAGTCAAAGCAACAATGTTATAGACTTAGATTTTTTTTTTCAAATTCCACTAAATTAAATCGTTACATAAAAAAAATAATTGAGCTATAATGTTTTCCAATGGTCAACTATGCTATTGAATGCATGGATCTAGACGTCTATTTGCTTGCAAGATGCACACAAATAGATGAGTTTCATGCCGTGTAAATCTTGTCCCTCTTTTGTAATGTATTCAGGGGACATCGTCACTCACACATTGAAGCAGCTAAACATGTGAAAGAAAGTGGCTAAAACCGTAACTTGTAATACAGTTAGATAGGAAAACGGTTGGTGAAAACCCAAAATTTAAATTGAATCAGCAAAGCAGGGGTATAATGGCAGATGAATCTTGATTGATAAGCCTGCTTCACTATTATACTGAATCGACAATCGTTGTTGCAGATGATGAATCATCAGAAATGGAAAATCTTTTCAAGAGGGCAATGCCTTGGCTGGGAGAGGAGATCTGCATAAAGGATTCTCAAACTCAGAGTACTATGATGCCAGGTCTAAGTTTGGTTCAATGGATGAACATGCAACAGAATCCCTCCCTTTCTAACCAAACTATTCAGGCAGAATATTTGCGCTCCCTTTCTGGACCTCTTATGCAAAACCTTGGCGGAACTGATATTGCTAAGCAATTAGGTTTACAAGCTCAAATGCTGCAGCAAAGTAACTTACAGTTCAATACTAGTAGGCTGCAACAACAAAGTCAGCAAGTTGATGAACTAATGAACGTGCCGATTCCGCCAAACCAAGTTGCTGCTGCAAGTATACCGCCCCAGCAAATACATGATGCGACCATGCAGCAGAGCCTTCAAGTGGCTAACCAAGTATCACCATTAAATCAGACACAAAACAATCCTGTACAGCCTCAGGTACTGGGCCAGGCGCAAATGCAGCCACAACCAATTGTTCAGAATAATCAATTAATTCAAACCAGCTTCCAACCAAATCAGCAACATAATCCTCAGCTAATGCTCCTGCAGCAACATCAGCAACAGCTTCAGCAGCAGCTGCTTCAGTCGCAGCAGCAGCAGCAACCACAACAGAGGCAGCAATTCCAGCAACAGCACAGCTCACCTATTAAAACTTCCGCCCAAATGAGCCAACAGTTGTCAGAGCAACAAATCCAGCTGCAGATACTAAAGAAACTCCAGCAGCAGCAGCAACATCAACAACAACAACAATTTTCACAGCCCAGAATGCAACAACCTCAGCTTCCTCAAACACAGGAGTTCCAGAAAACTATCCCAGCTGTGCCTCAGCAACATTCAAACTCTCATTTATCAGTCCAGCAACCTGTAATGCCTCAACAATGTGCTAAAGCTACTTCACCGACAATAAGGCTACCACAACCCGTGCAGAACCAATCGCAACAAAGGCCTCAGCACCAGATTCAATCAAGTGAATTAAATGGGGTGATTCTTCCTGCCGCAACAGGAACAAATCTGATCCCAGCTAATGGCAGTTTGCTGGCTGCTGGAGGTGCACTGTCAGGAGTTACTGATGATATCCCATCTTGCTCTACATCACCTTCAGGAAATAATGTAGCTATTATTCCACATTCAGTTTTAAGTTATACCAATCATCACATTGCCTCAACAGAAAAAACATCTCAATCAGTTGTTACAGGGCTTAGTCCTAACTCCTTCCAAACAGCTGGGATGAATCACACTTTCCCGAAGGATCTTCCGAAAATAGCACATAATGTGAAGCCTTTAATCCCAATTTCCAAGGTTCAAGATCAGAGTATTGCTGCCCCCCAGACATACGTAAACAACACAGCACAAGTAGATTACTTGGACACAACTTCTTCAGCAACTTCTGTTTGCCTCTCTCAGCCTGATGGATCTTTACCTCAAAACTTCCCTCTCTCTTCTTTTAATCAACCATCGATGCTCAGAGATGCACCACCAGGTAGTGATATCCGAGGTGGTGATCCAAGAAATAATGTCCTCTTTGGAGTTAACATTGATGCCTCATTGGGAATACCTTTAACCACTGATAATCTACTGGTTAATAGCATTGATCCAGGAAAGTACCAGAATCATATTCCTGGAGACATAGTTCCTAATTATAATACCTCAAAAGATGCTCAACAAGAGCTATCATCGTCCATGGTTTCACAATCATTTGGAGTTCCAGATATGGCTTTTAATTCTATTGATTCAGCAATCAATGATAATGGTTTCTTGGGTAGGAATTCCTGGGCACCAGTAGCGGCTGCCCCACCTCAGCGTATGCGTACGTACACCAAGGTTTGTCTTTAGTTTCAGATCTATCATGTTGAATCCTTTTCATTATTCACATAATGCTCAAGCAAACTCTACTATTTCTTCTTTTTCTTTTTCTATACACCTAATTTGAGTGTCTTACAGGTATACAAGCGTGGAGCTGTTGGTAGATCAATAGATATCACAAGATATTCAGGTTATGAGGACCTGAAACATGATCTCGCAAGAATGTTTAGTATCGAGGGACAGCTGGAAGATCGTCAAAGAATTGGCTGGAAGCTAGTCTATGTGGATCATGAAAATGATGTTCTACTCGTTGGGGATGACCCGTGGGAGTAAGTTAAACATGAATTTAAGCATTCAACAAAATTTTGGATTAAAAAAGGTCTAAGAACCATCAAGAAAGTAGAAAATAGAATTACTGCTCGGGTACTTGAAACTTTTGCTGGTCATTCTCGCTTAGAATGCACTTCTTCTAGGACAATTTTTATGCTCCCTCATTTTAGGAAAATTTTCTGTAGCATAACCATGTTTGTAAATCCATGACTTTCCAAATCCAGGTAAAAGGACAGTACGTTCTAGGGAAAAATAAATAATGATAAAGATATAAAATTATTCAGGTGTGCCAATATACTGTGGATAGTTAGGTATTTATTTTTTTTCCATTTGTCATTAGCAAAGTATTACCAAATCAAGGTTCATGAGTTCTTGGAATCTAGTTTTGTAGATTCGCAGTACATACTGGTGCTATGCAAAATAGCAGTTGCATTATTCTGTTTATAGCTTTCACCCACTGCAGCAATAGCACCCACCCACGGTAAAACAATTATCTGATGTGGTGAAAGCATGATGCAGGGAGTTTGTCAACTGTGTTCGCTGCATCAAGATATTGTCCCCGCAGGAAGTCCAACAGATGAGCTTGGATGTTGATTTGGGAAACAATGGCCTCCCCAATCAGGCGTGCAGCAGCTCAGATGGTGGAAATGCCTGGAGAGACCAATGCGATCAGAACTCGGCCAACCCTTCAGCAGGATCATACGACCACTTTGAATGATGCAACTTTATGGTCGTTAGGAGCGATGAAACTGGTCATGTGGCTACGCTGATGTCAGCTTTCACACAGAACCAAGTCGTTTTTTTCCTCCTCATGATTACTAGTCTTTCCACCTGCAAACTGCATTGCTGCTGGAGAAAGCCAACATCTACTTGCAGAGTACCTTCTCAAGGATGGCGACTCTATATAGTAGGGAGAACGATATGCTATGGTGAGTAATATAAATGCTGGGTTTTTTTTTTCTGTTGAGGGATCATCTGCATAATCTATGTTCTAGTATTCTTCTGATAGGATCTTGTACATTTGTAACATCTTTGCCCAGAGTCTAGGGAGATGAGCTAATGATTACTTGTGTTTGAAAACTAAATAGAGCATATATGTAGTGCATATATGTATTGCTTCTTAACAGCTTAATATTTCAATGTAATTGTATTTATTACCTACAGTTATTGCTATTTGTTCTTGTTCAACAGAGGTGCCAGATGAAAATTGACAAAAAAAAAACAAAATGTTGGTGGAGAAATACTTTCTTAAAGAGATGCAACTATGGCAATTTTCACAGGTGCCATCTCTTATAAGGACAAGAATTCTTCATCCAAACTACAAGCGAATGCAAAAGGAGTCGAAGCACAACCAGCTTCAAGGCAGGCCTTGGCACTCTTTAATTGGCTGACAAGTGAAGGATCTACCTCTCTCTTCTGTCATCGCGACCACATTATGGGAGTGGATGTGTTGGGCAGGAACTGAGGGGGCATGCAGTGCTGCGGCCACTGCCGGAAGCCTTCACCAGCTACTACATTTGCAGCTGCTTGCTCTGTCATTTCCTCAACATCCATCGATGCAACTTCAGCTTCCATCGACTCCTGCAATGGCTGCCTTGGATATTCAAAGCCTCGGGACTCGCTTGTAGAGATAGATGATCGAGGTGGAACCCATGGCACAACAGCAAGAGAGGCAGAGCCATCTTCTGCGTCCTCATCCTTTCCATCAAGCCTCCGTTTCCCTTGTTTTAAGACATGATCTGCAGCAATGCAGCATAGATAGGACATGTAAATGGAATAACAAATCTTAATCCAAGAACAAGTTTTCTCAAGTCGCTAGCAAAAATCATCACTTTGCTGAAAGTGGCTGAAAGATCAAAGTACTCACTCTTGAAACCATTCAGCAAGTCCCAACTGACAGTAAGAGAAGCATTAGTTGGACCAGGGAACAAGGTGATTGGCGTCTCCACAGGCTTGTAGAGCACGATCGCTCTCTCATCGTTCGAAGGGGATGCGGGCGGATCCGTGCTCGCTGCAGGCCCTAGACTCGGTAAAGCACTAGCATCGGCACCTACGTCCCCTTGCGGCAATTGCTGATCGAAGGCCATGGTAGATGCTGCCTCGCCCTGTTCCATGACCGACAGCAACTCAGCATCCTTCATGACAAAAGAAGCCAAGATGAGAAGAAACAACCATCATGATCTACTTCCGTAGATTGAATCAAGAAATCCTTTATCCGAACTGTTGTTAACATAAGAATCCGGAGTAAAAAGCTCAGCATCAAGAAAACACCTAAAGCAGAAATCCTCAGTGAAACCCAACAATTTATTCAGCATCGTTCAATAATCAATTAAAAATTCGGCGATACGGGAAGAACCCGCTTACCAGTCTCCGACTCTTTCTCGCCGGGAACGAGAGCGAGAATTCCGAGAACTCATCGGACACCTCCCCCAAGTCCTTTCTCTTCAGCATCCCTCTCCAGAATCCAGCCATGCTGCCGCTTGGCAGAGCCCTAATCCTGCGAGCAGCAAAATCCTTCCCGCCGCACTCGCTTCCTCTTCTCTGCAATCGACCGAGTGGAATGAAGACCGAGCGTCCCGGCCATGGAAGCAATATGAAGAGGAAGCGGAGGGCGGGGAGGCGGACGCGCGTAGACGCACCCAGTTCTCTCTCGACGTCTCCAGAAGCCCCTCGAAGGATTGCGACGGCCGGTTTGAGTCCGGGCCTTGGTCGGACCCGGACTCGGACTTGGATTCGAGCTCGAACCTTTTCGATCATAATTGGGCCGAGTCTGGTCCGAGTCAAGCTCGATAGTTTTCTATTACTTTTTATTTTATTTTTTAAAAGGGAATTTTAATATTTGAAATTATATAATTTAAAATAATACCAAAAAAATACACATTTTGACGAAGAGAAAAATTAGTAGGCAAATTTCGCATTGGGTGTAAAAAAAAATTGAAAAAATATTTTTTTTTTAAAAAGGGTTGGTTAAATGAAAAGGAAAAGCGTTAATTTGGTTCATCAAAGATCAATTAATCAATCAGGACTTAGTTTTAGGAAGGAGATGGACGAAGACGCCGCCGCGGGGAAGAAGAAGAAAAAGAAGAAGGGTATTGACTTGACCTTCCCATTTTTAGGGAAACAAAAATAAACCTAGTCTGATGACGATAGGAAACCAATACGCGTTCATAATTTACTCGACCATCACATGAGCCGGGGATGACGATTGCATGATGTCAACTAATTATCCTCAATTGCATTTCTTTCTTGATAAATAGAATGATGTTTAATTACGCGTTGGACGGTAGATGGAACGATGATGCTCTACGTATTCATAAATAAAGCTTTAGCTTTGGATATACAGCTGATAATTGTATTGTAATTAGATGTGCAATTTGGGTCGGGCAGCCTGCGGGCGGCCCGGGCCCGGCCCGACACGGCATGGTCCGAAGCACAAGCGGGCCGTGCTAGGCACGGCCCGACACTGTTCATGTACCATGCTGGGCCGCAGGGTCTAGGCTCGCGGGCTGGCACGGCACGGCACGACACGACACGAATAGTATATATATAATATATATATATATATTTTTAAAAAAATAAATGGTAGAGCGGAAGGAGCGCGTTCGAAACCTGCCGAATGCAAATATTTGAAGGGCCGGCCCGACCGAACCATGCCGGGTCCGGTCCGGCACGCTTTTCGGTCGGGCTTCGGGCCGTGCCGGGAGGGGCAGTTTCCAGACCGTGTCGTGCCTGGCACGGTCCGCTACAGTACCGTGCCGGGTTTGACCCGGCACGCTACAGTAGCGTGCCCAACCGGGCCGGCCCGAGCACGGCCCCGTTGCATCTCTAATTGTAATGCAGGTGCAGTCATCATCAGAATTAGAATTTGCTAATCCTCACTTGAAAAATTATACTTTAGAAGTATCCATCTTGTTAAACTGTGATGTAGTATGACTCTGGAGTAAAGTACCAGAAAACCTACACCACATACGGATTAATTCGACTGCATCTAATAAAAGCTGGATTAGCCTCTTGTGGTTCCGTTTCTTCCGAGGAGAATTTGAACGCTCCCTTCTGTAAAAGATTACGTACAATTGGCTCGTTAATTGGTGAGCTTAAAGAGAAGGTGATATGAGTTTGAACTTGCTATTACGGAGGAGAACAGCGTTGCTGAAAGTATAAATAGATTGTGGATTGCTTTCACTCTTCTGCTACCTCTGCTGTTGATTATATAAGGGCGGGAAGACTACCCTTTGTAATCCACAGATCGTTATCTTCTTCTTCTCACTTCAAAACCAATCTCTTCCTCTCACTTCACGATGCTCGGAAAAAACTTCACCGGTGTTTCTTTCAGTCCTCTGGAAGGCTTCTCCACCAAGGAGGCTGTTCTGATCTTTCTGATATCTCTTGGAGGTGCGATCGTGATGTTCGTCCTCTGCTGTCTCCTGTACTGCTGCTGCCCCCGCGGCCTCACCCTCCCTGTGCTCGGCCCTGTCATAACGATGGCGGTGGCCCAACCGGCCAACAACGTCGGACTGGATGAGGAGACAATAAACTCCATCAATCAGATGGAGTACCAGCGCACCGGCGACGGCGAGGAGATCTGCTCCATCTGCAATCGACCGAGTGGAATGAAGACCGAGTGCCCCAGCCATGGAAACAATAAGAAGAGGAAGCGGAGGGCGGGGAGGTGGAAGCGCGTAGACGCACCCAATTCTCTCTCGACGTCTCCAGAAACCCCTCGAAGGATTGCGACGCCCGGTTGGAGTCCCATATATTGGGCCTTGGTCGTACTCGGAGTCGGAGTCCGAGTCCGACTCGAGCTCGTGACGACGTCCGAATACGACCATTTCGATCATAGTTGGGCCGAGTCTGATCCGGGTCAAGCTCGATAGTTTGCTATTACTCTTTATTTTATTTTTTAAAAGGGAAATTTAATATTTGTAATTATATATTTTAGAATAATGCCAAAAAAAATACACATTTTGACGAAGAGAAAAATTAGTAGGCAAATTTCGCATTGGGTGTAAAAAAAAATTGAAAAAATATTTTTTTTTAAAAAAGGGTTGGTTAAATGAAAAGGAAAAGCGTTAATTTGGTTCATCAAAGATCAATTAATCAATCAGGACTTAGTTTTAGGAAGGAGATGGACGAAGACGCCGCCGCGGGGAAGAAGAAGAAAAAGAAGAAGGGTATTGACTTGACCTTCCCATTTTTAGGGAAACAAAAATAAACCTAGTCTGATGACGATAGGAAACCAATACGCGTTCATAATTTACTCGACGATCACATGAGCCGGGGATGACGATTGCATGATGTCAACTAATTATCCTCAATTGCATTTCTTTCTTGATAAATAGATTGATGTTTAATTACGCGTTGGACGTTAGATGGAACGATGATGCTCTACGTATTCATAAATAAAGCTTTAGCTTTGGATATACAGCTGATAATTGTATTGTAATTAGATGTGCAATTTGGGTCGGGCAGCCCGCGGGCGGACCGGGCCCGGCACGGACCGAAACACAAGTGGGCCGTTCCGGGCACGGCCCGATACTGTTCATGTGTCGTGCCGTGCCGTAGGGTCTAGGCCCGCAGGCTAGCACGGTTAAAAAATAAATGGTAGAGTGGTTAATACGCGCGCCTTCCGCATCGAAACCTGCCGAACGCAAATATTTTGCAGGTAGGCAAATATTTGAAGGGTCGGCCCGACCGAACCGTGCCGGGTCCGGTCCGGTACGCTTTCCGGTCGGGCTTCAGACCGTACCGGGAGCGGCAATTTCCAGATCGTGTCGTGCCAGGCACGGTCCGCTACAATACCGTGCCGGGTTTTACCCTGCACGCTACAGTAGCGTGCCCAACCGGGCCGTGCTCGGGCCGGCCCGAGCACGGCCCCGTTGCATCTCTAATTATAATGCAGGTGCAGTAATCATCAGAATTAGAATTTGCTAATCCTCACTTGAAAAATTGTGCTTTAGAAGTATCCATCTTATTAAACTGTGATGTAGTATGAGTCTGGAGTAAAGTACGAGAAAACCTACACCACGTACGGATTAATTCGACAGCATCTAATAAAAGCTCGATTAGCCTCTTGTGGTTCCATTTCTTCCGAGGAGAATTTGAACGCTCCCTTCTGCAAAAGATTACGTACAATTGGCTCGTTAATTGGTGAGCTTAAAGAGAAGGTGGTATGAGTTTGAACTTGCTATTACGGAGGAGAACAGCGTTGCTGATAGTATAAATAGATTGTGGATTGCTTTCACTCTTCTGCTACCTCTGCTGTTGATTATATAAGGGCGGGAAGACTACCCTTTGTAATCCACAGATCGTTATCATCTTCCTCTCGCTTCAATACCAATCTCTTCCTCTCACTTCACGATGCTCGGAAAAAACTTGACCTTCCCATTTTTAGGGAAACAAAAATAAACCTAGTCTGATGACGACAGGAAACCAATACGCATTCATAATTTACTCGACCATCACATGAGCCGGGGGAGACGACTGCATGATGTCAACTAATTATCCTCAATTGCATTTCTTTCTTAATAAATAGAATGATGTTTAATTACGCGTTAGACGGTAGATGAAACGATGATGCTCTACGTATTTATAAATAAAGCTTTAGCTTTGGATATACAGCTGATAATTGTATTGTAATTAGATGTGCAATTTGGGTCGGGCGGCCCGGGCCCGGCCCGACACGGGCCGTGCCAGGCACTGCCCGAAGCACAAGCGAGTCGTTCCAGGCACGGCCCGACACTGTTCATGTGCCGTGCCGTGCCGGGCCGCAGAGTCTAGGCCCGCGGGCCAGCAAGGCACGACACGATTAGTATATATATAATATGTATATATATATATAAATATATATATATATATATTTAAAAAAAATGGTAGAGTGGTTAATACGCGCGCCTTCCGCATCGAAACGTGCCAAACGTAAATATTTTGCAGGCAGGCAAATATTTGAAGGGCCGGCCCGACCGAACCGTGCCCGGTCCGGTCCGGCACGCTTTTCGGTCGGGCTTCGGGCCGTGCCGGGAGGGGCAGTTTCCAGACCGTGTCGTGCCTGGCACGGTCCGCTACGGTACCGTGCAGGGTTTGACCCGGCACGCTACAGTAGCGTGCCCAACCGGGTCGGCCCGAGCACGGCCCCGTTGCATCTCTAATTGTAATGCAGGTGCAGTCATCATCAGAATTAGAATTTGCTAATCCTCACTTGAAAAATTGTGCTTTAGAAGTATCCATCTTGTTAAACTGTGATGTAGTATGAGTCTGGAGTAAAGTATCAGAAAACATACACCACGTACGGATTAATTCGACAGCATCTAATAAAAGCTCGATTAGCCTCTTGTCGTTCCATTTCTTCCGAGGAGAATTTGAACGCTCCCTTCTGCAAAAGATTACGTACAATTGGCTCGTTAATTGGTGAGCTTAAAGAGAAGGTGGTATGAGTTTGAACTTGCTATTACGGAGGAGAACAGCGTTGCTGAAAGTATAAATAGATTGTGGATTGCTTTCACTCTTCTGCTACCTCTGCTTTTGATTATATAAGGGCGGGGAGACTACCCTTTGTAATCCACAGATCGTTATCTTCTTTCTCTCGCTTCAATACCAATCTCTTCCTCTCACTTCACGATGCTCGGAAAAAACTTGACCTTCCCATTTTTAGGGAAACAAAAATAAACCTAGTCTGATGACGACAGGAAACCAATACGCATTCATAATTTACTCGACCGTCACATGAGCCGGGGGAGACGACTGCATGATGTCAACTAATTATCCTCAATTGCATTTCTTTCTTAATAAATAGAATGATGTTTAATTACGCGTTAGACGGTAGATGAAACGATGATGCTCTACATATTTATAAATAAAGCTTTAGCTTTGGATATACAGCTGATAATTGTATTGTAATTAGATGTGCAATTTGGGTCGGGCGGCCCGAGCCCGGCCCGAAACGGGCCGTGCCCGGCACTGCCCGAAGCACAAGCGAGCCGTTCCAAGCACGGCCCGACACTGTTCATGTGCCGTGCCGGGCCGCCGAGTCTAGGCCCGCGGGCCAGCAAGGCACGACATGATTAGTATATATATAATATGTATATATATATATATTAAAAAAAATAAATGGTAGAGTGGTTAATACGCGCGCCTTCCGCATCGAAACATGCCAAACGTAAATATTTTGCAGGCAGGCAAATATTTGAAGGGCCGGCCCGACCGAACCGTGCCCGGTCCGGTCTGGCACGCTTTTCGGTCGGGCTTCGGGCCGTGCCGGGAGGGACAGTTTCCAGACCGTGTCGTGCCCGGCACGGTCCGCTACGGTACCGTGCCGGGTTTGACCCGGCACGCTACAGTAGCGTGCCCAACCGGGCCGGCCCGAGCACGGCCCCGTTGCATCTCTAATTGTAATGCAGGTGCAGTCATCATCAGAATTAGAATTTGCTAATCCTCACTTGAAAATTTGTGCTTTAGAAGTATCCATCTTGTTAAACTGTGATGTAGTATGAGTCTGGAGTAAAGTATCAGAAAACCTACACCACGTACGGATTAATTCGACAGCATCTAATAAAAGCTCGATTAGCCTCTTGTGGTTCCATTTCTTCCGAGGAGAATTTGAACGCTCCCTTCTGCAAAAGATTACGTACAATTGGCTCGTTAATTGGTGAGTTTAAAGAGAAGTTGGTATGAGTTTGAACTTACTATTACGGAGGAGAACAGCGTTGCTGAAAGTATAAATAGATTGTGGATTGCTTTCACTCTTCTGCTACCTCTGCTGTTGATTATATAAGGTCGGGAAGACTACCCTTTGTAATCCACAGATCGTTATCTTCTTCCTCTCGCTTCAATAACAATCTCTTCCTCTCACTTCACGATGCTCGGAAAAAACTTGACCTTCCCATTTTTAGGGAAACAAAAATAAACCTAGTCTGATGACGATAGGAAACCAATACGCATTCATAATTTACTCGACCATCACATGAGCCGAGGGAGACGACTGCATGATGTCAACTAATTATCCTCAATTGCATTTCTTTCTTAATAAATAGAATGATGTTTAATTATGCGTTAGACGGTAGATGAAACGATGATGCTCTACGTATTTATAAATAAAGCTTTAGCTTTGGATATACATCTGATAATTGTATTGTAATTAGATGTGCAATTTGGGTCGGGCGGCCCGAGCCCGGCCCGACACTGTTCATGTGCCGTGCCGTGCCGCAGAGTCTAGGCCCGCGGGCCAGCACGGCACGACACGATTAGTATATATATAATATGTATATATATATATATATATATATATATTAAAAAAAATAAATGGTAGAGTGGTTTATACGCGCGCCTTCCGTTTCGAAACCTGCCAAACGTAAATATTTTGTAGGCAGGCAAATATTTGAAGGGCCGGCCCGACCGAACCGTGTCGGGTCCGGTCCGGCACGCTTTTCGATCGGGCTTCGGGTTGTGCCGGGAGGGGCAGTTTCCAGACCGTGTCGTGCCCGGCACGGTCCGCTACAGTACCGTGCCGGGTTTGACCCGACACGCTACAGTAGCGTGCCCAACCGGGCCGGCCCGAGCACGGCCCCGTTGCATCTCTAATTGTAATGCAGGTGCAGTCATCATCAGAATTAGAATTTGCTAATCCTCACTTGAAAAATTGTGCTTTAGAAGTATCCATCTTGTTAAACTGTGATGTAGTATGAGTCTGGAGTAAAGTATCAGAAAACCTACACCACGTACGGATTAATTCGACAGCATCTAATAAAAGCTCGATTAGCCTCTTGTGGTTCCATTTCTTCCGAGGAGAATTTGAACGCTCCCTTCTGCAAAAGATTACGTACAATTGGCTCGTTAATTGGTGAGCTTAAAGAGAAGGTGGTATGAGTTTGAACTTGCTATTACGGAGGAGAACAGCGTTGCTGAAAGTATAAATAGATTGTGGATTGCTTTCACTCTTCTGCTACCTCTGCTGTTGATTATATAAGGGCGGGAAGACTACCCTTTGTAATCCACAGATCGTTATCTTCTTCCTCTCGCTTCAAAACCAATCTCTTCCTCTCACTTCACGATGCTCGGAAAAAACTTGACCTTCCCATTTTTAGGGAAATAAAAATAAACCTAGTCTGATGACGACAGGAAACCAATACGCATTCATAATTTACTCCACCATCACATGAGCCGGGGGAGACGACTGCATGATGTCAACTAATTATCCTCAATTGCATTTCTTTCTTAATAAATAGAATGATGTTTAATTACGCGTTAGACGGTAGATGAAACGATGATGCTCTACATATTCATAAATAAAGCTTTAGCTTTGGATATACAGCTGATAATTGTATTGTAATTAGATGTGCAATTTGGGTCGGGCGGCCCGAGCCCGGCCCGACACGGGCCGTGCCGGGCACTGCCCGAAGCACAAGCGAGCTGTTCCAGACACGGCCTGACACTGTTCAAGTGCCGTGCTCGGCCGCAGAGTCTAGGCCCGCGGGCCAGCACGGCACGGCACGATTAGTATATATATAATATGTATATATATATATATATTTTTTAAAAAATAAATGGTAGAGTGGTTAATACACGCGCCTTCCGCATCGAAACCTGCCAAACGTAAATATTTTGCAGGCAGGCAAATATTTGAAGGGCCGGCCCGACCGAACCGTGCCGGGTCCGGTCCGGCACGCTTTTCAGTCGGGCTTCGGGCCGTGCCGGGAGGGGCAGTTTTCAGACCGTGTCGTGCCCGGCACGGTCCGCTACGGTACCGTGCCGGGTTTGACCCGGCACGCTACAGTAGCGTGCCCAACCGGGCCGGCCCGAGCACGGCCCCGTTGCATCTCTAATTGTAATGCAGGTGCAGTCATCATCAGAATTAGAATTTGCTAATCCTCACTTGAAAAATTGTGCTTTAGAAGTATCCATCTTGTTAAACTGTGATGTAGTATGAGTCTGGAGTAAAGTATCAGAAAACATACACCACGTACGGATTAATTCGACAGCATCTAATAAAAGCTCGATTAGCCTCTTGTGGTTCCATTTCTTCCGAGGAGAATTTGAACGCTCCCTTCTGCAAAAGATTACGTACAATTGGCTCGTTAATTGGTGAGCTTAAAGAGAAGGTGGTATGAGTTTGAACTTACTATTACGGAGGAGAACAGCGTTGCTGAAAGTATGAATAGATTGTGGATTGCTTTCACTCTTCTGCTACCTCTGCTTTTGACTATATAAGGGCGGGAAGACTACCCTTTGTAATCCACAGATCGTTATCTTCTTCCTCTCGCTTCAATAACAATCTCTTCCTCTCACTTCACGATGCTCGGAAAAAACTTGACCTTCCCATTTTTAGGGAAACAAAAATAAACCTAGTCTGATGACGACAGGAAACCAATACGCATTCATAATTTACTCGACCATCACATGAGCCGAGGGAGACGACTGCATGATATCAACTAATTATCCTCAATTGCATTTCTTTCTTAATAAATAGAATGATGTTTAATTATGCGTTAGACGGTAGATGAAACGATGATGCTCTACGTATTCATAAATAAAGCTTTAGCTTTGGATATACATCTGATAATTGTATTGTAATTAGATGTGCAATTTGGGTCGGGCGGCCCGAGCCCGGCCCGACACGGGCAGTGCCTGAAGCACAAGCGAGATGTTCCAGGCACGGCCCGACACTGTTCATGTGCCGTGCCGGGCCGCAGAGTCTAGGCCCGCGGGCCAGCACGGCACGACACGATTAGTATATATATAATATGTATTTATATATATATATTAAAAAAAATAAATGGTAGAGTGGTTAATACGCGCGCCTTCCGCATCGAAACCTGCCAAACGTAAATATTTTGTAGGTAGGCAAATATTTGAAGGGCCGGCCCGACCGAACCTTGTCGGGTCCGGTCCGGCACGCTTTTCGGTCGGGCTTCGGGTCGTGCTGGGAGGGGCAGTTTTCAGACCGTGTCGTGCCCGGCACGGTCCGCTACGGTACCGTGCCGGGTTTAACCCGGCACGCTACAGTAGCGTGCCCAACCGGGCCGGCCCGAGCACGGCCCCGTTGCATCTCTAATTGTAATGCAGGTGCAGTCATCATCAGAATTAGAATTTGCTAATCCTCACTTGAAAAATTGTGCTTTAGAAGTATCCATCTTGTTAAACTGTGATGTAGTATGAGTCTGGAGTAAAGTATCAGAAAACCTACACCACGTACGGATTAATTCGACAGCATCTAATAAAAGCTCGATTAGCCTCTTGTGGTTCCATTTCTTCCGAGGAGAATTTGAACGCTCCCTTCTGCAAAAGATTACGTACAATTGGCTCGTTAATTGGTGAGCTTAAAGAGAAGGTGGTATGAGTTTGAACTTACTATTACGGAGGAGAACAGCGTTGCTGAAAGTATAAATAGATTGTGGATTGCTTTCACTCTTCTGCTACCTCTGCTTTTGATTATATAAGGGCGGGAAGACTACCCTTTGTAATCCACAGATCGTTATCTTCTTCCTCTCGCTTCAATAACAATCTCTTCCTCTCACTTCACGATGCTCGGAAAAAACTTGACCTTCCCATTTTTAGGGAAACAAAAATAAACCTAGTCTGATGACGACAGGAAACCAATACGCATTCATAATTTACTCGACCATCACATGAGCCGAGGGAGACGACTGCATGATATCAACTAATTATCCTCAATTGCATTTCTTTCTTAATAAATAGAATGATGTTTAATTATGCGTTAGACGGTAGATGAAACGATGATGCTCTACGTATTCATAAATAAAGCTTTAGCTTTGGATATACATCTGATAATTGTATTGTAATTAGATGTGCAATTTGGGTCGGGCGGCCCGAGCCCGGCCCGACACGGGCAGTGCCTGAAGCACAAGCGAGATGTTCCAGGCACGGCCCGACACTGTTCATGTGCCGTGCCGGGCCGCAGAGTCTAGGCCCGCGGGCCAGCACGGCACGACACGATTAGTATATATATAATATGTATATATATATATATATATTAAAAAAAATAAATGGTAGAGTGGTTAATACGCGCGCCTTCCGCATCGAAACCTGCCAAACGTAAATATTTTGTAGGCAGGCAAATATTTGAAGGGCCGGCCCGACCGAACCTTGTCGGGTCCGGTCCGGCACGCTTTTCGGTCGGGCTTCGGGTCGTGCTGGGAGGGGCAGTTTCCAGACCGTGTCGTGCCCGGCACGGTCCGCTACGGTACCGTGTCGTGCCCGGCACGGTCCGCTACGGTACCGTGCCGGGTTTAACCCGGCACGCTACAGTAGCGTGCCCAACCGGGCCGGCCCGAGCACGGCCCCGTTGCATCTCTAATTGTAATGCAGGTGCAGTCATCATCAGAATTAGAATTTGCTAATCCTCACTTGAAAAATTGTGCTTTAGAAGTATCCATCTTGTTAAACTGTGATGTAGTATGAGTCTGGAGTAAAGTATCAGAAAACCTACACCACGTACGGATTAATTCGACAGCATCTAATAAAAGCTCGATTAGCCTCTTGTGGTTCCATTTCTTCCGAGGAGAATTTGAACGCTCCCTTCTGCAAAAGATTACGTACAATTGGCTCGTTAATTGGTGAGCTTAAAGAGAAGGTGGTATGAGTTTGAACTTGCTATTACGGAGGAGAACAGCGTTGCTGAAAGTATAAATAGATTGTGGATTGCTTTCACTCTTCTGCTACCTCTGCTGTTGATTATATAAGGGCGGGAAGACTACCCTTTGTAATCCACAGATCGTTATCTTCTTCCTCTCGCTTCAATACCAATCTCTTCCTCTCACTTCACGATGCTCGGAAAAAACTTGACCTTCCCATTTTTAGGGAAACAAAAATAAACCTAGTCTGATGACGACAGGAAACCAATACGCATTCATAATTTACTCGACCATCACATGAGCCTGGGGAGACGACTGCATGATGTCAACTAATTATCCTCAATTGCATTTCTTTCTTAATAAATAGAATGATGTTTAATTACGCGTTAGACGGTAGATGAAACGATGATGCTCTACGTATTCATAAATAAAGCTTTAGCTTTGGATATACAGCTGATAATTGTATTGTAATTAGATGTGCAATTTGGGTCGGGCGGCCCGAGCCCGGCCCGACACGGGCCGTGCCGGGCACTGCCCGAAGCACAAGCGAGCTGTTCCAGGCACGGCCTGACACTGTTCAAGTGCCGTGCTGGGCCGCAGAGTCTAGGCCCGCGGGCCAGCACGGCACGACACGATTAGTATATATATAATATGTATATATATATATATTTTTTAAAAAATAAATGGTAGAGTGGTTAATACACGCGCCTTCCGCATCGAAACCTGCCAAACGTAAATATTTTGCAGGCAGGCAAATATTTGAAGGGCCGGCCCGACCGAACCGTGCCGGGTCCGGTCCGGCACGCTTTTCGGTCGGGCTTCGGGCCGTGCCGGGAGGGGCAGTTTCCAGACCGTGTCGTGCCTGGCACGGTCCGCTACGGTACCGTGCCGGGTTTGACCCGGCACGCTACAGTAGCGTGCCCAATCGGGCCGGCCCGAGCACGGCCCCGTTGCATCTCTAATTGTAATGCAGGTGCAGTCATCATCAGAATTAGAATTTGCTAATCCTCACTTGAAAAATTATGCTTTAGAAGTATCCATCTTGTTAAACTGTGATGTAGTATGACTCTGGAGTAAAGTACCAGAAAACCTACACCACGTACGGATTAATTGGACTGCATCTAATAAAAGCTGGATTAGCCTCTTGTGATTCCATTTCTTCCGAGGAGAATTTGAACGCTCCCTTCTGTAAAAGATTACGTACAATTGGCTCGTTAATTGATGAGCTTAAAGAGAAGGTGGTATGAGTTTGAACTTGCTATTACGGAGGAGAACAGCGTTGCTGAAAGTATAAATAGATTGTGGATTGCTTTCACTCTTCTGCTACCTCTGCTGTTGATTATATAAGGGCGGGAAGACTACCCTTTGTAATCCACAGATCGTTATCTTCTTCCTCTCGCTTCAAAACCAATCTCTTCCTCTCACTTCACGATGCTCGGAAAAAACTTCACCGGTGTTTCTTTCAGTCCTCTGGAAGGCTTCTCCACCAAGGAGGCTGTTCTGATCTTTCTGATATCTCTTGGAGGTGCGATCGTGATGTTCGTCCTCTGCTGTCTCCTGTACTGCTGCTGTCCCCGCGGCCTCACCCTCCCTGTGCTCGGCCCTGTCATAACGATGGCGGTGGCCCAACCGGCCAACAACGTCGGACTGGATGAGGAGACAATAAACTCCATCAATCAGATGGAGTACCAGCGCACCGGCGACGGCGAGGAGATCTGCTCCATCTGCAATCGACCGAGTGGAATGAAGACCGAGTGCCCCAGCCATGGAAACAATAAGAAGAGGAAGCGGAGGGCGGGGAGGTGGAAGCGCGTAGACGCACCCAATTCTCTCTCGACGTCTCCAGAAACCCCTCGAAGGATTGCGACGCCCGGTTGGAGTCCCATATATTGGGCCTTGGTCGTACTCGGAGTCGGAGTCCGAGTCCGACTCGAGCTCGTGACGACGTACGAATACGACCATTTCGATCATAGTTGGGCCGAGTCTGATCCGGGTCAAGCTCGATAGTTTGCTATTACTCTTTATTTTATTTTTTAAAAGGGAAATTTAATATTTGTAATTATATATTTTAGAATAATGCCAAAAAAAATACACATTTTGACGAAGAGAAAAATTAGTAGGCAAATTTCGCATTGGGTGTAAAAAAAAATTGAAAAAATATTTTTTTTTTAAAAAGGGTCGGTTAAATGAAAAGGAAAAGCGTTAATTTGGTTCATCAAAGATCAATTAATCAATCAGGACTTAGTTTTAGGAAGGAGATGGACGAAGACGCCGCCGCGGGGAAGAAGAAGAAAAAGAAGAAGGGTATTGACTTGACCTTCCCATTTTTAGGGAAACAAAAATAAACCTAGTCTGATGACGACAGGAAACCAATACACGTTCATAATTTACTCGACTATCACATGAGCCGGGGATGACGATTGCATGATGTCAACTAATTATCCTCAATTGCATTTCTTTCTTGATAAATAGAATGATGTTTAATTACGCGTTGGACGGTAGATGGAACGATGATGCTCTACGTATTCATAAATAAAGCTTTAGCTTTGGATATACAGCTGATAATTGTATTGTAATTAGATGTGCAATTTGGGTCGGGCAGCCCGCGGGCGGCCCGGGCCCGGCACGGCCCGAAGCACGGCACGGCACGGCACGATTAGTATATATATATATATATATATTTTTAAAAAATAAATGGTAGAGTGGTTAATACGCGCGCCTTTCGCATCGAAACCTGTCGAACGCAAATATTTTGCAGGTAGGCAAATATTTGAAGGGCCGGCCCGACCAAACCGTGCCGGGTCCGGTCCGGCACGCTTTCCGGTCGGGCTTCGGACCGTGCCGGGAGCGGCAGTTTCCAGACCGTGTCGTGCCAGGTACGGTCCGCTACAATACCGTGTCGGGTTTGACCCTGCACGCATCCGATGGTAACGAAGGTTCACAACTGGCATGAAGTAGAATAGCAGCTGCTCTCCTGGGTTTCGACGTAGGACGGCCTCAGCAGCCCTCACTAATACCATCGCCTGGTTCCTCTGTGACGAGGAGCCTGAATCATATTTCTTATCTATAGACTCTACTTAGGGAGAAAAAGCTCCAAAAGCAAGTGTACTACTGATTTAGGATCTGCCCTTATTCAGCAGCGATTTGTGGGCGGGTCTATGAGATACAAAAGTCAGACGAATATTACTTAAGAAGGAAAAGTTACACGAATATTTTTGATTGCCCTACTCACACGATGGTAAATGACACTAGTATTTAAATCTATTCCGTTATCAGAGTATGAGTTGAAGAAGGGAGATATGCAATCAGTTTGTGCTAGAAATGACGCTAGTATTTAAATATATTCCTCTAAGAGTTGAATGCAAAAACAGGGATAGAAACTAGAGTGTTTGTAAGTTTTTTTTTTTCGAAACTCAGGAGCGATCGAAAGAGATATTTGACATTCTATAATTATTAAGATTTATTTAGCAAACAAATAAATTATTAACACAATGAATAAGTTATTAAATAAGTAATTATTTTTATATTTATATTAAATAGTCTTCCTTAATTATAATAATCATAATACTAATTATTATTATATAACGCACGCATATGGGCGTTAATGTGGCAGGTTTACTGCCATATCGGCGTAAACGTAAACAGAGCTTGACACTATATATAACGCACGCATTTGGAGATATCTCCATACGAATCATGGCTCCCTATTCTTCTTCTCTTATCCTTGTCTTATTACTCCTCTTTGCCGCTTTGACATGGAGGAGCATCGAAGGCCGCTGGGTGTCGACCGAGGAAGAAGATGCAGAGTTAGAAGCACAACTTAAGCAACTGAACAAGCCTGCCGTCAAAACTATCCAGGAACCCATATATATATATATATATATATATATGATGCTCTTACAACTTTTGTCCTAAGCTGGTTGTTCTTATTATTTTAATTTAACTGGATCTTTGCAACCCCCAGTCGGTGATCAACGGAGAGCTCTTTGACTGTGTTGATATGTACAAGCAACCTGCATTCGACCACCCTTTGCTCAAGGATCACAAGATTCAGGTAAACGTCTTTGATTTCTTAGTAATACATTCTTAGTGTAGTTTGTAACGGACGTACTGCATCTGCCGGCAGTTGAGGCCTAGCGGATCTCTTCAGAAGGAGCTATGGAAGAAATCATCATCTCTAACTGAGTCGGGAGCGATACGATTTGGCTACAACGAGAGTTGTCCTGCCGGCACCGTTCTCATCCAACGAACCAGCAAGGAAGATTTAATAGCATCAAGAAACGTACCGGGTAGATTCTCTGGACCAAATACGCTGCAGTCATGAGTAGGAATGCTGGTTTTCTTGGATTCAAAGCAGAGCTAGCGGTGTGGGAAATTCCTTCTGTCAAGGGGACTCAATATTCTTCCGCTGGAGTTTGGATAGTTGGAGAAACAAATTCCACAGCAAACAACCTCGAAGCTGGTTGGCATGTGAGACAGTCTGATCTGATCCTATTCTTACTTCCTTCCTATCAGGAAGCAGTAGTTACTTCATTCTCATCAGTCAATCTGCCATATGCATATACATATATGTATAATTAACCATGTATCTTTAATTAATTTCAGGTGTTTCCCGAGTCGTACGGCAATGATAAGATCCCTCGTTTGTTTGCGCATTGTACGGTAAATGGAATGATGATGTTCTGCATATTTTTTAAATAAAGTTTTAACCTTGGATATATAGCTAATAACTGTATTTTAATGGATGTGCAGTCAGATAACAATAATAAAACAGGTTGTTTCAACTTGCTTTGCTTTGCAGTGGATTCGTTCAAACTTCTATTAAGTTTGGACGTGGAAGTATTATTCCGGACGTTTTCAAACCCAGTGCAGAAATGCATGTACTGATTTCTGTACTAAGGTATGTATGCATGTAAATATAAATCAATGATATGTTATGAACACATTAATTGTATTTGATTATATTAATTTTATAGGATGAAAAGTCTAAAGATTGGCTGCTCTATGTGGGTGATGAATTTGTCGGATATTGGCCTTTGAATATTTTTGATAACTTGGATGTTGCGAGGTTGATTGACTTTGGTGGATTGATTTATTCTCCGGCAAATCAGAAATCTCCAGCGATGGGGAACGTCAAATTTCCGGGACAAGGATCTGCTTATTTTAGAAACGTTCAATTTGCCACTATTGGTCGCCCACTCCTTGGATGAGTATTTTAAGATATGGAAGGATTCAGCTACGGGTGCTAATTGTAATATCCCATATGGAGGACCTGGTGGTTGCATGCCTAGTTAGTGTAGTTGGCTAGTTAGGCTTAGATTTTAAAGTATTATGTATCTTCTGCAGTTAGACGTTTTGGAATAATAATCATATCATCATATGATAATGCAGAGAAGCATGATTACTTATTTTCAGATAGCAACTTGCTCGCATTGTCCAGTATCCACCTCGATCAATAAATAGATATCTGATAACAAGCATATCAACTTGCTCGCATTGCTATTACTTCTATTTTATTTTTTAAAAACGAATTTTAATATTTGAAATTATATATTTTAGGATATTTCGACCAAGAGAAAAATTAGTTCTGCCCAAAAAAAAACATATTTTGAGGAAGAGAAAAATTCGTGCGCACATTTCGCATTGCTTGTAAGAATAGAATGTGAAAAAAGGTTAATTAAATGAAAAATGAAATAATTAATTAGGTTCTTCATTGGTCAATCCATCAAATTACGCGTTGGACTGTAAATAGAATGGTGTGTACGCGTTGCAGATTTCGATCACAGAGGTCTCTACGTGTTTACGCGTTGATCGTTACGTGCCTAGCTACTCGACTTAGATTTTAATCTATGACTTCTATATTTAAAAATGATACAAATGTAAGCCCAGTTTAAAGGTATTCCAGCTTGGAATGACGCAAAAATGAGGAATAGCTGACATGTTAATTGGTAAGGTAAAAGAGGAGGTCACATCGGTTTAACTTGTTGTCAGAGATACTGCATTGCTTATTTGCTTCCGCTCTTCAATTTAATTTTTTTATCTGATTGCCTTACGGCACGCTACACGCCGCTGCTACCGCTACTGCTGATTATATAAGGGCTGGAAGATTCATCAAGCAATCTGATACGCTACAGAGTAACCATCATCTCTTCGTTCACTTGCTCGGAGACCATGTCCGGACTCGGAAAAAACTTTACCAATGTTGCTTTCAGTCCTCAAGAATATCACTCAGGCAAGGAGGCTGCGTTGTTTTTGGGAGGTCTCATCGTAGGATTGATCATCTGTTATCTCGTCCACTGCTGCCGCGGCCTCATCATCCAGTTGCTCGCTGCGTTCAGGGCGAAGGCGGCGGCAGAACGAGCGATCGCTGGTGAGGGTACGACGGAACAGCGTGCCGGCATTACCGAGGAGCCGTGCTCGCTTTGCCTCGCCGGGCTCTCGGTGCGTCGCCTACCCTGCGGCCATGCCTTCCATACAGAATGTATGGACGCATGGTTTCGAGGATTTTTCACCGGCCCTCCTCCGTCTGCACCTCCACTCCCTGCCGACACAGAAATATCCCACTGATGCCGCTGCTGCTATCCGATAGTAAGGAGACTCTGATCGCCTATGTGGGTGTTGTACATTCCAATAACTTCCTTCGCTATGTCGTATTATATAAGTTTCCTATGTTTCATTACGGAGAAGACTAAACGAGCAGTTTATGACTTATAAGGAGTGTTTTGCCGTACTAATCAATTTAAAATAATAATTTCCATAAACCACGAAGATGAGCTCGATTTGCAGAGAGAGGCGCCGCAGTGGGAAGGATTCGGAGCTCGATTCGCAGATAGGTGCTGAACACTGTGGCCTCCTCTTCCTCTCTTCCTCGCACTCTGGGCCGAACACCGGTGCCTGCTCGCCTGCACATCCCCTCGGTCTTCGACGGCCGCAGCGGCGGCCTGAGGAGTTAGCGGGACTGCGAAGGAACAGAGTCCTCTCTCCCGATGCAGGCGACATTGAAGACGTGAGGGCACATCGATTTCGCCCAACGCCAGCACCTCCTCTGCAATGCTTCTTTCCTCCCCCTCTTGCGCCTCTCTGCAAATCCATCACACCATCCCCGTCATCCTCCCTCCAAATCCGCCCCGCCGTCTCTGCAAATCCACCCGCTTTCATCCTCTCCACCCTCTGCAATGCGCGCCTCTCTGCATATCCGCCGCGCCGTCCCCGCCGTTCTCTCTGCAAATCCACCCCGCTGTCCTCGACCGAACGCTTCGTTCCGGCGCCTCTTTGCAAATCTAGCTCCGGAGGTGATGGCCTCAAGGAGGAAGAGAGGCAGAGGAGGCCGCGGTGTTCGTTCCGGCACCTCTCTGCAGATCGAGCTCCGAACGCTTCCCCCTCCTCTGCAAATCCACCCCACCTTCCTCGACCGAACGCTTCCCCACCTCCCCCCCCCCCCCCCGGCACCTCTCTTCATCGAGATCCGGAGGTGATGGCCGCAGCTCCTCTATATTTGCAAGCGTAGCCGGAAATAATCGGATGGCACGGGGACGATGATCGCCGGCGTAGGGCGGAGGACAATGATGGTCGAACTTGTGCGTGCGAGCCCCGACCGAAACTTGGACCGTGCGAACGTGGACCGGACGACCGTTGAATGGATAAGTTCACCAGGAGACTGTGTGCAATTGCTCGTGAGAGGTTTTAACTCATCATGCTGGAAAAAGAGGAGATTACTGAAGTGGCATGAAAAAAACAAAGATTTCAAGATAGCAAACAAAAAGCACAGAGAAAATAATCAATAAGAGGCAGTCTACCGGAAAAGCATGAGCCATGCAGTCATCATATGCATGGTAAAACATGAAAGAAAAAATAATACAAACAAAATATAAGGGGTGCTTTAGATGATTTAGAATAAGGTCAGTCTCCGACTTGCATATATGTAATGCAAACTAATGAATACTAAATTTCAAGAACATAAGGAGATAGATAGTTTACCAATTCAAAAATTAATAAAAATACAAATCATGCAGCAAAGTTTAGTGATACCCACAGCAAAAGTAATCAAGTTCTTGAAGAATAATTCATGAGTGATCGAAAGAGGCAATAGATATTTGACATTCTATATATTAAGATTTTTTTAGTAAATAGATAAATCATTCATGACTCATTGAATCAGTTATTAAACACAATAAGTAATTATTTTATATTTATATTCAAACGATTGAAAAGAATAACTTATCCTTAACATAATAATGAAAATAGGGGTGGATATTTCATATAACAATTAATGTCTTCCTTAATTATTATTATTATATTTCAAATGCTCAATGCATTCCTATATATACACACACACATATACATAATATCAATTATTTGGTAGCATATTTGGTTCGGAAGCTGTTCTGGAGGATGATGTGAGGTTGAAGTTGGTGAATGGAGGTGGATCCTGCAAATATAAAGAGCATTTAGGATTCCCAGGCCAGCCTAAAGCTGATAAATCGGTTGTTGCTGTGGACGTGGATGAAGGTATTCTTGCAAAGCTCAAACCTCAGCTAATTTCTGATTTTTTTTCTTCACTATGTACTTCACCACCGTCATTTTTGATTTGTGTTTTTGGTCATCTTACGTATCATTTTTTTTACATTTTGGAATGAGTTGTCACAGCTTTGTATGTTACTGTGTCCATAATTAGTTTTTTCTCCGTATCCTCCCTGGGGTAGAATAACTTAAAAGGTTGGTATCGCAAAGGCTTAATAAATTCCTGTACCAATTGGTGGTACAGGAATTTTTTCTCCATATCCTCACTGTTTGCAGATCTCTGGGAGCCCATGTTCTGATTGATGATAACCCAAAATATGCTCTGGAATGCGCGGATGTGGGCATCAGGGTTCTACTGTTTGATTACGATAACTCTTACCCGTGGTGCAAGACTGGTTCTGCCGCTTCGCATCCGATGGTAACGAAGGTTCACAACTGGCATGAAGTAGAACAGCAGCTGCTCTCCTGGGTTCCGACGTAGGACGGCCTCAGCAGCCCTCACTAATGCCATCGCCTGGTTCCCCTGTGACGAGGAGCCTGAATTATATTTCTTATCTATAGACTCTACTTTTGGAGAAAAAGCTCCAAAAGCAAGTGTACTACTGATTTAGGATCTGCCCTTATTCAGCAGCGATTTGTGGGCGGGTCTATGAGATACAAAAGTCAGACGAATATTACTTAAGAAGGAAAAGTTACACGAATATTTTTGATTGCCCTACTCACACGATGGTAGAGATTGAATCAATTTGTGCTGTGAAGTATTTTTTTTCCATTTCTAAATATTTAATTTGCAGATATAATAGAAGATTATCAACGTCTTTAAATTCCTGATAAGATGAATCTCATTTTTAATAATAGTTTACCTCATTATTATAATACATTCTTGATGAATACCTAAAAAAAGAGGCAAGAGATATTTGACATTCTGTGATTATTAATATTTGTTTATTTAGTAAACAAATAAATTATTCATAACTCAATGAAGAAGTTTTTAAATAAGTAATTATTTTTCTATTTATATTCCATGTAACAATTAATGTCTTCGTTTATCATTATTGTTATCAATTATATAATGCACGCATATCATTATTATTCCTTTTTGGGTGTACATTTTGTTTGCTGCCATATTGGCGTAAACTTATATAAATCTTGACTCTATATAACGCAGGCACATGGAGATATCTCCCTACGTAACGCTCAAATAGCTTCATGGCTTCCCTTTCTTCTTCCCTTCTCTTTGGCTTACTACTCATCTTTGCTGCTTCGACATGGAGAAACATCGAAGGCCGCTGGGTGCCGACCGAGGAAGAAGATGCAGAGTTAGAAGCCCAACTTAAACAACTGAATAAGCCCGCAGTCAAAACTATCCAGGTACATATATATATGTATATATTAAATGATGCTCTTTCAAGTTTTGTGCTAAGCTGGGAGTTCTAATTATTTTAATTTAACTGGAACTTTGCGACCCCCAGTCGGTGATCAACGGAGAGCTCTTTGACTGTGTTGACATGTACAAGCAGCCTGCGTTCGACCACCCTTTGCTCAAGGATCACAAGTTTCAGGTAAACGTCGTCGATTTCTTAATAATCGATCCATTCTTAGTGTAGTCTCTGATTACTTTTTTCTTGCGGGTAACGAGCGTACTGCATCTGCCTGCAGTTGAGGCCCAGCGGATCTCTTCGGAAGGAGCTACGGAAGAAATCATCATCTCTATCTGAGTCGGGAGCGATACGCTTTGGCTACAACGAGAGTTGTCCTGCCGGCACCGTTCTCATACGACGCACCAGCAAGGAAGATTTAATAGCATCGAGAAATGTACCGGGTAGATTCTCTAGAAAGATTTCAGAAACATGGAGAGGAGAATCCCCGTTGCTCCAATACGCTGCACTCAAGAGTAGGAATGCTGGTTTTCTTGGATTCAGAGCAGAGCTAACGGTGTGGGATATTCCTTCTGTCGAGGGGACTCAATTTTCTTCCGCTGGAGTTTGGATGGTCGGACAAACAGATTCCACAGCAAACAACGTCGAAGCTGGTTGGCATGTGAGACATTCTTATCTGATCCTATTCTTACTTACTGCCTATTGGGAAGCAGTGGTTACTTCATTCTCATCAATCAATCAACCATATGTGTGTGTGTGTATATAATTAGCAATGCCTCATTAATAAATTTCAGGTGTTTCCCTCGATGTACGGCAACGATAAGAGGCCTCGTTTGTTTACACGTTGGACGGTAAATAGAATGATGATGTTCTTTTAACCTTGGATATATATTTATACATAGCTAATCATTGTATTGTAATGCATGTGCAGTCAGATAACTACATGAAAACAGGTTGTTTCAACTTGCTTTGCAGTGGATTTGTACAACTTTCTAATATGCTTGGACCTGGAAGTATTATTCCAGACGTTTCCCAACCTGGTGCAGAAAAACATATACAGATTTCTGTACTCCAGGTATGTATGAATGTAAATATTAATCAATAGTATGCTATGAACACACTACTTGTATTTAATTATACTAATTTTGTAGAATGAAAGGTCTAAAGATTGGTTCCTCTACGTGGGTGATGAATTCGTGGGATATTGGCCGTCTAATATTTTTGATAACATGGATGTTTCGACGATGATTGACTTTGGTGGACTGATTTATTCACCGTCAAACCAAAAAACTCCAGCGATGGGCAACGGAAATTTTCCAGGACATGGATCTGCACATTTTAGAAACGTTCAATTTATAAATACGGAGCGGCCAGGTCTCTACACTCCTGTCAATAGTGAGCTAACTTTTGATGTTAGCTCGGAGGAGTATTATAAGATATCAAAGGATTCAGATACGGATGCTAATTTTAATATCCCATATGGAGGACCTGGTGGTTACATGCCCTAGTTAGTATAGTTAGCTGCTTAGCCTTATTTAAAGTTCTGTATTTTCTGCAGTAAGACGTTTTGTAATAGTAGTAATCATATCATCATCAGAATTCAGAGAAGCATGATTAAATATTTTCAGATAGCAACTTGCTCTGAAGTTGATTCTTTGCGTTGTCCAGTATCCACTATGATCCATTAATGGATGTCATCTGATATCCAGCATTTCTTTTAAGATTGAGAAGCTCATCAAATTGTTCATGACGTGGATTACGTTACTAGAGGAGCATTTTCAGAATCTGACCACATGGTCAGAATTCTTTGTGGTTTTTTCTGCCTTCTTTCCCCACCCTTTTTATTATCCCCAATAAATAAATAACAAAAGTTCTTTACTTAGAAATCAAATAACTAATTTAAGAGATTAGAGGATAAATTTCCATTTAAAAAAACGACAACGAGATGATATGTAAAACTGCTGCATAATTCACAGTCGTATGTGGTCAGATTGTTTTACATATCATCTTGTTGTCGTTTTTTCTAAAACTTCTGTAAAACTGCTGCATAATTCACAGGCCTATGTGCAGAGTACAGAGATTAGGTACTGCACCATGAGGAATGAACATGCGATACAGAAGTAAAAAAGAAATGAGAATGAAAAAACAATAGGATATCATTTGCCATTTACTCCAATATGAGTACGTAGCTGTCTCTTTATATAATCTCCATGATATATCATTTACTCGAATATGAGTACATTTGCTTTTTTTTTCTTCAACTCTCTGCAAACATCCTAAAAAAAGTCTCTCTACTGCAGCACATAAATCTATTTCTTTGGTTAGTTAAATGAAAATTATCTACTGATACTAATTAGACAAAAGGTCTTCATCAACGTCAATCACCATCAGAATCTACTAATCCTCATTGGAAAATTTTGCTTTAGAATTATCCATCTCGTTAAACTATGATGTAGCAGTCTGAATTCCGTCATATCAGCATTAGTCTGTCTTCCCATCTGACTGGAGCAAAAAACCTACACCACGTACAAATTAATTCGACTACATCTACAGAAGTTTTATGAGCCTCTCATGGTTCCATTTCATCCCAAGAGAATTTGAACGGGCCTTTTTGCTAATAATTGACAAGGTAAAAGAGAAGGTGACATAAGTTTAACTTGCTATTAGAGAGGAACAGAGTTGGTGAAAGTGTAAATACTCTTCAATTTACTTTATCTGATATGCCTTTTAATTCTAAGCTACCCCAACTATTGACTTCATGATACGCTACACGCTACTGCTGCATAATTCACAGACCTCTCCATCTCTTCCCGCATCTTCAGACAGCATGTTCATAAGAAGCTTTTCCGGTGATTCTTTTAGTCCTCAAGAAGGTCACTCAACTAAGGAGGCTTTGCTGCTGTTTCTGATGTCTTTTGGAGGTGCAATCGTAGTGTTCATCGTCTACCGCCGCTTCATCCTCCCGCTGCTCGCCCCGTTCAGAGCGACGGCGGTGGCCAAACCAGCAAGCGACGCCTGACTTGGTGAGGAAACGATAAACTCCATCGCTAATAAATTAAAAACTAATTTTTATTAATTGATGACGGTGGGAAGCTCAAAGGAAAACAGACGAGGAGCAGCAGCAACAGCAGCGCCCCCAAGAGATCAACATACCGATCGAGTTTATCGTTTCCTCCCCAAGCCCGATGCTGTTAGCTGGTTCGGCCACCGCTGTCTCTTTGAAGGGGGCGAGCAACAGGAGGATGAAGCAGCGGTAGACGAGACGAACACTACAATGACACCTCCAAAAGATATCAGAAACAACAGCAAAGCTTCCTCGGTTGAGTGATGGAGAGGTATGTGAATTATGCAAATTGATTGACGAGTCTTCCAGCCTCCATAGCCCTTATATAATCAACAGCAGCAGTAGCGTATCATAAAGTCAATAGTGGGGTGGTGTGGGGGGTTAGCTTAGAATTTAAAGGCAATCACTATCTATGATGTAGCAAATTGAAGAATAGAACTAATGCACTCTCTATTTATACTTTCAACAACTCTGCTCCTCTCTAATATTCAGCAGTGAAAAAAATATACTTGGCCGCATTTGCTCCAAAAAAAAAAGAAACAGCTACACTAGTTTCTATCCATGCTTTTGCATTTTACTCTTTAACTCTGATAGAGGAATAGATTTAAATACTATCGTCTTTTTTAGCAAAAATTGATTTCATATCTCCCTTCTTCAATAATACTCTGATAGAGGAATAGGTTTAAATACTACCGTCATTTTTAGCAAAAAATTGAATTCATATCTCCCTTCTTCAACTCTACTCTGATAGAATAATAGATATAAATACTACCGTCATTTTTAGCAAACATTGATTTCATACCTGCCTTCTTCAACTCTACTCAGATAGAGGAATAGATTTAAATACTAGTGTCATTTTTAGCACAAATTGATTTCATATCTCCCTTCCTCAACTCTACTCTGATAGAGAACAGATTTAAATACTAGTGTCATTTTTAGCACAAATTGATTCAATACCTACCATCGTGTAAGTAGGGCAATCAAAAATATTCGTGTAACTTTTCCTTAAGTTATATTTCGTCCCACTTTTGTATCGCATAGGGAAATCGCTGCTGAATAGGGCAGATACTAAATCAGTAATACACTTGCTTTTGGAGCTTTTTCTCCCTAGATAGAGTCCTATAGATAAGAAATATAATAATTCAGGCTCCTCCTCACAGGCGAACCAGGCGATGGTATTAGTGAGTGCTCCGGAGGCCGTTCTACGTCGGAACCCATGAGAACAGCTGCTGTTCTATTTCATGCCAGTTTGTGAACCTTCGTTACCATGGCGTGCGAAGCGGCAGAACCAGTCTTGCACCACGGGCAAGAGTGTAATCAAACAGTAGAACCCTGACGCCCACATCCGGGCATTCCAGAGCCCAAGGATCTGCAAACAGTAAGTAATTCCATTAATCAAACGATTTTTTCCTAACTTCGCAAGTCACTCACGCATCTACAATCCCTCATGTCTTGAGCAGAAGAATTGGAATATGGACAACAGATTCCTTAAATTCAATACAAGGATAACAAGGCAGCAGCATGCCTTTTTTTCTCACGAAGATTTTCCTGTATTCCTAGCCGTGGACGACAGATAATTAAGTATCCAATCGATATCTCGTACCTGCAAATTTCAAAGCTACTGCAGTTACAGGAGCAAATGAACTGAGTCTGGAAGAAGCTCCAAAAGGACACTACGTAGACACTGTAACCGGAAAGGTCCCTCCTAATAGATCTGTCGATTCATATTTTTTAAATAGCAAATGGTGCCAAACATACTCAAAAAATGAAATAGAGACTGCCACTAAGAACTCCGAAGCAAAGAAAATAGGAGAGGGAAGCTGTGGAAATGACTTCAAGTGCATCCTTGATAATACCACTACAGCTATGAAGGTTGTTCTTCTATATGCACGTCACAAGAAAGAGCAGTTTCTTCGAGAGATGAAATTTTCTAAGGGTTTAGAATTTCAGTTTGATTATTAAGCGTTGCTCCTTAGCTAAAACGCAAAACTTTCGATTTTTGGTTTCAGTGTAAGGTGTTCCTGCTAGGGACGCCCTGTGAATCCGTGACCGATCGTCTCTGGCTCTGGGCGATGCTCGCGAACATCACCTGCTCCGCCCAAGCTTGTGATCATCATCTGCGATCAACAATCCTCACTCGTGACCTTTGCCCCGCTCCAGTGACGCCCGCGGATCCTCTCTGGCTCCGGCGACGCTCGCGATCATCTCCTGCTCCGACCACCCTCACGAACGTCAGGATCGCTGATCAGCAATCTTCTGTTTTCCTCTGTTCTTTTCATCCTGCTTCAGCGACGCCTGCGATCGATCATCTCCGGCTCTATTGACACTCGTGACCATCACCGGCTCCGGCCACGCTCACGAACTTCGTCCAAGATCCTCGATCCACGCTCACAAGCTGGAAAACCATTTTTTTTTCATTCAACTGTTAGGAACTGCTGTAGCCGTAGTTCTACAGAAAATTATAAATCAAACCTAAAAGTTCAACGTTGCTGATAATCCATACTGTAGCAACTGCAGCAATGCTAGATATATATAATATATATCTATATATACACTGACGACGTCAGGAATAAGTTAGAAGAGAACTATATTAAAAAAATAATAAATTTAATCATACATTTCAGTACCATGTTAAGCTATTTATTTATCATTAAAAATAAATTAATTAACTAAAATGCAGATTACCTTGTAGGAAGTACACATCAAATAAGAATAGATGAGAAGGTATCAGCATAATTATTTGGAATTTTATTTTTTTTAAAAGAATCTCAACCGGTCGCACCGCTCGGGCCAATAGATCTATTCAAACTCCAAAGGAAAAAAAAAACAAGTGGGATGAAGAAGTCACGTAACGTATTATTAAAAAGACTCTTAAGCCCACCCTGGCATCCTAATCCCACTTGATGCATTAATCAATTCACTCTCTGCTTCAACACGTGATCCATGATTCCCAGGAAACATTTCCCACCGCCCGTCTGTGCGTATGATACATACATCGAGAAGCATCAACAACTCTGTTTTTGTTTTTACTTTATCTTTTTTCCTCCCCCTCTCGATGACGATTGACGAGGAAGGACAATAATTGAGGACGGAAACAGCAGACGTTGATGGTTTTAAATCCGAGAAATCGAGAGGGAAATAAATGAGTAAATAGGTAGATGTCTCCAATTCGTTAGGTATTCGCTGTAACTAACCATCTCCTTGTTTATATCGGCACGGTACTTGTGGGTCGGATGCGTAGCCTGTGACGACGACGATTTCTAATGGACGGGCAGGATGAGCTTTTTGCTCCCTTATCGCTTCTTAATTAATACATATACATCTATAATTCTTTATCAATAACTCTACGAGACTTAACTTTGTCGCTTCTGCCTCGTGATCGACGGCACTGATCTCAATTTGACTCGTCTTTTTTGGGTCTACTTGGTCCGACGATGACGAGAGCCGGGTCCGGCTCTTCCACGTAACACTGCTCCATCTCCCCTTCGCCCTTCCGCTAGGGTTTTGAAGCTCCCGTAACCCCCGCGCCCATTTCGCTTCTCTCCTCATCCGCCGTCCTGGTAGCGATCCTGTCTTCTCACGAATCGAGGTGCTGTGGTATGATGAATTACGCTTCTTCTCTTCATTTGTTACTGTGATTGCTGTTTCCGTTAATTTGATGAGATGTGGCAACACGACGGATGCCTGCTGTTCGCTGCTTCAACCTCTTTTACTTGCGATTAGGAGTCGTCGATTTTGTTTTTGGATGGGCGTTTTAGTAGGAGATTCTGGGGTGTGGTCTTGATTACCCTAACTCTGACAGTGCTCCGGCGTACCACGTTGGAACGAGGATTAAGAAAGGAAATTTGAGAGTTCTTGTTTTGGAATGAAAAGTTCTCAAGGAACTAAAAATAAATCTGAACCTTATGTCGAAAGTTGAAATGGAAGTCCTGAAATCAAACATTATTAGCTAAAAAGTGAAGTTTTCTGCTAGTTTTCATATCGACATTTTCCCCCACTGCAAACTATGTAAGTCCTCTATGAAGACAGCTGTTTGCTTCTTCTTTTTTCTAATTTAATCTCCAAATGTCTTGAAATTTCTTATGCATTTGATTATTGACTATTCAACATGCTCGGATAAGCCCCTGGACAATCATATAATATTCTTTTTTACTTGCATAATTATTTTGTTTGAGGTAGAATATCTCCTTGGTTCTGTTTTACTTCTCTTCATTAGAGTAGTAGTTCCCGAGGTCAATCTTCATCCTGTTTTCATACTAGCAAAAAACAAAGCTGTTTCAAATCTTCTGATCATCTATTCTTGGGGTACCTCTTCCGCTGAATGTTACTTCATGCTATAATCCATACTATATGCATATGGATTATGCCAACTATTGCATGTTAAGACTGATACAATGCTATTTTAATTTCTAACACCGTGATGTGCCATTTACCAGAGCACACCGAAGTATAGATTATGGTAGCCGATGATGATATCAAAGCACTGCTCAGTGAAGCTAATGAGTCTGAAGGGATATCAGTTGAGCTCAAAGATGATGTTTCTTCTTTGCTTACTGAGTCTCTCAAGTCAGATGAGAATACCATTGAGCTTACAGCGGAAGATGTAGCTTGGGCCGATTCCTGTTTTGCTTTTGGTGCAGAAATTTCAGATGATAAATGGATTGCCTTGAAAGATGCCCTCCTCGATGCTCTGGACTCCTATCCTACGAATGATGAAGCCCCATCTGCTGGCGCAGAGAGCAATGGAGAGCATGAAGTTATTCAAGCAAAGGAGGCAACTGAAGGAGATCATGTCATGGAAGATTATCCATCTGAAGATATGCAGAAAGAAAAAGTCTCTGATGCAGAAGTTTCGGTGAGTCAAGAAGATACATGGTGCAACATTTTCAAGGTGAATGATCATGCTGCAGAGCATCATCTAGCCGAAGAGACACAGAAAGAAGTCTCTAATGTAATAACGGAAGCGGCTGTCTGGTCTCGTTCTGCTTCCTCCGGATCCAGCGCTCTCTTTTCTGCAACTTCTTCCTGCCGCCTCCCGAGTTGTTTGCCGGTCATCCTCCCTTCCTCTGCTGGAAATCTTGAGTATGCTCAGCGTGCATTTGATCTTCTTTGAAATTTATCTGCCGATTGTTGACCTTTCCTCTTCTCTTCGTGATAGTTTGCTTCTTCGCCTTATCTTCTGGATTTTTTTTCTCCCGTAAGACCATTTCCATCCAAAATGCCACTTGGGCAGAGGCCAGGAGACAAAAATGAGTCACGACATATTGGAGTTGAGACGGAATTCCATGATGATATACCTCGTCTCCTCACTGGTGGCTTTGACTTTGCAGTAGCTCCCTTGGTTATTCATAGACCTTCTCAGTGTAGTTGGTAGGTTTCTTGTTTGTTCCTTACTGGTTCTTGAATTATGTTTATGTTCATTTGATTTATTGGTTAATACTCTTTTTAACTTTCTATCTAGGTAAAATTAGCCATGGATTGACTTAGATTCAGACAATGAAGATGTTCAATTAAATTCTGAAATAACTTTCAAGCAAGAAATTGCACGGGCATCTCATCTATCGCAGGTTTGATCCTTGCTAATAATATAATTGATAATAATATGGATATCCATGTTTTATTATTGATAATTTAAACATATCAAGAGACCCTAGCTTATGAGACATTTGAGAATGATGTAGTCAAATATAGTCAGGTAAGATATGAACACAACATGATTGTATGCATCTGCTCATGATATATTTACATTATCAAGAATAAAACATGGATAAACATATTACTATCAATTATATTATTAGCAAGGATCAAACCCGCAAGGATAGATGAGATTCCCGTGCAATTTCTTGCTTTAAAGATATTTCAAAATTTAGTCGAACATCTTCATTGTCTGAATTTAAGTCAATCCATGGGCTCATTTTACCTAGATAGAAAGTTAAAAAGAGTATTAACCAATAAATCAAATGAACATAAACATAATTCAAGAACCAGTAAGGAACAAACAAGAAGATGTCTGTCATGCTATTCAGGATGCTTTGATGGACAGGGATCTTGTTCATCGCCAGATTGCTGCTTCTGCTGTTAAGCACTTGGCCCTAGGAGTTGCTGGGTTAGGTTGCGAGGATGCATCAGTCCATTTGCTCAATTATGTTTAGCCCAACATCTTTGAGACATCTCCTCATGTTAGTAAGGCTGTAATGGAAGCTATTGAAGGTATGAGAGTTTCACTGGGTGCTCCTGTCCTTAATTACTGCCTTCAAGGCCTGTTTCATCCTGCAAGGAAAGTTAGGGAGGTCTACTGGAAGATCTATAATTCACTTTATATCGGATCCCAGGATGCTTTTGTAGCTGCTAATCCCACTCTTCGAAGATGATGGGAACAATGTATTTACGAGACCAGAACTCCAAATGTTTATCTGCAGAAACTTTGAGGTTGCATATGCTTTTTGCCACTGTTCTCTTCTGTTTCCTCTGTTCTTTTCATCCTGCTTCAGCGATGCTTGCGATCGATCATCTCCGGCTCTAGTGACACTGGTGACCATCACCTGCTCTAGCTACGCTAAGGAACGTCGTCCAAGATCCTCGATCCACGCTCACGAGCTGGAAAACCATTTATTTTCATTCCACTGTTAGGAACTGCTGTAGCTGTAGTTCTACAGAAAATTATAAATCAACCCTAACAGTTGCAGCAGTAATTTTGTTGAGCTTTCACATACCCCTTGTTGCTTCAACAGTTGTAGATAACCAGATACAACAGCACTCTTGCTTCAATGGTTTCATCCTATGATATTTCTTGTTTCAATCTGAAGATCCATTAGTTGATTCTTCTCTAAAGCTGGAAACAATTTTCTTTGTTTTTTTCTTCATTCAACTGCTCAGAACTGCTGTAGTTGTACTTGCTACAAAAACTATAAATCTACCCTAGATGTTGTTGCCATCGCTGATATGTATATGTGGCAACTGCCTGCAGCAACGCTTGCATTGCAAGTGAAAGTGGCAGCAGCAATTGTCGTTGTGCTTGCACATATGCCTTGCTTCCACGGTTGTAGCTTACAATTCTCCTGGATTGGATTCGGGTCAAGCTCCATATCTTGCTATTTCTTTGGTTCATCAATGATAAATCAATCGATCAGGCCTTCGTTTTAGGAAGGAGTGGGCGAAGACGACGACGCCGCCGCCGCCGCGGGCGTCGGACTGCCTGCAGGAGGTGCCAGCGTCGAGGTCGTCGGCGAAGCGGGCTAGGAATGCGTCGAGGCCGAGGGAGCTGAGCCGCCCGGCCCCGTCCCGCTCGAGCTCGCCGACGAGCCACACGAAGACACGGCCAGGTGCCCTGCCGGGACCGCGGCCTGCTCCATCCTTCGCCTCCGCCGATGTTGTTCATGGCGATCGAACGTTTCTTCTCGTTCTGGAGGAAGCGGATGATTAAAGGCGGAGGTAATTTGACTATTATTTATTTATTTATTTTTTTAATTTAGTAAGAATTAAATCTAAATCGTTCCCTATAAACCACATAATTATGCACTTAATACATGTACTTCGTGTACATAATATTTATCGTTTGACTAATTTATGAGTTTAATACTTATTTTTTTAAAAAAATTAATATATATTTAAATAGCTATCATATATAAATAATACAATTTTAATTAATCATTTTATTTTTTAAGAAAATGATAAAAGGGTGATAATGGTTATCTTGAAAAAAAGATCATGGTTTCAGGTTAAACTTCCGATTGCAAATATTAAAGATCGACGTGTACGGTTGGATCCCAAGATTACCAAGTCGGTTTCTCATGATGAGACCACATCTCATATTATATTTATACCTCTCGGGCCCTTCGTTGGTATCGTTTTATCTTCGGCCGCGCGTCGTCCCGCATCAAGCAGCGACTCGCGAGAGCCCTCGAAAAAACCCTAGGGGCCAAGGTAACCTCGCTCTTCCATCTCCCTTCTTCCTTCTCCTCCACGCAGGCGATCTCCAACTCGATTTCGATCTCCCTTGCCGTGCTTCGCGTTTCCAGGTCCCCCTCGCCATGGATAACGTGGACGCGGAGATAGCCAAAACCCAGGAGGAGCGGCGGAAGATGGAGGAAGTGGCCATGCTCACCTCCGTCACCTTCGACTCCGACCTCTACGGCGGCGGACCCGACCGCTACGAGGGCTACGAGCGCTCCATCGCCGTCAACGATGACGAGGAGGAGGACGACACCCGCGATCTCGCCCGCCGGATGGCCTCCTACACCGGCCCCAAGTCGCTCAACGAGATCCCCAGGGGAGCCGACGGCGAGGAAGACTCCGGTTTCAAGAAGCCGCAGCGGATTATTGACCGGGAAGACGATTACCGACGCCGGCGGCTCCAGCGGATTATTTCGCCTGACAGGAACGACCCCTTCGCCTCTGGGGAGGCCACGCCGGATCCCTCGGTGAGGACGTACGCCGATGTGATGAGGGAGCAGGCGTTGCAGCGGCAGAAGGAGGAGGTGCTGAAGGAGATTGCCAAAAAGAAGGAGGAGGAGAAGACCAAGGCCGCTGCTGAGCCGGCCCCTGCCTCCCAAAAGCGGAGGAACAGGTGGGATCAGTCGCAGGAGGCTGATGGTGTTGCCGCCGCCAAGAAGCCGAAGACGAGTTCGGTATCATCGGATTGGGATGCTCCTGATTCCACTCCTGGGATTGGGCGGTGGGATGCGACGCCGACTCCCGGGAGGGTTGCAGATGCCACACCCTCTCTCTCACGGAGAAACAGATGGGATGAGACTCCTACTCCTGGACGACTTGCCGATGCCGATGCTACTCCTGCTGCTGGTGGTGTCACTCCTGGTGCGACTCCGGCAGGCATGACGTGGGATGCTACCCCCAAACTTACGGGTATTGCAACACCAACACCAAAGCGCCAGAGGTCGAGGTGGGATGAGACTCCAGCAGCCATGGGAGCTGCCACCCCATTGCCTGGTGCCGCTACCCCAGCTGCAGCATTCACTCCTGGCGTCACTCCAGTTGGTGGTGTCGATCTTGCGACCCCGACTCCTGGTGCAATAAATCTTCGTGGTTCTATGACACCGGAACAGTATAATCTACTCAGGTGGGAGCGAGATATTGAAGAGAGGAACCGCCCATTGACTGATGATGAGCTTGATGCCATGTTCCCACAGGAAGGATACAAGATATTGGATCCTCCTGCATCCTATGTTCCCATTAGGACTCCTGCCAGGAAGCTTTTGGCTACGCCTACACCTATGGGTACTCCCCTTTATTCAATACCTGAAGAGAACCGTGGTCAGCAGTTTGATGTGCCAAAGGAGGCACCGGGTGGGCTGCCATTCATGAAGCAAGAGGATTACCAATACTTTGGGGCTCTACTGAATGAAGAGGAGGAGGAGCAGCTTTCTCCTGAAGAACAAAAAGAAAGGAAGATCATGAAGCTATTGCTGAAGGTGAAGAATGGTACACCACCACAAAGGAAGACTGCTCTACGGCAACTTACGGATAAGGCTCGAGAGTTTGGTGCTGGCCCATTATTCAACAAGATCTTGCCCTTGCTCATGCAGCCAACACTAGAAGATCAGGAGCGTCACCTTCTAGTTAAAGTTATTGACAGGGTTCTGTATAAGTTGGATGAGCTGGTAAGGCCTTTTGTTCATAAGATCCTTGTGGTTATAGAGCCTCTTCTGATTGATGAGGATTACTATGCTCGTGTCGAAGGAAGAGAAATCATCTCCAATCTTAGTAAAGCTGCTGGTCTTGCAACTATGATAGCTGCTATGAGGCCTGATATCGATAACATCGATGAGTATGTGAGAAATACAACGGCAAGAGCTTTTAGTGTGGTGGCTTCTGCTTTGGGTATTCCTGCTCTATTGCCATTTCTGAAGGCTGTTTGTCAGAGTAAGAAATCTTGGCAAGCTCGACATACTGGTATTAAGATTGTTCAGCAGATAGCTATTCTTATGGGATGTGCAGTACTGCCGCATCTTAGGTCTCTTGTGGAAATTATAGAGCATGGTCTGAGTGATGAGAACCAAAAGGTGAGAACCATTACTGCCTTGTCTCTTGCTGCACTTGCGGAGGCATCTGCCCCGTATGGTATTGAAAGCTTCGATTCAGTGTTGAAGCCACTTTGGAAGGGTATTAGATCTCACCGTGGAAAGGTTCTTGCTGCCTTTCTGAAGGCAATTGGTTTTATTATCCCTCTGATGGATGCTGTTTATGCAAGTTATTATACAAAAGAAGTCATGATTATTCTCATACGTGAGTTTCAGTCACCTGATGAAGAAATGAAGAAAATTGTGTTGAAAGTTGTCAAGCAGTGTGTCAGTACAGAGGGTGTAGAGGCTGATTATATTCGGAATGACATTCTTCCCGAGTTCTTCAGAAATTTCTGGGTTAGGAGGATGGCATTGGATCGGAGGAATTACAAGCAGCTTGTGGACACTACTGTAGAGATTGCAAATAAGGTTGGAGTGGCAGATATTGTAGGAAGAATAGTGGAAGATCTTAAAGATGAGAGTGAGCCTTACAGGCGAATGGTGATGGAGACAATTGAAAAGGTGGTAGCCAACTTGGGTGCATCTGATATCGATGCTAGATTAGAAGAGCTGCTTATAGATGGGATTTTGTATGCATTCCAGGAGCAAACCAGTGATGATGCAAATGTTATGCTTAATGGTTTTGGTGCAGTGGTTAATGCATTAGGACAGAGAGTCAAGCCTTATCTTCCACAGATTTGTGGTACCATAAAGTGGCGTTTGAACAATAAGAGTGCCAAAGTTAGGCAGCAAGCTGCTGATCTCATAGCACGTATTGCTATTGTCATGAAGCAGTGCAAGGAAGAGCAGCTAATGGGTCACCTGGGTGTTGTTCTCTATGAGTATTTGGGAGAAGAATATCCTGAAGTCTTGGGTTCTATTTTGGGAGCTCTTAAGGCTATAGTTAACGTGATTGGTATGACTAAAATGACACCACCAATCAAGGATCTACTTCCACGTTTGACCCCAATCTTAAAAAACAGACATGAAAAAGTGCAGGAGAACTGTATTGACCTTGTTGGTAGAATTGCTGATCGTGGTGCTGAATTTGTGCCAGCTAGGGAGTGGATGAGGATCTGTTTTGAGCTTCTTGAGATGCTGAAAGCTCACAAGAAGGGTATCAGAAGAGCTACGGTGAATACTTTTGGTTATATTGCTAAGGCAATAGGACCACAAGATGTTCTTGCAACTCTTCTGAACAATCTTAAAGTACAAGAGCGTCAAAACCGTGTCTGTACTACTGTTGCTATTGCCATAGTTGCAGAAACATGTTCTCCTTTTACAGTTCTTCCTGCTCTTATGAATGAGTATCGTGTTCCTGAGCTGAATGTGCAGAATGGAGTTCTGAAGTCTCTCTCTTTCCTCTTTGAGTACATTGGTGAGATGGGCAAGGATTATATATATGCTGTCACACCACTGTTGGAGGATGCGTTGATGGACAGGGATCTTGTTCATCGCCAGACTGCTGCTTCTGCCGTTAAGCACATGGCCCTAGGAGTTGCTGGGTTAGGTTGTGAGGATGCATTAGTCCATTTGCTCAATTATGTTTGGCCCAACATCTTTGAGACATCTCCTCATGTTATTAATGCTGTAATGGAAGCTATTGAAGGCATGAGAGTTGCACTGGGTGCTGCTGTCATTCTTAATTACTGCCTCCAAGGCCTATTTCATCCTGCAAGGAAAGTTAGGGAGGTCTACTGGAAGATCTATAATTCACTTTATATTGGATCCCAGGATGCTTTAGTAGCTGCTTATCCCACTCTCGAGGATGATGGGACCAATGTATTTACAAGACCAGAACTCATGATGTTTATCTGAAGAAGCTTCGAGGCTGCATATGCTTTTTTCTACTGCTTATACAGCATAGGTATAGGTTCCTAATCTGTTTCACCTTTTTCCGTCTTAGCTTATGATTACTTCATGAAGACCATAATCTTTGTGGTTCATGATTCTCATTATATCTCTTGCTGTAATTTAATGTTCTGTTTATATCTTACAAGTTTCCAGCAGCATTGCGTTATTGGTTAGAATGTGAACGTAATGCACCAACAATTATTAGTAAATAAGTAAGAATGCCATTATACTTTACCTTCCCGTGTGCTAACTATAAGCAGTATGACTTGTGAGATCCATTATACTTTACCTTCCCGTGTGCTAACTATAAGCAGTATGACTTGTGAGATTCTGTTCGGTAAAGAGGGATGGTAATGCAAAACCCCTTTTTTTGGTCAATAAAAGTCTTTGATTAGCTTTATGTTCAGTAAGTAGATAGAAAATTGTAACATGATGTCATGATTTACTGCATCTATTATTTTATGCCATTGTTAATTTTTACAATACCTGTGCAAAGGGATGCTAAAATTGTCAACCCTCCCGAGCTCCCTTTTCATCAGTTTCTCTTGTGCTTTATGCCCTTTCTGCTGAGATATTGGTGCATCACTTGCTTTTGTTAGGATCTGGAGCCCAGTGAAATTTCGAGTTTTCTTTATTTGATGTAATCTGTGTTATATTACCCAACAGCAGTTTGTTTGATCTAAAGATGGTTTCCTCTACTAATTTGCAGCGGTTCATGTTGTCCAACTTTACTTTTGGCTCAGAAATGGTCATTGCTCATCTTGTTTCTGCGCAAGGGGGTTCATAAGCATTATTTCATGACTTAGTGTTGCTTTCTTTTTTTCTTTACTTGCAAAATGCTCTCAAGACTATACTAATCTGCAATGAGTCACTTGTAGGACACGCGAAGAAGACTCCACTCTGGGCGAGAAGGAACCTGGTCTCAGGGGTCGTGCATCCCCCAACGAATTGCCATGAAGTTGCTAACGACGTACTGTGTATCCTTTGTTTGGATGTTACTGTGTCGTTCTATTCTGCTGCTGCCCCGTTGTGGGGCTTTTACATTTACCTTGCTTTAATGCTGTATTTGATATGGAACAAACTTGTACATGGATTACTTGAAGCTGTTATCAAGGTGCACTGTTTCAACTAGAGATGCGCAGGGTAATGCCTGCGGTGCTCCTCATTAGTTTATTTTGCTCGACATAATCTTACATTTGACGGCCTACTGAGAAAATAAATGTCTCAAACTCTGGCATTAGTACCAATACTCAACGCAGCAGGTCAAATATTGTGAGGTCGTAAACCATGTTTGCTTTGTTTTCGTCAGTTAGGAAGGTAAAATGCTTCTTGTTTCATTCGATGGCCTTTATACTGCGTATTCACTATTAAAGTTAGGTTGGCTGCTGAGGTTTGATATCTCAAACATCTATTTGAACGGGCCACTTTTCATGCCTCACGTTTCTCCCATGCTGCTGGTTCTCGTTGCAGCTGGCTGGAGCTCACGTGCTTTCGCTGTGAGCATCTGTCGGCCCTTCGACATGGAAGCAAACTGTTCAAGAGCAGACAAACAGGCATGTCGGCTGCATGATGCCATGATGTGCGACCAATTACGGATCCATGGATCAGATCGGCAACAAGTCAAGTGACAACCAAGATTTATAACGCACATGCTTGTTCAACTCTTTCACAGCACAATCGACGCCTTCCTTCAGGCAATTAAAAGGAGCACACTCAGGTACAAGAAAAGGAGATCCAGATCTCAGATCCAATCGCTCCACCTGCTTGCATGCAGTGGACTGAGAGTGATATATTAAGAGGTTTGCCACTAGAGATCAAGATCAGAGATTACAATTAAAAATGAAAACGCTTAGAGCCACCTGCATTTTTCACAACAGTCATCATGCTCCTATATCGGCAGACGCATATAGATTGGAGTCGATTTATGCATCCACCTAACTTTCATTGAGCTACTACCAATTTATCATTAGAGCACCATGATCGACGCAGTATATGAAAGCTACTAGTTCATTTTATAAAATAGCCGCGAAACAGCTTACATGCTGGAGGCACAAGTAAAGAACAAGTTCCAGCCAATCATATACTTCGCAGCAACTTAGCTTGTACATTGTCTGCAAGTATAATCCAGTGGAAATGATAGAGGAATAAACAAGAACTTTTATGAGCTAATGATGACTGCGAGGCTACTGCGGAAATAGAGGTGTTTCTACCTGTACATTTTTAAAGATCAGGTGGAAATTGTCTTGATTTTTTTTTTCTAAGAGAACCAGAGGTGACAGTGTGAAGTACGCCATTAACAGGGGAAGAGGAGTGGAGAACCATCCCTGCAGAGCTTGTTGTCAGATAGATCGAGCTTGCTCATCTTTTCTTCGCACCATAATAACTGCTCCTTGCTGAGCTGTTCCATCCTCAGAACCCTCGATATGACTTTGATGTCAATGAGGGCAAAGAGAAATTCCACTTCTTCCATGGTCTCTGGCCAAGCCTTCTTCTTCCACCCTTTCTTCTTTTTGACCAGCTCCTTCACTTTGATCTCCTTCTGCAGTTCAAAACCAAGGATTATGTCCTAATCAAATCACAGGAATTGAGATGATGGCACAATCGCATGGACCCTAAACTATGGTTGCTGGAAAATCAATTACACCCTTCCTATTTGAAAATACTAGTTATCCTGATTGGCAAACAAGAGTGGGTGTCTGTCAAACATAAGCCAAACGGTGTAGGTTCAATACCCACAAAGTTCTAAAAAAATATTCTCACATCAATTACGCAGTTGGAAGGACATTTCACTTATTGGTCCATTAGGCAGGATAAAACCGGAACCAATTTATGGAATTAGCTCTGTGAATCATGAGAGGTACTCAAAGATGATCGTCAATTATGAAGTCTGTTAAAAGGGATTTGAAGGAGCACGTGGAAGAGGACTATGAGCGCGTGACTGATCAGGATAGGTGCTACTAGCAAGGAAAACAATACCTTTTCAAGTGAGGCTTGAACTTGTTGAAGTGAGCCTCGAAGACTATGAGCCCGGAAGAAGCTACCTGTCTTTTTCTTGTCCATCTTCAGAAAAAGGCGGAATGTTAAGATTGAATCCTCCATTATCTTAGCCAGGTCAGTGGCAAGAACTGGTTCGCCCAAATACTCCCCTACATCCTCTTTTTTATCCGTAACTGAAAAGGAGAAAAAAGGAAACATTCAATCTGATAACTGCTATATACTCAAATTGAGTTATGCATTAGTTGAGTAACGCAATGCTGTCATGCCTCTGGGAAAAGATGAGTTAATAAACATAAGATATAGGCTGCATCGTGAAAAGGCTTATGTAATATGCAGAGTGTATACTGACCAAGGGTAAGTTTCAGATAATGAGATAAAACACTGTAGAATCTAAATCGAGACAGTAGCCAACATGAAGCTTGCGCTACGAAGTATACTTTCATCATAACAACTGTCACTTACCTAGAAAGTTCGGGACCTGAAGGAACTTAGACAAGGAACTCCGGCCCTGGGCATAAATCCCCACCCTGGATCCATGCTCAAATGGCTCATTCTCAATAAATCTCTGCAGTAAAACCTGGAACTGCTGAAATGCTTGTGAAGCATGGCTATAGCATGCAACAGTCTCAGGCTGAGATAAAATTATCTGGCTCAGTTGCATGTACTGGCAATTGAGCGCTTCCCAGCTTAGACAAACTTGTGCAACATAAGCAGCTTCAAGACTTTGGCAAGGGTCACTTTCCGGCAGTTGCTGCAGTTGTTCACAATCCTCCGGACATGCATCTTGCCTCTTGAAGGAAAGGTTGCGGAGGCCCAGAGCTAACTTCTTTGACGCTGTTCTGGGTGACCGCCTCGACACATCCCAAGATCCTGAAACATCATTTCTCTCATAAGAAGCAAAAACTTCATGAAAAAGTCCTATCCAGGATCAGACCAATATGAAAACCCCTTCACAAACACAGGTTGACTATAAGAGAGAAACATAAGATCAGCTTAGTAATTTGACCATAGTTGAAGGAAGGCTCAGACTTTCTTATCGAGAATCAAAGAAGAAAGTTTCAGAGACTCCATCGCTGAAAAGGAGCATGCAAAGCTAGCGGCAACGGAACAAGAAGGCAACGCCATATCAAATTATTTGACCGCTAGAAAATGCAAAACTTGAAAAGCCATTACCAGCTTCTTGGAGATGCTTGGTGATCAACTTATCAAAGAACAGCATCCGCTCGCAGTACTTGCCATACAATGTGTCGAAGCCACAGCTGGAGTACCCATCGCCCGTGTCTGACTCCCTCCACCCGCTCGAGCTACTGTCCTCCTCTTCCTCATCCTCCTGCTCCGGGTACTCCTCCTCCGGTATAAGGACCATGAAGCTGTTCTTCCTCAGCTCTTTCAGCCGCCTCTTGACCTCGTTAGTGATGAAGTCGTCGTCGTCGTCGTCGTCGTCGCCGCCGCCATCGCCGCCCCCCTCCGGAGCAGGATCGACAGCAGCGGGCTTCGGCATTGCGTCCAAGGCCTCATCTTTCGGCTCCGGCAGCTGATCCTGCTCCTGATCCGAATCCTTCCTCCCCTTCAACTTACCGATCCTCGGAAACCTTCTCGCTTTCAGGAATTCCATCCGGATCCTTTCAGTAAACCAGAGTGATACCCCACCAAACCTGCTCCTTTTTTTTCCTTTTTTCTTTTTTGCCCCCCAGAACGATCCAAATGGCTACCGCAGATTCACTCGAGGAGGAGGAGGCGCGAGAGAGCGAGGAGGACCAGAAACCCGAAGAGCGTGAGGGAGACGACGAAGAGGAAGAACACCAGGAGGAACAGCAGCAAGAAGAGCAGCAGGATCAGGAAGAAATCGCCCGAGACCCCGAAATCCGCGGCGAGATCCGAGCAGCGGCTCATGAAACGGACGGCTGGTGGGGGAGAGAGGAGAGGAGTACGAAGCGCAGTTCGCCCGCGAGCTCTACGAGTCCGAGATCCACGGCATTGGAGACCCAGAGAGAGAGAGAGGGAGAGAGGGAGAGCAAGGAGATGGTGTTGGATGGAGGAGGCAGAGGAGAGCGGGGTAGGGCTTAGGGCACGAGGGGTTTGAGGAGGGAGGAAGGGGGGGAGCGGCCGGGGCGACCGGGCGAGGAAATGGCGAGCCGCTGCGGGCACGCCGAGGGGAGCCCCGAGGTACGTACGGCGCCCTCGTAAACATCGCCGGTTTAATCAAGCGGGAGCCGCTTTAAAAAAATAATAATCCCAGTGAAGCATTTTAATTCTTCAAATACTCCCGTTTTCGGATTAATCAACCTCTAACTCATTTTTCAGAACTTTATGTACAGTCTCTAACTCTTTTCGTTGGGTTAGTTTATTAAATTCTTATTCGCTTCCGACCTGAAGTTAGAGACTCCAAGGCAACAGAGGAAGAGGTAGAAATTGATATTTTAAGAGGAAATTAATAGGGAGGTTTAAATTATAATAAAACTTTCCTTTCTCTTCTGGAATTAGAAAATTAGACAGATGGTAAAAAAATTTACCTAAATAAATACTAAAACTTGGGAGGTTTAGGAATTAGGAACGGGGAGCGCAGTTTTGGGCGATCGAGCGTCGGTGCGGAGAGGCGGAGAGGGGGAAAGGCGTAGTAGTAGTAGTAGTAGTAGTACTGCGCGTGTCCGCCGAGTGAGGTGGGGCGACTGAGCGCTGTCAGAGCAAGAGAAGAAAGAAAACAGGGGAAACAAGCCACCAAAATTACCTTCATACCCCCTCTCCTCTTTCCCACCGATGGGTCACATCCTGCCGTCCGCTCCATTGATCGGACGGGTCCTGATGCTCCCCCTCCCCGGGGCGAAGGATCCGGGATCTGCTGCTTCCGCGCACTGTGTGGCCGAATAAGCTTCAGCCACGTCAGCAAAATTTCCCCATTTCATCTTTGACTCGAATGGAGCGAATATTGAGGCTACGTTTTGAAGGGACGAGCACGGAGAGTGATTACAAGTCAAAACTGCGGAAGAGTGCAAAGAGTTGAGAGTTAGCCCCACCTAAGGGGTTTCGATGCCTGTTTGTTTGCTTGTTGTCTGAAGATGGATGGGTGGAAGCCCTTGGAGGAGGACCTGCCACTTTTGACTACAGAACAAGGAGATGAGGACGCAAGTGGCAGATGCATGAAATGAAATGATGTAAAGCAGCGGCATAAACTTAAAACTACAGAACAAGGAGGTGACGAGGGATGGAGGTAATTGATAATTCTGATCTTTTCTGGAAGCAGATGCAGCATAAACTTAGGATGATGTAGCATGTTGCGTTTTACAGATAGAGGAACTTCTACATATTTATCTCTTATTTCATCACGTACAAAGAATATTTAGCAGGAGGACTGGGGAAAGAGAGCTCAAGGAGTTGGAAATGCATGACGTACCATCAAAATTAGCCGCTGCTGCCGTAGCCCATTGCCGCCACTGGGATCCTCACCCTGTGACCTTGATCACCTTTCAGAATGACCTCCCCGAAGCTGTACGCGCCGGTGATGGACCTCACGGTGAGAGTCACGGTGATCTCGCGGGATGCTCCGGCCAGCACCGTAAACGCCGGAGGACTTGCGTCGAGGGCGATCTCCGGCGACATTCTCGTGGTGACGACGTAGGTTTCGGTGTCGGCCACGTTGCTGACTGTTCTTTTCACCGACCGAGTTCCTTCGAGGCGGGAGACGGTGATTGATGGTGCGTTTAGGTCGGTTGGATGAGCCTCCGTGCTGTTGCAAGCAGAGCTGGTGATGTTCTTAATCTCAGAAGGATCTAGATCTGGCAGTGAGCACAAGAACTTGATGTAGTCTTCGTAAGCTGCAAAAAGAAATTGAAGTAGTTCGAGCTTAAGAACCACAGAAAGAAGAATTTGGATCAGTTAATTTACAGTAGAAAACAAAGTTAAGAATGCAATCCAAGAATGCGGCTTTAGCATTTCAGATGCTGCCAGGATCTCTCACAAAAGATTCTGCGGGTTGAATGAGCCAAGAGAGTTGGCAAATCCTACTTACTTGCATCTAGGATGAGTCCAGGATCTAGAGCAGCTTTTGGATCAACAGCACCACTCCCGTAATCAAAAGGTGTAGCCTGCACCAAAGTCATCATTTCTGTCCTAGAATACTGCTGAGCTAAGATAGGTCGGCCGGCCCGATCCAAAGTAGTGGATGTGGTCATCAGGGCCGATCTGATAGCACTGGGGCTCCAATGTGGGTTCTTTTGCTTAATGAGGGCTGCAATTCCAGCTATGTGAGGAGCAGCCATGCTGGTTCCAGAAACCATAGCAAAACCTTCTCCTGCATATATATACATATATTAAAAATTTATACAAGTGAACGAGATTATAACTATAGCCATTCTCGATCTTGCTCATTTCTATTAGCTTATGCTTCTACTTCATTGTTGATAAGTAAGCTTATGTCACAGAGATGGTTTATTAAGAACCAAGATGTATATTTTACAAGTTTGTTTTCCATGCTTTTTCAAGGAAATATGGCAAAACGAACGAGGTAAATATTACCTATATAGTCAGCCTCATCTGTTCCATTTGGTGCCCAAGCAGCCCAAATAAGATCTCCCGGAGCTAATATATCTGGTTTAAGGACATCAGCGTCCTGAAAGCTAAAATCTTTCACATCCGGTCCTCGAGAGGAGAAGATTGCCACTTGAGGAGCTGATTTGTGCAGTATAGGAGTCATGCCATCTGCGATGCTGGCTGTTGCCCGGAAACTTATTGGCCTGCCAGCCCAATCTCTCTTTGTCGAACAGTTGTAGTAGTCAATAAGTTCCTGTGAACAAACAATTTTTGCGTTGCATTAAACTGCCATGGAATGGCCAAAGAATGCACTAAAACATGCTGACATGTGTGTCTATATGTTAGTTGGATGGTCATCAAGAAAAAGCAAAAGTCGAGCTGCCCTGTTTAGGAACAGAAATACCGTAAATCAAAATCACTCGATATCTACACGTCATTGTCAGTAAGCTGAGAAGAGTGTCGTTTGAGTGAAATAAATTTCTAAAACTAGGTTTATGAATTAGATTGCTGTAAAAGAATCACAGAGTAGGCATATGAGGTATACCTTTGTTTTACGGGCATCTTCAATGAGGATGCCAGGAATTTCAACAGGTACAGGATTAAATATGGTGCCTGGATAGTTGTTTTCCACAGCGACGATAAAACCTGCTGCACCGAGACTTTTTGCTGTTTCAGATGCCTTTTTGATTGAGGCAGTTCCAGAAACAAAATTGAAAGAATATCCACATACAAGAATATTTCCCTCCACTTTTTTCCTGTTCAATAGTTCAGCCCTTTGGCAATCTGATGCACTGTATCTCATCAAAGATGAATCTAGCAGCACATCGTTCGCACATACCAGGTTGAATGACTTGTTTCTGTGTGTAGCAGCTGTTGTATGAAAACGGAACACTATTATCCTATCAAAAGTGCAATATAATGGAGGACAACAAAAGTCAACAACTACATGCCAAGCATATGTTGTGGAATAGTATCTAACAATTTGCTTTCCCCTTAGATCGTTAATCACATTCCTTGTAGCTCGAAGGAATTAGAACTGGTATAATAAGGATCGAATGAGGGATATTAAGATGCACCTAATTCGTAATAAAAGTAAGGACTGACAATTGTAATTGCTAGGCCTCTTGCCTCATAAATTAGAAATCCAGTTAATTTCAGCTATGCAAATCAAATAATGCAGATTCATGCTCAAATGGAACAGCAGAAAAGAAATATATCTGACAAGCATTAAAAGGATGTTTGATTAAAGACAAGGAGAGCCAAAAAAAAATCTCACTGTTAGGTTTTAACAAGAATATCAATGCACAAATATGAATGTATATAGTTTATTGAATTCAAGAGGCAAACTAAATAAACTGTTCGATTCTGTGACCATTATTAGACCTGAACTAAGGAACCTTTTGTTCATAAATAATTCCTCAAACAATAAGAAGGATAAGCTATCAACTGTTTGAACTTACGCGACAATCCAAGCCCAGCTAGGATTTTCCCATTCCCCAGTGTCAGGTGATTTTTGTATCTGCGATCATCAATAGCAGCGGCAACGGTTGTGATCCATGGACTGAAAGATACCAAGGTCTTTGGAAATGGGCCTCCATTTCCAGCAGCCTGGGCAACAAATACTCCAGCTTTCACAGCAGAAAGAAGCGCAACATCAAAAGGATTCAAAAATGTGGTTTTGGTGGTAGTTGGTGGGTTATTTGGCCCCACTGAAAGATTAATAACATCGACGCCATCAAGAACAGCCTGCTTGAATATTGTTCATCTGGTTAAAATCTGAAGAATTGAAGTCGTAAAAGAGTATCGCTGGCTAAAATATATATTACCTGCTCAATGGCGGCAACAACATCAGATACGTAACCCCCAAAGAGCCTATAAAGAACCTTGTATATGGCAATCCTGTACACAGACAAGCAAACAACATGATGACTAAACCCTGTACTTACACTGCACCATTCACATCATGAGATGGAAAATGTTTACCTGGCACGTGGTGCCATGCCACTTGCTTTTCCAAACTCATGCCCGTGCATTCGAACAGGGACTCCATTGTTTCCAGCGGCAATGGCTGCTGTATGACTGGTTAAAAAGAAGAACATGTCATCAGACTCATGATGCGGAGACATATGCACGGAAGCGTCGGAAATCAATAACAGTCGAAGGAAACAGTTGTTTCAATCAGACAATATCACTTTGATTTAGTTACTAATTATAAGGAAGTTGGTGATTCAGGTTAAATAAATGGTCGTCAACTTATAATGTTGCAGGCTCCAGCCATATCATATGGTTAACTTAAGCAAGTGCATACGTCATTATATCTATCATACAGAAGAATTTCCGAGTTCTTTTCAAGGAAATCGGAGATTAACACAGAAGAAAAGTTATGGTGCATACCTTCCATGACCATCACCATCCAGAGGCGAAGCAAAATCAACTGCAGGATTAAATGCACCTGCTGCTATTGCGGCGTTTGCAAAATGCTGCGCTCCAATAATCTTCCCATTGCAAAAGTCCCTCTTTCTTTCCAGATCAACTTCACATTTCCCTCTATAACGAGGTAGCGGTCCATATGGCTCAACATTTTGTGCAGAAAAGCTAGGATGGTTCGGATAGATTCCTGAGTCCACAAAACCAATGACAATATCTTCCCCTGCTCTGTCAAAGCCGCCACCAGTTGGCCATACTTCTGTTGTTAGTCCGAGAAACTGCGGGGTGTGCGTGGTTAGTTTGCTGATTTTCATGTCTTTTTCCACACGTTTGACCCCAGGTGCCCTGCTTAGGGTCTCAGCCTAGTAATACAAATGATTTTTAAAAAGAACAGTCGACGGTGAACAAAATGAACCTTAGCGGATAATTTCTGAATTGAATCGATGCGAGGATAAGTATATTTACATGTTCAGGAGACATGTGAATGGCAAAACCATTAATAAGATGACGATAGCTGTATAGCTTCTTGTAGGTTCCAACTTCAAAGAGTGAATCAAGAAGAGCATCATGCTTTTTCTCAAGGTGAAGTGCATAAGATGTCACAGACTCACTGCAAGCAGAAAGACGGAAGAACTTAGATGCCTCGAGAAAATTGATAACCAATAAGTACATATTTTTTAGAACTTGCTGAGTATTGAATCCACAACCTTCTATAAAGAACTCAATCGCTCTAACCAGAAGGATGTACACTTTGTGTACAACCAATAAGTACATATTGATATGGACATCGAAAGGTATAACTATTCTAATCACATCCAAAACTCATAAGGCATTCAAATGTTGAACTTCAAGAACTCAGCAATCAGGTGATATCAAGATCAAATAGCTACATTTGTTTCCATCAAGACGAGTAGATTAGCCTCAATTGCCACATTCTGAAGGAAACAAATTTTTTACTATATAACAAACTATTGCCAATAACCAAAGCTTAGTAATCGCTAATTTGGAGTTAATCTTGATATAATATCAGCTTGAAATACATGGTAAAACAACGAAGAGGTAATCAAACGAAAAATTAATGTCCTTAGAAGCAATACCTGGTTATGTCCATTTCTTGCATTAAATCTACAGCCGTTGCAGAAAATCCATCAACGCCACCAGTGTAGCTCACTACAGGCTCTCCTTCCGTGGTCACAATGTATACATCCCCAATTCCACAAGCTAGAAGCGGTAGGATAAAGAAAATAAAGGTCACCAGTTCCATATCTTTCATTTTCATTAATTTATGAAGCGAGTCTCTACAATTAAATTCTGATTTCTGAAAGCCTCAACTGCAAGTTTAAACAATAGGGAAAAGAGAATTAGCGATGGGAGGAGAAACAATTGTCTTCATAATTAATCGAATCTGTGGAAATTTAAGGAAAAGGGAAAGTGTAAATAAAAGATAGAAACGTTTCAAAACAAATCAACAAACTGGATGATACTGATGAAATCTAAGTCACTTGCAAATCATTATTGAAAAGGGAGGATTTTTTTAAATAAAATAAGAAAACACAAGTCTAGTATCAGGCGATGAAAGTGAACTGAAGCAAATTAACCTTAATGCTGGGGAACGAAGTTAAAATGGAACAATTACAGGTGTCAATAGTAAGATCGGGTGTTCTGGAGTAAGTTCACCACTAAATGGAAAGGAAATGGTGCATGCTCAGTGGGAAAACAACATTGTTTCTGCTTATTGCGATCCCTAAGATGCCAAGATCATAACCTGCTACCGAAGCAAAGGGGCCAGAAAATCTCATCGATTGCATAAAAGAAAAAGTAAAGCTTCTCACGTCTGGAACCGAACTGCAGCGAGATTGTCCAAGCTGCTGCTTACAAGTGAAGCATCTTTATTTTGAGACGATATTACAAGTGAAGCATCTGATGCTGCATGAGATGAATGACTTTTAAAGGACGATCGTAAAATAAACAATTAACGATTTTTATATTGGTAAATATTTTAATTCCAAAATTTAAAAGGATATGTGAAACAATTAATGGATTTACTGGATACTATACACGAACATTAAATACAAAACTTAGAAATGTTTATATACCATAGAAGCCTGGATGCCACTCCTCAACATAATACTCTTATCTGAGCTGTAGAATTACTTTTGCCACTTCCATACGAGCCTCTTCTAACAAGGATCTGGAAATAGAAATATAGCGTCAAGAAGCGAGGTACTAGAAAAATACACTATCCTTAAGATTACAGTCCAAAACGAGAAGCTTGAGAGGACTAAACCAAACGGTTTTCTGCTAATGATTTTAAAAAGGTGAGAGCTGTCAAGAACCAAATGCATGCTTCGAGGAGAAATGTTCAATTTCACTGTGGAATTCTTCACGGAACAACTACTGAATCATTTCAATACAAAGAGAAGCTCGAGTGTACGTGCAAAAAAATAAGAACCTTTCAATCCAACTATTTTAGAACATAACAAATCGTTTCACTCAACTGCATTAATCACCCGCAACGACCCCAAGACACAATAATGACAGGGGAAAGAAAGACGCCAACAACAACAACAATTTTTTTTTTTCACTAGACATCATGAGCTTTTAATTCCTGCATTTGGAGGTCAGACAACCTTCACTAAGAAAGGGAAAAAAAATAAAGAAATAGGGAACTCCAGCACAAAAGAATAAAAACCTCAAAAGACAAGGATCGGCGCCCGCTGTCCGACGAACAAGCTGAACGATCGAGCATTAAAGAGGCAAAAAAAAATTTAAAATACGATTGAACAAATGGGGGACACGTCCTCCTCCTCTCCGCTACTCGATGAACGCCAGTGGGCGACTAGCAGCACGAGAACTCACCAGAATCTAGGGATGGTCGGCGCCCGATGCAAGATAGAGTGCATTGCAAGGTAAACGACAGATGGGGAAGGGGAACGGGGGAGGAGGTCGAAGCTCCTTTAATGGCGGAGAGGAGAAAGTATCGGGAAATTGTTATTACAATTCTGCCACTGAGGCGAGCACTAGGTATTCTTTCCCATTTATTACAGTTCTGCTCAGCTGACGTGGCTTCACTGTGCCAGCCACCTCGCCGGTAGAATGTCTGGGTCGATGTGAAGTACGTCGGTCGAATGCTTCCGATTCGACCTAGCTCATTTTTAGTCTTACCCCAGTGCTTCACCTACCTCTCTATTGGACCAAAGAATGGGACCTAGTTGTTTATCCACAGTAAATCATTCGGGTGAAGGGTAAGACGGTGGGATGAAAAATATTGTCAGCTCGCTGCAGTTATTTTTTTCAGTGATTGGGTGATGGTGCCGGAGTTCAAAATTAACGGCGGATCGATGCATGCCGATTTCAAAATTATCGGTGGATGGTGATGATGATATATCTATATTTTTTTCAAAAAAAGGAGACTATTCTAAATTCTCAGTTTTTCAGAATTTTAATAAAAATAATCTCCTTAAATAATAATAGTAATCAAGCTAATTAAGTATTTTTATCTTTATAATTTTTTAAAAAATAGGTGTAGACTCTTAAAATTGTTGTGATTTAATTTTCTTTTTACTATTTTAGAGATTTTTTTAATGAAAGTAATATTATTTATCAGCTTCTGGATAATTTTTTGAAAGGAAAGTTTTAGTTTGTCTCGTGTTTTAAATTAAGTAGTTGGATCGAGAATTGGATATATGACGGCGGATCGTGAGAGTTCCACGGCGCCTCCAACCTCTTCGTACCATCATTCCCAAGCCCTAACTCGCTCTCGATCATTTTTCTTCGCTGCGATCGTCCGGATCAGTGTAAGTGCTCTCCGTTCTGGAGTTGTTGATATTGTTGGGTGGTCTTTAACGCTCGAAGTCGATGGTTTTGCATAAAGAAATGGTTCTTTTGTTGGGGAGTCTGGTTGTAAACTTTGGCTCAGGAAGTTCTGAATCATTGAGCATCATAATGTATTTTTATGTTTCTGTCATTCTTCCTTGATGTCCATGCTATATAGATGGCTTAAATTGCAAAGAATTAATTTGATTTCAAAGCGCGTGATCGTAAAGAAAGTGATTGCAGATGCTATCGGATTTGGCTTATGTTGTTAATCCTTTTACAATGAGCAAGAATATTTGGAAAATTTACTTAGTATATGTGAAGTTAATTTATGGAAACTCAAAGTTTTCAGGAAACAAAATTGAAGCGGTTGGTGGATGGATGTGCTTCCTACTTCTTAACTTTCAATATTTTGTTATATACACTAAGCTAGTTTTCTTGGACTTGATTAAACTTAGGAATAATTAAAGATAGTGATAGTGGGAGCTTGATTCCTTTTCCTGCTTGCATATTAATGTAACTTCTGTTAGGTTTTAGGATAAGAACTCCATCAATTCTCATTCGACGATCTCTTTAATTCATCCTTGCCATTTACTTTAGCACCACTGTGTACTTGATTGAGAATATAGTAGTGCACCTTTTTCGTGAATCTATTATTTAGAAAATCATGTTGTATAAGATATGTGCTAGATGAAGATGAATTAGGTTATGATGATTGGATAACCCAGGTGGCAAGGACCTTTTGCATATGATCAATTTTTATCGACTTCATCTGGATCTGGCCTTTTTAGCTCTATGTAGCCTGCTTGTTTGATTCATATGGTGAAGTTTCACATCGATGGTTGCAGTTTGCTTGCCTACAGCTGAATTAGTTAATTTTTCTATATGAATTTGCTCAACTACCCTAGAAGGAAAAAAATTGGGAGGAAGAGATAGAGATGAAAACTTAGGTTGCTGGCAGAGGATGTAGTCTCCACAGGTTCATCTTCATCACCGTCTCCCTCATTAGTAGGTTGGCCTGTGGTAGGTTGACTCGTAGTAGGTTGACCCGTAGTAGGTTGACCCGTAGCAGGTTGACCCATAGCAGGTTGACCCCTAGCAGGTTGGCCGGTAGTAGGTTGACCGGTAGAATAATTGTATGAACTCCTCGACCTGTTGTATACGAAAATAAAGCCCAATTTTAAATTTCTAATATTGAAATGGGAAGTAAACATGACGAATTAAAGGTGGAGGTAGAAATCAGGAAGGAATGTATTTGAATGTATCATGAAGATAGTAAATGCTTGAGAGGATCTGGTTGGTTCAGAATAATGAAATCACATTATCTTTTGCTTGCACAAGATAAGCCAACAACGCTCTTGAAGGTAAAGTGAATTACCTGCTGTCGTCAGGGCAGAATACAATGGTGTAATCATAGGCTTTGCAGGTGAAGGTGCTTGTGCCATCATCGAAGGCATAGCTATATGCATTTGGACATGCAGTCTTAAAGATCTTGGAATAGAAAGAGGGTTTACAGGAGTCTGCAGTTGCAAACTCCCCACTGCAGCAGTACTCATCCAGCCCAAATGCCTCACAGGCACTTTTGCATGCCACCACCCCGCCAACACCCTGCACCTGAAGCTCTTTTGGACAACCTGAGCACCAAAATGTACGTTAATTTTCTTCCTCTTCATGCCATATGCTATATTATTTTTAACTGCCTAAATGCTGTGGAGTTTATTACTCAATATCCCGTTTGTCTTTGTTGAATTAGATGTCAAAGTTAATGTGATAATTTGCGCAGATAGCTATTTACCATGATTTAAATCTGTTAAGCATCCTGTCATGTTGCATCCCCCTTGCAGGACTCTTGGTGCCGCTACAAGAGGCAAGTTATACCCGTCGACAAGGCTTACATCATAGAAGTCCTTATCTAGACCCTTGCCAAAAGTGATCTCAAACAATGTCACCGGAGGCAGAGCCCCGGCGCCGCCACACTCCATCCGGCCACCACAGTCGCCGGTCTGGCATGTACCAGCTCCGTTGCTGTCGAACTTGCACTCTGTCCTAGCCCATATCCTGCCCGACCACCCTGGCGGTGCCAGTATTCGTGCGGTCTGGCCTGAGTCGAGCTTGAAACCGGTGGTTGGGAGTTCAGGTGTGCCAGAACCAGCCAACGTCCCCGGCCATATCGGATGGGGACAGTTGTTGGATAGGGTGAAGGTAGAACTGAATGAGAGCCGAAAGAGGAGAGCTAAGACTGCTAAGACTGTAGCAAAGACAACAACAATTCTGGAGGTGGGTGATGCTGCTTCCATGGGCGGAGGGGACTGGATTGGGGCGGTGATATGAGAAGGAAAAGGGGAGGCATTTGGAGGGGGGTGGGAAGATGTTTTAAAATGTTGGAAGTTGTATGAAGAGGGAGGGAGAGATGGAAGGCTAACAGCCCATGCCTTCTGAGGTTGCTTTAGGTGATCCTTTGGAACATGGCAGAAGGAGAAGGTTTAGTATTTTGCATGATTTGGGTGGCCTCTATACGAAGCAATACCTTGTGTATAATTGGAAGAAATAAAGAAGGATGCAGCAGCCAATGTTTTATCAATTTGGACGAAACATTTCAACTCAATGCACATTAGAATCAGTGGACTGACTGCGTCATGATGATTTGTTTTGAGATGGAATGCATCTACTTTGGACTGATTTATTTGAAGTGGATCATCTCAGGTCTGGTTACCATTTTTAACTTGCATCAAACTGTCATTGGTTTTAAATCGTGAGATGTTCAGTTTGCACCTTAGTTTGACTACAAAATGTTAATTCAGCTTGTTTGTTAGCTTTTGGATTTTGATTCTGTCTGGTCTAAATTTCTTGTATCATTGACCCCAGCTGAGAATCTAAATAAAAATTATCCCACGAACTGGGTTAAATCTGAGTTATGTTTGAATTTAGTTTGCACAACCTTAATTTTTTTTTATGGCACAAGACCGAAACCTAAAAGGTTTATTATCTAAAGGACTCGGTTGAAGCTTATAGAAGTCTCTGCAAGAGAGCTCGACCTTCTTGGGCAACTGAAACTTATTCTTGTCATCAATGCTCATTAAGAAAAGTTGGGAGAGAAGACACCTTTTAATCTACTTGAATCAGGAGGCAAAGCATCAAGCGTTTATCCAACAAGTTATCAGTGAGGCGTTGCTTATCTTGGATCCGTAGGGTTGCAAGAGGTATCCTTTCAGATGTGAAGAGGAACAAAATCCGACCAGGAGAATATGCCATCATTGAGGAAGAAGGCAAACTCAAAGAAGAGTATGAATAAAAAACAAATCCCTATCAAGAAAGGAATTTGATCTGCCATCATATAACCACCGTTTGGCTCTTGAAACTTAATGCCATTTGCACTTCTACATAGGACCAGTAGACAAATCCTAATAGTCGTCCACTAAAAAAAGCTTGCCGCAGTAACAGGAATACTACATGATATCAATATTCAGCTAGGGTAACATTATTCCAATTATGATACTCAGAAGACATCATGCTTGATGCCGATCATACGTTTTCCTTGTCTGCTGCTTCAGCATCTTCTGGTTCTACAACATTTGCAGGATCTTTGGGGTACCGACCAGTCATTGGATCGATGGGTCGGGTATCTCGTGGTCCACCTTTACGAGTCATTGCAACCGTTGGTGGCGGCGGTAGGAGCCCAGCACGGAAGAGGATTCTCTGGACTGGATCTGAGGGTTGTGCACCAACAGACAGCCAGTACCTGCGTATCAACACCAGATAAGAGAGGAGGATAAGTAATCAAGTTATTTTCAACTTTGAAGTGAAGAAAACATGAAAATTGGCAGTTGCTTCTCCCAACTATATGAATAAAAGCCTGGCACAAGAAAACATGGAAATTTTCACTTTTCTCCTGATAGGAAAACATGGGCAGTTGCTGATCCAACTATATGAACAGAAGCCTGGGACAAGAGCTTTAACTAATGAGCATTTTGAAAAGAAGACTACAGAGTAATCAAAGTGTTACACACATACCCTCAAAAAAAAGAAAGTGTTGCATACTTCCAAGGAAATTGGAAACAGAGAAGATTATAGATAGACAAACCACTATCATCTAACCAACGACATGGAAAAGATAAATCTCAAGTTGATAGTTAAAATAAATAAATACTGGACAACTTTCTCACGCTGCTGACCCTGAATCGCAAGTTGTTCCAGTTCCAGTCTGATGCAGGCTTTTTCATTGCACCTCTAAATATCAACAGTATTTTTTTTGAAGCGAGCATAAAAGAAACATTTCAATCTTATTGGTGCTTGCCTTATTGTTCAATTTATCATAAATTTGGCTATTCTGAGTGCATGGAAGGAACTCCCAATAATAACATGAAGTAGGACCAAATATAATTGAAACAAGCAATGCAGAATCAACAAGTTTTACCACAAAAGTAAAACACAGGCTACATAAATCACATAGTATAATTGTCTGATTCTATGGGAGGTTAACTGCAAATGCACTTATGCATTGCTACGAACATTATTTTTCTATTAAATAATTGGCAAGCTATAAACTTAAAAAGTAACTCAAGTCGTGAATACTCGATGGAAGAAAAAAATCAATGAATCACTGAACAAGCATATGGTTCGAACAAGTCCAGCAAGGTGGAGGTTGTGATGTGGAACATAAATATTCTGGCGTTGATGCAACATAAAATAAAAGAAAGATAGTTCAAAAGGATTGCTTTTTTGCTCTTCACAGTTTCTTCCTGGTTAACATACTTAAACCTCGTAGGATACTGGTATTCAACTAGACTTAAATCACACAAGAATCAATTTCCTGATCTCAGTTAGGACACACTCCCAAGTTCAAAAAGTTCAAATAGTGCAAAGGCCAAGCATGCTAGCTTATTGAATTATTTTGATCACAAAAAATAGGATGAACAAGGAAGAGAAAAAGACAACTTACTTTACCCGGTCAAAATTCACTCCCATTCTCTTACCACCATCCTGCCCTGTTAAACGAGATATGGAAGCCAATAAGATGACCCGCATAATGAAACAAAATTGAAGCCAATCAGGCAAATAGATGCATACAAATTAAAGGAACTAAGTGGATAATCCAGAAGAGAAGCTGAAATCTCAGCGTAGAAGTGCGAGACCAGTGAAAGGACGGGAATTAACTACGAAAGCCTCATCTCTGTGGTAGGACGATTATGATATACCTGGCAAGGGATTGTAGTAGCCCAAAATCTCGAGATGCCGCCCATCTCTCTTGTAGCGACTCTCGGCGGCCATGATTCGGTAGAATGGCCTGTTCTTGCACCCAAACCTCGAAAGTCGAATCCGGACTACCATCTTCCTCCTTCCTTCTTCTCCCCCTCCAATAATCTAGTTGGGAAACTAGCGTAACTCGAAAGTTCGATGCATGAAACCACCGTAGCAGAAGGAGAACAAGGCAGATGGAGAAGGGGGAGGAGCGCTTACCTCGAGCACGTTGACGGAAGCGGCGGCGGACGGTGGCGAGGGGAGTGAGGCGTAGGGTTCCCCCTTTTCCTTCTACAAAATTCGTCGCGGATCGTGGTTGGTTCTCTTCAGACGAGGATCCGAATCCGGACCGAGCCCAGAGGGAAAGAGGGAAACCGACAAGCGGGTCGGGTTTGACTAGAAGCGGGTTGCTGCATCATTTAACCGGCTCAATAAGCCCAGTCACAGGGCACGTCTCATCAGTTCTTTTTTAAGTTATGACTTAATTATATGATTTTTTTATTTTTTAAAGAATAAAAAAGATTTCCTTAAAAAATAAAATAGATCTGTATAAATTATTACTTTATAGAAGTAATACTTTAAGTTAAAGATAAAACCTAATAAATAATATTTTATCTTTAAATAATATTAACTTAAGTGATTTAAGTAAGATTCTTATTTTTTGAATTCTTAAACTCCACAAAATTATTAATAAAATAAATACATCAGCGATGCAGAAAAACATTAATAAAAAATAAGCATGATGATGATGATGAGATGTAGAAAGGAAGGTACTGCACGAATTAATTAGTGATGATGCCGAAAGGATGGAGTTCTTATAATATAAATCTCAATTAAAATTATTTTAATCACACTATAATTAACCTTGTAGTGCAGACAATATTTAATTCCACGCGTCAAAGAATCGCCGGGGCCACATCGACTCGCACCGATGGAATATATATATATATATATATATATATATATATATATATAAATTATTCGACCGACTTGTGCATTAAAATAAATAGAAAAACACACACATATATATATAATTAAGTGCGTAAGAGACGCACCGGCCATCTCATCGAGCTTATCCAATGACGACGTCCCACTTCATTCCACGGACAACAGCTTTACAGGTCACCACCGCCCCCTCGCCCTCACCGGTTGCTGACAAAAGTCCCCGGTGGGCGTGAGGAAAAAGAGGACATCGCGACAGCGATTGCCTCGTCAGCATTCGGCGTGAACGAGCGATCGGGTGCCGGTCGGGTCTGGACCCGACCGTGGGGTTCGAGCGAGCTCGATTGGACCGGGGTCGGGGTCGTACGTGGCAACTCGACCGAGAAGTTTGATTCCTTGCTTGCTCTCGAATAATAAATATATTATACATTGTTTTGTTTGTAAGGATGTGCAGGGAGAGGAGGCAGGGATGAGGGAGGTGATTCGTGTGGGGCTAAAACTAATAAATGAGGGAGGGGGGGATATGTGTAGACCCAACCCTAATTGAATTACGTGATAACTTAGCTTTTGGAGGGTATGAAAGTGTTTCTGAAAACTTCCAATAGTAAATGTTTTAGATTAGGTAAGATTTTTTTTTAAAAAAATAATTTATAACTATTTAGCTGCCTTTAAAAACTTAGTTTAGTTATATTAACTATTTATTTTAAAATTTTATCCCTTCTCAGAAAAATAATAAATTTTTATTTATATTTTTGAAGTTGAAGATTAGAAAAAAAATAAATTATTAGAATATAATTTTTACGTGGATTTTTAAAAAAAATATTAGGATAATAAAATGTTTTTTAATATTTTTTTATTTTTCAAGGTGGAAAAAATGGTACCCTTTCATGAATTATCAGAATAAAAATATCATTTTCTAGGTGGGAAATAATCGAACCCTTCATGAATTATTACAATAAAAAATATTTTTTATGGTTCATTTTATTTTTCCAAGGTAAAAATTGATTCTTGTTTGATAATAAAATATGCTCTTACTTCTCATGATAGTGATATTTAAATAATTTATGCTAAAAATTTATAAAAATCGTAATAAAATAATTTTATATTTGTCTTCAGCCTGGTGAATTATTAGAATAAAAAATATTCTTTTCCCTCATAATTCATTTGTTTTTTTAAGGTGGATGATCGAAACCCAGTCATAACTTTTATAAGAAAAACAAAATATAATATTTTTTAAAGTAGAAAACACCAGAATAATAAAAACATTTTTTTTCCAAGGTGAAAAATTGGAACCCATTCATGAATTATCAGAATTAAAAAATGAAATAAACAAATACTTTTCTTAGACGTCTGCTCTCGCCTCCCCTTTTTGGCTTCACCTGTGCGAGCGATCTCACAATTAGAAAGACTGCTATTTTTTTCCAGGTACCTTTCGGCAGGCATGGAGTTGAGTGCGATGAAATCATTCTCATGCTCAATTTTCTCACCAAATCTCTGCCTTCTCTCCGCTCTCCTTATCCTCCCCGCAAGAAAAGAAATCGCCCAAAAATAATGGGAAAAATCTGAGGAAGAGCTTCGCAGTGGCTGCACAATTTCTTCCTCCCCCGGCGGAAGGAGTCAAGCCTCAAATGCCTGCCTTTTCCAGCCATCCGCCCCTAAAGCACCCAACTTTAACGCCGAACCGCGCCCTTGCATCTCGCTTCCACCCGAAAGGTCGCTCCTTCCCTCGTCCTCAGCATCCGCCGCGGATTTCTGCGCGTTTTGCACACCAGTAAAATCCGTCCGCGCCTTTTCGGGCGAGGTAACCCTGATAGCACCCAAAGGCGGTTCCTTTGCGTCCTGTCGGGGAAATCGGAGGACCATGGGTTCTGCTCCGGCCGAAGCGTCGGCGTCCGAGGCCTCGCCGACGCCCGAGAGCAGGTTCTCTAATCTGCGGAGCGTACGGTGGCGTATCGATCTGGGAATATTGCCGAGCTCGCCGTCGGCCTCGATCGATGATCTCCGGCGCGCCACCGCAGATACTAGGAGGAGGTGAGATTAGATCCATGATCAAATAGTGGTTTTGGTTACGGCCCGAAAATTATTGCGCTGCTATCGTTCATTTTGCTTCATCTATTGTTATAAAAAAAACCAATTTTCTGCTTGAATTTTTTCGTTTTCAGAAAATAAGCGATGATTTGATTAGTTCTTCATCAATTGTTAAACTCCATCTGAAATGTGGAGTGGTATATTTTTATTTTGCCAAAACAAGAGTGATATATTCTTGGCGTCATTTCAAGTTATTCAAGGGCTTCTTTATGGAGATGGGATGAATCCTCCAGGAATTTCCAGTTAAACGATTTTACTGTTAACCATGTAAAATTTTCATCTTCGCAAAAAATTGACCCTGTAAGGGCAGTTCAATGTTTAGCTGGTCCAAATTGTTGTAGGAAGGTCAATTATTTTTATTTGTCGATCGCATAAGAAACTCGAGTGTTTTTCTGTTTGTTCATGAATTGAAGCATTCGACTTCAGTATATCCCTTAACTAAGTTTATTTGATCACCAGATATGCAAGTATGAGGCGTCGTCTCCTGATAGCCCATCATGGCCCAAAAGATGGGGATGCATCTCCTGATCTCACGATGGACAATCCTCTGTCACAAAACCCAGGTAAGATTAGATATCTAGGTTTTCTTGAGACAACCAGAATGTGTTGTAAACAAGAAGAAAGAACAAGAATATGTCGTGTACCATACACGAGCTTTGGTCGACATAGCTATGCTCAAGCTTGCTACTTCCGACAACTATGGATTCGATTATATGTTCGATTTCGTCATTTAGAGTAGTTGCTGATGTAAGGTTGTACATTACTTTCCTTTCTACCTTCAAGAAGTTTATCTAGGAAGATCCAACAAAAATTAACTTCGTAGAAGATTTGCAGGATGTATTGTTGTCCAAGTTTGTTGACACTCAACAGGCCATCCCAGTAGCTTCACTTATTAGATAATTTGACATCATATGTCAATGCTCTCACTAGTATTTACTTGAATTCGAGAAATTTCAGTTAATATTGAGCAAGCCCATTGATTGAGAATCTCGTGCACTTAAGTTCCATGAATGTAAAAAAGTTTGAATCTTGTAGATGCACACCATGTATTAATAATCATAAAAGTAATCTATGTGGACAGATAGCACTTGGGGCCGCTTCTTCAGTTATGCTGAGTTGGCAAAAATGGTGGACCAAGATTTGTGCAGGTTATATCCTGAGCACAGCAGCTACTTTCACACACCTAAATGCCAGGCTATTCTAAGAAGAGTACTATCGTTTTGGTGTCTCCAGCACCCAGAGTACGGGTATCGACAAGGCAAGTTTATCTAGCGTACTATTATGGCATATCAATTTTAATTGCTCTAGTCTTGAATAACACCTTTAATCTGTTTCATTCTTTGTTTGATAACAGTTTCTGTGTTCTAAGGAAACTTTAAGAAGAAAAACTGATATAAGTTCAACATGCTTTGTGCATTCTGTTTTGCATGAAAAGGAATTGCCTGGACTTTTTAGGTCCATATTTGGTAGATCTCGATGTCACTATTTTCATTTAACTTCATTACCTTTGAGTTCAGCCACAAAAAGTAACATAATGGACGTGTAAAAACTTTACAAGGATTTCTGAACTACTATGTGACAATAGGAAAATCTATCTTAGTTTTTCTTCAAACACACAATCTTGAATGTGTTCTCACTCCTCACCACTGTTATCATTCAGGAATGCATGAGCTGTTGGCTCCTCTTGTATATGTACTTCATGTTGACTTGGACCACTTGGTTCAAGTGCGAAAACTCTATGAAGATTGTTATAGCGATGAATTCAATGAGATGTCCATACCACAAAGCAATCTGCTCTCTAATGGCAGGATTATAAACTGGGACTCTGATATGGAAACAAAGAATGACATTCACAAAATGATTGCTGTCCAGAGTTTGGATGAACTTGACCCGGATACAAGGGAAAATTTTTTGTTAAGTGATCCTTATGGAGCAGAAGGGGAGTTGGGTGTCGTCTTATCTGAAAGGTTCATGGAACATGATGCTTATTGCCTGTTTGATAATTTAATGGATGGAGACCAGGGTGTGGTTGCAATGGCAAGTTTTTTCTCTCCGGTAGATAGATCCAACACAAATTTACCCCCCGTCATTGAAGCCTCATCGGCATTGTATCATTTGCTATCCATTGTGGATTCTTCTCTTCATAGTCACCTTGTTGAACTTGGAGTTGAACCACAATATTTTGCTCTCCGATGGTTGCGTGTTCTATTTGGACGAGAGTTTTGCCTTGACCATCTTGTGGTGATCTGGGATGAGTTGTTTTCTTCTTCAAATGGCATATGGTTGGATGGTGATGTGGAATACAATTTTAAGGTTTTATGTTCTCGTCGAGGGGCATTGATTGCAGCTTTGGCAGTCTCAATGCTTCTTTATCTGAGATCTTCCCTTCTAGCTTCAGAAACTGCAACATCATGCCTCCAGCGGCTATTGAACTTCCCACAGGGTCCTGACATGAAAAAACTCCTAGAGAAGGCCAAATCATTGCAGGTGGTCGCTTTGGAATCGAACATCTCGTCCTCCTCATCTCAAAGATATTCAAACAGCAATAAGAAGCTCTTGATCTCTAGAGGTGGCAGTCTTCCATCCAGTACAGCTTTGGGTAAACCTCCAGTGAGTATAAGACCGGATAGTTATTGGGAAGAGAAGTGGAGAGTGATGCAAAAGGATGAAGAAGTGAAAAAACAAAGCAATAATGTCTCGGGTGCTACTGGAATGATGAAGATTTTGACTAGCAGGTTAAATTTATCTAGGACAAAATCAGAACCTTTGAAGGGGAAAGGCCCTCCTACTCAATCTTCTGTTAGGCGTAGACTTTTTGATGACATATCCATGAACATTGAAGGTAAAATAAGCCAGGATAAATGTGAATTCTACGAGGCTCCTCCAGTTTATAAAAGCACCTCCAGTTTCATGGTTGAAGAAACGTCTTCAGCAGGGCATAACTCAGCCTTTTTGACATCTGCTAGTCCTCATCAAATCAGTAATGAGGCTAATGACCCTGATAATGAATCAGTGATAAGCAGTGTTACTTCAAATTCTTTTGTTGGTGACAATGATGGAGAGACAATTAGCGTGGGGGAGCTTTGTAGCCAAAACAACCAGAACGAGGAAACAAATAACACAGAGGAACCTTGTTGTCCAAACAACCAACACGAAGACACATACAGTGTGGAGGAACCTTCTTGTAAAAATATGGGCCATCAGGCTCAAAGTGCTGAAGCCACTTCATCCACCAGTGCTGATGCTGTACCAGAACAAATAGCTGCTCCAAAGGATCGAAAGTTATCTGGGGGTAAATGGCAGTGGCTTTGGAAGTTCGGTAGAGGCTCCAGTGAAGGAACTCAAGACTCACAACAATCTTCCAGTGCTGGGCATGCCAGAAAGGATAGCACTGACATTTCAACCTGCGATGGACCGCATAGATCTGTTGGAGTTAATAAGAGGATTGAAGTCGTGGACAAGAAAGTTATAGACGGTATAAGAAATCTAGGGCAGTCCATGCTTGAAAATATTCAGGTGTGTGTTGATCATTTGTCTCTTCTGTTACTTCGCATTTCCTCTTTTTTTACTTTGACATCTCTGGTCATTGTAGTGATCTTATTCATTTGTTGTTCACCATGATTGTTAATTCATGAAGGTGATCGAGTCGGTGTTCCAGCAAGATAAGGGCAAGTGTGATTCATTGGAGAATTTGTCGAGCAACATTCTTGGGGGCAAAGGTCAGGGTACAGCGGTAGCCGCTCTGAAGGAGCTTCGGAAGATTAGTAACTTGCTCACAGAGATGTAAGGAGATGTAACTAAATCTGTTTATAGCAATTGTAAGTACATTCTTCTATGGAGTAGTAAATAAGAATAAAAATTTTGAGCCTTTCTCCATAGTTTATATCTGATCTTTTCTCCAGCTCAATTACCTCCATAACTATGAGTGAAACCGATCTGTGGCGCTGAACCTGCTTCTTTCTTTACATCAATATCTACTATGTTCTTGATGTTCTCAGCTAATCAATGTGCTTTACCATGCTTGCTTGGGGCTATAAAAAGGGGGAGAGATTTTTATGCTCCAGTTTTGTTCAATACCACAGGTCTTGATGAAGAATCCTTCCCGTTTTGATTCTAATCAAAATTAGTTTTTTTTTTTCAGTTGGAACTGTGCCAAGTGCAATTCCATTTGATGGATTTTGAATCCATCATTTTGAGCCTTACTATTTTAATCAGTTGAAAAATATTTTTAAAAATTATTTTTCAATATTTAGTGGATCTTCAGTGCTCTACCAATTTAACTAATACTCATCTGAAAAATTTATAACAATTCATAAGTAAAAAATATTTCTTTTGATTTATCATTTAGAACTATAATTTTTTTTTATAAAACTAAAATCACTCAATTCATGATCTTTTTATAAAATAAAAGACGTAAAGATCGGAAATTACAAGCAAAAAAAGATAATTAACACAATAAGTCAGTAAAATAAGAATTGAGATGGATCAATACATAATCATATCATATATATATATATATTTAAAAATTTGTTATCTAACTTATTAAAATAGTAATATTTCTTAAGAATCTTAAATATAATATTAATTAAATAAAAATAAAAAATAGCAATTTGGTTATATATTTCTGCGTGATTAATTCTGCCGTCTTCAACTCCGGCCAAAATAATTTGCTCATTTCTCTCCCCCGTTACTCTCTCCGTCTCCAAATCCCTCCATCCCCACGGCAGGCCCTCGGATTCCCCTCGAGCGCGCACTTTTGGCGGCGGCGGCGGCGGCGGCGACGGCCGGAGTTCCTGACTCAATCTGGTGCGAATTTGCGCGAGATTTCGCTTTGTTGAAAGTTGGAAGAAGAGATTTCGGGGACGATGCGGCGGAGGGCGGCGTGGGGCTTCCTGGCGGGTTCTTTCTAGAGGTATGATGCCTCGTCTATGGCAATCTGGACGCTGGTCAGGGGCGGCCAATGCACCCTCCTTGATTAGGCCTAATTCGGCCTGATACTCCTGATCCTGTCCGGCAATGATGAAGTTTTGTAGGTCTCCTTCATGCGGTTTTAAATCATTGAGGCAGCGAGCAGTAGGTCGATTTAGGCCTTACTTCGTTTGATTTCTTGGACGCCTGGTAGGATGATCTCTCTGCTCCACAGTGGTAGGCCTTGTGTTGCAGAAGGAGAAGCCTCTTCTTAATGCATATGCTAAGTAATTTGGTGGTTGTCGTAACTAGATGTATCTGGTTCCCATCTAAGCATTTCTAGCTTCCTACGTTCAAGCTTTTCGATATAAGGTTGCTAACTTTCAATTTCAGGGATGGATTTAGTCTGTTATCGATACAATGAGAAATCTTTCGAGTAAATTTGTGATTTTTATTTCTTGATTAATCATTTGATTTGTTTAACTTGGTTCTCAGATGATAATTCAGTAATAGGCTTAAACTGCTCAATGCTTCTTTTAGTTTGCTTGAAACGTTCTACTTTCATCCTTTATTTCTGAACATGGCATCGAAGCATTATTTTGTTTACCATAGTCTTTGCAATTAAGTTTGGCGATCGTCAAACTTACTGAAGCAAAGAAAAAAGGTCCATTATACCTTTAACATAATTTTCTTTACCAGGCATTTATTTATTTGAATGCACATGATTGTGTTGTTTCTTTAGTCCTCTATGAGATTTCAGTATCCGTTGCAGTTTTTTTCATGACATATGCTGTTATAGGGCCTTGCCGAACTGGATACAGGAGGAGAAATGAAGAGTTTGGAAAATAAAATAATTTGCTACACATCTAGAAGGTCTTCTGCACTTAGGAAGGATGCACATTCTAAGTTAGGCTCTGAGGCTGGAAAGAAGAATTTTCAAAAAATTTCCTATAAGAAGAGATGTAGACGTAAGCCTAACACTTGTTTAAAGAAAAGAGGGGCAAGGAGGAAATTTTCAAATGGGCAGCATGCAGAAAATACACAAAGAATCTCTAGCACTGGCCATGGTGTCTCCAACTTGTCAGCAAATGAATCAGCGTGTGCATCTAATAAAAGAAATCCAGAGACCGCAGGTGGAACAATCAAATTGCTCAAAAGGAAAAGGCGGAAACGGAAAAGAAAAGTTGTAGACCATGATGAGGCCTCTCGTTTGCAAAGAAGGACACGGTACCTTCTAATAAAAATGAAACTGGAGCAGAATCTTATTGATGCATATTCTGGAGATGGTTGGAAAGGCCACAGGTATGACATCTTGACAGTGATGATTCACAAAACATCATATTCATATTTGAAAATAAAAACCATTTTTTTGAAAAGTAAGAAAAACAAGTACCTTGAATACATACAAGATTTGTTAATGAGGGAGGTCCCAGATATTCTATTAAGGGCGATACTGTATGAGCAGTAGTTGACATAATCTTCTGCATTCAAGCTGTGCACTCTTTTTTTTTTTGAAAGATTCAAGCTGTGCACTCTTGATTTGCTCAATTTAGAGTATGCACAATCTGGTGTTTTCTAAGATTATCCAAGTCTTGCACTGGTCTTTATTGTGTCCTGTACTCACCCTGGGTAATGCACTTCAGGCAAATCACTGCATCTAAGTTTTGACTCCTATGCCATAAAGGTACAAAGGCCTAGAGAGTCATCATAGGCCATCTTCTTTGGTTTCCTTAAATTTTCATCAGAAATGTGGTAGGATTTCGGATATCTTTTTGTGCTTGTGATCTTTAAATAATTTTCTATAATAATATAAATTGTAGTAGCTTATTCTTTGCTTGGTTCCATGTTTTTTTTGACAGACGAGAAAAAATCAAACCAGAGAAGGAGTTGCAAAGAGCTCAGAAGCAGATAGTAAAATGTAAACTTGGCATTCGTGATGCTATCCATCAGCTCGATTCACTTAGTTGTGTAGGAAGCATTGCAGATTCTTTGATGCATCCAGATGGATCTGTTTTTCATGAATATGTATGCCTACATAGCTTTGTCTCATTTGTCACAACTATTCAATATTTGCATGCATCATTTGGTTCTTAAATGTGACACAAAATCTTTCATATTAACAAATTTATAATTTTCCACTAGATCTTCTGTGCAAAATGCAGTTCGAGTGAAGCCTTTCCTGATAATGACATAATTCTCTGTGATGGAACCTGCAATCGTGGTTTTCACCAGAAATGTTTGGAGCCTCCGTTAGAAAAAAGTGTGTCTTTATTTCTTAATATCTTCATTGCTCTTATCATATATTGTTATACCATGAAAATAAATAAATGCTCATTGATTCTCAACTGTCTAATATTATTTCTAACGTTCTCTTTCTACATTGAAAAGCTGTTGTACTAAATACTAATGATCCATCCCGTGCTTGTGAACTATCTAAAGTTGCCTGGAAATCTACAGCACCGAAGACAAACATTTGAAATAGGCAATGTGTTCAAATGCGACCATATAAATGCATGCGCATCACACATGTTTAAATGTCACGGATAATTAAATAAATACATTTTTGCTTACTATCTAAACCATACACAATTCAGTTATGAGTTTATAATGTGAGTCTGATCATCACAAGATATTCCAGCCCATCTGATAAATATCAGGCTGGGGAAATGATGATAATAGTACTATCAGGGATGATACAGAGAGCTCAATACTGAAGTCACTGTAGCTTCCCAGGCTTTCCTGTGGTTGTTATGTTGAACTGTGCATTTCAAATTGATTGTATAACTAACTTGTTTTGATTATTTTCAGTTCCTCCTGGAGATCAAGCATGGCTTTGCAAATTTTGTAACTGTAAATTGGAAATTCTAGAAACTATTAATGCACACCTAGGCACCTGCTTCAGTGTCAACAGTAGCTGGGAGGTTGGTACCTGGTAGTGACAATATATTCAAATTGCCCTTTATCAGAAGTTACTTCAAGAAACTAAGAGCAGATATAATTTTTGCCAATCTCACTCACAACAGGACATTTTCATGGAAGCAACCACATGTGATATTGAAAAAGCATGTCTGGATCCTTCTCAGGAGTGGCCATCTGATGATTCAGAAGATGAAGATTACAATCCAGAAAAAAATGACAATAGTAATAGCAGATCTGAAGTCGAGGAAAACATGTCTGATGACTCTGGTTCTTTAAGTAGTCTCATTGCTGATGGAGCCATTTCATCTTCTGAGTTAGAACATTACGAAGAACCTTTTCTTGTTATAAGTAGAAGAAAGAAAAAGGATGACTTACTTGATTCTATGGAGAACTTTGATTCTGGCCAAAGTAATGAATGTGAGATTACCAGCCACCGCCGACAGCGGAAGGATGTTGACTACAAAAAACTTCATGATGTGAGTAACGTCTATTTTCATTGGCAAGTGCTAGAATCAAGTACTGTTTGATAAGTAGGAAATCAAAAGTTTTTATTACATGATAAATGGTGATCCCTCAAATAGATACACAACACTGTAGAGGTTGTCCTTCTAAAATAAAGAAACATACTCATCTGGCAAGGCAAGGTATCACTATTAGAGCTTCACAAATGTGAGCATGCAGCCATATTTATCTTTTATGCTTCTGTTTTATAGGAAATTTTGGGATTTTCATAACCCTTAACTGATTAGTCTTGGGAAGTGATAAATATTTTCAGAATTATTATTATTGTAAATTGTGGTTATATTTGTGGAATGTAACTTTTACCACATGGATATGCAAGTGAAGCTAAAAATCATGTTATGTGTGCCATTTTCAGACAGGCAAGTTACCTTGTTTTGTGATGAATCGCCAATACTTGGGATATACTCATCAAACATTTAAGCTAATGTAGAAAAATAACACTTCCTTTCTATGCAGCTATAATCTGATTCCTTACTGCATGCTGTTAACACAATGGATTTGAGTTGCTTTTCAATATGATTTTGTGATAATAATGGAACTTTAATCAAGGAACATTTTTCATTTATATAGTGAGTTTGCTTCCATGTGTTTAAGTGATTTTGCCATATAGCAGTGGCAATCTTTGAATGAGTTATTTCTTAGTATAACTTCAGAATGTTTAGTCCTGCATGTAAGATGCTGTGGATGTCGGCAAAATATGGACCTGATGTATTTTCATTTTTTACTGTTGGAAAATATTGACAATTTTCACAAAATCCCAATTTTCATTTTTTTTTTTGTGAACAACATATTCAGGTAGATTTATTTAACTGTATAGATACGAAAATCTCTTTTATCATTGTCTACTGGCGGTAATTTTTTAAACAGATATCTGAGCCGGAGATTTTGGTGATGAATGATGTAGTTTTCCTTTGTATTTACTGTTTGTTCATTCTTTCCAGGAGATGTTTGGAAAAGAACCACCTGAAAATGAGTCGCAAAGTGAGGATGAGGACTGGGGTCCTAACAAGAGAAAAAGGAGAAGAGTCGAAGAATCATCCTTTGGCACATGCACGGCTGACTCTGTGAATGAAGATACATGTTCAAATCCTGCAATGCCAGAGAAAATATCTAGTGATCAGAAAAAACAACTTTTCAGGATACCTCCTGATGCAGTTGAGGTAATTGGTTTTGCAATACTGGAAAAGACTTTGATGGGCATTTTGTTCATTTGCATGGTCCCGAGTTTTTATACTGCAGTAAGGAAGCGGCCATCAAAAATACCCTACGTGATGTAAGCAGCAGCACTTCAGGATATGGAAAAGGCCATGAGTATATCATGATTGACCCCTACCCTAATGCTAATTTGAGAGAATTTAGTTGTGCGTAATTATTAGTTAGACTTACACTATTCAGAAATTTTTTTATTAGGTATTTCTTCCTCTACTATTCTGATTATTGATGCCTCATGGAAGAACAAAAAAAACATATTAGCATAGAGCTACCAATCTGAAATTGACTTTAGATTAGATTGTTCTGTGTTGAAGAGCATCATTTGAAAAAAAAGGTAAATAATAATATGGAAGCAGGGATGTCAATGATGCGACAATTTACCAGTCGTGTTTTACTCTTTGTTCATTTGGCAGTTTTTCCATGTCCGTGGCTACTATTGTTTTAGTTTTCTTCCTCCTAACCATTTTCTATATGTGATAACAGAAACTTCGCCTAGCTTTTGCTGAAAATGAACTTCCTTCAAGATCCGTGAAAGAGAATTTGTCTAAACAATTAGGTATTGCATCTGAAAAGGTATAGTATTTCATATATTTTTTTTACTAATCTTTAGTTTACTATTAATCTTATGCTGCATTTATAGTCTATAATTCAGGAATCCAGCAATTATATGATTATGAAAAGAAGTCATTCAAGAATATTTGTCTTTATCAATTTAATGCACATAATAACAAATCTATCTTAGCTGAAACTTATCTTGTTTTACTAGTATAATGATAAAATTACACTCTAAAGGAAATCTGCCCTGGATTTCCAACTGCTGCATTTTAGTTGTAGTGAACTCATCTCCAATAATTTCATCAAGAAAATTTTCTCCTTCGTATGAGTATCATATTGCATGCAACCTAGGTTCTGATTAGTCTCACCCAAGTTGTTGCCTATAATTTGCAGGTCAGCAAGTGGTTTAAGAATGCAAGATATTCTGCCCTTAAAACAAGAAAGGTTATTTTGCTATCTTTTAAAACAAGATATTACCTTCGTATGACTCTTGAAAACATACGTAATCCAAGTATTATCACTATTGTCACTAATTACATTGATTTCTGTTGTTTGCTGCAGAACGAGCCAAACAATGCTGTTCGTAGCCAATGCTCATCTGTGCCCATGAATGAGAGCTTGTCACAGGTTTTTGGCCTACCAGATCATCAAATTTTCTGTTATTTCACACTGGTCTCCATTTTCATGACCCTCTCTTACACAGGTGAGAAAATCATTACAACATTTGCGTGGCCAGAAAAGGTTGACTCGGGAGAGAAAATTCAAGAAAAGAGGACGAGATCATGATGCAAAGAATGAGAGTGAGCAGCTCTATTTAGCTGAGCTAGAGAGGCTGTGTAGACTGCAGGATAAACTTCAAAACTTGAAGAAGGCATTGCTATTATGCTCGGAAGAGAATAAGTTAATCACCGAAACGTGCGTAAGAGAACAGACTCTGATCTATGTTCCTGTTGTAGAGGTAAAGGAGAAAGCATGAGTCAACAAGTCTATTTTTGCCCCCAAATCCCTATGGATCTTGAAGCATACGACAGCAGTTGATGCTTCTGATTGTTACACTTCATGAGATGCTGTCGTGGCGGACGATGCAAGTTATGAGAGAGAAATCCAAAGCTTCAGCAGATGAGTGGAGTGTGCAAGGACTAAGATGCCACCACTTCAAACCATCAACAGAGCTGACCAAAGGAAATGCTTTTAACTCAACTATATGCAGTTTTGTTCTACAAAAATGCTGTTAACCCTTTTCATAACCATATATATTTTACATTTGGTTTAATTTCCTCGATGCTCAGAAGTCAGCAAAGTGGTTTATAATCTCCTATCCTGCTGTTCCTAACCCCTTGGATTAGCAAGGAGTAATCTGATGTTGGGCGGAGAAGGCAATTGGTGTTGCATTGAGTGATGGAGATGTGAAGATGCTGAAGAGGCAGCATAATTAAAGTCAAGTATTATTGGATAATGTTCGTGTAGTTCTTTTGTGTCTTATATTAGTCGGTTTGTATGTTTATTATATTGACGAGTTAAACTAATGTAATACAATGTTGTGCTCGAGATCCAAATTGAAGATAGATTTGAAGTGGAACTCCAATTCTACAGGAATTTGAAAACAAGAATAGATGCATCCATGAACTTATTTATTGGTTTATATATAATTATAACTCATTTAAGTGTGACCGAAACAATTTAAAAGATGAGCTTACAAGCTACAAAATTGGAGGAGACTGCCCCAAGAGTAGCAGAAAATTGAGGGTTGAGCAGGACTCCCAGCAAGTTACCGTGCGAAAGAAAAAAAAAGAGAGCACTAAATCTAGAGCTTCTCTGGCTACTTTCCAACAATTTGGCAGCCACCCTAATAACCATACAACAGCAAAAAGAACACGTTACCATCCAACTCTCAATCATATTTCCTATCAAGGGATGCTATGATCAGGCATATCAAGATGAAGCAGATGCTTTAAACTTCTTGCAACCTCGCTTCGTTGTGTATTTAGCTCTTCGATTAACATCGACCTGGCTGCTGCGCATGCTTGTTCATCCTGGAAAGCGAGCGTCCACTGACCGTCGGCCGATGCCTTCTTCCCTTTCCTCAAGAGATCAAATTTGGTTGGATCCAAAGGAAAAGTCATCGGACGAACGCGCAGGTGCAACCACTTGGGACATTCTTCGTCTATCTTTGGCTGACATGTAGTTAACTAATTAGGCATGCTTGAAACAAATAATAAATTGAACTAGAACAAGAATTCAAGTAAGCAGTTCTAAATAGCGGTGATAAATCCAATCTTAAGCAGAAACAGTAATAGCAACAAAAGTTTATATGTGCATCACTTCAGCTACTTTAATTAAAACAATAACAAGGTCATGTGAGATAAAGTAAGTGGAGAGCTCAAAAGTTAATACATACATCAGAACCTGCCAATGGAACAGCGACACGAACAATTCCACACTGCTGTTTGTCAGGCGATCCTTCAGCAAGGAGAAGCCATCCAGATGTTCCTTTGGATGTAGCTAAAAATTCAAAGCCAGTTTCTTTGCCACTCTTGAGAGATATTGCACAAGGTAGAGCATTGACTGCAAGAGGCAACAAGCTAAAATACGAGGAACCATAGAAATTTGGTAATGATAAAGGCAGATTCCGAAGTCTAAAGGGAAAAAAAGATTGCAAATTCGTACCCAAACTAATTTCAGAACCTGGCTTTGGTATCATAGCATTAAAGGCAGAAGTTTTAGTCCCGGAAATTACAGAAGAATCATCCAGTAGGTCGGGTAAAGATTCTGATCCCAATGCGAAAAGTAAAATGTGGTGTTGAAGAACGAAAACCTGGAAACAACAATATCGAACGGTTATGAGAAAAAAATGTGCATATCAATAACCACATAAATAACATTATTGTTCATTGATGCCTATTTCTTGTAGTAATCCAACTATATTATTTTTTTTATTTCCAATCAGTTTAGCTTCAACCGTGTTACAACGAAACAGAATCCAGAAATGAAGAACCGAAGTAATTATTGTGCTGCTGAGCAAGTCAGCAGAAACTAATTTTTTTGCAATGTGATGAATATTTCGAGAAATGTATAAAAACTTCCAAAGAATATTTTTTTCTCGAGGTAAAATCTTACGCAAATTACACTTTGATAGAACTGAATGCAGACTCACTTCAGCTTTTAGTTCAAGTGGAAAATTGCATATTTAAGCAAATAGGTGCTGCTGCCAACCAACTTACCTCAGTTAACAACATATGTAAATAACTTAACATAGAACAATGACGAAAGAATCATCTCTTGAATGGTAGTAAATGCATACCATCCCTATATAGCAATCAGATACTAGTAGAGATTATAGAAAATAAACAAGCTAATAACCTTGACCGTCTGACGCATTCTTCCAGCAGCAGCAAAAGAGGATTCACCTAGAGCAGTGATGTCAGCAATATTAATGCAACACTTTCTAAAGTGAATAATCTTATCACGAATGGTTGGTTCTTGGTGAAATACTAAAATGACTGTATATACAGAATATTAAGAAGCTTAATATGTAAATCTAACCTCCAGAGGAAAATCTTTGAGACAACAAAATGGATTTGAAATCCATTGGAGGTGATGAAGCCTCAATTGCTGATTAAAAAGGCAGGAAAATAAAACATCATGGCATGCATGCAAAAGATAAAACAGTCCGCAACAAGATCTACATACCCTTCTTGCAGATCCTCCACTCGTCTCTAAGAAGAGGTATGAAGACATCACACCAAGTTCCATTGATTTCCTCAAAAAGATTGCTAGCAGACAACTTATAAGAATCCTACAGACAAGATACTGTTTTTCATTTAAGAAACATGAAAATATTGTACAGTTAATGGACAAAAATATATCCAAAAGTTCAATGCATAAATTGGGTAAGGTACTTTATGTCATGTTCCAAGTATTAAGCATTGATGATGGATGCAAATAGATTGAGAAGAGGCAGAAAATAAAGTATGAAGTGAACTGGACTGATCGTCATTATTAGGCACCAAATAACAAGCAAATAGGCAGCATATTGCCAATGAAACCAATATTTTAGTGAGAACATCAGGGAAGGAGAACACATAGACTATGTAGATGCATCACATATAGGATTAAGCCATTTTCATATTCAAATATAGTAAACTGAGATTATATGATAAAAGAAAATCACCCTGAACGTTATACCTGAAGTTTTCTAAGATCAACGCTAGCAAATTCTTCCTTGCCACGAGAAAGCAGCTGTCTTAACATCCAGCCACCGAGCCACAATATTTCTCCAGATATGCTGGACCTGCATAAAAGATTTACCAATGCATCGAGCACCTACAAACATGAAAAATCACTCCATAAGATCTGATACTTTTCAAGACACCAAAAGGCTCTCAAAATATCATGGAACTCTATAATTATGTAGCTTTCTTTTTTTAAAGAAAAAAATTTCCATCTACAAGTCAACAATGTTTATAATTGCGATATAAAAATAGTTGAATTTTTACTAGAAAAAAATGAAGATCAGATACTATAATCATCTAGAAAGAGAAGTATATTCATCTTATAGGTTCTGTAATCTAATACTTCTTGCAACTCTTTCAAACAAAATTTGACAAATAAAAAGAAACAAAACCAAGAGTTGCAAGAAGAATATTGCACGAAGGATGGTATCTGGTCTTTGATTTAAACAATCATTAAGAACTATAGTGGAAAATCAAAGATAAGCAAGAGTTACCTGATATCTATGCAATTTTGGATTTATTTCACATTTGCTATGATAACCACACTGTTCCTGATAGAGAAAAAATAAAGAATAGTAAGTAAAGTAGGGTCCTAGAGGATGATGCAAGAGAATGGATATGAAGCGCATTCTGAAGGTCATTGAGGCAGTCGAGACAAGCATTTAAAAGATAACCATAATATTGTATTATGCAGTTATCGTGGATGCTTAGTTAGCAAAGAAAGCATGATCAGATAAAGCCTCAAATAAATCATCAGGTCTTACTTGCAAGACATTTTTATGTCGCCTTCTTTGAGGAAGAATCCCAAGCCCATCTAGCACCGACTCATCCAATTCTATTATAAATGATATACACCATTAGTCAAACTGCATGCCAATGACAAAGCAATCCAATAAGTGGTCCTGTTACAACCATTTGCTTGTAGTAAAGTAGTTAGCAGACATAACGACGCCAAAATTTGTGACTCGTCTGAACTGACTACGCATGATAATACTAACTCCCTGCAAAAGAGGAAAAAATTTCCTCAATTGGCAAGTATAAAAGATACAGAAGGAATTGCTCTTTGAAAATTCTTAGTTAGCAGGACTAAAGACATGTATAAACCTTATAAACAAGCATGCACCATCTTCAAAACTTCTTGATAATTTCATATTATGCCGAAGCAATATACTACTTGATCCTTAGCTTGACTCTAGGTTATATGTAGGAAATATATTCTACAGTTCTACTAATGTTCGGAAGACTACAGGAAAAATAAACACATTTAATTCTTGGCTTCAAAAGAAATGATTGACATTAATATAGCAATGGGAATCTATGACAAGCCCTGGGTCAGCCTTGAACTGACAGAAGCAAAAACATAAAACCAATTCTGGAATATAGTCTTTTGGTCTAAGTTCAAACCACTGATGTTTCACATTTATCAGAAGACACTGAAAGATATATCCATGTCTCTACTGTCAAATTCAATTCCGATCAGAAATCCAGAATTGATAAATAAGCAGTGGAAGACTGCAAAGACCTCCAGATTTTCTGCTACAATATCGAATGCACCTTGTGACTAACTCATGGAAATTCAATATATCTATAATTGTATGCATAATATGGTAGTTTCCATAACAAAACTTTTCCTAACTTGCCAGGATCCTGTATAAGATGCTTCTACTATGGGTTTCTACTTTATCACCTTACAGATCTTCTAATTGGACAACAATATGGAGCATAGTACCTTTTGAACAGACAATACCTCATAATTTACAGCACCCTATCTGGAATAATTATTTTTTACAGAAAAGATGGAATCTCAGAAGTTACCTCAAGGTAATATGTGAACCACAAGTACCATTTTGTGAATATAGTTTATTTTGCGGAGGGCAAAGAGATTCAATATTTTCTTGAGCTAAAACAGAACAGGAAGCAAAATCCTGGTCCCAAGAGACAGTCTGCTTAACCACACAGCCATATGCTGTAGCTTTAGATATAGGGACAAAAGCTTCGAATGGACAGAGAAGTGCTGCAGCTATAGTATTGGTCAAATCCTTGCTTTGAACTATGTGTAGTATGCTGCAAAGTAGATGTAAGGATGTTGTGATGCTTACTTGTGTGCCCTGGAGCAGCAAATGGTGAATTAGTAGTAATTAATTTGCTACACATTGCTTAACCACATTGTTCATTTGAGGTCTAAAAATGACAATGTTGAAGAACTTGATGCCTACAGGTAAAGTAGAACAAACTTACAGCACCATGTTTCTTCAGTGAAGGCAGAAGCAACGGAAATACCAAAAGCTGCAATATATTATCGGTAAGCAATCTTTCAAGATCAGGAACTCTAGCAGATACAATATCATTTAAGTAACACAAATTATCTTCAATTTCCTCTATTGCATCAAGAATCGAGGAGCCCAACTTAGAGACATCCAGTTTCCTGTATCAAAATGGTATTACATCAAACCTAATATACACACCGTGCAAACACTTATGCAGATTATGATTGCAAGGTCAACTGATATGATAGAATGTATCATCTTCTGTGAAGTGATAGAAATGAGTGTAATTTGACAGGTGCTCGCTGATAACACCAGCTAGATAGTGAGCAAGGATAGGTTATGTCGAATCAGCAGAAAAAGCATCTTAGTTGAGGATTAAAATTCAGAAATATTGTTGAAGTTTTTACAAACACTGAGAGGAAGCATTTAAAGCCAGCTTTGAATAACAGAACTGGAAGGTACTAGGTACTTGTTTTGAAGATTATTGAAATTGACGAGAAACATTTGAAACTGAATGGACAATTTTCCTTTAAAATAAAGGTAATTTGGTTAGTCTCACCTAGCAGTTTGAGTTACCGACTCATCCAAGTTGATGGATTGTCTGCATATGTGCTTGATGATACTTGGGAAATAATCAGATTGTGGGTTGCACATTACATATTTGTTCACATATTCATCTCCAACTGAAAGTAAAAGAACCACTACATGAACAATCATTTTGCAGAAGTAACATGAAACTTAAAAGAAAATCCACAACAGGAAACAAAAGCTTACCCACTTACCATTGTAGATATTCAGTGTCAAAGCACGGACTGCAATCCGAACCATGTTTTCTTCATGGAAAGCAAACTTTATAGCCTGAACATAGAGTGGAAAGGAAACTACTTCCTCCTATATAAAAGTAAATTTTTTTTATCAATCCTTAGTTTGAGCAAAAAACAACAAAGGTAGAACAATGTAATGTAGTTATGGCTTTTCTCGCCAAGTTAGGCATTGTTCCACCAATATATTCACATAGCAATCCATTACGCTCGTCTCAAATGCCTACAGATTCTAATCTCCTTTTTTTTAAAAAAATCCAAGATTCAAGACTCTAGATAAACTTTTCTCTCATGATTTTCAGTACAACTTTTCAAATAAAGGAGTTCCTAACACTTTTATCCAAAAAAACAGTTGGTCATCTCTTCATGTCTAAGTGTCTCATCCTCTATTTTTCTTACTCATATGAATAGTGAAACTGGAAAATATTCATAATTGCTTTGTTTTTTGGTTGAAAATATAATTACAACAAAATAGAACAAAATCAAGAAGGAAAATACTAGTATTTGCTGAGGAAAGTGGGTCAGTACATTCCTGGTCTTCTTCACAAGCAATGAGATTGTATTCTTGTTCAACTTTGCACTTATTGCCCTTCAAATATAAATGTTCCACTCAGTAAAATAAAGCACCAAAATTCATGAAAAAAAAGAAGATGAATTTAGTACAGGGAACTGTACATACAAACCTTAAGAAGGATACATAATATGATAAAATCTCTTCATTTTGAAAGTCAAAAGAATATGTGATGAGATGATTGATGTGATTATTACTGAAAATATAATCTGCAATGAAAGTGGCAATCATGTCATAAACCAAAAATGGATGTACTAGATATGCTAATTATTGGTTTGTACTCTCTGCACTTACTTACAAATAGAATGTTCATTTCTTATGTTCTTGATCATGATGCTCATTGTCTGTAGCAACTGCAGCAAAATGTTTGTCGACTTACTAAGCCCTAATATTCGTGCAAATTCACCCATAATGTGCTTCTCCATGAAGAACCTTAAAAGGTTATCATATCTTACCAATACCGATCGCCAAAATATATAAAAAGGATTGAAGAATTTAAAAAAATAAATGACTCACTCAAAATAGGAAGTATCATGCTGGTCACCATATGTCATCAGCTCAGCTATAGATCTCAACACTTCAATGATGAAAGCCTTCATAATGTAACATTATGATATGAAAATTGAAAAGAATATCTAAACCTGCTAAACAGATCACGTGAACTATTACCTCATTGATAATATTCACAACTTGAACCTTCCGCAGTTCAGCTGTGACATGTCTGTACAGAGTGGAAGCGGTTAAAGAAAATGAATAAAGCACAACACAGAACAATCTACTTAAATTAACATAATCAAGAAGGATTTAAAAACAGGACGTCATTCGATAGCTATCGCTCGACAAAATCACTAAATCAAAGAAAATATAATAAGATCCACCAGTTCCAAGATTAGATGCCACTGAGCGTAAAAAAGAAAGAAATGTTACCTGAAACCAGAATAATGAATGTGATGACTCGAGTTCGAATGGCAATAATATCGGTGAGCAAACAATGATGACGTTCAAAACTTGCAGCCAAAATTCTACTAACAAGAGAACCTAAATTGAAAACCTTAATCATAAGAACAAGGAAGAGGGGACGTCGCACCTGAGCTCCTCCAGGGAGAACCTCCCCCTGGATCGCCGGAATGAGAACCACGCAGGCATAGCGAAGGCAATCTTTCCAGGCTCTGAGGCGATCGCGTAGCGTTAATGCGAACTGGAAACCATCGTCTCCGTCCACCACCCGTGGAATAGCATGATCCTTTTCGCCTCCTCCTCCTCCTCCTCCGTTCACTCCTCCCTTTCTTCCCCTCCCTTCCCTCGTTTTCGCCCCCTCAGCGACATTTCGAATCATAAATAATACCACACGACGCATTTACACTCAGGTCCCTGATATTTCAGAAATAGTATTGTTATTTTATAAAGTTTAAAATGTTAATTTCATCTGATGCCCTTGTCAGGATTACTTAAATATTCGAGGACTTTAGTATATAAAATCGAACGGGCATATAATTATTCTTTAAAATATTTAATCATTAACGCATTTGAATCAAAACCTCCCAACGGATCCATCGGGTTCGCGATCTCGATCCGAATTGAGAGAACTTGATCCGCGATGCACTGAACCATGATTTGATCCGAAGAATCTTGAACCGGGTTAATGGATCTCACCGGGATTTGAGCAGGGTTGGAAAATGAACCGGGCTAATTGGTTCAGATTGGACCATTCTTTTGGATCGGGCCGAACTATTCTGGACTTTTCTAGTTCTTGTTCTTGTAGCAATAAAGAGCCGGGAGACCGCCGTCGCCTTCCTGCTTCCAAATCTTCCCTTGCTTGCTCCCCCCCCCCCCCCCCCCCGCCCGATCGATGGCGCACCGGTTGCTGAGGGACGCGCAGGCCGACGGATGGGAGCGCTCCGATTTCCCCATCATCTGCGAGTCCTGCCTCGGCGACAACCCCTACGTCCGAATGGTATGCCCCTGTCGAGACCTGCGCGTCTATTTTTCTCCTACTCGATCTCCCTTTCTCAGTAAGAGGTCGAGTGATTTGGCCTCGGCGGAGTACTTCTTTCAGTTCGAGTTGTGTAGTTTGTGTTTGAATTTTTAGGTCCTTTTGGGTGCTTGAAGGGGACATCACACATCAGTTGGGTTAATTTAGATGTGTTTTGGAGGTATTTTACGCGGTATGTATGAGAAATTAGATGTTTTAGACAGCTTGGTTCTTCGATCTGTTGGTCTCTTTTAGCAAGGGAGGAGATGGGAACGGATTGGATCATAGTATAGTTTCTCTTAAGATATGGCTACCTTAAGCAGCTACTCCACTTTAGCTAAGATTATTTCTCGGTTTTCTTTTGAGATCCTAGCCCGGATGGATTTGATGTATTCTAAATTGGGGTTGGCTCGTTCTTTTTTTTCCTAAAAATTGAATTTTTTTCCGAGTAGATCTTTGTCTTTGCTTACTACTTGATACTTGGCTATTAATTAGTGTAAGGGGCCATACTTGGCGGTTGTTTTTTATTATTTAGCTTAGATACAGGATTTTGGTAAGAAGCAAGCGTACTGTTTGAACTGTCAATTCTGATAACTTCAGTTTCTTTTTAACATGGGGAGGAAACAATCGTTTGCGTAGGTTGACCATAATATATATGAGGTTTCATGTGCTGCTTCCTCTGGTACCAACATATTCTCTAATATTACTTCAAAGTATCAAAGCATATTGGTGATTGCAATTTTTTGTTTCCCTGAATAGATGAACCTTCAACTGTGGAATTCACCTTCTACGTCGTGTTTTAGTTTTACGATCTATTATGTAATAAGATGACTTATTCATTGACTGCTTCATTTTTTTCATTGTGCAGACAAGGGCTGATTATGACAAGGAATGTAAGATCTGCAAACGGCCGTTTACAGTCTTCAGATGGAGACCTGGACGTGATGCAAGGTACAAGAAAACAGAGATTTGCCAGACATGCTGTAAGCTGAAGAATGTGTGCCAGGTGTGCATCCTTGATCTTGAATATGGGTTGCCAGTTCAGGTTCGAGATACTGCCTTGGCTATCAACTCCAATGATGCCATCCCAAAGAGTGATGTGAATCGGGAGTATTTTGCTGAAGAACATGATCGTAAGGTACATTAATATAGAACCATTGTGTTCTTTTGCCTCTTACTCACATTTATTATTTGTATTAGTCCGTAGATTCTTTGTTAAGTTAGAAACCAAGAGCAAACAAAACTTCAATAGAAGAAGAAAGATTCTGAAGCTTTTAGATTGATTAAACAGTATGTGTAAAAAATGCGTTTCTTTAGTTGAGCCTTGAAAGAATGGTATGCTGAGTGGTGAAGTTTTATGTGTTCTGATCATGGCAGTGAAGCACCTCATCTGGTTTCAGTAAGTACTAGGATTATACAATCACATATCATCATGATCAAAGAATTGATCCTCCCTTAGCCTTGTTTTCCTTAAGATGGTATCTGTTGCAATGGTCATTTTAAAATAATTAAGCTATCCATAACAGTTAATTACTTAGCTTTTTGATATCATTATGGAAAAAGAAACAGCTTTCAATATTGCTGATTTAAGTTACAAAGTTTGAAGACACAATTCATGGAACAATCCACCTTCTTGATGTTCTAAATTTCAATATTCTATATCTTATCATCTGAATTTCTTTGTTTGCATCCCTGCATTCTCAATGATATTCTTGATGGCATATTATATAATATTGGATTGAAGTAGCATTGATTTGCTCCTACTGTCTTTGTTGTTATGGTTAACACTGCTAAATCTCCCTTGTCACAGGCCAGAGCTGGCATAGATTATGAATCTTCATATGGCAAAGCCCATCCTAATGACACCATCTTGAAACTTCAAAGGACAACACCTTATTATAAAAGAAATCGGGCCCATGTTTGCAGCTTTTATATGCGTGGTGAATGCACTCGTGGTGCTGAATGTCCATATCGTCATGAAATGCCTGAAACTGGTGAATTATCTCAGCAGAACATAAAAGATAGATATTATGGGTAAGTATAAGAATCTTTGACCTTGGCGATAGCTTTCTTGCTCTACAGGCCATTTCACTAGTTTGCTTGAGTCGGGAGTATATGATAGTCTTTGATCTGTCTATATGTCCTTCTTAACGACCTTTATTCATGTTTCTTGTTTTTACAGCCACCATGATTTTTTTTTATTTGTGATTGTTGAAACATATGCTGAAAACAATTCTAAGGAGAGAGGTCTTTCACTAAATATGATGGTAATCACATTCTTTTCTTTTATTTTCAGAGTAAATGACCCTGTTGCTGAGAAGCTTCTAAGCAAGGCAGGAGAGATGCCCTCTCTAAATCCCCCAGAAGATGAGAGCATAAAGACCCTATATGTTGGTGGTCTTGATGCCCGAATCTGCGAGCAAGATCTGCGAGATAACTTCTATGCTTATGGCGAGATTGAATCTATCAGGATGGTGTTGCAGCGCGCTTGTGCATTTGTAACTTACACAACAAGAGAAGCAGCTGAAAGGGCTGCAGAGGAACTTGCTAACAAACTTGTCGTAAAGGGGCTTCGATTGAAGTTGATGTGGGGGAGACCACAGGCCCCAAAACCGGAGGGTGAGGCACCAGATGATGATACCGCAAGGCAAGGAGTTGTGGCACATGGAGGATTGCTTCCAAGGGCCGTCATATCTCAGCAGCAAAACAACCAGCAGCCTCTACCTCCAGGCACCGAGAACCATCCACTGCCACCACCACCAGCACTGAACTACTTCAACATCCCTGCACCACCGCAAGCAGCACGGACACTCTACCCGTCAATGGACCCTCAGAGGATGGGTGCGGTAGTCCTGGCACAGGAAGGTGCTGAGAACAAAACTGAACCGGGGAAACAGCCTGAGCAACCACCCCGTAATCTTCAGGGCCATGCTTACCCCTCCATGGTTCCACCACATCATCAAGGTCAATATCCAACCTACTACCCACCCTTTGCCTACATGGCACCTCCTCCGCAGCCACCGTATCAGCAGCAGCAGTATCCTCCTTACCCATCAATGGTGGCGCAACGGCCGCCGCATGCCATGCAGCAGTACACTCAAGGCCCACCTGGACCATCTTAGATGTGAAATCCCCATCATTTGTGTAGGCATTCAGCTGTTCCCCTGGAGATTCCCAGAATGCCGAGCAACTTATCATTTTGCCTCAAGTGGTCTATGAGACTTGAGAATGGTAATCGTTGCCCATGTCCAATTATATTTAGAAGTACTCGGTTTGTAGCATCAAATTTGTATTGGGCTGAAGTGTAACATGCAAGTAACAATTTAACAATGTAGCTCTTGTTCTCAGTTTAATAGCTAATTTAATAATGTAGCTCTTGTTTTCTTAGTTTTCCCAATGGAAGTGGTGATGCCACTTGCTGCTACCGTAGTAATATAATGTGTTTGTGCTTTGATGCCATGCTGGCAAAATAGAACTAATGTAAAGATTTAATTAGGCAGGGATTTTTTGTCAACTTAAGAAGAAGCTGACACATTTGGACCAAGGTCATGCTTGCAACTATATGTCCATGAAGCTCTATGCTTGCAAGGTCCAACTGCGTACGCGGAGAAGACTTATTTGTGCCATTAATTTAACCGCATTTGCTCTCCCTGGCCTTCTTCGCTGCCGGTTGGATTTTAATGAAGGTGTTCAATTCAGGGATGGGTTGGAAGGAGTGTGAAATGTCCAACTTTCCAGCAGTACTGCCGGCAGGATCCAATAATTAAATATTGGAATCAACAATATTTCTCCTTCTAACTTTGGCGTCAATTAGTTAATTAAACCAACAAGCTTTGTAGTGTCATATTAAGGCATGAATCTTGACATTTCATTTTTAATAAAAGGCATGAATCTTAACATTTCATTTTTTTTAAAAAGGCATGAAACCTTAACAAAAAATACTGCATGCATATTGAGGCATGCACGTCTCAGTCTTTCCATGGCCTTGGATTTCATTCCGCCACTTACCATAATAGCAATTACTCATTGAAATAATAAATAGGCTTTGAAGTCATAATTGTCACGTATTTATTTATTATAAATAAGTTAAATTTTATTATAAAAAAATTATGATTTACTTGCTTACTTTATTAATGATGCATCTATTAAAAAAAGGAACATGTTGCTTTTTTAAAAAAACAATATTATTTACGCAGGAAACAAAAAAAATTAAAACACTAACCTACGTGCCAGATAAATATTTTCCTCTTCAACACTAATTAAGTGAAATTAATATTATCTCTATCTAATTAAGCCTTTTTTTTATTATATAGCATAAAATGACACTTAAGAAATAATTCTTACTCAATTTGAATTTTTAATTAGTTATCTTTTTACTTAATTTTTTTAAAAGACAAATTTCTCCTTTATCTATTAGTTACTAGTAATATAAAATAATTTTATAATATAGTTATGATCTTGAACGATGATCATTTAGTTAATAATTTTATAAGTCTGATGAGCTTAAATTATTTTTCTGTTTTTTAATTTAATAAATTTTAAACTAATTAAATACTTTGTGCATTTTAAATAATTAAAATAAGCGTGCTGAATAATGAAATTAAAGATAAATTAAAATTCCAAATCATTAAAATAATTAACCTGTTATATATATATATATATATATTAAAAAAATGATTAGCAATAGCAAGTTACCAACTCCGAGATTTAAAAAACCTAAAAAAGAATAATATTATAAACTCGCCAACTGGACGAAGCTGCAGGGTAATTGTAACCTACTTATCTCCCTCACTTCTTTCGCATTACCGATTCAAGCAGCAGCAACAAAAGAGAGACGATCACATCGTAAAAGACGGCATCGAGAGAGAGAGAGAGAGGGAGAGCGAGCGAGCGATTGATCGATCGAGGAAGGGAGGAAGCGCCTCTTCGTCGCCAATCTCCCAACACCTGCGCCGTCACCGTTCCACTTTAAACTTCTCGCATCACCAGGTGAGTGAGCTAATCGCAATGGCGGCCCCCCTTTCGCCGATCTGCGCAAACCACTCTCGTCTCGATTGCCCTACCCGTCGTCTGAATCACATTTTTGTTGTGCCCAGATCTTGAGATATTGTGCGTCGGATATTTCCCTCGACGGACGACCGCGCAGAAATGGAGCCGCGTTCACCGGACGGCTACGGCCCGCGGCGCGACGAGGAGCAGGGCTTTGCCGGCGCCGCCCTCCTCGGTGACGAGGACGAGATCGCCCGCGAGGACGACGCGTTCGACATTCCCGCCAAAAATGCGCCCGTCGAGCGGCTACGCCGATGGAGGGTACGTACGCATCCTCACCGATTGTTTTTTTGTCGTGGGGAGTGTTGCGTAAGGATTATGCTCGATCGGTTGCTTTATCCGACAACTTCTACTGTTCGTTTCTGCCCCTTTTCGCTGTCCTTTGATGCGCTTCAGTGCAATGCATGTTGTTATCACATGCAATAATGGGGTTTTCTATATTGGCTTCGCGTGCTTCATTCTTTTTCGATGTAATTAGGGTTTTACGTGTGGGTTTCGAGTGCTGGATTGCTTCTCCACACGTTGAGTGAAGACAACGATGCTTATGAGATCGCAAGGCTGTCTCTCTTCGAGTACGGATGGTTTCCCAAACTCTGCATACAATATATATGAAACAACGATAAAGAAGGCATTGTCATGTTTGAAAGATTACTTTTAACTTAATCTAAATTATTTAACGTTGTTGGAGTAGGTAAAATGGTCGTTGGAATAGGTAGAACGGTTGGTTGGTGGAATTTTTCCTTATTTCAAGTCGACGCTAGTTAACGCTTTTGGCCTAACAAAATTAATAGGTCTAGAACAATAAAGTAGTAAAACTAGTTTAAGCTATTTTAATGGGACTTCTGACATTTATAGATAGTTCTATATTTTGGCATGCAAATGAGTCTTTGGGTCTAGAGGGTATTTTTGAATCTATTTCACACTGAAATTAGTTTCTTATAAAGTCCCCATACATAGCACAACTGCATAGGAGTACATCCCAGATACTAGAAAAAATGGAAAACTAAAAAAATGATATTTCTCATGCTACAGACACCACTATTTCTTCTGATATTCCTCGCATAAGAAAATTTATTTCAAATGCTATTATAATTAACCTAAGCTTTCTCCAATTATACCTCCACCTAGCGTTCAAGGATAATTGACTATGTATGGATATTCAATGATTTTTTTTATTGATAAACTTAATGATGAACAAAACAACAGCTGAGTACCACTCATAAACTATACTCATGGAATCTCCATTCCTTATTTTATTGTATTGCTTTGTCAACTCTCTTCCTTGCACATCTTTGATATATGTTCCGCACTTAATAAATTTCCTTCTAATATACAAACACAGCCTGCCAATATCTGATTGCTTTGAAAACTTAAGATCACAAAGTGGAGATTAATTCAAACGAGTGGAAAGAAGGATGTGAGGACCTAACCTACAAAAGAAACACTTTTGATAGATCATAGATCTTTTAGATATTTGTGCAACATCAGAACTCCACCACTAGTTTCCAAATATTCTTCCTAACATGATAAAAAAAACCTAACAGCTGAGTTTCAGATATTTTCTATTATATTTTTTCTTCGGCATTATTTATTTTTGTCTTAATAGTATAAAATTTGTAACATTCTTGGTTCACTAGAATTAGGATGTAACGTATCTCCTTTTAAAAAAATGACATGTATAGCTGTTGTTGCAGTGTATGAGAGAATGGATCTGTGAACACTGTAGACCATGCTATAAGAACAGTTAATGTTTTCAGTAATTTGCATTATCATATTTTAATGTCTCATTCTAACTAAGTGATTTCTCTGCTTGCAGAAAGCAGCTCTTGTTTTGAATGCATCACGGCGATTTAGGTACACACTTGACCTGAAAAGGGAGAAAGAAATGGAGAAAGCAAAAGAGAAAGAGAAAGAGAAAGAGGGAGAGGATCTGCAAAAAATAAGAACTCATGCACAAGTTATACGGGTATAATCCTTGTCAAAATGTGCTCACATATGAGAAGGTCATGATATCACATCTACATGGGGCTTGTAGATTTTGTGCTAATTTTTCTTTGCTTTCTAGGCGGCATTTCTCTTCAAAGAGGCTGGTGAAAGAGGGGCGTCAGGTAGCTTGGCATCTTGCTACATATTTCTCTTTCATTTTCTGGTAGTTCAATTGAACATAATCATCTTCCATAAAAAAGAAAACATAATCATCAAGCATTTATCTATTGCCATGACGTTAACTTATTTCTTTTAAGATTCATAATTCTTTAATCTATTGTCTATTCTAGTTACTCACTTATTTCAGTATTCAGTTTATTTTAGTTGCTTGTTATATTATTGTGTGCTTTTGATGTCTTTTTGCATCATTATTTTTCCTAACTGATAAATAACATTGTAGGAAAGTTGGTAGTTCCTGAAGGTGGTTTCCCAATTCAAGTGGACAAGCTTACAACATTGACCAGGGAACATGATTTTGCTGCACTTAAAGAATATGGAGGGGCAAGTACTTTGGGATTTAATTATTGCTTTCATTAGCCATTCAATATAATCTACATTGTTTTATTGGTGGTCAGGTCAGGGGATTGTCAGTTAAGTTGAGAACTAACATTGAGAAAGGTATACTTGGAGATGAGACAGAATTGTTGCATAGAAGGAATGCATTTGGCGAAAATACATATCCACAAAAGAAAGGAAGGAAATTTTTGGTATTAGTTGCTATATTATGCATGAAACTTTCTTCCAACATCTTTTTCTTATATACTCTTCCTTGCGAGATCTTGCTGACAAATGAAACTCTATTCCCTACAGGTGTTTCTGTGGGAAGCTTGCCAAGATTTAACACTAATCATCTTGATGATAGCTGCTGTTATCTCACTAGTACTTGGTATAAAAACAGAAGTAAGTGATTCATATTATATTCTCATTGATTATTAAAGTTTTAAATTCATCTTTTGCATTTGAAAATTGAGTTGTATTTACCTTTGTTTTCTTAAGTTTTACTCTATAGTGCGTGTTATATTTTTGTGGGTCTCAAAATCACAACTTTTAGTGATGAGTCTTACCACTCTAATCAATTGAGAAGTATTGACTTCTCAAGTTTTACTTTAGATGGAATTGGTATGTCCATGGCAAGGTACACAATCAATTGAGAAGAAGCACTTTCTTCTCAGTACAACAATAAACAATTGAAATGTGTGTTCTATTTTTTATCATCTGCAATTTTCCTATAAATCTATAGGTCACCCTTTTTTTTTTACCTAAGAGCTTCTTCTTTTTGAAAAATACTGCTTGATTTCATTTTGGTTGGCTAAATTGGTCACACCATATTATTTGAAATATCAGAAACTTATTGGTTTTACCATTTTGGAATATGTGGAAAGTTTCTGTATACTTTTACCGTTTATCTTAGGGCTTGAGTGAAGGATGGTATGATGGTGGAAGCATCGCATTTGCTGTTGTTCTTGTTGTCCTTGTTACAGGTATGGCATGTAGTTCTTATTTCTCATTTTTGAATATTTAATTCATTTGTTTTTTGTCATAAAGAATTTTCATCTATGAAAAGTGGGAACAAATTTGCAGTTAGATCACGTTTGAACTATCTTTTGAGTAAAAAGGATAATATTTACAAATCTGTTCCAAAGGATTGTAATCCAAAGTAGAACCTTTCAGGTTGTTGTGAGTTATGGATGAATATTTGCAAATCTGAATGTGGTTGTTGCATTCTAGCATGTACTACTTCCTGACTATGTCCATAAAGTTCCTTCCATAATATTTGGACACCTCTGGTCCATAAATCTGAAGTCAGGATGTTCTGAAACAACCATTGTAACATTATGCAGAATATGATGCGAGTGCATTTTTTCTCACAACAAAGGGAGGCCTACAGTGGTGATTGAGGATGGAAAAGTGCAGGCATGCATGCAGTTCCAGATCTGCCTCTTGAATTTGTTCAAAGTCGGATAATAGTCCAATGTCTAGATTGAGAATTCTAACCTTTTATAGTATATCATCAAGCAAAGGGGAAAATAATTTTGTGCCAAAAATTCTATTAATAATTAGGTTGTTCAAATGGAATTTACCAAGTGATCAGATTTTTTATTCTTCTCATGAAAAATCAAAAAATTTCTATTATTGTATGTCAGTGTGCTGCTTGTATTTTTGATAGCTATAAAAAGAGAAATTAGAAAATGAATCATTAATCAGGAATTGCCATTCTGAATATTGCCATGTTTTAGCTCTCAAATTTTAGGTTTTTAATAGTCATATTTCTGCCTTTGTATGGATATGAAATTACTTTCTTATACAATGTGTTAGAACTGTTCTGCGATTCAAATTTCTGTGAATGAGTCTTTTTCTAAGACAGTTTATCTCATCTTATTATCAGCCAGCAGTGATTATAAACAATCTCTTCAGTTCCAGCATTTGAATGAGGAGAAGAGGAATATTCACGTGGAGGTATTTACTAGTTCATTATTTTTTATTTTTTCTAGAACATATGGTCCGCTTCATATAAAATTTTCTGCAATCGTCCAGGTAATTAGAGGTGGTAGAAGAATAGAGATTTCGATATTTGATATTGTGGTTGGTGACATTGTTCCGCTTAAAATTGGAGATCAGGTAAGGTTATTATGTTTTTGGCCAACACCATTCCATCTAAACTCATGAGCCGGTAGATGAGGCATGATGATTTTCATTGTAGTCTTAATACTGCCTTCACACAGGTCTAACAGGATGACCTAGTCTTAATACGTAATATAGGCAATGTTTTTTTTAATGATGAATGAAAGACTTGAATGTAGGACCTCCTTTCTCTGATTTTTCATCTTAAGTTTTTGATCAATGTCATTCCATCCAAAAGCTCAAGCAGTTTAGATGAGACATGGCATTTTCGTTTATTCTCGTCTTAACAGTTACCATTTGGTAAAGAACCACTTATGATGAATGCTGACTACTTAATTTTTTCTTAAGGTTCCTGCTGATGGGGTTTTAGTTTCTGGCCATTCTCTTTATATTGATGAATCTAGCATGACAGGGGAAGCCAAAACTGTGAGTTCTTTTGCTTATTTATGATACTTCTTCTTGAGTAGTCTAATGTGGTATGTTTGTTTCTCAGGTTCACAAAGACCAAAAGGCACCATTTTTAATGTCTGGCTGCAAGGTTGCCGATGGCCTTGGTAACATGTTGGTAAGCATGCTATGTTTTCGTAAGCTGGAATTTTGAATAAAATGTTAATGTTGCTCTAGCATGTGCTCATTTTGAATGAGAGTGATGAAGGATCTTAGATATATCATTTATATTTTACTTTTTAGGGTTGCAAATAGAAAAAATGAGTTTTGGGGAAATAGTATTAAATTCCTAAGCATCACAACAACTTGCGATATAATTCCATGGTAACCAAGGCATCATGCAGTCACACCATGATGGATAACGTTGAACAAAGCAACTGATGAGCTTGATTGGATTACAAGTTTTCGAGGGAAGGTGAAAGGAGGGCTCTTATCAGATATTATTTTAAATGAACTTGTATCTCACAACTCTACCTGCAATAGTGAGATTCACTTTCCTTACCTTCCCTTCATAGTATATAAAGGTCAAAACTTCCCATTTCTCTGCTCTTGTTCTTCCCTCTCCCTCATTAAAATGTCAGTTGTTGAGGACATCATTAATTCTGGACAATAGAACTGGGGTAGGATTTCTCAAGTTTCACCCCGTGTTTTTTCATATAGAGCAAAAGACATTTAAGGATGAGAATATATATAAATATAGAGGTGGATAAGACGGAACCTCAGCAATAAATACTATCATGCACAATACTGATTAAAGAACAAATTGGTCAGTAAGTGCAGGATATCACTGGCTTGCTCTGGTCACGACAGAATTGAAAGCTGCCTTTATTTCATGGTGTTAACAAGCCAAGAGCAAATCGATGATTATTAGCAATCACGGTTTAGGATATTATCATGATATGGATTTTGAGTTGTGTGGCCACGAGATTAGATGCGTTTATGTCAGTTTTGATTACGTTGCTATACGTTGCTGCTTTAGGACCTATCAGTGACAACACAGGTTTCTTTGTACAAACATTAATGAGATCAGATAATGCTTATTGTTCTTGAATGCTGATATCTGTGACCTTTATTTATGCTTCATTGAGAGTATTATATGGATCTCATGTTTCCTTCTTTATGAAAAATTTTCTATGTAGTGCTTTCTATAAGAAGCCTAGATTTAGTTTTCTTAATTATGCCAGGTAACTGCTGTTGGAATCAATACAGAATGGGGCCTATTAATGGCTAATATTTCAGAGGATAATAGTGAAGAAACTCCATTGCAGGTATTTGTGTTGCTTATGATATTTCTTGTAGTTTACAGTATAAGAATAGAATTAAAATACTATTTTGTACTGGGCGGTTTATAGTGTTGTGAGTCAGTAGAATATGCAGACTGTCCAGCATCGTCTGGTATGGTAAAAAAATCCTTTTTTGGAAAAAAGATATAAATGATGCACAAATTACTATCAAACATGCCAACATATCATTCGAAGTTAAAAAAAAATAATGTACCACCTATCTCGACCCTTGTGTTATCTCATTTAAGTCTTGATCCATATATTTAGCCAATAAACTAGTTTTGCAGTTATTGTAAAAACTTTTAACAGGATTTTCATTTTCATTTGATGGCTTAAGAACATCATATTTAATATTTTAATCTTTGCTGGTACTCTGTCTGCCGCTTTTGACAAGTATAGATCCGGTATCAAGATTTTAAGTCCTGATTGTAATCATGTTTTTTATATGGTCCTTTACATGGATTATCCTCTCTGCTAAAGGTGAGATTGAATGGTGTTGCTACTTTAATTGGCACAGTTGGTTTGACAGTTGCTGGTGCAGTCCTTGTTGTCCTTTTGACCAGGTAAGTGTATGAAATTGTGCAATTAATTATTTGTATATGTAGAAAAGCTCAAAACCAGACACGAAAATTTTCAGATTCTTCACTGGGCATACCAAAAATCCTGATGGTACTATTCAGTTTGTAAAGGGACAGACAAGTGCAAAGGTTGCCTTTGATGGGGCCATTAAAATCCTGACTGTTGCTGTATGTAGAACAATACAATCAATAGTTTGCATCTCTGTAACCCTTTTTCGTTGGGTGGTTTATTCTCCTTGGATCTTTGACTAGGTAACTATAGTAGTTGTTGCAGTCCCTGAAGGGCTTCCATTGGCTGTTACATTGACGTAAGAAATAAAGTGCCTTCTTGCAGTACACCATGTTGCTTTTCTTTTTCAGTTAATCATATGCTTGTGTTATCATTTCACTTTTCTGTGAACTAATCATCTTTTATAATCTACCAGCCTTGCATACTCGATGAGGAAAATGATGGCAGACAAGGCTCTGGCATGTATCATTCGCAAAACTTTTTCGTATTGCCCAATCAGAAAAGAACTATAAAAGGTTGTTGTGGTATCACAGGTGAGGAGGCTCTCTGCATGTGAAACTATGGGATCAGCAACAACAATATGCAGTGACAAAACTGGAACTTTGACGCTCAATCAGGTTGTGAGCTTGTATTTAGTGATTGTCCATTTATATTTAATTCTATTAGCTGTTTGTCTGTAACTCTGAAAGATTCTTGGTAATCTGATAGATGACTGTTGTAGAGGCACTCGCTGGTGGTATGAAGCTACACTCTTCAGATAACTATAACGTTTTGACTACTGCAGCATCTTCTCTGCTGATTCAAGGCATTGCTCAAAATACAAGTGGCAACGTATTTGAGCCTGAAGTATGCTTTTCTTTATCCCCTTGAAATTTGGCATTCATATGCTTCTGTAATGGTAAAGATAAGAAGTTGCTTTACAGTATCGAATAAAACTAGAAAGATTCTGTAGCCCCATTTATTTTGCAAGCTAACTAAGATGCATAAAGCAGAAAAATATTCATGCAAAAGTTAACATTCTGTATTGAGAAAAATGATGATTTTTTTTAAAAGATCTGGGTTTGTTGGTTTTTAAGAACAATACATATATTCCTTTAATTTATTTTCTAGCACTATTTCTTTGAAAGTCACATTCTGTACTGTCCATGCTTATTGCTGGATTTATTTAACTTGCTTTTAAAGTCGTTAATTGCTTGTTAAATCATATAAATATTTTTTTGACCTTTTAGTTTATGTTGTATATAACATATTCTTTATTATTTTCTACCATGTTAAGCTACTTTTTCTATTAGTAAACATTTCACATGTCATAGAATGGTGGAGCTGCAGAGGTCACTGGCTCACCTACAGAAAAGGCCATCCTCTCTTGGGGAATCAAGGTACAAAATGTTATATGCTATGAACTATTGCCTACCCTTCCTCTGTTTATTTTCTTCTCATTTCAATTATATGTGGATCCACTTCTTGTTAGCTTGGAATGAAGTTTGACGCTGTGCGGGCAGCATCTTCTATTCTTCATGTATTTCCTTTCAACTCAGAGAAAAAACGTGGCGGTGTTGCAATAAAGATGGTAACCAAATACCGCAGAATATCTGTAAATCATATTCTATATTGAGTGAGAAATTTGTATCATCTCTTAGCTCTGTTGAAATTCTGATATATATAATTTTCTTTCTCAGATGCTATTGGTGATGCTAGACCTTTTCCTGAATGTCTATTTTTTAATGTTATATTTTAGAATGGTTTCATCATAAACAAATGTTACCAGAATAGAGCTTGAGAATTCCACTTCAACCAGTTTAAGAGTTAGACCTTGTTCAGTTGTGTCCTCATAGTTCAAATTGTTGCTGGAACTTCATTTAATTGGATAAGACAAAGATAATTTGCCAAAGCAGTCATAGGAGAAATCAGTATGTTAAAATGAAACAAATAACTATCCGTGCATTACGTATCTTTCATGGTACTGTAGGAAATTGCTTGCAAATTATTACTCTTTTTAGCTTTCGTAAAAATCTGTTCTTTCTTTTTTATATCTTTTTTTAAGGAAATCTTTTATTACATCTGTTAAGCATGTTTTTCATCAAAGATAAATTTTCCCTCTGTTTCCTTTGCAGATTAACTATATTAACATGTTAATGTCATCACAAATGCCAAGACTTCTGTATTATATCTCCTTCCAATATCACATCATGATTTTCTCATGTATGTTTCTTTTCATGATTATAGACCAATTCTGAGGTTCGTGTGCACTGGAAGGGGGCTGCGGAATTAATATTATCTTCTTGCACAAGCTGGCTTGATGTTGATGGTTCAATTCATGCAATCGATTCAGACAAGGAAAGCTCCTATTTCTTGTAGATATTTATAGTCCGACGCGTGGCTAACATTTGGCTTCTTTCAGGTGAATGAATTTAGAAAATCAATTGAAGACATGGCAGCAAGTAGCCTACGTTGTATTGCATTTGCATACAGATTATATGATCTAGGTGAAGTTCCAGACGAAGATAAGAGGGACAGCTGGCAGTTGCCTAATGATGAACTCATCCTACTTGCTATAGTGGGAATAAAGGTTTGTTTGCTGAGAAATGCATGACATTTTCTTTGACACTTAGGCTTGTTTTCCTCATGATTAACATATGGATTGGATTGTTCTAGGAGAATCTTGCTCCAAACTCAGAGCCATATTCCTCATGCTTAACATATGGATTGGATAGTTCTAGGAGAATCTTGCTCCAAACTCGGAGCCATAATCGTTTGCTTGTGAAACCCTTTCTGCATAACATCCTTGATTCCTGGGCTAAGTGATTATCCGATTAAACTTAATAATTTTCATTATTTTAGAGATCATACTCCAGTACCGTAATACTTCTCATGTTTTGTGACTATTTTGGTGCAATGCTGCTATATGCATAACTTTTTAGGTAATCCTTTGAAATTGCTGTTCTAGGTTATCAGTATTTAATGATTTGGTAATGTGCTATTTCCATTTTTTGTCATTATCTGCATGAATTTGTTAAGAAACGTTTTGGCATGCAGGATCCTTGCCGTCCAGGGGTAAAAGAAGCTGTCAAACTATGCACTACTGCTGGTGTCAAGGTATCCCTTTCAACATGAAACAATAAATAGTGCATATTTTGCATGTACTGTTGGACAATATGGTTTCATCTTGTGCATAATCAAATTTTTCTGACACTTTTGGTTGATATTTGTTGTTGTGTTTTATTGATTTAGATGTATAATATTTTAATTTTTCAGCTTTATTTTCTTTTGGTTAATAGGTACGCATGGTTACGGGTGACAATATACAAACAGCTAAGGCCATAGCGTTGGAGTGTGGAATACTTGATCCCAGTGTAACTCTTACGGAGTCAACAGTTATTGAAGGAAGAACATTCCGTGCCCTTTCTGAATCTGCCAGAGAAGAGATTGCAGAGAAAATTTGTGTATGTCTCACACAACTAAAATTAGTTTGAAGGTCAAAGTACTAATGCGGATAACTTGCAAGCATTATTTGCTAGAAATAACACTAATTTATCCTCTTGGTGCTATGCTGTTACTTGAAGACTACGTTGTGCACAAGTAGGAGACACTTTAATGTTTTGTATTTTAAATTTGATTTTTATTTTTTTATTTCCTTGTTCTTTGTTAACTTACCTGCCATTTACCACCATGGTTTCTTTCATGCAGATGATGGCCCCATTATCCCAATTCTAAATGCAAATTAATTTAACACTTTATGACCACCAATCTAATCGAGGCCGTGTGTTTTGTACCCTAGAGTCCATTTTTTCTCACAATCTAGTAATATCATCAGCTACTGTCCTTTTCTTCCCGCCTCTTCTATTATAAATATCTCTTGCAGGTTTTTTTTTTTAATGAATATCTCTTGCAGTCTTCGTCCCTCAGCGTGTTTTCATTTATCTAATAGACCACATGATCAGATCTGTAGATAATCTGCAGGTAATGGGAAGGTCCTCGCCAAATGACAAGCTTCTACTTGTTCAAGCATTACGCAAAAAAGGACATGTTGTTGCAGTTACTGGAGATGGCACTAATGATGCTCCAGCATTACATGAGGTAAGAGTGAAACACCTGTTTGCTTACTCTTTTTTTTGAAACCTCACATGTTTGGTTGTAGAATTACCAGCAGACTTCTATCATACAAGTATTCTATTTTTCTTTTTTAGGCAGATATAGGCCTTTCAATGGGAATACAGGGGACAGAAGTTGCAAAAGAAAGTTCAGACATCATTATATTGGACGACAATTTTGAATCTGTTGTAAAGGTTTGCTTGAATGTACTCTTTTTTTCGTATATATAAACTGGTACCATATTACGGCATATTGAAGTCCAGGCATGTTCTTTTAGGTTGTCCGCTGGGGTCGCTCTGTATATGCAAATATACAGAAATTTATTCAATTCCAACTTACTGTCAATGTTGCAGCACTTGTGATAAATGTGGTTGCTGCTGTTTCATCTGGAGATGTGCCTCTTAATACTGTGCAGGTGAACCTAAAATTTCTTTTCGAGCTTGTGTTGGCTTCATGTCTTGGTGCTGCACTCTTCTATCCTTCATAGTCATGAGAATATCCATATATATATACACTTCTTTTTTAATTGAAGCATGAGAACCTTGCTCAACGGCCCAGATTTTAACCTTTTGTTAACGTAACAGCTTCTTTGGGTCAATCTCATAATGGACACTCTTGGAGCACTAGCACTAGCAACAGAACCACCAAATGACAAACTCATGAAAAGGCCTCCTGTTGGCCGCAGGTCAGCACGATTTGTTTTCTAGATAAAAATTAAGACTTACCTTGAACAATGATGGTACTATTGATTATGTGCAGGGAACCCTTGGTTACAAACATCATGTGGAGAAATTTATTTATACAAGTATGTTTTGTGAGAGGATTTTCATCACATTCCATCGTCTACCTTCATCAAACTTATTTTTTGCCTAATTAGTTGCATTCAATCAAGATAGGCTATCTTTCAAGTGGCTATCCTACTTGTTTTCAACTTTGCTGGTAAGAGTGTGCTAAATCTGAAGCATGATACATCAGAACACGCAGAGAAAGTGAAGAATACCTTTGTTTTCAATACATTCGTTTTTTGCCAGGTAAGTTTTCTTTTTTTTGTCCTACCTGATAACTGCTTGTTTCGACAATACACTTCAAAACTTCCAACGTACGATTTATTTTAACATCCAGATTATGCTCCATTTATTCTGTTTTGGGTTTTGAACTCCATGTATTCTTCATGTCGCAGATATTCAATGAATTCAACGCCCGCAAACCAGATGAACTAAACATATTTTACGGAGTGACGAAGAGCCATCTCTTTATGGGGATTATAGGAATTACCTTACTACTTCAGGTACGTAATTAAGGAAACCATTAATAGGCTTTCCATTTTGCAAATTGAAGCAGACCTTCAATTGCTTTGTTGTGAGTTATGACCAACGACATCGTTTGCTTGCGCCCCTAACGCAGGTTCTGATCGTTGAATTCCTCGGAAAATTTACTTCGACTGTGAGGCTTAACTGGAGGCTGTGGCTGGTGTCGCTTGCTATTGGGTTTATCAGGTATATATATAATCTTTGTTTCTTTGCCAAATTTTTCTTTCACTAGTCCTTTCATTTCATTTCTGTGAGCCTTTGCTGGAGGAGCACATCTAACCTGGTGATGACTGTTTTTAGTAACACGATTGGTTTTTTTTTTCCTTGTATCTTCTAGTTGGCCTCTGGCTGTCCTCGGGAAGCTCATTCCAGTTCCGAAGGTTCCTTTGGGCGTCTATCTCGCAAGATTGTTCTGCTGTAGACGTTCGAGCTGAGATATATATTTGTATTCCGTTTCTTCGAAAATTTAGTCTCACGATGGTCGTATGACCATCTCGCATCTCAGACCAAAAAAGCAATAAGAGGAGTCATAAGCATGCAGAATGCGTTGTGAATTGAATTGATTTGTCATTCGCTGACCTAATATCTAGTCTGTGTGAGCGTAGTGTGATTGTAATAAATTCTTCACGGTCTTTATGAGAGTAAAGAAATAAATTGCAGGTCTTTTAATTTCGAGACATGGCTATATACAGAGGCGTAGATCCATCCAACTAAATTAATTAAGATGGATGGACTGCATGTACTCTGAGAATATATATATATATCCAGCTAAATCTCCTCCACCTCCCTCTGAAACTTGAGAACGAGCTCCCTACATTTTAACAACATTTCGACTAGAACTCGCTGCCCATGGCGTATGGCGAGTTAACTTCAATCCACTTAGTGCACGAGCTCTTCAATCCACTCTGGACGCCAAGAAGAGTTAACCTCAAGCAAGCTCGACCGTAATTTCGATGGTTCTGCTCAGCTTTAGTGAGATTAAGAGAACAGTAACTCTCGGATTGGAAAAAAATTGACGCAAATAAATTTTTTTTGCGCTCTCCGTCGCTGAATCAGTTCACGGTACGTTCACTGGGGCTGCTTGGACTTTTTTGTTGCGAAGGATAATTTAGATAGTTCTGCTCACATTCGGTGAGGGTAAGTGAACAGTAACTCTCGTATTTGGAGAAAATTTGGGATAAAATAATTTTTTTCGGCCTCCTTGTCGCTGAATCTTTTCACGGTAAGTTGATCGAAGGTGCTTGGACCTTATTTTGGGTCTTGGACCCTCAAACCCTCAAGACAATGAGCTGCGACGCGTCGGTCTTCCTCGACGGCTGCCGGCTGTCATTTCAAATAGAACTTGCTGCCAATAGCGTACGGCCTTCAATCCATTTTGAAAGGCGAAGCTGAGCGGCGTTATTCGCAGCGAACTCGCCGGAGCACCGGAACGACGGCGGTGCGCTGTGTGGGGCACCATTCGGGCGTGTGGGAGTGGAAGTCGAGATTAAGAGAACAGTAACTCTCAGATTTGGAGAACATTTAGCGTAAATAATATCTTTTGGAGCTCCGTGTCGCTGAATCGGTTTTTTAATCGGGATAATGAAGATGGTTCTGACCACCTCCGGCGAGAACAGTAACTCTTGGATTTTTAGAGAACTGGACGCAAATAATTTTTTTGGCTGTTCGTCGTCGAATCCCTTGACGGTATATATGTATATATATACATGCATCGTTCTTGGACCTTATTTTAGGTAATTAACCATACAATGAATCATTCTTCAAGGAGATATATATATATATACACACACATCGTTCAGAACCGGCAAATACGAAACCGTATGATTCCTTAAAATCATAAGGAGAATAGGAATGAGCAAATTCAATATGGGCGAGCTCCGACGTAGTTCCCCGGCGGGTAGTACTCGCAGACGATGAAGGTGTCGCCGGTGTCGCAGACGATCTTGGCGCAGCCGAGCTTCCGCGTCGTCCGCCACACGATCTGCGTGTAGTGGGTGCAGTCGGCGCCGGCGTCGCAGGAGTTGGTGTCGTAGTGGTACTGGTCCTTCTCCACCACCCACTGCCCCACCGCATCCGGCACCGACCACCGCCGCCCCTGCCCCCAGAATATGTTCTCCCCGTACGCGTACCCGGGGGAGTGCACCAGCGCGCAGTCGCCCCGCCGCTGCCCGGCGTACGCTTTCGCGAACACCGCCAGCTTGGCGTCCCACACCAGCGGCGGCACGCCGACCTGCTGCCGAGCCGCGTTGTGCGTCGCCACGAATTGAGAGATGACTGTGGCCGGACTGATGCGCCCCCTCCCGGCGGCCGTCGTGTTGTACGCCGAGGCAAGGGCGACGTTGATGACGACGGAGGTGGAGAAGATGATCGCAAGCGCAAAGGTCGATGGAGGAGGAGGAGCCATTTCTAACACGAGAAAGAGATCGGAGATGAGTCCAGCATTTTGTCCGTGAGATATATATAAAGTTATATGAGCGGTTTCCAGTGATGGACGGGTTGGAGTTTGAAAGCGTTTAATTTGCTTAATGCTGTTGGAATGTCGTCGCACGGGATGATTTGTTTAATTAGGATTAGGAGACAAGCAAAACGGCGGAAGGAGAATTCTCATCTGACAAGATATGGTCATGCAAAGTTCCAGGTTGCGTCTTCTATGGAAAGCCAGGAAACATGACTTGTGCTAGCATTTTATATAACCACGTAGGGAGGAGGTAGGTTATCCGCTGCTAGAGATTTTTCTTGATTGATTGCTTGATGTTGTGGGGGAGTTTGCACATGGCAAATGTGACTTTTCTGACAAGTTGATCTCTAAAAAAACATTATAGGACACCGACTGAGGATGAAAACACCGTTCATCTTTAATTAAGTTGGGTTTGACTGAACGGGAGGAACTTGCTTGAACTTACAATGGGGAAGAGAAGGAGCGAGGATTCTGGAGAATACCTCGCAAATGGACGGCCCATACAGGCGTCTGTTGGTTTGAAGTTACTTGAAGCAGGGTCGTTGAAAAGAGTTAACTTGTTGATGCAATGGAAGCTCAGAAGCTTCGTACGCTAATAGGCTGATGACTTAATAGAAAGAAGTCTTCTATATTAAACAGGAAGAAATCTTCAATGGAACTAGACATTACCTATCCATCTGAACGCTGTGGAGTAATGAGCATCCATCATCACAGGCAAACTGTTTTGCTCATCCCATCGCAGTTCGTGGCGTGGCATATATTTCTCCAAACAAGGTTTTCTTAAAAAGTCCTCACAAAAAGACAGCCCGAAATTTATCAGTATGATATACAAAGCATACTAAGTATAAAATTAATGTGCTAAAACCCCCTATATCTATCACATAGACATAGACATAATCTGATGTGCAAGACCAGGGTCCTGCTGCAACAGCTCTCTCAGGTTGTTCTCCACCTCAGCCATTTGCTTCTCTAAGTATTCTTTGGATGTCTGCTCAAAAGGGGGAAAGGAGAAAAACAGTAAATCAGAGTGCAACGATGCTGAGCTAAATTTATTTTGTTTCTAAAATCCGACAAAAAAGGAACAGACGGCAAACCTGCAAAGAAGTTAAAGCAGTCTCACTATCCTTGTATTTCTGCTCTTGTTCCCTCAACACAAGTGGTTTTGGTTCTAAAACAAACCTAAACGTAGAGAAGTGACAAGATGCCGTAAGAAAATTTTTGGTCACACTTGACCAAACAATATATTCGAAACTTCCTTAGCAAAAAATTTTGTGGTTTAGGAGAACTCACGCTTTACCTGCAAAAGCAACAAAAAAATCATTAACAGTAGCATACGTGTCCAGGAAATTCTTCATTGAATTTCTTTTTTTGATCAAAGGAATGGGTTTCCTTCATCACTATATCTGATTTTGTTTACTAACAATGAATCAGAGAGATGACTCTGCTCTTTAATATCACGTAACTTAGTTTAACATCATTTTAATGCCTGCGACCTAGTTATTTAGTATCATCACTTATCAAATCTGTGTTCCCTACCGATGGACTTGTAGGTATTTGTATCATCTGGCAGCGGACCAAGTTCTTCCATGGTTAGGTAAGCACGTTTCTTTTCACCCTCTTTAGCTCGAATCTGAGTCTGTACCTGAAAAGAGAAACTCAAATAATGTTACTTGGTAACAGAATGCCCCTAGTGCAATATCTAGTTTCGTAATCTGGTTTTGTTTCTCCCCACCGGGGGTGAGATAGGCATGAAGTTGCTAGAGTCCAACAGATAAGATAGTCCCAGCAAAAGGTTTCCCCTCCTCTAATGCAAGGTAGGATTATTAGTCAACATTTCCAACTCTCAAATACGGAAGTATCCGACATTTGATGAAGTTCAAAAGGTTGAGATGTTATACAGGAAAAAAAAAGCATACTCTAGTAGAAGGAAGATGAAAGATGGACCTGATTAATTGCTTCCTATGAAACAGATTCCCATTCCTATGTAAAAGGAAAGTAACCCAGGAGGTTGATTCTAACAAGTCTTTATTACTTTATTTTACTGTAATCAAGAGGGTAGCAAGAGACTCAATTACTCTCGGAAGAAAATGGTGTTGGACAAGATAAATGCCAAACGGAAGATTCCTACTTATATCATATTTTAAACGAAGGATTCCAACTTTCACAATGATCCAGGCCATATTTTCACGAGTGATGGAGCTCCAAATCTTCACTACATTATCATGTTTATCAGACCACCAAAAGACAATGACATATTTTAACGCATGATAGAGCTCCAAATCCTCACTACATTATCAAATTCATCAGACCACCAAAATGTCATGCCATACTTTCAGGTATGATGAAGCTCTAATTCCTCACTACATTATCAAATTTATCAGACCACCAAAATGACATGACATATTTTCAGGAATGATGAAGCTCCAATTATTCACCACATTATCAAATTTATCAGACCACCGAAATGACATGCCATATTTTCAGGAATGACGAAGCTCCAATTCCTCACCACATTATCAAATTTATCAGACCACCAAAATGAGATGCCATATTTTCACGAATGATGGAGCTCCAAATCCTCACTACATTGTCAAATTTATCAGACCACCAAAATGCTGATACTCTTCAAAAAGGAAAAAGTGAAAAAAAAAAAAACCTAATCTACCAGCTTAGGAAGATTCAATCTCATACCGCCACCTAGTGCAGACACCAGATATATAAAGTAATATCTCATTTGCACAACCTAACCACAATGCAAACAATCCACCAAACCCAGATCTAACTCCAGATACCTCTTAGATTAAACAAAAAGAAAATTGTAAATCTTGGACGCTCATAAAATGGCAGACAAATAAAGAATCCTCCGAGATAGCAGGATACATCCAGCAAACTACAAGAAAAACTAAATTTATCAAAACCTAGACAGATCAGATCACCTGCTTTAACTTTCCGGTTGTCTCGATCATACGGCTCTGTATCTCAATAAACGCCTGCACCAAACAAAAGCAAAACCCTAACTCAGCAACAGCGACCAGGGACCCAATCAGCCAAAGAGAAGCAAACGAAGTTGGAAGAGAGGGAGGAGATCATCCAGCCACCATCCGGTTTGCTTCCTCCGCCATCGCCCGAGATCTCCTTCGACCTCCCCCGAACTGGCGAACCCTAACGACTTCAAAACCCAACGAGGCAACGAGTGATCGATCCCGATCAGCCCCGGAGAGAACCAGGCTTTATATAATGGGCCGGGTCCAGCGCTGTTAGTTTTAATTGGGTCGAGCTGGGAGCGATCAGAACTAAGCTTTACATGATGGGCCGGGCCTTGGGTCGGGTTGGGACCCGATAAAGGGTTAGGCGGCGGTCGAGCCCAACCCGTTCTACGGTCTTATAAATAATAAAACCGGTTTCTTAACGGGTTGGGAATAAATTAAATGAACCACATCAGTAGGTCTTTCCTGTGAGAGGGACAAGTAAGCGGATTTGGAAAAGGAGAGGGGAACGAGATATTGTGAAATATTTTAATGGGTCGGACGCAACAAGATAAGCTCGACACAGCACACGGCATGCAAGCATTGGAATACGTGGTCCCTGCACAGGCTCAACCTCACCCACCATCCCCTCCTCAATAATTTTTTTTTTTAAAGCTTTTGAAGAGATCTTATCTTATCCTCTCTCTGTGCTTGTCTCAGGTCTCTGGTCTCACCTAATTATTAACCATGGAAGAGCAAGAGGACGAACCACGAGCATTGGATCCCAAAAAGGAATCAAAAGCTACATGGATTTCATAACCCCACGAGCAAACAACCCTAGATTTATCTGTATTGATCTGTTTCTTTAATCATCGAGTTCGGATTGATTTGGATATGATTGATTGATTAATGCAAGCGCTGATCAAATGGATTTAATAAGATGATATGTAAAAATCGCTCCTTTTTTTATTTAATTATATGGATGCTGATACTTCTACAGATTGGGGGAAGAAAGGGGGGGGGGATTAAAAACTTTATATAATTAGAAACAGGGGAGGATCGACGGATTGATTAATTTGTTGGTCAATCGAAAACCCTAAACATGTTGGAGATCGGAGAGGGAGAAGGAGCGGGGAGATCTGAAGACCTCCTTCTTCCTCTTCAAGAAGTAATTGCTGCCGCCGCCGCCGCCGCCCTCGCCGCCTCCGCCATGGACGACGAGATGATGGAGCGGAAAGGGAGCCGCCAGAGAGGAGGAGGAGGAGCTTCCGCAGCTCGTAGTGCTTTCCTCCTCCTCCTCCTCTTCTTCTTCTTCGTCTGCTTCTTCGACCGTGTGATCCGGAGAAAAGATCGACGGCGGGAACGAGGAGGTGATGAGGGAGGCGTAAGAAGAGGAGGTCCTCATGATCTTGCTCGCCATGAGAAGCCGCCTCCGCTTGTTGAAGGCGTTCTCCGGCTTGAGGATGTCTTTTGTGGTGGCGTTCGCGACCTCTGCCAAGCTCGCGTAGGACTTGGATTTCCCGGAGAAGAAGTTCGATAACCCTCTCCTGCGAATCAATGGCATCGATTAATTAAAATACCGAGAGAGAGATCAGATCGGTCGGTGGAAGAAAGAAAAAAAAATTGAAAAGAGAGAATGAATTTACTTGAAAGGAAGAGTCTCTTCCAAGGAATCCAAGGACGCAAAGGGGATCTCCTTCCTCTTGCTCTCCACCTCCTCCTCCTCCTCCTCCTCACCGCGACCCGAGCTCACCTTCTCTGACGAACAGGAAGGGGTGCCGATGGAGGAGCTCACAGCCGACTCCTCCTCCTCCTCCTCATCCTCCTCCTCCTTGCTCGCTAAGAAGAAAGCATTCCTCTTCTCCCCCTTGTCCAGCTCCTCCTCCGGCGGCGGAAGGCCGCGGCCACCAACCTGATACATCGACGACGACCTGCTTCCTCCTCCTCCTGTCTGATTAATTCTGCCGAGCTCCGGCGGCGCTGGTGTCATCAATCAGCTGCGGGCAGCGGCGGAGGCCTGATCTCCTGCGCTAGCGGACACAGGATGGATGGATGGATGGATCGATCGATCGATGGAGAGAAGAATCGATTTGATTTCGAACGACGTACGACACGGAAGAGAAGGGAAGGAGAGAGAGAGAGAGAGAGAGAGAGAGAGAGAAGGGACGAGCAGGAGAGAGGAAGATATTTATAATAATTAGAAATAAAGAAGAGGAGGGGGGAGAGGTTTGACACGTTCCGAAGAAGCTACAGAACGTGGCAATGGAAGCGATAAGGACGCAGGTAACGAAGACCACAACACACAAACCTGAGACCATCGAAGGGAAGAAAAATTTATACCAAGTCACATCGTTCTCTCGCTCGCTCGCTCGCTCGCTCGCTCTGTGCTGTGTGTATTATTATACACGTACGTATGCAAACCTAGTACGTACGTAAGGATAATACGCCGCTTGCATGCAGACGTCATGTGATGGTATGTAATTAAGTGATTAAATTGCATTATTTGAGACCACGATGGATTAAAAAAACAGTGGACGGTAATTTACGAGACACTCGTGTACGCATCGCTCTCCACCGTGAAGAGTTGCCGCCCGATAAAATTATATTATATGATAAGATGGCGACTCCGGGGGGGAAAAAAAGCGAGGAAAATTAAAATTCAGGTACGTGTGTGCATTGATTATTAGATAAGGATGTGTATGAAATAGATATTAATTTTGACAGAATTTTAATGTGTTGCTTGGGGGAGAGGTTAATTAGAAATGGCTGAGCTTGAGGCGTTAGCACCGCTTGAATTCCATGCAGAAGCTGAGATGAGGGATTGGAGTGAAAGAAAAGATGTGTTGAGGTGGATATGATATGAGTGGCCATCTACCAAACTATTCGACCTATTATTACGTGTGTTTGGATAATATTAATAAGCCAAGCACTAGCATGCACAAAATATAGAATAAGATTACAAATTTATTTTATGTTTTTAAAATTTAGACCACCTTTATACCCTCAAGAGACTTACATGCATAAAGCTTTATTCATATGATAAGAGCTGTACTTCATAAAACTAACGCTTAAAGTTTTATACTAAATTATTCTTACAATTTTGGTTAAATTTTAATTTTACCTCATATTTTCTCGAACCAAATATGTCATCATTGGTAGAAAGAAAGGATTAAAAATCAACGGAAGTCACAAGTTGCTGCTACTTAACCAGAGAGTATTAGATGAGAAGGGAGGCAATTAGGGTACAAAAAAAGTTTGATGGGAGATTAATTATTGACTTGTGGGATCAGTGGGTATGGAGGGTGGCAGGGCATTTGATTGGTCGCCACCGCGGCGGCAGCCGGAGGAGGTGGAGGGGGGTCTCTTTCAGGATGAGGCATGGAGGGCAGCAGCACTACACAGACACCGGTCAATTCCAGGATCCGGGAGAGGGATTTGGTGGAGCCGGGAGCAGCCGTGGATGAACTTGCAGGGCGCGCCATGATTAGGTGGGAGACACAGTGTGGCCCAGTCGAAGATGAAGATGAAGATGAAGAAGATGATGATGAGGATGATTGGTGATAGTTCTCAAACTTATCTGGTCGCTGCTCTGAAGCTTGATAGAATCTGCAGAGTGATTTCTAAGGCACATGATAGCCCTGCAAAAGCATAAGATAACAGGATTGATCTTTAAGTTAGGCCCAAAAGAGGAAGAATAAGACAGCACACGAAGATACCATGTGTTGATGCATTCCCTAAGAATAAGTAGGACTAAAAGAGTAATCTTAAGCATGAAATATTCTGCAGGTTTAGTCTTATCTTGATTCAAGGCTTCCCAGAGTCAAAATCAACACCTGAAGCTGCAAGGCAAATTATGCACATTAAGGTGGCAGCAAAAGATATAAAAGGAGATAAATAAAAGGAATGCTCAACAGGTGGTAACTGTTTTAGCATCATCAGTTTCTGTAGAGCACAGAGAAGGAAACACACCTCACATGGCCAAGTAGGGCAATTACAGCTTAAAGTTCAAAGTGACAAAAGAAGATTAAATTACTAAACCTGCATGGTACTACCATCCACCAAAGGCGAATAAGTTGGGACAAAACATGGTGCTTCTAGGGATGCACAACACAATCAGCACCTCACTACAAGGATGATTTCATTAAGATGGAAAATTTTTGATGGACATTTATAAAGCATACCGCGACTCTTTTGCTTTAGTGGCTTGGAAATGGCTTGTTTAGGGTCAAACATTATATTGCTAAGTCTGTAGATAAAGATGGATCAATGGATTCTTCTGAGACAAAGCGAGCTGGAAAAAAATTGCTTTATGCCCTATTGATCTGAACTTTCAAGAAAAGAACACAGAACATATTCAAGCTCATTGCTCATTCACCAGTAACAAATTCATACGTTAGCTTCCTGCATAGAGCATAACAATTAAAGGCCCATGTAGAATTTTTAAAAATTGCAAGTTTTGGCCCATAACAAATTCTTTACAGATTAACCGTGACACTTTCGACTGGAAATTTAGTAGATCCTCAGATGAAGACTTAGCTCAGCATAGATAACAGAAGCACCAGTGGGCTTCTTCAGTATTTCATCTTGACCATTACCTTGGAAGCAAATTAAAAAACTCCCTTACTTTGCTTGTGCACTTGTAGGTTTATCCTCTCACAGCAATCCACATATTCAGACCACCTCACGGAAGGGACTGATATTTCAGATATAGGGATGCAAAAAACTGACCTACAGAAAACACCATGTTCCTTCAGTTATAATGCAATGCTACTTATTATCTACAAAGCTTTGAGCCTATTGACTCTCAGTGACATTAATTTTTGACAGAAAGCAAATATACAAGTAAAGAAACAATTCCCATTTGATAAACCTGAAGTGCACTTAGATATACCATAGATAAGAACTTCATTATGGAAGCCTAAACCCTGCCTGCAGCAACTCACCTAAGAACTTAAAGAATGGGGTTGGATCCAATAACTCACATAAACATGTGATTTGAAACCAGTTCAAAAAACGGTTTGAGTATGGTTTGAGAAATATGTTAGACCAGTACGTATCATATGCGTACCAAACTGTCCAGCCTGATATAATTCTATATCCATCCATTCTGCACATGTGCAGATAAATACATCACAGGGTATGTAAATATCAGGTGGTATTTACTGGTCCAACAGGTATCTGTGTCAAACTTGTAACGAGAGACTAGCTTCGCGGAAATGAGAATATCAAATGCGATCAAGTTGTATCCAAGCTTACAAGCACAATTCATCAACGTGAGCATTGAATTAAACCAACCTGGAATCACTAGCCCAAATGATGTAGCATCATACAGTCTTTGTCCTAGTTAGAGTCCACCTTTACCATCTACTTAAAGCACCAAGGAAAATACAAAATTTTCAAGAATCATATGAACGCAAAGAACAAGTTAACTGCACAACTGGAAAAAAAATTCCACTGAAACAAGGAAAGAATAAATGAATTTAAGAAATGATTTCGACCAAAACATCATAACTTTACAAGGAAATTTGACATTGAGGGCTATAGTCCAAACTTGTCTAGTCCTGGAAAATGCATCTAACCCATATTGCATATTGCTAAGATGAATATGAAGAATGAATGGCATGAAAGACACGGGCAACATGTGCGTGCTTTTACATTAAGAAGTATATTGGCTTCTCCCATGCTCAGTCTATAATAATGAATAAACTAAAAACTAGGAAAATGATGATGCAGATTGAGAGAGAGCAGGACCTCTGAAACAGTATAGCGAAGTAGCTTCAACTAGAACTGTGTCAAGGAACTAATTTCATGGTCGCCATTTGTCGTAGGCTTAGTTGCCCTTATGACTGACATTTAGGCGCACGGTAATCTGATATGAAGTTCGCTTCATTCTGAGCCTTCACGGCCTACTGCTCACTTATCCCCAATCATCTATGCGATGCATTTTGAGGAACTGTTGTCTAGCCATCAACCCATGTTGCTGCTTCAAGCATCCATCCGGAGGATGCAAATAGGTCCAACAACTTTTTCTATGCATAAACTTCTTATGATTTGGACTTCTCTGTCAATGTAGGAGGAGTGTTTGCTTTGCCTGCAACTTTATACAGCAGAAATGTCTTCATCACCTCACAGTTGAGGCAGAATGAGACAGGCTGGTCACAACAGTATTGATTTTACCATTTGAGTGTCTAACATTGAGACTCATTGTTCTCCCAGGTTTATGATGAAACAGAGAAGTAATCATATTCTCCAAGCTTTGGGCTGTATACTTGGCATATTTTCTTGCACTTGCATCTTGCTCCACAAGAGGCCCATAGTTCTGCATATAGCTTCGATAACTGGGAACAATTGCCTGCACGATCAATTGACACATCTTCTCTCTCAAGTCCTTATCTGATATAACCCAAGTGCACTGTTTCTGATACATCTGATCGAATGACTCATTGAAAGCTTTCAAACGCTGCTTCACCAGATCCCGAGCCTTGGCCCTACCACCAGAAAATAATATCAAACCTTCCCTGCTCAACAAAGATGGAAGCTTTGCCCAGCTTTCCTTCAATAATTCTCTAGCGTTATTTTCTTTTTCCTGCTCATGCTCTTTCAACTTTGTCTCACCTATCAGTTCCCCAAGCTTTGTTCCCTTCAAATTCTTGTAGAAATGCCCGTGCGTATTCATAGCAAACAAGTAGGAAAGAGAAGTATCCCTATAGCCACTATACCAAGTATCAAAATTTGCCTCAAGTGCTTTAAATATGTCCAAGATTGCATCAGTGAGCAGCCTCTCCTGAAACTTCTCCTTCTTCCAGCTCTGATATATGCTCAAAACTTGAGATAGAACAGGTCGATACTCCTCACTAAGGAGTTTATTACAGTAGTCAGTGACAAAGCACACCAACCTCGGTACTGCTCCATCCGGAGGCGGTGGCATCTGCCTTTGTAGCTCCACTTGATGCAAAAGCTCCCAAAAGATCTCACAAGCCCCATCAATCACACTCTTGATAAGATCCCTAGTCTGGTTCTGAATCTCAACACAAGCTTTCCCACCAAAGAGCCTGTTGAAGTCTGGTCTCAGTTTGTTGAGTGTGGCAAAGATTTCAAGAAGCTTAAGGAGTTTGATGGGATCTTTCCTCATCTCAGCAACTGTCTTCCCGAACCGGAGGAATGCGAGGATTCCCGCCTGAGCAGCAATCTCAGCGAAGCACGACACCGCCACATCCCGTGGCCCAGCCCGCTCGAACACCTCGATGCAGACCTTGAACTCGGCCTCGAAGAGGTGCTTGACGGCAAACTCTAGGTGGCGACGCCACTTTTCGATGTATCCTTCGATGCTCTGAACGTCGTTGAACTCTGCGGGCGTGATCTCAAGGTACTCGAGGTTGAGCGCGCGGAGGCTCGCGCAGATGTTCGACCCCCGCACATCGACGTAGATCGAGATGCAGTGATCTAAACGGCCATTTGCCGTCATTCGCTCGAGGATGGCACGGAGCTTGCTGATGACGGGAGCCGGGAGGAGGGAAGCGACGAGGGCGGGGGCGTCGGAGGCGTCAGGGGGCATCTGAAGGGGAACGGTGTGCTCCGCCAAGAGGCGGCGAAACTCTGACTCGAGCTGATCGAATGCGGCCGCGAGGAGGCCGCCATCGAGAGGAGCGGACGAGGGCTTGAGCGACGCAAGCGACGCCTTGAGAGCCTCAACAAACCGTGGGTCGGCGAGGGCGTTGTCGTCGAGGTAGTCCACAATGTCCTCGAGCCACTGCACGGCGAGCCCGCTATTGTCAGCGAGGAAGCGAAGCGCCTCCTCCAGCCGCTTGAGAACGGCAAGGTAGCCGGGCAGATCAGCGCGGGGGTCCGAGAGCAGCGACCGCTCGAGGCCGTGCACGGCGTCGAACACCTTAAGCACGGCAGCGGCAGGCCCGACAGCGCGGTCGATGTGGCCACCGGCGTCCGCGAGGGCGTCGCGTCCAGCGCGGATCGGCCGTACGGCGGCCTCCAACGAGGGGAGCCGCTGATGGATCTCGTCGAAGCGGGGCCCGGCTCGCGAGATGGCGACCCCGACGGCCCGCGACCGCTCCAGGCTTCCCCAGAGGGCACGCCGCGCCGCCGCCAGGCTCTCGACCGCCGCTCCTCCTCCACCTCCACCGCCCATGCCAAAATCCCAACTTTAGAAGGAAAACAACGAAAACGCACGATTTTGCACCCCTAAGAAAACAACAGCAAAACGATGATGACCCAAGCGCCCAAAAGCCGTTCTAACCAGGATAAATGGAGAAGATGAAGGAAGAAGGCATCGTCTCCGTTTACTCCCCTCGACTACAGTGAAATGTGCGTTGCGAGAGGCGCAGACCAGCGGAAGGAAGAAGCGAGAGCAGAGGAGGAGGATCAGCAGCACCAGTGCGATGCCCTCGTGATTAAAGAGGGTTTACGAAGCATTGAAGCAGCAGGAGGAAGAGGAAGACAGAAAAGAAATAGAAATATAGAGGGGGAAGAGAGAGTGTGTGGTTTACGAGGACAAAAGAAAAAAAAAGAGCTGAAAGTTCATACGGAAAGGATGAGAGAAAGATGGCGAGATGATGGAAAGGGGCGAGAAGAGAAAGATGGATCCTATTAAAACTGCAAAAGTCTCTCCCTGTGCAAATAGTTCTTGGACTCCATTTATTAAGCGTCCGCTTGGTACAGAATCTAATTAATCTTTAAAATAAATAGTATTCTTTTTTTTAAAAGCATTGAACCTACTAGTTAATATTTTAAATAATTAACTATTTTTTATACATCGATGCAAAATCTGATTAATCTTTAAAATAAATAGTATTCTTTTTTTAAAAAAGGTATGAACCCATGGATTGATCTTTTAAATAAGTACTTTTTTAACTTGTAAAATATATCTAATTTTTTTAAATAAATAGTATTATATTTAAACCGTGTGTAAATCCACCATATTTTATAAAATTTAATTATTTTAATCAAAAGGAGTACCTATTTTGAGTATAAATTTGATAGGTATTAAATTAATATTTCAAGTATTATTATTATAGACTTAAATTAAGGTTATCAAATTTAATTAGACATATAAATAAGTGGTTTTTAAATAACTCCAATCATATTATCATTATCTTTATCAGTTGCACTAGAGTGATAAAAGTTTAGGTGGGATGTTGATCTAATACAATTTTAAAAAATATATATATAATATATATTTATCTACCATACACCTATGAAAAAAAAATATAAATGAAAAATAATGATATTTCTTTAAACACGTGCATTTTCAAGTATAGTCGGTATAGAGGTGTTTTTTTGTTTTAAAAAACAAAAGGAGAGGAGGATCGAGCTTTGGAGTGGGGCATTCTGTTTTTGTTTTTTGTTTTCTTTTGCTTTGGGGTGGGTTTAAATCAATTGGTTGTTTGGATGTGAGATGTGGGAATCAAAGTGCATGCACATTTTGCCGTGATGGGGACACCTGTTCTCAAACTTATTTTTGTTTTTTTGAAGAATCTAAGTACTTCCATCACGTCAGATCTTCTCCTCAGAATCAGATCTCATCCGTCCATTATGTACATGTATTCGCGTGATTTAAATTTTATCACCGTGCGCGATAAATAGTTCGCACGCTTTTTTTGACAGCCCACGCTCAATAAATCCAGGCTTCCAAACAACAAAAGAACAAAACAAAGCAAGCAGAGTGGACTCCAGCAAGAAAAAGAAAAGGTAAAGAAACAACGAAAAAAGAAAAAAGCAAACAAAGCGAGCTGATGCGATCACTGCAGTTACACACGCACGGAAAAAAAAAACGTATTGAATTGAAGAGTTGAAAAAATGAAGAAAAATATAAGAATAAATAAAGAAAAATCAAGGAGGATCAGATATCGCAACTGTGATGGTCGTCAATGGCAGCGTGAATAATTAATTTGACCTGCCGTTTACGATCGGCGAGCGATCCATCATCATCTTCCTCCTCCTTTTTCATTCATCGATCATATCATGCGCATATATATATAAAGAAAGCCGATTTAATTTATATTATTTCCAATAAATCTACGAAGAAAACAATATAAGTACTAGTTAGAGGAGAAAGAATAAAAGCTGAGGAAATCGATGAAGACTCACGAGAGGAGGAGGAGCTTCCTCTTCTTACGGAGGGGGCATCGGTCGGTGAAGGCGAAGAGCTCCAGCTTGCTCCCTTCTTATAGTCGGCGAGGGACTCGTTGAGCTTTCTTCTCTTAAAGGTGTGGGTTGAATAAGTTGCACGTTGGCCCGTGTTTCCTTGTTGCCCAAGGCAGCCGCCTTATTTGAACATAAAATATGGCCCCGCCTGATAAATGGATAATTATAAGAACCGTTGTTTATTATTAGCTGACTCACCCTCTCACTTTTTATATTTTATATTTTGTATTTTTAGCTGACTCACGGTCGCACTTTTAATATTCAATACTTATCCGAATCACATTCATCCACATGGCATATTATAAAAATAGAATGAATTATTTAAACCTATATCATAATAATAATAGCTTGAGAATTTATATTAAATCACACTAACAATAAATAACTCTATAAGTAATTATTGATCATGACTGTAATACTCATAGGACTTATAGATGATAGTAATTTTTTATTTTTTTATTTACTTAGTATTATGACTTTCAGTAGAGTCTATTTTTTTGTTTTCATTATTTTTAAACTTTTTTTTAATATAATCTTAAATCTAAAATTTTTATAACTTAATATTAGTGTATAAATGAAGATCGATACGATAAGTGATGTTATACTGCATAATTCTATTAAATAGATTTTTTTGAATTATTATATTTTAATTTAATTTTAAAAACTTATACTATTAATATTTATACACCGATAAAATTATTTTCTAAATATTTTATCTTAATATTTATATAGTAAAAAAATTATTTTAAAAATTATAATTATCTCTAATAATTATATTCTTTGCAACCATTAATCTGAAAAATAAATTATAGTAATATGTGTAAGAAGCAATATCAAAACAACAACAAGAAAGAAATATTCAGACACAAAGGAAGCAAAGCCACATCTCTCATGTTTTGATATTATAAAGTAACTACTATAAAGTAAAACTACATTAATACACTTAATACATGTATTACATCAGAAATAAGCTTATATTGAATTATTGACTCTAACAATCTCCCTCCTAAGCTTGTTGTATGAACTTGAGCTCTTGTAACCCCAACATAGTTCAGAACTCAATGAATTTTTGTTTTTCCAAAGCTTTGGTGAAGATGTCTGCTCGTTGTGTACTAGTGCTGACATGAAGGATCTCAACTTGATTCTTTTCTACACACTCACGAACAAAGTGATACCGTATATCAATATGCTTAGACGGGCTATAGTACACGGGATTCTTGCTTAATGCAATGGCTGACATGTTATCAACAAATATAAGGACCTTTTGCACTGATTCCCCAAGCAAATCAGACAAAAAACGAGCCAGCCAGATCCCTTGACAAGCAGCACTTGTTAGCGCAATGTACTCTACTTCACATAAACTTAAATCTACAATCTTCTATTTTAAAGAATTCCAGCTTATCGGATTGTTTCCAAGGAAGAACACTATTCTACTCGTGTTTTTCTTATCTTCATTACAACCGACATGATCACTATCACTGTATCCTGATAAAGCATACTGGTTTTGACCTCCCTTGTGATAGGCCAATCCATAATTCATTGTTCCTTTCAAGTAACGAAGTATCCTCTTAGCTGCATTTAGATGCTCCACAGTTGGTAACTCCATATACCTGCTAAGCAAACCAACCGAATACAAAAGATCAGGTCTAGTATGAGTTAAAAATCTCAAACTCCCAATTAATCGTTTGAATTCATTATTATCTACACTAGGTATATCATTCATTTGCTGGAATTGCACCCTTTATTCCATTGGAGTAAGTGTCAGATTAGAATGCAACATTCCAAATTCATTTAAGATTTTTCTTGCATAAGAGGACAGTCCTAGTGTAATTCTCACATTGGACTGATTTATTTCCATACCAAGGTAGAAGTGAAGTAGACCTAAATCAGTCATCTCAAATTGTTGGCTCATTTGATTCTTGAAGACTTGTATCTATTTACTACTTATGACAGTAATCGACAAGTCATCAACATAAACACCAACAACCAGTTGTTTAACCATTACCTTTGTATATATTGCTGGTTCTTGTGGATTCCTGCTGAATTCAAGGGATAACAGAAATCTATCCAATAATATATTCTAAGCTCTTGGAGCTTGTTTCAAACCATATAAAGCTTTTCTAAGTCTCAAAACTTTACCTTTTTTACCTTGTACAACAAAACCTTCAAGTTGTTGTACATAAACATCCTCTTCAAGTGTGTCATTCAAAAATACTGATTTTATATTCATTTTATGTATCTCCCAATTCTTTTGAGCAGTAACAGCTATGACTAACCGAATTGATTCAAGTCTTGCTATAGGTGCAAAGACTTCTTAATAATCGATTCTTTCTTGTTGTACATAGCCTTTGGCAACAAGTCTAGCTTTATACTTTATTGCTTCTCCATGAGTATTCTTCTTTACTTTAAATACTCATTTCAGTCCAATTGCTTTGTGTCTTGATGGAAGATCAGATAAAAACTATGTTTGATTCTTCATGATCTATCCATATTCTTCCTCCATTGCTGTTCTCCAAACCTCAACAGCTACTGCCTCTTTGTAACTCGATGGTTCACAGTCTAGATGTCACGCCCCGACCCATCTGTCGAGCACGTGGCAACCGCCGTATGAGCCCCAAGGGACCCATACAAGGCATTTAATGATATTCACAACTCTTATACATTAACAATGCAGCGGATAATACAATTAAATCATCTAACTAAACTCTACTAACACAGTCCCGATATACCTACTACAATACTATGATCACAAAATTAGTAAATAATTAGGTTCGTCGATAATCTCGTCTCCATTAGCTATCCTGACCGGTCGTCTAGTAGACCTGCACACATTTGAACGTCGTGTGCTCAGCCGCAAGCGGCTGAGTGCTTATGGCTCTAACCGCAGTAGAATAACTCAAGTAGCAAACAAGGAGATACTAGCATGTCCATAACATCATTTCATAATCTCAAACAAAGCATGTAAAATCAACAAATAAAACATGACGTATTGTAAGGAGAACATGTAATATAAGTGTGATATAAAACAAAGCATATGATATCAGCAAATAAAACTTGAAACATTATAAGAAGAACATGTAATATAAGTGTGTAGCTCAACTATAAATATGAAGTGTGTTTATTTCACAAGATTATTGTCACTAAAAATATCATCACATTCAAATATTGTGATCTGGGCAGCCAGCCTATGCTTAGGGGATCTCCTGATCAGGGAGTTCCCATAAGCCCATCAGTGTCCACTGTCTATGTCTCTACCTATGCCCATCACACTGATGTTGGCAGAGAGGTCGGGTGACCGTGAGTCCCTCTCCGGTGGTACACTAGGCGAATCACTTCATCTCCGCGACCTAGCGACCTGTCACTCCATGCGTCTTCCCCAGACAATCCATGGAACAACTCGTGTAGTACTACACCAAGGGGTCACCGCACCTATGTAAACGCATTGGCCACGGCTAGCCGGTAATAAACCCCAGGATCTGGACTACTCATCAGAACGTCTGCAGAACGTCTGGAATAATAGCCGTGAGGTCCATAGATCCACTGTCCAAGGCTATGCGGAAGGAGTCACCATACCAATTTACAAGCAGCTATGCCTGCCAGGAGGCGTGCATCCTAGCCGTCGCCGGAATGCAATAACCTCGGCGACATGTTTGCTAGGTCATTGGTTTGGTTTCATCCATCCTAGCCATCTTAGGACTATCATGGTGACGACTTAGCGGCACCATGCGGGTATAGTGAATGCATCACAACGTTCCCTAGCAATAAACTAATCCATATCTTATCCTCACCCTTTTATGTCCAAGATGATTTCAACATCTTTGGGTGGTATAGGTTTATGAGTATTAAAGCTCGTATCCGTAACTTAAAGATGATTTCAAAATGGTGTGTCGTCAATAATTACATACGTAAGTATGTCAGTATCACATGTCTATTAGTGATGTTTGTCGATGTCTATGAATATGTCACACTATAGTGTAACATAATAGGTTCTAGAAGTAATTGTAATATTGTATTACTTTTCGTCACATCAATCTAGTAGATAATGAGCGAGAAAATAACCTAGCACATATTTGAATAACAGTAGCAATAAGACAACAAGCATATCACATTAATCATATAAATAGGCTATTCTAACATACAAAGCATGAATCATGAATGATTAAATATTAATTTCTAAGCAGTAAAACATTTATCTCCTTAAGTTTCGCCAACTTGAGAATAGTCTACTGTAGTGAACCGGCGCACCTGGATAAGTAGAACGGTCTTCAGAACCAATCGTATATCAGCTTGTACGTCAAATAATTACTTTGAGGTATTTACCTATTGCAAATAACATTACCTTTAGATATGACCTTTAATATTATCTATCATTAATTTTATCTACAAGATACCAAATACCCCATCTTTACTATTTTGCTCACCTAGCTCATCCTAAGTTAAATAATTATTCAACTAGATTTACTTAATCCAAACTAATCCTAATTGATCAACCTCATTTAATTTATTAACCTCAACCATAATCTCCAACTAATCAGGTCTCAATTTTCTTAAAAAAAACCCAATTAACATTTCACAACATTTCTAATCTAAATTAATCATTTTCTACTTCCATTTACTTACAACATATCATCACTAATTAAGTGGAAGCTAATCAGCATGCCTTAGTATTGACCTAGGTTCAATTACCCATTAAGACATAATTATTATATTACATACATGCTCACAAGTAAAAGAAAAAAAAGAATACAAAATACTTCATAAGTAAAAAGAATCCTAATAGGGTAGAAAGAGGGAGGTGGGGGAGATGGCATGATTTCAACCAAAAACACCCAACACCAAAAATCCAACAACATATTTCATCAAAACTCAAGAATTCAGTAACCCACAACATTCATCAAACCACCAATTGCAACACTATCATCAAAACACCATGAAAATTCTGCAACCCATAACATCAACAACTCATCAGCTTCATTAAGCACAATCAAAACCAAACCCACATGAAAACTCAGTAGCGTATAACCAAAGCTAAACCATCAACCAAATCACATCATCAGTATTAACACAACCAAACCAGAATTCAACAGCATCGTCAGCATAACCTCAATAATCAGAATCAATACCAAATCACACGGCAAGTTAACAGTACAATTGCAATGCATAATCCTAACACCATTAATCAACAACTGAGGGGGTTTGAATCATACAATTTGAGATCAAATAGGAGGAATTCTATTAGCATGCAACATTGAAATCAGATAGGATAGGAATTAGTGAGTTCAACCTTAGCGTGGTTTGGGTCGATTTGATGGTTGAAGGTGTCGCTGTGATGCTATTGAATACTCGCCGGCCACTGCAAAATTCGTCGGCAAGATCGAGCCACAGCAGAGCCTTCCAATGTCGCGCGAAAGAGGGTTGCAGTCGACGGTGAACGGTGGCACCTAGACCGTCGCAGGTTATCAACGCTAAGTCATCAATGATCGGGAGAGAAGGGAGAAGAGCTCAAAGTCGACGAAGGCCCTCGGATCCCCGACGACGAAGTGCAGCAGAGCTCCAATCGACTCCAAAAATCGGTGACACAGACCATCGACGGACTGAAGGGAAAAGAGGAGAGATCGAAGTCGCCGGCGGCCCTCGATCCACCCACGATACGGTCTGTGAGATGATGAAGGCGAGGCGAGGCGCGGCATCTCCAGCTACAGCGTCGGCGCGGTCATCAGCACGTTGAAGGAAAGGAGAGGTTGAGCAGCATCTGTGCAGATCGACGGCGGCCGAAGGAGACAGAGGGCACGAGATTTGGGATGGCGGCGGTGCGGCCGCGTGTGAAAAGGCCGAAGGAGATAGAGGAACTCACCGCTACGCTCACGGTGAGAAGAGGAGGGAAGAGGACGAATGGAGGGGTTCGCCGGCGAGCTTGCGGCGATGGATCCGGAGCAGCGAAGCAGCAGCAGCGCGCGTAGAGGAAGAGAAGAGGATTTGGGGGCGCCGTCGCATGCTCGCCCGCTCTAGGGCTTGGAGCGCGCGTGCGGCGCACATGCGCTGTCCATAATTACCTATTTACCCTCGCTAGCTCCCTTAAATTACCAGTAAATCCCACTTGACAATTTTACCCCTAACATATACAATTATTTACCTGATCTTACCTTTCCAAATTTATCCCTACTCCTTTCAACTATTTACTATGCTATTTTTCATACTACCCCTTCATTTTTTTAAAATTTTTTTTTTTCCATCCATTAAATTTGGGGTTTACAAGTTCTCACCCCCTTAAAAATTTTTGGTCCTCCAAAAGTTAAAATTGTCACAAAAATAAGCATAATTAGGGTGTACATTATGAATAAAGAAGTTTATTGTCCTTATAAATTTCACTAACTGCTAAGTACTTCGAAGAGATTCGAATATTGGGAGACCTTTCTCTATCTTAATTTTTTTTTCCTATAAAGGATCTTTCACCAAAGATATTACCTTCCTCAAGATCTAGAGGTACTTTATCAACCAAATAAATAGTTATATTATTGTATCTCTATCCTATAATCACTAAAGTAGTTTATTTCCTTGATACCTATTTGCAAGTTGTGGATTTTGTGTTGTTTGAACAAGTTTATATTAACTAATTCCTCAACTATGACACTTTAACATTGGAAGGAAGGTTTGACATTTATCTCTACTAAATGTTTCTGGATCCTAGAACAAGCATGTGGACTACCTTTGAATTCTAAGGAAGACTAATACAAATTCTACTTTTCATTAGTTGGGATTTCTCATATATCCTATAAAATATTTTATTACCTTTTCTTTGATCCTCTCTAATAGTAAAAGTGACAGAACTAAATCATCCACCACTTTAACCCATAGAAGCCAAGGAGTGAAAAGCAAAGGTATGGTACTAGGAAAAATCAAAGAACTCGTTAAGTTAGGTACCTTAAAAATATCTAGAAATGTCAAAAGAGGCTCATGTTTAGCATTCTCCCAACTAACTGTGAAACCGACCCCCAATAAAACAAAGTAAGACAACATACAAGGGTTAATGTCTAAGGCTAAAAATTTTATACTAATGTAATGTAAAACAAGCAAATTACTGTAAACAAACTCAAAGTAAAACAACATGAAAAACTATTTTCCACTAGAGTAATGTAATCACATCATGATAAAAATTCAGGCAATCAAAAGATATTTTCTTAATGAACAGGAAGCTATGCATATAACATGGCTAGGTTCATAAGTGAACACTTAAGTCATGTAGTGAAAGGTCATACGCTTCCATATACAATACTTGACAAGATTATTGAAACCAACAGGAAAACATAGGTAAGTAAGTGCAACTTATTCCCAAAGAAATATTGCAATTTATCCAACTGATAGTTGGAGCTAAATATTAAGATAAAAGTAAGGGTATTTTTTTTTTTCCTTATTCTCAAGATCATACCCCAATATAACAAAAACTCAATACATGAGTATGTATTCATGGATATACCATTTGAAGATACACATGGATACTCCATTTGTGTCACATCTTCCTTTTAATAATATCAATAGGTTTCATAATCACATTTAGTATCAACCTTTGCAATTCCACATTATATCACATCCTTGAAGGTAATTGTACTATGACCCCAAACTCCCTTAAGGATATCCTATTTGATGGATCCAGGGATAATCTTTGCTAACACAAATCCTAGGAGGATATGAACGATAAGAAACAGAGTCAAAATGATCGAATGTATATTCTCACTTAAATGTTCAGCAGAGACGAGGGGTTCAAGATACAACCACAAATGTTTTTTTTTTCTCAAGTCCCCAAAAGTAGTATAACTAAGATCTAAACTACGATATTTTGCAAGTGTTATGAGGGAATGGACAAATAAATAAAAGGAGAAATTTTAAATGATAAGTAAGAGAGCAACAATTACGATAGATGAAAATGATCTTTAGATGGAATTGGAAAACATTTTAAAATTAGGTCAAATTTTTATTATGTAGGAATTAACACATAGTAGATGATTAGATTTCTATGATATCTAAAGCAAACAAGAAAGCTAATAGGTTGTCAAAGGGAATCCATGAGAATAAAAACCCATGTGCTAAGATCATAAAAGGAGAAGAAACATTCAACCCCAATATTGCAAAAGACAGTGAAGAGAAACTATGACAAACGGCTCTCATCATCAAGTGAAAGATGATACAATTTTCAAGACCAATGAAAGTCAAGATTTTATTCCTGCTGCACAAATTTTGAAGTGTCAAACTAATATATATGCAAAAATAATTGTGGAGTAGCAGAGTATAAATGATTTTGAGAAAATGTTAAACGGTATATTATCCGACAATAATCATGCCAATGAATCCCAAGAATTAATCACCTGGAAATGTACCATGGCATTTTTTTTTTCCTTGCATCAATATGCAAAAGATAAGATTATCATATTTGAGAGTAGAAAACTTATGATCTTGCATCTATATGCTCAAATTGATAAGATGCACATCTAGAGACAACCATTGTGGTTATGCAATATAAACTTTCATTAATATCTACATAATGAAAGTAAGAGTCTCAAAGTTGACAAGACATAGAAACATATTAAGTCAATCTTTATCATAATCAATAAAGTAGTATTGTCTTCTCCAAATCCATGGAGGATAACACTAACCAAGATAAATTGGAGAAGTAATGTAGCAAACAAAAGTAAATAATAACACGTTTAAAGAAGATATACATGATTTGATAGGCAAGGAGAAAAAGAGACATGCCAGAAGGTACAATGGTTAGAGTATGTTTATGGTGAAAGTATAAATAACTAATACCATAACTGGTAGTATCTAGTACACTAGGAATAAGAATTAAGAGAAGATGAACTATGTATTTCGGGGTAGACATAAAGTGGAATAATTCTTAGTCTATAAGAGTGCAAGGACCATAATGAAATTCCAAAAAGAAACATGCAATTAGAGAAATAACTTATAAGTTTCTGTATTTTCTTGAGCACATTATCCATACTAGAACTAAGGAAACCAATGACTTTTCGTGAAAAATATTCATACTGATTGTTAGTGTCAGTGGATATCATCGAAGTATGAAGATCTAACCATTGAAGATACAACAAATAAAAAGAAGAAAGGAGTGTATCATAACGCAACTTAAAACACTTTAGGTAGGATAGATTTAGTGCATCTAAAATAAAAACCTATCCACTAAAGAAGCTGAAAAAGGAACAACAACCCAAGAGAAAGGTTATGAAATCCTATCTTCTGGAATTCCTATGGAGTTGAAGGTCTTGAAAGGATTCTATGGATGTAGTCATCCAAAATATATAGACTTACGCATTTGAGACTATCAATATAACCTTAATTTAAGTGCGGGTTCAAAGATTTAAATCAATAAAATATTTGATCCTAAGAAAGAAGTTTTTTTTTTCTTCAAAATTCAAGACTTTGAAGAAAGAAATAAATTCTCTTAGAACTAATATTTCGCAAGCTAAGTTAATTTTTTTTTTTTTTTTCAATGCAACTAGAATAGGTATCATAATGGGCAACGGGCTTTGATCAAATCCCAACCAACGTTTCAAATTACTGATGCACTACATCAAGAGCATATGAATATTAAAACTCATTAAGAATGGGATTTAGTAAGAATAGGGAGTTTAGAAGTGCTTCAACCACCAACATGCATTATCAACAGGAAGGAAAAAACAAATGCTTGGATTATTGAAACTCATTCAATAAGGAAGGAAATATAATTAAGATCTATGATCTTAGGGAAGTTCATAGTGATATAATACTTAACTACTATCACAACAATGATCTTGTAATAGTTAAGATCTATGCACCTACTTGACCCATGATGCATTTATAAAATGTGTGATAAACTTATTCAGAAGAAGTGTCCAATCACCATATCAGGGATAAACATGGAGGTGATAAATAACTTGCCCCATCTATAGCTTGAATTTAAATTTTTGTCAAGGTATAGATCTGGTCTATAAGCGGTGCTAATGGATCTTAGAAAAGGTGCAAGATCAAGAGATGCAATCTCGAATAAGATATACGTGAGGTTAAGAGAACTAAAGTACCATCATTCTGACCCTACTCAATATCCTATGTATATCGGGACTATTAGCCTAATCCTTAAATCCTCGAACCTAGGCTCTGATACCACTTTAATTGTCACGCCCCGACCCATCTGTCGAGCACGTGGCAACCGCCGTATGAGCCCCAAGGGACCCATACAAGGCATTTAATGATATTCACAACTCTTATACATTAACAATGCAGCGGATAATACAATTAAATCATCTAACTAAACTCTACTAACACAGTCCCGATATACCTACTACAATACTATGATCACAAAATTAGTAAATAATTAGGTTCGTCGATAATCTCGTCTCCATTAGCTATCCTGACCGGTCGTCTAGTAGACCTGCACACATTTGAACGTCGTGTGCTCAGCCGCAAGCGGCTGAGTGCTTATGGCTCTAACCGCAGTAGAATAACTCAAGTAGCAAACAAGGAGATACTAGCATGTCCATAACATCATTTCATAATCTCAAACAAAGCATGTAAAATCAACAAATAAAACATGACGCATTGTAAGGAGAACATGTAATATAAGTGTGATATCAAACAAAGCATATGATATCAGCAAATAAAACTTGAAACATTATAAGAAGAACATGTAATATAAGTGTGTAGCTCAACTATAAATATGAAGTGTGTTTATTTCACAAGATTATTGTCACTAAAAATATCATCACATTCAAATATTGTGATCTGGGCAGCCAGCCTATGCTTAGGGGATCTCCTGATCAGGGAGTTCCCATAAGCCCATCAGTGTCCACTGTCTATGTCTCTACCTATGCCCATCACACTGATGTTGGCAGAGAGGTCGGGTGACCGTGAGTCCCTCTCCGGTGGTACACTAGGCGAATCACTTCATCTCCGCGACCTAGCGACCTGTCACTCCATGCGTCTTCCCCAGACAATCCATGGAACAACTCGTGTAGTACTACACCAAGGGGTCACCGCACCTATGTAAACGCATTGGCCACGGCTAGCCGGTAATAAACCCCAGGATCTGGACTACTCATCAGAACGTCTGCAGAACGTCTGGAATAATAGCCGTGAGGTCCATAGATCCACTGTCCAAGGCTATGCGGAAGGAGTCACCATACCAATTTACAAGCAGCTATGCCTGCCAGGAGGCGTGCATCCTAGCCGTCGCCGGAATGCAATAACCTCGGCGACATGTTTGCTAGGTCATTGGTTTGGTTTCATCCATCCTAGCCATCTTAGGACTATCATGGTGACGACTTAGCGGCACCATGCGGGTATAGTGAATGCATCACAACGTTCCCTAGCAATAAACTAATCCATATCTTATCCTCACCCTTTTATGTCCAAGATGATTTCAACATCTTTGGGTGGTATAGGTTTATGAGTATTAAAGCTCGTATCCGTAACTTAAAGATGATTTCAAAATGGTGCGTCGTCAATAATTACATACGTAAGTATGTCAGTATCACATGTCTATTAGTGATGTTTGTCGATGTCTATGAATATGTCACACTATAGTGTAACATAATAGGTTCTAGAAGTAATTGTAATATTGTATTACTTTTCGTCACATCAATCTAGTAGATAATGAGCGAGAAAATAACCTAGCACATATTTGAATAACAGTAGCAATAAGACAACAAGCATATCACATTAATCATATAAATAGGCTATTCTAACATACAAAGCATGAATCATGAATGATTAAATATTAATTTCTAAGCAGTAAAACATTTATCTCCTTAAGTTTCGCCAACTTGAGAATAGTCTACTGTAGTGAACCGGCGCACCTGGATAAGTAGAACGGTCTTCAGAACCAATCGTATATCAGCTTGTACGTCAAATAATTACTTTGAGGTATTTACCTATTGCAAATAACATTACCTTTAGATATGACCTTTAATATTATCTATCATTAATTTTATCTACAAGATACCAAATACCCCATCTTTACTATTTTGCTCACCTAGCTCATCCTAAGTTAAATAATTATTCAACTAGATTTACTTAATCCAAACTAATCCTAATTGATCAACCTCATTTAATTTATTAACCTCAACCATAATCTCCAACTAATCAGGTCTCAATTTTCTTAAAAAAAACCCAATTAACATTTCACAACATTTCTAATCTAAATTAATCATTTTCTACTTCCATTTACTTACAACATATCATCACTAATTAAGTGGAAGCTAATCAGCATGCCTTAGTATTGACCTAGGTTCAATTACCCATTAAGACATAATTATTATATTACATACATGCTCACAAGTAAAAGAAAAAAAAGAATACAAAATACTTCATAAGTAAAAAGAATCCTAATAGGGTAGAAAGAGGGAGGTGGGGGAGATGGCATGATTTCAACCAAAAACACCCAACACCAAAAATCCAACAACATATTTCATCAAAACTCAAGAATTCAGTAACCCACAACATTCATCAAACCACCAATTGCAACACTATCATCAAAACACCATGAAAATTCTGCAACCCATAACATCAACAACTCATCAGCTTCATTAAGCACAATCAAAACCAAACCCACATGAAAACTCAGTAGCGTATAACCAAAGCTAAACCATCAACCAAATCACATCATCAGTATTAACACAACCAAACCAGAATTCAACAGCATCGTCAGCATAACCTCAATAATCAGAATCAATACCAAATCACACGGCAAGTTAACAGTACAATTGCAATGCATAATCCTAACACCATTAATCAACAACTGAGGGGGTTTGAATCATACAATTTGAGATCAAATAGGAGGAATTCTATTAGCATGCAACATTGAAATCAGATAGGATAGGAATTAGTGAGTTCAACCTTAGCGTGGTTTGGGTCGATTTGATGGTTGAAGGTGTCGCTGTGATGCTATTGAATACTCGCCGGCCACTGCAAAATTCGTCGGCAAGATCGAGCCACAGCAGAGCCTTCCAATGTCGCGCGAAAGAGGGTTGCAGTCGACGGTGAACGGTGGCACCTAGACCGTCGCAGGTTATCAACGCTAAGTCATCAATGATCGGGAGAGAAGGGAGAAGAGCTCAAAGTCGACGAAGGCCCTCGGATCCCCGACGACGAAGTGCAGCAGAGCTCCAATCGACTCCAAAAATCGGTGACACAGACCATCGACGGACTGAAGGGAAAAGAGGAGAGATCGAAGTCGCCGGCGGCCCTCGATCCACCCACGATACGGTCTGTGAGATGATGAAGGCGAGGCGAGGCGCGGCATCTCCAGCTACAGCGTCGGCGCGGTCATCAGCACGTTGAAGGAAAGGAGAGGTTGAGCAGCATCTGTGCAGATCGACGGCGGCCGAAGGAGACAGAGGGCACGAGATTTGGGATGGCGGCGGTGCGGCCGCGTGTGAAAAGGCCGAAGGAGATAGAGGAACTCACCGCTACGCTCACGGTGAGAAGAGGAGGGAAGAGGACGAATGGAGGGGTTCGCCGGCGAGCTTGCGGCGATGGATCCGGAGCAGCGAAGCAGCAGCAGCGCGCGTAGAGGAAGAGAAGAGGATTTGGGGGCGCCGTCGCATGCTCGCCCGCTCTAGGGCTTGGAGCGCGCGTGCGGCGCACATGCGCTGTCCATAATTACCTATTTACCCTCGCTAGCTCCCTTAAATTACCAGTAAATCCCACTTGACAATTTTACCCCTAACATATACAATTATTTACCTGATCTTACCTTTCCAAATTTATCCCTACTCCTTTCAACTATTTACTATGCTATTTTTCATACTACCCCTTCATTTTTTTAAAAAAATTTTTTTTCCATCCATTAAATTTGGGGTTTACAAGTTCTCACCCCCTTAAAAATTTTTGGTCCTCCAAAAGTTAAAATTGTCACAAAAATAAGCATAATTAGGGTGTACATTATGAATAAAGAAGTTTATTGTCCTTATAAATTTCACTAACTGCTAAGTACTTCGAAGAGATTCGAATATTGGGAGACCTTTCTCTATCTTAATTTTTTTTTCCTATAAAGGATCTTTCACCAAAGATATTACCTTCCTCAAGATCTAGAGGTACTTTATCAACCAAATAAATAGTTATATTATTGTATCTCTATCCTATAATCACTAAAGTAGTTTATTTCCTTGATACCTATTTGCAAGTTGTGGATTTTGTGTTGTTTGAACAAGTTTATATTAACTAATTCCTCAACTATGACACTTTAACATTGGAAGGAAGGTTTGACATTTATCTCTACTAAATGTTTCTGGATCCTAGAACAAGCATGTGGACTACCTTTGAATTCTAAGGAAGACTAATACAAATTCTACTTTTCATTAGTTGGGATTTCTCATATATCCTATAAAATATTTTATTACCTTTTCTTTGATCCTCTCTAATAGTAAAAGTGACAGAACTAAATCATCCACCACTTTAACCCATAGAAGCCAAGGAGTGAAAAGCAAAGGTATGGTACTAGGAAAAATCAAAGAACTCGTTAAGTTAGGTACCTTAAAAATATCTAGAAATGTCAAAAGAGGCTCATGTTTAGCATTCTCCCAACTAACTGTGAAACCGACCCCCAATAAAACAAAGTAAGACAACATACAAGGGTTAATGTCTAAGGCTAAAAATTTTATACTAATGTAATGTAAAACAAGCAAATTACTGTAAACAAACTCAAAGTAAAACAACATGAAAAACTATTTTCCACTAGAGTAATGTAATCACATCATGATAAAAATTCAGGCAATCAAAAGATATTTTCTTAATGAACAGGAAGCTATGCATATAACATGGCTAGGTTCATAAGTGAACACTTAAGTCATGTAGTGAAAGGTCATACGCTTCCATATACAATACTTGACAAGATTATTGAAACCAACAGGAAAACATAGGTAAGTAAGTGCAACTTATTCCCAAAGAAATATTGCAATTTATCCAACTGATAGTTGGAGCTAAATATTAAGATAAAAGTAAGGGTATTTTTTTTTTTCCTTATTCTCAAGATCATACCCCAATATAACAAAAACTCAATACATGAGTATGTATTCATGGATATACCATTTGAAGATACACATGGATACTCCATTTGTGTCACATCTTCCTTTTAATAATATCAATAGGTTTCATAATCACATTTAGTATCAACCTTTGCAATTCCACATTATATCACATCCTTGAAGGTAATTGTACTATGACCCCAAACTCCCTTAAGGATATCCTATTTGATGGATCCAGGGATAATCTTTGCTAACACAAATCCTAGGAGGATATGAACGATAAGAAACAGAGTCAAAATGATCGAATGTATATTCTCACTTAAATGTTCAGCAGAGACGAGGGGTTCAAGATACAACCACAAATGTTTTTTTTTTCTCAAGTCCCCAAAAGTAGTATAACTAAGATCTAAACTACGATATTTTGCAAGTGTTATGAGGGAATGGACAAATAAATAAAAGGAGAAATTTTAAATGATAAGTAAGAGAGCAACAATTACGATAGATGAAAATGATCTTTAGATGGAATTGGAAAACATTTTAAAATTAGGTCAAATTTTTATTATGTAGGAATTAACACATAGTAGATGATTAGATTTCTATGATATCTAAAGCAAACAAGAAAGCTAATAGGTTGTCAAAGGGAATCCATGAGAATAAAAACCCATGTGCTAAGATCATAAAAGGAGAAGAAACATTCAACCCCAATATTGCAAAAGACAGTGAAGAGAAACTATGACAAACGGCTCTCATCATCAAGTGAAAGATGATACAATTTTCAAGACCAATGAAAGTCAAGATTTTATTCCTGCTGCACAAATTTTGAAGTGTCAAACTAATATATATGCAAAAATAATTGTGGAGTAGCAGAGTATAAATGATTTTGAGAAAATGTTAAACGGTATATTATCCGACAATAATCATGCCAATGAATCCCAAGAATTAATCACCTGGAAATGTACCATGGCATTTTTTTTTTCCTTGCATCAATATGCAAAAGATAAGATTATCATATTTGAGAGTAGAAAACTTATGATCTTGCATCTATATGCTCAAATTGATAAGATGCACATCTAGAGACAACCATTGTGGTTATGCAATATAAACTTTCATTAATATCTACATAATGAAAGTAAGAGTCTCAAAGTTGACAAGACATAGAAACATATTAAGTCAATCTTTATCATAATCAATAAAGTAGTATTGTCTTCTCCAAATCCATGGAGGATAACACTAACCAAGATAAATTGGAGAAGTAATGTAGCAAACAAAAGTAAATAATAACACGTTTAAAGAAGATATACATGATTTGATAGGCAAGGAGAAAAAGAGACATGCCAGAAGGTACAATGGTTAGAGTATGTTTATGGTGAAAGTATAAATAACTAATACCATAACTGGTAGTATCTAGTACACTAGGAATAAGAATTAAGAGAAGATGAACTATGTATTTCGGGGTAGACATAAAGTGGAATAATTCTTAGTCTATAAGAGTGCAAGGACCATAATGAAATTCCAAAAAGAAACATGCAATTAGAGAAATAACTTATAAGTTTCTGTATTTTCTTGAGCACATTATCCATACTAGAACTAAGGAAACCAATGACTTTTCGTGAAAAATATTCATACTGATTGTTAGTGTCAGTGGATATCATCGAAGTATGAAGATCTAACCATTGAAGATACAACAAATAAAAAGAAGAAAGGAGTGTATCATAACGCAACTTAAAACACTTTAGGTAGGATAGATTTAGTGCATCTAAAATAAAAACCTATCCACTAAAGAAGCTGAAAAAGGAACAACAACCCAAGAGAAAGGTTATGAAATCCTATCTTCTGGAATTCCTATGGAGTTGAAGGTCTTGAAAGGATTCTATGGATGTAGTCATCCAAAATATATAGACTTACGCATTTGAGACTATCAATATAACCTTAATTTAAGTGCGGGTTCAAAGATTTAAATCAATAAAATATTTGATCCTAAGAAAGAAGTTTTTTTTTTTCTTCAAAATTCAAGACTTTGAAGAAAGAAATAAATTCTCTTAGAACTAATATTTCGCAAGCTAAGTTAATTTTTTTTTTTTTTTTCAATGCAACTAGAATAGGTATCATAATGGGCAACGGGCTTTGATCAAATCCCAACCAACGTTTCAAATTACTGATGCACTACATCAAGAGCATATGAATATTAAAACTCATTAAGAATGGGATTTAGTAAGAATAGGGAGTTTAGAAGTGCTTCAACCACCAACATGCATTATCAACAGGAAGGAAAAAACAAATGCTTGGATTATTGAAACTCATTCAATAAGGAAGGAAATATAATTAAGATCTATGATCTTAGGGAAGTTCATAGTGATATAATACTTAACTACTATCACAACAATGATCTTGTAATAGTTAAGATCTATGCACCTACTTGACCCATGATGCATTTATAAAATGTGTGATAAACTTATTCAGAAGAAGTGTCCAATCACCATATCAGGGATAAACATGGAGGTGATAAATAACTTGCCCCATCTATAGCTTGAATTTAAATTTTTGTCAAGGTATAGATCTGGTCTATAAGCGGTGCTAATGGATCTTAGAAAAGGTGCAAGATCAAGAGATGCAATCTCGAATAAGATATACGTGAGGTTAAGAGAACTAAAGTACCATCATTCTGACCCTACTCAATATCCTATGTATATCGGGACTATTAGCCTAATCCTTAAATCCTCGAACCTAGGCTCTGATACCACTTTAATTGTCACGCCCCGACCCATCTGTCGAGCACGTGGCAACCGCCGTATGAGCCCCAAGGGACCCATACAAGGCATTTAATGATATTCACAACTCTTATACATTAACAATGCAGCGGATAATACAATTAAATCATCTAACTAAACTCTACTAACACAGTCCCGATATACCTACTACAATACTATGATCACAAAATTAGTAAATAATTAGGTTCGTCGATAATCTCGTCTCCATTAGCTATCCTGACCGGTCGTCTAGTAGACCTGCACACATTTGAACGTCGTGTGCTCAGCCGCAAGCGGCTGAGTGCTTATGGCTCTAACCGCAGTAGAATAACTCAAGTAGCAAACAAGGAGATACTAGCATGTCCATAACATCATTTCATAATCTCAAACAAAGCATGTAAAATCAACAAATAAAACATGACGCATTGTAAGGAGAACATGTAATATAAGTGTGATATCAAACAAAGCATATGATATCAGCAAATAAAACTTGAAACATTATAAGAAGAACATGTAATATAAGTGTGTAGCTCAACTATAAATATGAAGTGTGTTTATTTCACAAGATTATTGTCACTAAAAATATCATCACATTCAAATATTGTGATCTGGGCAGCCAGCCTATGCTTAGGGGATCTCCTGATCAGGGAGTTCCCATAAGCCCATCAGTGTCCACTGTCTATGTCTCTACCTATGCCCATCACACTGATGTTGGCAGAGAGGTCGGGTGACCGTGAGTCCCTCTCCGGTGGTACACTAGGCGAATCACTTCATCTCCGCGACCTAGCGACCTGTCACTCCATGCGTCTTCCCCAGACAATCCATGGAACAACTCGTGTAGTACTACACCAAGGGGTCACCGCACCTATGTAAACGCATTGGCCACGGCTAGCCGGTAATAAACCCCAGGATCTGGACTACTCATCAGAACGTCTGCAGAACGTCTGGAATAATAGCCGTGAGGTCCATAGATCCACTGTCCAAGGCTATGCGGAAGGAGTCACCATACCAATTTACAAGCAGCTATGTCTGCCAGGAGGCGTGCATCCTAGCCGTCGCCGGAATGCAATAACCTCGGCGACATGTTTGCTAGGTCATTGGTTTGGTTTCATCCATCCTAGCCATCTTAGGACTATCATGGTGACGACTTAGCGGCACCATGCGGGTATAGTGAATGCATCACAACGTTCCCTAGCAATAAACTAATCCATATCTTATCCTCACCCTTTTATGTCCAAGATGATTTCAACATCTTTGGGTGGTATAGGTTTATGAGTATTAAAGCTCGTATCCGTAACTTAAAGATGATTTCAAAATGGTGCGTCGTCAATAATTACATACGTAAGTATGTCAGTATCACATGTCTATTAGTGATGTTTGTCGATGTCTATGAATATGTCACACTATAGTGTAACATAATAGGTTCTAGAAGTAATTGTAATATTGTATTACTTTTCGTCACATCAATCTAGTAGATAATGAGCGAGAAAATAACCTAGCACATATTTGAATAACAGTAGCAATAAGACAACAAGCATATCACATTAATCATATAAATAGGCTATTCTAACATACAAAGCATGAATCATGAATGATTAAATATTAATTTCTAAGCAGTAAAACATTTATCTCCTTAAGTTTCGCCAACTTGAGAATAGTCTACTGTAGTGAACCGGCGCACCTGGATAAGTAGAACGGTCTTCAGAACCAATCGTATATCAGCTTGTACGTCAAATAATTACTTTGAGGTATTTACCTATTGCAAATAACATTACCTTTAGATATGACCTTTAATATTATCTATCATTAATTTTATCTACAAGATACCAAATACCTCATCTTTACTATTTTGCTCACCTAGCTCATCCTAAGTTAAATAATTATTCAACTAGATTTACTTAATCCAAACTAATCCTAATTGATCAACCTCATTTAATTTATTAACCTCAACCATAATCTCCAACTAATCAGGTCTCAATTTTCTTAAAAAAAACCCAATTAACATTTCACAACATTTCTAATCTAAATTAATCATTTTCTACTTCCATTTACTTACAACATATCATCACTAATTAAGTGGAAGCTAATCAGCATGCCTTAGTATTGACCTAGGTTCAATTACCCATTAAGACATAATTATTATATTACATACATGCTCACAAGTAAAAGAAAAAAAAGAATACAAAATACTTCATAAGTAAAAAGAATCCTAATAGGGTAGAAAGAGGGAGGTGGGGGAGATGGCATGATTTCAACCAAAAACACCCAACACCAAAAATCCAACAACATATTTCATCAAAACTCAAGAATTCAGTAACCCACAACATTCATCAAACCACCAATTGCAACACTATCATCAAAACACCATGAAAATTCTGCAACCCATAACATCAACAACTCATCAGCTTCATTAAGCACAATCAAAACCAAACCCACATGAAAACTCAGTAGCGTATAACCAAAGCTAAACCATCAACCAAATCACATCATCAGTATTAACACAACCAAACCAGAATTCAACAGCATCGTCAGCATAACCTCAATAATCAGAATCAATACCAAATCACACGGCAAGTTAACAGTACAATTGCAATGCATAATCCTAACACCATTAATCAACAACTGAGGGGGTTTGAATCATACAATTTGAGATCAAATAGGAGGAATTCTATTAGCATGCAACATTGAAATCAGATAGGATAGGAATTAGTGAGTTCAACCTTAGCGTGGTTTGGGTCGATTTGATGGTTGAAGGTGTCGCTGTGATGCTATTGAATACTCGCCGGCCACTGCAAAATTCGTCGGCAAGATCGAGCCACAGCAGAGCCTTCCAATGTCGCGCGAAAGAGGGTTGCAGTCGACGGTGAACGGTGGCACCTAGACCGTCGCAGGTTATCAACGCTAAGTCATCAATGATCGGGAGAGAAGGGAGAAGAGCTCAAAGTCGACGAAGGCCCTCGGATCCCCGACGACGAAGTGCAGCAGAGCTCCAATCGACTCCAAAAATCGGTGACACAGACCATCGACGGACTGAAGGGAAAAGAGGAGAGATCGAAGTCGCCGGCGGCCCTCGATCCACCCACGATACGGTCTGTGAGATGATGAAGGCGAGGCGAGGCGCGGCATCTCCAGCTACAGCGTCGGCGCGGTCATCAGCACGTTGAAGGAAAGGAGAGGTTGAGCAGCATCTGTGCAGATCGACGGCGGCCGAAGGAGACAGAGGGCACGAGATTTGGGATGGCGGCGGTGCGGCCGCGTGTGAAAAGGCCGAAGGAGATAGAGGAACTCACCGCTACGCTCACGGTGAGAAGAGGAGGGAAGAGGACGAATGGAGGGGTTCGCCGGCGAGCTTGCGGCGATGGATCCGGAGCAGCGAAGCAGCAGCAGCGCGCGTAGAGGAAGAGAAGAGGATTTGGGGGCGCCGTCGCATGCTCGCCCGCTCTAGGGCTTGGAGCGCGCGTGCGGCGCACATGCGCTGTCCATAATTACCTATTTACCCTCGCTAGCTCCCTTAAATTACCAGTAAATCCCACTTGACAATTTTACCCCTAACATATACAATTATTTACCTGATCTTACCTTTCCAAATTTATCCCTACTCCTTTCAACTATTTACTATGCTATTTTTCATACTACCCCTTCATTTTTTTTTAAATTTTTTTTTTTTTCCATCCATTAAATTTGGGGTTTACACTAGAACCTGAGAAAGTAGAATTTGATTAGTAGAAATATTCATCTTATTAGTAGGAACATTAACCTCCTCGGTAGCTCTATAAACACTACTCAAAGCTCTTATTTTTCTAGGAGATTCAGCAAACTCATCAATATTACTTCCTCCACAAGTAAACTGATGTGGAGAATCAAGAGAAAATTGTATTGGATCAGTTCTAAGTACAGCACGAGAAGTCTGAGCAACAATATCAAGTTGTGTATCACAAAGTATATCAAAAAATTGTTGTAAGTGATGCTGATCTTGTGGTGTATTAGTATTGTACCTTTATTGTGCAGAATCAAGACTAACATTTGACTTACGAACCATATCAGATGAGTCAGAACTACCAGAAAATACAGGAGAATAAAAAATAGTACCAGAAACAGCACTCACTTGTTGATACTGCTCATCGTGCCAACTTGGTATTACACTTTCCTCAAATATGCAGTCCCTGCTTACAAGTATGGACTTTGATTCTGGATCAAAAAATCTATAAGCCTTGGAACCATACTTATATCCCACAAAAATAATTTTCTTACTTCTATCATAAAGTTTATTCAAATGTGTGCCAAGTATCTTGACATGAGATTGGCAACCAAATACTTTTAAGTGTGAAACATTTGGTTTTCTACCAGTCCACTATTCATAAGGGGTCTCATTGTTCAGGCTTTTAAAAAAAGATCTATTCAAAAGATAAACAGCTGTGTTCACAACTTCTCTCAGAAAATCAATGGTGCACCCATGGTTTTCAACAAGGACATTATTATTGACATCACAGTCCTATTTCTCTTCTCCACAACTTCATTCTGTTGAGGAGTATAAGGGGTTGTAAGGTATCTCTTGATACTATGCTGTTGATAGAATAACTTAAATTGAGTAGAATTAAACTCTCCTCCTCGATCTGATCTGAAAGATTTAATTTTTCTACCACCTTCAGATTCAGCTAATGACATGAACCTCTTGAAAGTATCAAAGGCATCACTTTTTTGTTTCAACATATAAACCGAAGAGTATCTTGAGTAATCATCAACAATGAGCAGAAAATAATTGCTCCCTTCTAATGAAGAAGGAACTATAGGGTCACATAGATCTCCATGAATTAATTCTAACACACTCTTTGCTCTATAATCTGAAGAACTAGGAAATGTTATTCTGACCAACTTAGAAGACACACACTCTTGACATACTTCTTTAGCTAAGAGTATTTTTGGAAGTCCCTTAACTAAAGATTTATCAGACATAATTTTTAAGACCTGATAATTCAAGTATCCAAACCTAGAATGCCACAGTCTACTGTTATCATCTGAAGTTGTCAACAAACATTTATCAGAAATGCTAAAATCTAATAGATACATTCTATTAGAGGCCCTTTGCACATTTATCAGTTTTCTACCTCTCTTATCAGTAACATGCATGTTGCCATCACAAATCATTATAGAATATCCTAACTCATCCAACTTTCCAATACTAAGAATATTTGACTTTAAGCTAGGAATAAACAGAACATTTGATAAGAGACTATTGATACATTCACCAACCGAAAGATAAATTGATCCTTTTCCAGCAGATTTAGTCAATGTGCCATCTCCAAACCTCACTTTTCCAACTACAGTTTCATCCAGATCATGAAAAATCTAAATACCACACATCAGGAGAGTTGGTTTTTGAATTGATACCTTGCAAGAGCACCCCTGTATCAGTTTCTTGTTCTTCTACAACCATCAACACTACATGTTGAGATTGAGATTCTTGTTGTATCTTATCATCATGTTGCTCAATTAGAAAGATCACATCTTCCTTCTTACATTCAGAAGCATAATGACCAAAATTTCTGCAATTAAAACATTTAACAGTAGACTTATCTCTTTTGGGCTTATTCTGATATGATGTACTGCTACTGGTGGTTTCTCCATCAGTACGCCTATCAACATATCCTCTCCCACGTCCACGAGACCGGCCTCTGAAGTTGTTGTGGAATCCCCGTCCTCGGCCACAGAAATTACCATAATTCCTTCTGAGGCTTTGGTTCCCACTCAGCCCGGGTGAGCAATACCTGATTTTCAGATGATGGCAAGGAAGATTGAAGTCCTACTTCAAAAGTTTTAAGAGCACTTACCACATAATCTACTGTCATAATCGTAATGTCTCCAAATTGTTCTAAATTACAAGTAATTGGATCAAACTTTGACGGAACAGATCGAAGAAGCTTTTCCACAATGCATTGCTCCTTCACTCTTTGCCCAATATTTCTCATCGTGGTCATAATTGAGGAAATGCGATTGACAAATTCATCAACTGTTTCAGAATTAGACATGTGAAGTTTTTCGAACTCACCACGATGTTGATTCATTCTTATATTTTGAAATTTTTCATTGCCTCCATAGATGCTCTTCAGTGCATCCCATGCTTCCTTTGCTGATCTCTTATCAACAACGAGGATCAGCAATTCATCACTTAAGGCTTGATGAATGAAAGACAAGGCTATGTTATCCTTACGCTTGTCCACTGGTTGATCATCTTCCTCATCGGGTTCAATGGCTTTCCAAACACCTTGCGCTTTTAAGAAGGAGCGAATTCTAATTACCCATAACCAAGACTTCCTCCTCCTCCACTTGAAGGAGACTTGAATCCTCCTGATTCTACCATACTGGTTATGAAAGTCTTTCCACTTGCAGGAGTCCCCATCGGTAACTTCTTCATGGTTGTAGAAATACCTTCACTTGGTAATCCTCTCTCACAAGGTTATGCGCTCTTATAGTGTTTTAATCTTCCTTCAAGTTGCTTTCTTATGGTATGGCTCTGATACCAAATGTAAGAAGCAATATCAAAACAGCAACACGAAAGAAAAATATTCAGACATAGAGGAAACAAAGCCACATCTCCCTTGTTTTCTTTCATTGTAATATAAATAGAGTGTACAGTATAATGAGTAACAGTAAACTCACTACTATAAAGTAAAACTACATTAATACACTTAATACATGTATTATATCAGTAACATGTATTACATCAGAAACAAGCTTATATTGAATTATTAACTCTAACAATATGAAGTAGATAAATCAATGTATAAATAATAATTTTAGCTCGTAACAATCTTTTAAAGACATCCAGTAAATTAAAATAAAATAATACTGAGTAGATTAATATTTTTTATTTCTTATTGACGGATATTGTATTATTTTTTATTTTTGATATCATAATACATTTACTTACGTGATATATAAATATATCGACGTAATTAAATAAATTCGTATTTAGTTATATTTTAACTATCATTTAATTTTTTAAAAATGGATTTTTAATTTAGTTAATTTCTATATCATAAATACATAATTTTGTGCCACGTAGATTAATATGACTACGAGGGCAAACGGATGCGGAGAAGCGAATCGAAGACCTTCGAATGGAGGAAGCCGGGAGCTGCCGGCGGAAGAGAAGGCGAAGGTCTCCTGCTCCCGACGGCGCCGCCTCCTTCGATCTCGCCGTCTTCCCCCTTCTCCTTGCCGCCTCCGCCTCCGGCGAGCGCGATAACCCCCACGCGCGGTACGTCCTCCGGCGCTTCCTCCGCGCCCGCCTCGCGATCCTTTTAGAGAGAAGTCCGCCTTCCTCTTCCGCTTCGCCTTCTCCCTCCATCGAATCTCTGCTTCCTGTCGGGCTTCTCGCCCTCCTCCCTCTCCTCCTCGTCTCCAGGCAAGCTTCCCTCGCATCCTCTGCCGCTATGTCTGCGTCTAGCCGTGTCAATAGGATTTTTTCGTTGGTGATTCAGGTGGCCTTCTGTGGCCGCATTGAGCGCGGAAGTGGTCGGTGCCGCGGCCCTCTACTCCCTGGAGGCGAACGAGATTTTGGCTTTGGATGGTGGAGTGACGAAGGGTTTAGTTCGCGCCTTGCGGAGCAGAAATCGACGGGTGGCGAAGGCAGCGTGTAACGCTGTTATGGACCTTTCGACATCTCCGATTGGAAGAGAGCAACTTTGTGAGGCTTCAGCAGTGGAGCTATTATTGTGAGTGTTCCTTTCTAGAGCACTCTGATCTGCGCGAAACACTCGAACACGTTTTTTTTTGCGAGTTAAAACCCATCAATATAGTCATGTATTTGGGGGAAAAAAGTCTTTATTTAAGAGTTAAAATACCAATTTAATAAAGGTTCTTATTCTGGAGCTCTAAATTGTTCAATTTATCAGACCTTTTTTTTCTTTTGCTAGTATTCATGACTTGGGTATGTAGCAGTCATCCTGGAAAGGTCAATTGAAAATGGTGGAAATAGTCATCCTAGAGATTTCAATTAAAAAGGTTGGAAATCGATATTCATTGTATGAAGATTGAGAGAAACGACATGAAAAAGTTTTATTTGTTATACAACAAATCTCTCATTTACCCAGTCTTCCGTCTTCTGCATGCAAAGTGGAGATCACTATGTAGTAACAACCAATTACATTGAATGTTTTATCGTTTCACATCTGGAGTTGTTTGAATTGATTTTCAGTAGATCCTTATTTTGTCAGGTTGTGGAAGTACATGGCACCTCGGTTGTTTTTCGGAGACAAGAAAAAGGGATGCCCACAGGAGAAAATTTTGCAGTTCTGGTCCTTGCTGCAGCATTAGTTCTCATGAACAGTTCGTCTGTGGATTGCTTGGATAGGATCCCAAGAGAGTTGCGGGAGAGATGCTTACCCTTGTTGAGAGAAATTTTGAAAAAAAATCGAGGTTCTTCATTAACAGGAAGTCGGCCAAGATGCCAGCACTTTACTAATTGTGATCTTGCTAAAACTATTTTCAGGATTTCTATGAATCAAACTGATCCTGCAACTTGGGATTTTGATAAAGTCAGGATAAGTATATTTGGAAGTGAAAACTCCAACTTTGAGAACTTTACATTGACGTACTGGGAGAACTTACCCTTTCTAATTAGCGGAGCATCAAGGATTCTAGAACAGGACAATGATATTTTTAATTTATTGATCCATTCTTTTAATCCTAAATCAACTACTGGCATTCTTGATTCAATTTTGATGGACCTAGTTTCCTGCCCTCCTCTCACTTCAGATGAACTAGACATAAACTGTTCTTTGAATGAGTTTAATGGTCTCCTTGGTTCTCCCCTTGTGTTTGGACAAGATATTCGGGTTCTGAAGGTTCAGCAACTAGCATCTGGGTCCTCTAGTAATTGTGTGAAAAAGGAAGTGCAGCTTTTTGGGAACAAGCCGGATACAGTAGTTGTAGATGATGATTGCATTCAAGCATGCAAAGATGCATTCCAGAATGGCTTTACGATTGCAGTTCGTGGAATGGAGCTTCGGTTTGCTAAAGTAGCTGCTATTGCTGAAGGTTTAGCAGACCTGTTTGGTCAACCATCGGTTGGGGCAAACTTATACCTCACGCCACCAGGATCTCAAGGTTTGGCTTGCCACTACGATGATCATTGTGTATTTGTGTGGCAACTCATTGGTCAGAAGCACTGGATTGTCTCATCTTCACCCACGAATATCCTGCCCAGGTTATATGAACCTCTCAGAAGTTTGCCTAGCATAGATAGTGAACTAGATGGAGGCTTGCAGATGTTACTCAATGAAGGTGATATTTTATATATTCCTAGAGGGTATCCTCATGAGGCTCATACAAGCACTGAACCTTGTGATTCTCAGAACAAAATTTATCCTCAGCTTTCCTTGCATCTTACCCTTGCCATTGAGGTTGAGCCACCTTTTGAGTAAGTCATTCATGACCGTTGCTTTTGTATTTACTTGGCTGATATGATTAGGTTCGCTGCAATATGATATGTTACTCGCAAACATTTGTGTTTTTTATCTTGAAAATTTTCTGCCAATTTCCTGCTATGATAGGATGCAAGGATCTCCACTTAAGCTCTGTGAATGAGCGGGATAAAAAGCTGCGCATGCCTGGTTTATTGCAACCAATATGTTCCTCCATCCATCTATGGAAGTTGGCTTGTAGCCTCACAAAGATATAGGGCTATATTTCTTATCCACTATTCGATTCATCTGAGCTCTCTGGATTTCCAGTCCTTTTGTCTAATTTTGTTTTTGAATTTCTGACGCTTCAATTTTGATTTCCTGGGTGAATACTATGTGGTAATTGGTGATTGCGGTTTGCTGATTGCAGTTGGAACTCTAGATTTTTCACGGTGAAGGTTCATGCACAATGAGTTTCTTGGTTAATTTCTTATCGATAATCTATTGATGTAATCACCGGTCATTCTCATCCAACTCCAAGCATTCTTTACTAGATTTGTTGATTGAGCTCTATTTGTCACATTAGCTATGGTATCCCGTTTGCCCTCTAAGTTTAGCATCAGTGATTGTGATCAACTAATCTATACAGGTGGGAAGGTTTTGCTCATATTGCACTCCATCGTTGGTACGAGAAGGAAAAGGAAGAATGGGATTCTGTCACTAGTTCTAAAGCCAGAAGAACAAGGGTCTTTTCTGTACTGCTGTTGCATGTTGCAATCAGGCTACTTGCCGACAAAAATCCCATCCTCAGGAAAGCTTGCCTGGTTGCTGCAAAATTTTGTTCATCAAATTCAAACCAGAAGGCCACCTTCTGGAAAATAATCGATGCGATCAACTATAGCTCGAACTTCATGGAAGCATTCAAGAAAACATCAGTCATTCAGGGAGGGAACGATGATTCTTTGCAGTGGATGAAGTGGCTCCGTCATTTGCCTCAGCATGGTCGTGAGAATGAAAGAATAGACTTCGAAGACCTTCCGCGGATGCGGGATGAACTCATCCAGTTATACGCCGAAGGGAACGAGGATATCAAGGATGAATTTTCTCAATCCAAGTCCAGATTCTGCAGATCTGCTGTCTACGGAGATGCATGCGAGATGTTCCACATGCTGCTGGAGAAGTACAGAAGAACCAGGAAACAGTATAGGAATGGGATGCTGTCACTTCATTCTGCTGTGTAGTACTTGAGAATGTAATGTTACGTTCCATTCCATTTACTTGTAACAAACACACAACAACCCTCTCCATTCTTCTTTGTATATTTTTGAGATGTTGAATTCTTCAGAGTTTGACTGACTTCAATTTGCTGTCACAATATTTAACATCTCTCTCCAAAGTTAATTTGAAGGAGCTCCTGTTCAACTCTGCGTCTCTTCTTAACCGTAGCCTAGCTTTTACTAAAAGGCCAGTTAACTTTCTGAAAGCAAAGTAAGTCATCACCCTCAAACTCCTGATGATTACAATGATGGTGAAATCATTTCGATCTTTCTCCAACTCAAACTACGCTCACTGTGGAAGTCATGTCCCCAGCAGTAAATAACACCGTCACCTTCCATCCTCCTCTGGCGCAGATGCCAATACCTCCTCTGTTCTCCCTTCCACTCTTCATCCATCCATTAATTAAATCCATTTCTCCCCCCACCCTTCCCCAATCCGCTTCAGCCTTCAGGCCATTCATTGACTACCCTCTCCGAGTTACTCCGCAGCAAGAATTAAAGAAGGGAGACGGAGAAGAAAGGTGGATAGAGATTTGTACGAAAAAGGTAAAAGCAGGTACCCGAGGAGGAAGCTTTAACAATTAATAATTATGTCTTTTTGCTGTAACGTCTGTATTTATGGTGACTTCAATGCACACTGTTCCCCATGAAACCTCGTTAATTTGATTACCCAGCTTCGGATTAATCATTAATCTCATAATTATTGGTCGGTTAACCTGCACTTGAGTTCGAAAAAAATATATCTTTATCGGTTATTTGAAAACAAAAGAAAAAAAAAGGTTAAAATTACCCAAAGGAGAAGTGTTCGACAGAATGCAATCTAGTATGCAAGTTAATAATGGCAATACTATGTTTGCAGAGAAGATGATGCTTAATTCCCACAATAGAAAGATTCTTATAAATAATTATCTGGTCCCCGCCTCTCAAGAACAAGATAACAACAGAAAGAAAGCCTAGAAATTGTTGATGCATCCCGACTTTAATTCCACACATATATATGTAGTTGGGCTTCATGCAGGGGGGGTCAGCATATACATTTCTGCTGCAGCCATTTCCTCCTGCCAAAATGCAGTTGAATAGTTAATTGCCACACTAAGGAATATAGTACATTTGAGCTCCTAAACTAACTAGAGCTTCTCCTTCTCCTTCAAAATTTTATGCGCTCAAGAATTTTCATAGACTAGAACTTTGAAAGAGAGAAAGATCACAAAGTTAAGCTCAATAACTATACATTAATCAAGAAGAACAAAAAAGCAATGTTTAATTCTTCCCTAAAAACTGGACCTTGATCGGCAAGAGAGTTAAAAGGAAGCAACAAAAAAGCAGAACACGCAGCACATCGGTATCACTTCTTCTTCTTCTTCTTCTTCTTCTATGGAGACTTCATCTATTGTGTAGTGGATTTGGGCCCGTGGGCACGACTCGTTTGTCGTCGTCGACCTCGATTCCGCTATCATTTGCTCCGCGAGCAAGCGAAGAACAAGTCTCGGTCTTGGCCTTCTTTTTCTTGATCACTCTGCACCTGTGCAGGTAGCCGCCGCCGTTGCCAGCTGCTGCAGCATTCACCGCCGCCGCAGCATGCCGCACCATCCCACGCTGCCTCCCTTCTCCGATCTCCCGCCCGAGGCCGCACGACCGTATTCCGGCGATGACGAGGACCAAGCACGCGACCAGCTGAAACGCCGCGGTCGGGGTGCGTCGTTTCTCTTGCATTCTTGTCAATCCTACGCTAATATCGATCGATCGAGACAAGCAGGGAGAAGAAAGAACAAGGACACAAGGAGGAGGAGAAGAAGAAGAGAGAGAGAGAAGGAGCGGAGCAGCGGGTGAGCTCGAGGTCGAATTGAATGATCCCTCGCTGGGATATATACACAGACATTTTGTAGCCATGGAAACGAGAAATGAATTAATTAAGATCGAGGCACAAGGGAGGGAGGTTTTGGCTGCAGCGAGTCCACCAAACCGCATTAATGCACCTTCAATACTCTTGCAGGCAGCATGACACAGAGAAGAAAACAACGGAGACCCGACAACCTCGCGTAGACATTTGGATCGCATCATGCACGCATCCTTCGCTAACCTATCTCTCATTTATACGGATATATAGCTTGTTAGACTTCATTCCATTATTCCCATCCTATTCCTTTCTCCTCCCTCTCCTTCCCTCTCGGGAAGACTTCAATTCCCACAGGTTTTTTCCACGTGCCTGCTTCTCCCCCTCCCCATGCTGCAGCTACAGACTGCCGGGTTTTGTTGCGTAGCTCTTCTTCTTCTTCTTCTTCTGCTCGTTAATGGACTGTGCGCAAGCCGCACCGGCTTCCCTTACCTCTTGCATATAGATATATAAAGTTGCGCCATGGTGTCTTCTCGTGTCAAAATGGCACCTTTGGTTCGCTCTGCGGCGCATACGGCGGCGCCCTGCTCACCCTCTCCCTCTGCTTTCTTCTTCTTCTTCTTCTTCGGCGATCATCTTTTCTGTCCTCGCCATAAGGAGGCCGGCAGTTGCAGAGAGAGGCCACGACGAGATCGACTTCGAGTTCCTGGGCGATCTGAGAGGCATCCATTTCCCGGAGCACGCAGCAGCAGGCCTTGAAGCTTTAACTGTTTCAGTCTCAGCATGGAATACCGGCGACGACTGGGCGAGAAGAGAGGGGCGGGCGGCAGTAAGGGCGCTCCCTTCACAGTCTCCCACAGAAACCTCAGCGCCGACCGGTCCTCTCCGGCATCTACTGCACTGATCTCAAGAAATATATGTTCTTGATTCGTTCTCTTGGTGCTTCTGCAAACTAATCAGAATAAATTTCACATAGACAGGGTTGCATAATAATACATCTCAGCCGACATATTTCTGACCAAACATAAATGCAGTTCTCCGAATTAGTTCTCTTTTTTTTTTCTTTAAAAAGAAAAAAAATCAAACTCCATCGATGATGATGGTGGTGGTGGTGGTGGTGATGCATGCGGAGCTTTGTGTGGCTTGTAATGGGAATTTGCACATAAAAAGACTTGAAGGGACGAGTCCACGGTCCCCAGAAGAAGTTCCTGAAAAGTGACAACTGGAGTTAATATAATGCTCAGATTTAGTCAGGCAGCAGAAAAAAATGAACGATTGATGCAGGAAAACATATTCTGCAAAGCAAAAAAAAAAAATGTTTCCTACCTCTGACGTACGGAAGCACATAGTAATTAAACTCATTAAGAAAATTATTACACCATTTCGTTTTCTTCTTGTGAAATGAAGAGAGAGGGATAAGCGAAGAAGAACTCAGTTCAGCTGTATTAATCTCACCGCTCATCGTTCATTAAGCAGCAGATGAGGAGGGACTCGATCGCGCTCGACCTTCCCAATTCCGTGCGTCAAGATTCGCGCTTATTTTTTAAGATCCACTGACATCTTTAAGATCTACCGCGTCTGGGTCATTGGACGGCCCGATTTAGTCGCCTCTTGACCTGCCTATGCGTGCATATTTTAAGATTTATTGACGCGGCTTTATGATTAACGCCTCTGGGCCATCGGACGGCTGGATTTAATAAGAGATTTCCGTACCGTAGGGGAGCCGACGTCACCCGACTTCATCTCTCCCTCCTCATCGTCTTGTCGTCGTCTTAAAAACTAGGAGCGAGCTCTGCGAGGGGGGCGCGCGTTTAGGGTTTTTTTTTTTCCTCCCGTGGGAGCTGGGCGATGGCGGGGAAGCCACCGGTGGAGATCTGCAAGAGCGTGACTGAATTTGCGGCCAGGGAGGTCCGCGGCAGCTCGGCCGAGGTCCGTCATTTCCCCCCCTCCTCTCTGTTGCTTGGTTCGGGTTGAATTGGCTCATTTTTGTTCTTTATAGATGCCTCGGCGATGATTTAGGTGAATTTTTTTGCTTGATTTTGTGTCCGGTGTCGGTGCTTCTATGTATGTTTGGCTTTTATTTCTGTTGCTTTTGCGGAAGATTTTTTTGGGGTATGTGTTTGTGTTTTGTATAATTTAGTTACTTGCTTTCGTAGCTCAGTCTCTTAAACCTAGAGGGGAAGGTAACTGGAAAAAATAAAAAAGAGTGGGAGATGAGATTACAAAGGGTACTGTAACAAGATGGTTTAATTATTTTAGCCGAAGATTTCCACCGGTCACTCTCTTATCCAGTGGAGATAATCAACTATTTTGTTCTTAGGGCCCTGTGATTACTATGTTATCTACATTTCCTGTTAAACATTTTACCTCAATAGCTTAATAAACTGTCTTGAATAATTGTTGTCCATTCTCCAATCTTGTGTTTCTAATTTTTTTTCTTGTGGCATGGGTAACATTGTATTTTTGTTGTCCATCATTGCATTGGCAAGAATATCAGTAAAGTGATGGTCAGAAGATGCTGATTCTGAGTTTGTGCTGATCTTTTAGCAGATAGAGCAGCTGAGGAGACGGTCATATGCACTGACTGGAGAAGTGGTATGCAAAGTCTACTTGGAATATTGATCTTCTTTGCATTCAGGATATTAAATACAGCACCGGGAGATGGAGAGCACTAATGTTTAATTTGTTTTCTCCATTTAGAATTATTCTCATGAGGAGGATATTCGGTTGGAGACAACACGTGCTCGACGTAATTTTTTTCTCTATTTTATTAAATTTCTATTGTCCATGATTTGTTTCTCTATCGGGAGGAGAGTAATGAAAATATTTTTTAAGTATTAATGCAATGAATTCTTGAGATGCCTTTTTGCTCCTTGCAGTGTCTAATGTACTTAAGAGGCATGAAGGGCTGACAGAGAGGTTATCAAGGTAAGTATCTGTTTGGATTGACAGTTGAAGTATATATTATATTGATAGATATGATAATAAATTTATGAGTGACATGATTATTGTTATGAGCTGAAGCCTCATTTTCTTGCTGTTAAACATTTATCTACTTGATCCCCAATTACAATTCTTATACTCTGTTCAGTTAGGTTCATAACTTGAATTTCGAATTGAGGTTATAATACTTCTAATATTTCCACAGGGATTCTGATAAGATGATATTTGAGCGTTTGCAGAAAGAATTTGAAGCAGCGAGAGCTGCGCAAAGTGAAGGTACCCTTTTTCCGTGATTGTTTGTTTTAGCTTCTTGATTCATCTCTTAATGTACGTTAGTGGAAATAAAGTTGATTAAAGAAGGCCATTGTATCTAGTTATTCCTATTAATGTTGCTGATATATACCACATCTTTTGTACGGTTGCTTATTTCTTGCTTTGCATGTATATACTTAAAGTGGAGTATTTTTAGTCTCAAAGCAACCTGACAAAACCTGACAACCACATCTTTTGCATGCATATGCTTAAAAGCGGACTGTTAGCATGTTATTCAAAAATTGTTGATGTATGGGTTTCTAAATCTGAACCATCAAATATTGTAGAGTGCAGAACTATCTTGTTATCAGTGTTGTCCTTTTTTTAGTAGCTTATGTATTCTTCTAGACTCTTGAACTAGAAACAACTTCATTCACAGAGATCTCCTTGGAGGGTGAGCAGTGGAATGATGGGCTACTAGCTACAATCCGAGAACGGGTAATGCATTTATTCTTTTTCTTGTGTTTAGTCTACTCCATTGAATCTCATGCAGTTGCAACTTATTTATTCTGGAGAACGATGATCCTTTTCCAAAAATGCTCTTCTGCAAGCTATTTCTTAATGAAACATTAGACTGGAAACGATAATCATCCATTTCATTATTAGCAGCTATCCATAAGATCTTTTGTTTCTTATAAATCTTTGTAATTTGTCAGCTTGTTCTTTTGGCTCTGTAAAAGTCTATACTTCATGCCCCAGGTTCACATGGAAATTGAAAGAAAGGCAATGCTGGATGAAACAAAGACTCCATTGGATCCATTGATCCATGCCAAAATAACATACAAAATGAAGAATAAGGTATTTCTGATTGATTACTATATGGATGGTTTTCTTGTAGCAATTGATTATTTGGGTTTATGGAGATCATTGATTAGTGTATGTAGAGTTTCAACATGCTTATTGGTGTCTGGCTTTTAACTTGTGAGCTGAGTTAGCATTTTATTTGCCTTTGCTAGTAGGTAATTTGTTGTCTAGAAGGTGCAAGAATTGGGATCCAATTTGAGACTTCCTTTGCAGGTGACTAAACTAATGTTGTTTCTGGTTTGTGTTTTTTTCCCTAATCCTTAATCTAGTTAAGGTAAGAGTATCCCATGCACTTATTTTAAATAAAACCTTGGTTTGCCATACACTGAGCAGACTTGGCGCATGCACATGGTACAAACTGTGGACTTGATGCTTATTTATACAGTTGTATTAGGAAAAGAAATGGTTCCCCATTAATGTAATATGTACTTTTAAAGCTTCTGCAAAAGAGAAGGCTAAAATTTTCTAGTGCTCTTTTTGCAGATATAGCCAATTCGAGTAGTGTGAATAAAAAGCGTAGTAGGTTTAGGGTATTGCTCAAGATCCTCTTGATAACCAGGAATATTAATTTGTTCTTGTCTTTTCCAGGAGAACCTTGTGATATTTACCATTGTGTGCTTGAAAGCAAATCATTTCTTGAAAAGATGTCAGTGATTGAGCATACAGTTCCTTTCTTTCTTCCAATACGGGAAGCAGAGAATGACCTTCTATCTTCCAATGCAATTGTAGGTTTCCAGCTTATTCTTTATACAGGTTAGTTTAAATTTAGTATATCTGCTGATACTGGCTATTCATGTGTAGAAATTCATAGATTATGTTGGAGAAATTTTACAGTCATATGTCGACCGGAGAGAGCAGGTATGATTCTTTTTGGTCTGGATCCTAAAAATTGATCTAACAAAATCTCCTAAATCTTTAGATGTCCAATTGTTCATCAGTAATCAATTCAGATGATCTTTTTCACTGCTGCTTGGTTTGTTTGCTTATCTTTATTAAACTATATAAAACTTGCTATATTGACTGCATCTTGGGCAATATTCTCTTTTAAACGTACCTGATAACACAAACGTAGTCGTGATAACCTGTCTGATTTATACTACAAAGAATATGAATGATATGCTACACATTAAGAATTTGGTGGGGGTATCTGTATGCGATAAATAACCAATTGCTCTGAGAACTCAAGAACTCTGATAACTCAGCTTCCTTAGCTTGCTGTCTTTATCATGTTGATGTAAATGTTAATTTGGAAGAGCATGACAACAGGTACTATTGACCTAATGTTCTTTAATCACCACATTTTTGTTGCTTCTTATTGTTTTGTTGCTATTATGTTCAACTATGCTTCACATGCTGTAATCATTTTATGAATCGCAAATCTTTCTTATGGTTGCTTCTATATTTCTTTAGGTTCGCCTTGTCAAGGAGTTGTATGGCAATCAGATCGGGGAACTATTTCATAGTCTTTCTTACAACTTGATTGAATTTCTCATGGAGGACTTCGATTGGTTTGTGTTTATGCATACTTCTATTAGTAACCCACATTCACACTTTCCGTTTTTTTCAAAGAACGATTCTTTTTTCTATCGTGCAGCAAGGTTACTGTGAGTCTTAGATATGCGGATCTGGTTTCCACATTACCTAGTCGGATCAGGGTTCTGGCGTGGCCTGTACATCCCGCCAAGAAGATGTCAGCGGCAGACAAAAAAGGAAACGGCCCTGCACTGGCTCAACCCGTTCCAACTCGTCTTTCCTATGCAGAAGATGCTCTCAGAACCTTGAGTTTGCCAGAAGGTTTGTTGTCATTGCCTGCTGTACCTTTTCTCAGAAGCCACAGATTCCTCCTGATCATCCTCTTCTGAATCTTTTTTACTTCTTTCCCTTGTGCTTCATCAGCATATGCAGAGATTGTGTTGAACCTGCCCCGTGTGCTGCAACAGATGTTCCCACATCTTGGAGGGGCGTAAACTGAGACCTACGGATGCACTTTCTCACTCTCTTATAGACGTTTACGGGGATGTGCACACAAATCAATCGGCACTTTATATGCACTCGTTGCATCATGTAAAGAGACATTTTTGATGCTGTAATTTAGTTATTCTTAGTGCTCAATGGTTAAGATTAAAGTGCAGATCCGTTTTATTGTGTGCCCCCGAGAATTATATTAAATATGTTGCAATGATTTCGAATGCGCTTAGCTTGAATTAGCTCACCTAAGAATTATCCAAGGCTTAATTCGGAAGCTAAAGTCTAGGGAATGAGTTTAAGTTTGTTCATTCATTTAAAAATGCTTGGTTATTGTTCTGATGCTCAGTCAATCGACACATCCAAATTACAACCCAATTATAAATCTTCACCCCTTTTGCTTTTGCGAGACTTTAAAAAAGTTTCCTCAAACACAGAACTTGATATGTAAATGCTTTTAAATGCATCTATTGCTTAATGGAAATTTAATTCCTTCAAGTTCCCAAAGGTATAAAAGTGCAAGCGAACGCAGTTGACGCCACGGCAAAAATGCGTCTTGCAATGAAGAAGGTGAAGCCTCCCGCCTTCCTTCGCCGCCCTTCCCCTCAACTCTTTTCCTCCTCCGCCGCCACTTCCTCCGACGCTTCCATCGATGACCTTGCCAAGCTGATCAACGGCCAGCCGGTCGCCGCCCTCCGCCACCATATCCCTCGTCCCTTCCTCAACTCTCCCCTCCTCGACTCTCTCCTCCTCCGCCTCTTCGCCGCCCACTCCGCCGCCCCCAAAGCCCTCCATCTCTTCCGCCTCTCCCTCACCCCACACGGCGACGCTGCCCCCTCGCCCTCCGCTTTCTCCACCACTCTTCACATCCTCACCCGTGCCCGCTACTTCGACGCTGCCTTTGAGCTCATTGAGGACGTCTCCAGATCCCACCCGACCCTTCTCACCCCCAAGTCCCTCGCTATCCTCCTCTCTCGCTTTGCAAAGTTCCTACCTTTCGATCAAACGCTCGATGCCTTCGGCCGCGCGGAGAAAGCCTGGGCCGCTGGTGGCCTGTCGTTCGGCGTCGACGAGTTCAATGCGCTCTTAAGAGCCTACTGCTCTCAGGGACGGGTCTCCGAGGCTCGCGCCATCTTCCGGCAGTTCCACTCCCGGTTTCCACCAAACTCCCGGACTCTCAATACCCTTCTTTTGGGCTTCAAGGAGTCCCATAATCTCGTCGCGTTCGATATGTTTTATCATGATATGATGATCCGAGGGTTTGAGCCCGATTCAGTGACCTACTGCATCAGAATGGATGCCTACTGTAAAAAGAAGAGATTTTTAGATGCCTTGGAGCTTCTGGATGAGATGGCAAAGAAAAATTTCAGGCCTACTGTTAAAAACATTACCACTTTGATTCACGGTGCTGGCATCGCAAGGAATCCACAGCATGCACGTAAGTTGTTCGACGAAATGGGCGAAAGAGGGCTAACCCCTGACAGAGGTACTTACAATGCACTGATGGGCGCGTTTTCAAGGGTTGGAGATATCAGGTCTGCTTTGGAGATTATGGAGAAGATGGAGAAGACAGAAGAGCTTGATGATGTAAGTTACTATACCCTGTTCTGTGGCATGAATAAGTGCGAGGATTTAAAGGGGTTTTTGAAGCTCTACGAAAGGATGGTTGATAACAAATTTGTGCCAAGGCCGCGTACAGTTGTGCTGCTCATGAAGGTATTTTGTGAGAATGGCCGGCCTGATCTGGGATTGAAATTGTGGAATTTTCTTCTGGAGAAGGGATGTTGCCCTCATAGGCATGTGTTAGATCTTTTGGTGACTGGACTATGTTGCAGAGGAAAGATAGCAGAGGCCTTCGGGTGTTTTAAACAAGTAGTGGATGCAGGGAGAGTGCCGTCTGAGAGAGCCTTCCAGGTGTTGCAGGGGTTTCTGGTGCGTACTAACGAGTTAGACATGATGGAGAAGCTTGACCAGATGTCAAAGAGATTGCAGACAATTGGGCAAAACACCATCTAAGTAGCTAAAGTGTGAAGGATTTCTGGTACAGATCTCGTCTTCAGTAGCTGAAGGGCTCAGCTCAGAGACAATGGTGAAATCTGATCAAACACAGTGGGGATTTTTTACTTCTCTGCATAATTCTTTGCAAGAATTCAATCCAGTGATTCTTAACAATATGTAACTTAAGGTTGTTGAAACCTTATCAGTGTATGCAAACAAAGAGATATGAACTTGAGAAGACTGCCGACTTTGAAGAGATTGTTTACCACTTTTTCTATCCCACTGTTATGGTGCGGTTGGTGACTTTGTCATGGAACAAGTTTATGGTAAATGTATACTCTTTGATCCTTTATTTCTGATTATCGTGTACAATATAATCTTATGATGACTTATCAAATAGTCTGCCATTAGAGTGTGTTGTTCACTGTGAAAAGTATTTTGGATTGGTTCTGGACAACATCTTTTTGGGGTGCTAAGATGGCAGTAATTTTTTTGATTGCGCAACTTCATGGAAGAACTTTCTAGATTCAAACCCAGTCTAAATTGCATGACTATTTACTGTCTGTTGGAAACCGCTTGATACTCTCCACAACAATGTTTGTGCTTTTTTTGGTAATTCAATGGATATATTGTAGAAGTTATTTTTCTCGTGTTTGTCTGACTGAAATGTTTTTGAGTCTCATCACCACTTAACTTTGTGAATCTGTGGTATGCAGTTTGAGCTTTGGGCCTGGATTCATACAAAACCTTATATTTGCTTTCAAGTTCCTACATGCCATTAATAGTCTAGCCCTGCATTGTCTTTAGCAACTCGATAAAATGGAGGAAGACTAAGTGGGCAAAAAACCTAGTGTGTAGATCAGGGGCCACTGATGTGATGCATGAAGAAAACAAATTCTGGCTTCTTCTGCCTCTCTAGGTTGCATGCCCATCACTCAAGACAAGTTGTCAAAACATGTTTTTGAGAACTAAACTGATCAGAAATAACCACAATGGACAAAACCAATTATTATGAAATAACGTGTGAAATATCAGTCAGTTTCAACATCAATAGTTAATGGAGTTTGATGATAATTTGTAGATTTTGGCATGTTCACTATCAATAACTTGCACAAAGGTCTTTTTAGGTATATGATTCTAGGTCACAAAGGACAAATACTTCAGTGATGTGTACTATACTGGATTTTTTTCCTGAATAATGTAAAATATGTTTGCAATGAGGTTATGAAGGTTTATCTTGAAGAAATTTCTTATTGTTAGCCCAACCCACAACCAGGCTTCAGCCTCTGGACATTTATTGTAATTCTAAGAAAAGAGAGTTTACCTCAAAGAGGATGAGTCTAAAACATAAGATAGATGAGTAGTAGAGATATTATAATTTAGTAACAAGGGGGGACCATTAGAGATGAGGGTATGACTGGGGCCTTACATTACACCAGCTGCATATGATTCCTTTCTTCAATGTCTTTATATCTCATGTGTCAAATCAGACTCATGGATGGTGGGAACTGATGTGTTGCCACAAGAATCTTGAGCCTTTGCTTTCCAATCACACTCTTAAATCTCTCGATTTCAAAACCTTCAACAACCTCATGCTAATTTATCTCCTCCTTTTGACAGCCACTTCCAATACAATATATACACTGGTCAATTGCTTCATTAGCCATCTCATGCATATCATTTAATACCCCAGTTCATCTCTATCATGACAAACACCTAACATTTGACCATTACTTCCTCCACAAGCAGACCCCACCTTGAGGGATGGATGAGTGGTTCATGTGGAGAAATATCTGGGTGGGCCCAGTACACCACATGAAATATTTGAAGTATGGTACTACTGCTACTTGTATGTTGAGCTAATTATTAGCATACCTATTTTTCTACATGAACTCTCCAACCCTATTCGAATTCAAATTCTATGCAGTTTCAAATTTCAATTTACTTAGAATTTGAATGGAGTCATGCTTAGTAGTTGAAGAACAGCCAAAGTTTATTTGAACATGCTTGTAGAACTGGTTACCTGGGAAAATTAATAAATATGACCTGCTGCCCGTTTGAACTGTTGTTAGAAGTTAGGACCACTTTGTGACCAGCAGACACTCTGATTTAATTTGGATGCTGACATGATTCAGCCATATCATCCAAGTCCATGATTCACGCGGTGCACTCAGACTACTGAAGAATCTCTTACATGTGTGGCATCACAATTGTACACATCAAGCTATGTGAGCCACAGAACTGGAGATGTAATCGAGATATATTGCTGCGCATCAATCCAAGGACTAGATATTGATGTTTCCATTAATGAGAAGCAATATGAGCAACAGTTGTACAACAGGCCTTTGATGTATATCTTGTCAACTATATTAACATATATCAGTAAAATATGAAGCTGGTAACTGTCTATTATTATTTATTTTTTTAGAATCAGGAAGAACAAAAATTTTACATTTATCCCGAGATATTACAGACGGCTGATGCCAACTTGGTACCATTTCGCAGGAGGAGATAGCTTGAAGGCATGAGATTGGACACCAGGCAAGACTACCAGCTTTTGCTGCATGCACAAAGGGAGGAGTACTTGATGGGATAATGGTTGGTAGGTGGTGAGTCAATTACAACTCCATGGATTGGCTTGTGGAAAGCAACCATTAGTTTTGTACTCTGCTTGCTTGCTTCTGCCAAAGCCAAGTAACTTGTTAGCTTTTCAGCATTTTACCCCCAACAGAGATGTACTACTGGCAGACAATGCATTACGAATCATGAAGGACACAACACTACAAGATCTTTAAATTGCCCACCAGCCTCCATCACATGATCTGGTGTGAGTATACCAGACTGGCTTTACTGGTGCATAGTGCTTGCAGTGGGATTAATGAATCCTGTGAACAGTGAGAGAAAGGACAGCATGAGCATTCTGATCTCATCTCCATGGCCTTTGCATGATCAAAGTGGATAGAACTCTCTCAGCTAGAAAACAGAGACAATGATTTGCTGGGGAAGATATGCTCAGGGAACAGCTTCAACAATCATCTTCTGATTGAACATCGTTCTAAATATATGTAACTGATTAGTTGAAAGTATTTTTCAAGTCTATTTGTGGTAATGCATTTAAAGCAAATGTCTAAATCTCTTATGAATTGGATATTGTAAGATATCTGGTGATTGATTGACGCCCCAAACCTACATCTTTTCTCGTTTGAACATGTTTGATACCAAAATTTGTATAGTACAAAGAACAAATAGTACAGAGGGATTATGTACATAATGGCTCCCCTTTTGTTTTCACTGGTTAACAGATTCATGTTTTCTTGCTATATTTGCATCCAGTCTCTGACATATTTTCTTACTCCTGTAGGTTATTTTGTCGTCTTCTTACTTGAACTACAACATGGAATGGATCTCCCGCGGTAAGATAAGGTATGGAACTCGGCAGACCATCTTTTGACTATATAAGATAAGCTATTTTACTTTATATATCTTCTACTGTTTCCCCTGTAGTTTTTAAGAGCTTCCAGCAAATGTTCAAGGTCTTTTCTTTGCTGGTGTCATCCCTCAGCTCAAAAAATTCGCATCGCTTCCTGAGTTAATGAAGAACAAAAAGGATGGTTTAATTTTGCATCAGTCACCACATCCAACAAGATGTCAAAGTTTGATGAAAGTGTCAGGCTCCCCAAATTTCTTTTCCTCCTAGAGATCCACATGTACTAAGATTAGTAAAATTTTAATAGTGATGGCAAGGACAAAGACTGATTACTAAATAATATATAACATAATATGGCCATGGCCATCCATAAGTATGATATTTAAGGAACCATTAATTAATTTTGGCCTCACATAATGGTTAAACATTTCAGCATCATTAAGATGAGTTTATAATAGTATGGAACTGAAATGCATTATATGTCTTTATGTTTATATATTCTAGGTCAGTTGATAAGAAATATTAGTGAAAAAAAATAATGAGTTAAATACTATTTGTGAGGTTATTTTTAGTGTGACTGCAGATGCTGCCCATGGATATTATCTTTTATCGATATTAAATAAGATTAGGAAAAGAAAACTTATTGTCTATGATTTGGAGTCATTTTCTGCCTTTCCCTTCTGGCATCTGAAATGGACATAAACAGGATAGAAACGGAGAAGAGAAGAATAAAAAGCTAGACCCACACCAGATCATGGCATCTCCATCCCCAGCCTACATGGGGTGATGATAGTAGTGCAACAAAGTTAACATTTATTCCTCCAGTCATGATGATGTCCCTAGCTAGCTAGCTATGGAAATTATCTATAATATGATCACTTTGGATAAAAAGAAAAAAAGGAGGAGGAGGAGAAGAGGAAGAAAAGGTTAGCGTGGGGGTGCCTTGGATGCCCTTGTTGACTTCTCCACAACCCTTGCCTTTAATCATCGTCATCATTTATCCTTGGCAGGGCATATGAGCCAACAAGTATGGGACCATGAAGACAAGATGTCCTTGAAAGGAAACTCAGTGCTTGATAACTTGTCCAAAGTAGCCAACATCTAAACTTCACATGGTGGCACATCCCCTCATGGTGGGTCAACCCTTTTTCCAATTTTTAATTCTCCTCTTTTAATCCCTCTTCTCTCAATAAAAATGAGGTGTATGGTGACTTCAACAATTTTTGCCAAAATGCAAGAGGACAGAGCATTCTGATGTCATTAACTGGTTAGGTACCAGAGAGAGAGAGGGGGCTCCTTTAAGGCTCATGAACCTCCAACCCCACAAAATCTATTCATGCTGATGGTAAAATAAATAAATAAGAAAAGATTCAACAAGTTATGGAAGGGAATGAGTCACATTTTAATTAGGTTTGCAACTTGCAATTAATTTAGTCTTGAGATTGGATGCGAGGTTAGGTTTAGTTCCCAAGAAGATCTAAACTTTCTACTGCGTTGTGCACATGGATTCATAAAACCACATATGTTAAAGTATAATAATTGAGTTGGAGATCCTTTGTATCTAGCTTTTTGATTGATTCCCTCATCTTTGTTATCTAATAAACATAATTTTTTAATAGCATGATCCCCTAAGTTTTGGTATGATGTCGACATTTTCTTTTTAATAGTATCACATTCGGTTCCTTTGAAACTGTTGCTTGATTCCTCCTATTTGAGTAAAACCAAATTGATTGGACTAACTCTTCTTTGACTAATTTTTAATGATCTTAAAGCTAGTAGTTTGTCAATATTCTTTAGGCTAACCTAATTATTTCACATAAGTCCAAGTCAAAGAGAATCTCATATGCAGGCAACATTAACATTGAATTACTTTAGAGGAGGGAAAAATCAATTTTTGTTGATCATGGCCAAGAGTTTGTCACTAGATGACAAGTTCATTCTCAAAGCATTATTGGCATCGTCCAAACCGTTTTGGTTCTTGTTAAACCATATGTATCCTCCGTGCCAATTACATGTGACTCGACGTATAGCTTATAATTACTTCGGCTGGATAGTTTTTTTTAGAAGAATGCTTTAAATGTGAAGCTGCTCATGTTTCATCTTTTTACGCTTGTTTTGGCATTATGCTAAGTATTCTCCAGTGCCAAGTATTATTCTCGTCATGCTCGTCTTTGCTGGTAATAAATGTGCCGTGTCTTCATCCTTCTTTAGTTCTTAGTACATGTTACTGTTTAAAATTTATTGATGGATGTAGAGATGACCGCAGGGTGGAAAGAAGGTTGGCAGACTTCTGGGGTCTCTTCATGTGCTCTTATCTGTTCTGCAAACAGACGCATTTTCCTTTTTCCTGAATCTTCTGATTGAATCACTAGTGATATGGTGGTTGGTATATTTGCTCTTTCTTTCTTCTAGCATTTCTCACTAATTATATATTGTCTTGCACAACCCTCCCACATTCTTTTGTTTCTAAAATGCGCGCATATACATATTTTTTTAAATCTATTGCATTTTTTTTCCTTGTTCAACATTCTGACACCTTTAGCTTGAGCATCAACAGTTTGATGAAACTTCTGACTCATAAGATTCTTATGCCTTGATGAAGACAGACTGTACAATGAGAAAGAGAGAGAGAAGAACGGGAGGGGGGGGAGCTTGACATGGAATCTCCCATCAGAGAGGCCTTTCCAAGACTACCCACACACACACACCAATCTCATGGACAGCTCTTCCATCCCAAGCATGGATGAGCTAAACATATAAATATTGATTCTTTGCCGCAAAAATGGGACCAAATCTTTATAGTTACAGAGAAGAGAGATTGGATCAGGAATTATCTGTGAGGTAAGCAGCAGAAGAGGACAGAAATGGGGGTGGAAGGGCAGTGGGAGGTGAGCCAGTGGGGCTTCAGATACAGGGGAGCAGAGAGACATGGGTTCTGATTAAACTAAGCTTCCCCGTGAAGCCCCCTGTGAACCAGGTATCGTCGTGAGTGGCCTTTCCTTTCCCTTCAATGGATGAGAACACTGGTTTTTGGATTTGTTTATAGGAGTTTAAGAGCCTCAGGTTGCAGATATGCTCTCCTCTGTCGGCTTTTGGAGGAAAGCGATAGCTGCCCCATTGGATGTAGGAGTAGTTGTTGCTGCACTTCTTTGATTTCTTCCTCTTTCATTCGATTGGCATGCAAGTTTCTTTTTTTTAAAAAAAATCCCTTCTTTCTTTTCAGTTTTCCCTTCCCGAAAGGCTTGGTCTTTCATGGTGAATCCAACAGGGGATAAAAGTTAAAGCATTTATGATGAACAGGAGAAGTCCCTCCCTTGTCCCTGCAATTCATCCTTCATTTTTTTGCCATCTTGTATTTGGCCAGTCATGGTTAGAAATCCAAAATTTCGCCGAAAGGTCAAGTCGTTCATGGGGAATCCATCCAAGAGGAGGAGTGAAACCTAGGTTCGTGTGATAAAGATTAAAGATTGAACCTGAACCTTTTTGATGAACATGAGAACTCCTATGTGCGACCTGCACTTCTTATTTCGTTTCTTCTCCTTTTATTTGGTCGGGTAAATGGTAAGAACCCGAAAGATAAAGTCTTTCACGGTGAATCCAAGAGGAGATGCGGCTAGTGAAATCTAGGGCTGTGTGCTAAAGATCGAACCTTTTTGTGATGAAGAAGGCACTGAACTCGATCCCATGTCCCTTTGAAACATTCTTCAAGAAAAGACTTTTCTAATCTGGAGATGGGTAAAGAATCCTCCACTATTTTTTTCCTACCCCATGAGAAAGAAGCTCAAGCACGCAATCCCGTGTTACTTTCTCCTTGCATCATCAATCATTGTATCAAATATGAATCCTCTCTCGAGCTCGTATTCAACTAGAAATTATTCTTTCTTTGATCCTAAGAATGCAGTTACAGTACTCCCCACTGTTTGTTTCTTTTTTTATGTACCTCGATCTTATCTGCTCGATGTCTTATAATAATTTACCCACTTTATCCAATAGATAAAGTCAAAAGGAAGTGTAGCCTTTTCACCCATTTCCGGTGGCTGGCTGGGTCCTGCTTTAAAAGGACAATTCTAGGATTCTAATTACTGTTCTTGATTAGATAAGTATGCCTACCCTTAGCAGATAATTTAATCACCCACTTAGCTGTAACAGCCATGGATGGGAAGATCCATATCTCTAGATTTCTAAAAGGACACAAGTAGCAAATGGAAATCATTGGCTCTTCCTTTGCTTGCAGGGAGAGAGAGAGAGGGAGGGAGGAGGCATTAACCAAACATAGCATCTTGGTGTCTGCCTTCTAAGAGGTGAGGAGCTGTCCGGAATATTTCCTTCACATGATTACATGGCTCACGTAGACCGAGTGAGATTTGGATTTATTTGTTGTTCTGATTCATAGTCTCTTTTGATCCTCCTCCTCCCTTCTGGATATCTCAACTTTTGCCCCCCTTTGCATCTCCCTGTCTGCCACAGCCTGTCAATCTCAGCATTATTTCTTCAGCTGCGGCCTTCGCTCTCCTCTCGTAATTAATCAACTGCAAGCGGAGGACGTCCGAGACCTTCTGCCTCTCTTTCTCCTCCTCCCCCTTCTCTTGGATTTCTCTGATGATTTGTCTCAATGATGGTATCATCATCAGCATCATCATTGGAACGAGGCCAGGAGGTAGTGGTGTGAGAGACAGTTCGAGGCTTCACTTGCTATTTATAATGACAATAAATGGAAGAGAGAGAGGTTGGTAGGGGGAAAAAAATGCTTGGAAACCAGCGGAGGAATTGGTGAGTTTGCAGGTGAAAACTGTCTTCTAAATTTTCTTCTCCTGCTTCCCCTTTTATCCTTGAATGTCTGTTGATTCCATCACTAGACGAAAAGCTATTTCTGACACCGCTGCTTCTTATTCTTTGTCATGAATCTAAAAAATTTGGCTGTTCCTTTGGACTACTTAATTTCAGAGTGTTTTTTCACTATAACTAGTTCATTGTTCAAGATGCATGCTGCTAAAAATGTGGCAAATTTTGGCTCATCCTGAATGGCAGCAATCTTTTTTCTGAAAAAAAAAATTGAGTCATACCCAAGTCTTACAAAAAGCTGAGAAATGTTTGCTTCTCATCCTTAGGACCTTCAAATTTAGCCTCATCCTTTGGCATCCCCTTTTGCATGCTTCAGGTTCTTCTTCTCTTCCATCTTTTTTCCAGAAGAGAAAGAAAGCTATGAGATGTTCTTCTGATCGATAGTGAGCTTAATTAGATCATGTATTATTCCCTTTTTAATTAATTCCCTTGAAAATAGGCTGAGTTTTAAGATTTGGTTTACAATTTTAATTGAAGTCAACGTGTACTTTTAAATGCTTGATCTGCTTTTTTTTCATTTATTTAAAATTTTCAAATTTTCTTATGATTCGAGATCTGATTCTTATGGTCAGAGCTTTCTCTCCTATTCCATACTCCATGAGATGTAACTACATATATTCTGGGAATAATGAAATGGTTTTCCTGAATCTACTCACATCTCAGTGCTATCGCAATATTCTGTTTCATCTTCTCTCATATTTTTCTCAATATAGGAAGCTCCCTAGTACTCCTGCAAATATCTTGATGAAGATTCCATGTTCTTCTTTCTTGGAAAATGAATCATCTTTCACCTTTTTTTTTCTCCATAAACTCCTTATTTTTTTCCTCTTTCAACCAAACCAGACTGACCTCATGATGACTAGGTTCCAACTGAAGTATACTAATTACTAGATTACTGGGCATTGGATGCTCACTCCAGGTCATACATCCTTAGATCTACTAAATTATGGTCCTGTTGCAAACAATTTAGTTTGTTCTTCAACCGAATTTTAATGGTTTTCTTGTTTCTTCTTCAAATAGATGTACTGCCTGCGTGAGGTGTTCTTTGTTGTAAGATTTAGTTTGTTCTTCCGTTTCTTCTTAGATGTGAAACTAGGTGAATTGTTGAATGGAACTTGCAAATGTAGATTTGTTGAGGAGGAAGAACCTAATATTAGAAGAGCTACAGATTCTCTGCATATGCATGATTCAAATCATTGCTTAGGAATAAGAACAATTGTGATTGAATCCGCCGACTCTTTTCATTTGGTTTATATTGATAGTTACCGAGTGATCCTAAACGACATTCCACTTAACTTTCTTCAGGCATGGGCTCAAAGCTGCATCAGATTAATAGATTGTTCACCACCCTGAAAAGGAACAACTGTAATGTAGTAGCTGTAGGATTGAAGACTAAAGATACAAGGACTGCTGTGTCGGACAACACAACGTTGAAGGCAGAAATTGCTGGCGGTCTGAAACAGCATAAGGTTTCAATGGATGGACTTCTTGAATGCGATGACAGGGATTCTGTCAGGAATACAATGTTGAAGCATGATGAAATCTTCCGGCATCAGGTAAGCAAAATTGAGCCCCTGTCAAGAATCTCTACTTTTACGTTAATTTTCATGAGCAAGCTGAATCGTATCACCCAGGTGCAAGAACTCCATCGCCTTTACCGAGTTCAAAAGGTGCTGATGACCGAGCTGGGGAAGAAGAAGGTCAGCGACAGCAACCTCCATCACTTTCCGGCGGAATCTGCGGCGGCGGCGGCGGCGGCGGCGGATGTGAAGACGAGGATATGGAGCAACACGGCGTCAACTTCGGACACCAGCCGCTCTTCTCAGGTCAGCAACGTCCACCAGTCCGCGCCCTGCGGCAGGAGGACCGGCCTGAGCTCGAGGGAGCTCAGCATCTGCTCGCGTGACCAATCGATCGTGCACGTCCGGGGATTCGACCTGGAGCAGCCAGCTGAAGAGTACACGTCCAGGGGAGAGGTCAGGAGCACCGACGAGCGTCCTCCGGCCGTGCATGGGAAGCAGCTCTCGTGGAGTGATGACGGCAGCGAGATCGAGTTGACTTTGAGCATCGGCTGTGGCCCGAACAAGAAAAAGAGAACACACTCGCTGCATCCGGACGTCGACATCGGCTGTTCGGATCCGATTCCTGGCAGCGGCGGCGGCGACTCCTCTACCGGTTTGGACAGGGAAAGCTTGAAAAGTCCTCCTTGGCTCCTCCAGGCTTTAAACCTGAACAAAACATGAACATTAGAACCCTAAACACTGTTCCGTTGCTAGAAATCCAATGTCCTTGACAACAAATTGATGATTGAGAGAGAGCTTTGAACAGCGAGGTTGTACAATGGTAACCACGGCAATCTTTTGTTCTTTTTTCTTTCTTTCTTTGTTTCTTTTGTCTTTTCCCCTTCCCCCTTTGCCATTGAGAATTAAAGAAGTGATCCGGTATACTGTATATTTATTTAGCTTCGAAACTGTTCCTAATGAAACTTTACTTTGTCTGGTATGCTTGCTGCTGACCGACATGAACCAAGCCTGCGATTGCTGAGAGTAACTGATAACACTTTCATGCATCATCAGTTGCTTAATTCTGCTATAGAAGTAAAGTCAAACAACATCATACGGTTTTCTTTTTTTAAATTTAAAGAGGGGGAATTAAGCAGCAAAAGCTTATGCAGGAGTCTTCATTAATATATGTACCACATGGATGTCAGATTTATTAGAAGAGAAGAGATGTGAAATCTACAGATTAATGCTTTATTTCTTCTATCTCAGATCCAGATATCAAATATAATGATACTAGGCAAAAAAAATAGGGTTCCTTAGAACAACAGTATGAGTTGTGGGTTCCCGTGAAAACATGCGAGTGTTCTGCTTTGAGTACTGCAGTGTTTTAGACCGTGTAATGCTGCTGGATGTTGTCAATGTCAAGCCCCTTCAACTTGACTACTGATTCCACGTGGCCCTTCAGGGTGTTCAACTCTCTCAACCTGCAGAAGCCACCGTTGAGTTGTAGGTTATCAGATGTATCAGAGTTCTTAATTTTCGAGACATGCAAGTTTAAATGCTGAGAAAATGGGAGAGAATGAATGTTTTGCATGCTCGTCATTCAAGGAGAGCATACCTTGCGACCTCGGCTCGTCGTTTGGCCTGCTCGGCGATCTCCGAGAGTTCGAGGTAGCTGCTCTTTTCGGAGAACAGATTGGTAGTGTCAGGAGTTTGGAGGCCATGAAGTGTTCTCTGGGCAACGGCCCATTGAGCTTCCCTTTCCTCTTTGCCATAATTCTTCTTCGATGTGAAGGCGGTCTACGATGGTAAGAAACAATATTTATGTAAGAAGAACGAACCAACCGTCTTCAGACACCGTAGACCGATCAGACCAAGAGATTTAGTGAAAAGGTTAGAGCAGTGAAGGAGAGGTTGAAGATTTTGCTGCACCTTCTTCTCAAAGATGTTGTCCCAGGCTTTTCCGCTTAGGATGTAGCGGATCGCAAACTTGAACAAGTCGAGGGGGATGTAGAAGACGAGACTGTACAGCCATATTACTCCGGCCCACCCCCAACCACAGCCTTTGATTTTAGCAAAACTCCAGTTGGCGTAAACAGCTATAAGAGTTGCAACCTGCCACAACCAAGTTCTTATTTCAGTGCCAGAAAGTAGAATCTTTGCGGGATAAAATATACGGACAAGAAAAGATTGTGAAGAGAGATGAAATTGCTGCTGACATTGAACGATTGGGATGGAGAAAGAAACGTTGAGCTTACAAGTTGAGCTATCACAAAGGCACTGATTAGCAGAAGCCCAGGGCGTTCAAAGAAGCTCCAACCGCGCGATCTAGTGACAAAAATTAGGGCCTGGCTCACAATACTGACTTGTAGGTAGAGGGCAGCCATCATCTCATGGTCACTGTTCCTCAGTGATCTTACTTGGAATTTATCCTGCATCATTACCGTACCGAAACAAAATTAAAAGATTGTTTCACCTTTTTATTTTTCCCCTCAGAATCCCATCTCACAAGAAGTTACGCATGAAAATAAGGGCAGTCGGTCAGATAGAGGATGAACTTCTTACTGAGAAGAAGTCGGTCTCCTTCATGGCCCAGAAGAAGATGACGGTCATCAAGGCCAAATAAGATCCTAATACAACACCAGTTGCAAAAATCTCCTTCAGCTTCCAACTATCTGGCAATGGAGAGGGTTTTACCCGGTCTTTGGAGATCGTCATGATTGTACCTGAAAATGAACTCCGACGGGATCAGCTACCACCATCAGAATCAGATGCAGAAAGGCCAGTCCAAATATATAGTAACAATAAAGTTAACCTCTCACCATCGTTAAGTATGGCAATGATCAAAACCATGAAAGGCGAGAAGTCAAATTTCCATATCAAAGCAATGAGCATAAAACCAAACTGCAAAATTTTGAAAGTTAATCAAAGAGAGAAAGGGAGGGAGGGAGGACTAAGAAATCAAGATTTTCTTTTTCCAGTGCATACCACAATTCGGATTGTAATGGAGACTGCATAGATCTGCAATCATAAATGCAAAAAAGAAGAAGTATTGAGGAAAATTTCATACTAAAGATAGAAATATGAAGTAGAATATGAAATATTTAAGCGTACTGTGTAGTTTTTCATTCTCTGAAAGATAGCTCTACTAGTAAGCACAGCACTGATGATGACACTGAGACCAGGTTCAGTGAGGACAATGTCAGAAGCGCTCCTTGCAGCATCTGTGGCATCTGCAACTGCGATGCCAATATCGGCTTTCTTCAAGGCTGGAGCGTCGTTCACACCATCTCCTGTCATTCCACAAATGTGCTTCCTCTCCTGTAACTTCTTCACTATCTCATACTTGTGCTCTGATTCAAACAAGTACAGAGGAAGAACAGATGTAACATTTTATAAGCGCAGTGAGCTGGCTGGGGGTATAATTTTGGAAAAGTAATGAAGCAGACCGGGAAAAACTCCTGCAAACCCATCAGCCTTCTCGATCAATTCGTCTACAGGAAGTCCAGCAATTGACTCATCTTTGGCTTGGCCAAGCAGTGAAGACGAAGGATACATGTTGGATCCCATTCCAAGCCTTCTACCGGTCTCCTTAGCTATCGCAAGCTGATCCCCTGGTGAGCAATGACCATACATGTCAGAAATAGGGCAGGAGTTAAGCAGTTGGAGATCAAAAAGCAAGCAAAGAGTTAGTAACCGGTGATCATCTTCACATTGACGCCAAGATTGAGAGCCCTGCGGATTGTCTCGGCGCTGTCGTGTCTGGGGGGATCGAAGAGAGGCAGCAAGCCGACAAACTCCCATGGCCCCCCTGGACTCTCCTTTGTCCCCTCAGGCACTTCCTGCAAACAATAGTACTAGCTCAGCAACGTGGAATTGTTCCATCAGCAAGGGACATGCTCTCATAGGACATCAATCGAACACCTGTCGTGCAACAGCTAAAGACCGAAGTCCACGCTCGGCGAATTTGTCAATGACCGAGTGGACTCTTCTCCTTACGTCCTCCCTGCAGTTGCAGAGGTTCAAAATCTGCATCCATTGATCATAAAATTAGGACGACCTTGTATACTTTCTGGCATCCCGTTGAGGAGGAAGTGAAGAGATAGAAGTCAGAACCTGTTCGGGAGCTCCTTTACTCACACGACGCCACCTTCCATCGGCATCGATGTACGTCAACGCCGTCCTCTTGTCCACCGGATTGAATGGCAAGAAGTGCACCTCTTGAATGCCAGCTCTCGCCTGCGAGTAGTTCACGAGTTTACAGAGAGCTAAAGGTTACGTGTGCTTGCTGTGTCGAACGTGACAGCAGCATACCTCTTTTGGATCCGCAAGCATGCCGACCATGGCGGCGTCAATGGCGTCCTGGTTCTCGGTTCTTGAGGCTCTGGCGGCGAGTAGGATGACTTGATCTTTATCGATGCCTCTGGCGAAGACCTCGACGAGGTTCTTGTCCACGCTGAGCTTGTTCAGCGTCAGTGTCCCAGTTTTGTCACTGCAGAGAACGTCCATTCCTGCCATTTCTTCGATGGCGGTCATCCTCTTGGTGATGGCACCCTGCTGCGAGAGCCGATGCGATCCGATGGCCATAGTGACAGATAAAACGGTGGGCATGGCGATCGGTATTCCACCGATCAAGAGGACGAGAAGGTTGTCGATCCCATCTCTGTAGGACCTGTGCTGGATCGGGTACATGACGATGATCTCAACGAGAATCCCGAGGGCGATAGAGCAGATGCAGAAGTTGCCGATGGCGGTGAGCACCATTTGGAAGTGGCCGACTTGGTTGGTGCTGTCGACCAGGTGCGCCGCTTTGCCGAAGAAGGTGTGCACGCCGGTGGCGATGACGACGGCCTCGATCTCGCCCTGCTTGCACGTCGAGCCGGAGAACACCTCGTCGCCGGGGTTCTTGGTCACAGGGAGGGATTCGCCGGTGAGCGCAGATTGATCAATCTTCAACGGGTCCCCCTCGAGAAGGCGCGCGTCGGCCGGGATGATGTCTCCCAGCTTGATGCTGATGATATCTCCGGGGACGAGAATCGAGGCGTCCATCTCGCTCCAGCGGCCATCTCGGAGGACCTGAGAGAAGAAGAAGAAGAGCTGAAGCCGCAACAATAGTGGATTTCGAACCATTGATTTCAGGGCTTGTGCTTCTACCTTGGTTTTGGGGGCGAGACGAGCCATGAGAGCAGCAGCAGCATTCCCGGCGTTGTTCTCCTCGATGAAGGAGATGGTGGAGTTGATCACCAGCAGCACCACGATTCCGACAAAGTCTTCCCAGTCTGGCGGCCGGCCATCACCATTGGCGAGGGCAATCGCCATGATGGCGGCCATCTCCATGACCCATGACAGGGGATTCCACATAAACCCCAGAAACTTGAGAATTTTGCTTTCCTGCAAACAACAATCATCGGTCGATTGCATTTGAGACGATGAACTCAACATCAAAATCGCGCCTTTTGGCCACTTTCCGTGATCGAAAGATCTCTCACCTTTTTCTCTTCGAGCTTGTTGGGGCCAAAAATTTCGAGCCTTTTCGCTCCTTCCTCCGAGCTCAGACCCTCTTTGGAACATTTCAGCTGCTCGAACACTTCCGCCACCGGAATATGCTCCTGCGAAGAACACACAACAAAATTCAATGAACAAATTTCGACGAAAAGATCTCTCATTTACTATGCATTTCACCTCTTTCCATCTCAATACTGCTAAGAATAAAACAAAAACAAGGATCAAAATCCAAAGAATTGATTCGAAAGGAAACGATCAACACCTCTACTGAAATTTGCTGTGATCAAGATTAAACAACGACAAACCAAAAAAAACTCCCACGAGATTATATTAAACAAAATAGTCAAAACACCAAATCTCTGCGGTTTTCTAGGGGGAAAAAAGAAGAAATTGAGCAAAATGTCCCCACCAACAGTTCCACCTCAGAGAAGATTGAGCTCAATTAAACAACCCAAAGGAAGACGGCAACTGTGAAAAAGACATCAACACAGACTCATATTCTAACCATCCTTCAAAGTGAAAAGTAGCATCATGTCCCATACCCCTCCTAACAACTTGAAAGCTAACTAACTTCTTTCATAACTTTTAACCAAAGAACATGATTCAGTTCGATCGTGAGCATCTAAAATGCATATAATTACTTCGTTCTTCTCATCTACTTCTCAATCAATGAAGAATCTTTAATTTTGATCGGAGATAAAGAAACTTGAATTATAACTGAAGAATCCGCTCATGCACATAAAGTAGGAAAGCAGGAGAAATTAAAATGGAAGGGTTTGAGAGTGACGAACCAAATCGATGGTCTCGTTCTTGAGCTCCTCCAAGCTGTGGCCTTTCTCTCCCATCTTGCCTCAATCAATTCCTCGCCTCTCTCCAACTCCGAGCGCCGACCGCAGAGCGAGGAATAGAGCGAGGAAAAGGAGGCGACGCGAGATTGGAGACCGATCAAGAAAGGTGCATCCAAATATATTGCCGGTGTCCTCTTGTGGTCTTCAACTCTCGTCGCTGTCGAGGTCGTATCTTTTACTGTTCCACGGAACAGACGACGATAAAGAAGGCCGCGCGGCAGGAGGAGGAGGAGAACGCAAAGAAGAAGAGGAAGAAGAACACCTTCCTTCATGGCGGGATTAACCGGCTCGTTGTGGGTGACGCGTCGGTCTCTCGCGTGCTCTCCCTGTCGGCATGCAAACAGGGAACAGCTAAAGTTGCAGATGGATGCGGTGCAGGGATTGGTCTGTTTAGATGGACCCCACTTTTACTGAGGCCTCGGAAACGTGAATGGTGAACGGTGACGGTTGCTTGGCTCCCTCGCTGGTTGACGTGTCGGTTCCACCCCCCCACCCAAGAGGATGTCCGCCATCCTGGAGAATCCGTATCGTTCATCAGACAGCATCCCTAATATTAAAGCCATTGTTTTCAGATCTAGGATGTTTGGTTTTCAAAAGAAAATTAGTATAAACTTGTTTGATTCAATTTAAAAATAATTTTATTTAAATTTAAATTTAAATTTTTTATTTTATAATAATATATTTTAAAAATAAATAACTCGTATATATATATATATTTTAATGATGACCTTTAAATAAATGATCAAAAATCCAATCAAATAAATTATGCACGTAAAAAAGTTTTTATTTTTATTTAAATCTAAATTATTTAAAATAATGTTTTTATGTGGAACAGATGTAATACTTATTAATTTTAAAAAAAAATCAAAATAATTCAAAATTCATTTATATTGTTAAAAAGATACACGTAAACTTTCTACTTTAGTGGTAATGATTGCCATAATTCATTACCAACCAGGCATATTTATTGCAATCTATTTCTTGATAAAAACTGAACCAATCAAAATAATTTTTATATTTATAAATTTATATCCGAAATTAATTTATATATGTGTGAATTTTTAATGTTATAAAATCAAAATATTTAGATGTGCCGTTAGTACTTTACTTACCCTACTCAACTGTGTGGATATCATTATCTTTTTTATTTATTTAATTTCCAAGATTGAAGAGGAAGATTGATAGGCGTTGACGCAATGGTGCAAATTATGAGCGTTGATTGGGCCACAGTCAACGGCTGATGTCTCCCCCATACGGAGTATCTCGCTTTGCAATCAAACTTTACTCGACAATCTAAAAATACGAAATTAGTTGTTAATTTATTTTATATTTTTTATTTGCCAAAAAATATTTACTATGAATTAAAAAAAATTAAACATACGTATGTGTATGTATTATATAATAAAATAAATAATTAGTTGCATGCGGCAGACGGCATTCTAGGGATGATTGCAGTTTAATTAATCAGCTATACGTGACCATCAATGATAGGGGGGAAGCAGTGAACTCGACGTTGAAAAAACATATATATATATGTGTGTGGAGATTATAATAACAGGCCTACTGCTGCTGCTGCTGCTACCATTCAAGCGAGGGTGAAAGACTTTTAGTTGGTCCCAGAAATCGAAGGAGAAGAAGAAGAAGTAAATAAAGTGTTTTCAGTTCACATGATGTACGTGCTTCCTCCAATTAATCGAGTCAAATAAAGTGGAAGCCAATCACAGGCAGCCCATTCCTCCCTCATCTGCTGCTACTGCGGCTACATTTTATTCGTCTGTGATCGATGCACGGTCGATCCTGTGAAATGTAGGTGGGCGTTCATGTCACGTTCCATGGAGAAGAAGGAAACACACCCAGCGGCACTTTTTTATTTTTTGTTTTTTTTAGCAGATAATTTCTTTTAAATATATATATATATTCATCTTCATCCTCCTCCTAAAATAGCCCAAGAAGGCCCGGCTCGGAACCATATCCCCACTTGTAGGAGCGACCCAATTTTAACCTTCTTAGTCATCAGATTAGATACTGACACTTAATATTATAAAATAAAAAACTAGTTATGCTATTTTTAATTTTTATTAATATATATATATATTATTCTGATGATCAAATATCATGTATATATATTTGATTCAATTCAGCGGGAATCTAAATTTTTTAATTGATAATAATAAAACAGGTATTATAATAAGTAGTACATGAAAAGTTTAGCTACGTAAACAGTGATATCAAAGTATTTAGAATGAGAGGAATTTGAGATTATATAAATAATAGGCCGGATGACTTTAATATATAAAATATTAAATTTTATTGTACTGTAAAATGATAAAACATGAGAATTATCTTATGCTTAGCATAGTCCTTATTTAATATATCAACATCTAAAGTACTACCATTGCATTGTACTAGTTTAAGCAGTTATATATATTTTTAGTAAATTTATTTTTTTTAACAACTTACGGCACAAGATGTAATAATATTTAAATACTATTTTTAGAAATTAAGCTAAAGTAGGTTAAATATTTGTGTTCATCTCGATGCATTATTTTAACTTAAATGAACGATATATTTTATGAGAATAGCGGTACCAAATATTGGGTTTAGTTTCGCTCGATTCGCTTTATCGGTTCAGTTGGGTTCAGTCTACGTAGAAGAGCCCTCCTCCGCCTTTCACGTCGATTTCGTTGTTATTTTTAGAGTCTCCTTCGAGTAAAAACACGAACCGAAACAAATAAATTAAAGTTCATCACGCCACAACTTCCCCCCCTCCGCCCTCCGCACATGCGGAAAAATGACTCACACCCACATGGCTCCTCAAACTCATCACATGCGGTTCCCTCACTACATGACACCTCCCCGGGTCCCACCTCCATCCTCCAATCCCTCCCCCTTCCCTCCCCTGCCTCAGAGGAGCCGCTCATGTGCTCTTCCATGTGCCCTTCCCCTTCCCCTTCCCCTTCCCTTCTACGTACTCCGCCTTCCTCTATCAAGGACGCTTTGACTCCTCCTCCTCAGAGAATCCAAAGATGGACCCGACGCTCACCCTAATAAGCTCGGGGCTCGACGCTCGCTCCCATGGCGCAGCAGTGCGACTGATTAACCTGATGACTCTCGGCAGCAGCTCATCCTCTTTCGTGTTCCCCTGCTCGCATGCAGCCCAAAGTTAAACGTGGGAGACCCCGTGCATGGAGACGGCACAGATTCCTTGCATCGAGCACAAAAAGACTCTTAACATGGGAGGGGCGGAAGACAAACACATGGGGCCTCCTCTGTCCTACCGATTAGGCAAGGCGTGTTCCGTTTGAGAAATGATTCCAGGAGTCGTTCATCATTGCGAGAGTGAAGTAAAATAATGAGTGGCCCCTGGAAGCACTTCTGCTGCTCAAACTCAGCCTTCTGTTGTCGTCAGTTTAATAAAACCGAGCTTTAATGCACCACCGTCGTATGAGACAAACCGATATGCATATTGTGATCAGTGGTGAGTAACATGCAGGATTCAGCTCGGAGAAGGTGATCGGACCAAATCTATTGCTCACGCCCAGTTGTTGGTTTGCCGGCGAGCTTCATACATCGGCAATTAATGCGTTTGAACACTTCATGCAGAAATGGAGCTGACCGGTTGTTGTCCAGAAAAGACAGCTGCTTTGAGATTGAGGCTGATTTGATGGAGGGCAGTGCAGGCAGACGACAGACTTAACCAGGGCAGGAACGAACGATGTTGCTGCTCTCTCTGTCTCTCTCTCTATAAATACAGGCATCCCACGGTTGCCTGCATATATCTCCCATTAGTAATCTGCAAGCAGTGACCACAGCAGCAGCAAGATGCCAAAACTGCAAAGATACAGAGGGGTGAGGCAGAGGCATTGGGGCTCATGGGTTTCCGAGATCAGGCATCCTATCATGTAATCTTAATCCCTCCTTTGATTCCCTTCATTCCCGCTAATTACTTCAAATCCATGCGGTCGTCGAGATCGAAAGTATATATCACCGCTACAAAGCAGGCCGCGCGCGCGTCGCCGAAGAGCCGGCCGTCGCAGTGCCGTGTGTTTCAGCAACGGCCCGCCGACCGTCTTCGGCGGCGCTGATGAGCGCAGTAGCGCTGACGGTGCCTCTGTTTCGCATTAGTTCTGGTATCGACTAATTAATTGGGCCGTGGGTGGCAGGAAGACGAGGATATGGCTGGGGACGTTCGAGACGGCGGAGGACGCGGCGAGGGCGTACGACGAGGCCGCGCGGCTCATGTGCGGGCCGGAGGCGAGGACCAACTTCGCTGCCGAGGCGAACTCGACGGTGCTGTCGCCGAACCTCATCGCGAAGCTGGAGAAGTGCTGCTCGATGTCGGCCGCGAAGGCAGGCGGCGCGGCATCCTCGTCCTCGGTGAGGAGGGGCGAAGAGGAAGCGACGGCGGCGGAGAAGGGCGGTGTGGAGGACGATGAGTACATGATTGAGGAGATGATCGAGGAGCTCACTTACAATGGTTCTCTGGAGATATGGCCTTCTTCTTCTTCCTCCTCTTCTTACTACAACGTGAATTCGTCCTGTGGATATTGATCAATTAGTCGACTGATTTAGTTACAGTGTGATTAGTAAGTCTTGATATATGGATTGCTCATGTGGATGTGTGATTCCCGGTTTGATCCTTCATTAATTTCCAGAAGTAGTTCCCCCTTATTTTTTCATGTACGCGGATCATTCTTTCTTGGCAAAATAAACCGTGTATTAATCCAGTTCCACACACTCATATTTATTTATTTTTATATTTCAAACTGCATATATTTTTTCCCTTACATTTTAAAATTATAGTTTTTTTTCTTTAGATCATGATTAATTAGATAAATGATGTGTGGTGTTTAAGATTTTAAAATATAAGAGGAAAAATTTATAATTATCCAATACTAACAGGCTATTATTGTAATTAACTTTTATAAAATATGAAGTCATCTCAATCAAATTTTATAATTATAATTAGAATTATAAAACATGAACAAAGTTTGAGGTCCTTATTTTTTTTTTAAAAGAGAGGGAGACACAAATTATTTTAAAAAACATAATTAAGACGGGCCAGATAAGAGGGCGGCCTAAAACTACTATAAATATATAAGCCCACGGGACTCGGTACCACGTCACACGCTTGTAACCCGTCCAAAACCCGGACTCCATTAGGGTTTCCACCGCCCTGTTGATTCTGCTGCGAGCTCGAAGGGGGATAGGAAGAGAGGGAGGAGGGCGATCGCGGAGCCCTAGGAGCCATGGATTCGTCGTCGTCGTCGATGGCGCGGCAGACGTGGGAGTTGGAGAACAACATCGTGTCTGTGGACCGCGGCGCCGGGGGATCAGCTGGAGCGGAGGCGGACGCGATCTACTTCTACGACGAGGTGGCGCAGGCCAAGTTCCAGCAGGAGAAGCCGTGGGCGCAGGACCCCAACTACTTCCGCCGGGTGAAGATCTCCGCGCTGGCGTTGCTCAAGATGGTGGTGCACGCACGCTCCGGCGGCACTATTGAGGTGATGGGCCTGATGCAGGGAAAGACCGAGGGCGACACCATAGTCGTCATGGACGCTTTTGCCCTCCCCGTTGAGGGCACCGAGACTCGCGTTAACCCCCAGGCCGACGCCTACGAGTACATGGTTGACTACTCTCAGACTAACAAGCAGGTAAGGCCTGGCCAATTTGCTTCTCACAAAGACGAGCAAATTCTCTTGCAGTCGAATGCCTAACTAGTTGGTGCCACTCTTTTATCTAACAATGCTTCATAGGACACTTTCTTGTAAGAATGTAGCTTGTTACCTGATGTACTCATTCCAGCTCCCAGGTGAAAGTTACGCTGATACTTCATTCACTTACCTTCATATTAACAAAAAGAAAAGTGTTAGAATGATGCCACCTAATAGAAGAGGAGAATGGGTTTTTCATTAATAGCTCCATTGAGGATTGTAGGTTTTATTATGGGGACGTGGACCAAGAATAAGGCGAGTCATCCTAGATATCATGATATTACTTTTTGTCTTAAATGTGTCTCATTTTGCTAGTTAGTTCACGTCTCAAGATGCTGGCATTGTAGTTACTTCTCCATTGAACAAAATACTAACCCGTTGTCACATCTGAACCATTTTGCTTCACTTATACCATGATGATTTAGTTAAGAATATTTTGTGTAGATTTCATTGTTCTGCTGTCTACATTTATTGATCAATAGAGTGTGCTGTTGCTCAGCGATTTTTTATTAAAAAAAGGAATAAAAGTTGATATTCTGTCCTCATAATATATTCTGGTTAGGATTCAAAATATCTGAGCACTAACTTAACTTGTTGTCATATGCAATACCGATCTGGATTTTAAATCATTGGAAAATTTTCCCTTTACAGATGTATTGTTGGTTAATCACGAGAAACTGGCACTCTTTGTTAGATTTTCCCTGGCTAAGCTATGCTTGAACCCATGTTTTGGTAACCTTTGTCAATCATCCTAAATCAAGTTTCTTATATGAACACTAGGCTGGAAGGCTGGAGAATGTAGTTGGTTGGTACCATTCCCACCCTGGTTATGGGTGTTGGTTGTCAGGCATTGATGTATCAACACAGATGTTTAACCAGCAATTTCAAGAACCTTTCTTGGCTGTTGTAATTGACCCTACGAGAACTGTTTCAGCTGGGAAAGTGGAGATTGGTGCATTTAGGACGTATCCTCAAGGATACAAGCCCCCTGATGAGCCAGTGTCAGAATACCAAACCATCCCACTTAACAAGATTGAAGATTTTGGGGTTCACTGCAAACAGGTATGAAACTTTTAAAGAACGTCCATTTCTTGTTTAGCACAGATGATTTTATTTGCTTCTTTCTTCATTTGGTGCAGTATTATGCATTGGATATAACTTACTTCAAGTCTTCTTTGGATTCACACCTCCTGGATCTGCTATGGAATAAGTATTGGGTCAACACATTGTCTTCTTCGCCTCTCCTAGGCAATCGAGATTATGTTGCAGGGCAAATTTCAGACTTGGGTAAGCTATGCACTTTTGCTCCCTATTTTTGTGCATGTCGAACATTTTATATCGACAGAAATTTTGGCTATATAATCATCCTGGTGTATGCTCCAATCTTCCATATTTTCTTTTGCTGTATTGCCATGCTGAATCCTGTTCTTTATATTAACCTCACATATAGTGTGCTGATCTGGATCTTTATCACAGCTGAGAAGCTGGAGCAGGCAGAAAATCAACTGGCTCACACACGTTTGGGATCATTTCTTTTGCCTTCACAACGAAAGAAGGAGGTTATGCATATTTATATGCACTTTCATGATGACATACCTCCAGGATATATGTTTAAAAGATAGTACAAAGTGATTTTGGAATAATCTCTGCTGGCCTTAAAATTGCTTAATGTTACAAGGCTGTGATCTAAATGTTTTCATTCGATCAAATTTGCCTCTCGTGAATTCTCATGGTGGAGCATGAGCATGAAGAACTAAATATGACAAAAATCTGAGTCCCAAAATAGAGCATCTTTGATTTTCACATATAAGTTGTTGATACTGAACTTGTCACTTTCATTTGTCTACTTGAGGGAGCTCGATGAACAAAGTTAAATGGGATGATTTAGATCGATTGAGTTGTCTAGTTTCAGAATCTGGTTCACTTTTTACGGAGATTTTTTTTATTTAGGTTCACCGAGGCGCTGTTAGTCAAACGAAGTATATCTTCCTTAATTGCAGTTTGTTGTAGAATCATGTCAGCAAAACATCTCTTACTTGTTTTATGTACTATACTCAACGTTTATCATGCTTTTTCTAACATCAGCGATGATGCCTTTCTTGCCACCAAGTGTAGGTGGCCTAAGATATATCATTTGTCGTACCTGTATAATCTTTTTATATACATGTTTAGTTATTGATATTCTACAATGGCTTACTAATCCTCATCTTTTTTTTGGTGGGTTTTGGTTAATTGCAGCAGCCAGATGAATCCCAGCTGGCCAAGATAACACGAGATAGTTCCAAAATTACTGTCGAGCAGGTGCATGGTCTTATGTCGCAGGTAAGCATCAGATCGAGTTTCCATCACTTCGTGCTGTTATCATTAACTATAAAAGAGCAGCTAAGTATCTTGCTTGTGCTCGTATTATCCCCATCCATCTGTACAGGTTATCAAGGACATTCTCTTCAACTCTGTTCGTCATTCGTGCAAGACACGCCCGGGTCCTACCGACTCATCTGAAGCAGAACCCATGGTTGAATCCTGAAGCAAATATAGAAGCAAATGAGCTTTTATTGCAGCATGAACCAAACTGAGAGGGGAACCTGGGAGAAAAAACTTGGTTGAGTTGAAAGTTTTCCTTGGTTCTGCAAGTTTGCCTCCAGTGCCTCTCGACCTGACTTTCTCGACTAAGTTCAGCGGGCATCCTGTTGATCGCTGCAAAGGAAATTGTAATTATGAGCTTAACTTTGTTAATTTTCTAGTAAGATCAGAAAATTTATGGACTAAGAGTTGACGTCTACCTCTGCTGCAGTTGAGTGTGTTGGTAGAACGAACTGCCTCTGGTTTGTGTTATTTTACTTGAGAACATGGCTTTTGCTCGTTAAACAATAGAGCTTATTTTGCGTTCCTCTTCGGAAGAGGATCGCAGATTGTTGCTTGGGCAATCCATCTTCTGGTTTGATCGAGAAGACGAGTTAAAATAAATGGCAGGATGATAAATTTCAAATCAGACCAAAAGTGCAGTGGTGCACGTGTCTTCTTTAGAAAGGCGAAACTAAAGCACCAACAAAATGTCCCCTTGAATTATTAATTAGGGGGTTATCGGATCTCGAACCCGGCAGCTAACGGGGGAAACCCGCAAGCAACCGGAGCACCGCCTCGCCGCAGAAAGATCATTATGTGTGCGAAGAACATTCCTCCAGTTGGCCTCTCGGAGATCGGTGGTCTGCGCGACTCATTCCCTATCTCGCTCGCTCTCTTCGTCTCCCCCTTCGTCTTCGATCCCACGCCTTGCTTCGTTCCCATACCTCGCCAATCGCCAAAACCCCTCAAACTCCCCCACTCCTCCATCAACCAACCGACCGCGGTAACTTCTTCCGAGCGTCCTTGTGCTTCTCGTCGCCTTTCGCCGGAGAATGGGGTGAGGAGGCTGCCGGGGAATCAGATGGAGTTGGACGGGGAACAGGAGGGGGCGAGCGGCGGTGAGGAGCAGGAGGAGGAAGAGGGAGAGGAGGAGGAAGAAGGATTCCTGCTGAGGGATGGAGGCGGCGGCTTCCTCTCGTTCGCCGTGGAAAGAATGCTCCGGTCGGCGTCGTCGTGCGGGCTGGTGATGACGGACGCGCTTGAGCCGGACCACCCCATCATCTATGCCAACCGAGGTTTCGAGGAGGGCACGGGTTATCGCGCAGAGGAGGTGCTGGGGAGGAACTGGTAAGTGCCCCACCGCCCTCTTGCTTTATTTTTGCTAGTTATCGGGCTCTATTCAGCTTTATTTACAGATGGTTTGAATTATGCTGCTGCCTGCTGAGAGTTATGGAGCTCTCTATCTTGTCTAATTGCTGCCCTAATATTACGCGATAGCTGAATTCTGGTATACTTGGATTCTGAGCTGCCCTTTCCCATCGCGAACCAAAATTTAAGAATTATTTTTTTATTTACTTGTCGTAGTTACTTTGAACACAATGTTTTTGTTTCTACTATAACATGCAGGATAAATAAAATCCGTAATCTACTTATTTTATGATTATTTAAGCTTAGGGCATAATACTAAGGAGGGCTGACTTCTATGTTCATGGAGCTTTACTCAATCAAGGTAGTGAAATAGGTTGTCCTCACAGTATCATGATAAAGTTATGATTGGAAACTTGTATGCGCTCAGGAGTTGGCAGGTCCCGAGAGAACTAACCTAAAATAAGAATGTAACACGAGAAGTTCAGGAAAAAAAAAGGGGGGGGGGGAGCGGGCGCACAATAGTTGTCTCTAGATAAAATTCCAATCCTCATGCAGAAAAATTGGAATTAGCACCTCATAATACAGTCAGCTTTATTTTCCTTTTCCTATGAGCACAAGCTTGACAAAATCCCATTCTGCACTTACAGCGGATAACATGAAGAATGAAACATGAAAGAGTCAATAAAGTCAAAAATCTATATAGATTTTGTAGGTATAGAGATACCACAAGTATTCTGGATTTCTGGTTGTCTGGAATCTGAATTGATGCTTATAAGCATTCCTTGTTGGCTTCTCTAAAGTCTTCTCCTTTTCTTTTCTTTGCTTTCTTGATTGTCAAATATCTAGCCGTAAGCAAAATAAAGGAAGGTTACTGCTGCTAAAATGTTGGAATAACATAAGAGATTGGAGGAAGCTAGAAATATGAGGATATAGAATTGAGAAAAAGAAACGATTATTATCTGATACTTGATTCTGATACTTGACTAGAATCAGCTCATTTTAATTGGATGATATTGCTGCAAAGACCCTACATGCATAATAGGCGTCAGTTATTTTAGATTGCTGTATGTCTCATTCACTGTCTCAAAAAGCAAAGGGCACCTATGTTAATACTGATGCGATGCCTGACCCAAAATCTAGTTCAAATTATGACTAGTTAAACTAAGTCCTTGTAATAATTTAACCTTTTAGGTAAGTAAATATTTAAATCTCAAAAATTAGGGGAGACCCTTGGACAACTTGGTTTCATAATCACACCTAGTACCATTTTGAGCAAGACTTGACTAAAGTTGGACTTCTATCAAGTTTTTAGAGGTGATTTTGGGTTTAATGTTTACCCAGATTGGGCTTTGAGCATATAGTCTGCACTTTGCATCATGGTTATGAAGTTTGTATACCTCTTATAATGTGATTCTGATATATTAATTTTAGCATAGATGTCTATCTTTTTTCTGCAGATAGAAAGTTAGAAAGAAGACAATCTTCATCTTTTGGCATGCAACATTTGGCTTCAAATAACTAGTTGGCTTTCTCTTTGTAGACTGATTCTCTTAATCATGCTTATCTCGTATTTTTTGTTTTGTTTGTTATTTAGTTATGGTTTCTAGACATTATTATCTTCTAGATGCAACATGTAAAGTGACCCTTAAAAACACATCTACTTTGCAAATAATTTAGGTCCTGCTGTACCTCTGTTTCTATGAATCATAGCTCAATGACCTTCCTCATGTATTTCACACTATTGACCACATCCTGCATCACCTCTTCATCAGGTCTATATCCCTGATATCTATCATGATTGTTCCTTTAGAATTAGCATTTCTGATTTACAATGCATCTGTGATATCAGTGTTCATAGCATTTAAGAAACATGTATTGACATCATAAGCTTTTGGTTCAATTGGATTCTTCCAGCCGATTCCTGCAATGTAGAGGACCATTTGCTCAAAGGAGACATCCTTTAGTAGATTCTTCCGTGGTAGCTAAAATACGAAAATGCCTTGAGGAAGGAATCGAGTTCCAAGGTGATTTGTTGAACTTTAGGAAGGATGGTTCTCCATTGATGAACAGGTTGCAGTTAACACCAGTTTATGGTGATGATGAGATAATAACCCACTACATGGGCATCCAATTCTTCACGGACATGGATGTTGATCTGGGACCTCTTCCTGGAACAATGGCAAAGGAAGCCATAAGATCTTCTGATCACGTTATCACCGAACAGGCTCACTGGCCTATCTCAGCAGCACATGGACATATCTGTCGTGAGTTTTGCGGTTTGTTGCAATTGAGTGATGAGGTACTGTGTCAAAAAATATTGTCAAGATTGTCACCAAGAGATATTGCATCTGTCGGTTCTGTGTGCAAAAGGCTGTATCTTCTAGCAAAGAACGATCTTCTCTGGAGAATGGTTTGTCAAAATGCATGGGGCAGTGAGACCACTCGTGCCTTAGAGACTGTACCTGGAGCCAGAAGAATTGGATGGGGAAGACTTGCAAGGGAATTGGTTACTCTTGAAGCTGTTTCATGGAGGAAACTGACAGTTGGAGGTGCTGTGGAGCCATCCCGTTGCAATTTCAGTGCTTGTGCTGTTGGTAACCGAGTTGTTCTTTTTGGTGGAGAAGGTGTTAATATGCAACCAATGAATGATACGTTTGTATTGGATCTAAATGCAAGTAATCCAGAGTGGAGACATGTTGACGTCACTTCTGCTCCTCCAGGTAGGTGGGGCCATACACTGTCTTGCTTAAATGGATCCTGGTTGGTTGTATTTGGTGGTTGTGGAAGGCAGGGTTTGCTTAATGACGTCTTCATATTGGATTTGGATGCCCAACATCCTGCATGGCGTGAAATATCTGGCCTTGCACCTCCTGTACCCAGATCTTGGCACAGCTCTTGCACTCTTGATGGAACAAAGTTGGTTGTATCAGGAGGTTGTGCTGATTCTGGGGTACTTCTCAGTGATACCTACCTATTGGATGTCACAATGGAGAAACCAGTATGGAGAGAAATACCAGCATCATGGACACCACCTTCCAGGTTAGGTCACTCCTTATCTGTTTATGATGGCAGAAAAATACTGATGTTTGGTGGTCTGGCTAAAAGTGGTCCCCTTAGATTGCGTTCAAGTGATGTTTTCACCATGGATCTCAGTGAAGAAGAACCCTGCTGGAGGTGTATTACAGGCAGTGGAATGCCAGGTGCTGGAAATCCTGCCGGAATCGGTCCACCGCCGCGCCTTGATCATGTGGCAGTCAGCCTTCCTGGAGGTAGGATCCTGATATTTGGTGGGTCTGTCGCTGGCCTTCACTCAGCTTCCCAGCTATATCTCTTAGATCCAACTGAGGAGAAACCTACTTGGAGAATTCTTAATGTCCCTGGACGACCTCCTCGCTTTGCTTGGGGACACAGTACATGCGTCGTCGGAGGAACAAGAACAATAGTACTTGGGGGGCAAACTGGAGAAGAATGGATGTTGAGTGAGTTGCATGAGCTGTCTCTGGCAAGTTCTACTATTTAATGACGACTTCTGTAAGTGACTTGTTTAACAAAGTAGTTTATGCATCACTACACTGGAAAGCAAAAAAAGAAGAAAAACAAAACAAAACAAGAAATGTCAGGTCCTGTTTATGGAAATCTTAAGCATCATCATGAAAAACAAACGACGGTCCTAATTTAGTGCTAGCCATTACATTCTGGAGACCAGTTATACCTCTCAAATGTTGTGTAGCAATTCTTAACTTCATGATAGCTCCCTGATTGGCATATGCTGAAACATATAATGTTTAGGAGGGTATTAGTAAAGCGTGCATTTTCAGTTCTCCTAGCTTTACTAGCGTTCCTTTAGATAAACTGGTGGGAAAAACCCAGGGAGTTTGCCTCTGCCTTGAAGCACTGAACTCCATGTCTGTAGATTGGATGGGCAGCTTGCTCTTTCTAAAACTCTTGCATTTTACTCCTCAATAGTTTCTTTCTTTGGTGCACAAAGTGCCCCCTCTTCTAATTGGAGGATAAGTTAAAAGAAATTTCTTTCTTTGAATCAAAATCTCATATACTATATGTGCATGCTCGACTTGATGCCATATTTCATTTCTTGTTTCATTCCTAGTGTGCTTTGGGTTGGGAATGAAGAACCCCTACTGCATTGTGAACACCAAACAGATGCATTTACTTGTGCGTGGTCATCTCTGTACTCCCCTCTATTTAATCTTCAATGCGGTCTAACGGGTTGAGCTTTTTCTTTGTTTCCCCCATACCATGATTGAGATTTTATTTGCAAAACAGTCAGTCCTGTGCATGAATGCTGTGATATAAGTTTATATTTTTGAAATATAATTGTAATATACCCTAAGAGAGAGAGTTGTAGGAGTCTGCAGATCTGCCACATGGCCAGACATAAGCAAATGCATGTAAAAAAATCTGCTGCTTGGTGTGTAAAGATGCTTGGATGTACGTGCCTTGAGAAACTAGATCTTGGTCTTATCCTCTTTGGCTGCTTCCTCAATTTTTATCTTTATTTATTCATTGACGTAATGGAATCAAATTCACCTAGCTGCGAAGTTTTTTGTCTTAAAAAAAACAAAAGCAAGAGATAATTAAATTCATTTACTATTTTTTAATTAAAATTTAAAATTAATAAAAGAAATAAATTTTTAACATTTATATTTATACCTTTTAATATTTATTTACTGGAATAATAGGTGAGTTAAAGTGTATAGAATGATAATATTGATGATTTTTTTCACTAGAGGTTGGTGAATGAAAGTGTATTAAAGATTATTTAATTATTTTAAAATAATGTATAATTATACTTTTCTATAAGGTTTGTTCATTGTATAAGATCTTTTCCTAGTGAGAAAAAAAAGTTCATATGAATTTTTTCATAAGATTGGAAGGTAATTACTAAATTTAAAAATTATCATAATAATAAAATCAAAGTCAGACTCACGTGCCGGTCGGTTGCATGAAGGACCGACCGACCGACCGACCGACCGACCAAGTTGGCTCGGGTTTCTCCACAGTGGCATTTCCGATATTTCTGAGAAATCCGGGACGAAAGAGGTTGACGATAATTATTGGCGAAAGGAGAAAAAAGAAGACCGCACTTTTTGATCGCGTCGGTGAAAAGCCGACGGCCCCCCATCTTTTTAGCTCAAGAGCTTTTTCCTCTTCCAATGGCAACCCCGTCTCACCCATCAGTCCTCCCTCCGGACACTCCCACACCGCACTCCACTGACGCCGAGCTCCTCGTGCCGACGCTCACGTCCACAACGCACCTTCGATCACTCCTCTCTCGCCCCCCATGGCGGCAGCTCCGCGGACGCCTCCGCTGATTGGAAAGGCCGGGAGCTTCACCGTCTTCATCACCCCGCCGCCGTCCGACGATCTCCGGTCCCGCATTGAGATCCCTGATCCTGCCATCGCCGACGATACCCCTAGAAAGGAGGCTCCTTTGCCGGCGAAGGCGCCCCCTCCCGTCGTCGCGCCGCCCCCTGTTCAGGTCCCGCCGCCGCAGTTCGAGAGTATGGCATCCAAGCCTCATGGATCCTTGTCTCGGTTCTTCCGGGATGCCATCGTCAGAGTCCTAGATGGTAGATTCTTTTGTTTTCCTCCGATATTGTACGGATTGAGTGGATCATTTCATTAAAAGAATTCTTGGTCGAATTTGATTAAACAGCTCATTCAAGCTTGGATGAATACTTGGCGGATTGGCTCAGGTTGGACCATTCCAAGTACCAGTGGGCGCTGGACGATTACTACGAGACCATCGGAATGGTTATTGCCTTGTTGGCCTTATTGCCCTTGCTTTGTAGTTACTGCGGTCTCTTTTACTCGATTTCACTCTCGAATGTGACGCTTTAACTCACTGCACTTCCGTCATTATTTACCCTGATTAAATTCCTGATTTTTTTTATCTGTTGCGTTTGCTTGGATTTTCCCGACGGAGTTATTTCTGAGACCAGTTTCTAATTTGGGCTCGGACTTGTAGGAGCACATAATTTGACACATATGTTGATAATAAGCAATTTTAACCTATTAGATTATGTGATATCGGTCCTCGTTATTAATTGGATCTACAAGAATCATCTGAATCATTATTCTGCGGAATTTTCCTCATGGACACAGATCATGGTATGGAATGCAGTGGATCGCGTTCCAGTTAGTCCTACATTGGTAATGAGAGTCATTTTGTTGGGTGATCCAGTTTTATGATCTGCACCTTGATTTTCAGTGGACACGAGAATTTCAGGTCAACATACTTATCAGGCCAAGTCATGACATGATATTAAGGAAAATATAGAGGGTGAGGTGCTGAGGTGCAGCAATTGATCCACGATATGAATTTTTTTCCCTTCCAAATCTTGTGTTTACGGCTTTCTTTTTCTGTCAGAGTTTTTCAGCATGCCAATATGATTGGTTTTCTCATCATTTAGACTGAGGAGGTCTGTTTTTTCTGACATTTATATATTAGAGAATTGCACAGGTAGATTGGTCTTTAGCTTGCGTAGATGGTATGTATGTGGGTGACGAGGACAACATTCCGCGAACATCTTTTCGATGAAACTGTTTATCCACTTAGGTATTTGCATTTGCAATATTCATGTGAACTGAAACTTGTTAACGTTACAATAATAAGAATTATGCAGGCGACACTATCTCTCTGTTTAATGCATTCATTGCTCATATATCGGGGTGCCTAATTATCAAAAGCAAGATATAATATTGTTGGAACCTGTGTTGTTTAATGTCCTAAGGATTCAGCTTGAATTTCTTTATTTTTATTGCAGATGAAGGAAAGTGATAAAGTTATCAAACCGAAAGTGCTTGCTAATAAACGGCAAGTTGTTTAGTAGGTTGAAGAGAGGCAAGTCTTGTTCTCCTAATTCGGCTTTTCTTCTTTTCAATTGTATTACTAAATGTCTTTTGGATTATTTCTATTGCAGTAGACTTCTGTAACAGAGGTCTTGTCTGGTGAAATGCCTATTAGTAATTGTAGATCGATGCCTCAAGATGGTTTCGGCTAGTTATTCACAAATGGTCGTACGGTATGGGAAGAATTCAAGGATGCGACTGGCGAGTCAATGCATTAAGGAACTGAAATCCATATATGGATGGGAGTTCCTTTCAAATTCTTTGAACATTGGAAGTATTACCTATGTTTGAGCAATCAATTCAGTTGTCTTTCTGTTACATTTTAAACCTTTTGCTGATTATACTAGCTTTCAAATTTTCCATCTTGATGTTTGGAGGAGGCTACTCTTGGAAACCAATCTTGGCTCTCTGTTGCATTAGCATCAAAGTTTCTCCTCCTGCCAACTGTGTCAAGAGTCACATCACTTTCTTCATTAGAGAATCTAAGTAGACCGAAGTAGATGCTATTAAATCCGTGGAATTTAGTTCTCATTTTTCAAGAATCCAAGATTAGGGATGTTACTAACCCATGGCAGCAGTTTTGTCTCCACTTCCAGTACACAGTAAACCTTATCAGGTAGACTGAAGTACCTGTGCGACGATGTGTTTTGTATAAGCAAACTTATTTGGTGCTTTGTTTATCTAGGAATTTATATGGTGATCTAAACAGTGGCCAGGTTTAGTTTGTGGGGCTATTCAGAATTACTTCATTTTACAGCATAAATAGTGTTCTTCCTCGTTCTGTTCATATGCTTGGACGCTGTCGGCGGCAGGCGTGGTCCAACCCAATATGGTAAGAAAGACATATGGTTTAGGATTTCATTTCTTTGCAGTATGGTAAAGAAGCCATATATACAATACTTTTTTACTCTGCTTAACCTTAGTTATCAAAGTGTGATCACTCCATCTATTTTCCCCCTTCTTTTTTATTTTTTACATGCACTTTGCACTTCGTTCTTTAGATCTAGAATCAAGTTTTTTTTTACTTGTCCGCATAATACTTCCTGCTAGATAGTCACAATCTGCTTCATCATTTTAGCTGGTTAGGTTCATTATCTCTGCCACTTGACAAAAAGACATGAGCAGGCACAGGGATCTGCAGCTTTCTGATCCTTGTCATCTTTCAAAATTGAGACTGTCGATGGCACCAAAATGGTACATGGATTCCAAAGCCACGGCTGCTTCCTTCCTAAACTATGAATGACTCGTGCAATGTCACAAGCATAGCCTGCCCAGGGAGATACTGCCATCTAACTCTTCTCCCTCAATCATTGGTGGGGGAAGAGGTATTTAATGGAGTAGGGGGAAAAGAGCACTGCCCTCTTCCTTCTCTTCTCTATGTTTTATTAGAAAGCATTCACCTTTTTCTTGCTTTGCTCTGAGTATTTTGTCCCTCCTCTCGCTTACCAAAAAGTTCCAAACAAGCACTGCTAGTTTTCACCCCCACAATCCTGCGAACTGAACATTTATCAATCTCAAGTGTGGAGTTCCCTCTTTTTAAAAAATTAATATTATAGTGTTTTTGAGTTAAATTTGGATTGAATGGGTTAATTTGAACCTGACCTATTAAACTTATATTTTGAAAATTTCATGATAATTTGATGTTCCATCTTAGAGTTGTGTGAGAATTATCACCCCTCCAAAGTCCAAAACATTTCATGTAAAAAAATTGACTCTCTGTCGGACCATGCTATTTTAGTAGCAGTCAAACCCCCCTTGTGCGAGGTCCCCATTGCTACCTCCTCAGGTATGGCAATGGCTATGGCTGCTGTGCACATGGCTGCTGCTGCTGCCTGCTGCAGCCAGGACTCACAAATTAATGGCCCATTTTACTGCTCTTGGGAGTTGGGAAAGGGAGAAAGGCCTCCTCGACGTATCATATCAGAATTGTCAACAAGAATGCCAGTGTCCTAGTACAGGTGAGTGAGACTATATACATGCCTTCCTTCCTTCCTTCTTCCCAGATCAAGGCTTTGTTAGGTGTGTCCTGAATTCATTGCCGAAGAAGGTTTTATCACGACTGAGAACTCCCACTGGATGAGGATGAGGACGACAATGATGGCGTATCACATTCGTCGTCCTCGTCTTCGTCGACGTCCAGATCATCGAAGCCCCAGAACGCCTCTTTATCCTCCTCTGGCATCTTCCATTGCTCTTGCATCATCGTGCTGCATCCCTCGATTATTTCCAATACCTGCATCAGCACCATTTCGATTCAGTATCAGGAGTTGTCTTGTCTTTTGCCTATGCTTACCCCTGCATAAACCCTAATCCTAGCTCAGGACCACCCTTTTTAAGGCCTTAACATGGACCAAGTTGGAATATTGTGATTTTGCATTCAGAACAGTTCTTTTTCTGATTACCGGAGAAAAGTAAAGTGAAACAAGCAGTGGTTGGTTGGACATCATGAGCGACCCGTGACACAAGAAATAAAAGTTTGCTTTGCTGCCATGAGGCAGAGATCTAACATTTCTTCTTCAGTGATTTATCCAACTCTTCCCACTGGAGTTGAAATCGTTGCTTCCTTTTTAAGGACTTACTTGTGATCTCCCTAATCTGAATTATTTGGTTTTGTTTTATTCCATGATTAAAATCTTAAGAATTCAATTCAATCATAATGGGCCAGTCAATAATGCTTCTTGGGAGAATCAGATAGAGGTGTTTAGAGTTGTAGGCCAAGACAGCAGCCTCTTACCAAACAATTCCAAAGTAGCTGCTGATTTGTTGCCACCTCTGCCTTCAGTTAGGCATAAGTGAAAAAAAAATTGCAACTTGATAAGCCTAAACAATTCTGCTATATAAGACCAAAACTCTACTTGTGTTATCTTGCAGCAGTAACATTTCAGCTTTTACTTATCTGCACTACTTGGTATAACTTTCTCCATCTGACATGCTTCATATGGAAAACAACAAATCGAACAAACTAGCAGCAGCATGAGGATTACCTCAGTCATTGAAGGACGAGTCACCGGTGAAGACCGGATGCAGAGGGAGGCTGCAAAAGTTAGCTTCTTCAGCTGCTCCTTGTTGTAATCATCTCCTAATCTTGCGTCCACCAGCATTTCTGTGGTGCGATCACTCAGAAAAGGTTTTGCCTGTACATTGCTTCTGAGTTAATCGAAGAGGAGATTGAACTTTAAGAATGCTGCTTTAGCTGGATGCTCAGTTTGCTTACCCAGCTGATCAAGCTCCTGTGAGAGCCATCTACTGGTTTCTTCCCTGATATGATCTCCAAGAGGAAGACACCGAATGCAAAGACATCGGTCTGCTCGTGAACAATCCCGTGCATGAAGTATTCTGGCGCCAAGCACCTGATTCAAGTTGAAACCACCAAAGCTTCATTTCAGGCCATTAATGGTGTGTACCACCTCAAGCACAAGAACAACTGCACAAGCCATGGAGTGAACTGTTTCTTGAAGAGTGCGCATACCCGAAAGTGCCTTCTATCGGTGCGACCGCCCGGTATGTCCACTCCGATGGAAGCCACTTCGCGAGCCCGAAGTCTGAAATCTGCAGCAGAGTTGGAGAGTGGAATCCTAAGTTTGGAGAAGTAGAGATTTAGGAAGGAGGAGGAGAGGGTGGAGCGTGAGCTCTACTTGGGGCTCAAAGTTTTCATTGAGGAGGATGTTTGAAGCCTTGATGTCTCTGTGGATGATCCTTCTCTGGCACCCCTTGTGGAGGTAGTGAAGCCCCCTTGCTGTGCCGAGCGCGATGTCGTGCCGCAGCTTCCACGCCATTGGAGGCGAGCTTTCGTCTGCATCAAAAGGCTCGTTAAAATCCAACCCCAAGTGTGCGAACCAAGGTCAGGGTTAGTTCTCTTGCAGGGCAGGAGGTTTACCGTGGAGATTGGAGGAGACCGAGCCGCGGGAGGAGAACTCGAAGATCAAATGCAGGTCGCGGTCGATGCAGCAACCGAGAAGGGACGACACGTTCGGGTGCCGGACATGGCCGACGGTTCCGAGCTCCGTCAGGAACTCCTTCTCCTTCTGCTCATCAGACGAAGCACTCCTCAGCCTCTTCACCGCGATGGCCTGCCCGTCCTCGAGCACTCCCTTGTACACCTCCGCAAACCCGCCCCTTCCGACCAAGTTATCTGCGAAATCGCCATTGCCGCAAGCACAACAACAACAAAAAAAGGGGGTCATCATCCAGTGAGGCATGTCATCAAACACCCGTCCGACGAGCCGTAAAGTTGCCAAATGCCAAACCTTGGTGAAAGCCGCCGGTCGCCCTGTGCACCTCCTCGTAAGAGAAGCACCTCCAGGTCGGCTTATGAGGCGGCGGCGGCGTCACATCAGGCGGAGAGCACTCCATAGCCTTCCTCCCATGAACGCTGGTGGTCGCGTTCTGCTCTTCCCTTCTCCGCCGGCGGATTCCGAACGAGAGCATGCGCATGAGACGCATTCTTGGAGCTCCAACCGGTGGCCAGAGGAAGACAGACAGACCCTGCCTTCTACTATGGCGAGGCCATTTCTGCAGAGAACGCTGAGAGAGAAAGAGAGAGAGAGGTGGAAGGGCGAGAAGCAAGTGGTTCAACTGCTTCTGTTAGAGCAGTCCACCATTACTGCGGAGGAGCAGAGAGTTCTGGTTTCCAAGGGGGGGCATTAATTGAAATGTTGCTGCATTACATGAGCAGAAGGTGGGGGGAGTTTTATAAAGGTGGCAGCTCGCCATGGGCGCTGCCATTTCTGCCATTGTTTGCAGCAAAACTACAAGCATATGCTTTAATGGCGGAAGGTGGTGCATCCGGATGCGGCAGAAAAATCTTTTTGTTTGACAGCTATATCTATCTATATATTTTTTTCAAATCTACGTGACAGCACTGTAGACAGTGGAGGTTATCTTGGTCCAAATCAGTTTAATCATTCTTGTTCTACACTTCACTTGCATAAGAGAAATGAAGGCACATGCAACAAGTTTGTATGTGCTTGATGATTGAAGAACTCAATGCCTTAGTTGTCAAAGGGCTGCTAGAGTACTAAATACAGTTGCAATTAGGTCCACCATAATTAATTGATGCCTGAATCATCTGACCTTTTTTCCATTAAAATTTTTACTTTACAGTATGCTTTAGTAATAATATATAGTCCATAAAGTTTTCAAAGAAATAGGCAAAATAAGAAAAATTTTCAAAAATATTATTATTGTTTCTGTTGCAGAATATCCAGACATGAGATTATGATGGGAAGCTACTTAGTTTGTTTAATTAAGATGGAAGGAAGATGAAGAGGGGAGCTAAACTCATGATCCTATGTAGTAAGAGTTGACTCTTATCTGGGGGGAGGGGATACATTAGACATCAATAACAGCAACAATAATGCGGATCAAGTAGAAATCTATTTTTTTTGTTTGGTTATGTGTCACTTTTGAGTGAGGTCAAAGCAAACAAAATTTAATTTATTTAATTAATATGAATGCATGATTGGTTTCCAGAGCTAGCTTTGTTATTAATCAATAGCTAAGTTTTTTTATAATGCTGAATTATAGCTTTGCTTTTATCCAAATCAGTATTAATGTTGGAGTCAGGTGTCTAATCCATTAGGTCTACATCATAATTCTAGCTATCAACCTGAAGAATTTTGCGGTTGAATTAGTTCATACACTCTCCTCTACGTTTCACACAACTATCATACTCCAACGATTTTTAGTAAAGTAAGAAATAATTATTTCTTTGTATGATATTTCAATCTGTAAGATTGGATTAGACGAATGATTTTAAGGCTATTTTCAACTGGGTGTAATGAATAGTAAGTATTTCCTGAGGGTAAATAAGAACAAGTTAAGGCAGTTTGCTTTCCTATTTTGCAATTTTGTTGTGAGGCAAGTCTGCTTCACCTTTTTCTTTTCTGCATGAATCTTCCAAGAAGAGGAGGAAAAGAAATAGATGCTCAGATGTGTCCTCATCAAAGGCTCTTTTTTTTTTTAACATGTGCTTTCGTGGATATCGACGTCTTTAATTAGTCGGTCTTCGTCTAAAAGTTGGAGATAAACGGAGAAAAAGGTAATTGGAGATTGTGATTACAGAGCATGTTAAAATTGTTAAGAAATAACGAGGAGATCGAAAGGGGGAGGGATGATGGGGCAATCATTTGTTTATCTGTTTTACTTGTGTGTTTAATCTCACCAGCTTGCTCCAAAATGCACGCGTACGCATCAAAAGCCTCAAAAGAGAGGTGGAGAAATGTGTTTCCAAACTACGATTTAGCAAAAGCGTTTTGCATGGATCATCACGTTATGTTTCAGCTTCTTGTTCTTCATCGTCGTCGTCGTCGTCGTCGTCATCATCTTCTTCTTCTTTCTTTTTTTCTAAAAAGGAAAAGATTATGCTTCATCTTTGACCGTTAGCTTTATCGACCAGATCTGTGACCCATAAGTGCAGTTTGTGTTTACGTGACGTGATTAATTTTGGATTCTGACACCTTGTTGGGGTTTTTTTTAATCGGTTCGGATTTGAACTGACACATTGTGGGTTTTTTATCGATTCAGATTTGAAGATAGAATTAAAAATTGAAGTCACCAATTCGAATCGGCCTATTTCTAGCCAATCAGATCATGGATAATTAAGTAGAGGAAGAATCAAGAAATGTTCTGATTCTAAAGTTCTTCAGAAAGCAACGTCAAAAATTACAAGAACATTTAATACATATATAAAAACATACTACAGAAGTATAGAATCAGAAAGCAATCCGCAAAAGAAACAGGACATATACTGGTCATCTTGTCTAACACATATTTTATGAACCAAAATACATGGTTTCAACAATTCAGCATAGAAAGGGTAAAAATAATAATTAAAAAAAGGTAAAAATAGTATCGTTCTGTTAATGGGAGCTGCTAGTATTGCATACATATGAATTGTAATGGTAAATGAGTAACAATAAATTTAGCTTAAATCACTGGCCCACGAATGCATATGTGATGGAAGAATTAATGCAATCATTTGCACTGGAAGAATTGGTTTTGTAGATAGATTATCAATAGGAATACATCTCCAAGCCTCAATGCCAAAGCTTCGAGCAGAAGCCGGCCGGCGCAGGGAATGGCCTCTTGCTGCATATCGCATCAGAGAAGGTGTCCATCAACTGCCCCCCGAGACTCGGGGGATCATCAATCAGAGTATCGACGTAAACGTTAACGATTCTTCGCTCCTGAGGGGTTGCTCGGAGGCTGAACCAGGTTAAGAACTTCACCCTGAAGTTGGTTTCAATGTGTCCCTCGCATTCCAGCCATCTGATCACCTTGACACAGTACTCATATGCCCCTTCTAGTGAGCCATCCTTGGTGTTTAGCGCATCAAACTTCCCCCCACATCTTTTCTTTGACCAGCTCCCTGGTTCGCAGTCTGGCTTCCTTGAGCCATTCTCAAATATATTAATAACACCCGGTTTCCCTTTGTTGCACCTCTCAGAACCTTCTGTTCCAGTTTCCACAGTGCACGGAGTGGCAGGAAGGGTGGAATCTGATTGCCCGAATGGCACAATCACCATCTCATTGGCAGCAGGATTATTAGATTCGTTCTCCGACTTTGGGATATCAGATGCCTGGTTATTCTCCATGGAGTTGGTGGACTCAGTCCGAATGGTTGAGTTTGGCTCCTCATCTAATGCAGAATCAGAGTGCCCATGCGATTCCTGCGGTTCCACAACTTCTGCCCCACTTATACTGCTCTTGCAGTCACTCTTCTGGTTACAATTATCTTTTTCCGCCTGAGCTGGTGAGTTTTCAGTCTCTAGAATCTCAGGTCTCTCGCAATCATCAAAATCGATTTCTGGCAACTTATTCAAGTCAGCGCATGCAGTGCTGTTAGTATTAGACTCGTCTCCCTCCAAGGGATTAGATAAGCCACTACTATTCGTTTTAGGGCTTTGACAATGTGATCTTGAGACAGTTACCTCGGTTCCTAAACCAGCAGAGTTGTCCTCCGAGATGGTTTCAGTTTTCACTCCTACTTCCCACATCCCGAGTTCCCTCCCATTGCTGAAGGCTACTACTTTGAACATATATTCTGTACCTGGAATTAGTTCTGCTACCAACATCGTTCTCTTTGACTTGAAGAGAGAAAAAGATGGTTTTTTGGGGTATTCTGGGGTGTCAACCTTACGGTACCACAAATTGAAACCATCTGTATCTTGAGCTAATTTGTTATCCTCTAAATCCAAAGCTACAGTGAGAGATGTCGGTGATATCTGTTCAAATTTTATAAAGCTGGAAGAAACTGGAAATATTTCTGCAGCCAAACAAAAATCAAGGAGAAAACAATCAATAAGACATGGAAGAAAAAAAAATCCATACTATCCAACAAAGTTGAAGACTAGAGAAGCTTACCCTGAACTTGAGAATTAACTGATGAAGAACTAGAACGATTAGAATCAAGTAACTCTACAGCTTGGGCACAGAGTTTCTGCACTTCAGCACCAACAGAAAGCCGGTTAACAATTCCACGCGCCATGTTGGAAAAATCATCAATAGGCCCAACCTCAGCCTCCAATTTCTTGCGTGCTGTATTAACTATCTCATGCAAACACCGATACTTCTCTGTTAAGCTTAGAAGCTTGTGACTGAGAGATAACCTGAGACATAATACATCGACTCGTCTTGCATCTTTTGCAATCAGAAGTTGTTTTTTCCAGCATCTGCAGAACCAAAAAATAGAGTTTACAACTGCACCTCTAGTTTGATGAATTATTCCAAAAGTTGAAATGAATCAGAAAAGACAGGTTTTCAAGAATTTAAAGATAATTTACTTCACGAAAGTTGTTATTGCAAAAATCTTGCGATAATTATGAATCAAGAACAGACAGCTAATCAAACCAAACTGAAGTAATCGTGCATTACTCATGGAATTACATTCTCGGTTTTTTTTTTCACCGAGAGAGAGTGGTGAAAGTAGGATTCGATCCCACAATCCTGCTGTGATCAGTCAAAGCACAAAAATTACATCTCCGCATGATACAAAGATCAAAGCACGTACATGGGTACCAAATGAGCCAGAATTTAATTTTCCCAACCAAAAGCTGAATATCAAATAAATAAATATAAATCTAAGTCTCCAAAGATTATCCGTGGATTTCACTCGCAACTATCTGCACAAACTACATTAAACTACAAGCATGAACAGATATTGATTGTACTAGTACAAGACAATTATTAATACTTTCTCATTTTCAGTACAATTTACTTATCGAGAGTCATCAAATTTAAGAAGCCACAATGAACTTAATAGACCCTACTTCTCGCATTTGCAGACTAGCTCATCGACTAATGGTATTGTGAATATGAATATATTGATCTTGGGAACAGATGAGACAATGAGATTCTAAAATATATATAGCAACAGTTAGCTAGTTCGAGCAACACTACGTGTAAAAAAACTAAGCATATGTTGAAGAAATTACCCGAGCAAATCATTAACTTTTCCACAGCATGCACAGTAGTAGCTCCCATCCAGTCTTGTGCGCAGTCCACTCTTGATAATTCCAGTTTTTTCATTCTTAAGAGCACACTCAAGATGACAGGAAAGACCACATGAGTCACCTTGAGTAATAGTCTCTGTGCTACAAAACAGCCAAAGACTAGGGTCCTTATTGTCATCATACTTGTGACAGATGCAGCATGAGCAACGTTTACAAAATGCATCTCCTATGTTAAGCGTTGCCCTGCAAGCTGAATTCTGGCAATACCGTATGTTTTCAAGAGCTTCTTCAACATCATTTGACTGGTTTGTGGAAATTGGTAAACGTGATGGATGTTCATTCTTTCTCTGTCTCTTAGATGGAGTTTGAGAGCTAGTGGTTGATGGGACCTGAGTACAATCCCTATCCTTCGTGTGTTCTCCAGAATTTTTTTCAGATACGACTCTTAATATATATTCTATCATCTTCTGTTTTGTTAGACTAGTATACTTCCTTTCCTTTCCTATCTCCGCACACAAGATCTCTAAAAGGTCACGCCGACTCCATGTCTGAAGTTTCTCAGGAGCACTCTCTGGCCATTTCGACAATTCACGGACAAGTTCTCTTTTCTCCTCAATACTCAGCTTGCTACATTGAGATGGATCGAGTACATATCCTGAAATACCGAGCATATTATAATAGATTAGCATATTTGATGAAAGATTGAAAAAAAAATGTCACTCGACATATGGAATTATGAATAAAGAATAATAAAAACTTTTAGAAGATAAAAGGTCTATTGTAGAGCTCCTGTAGATGTCGTTAGGAAAAGGTTGATGTCTGAAATTTACTCAGCATGCATAGAACTATTCCCATGATGCAAACTTTTGACAATAGACACAGCTGGATCGAAGTAACGCTGCTTTGGTGCCGAGACTCATCATTAAAATTTAGAAACTCGTAAGATGATATCGTATTTTGTTTATTCTACATGGAAGACGTTAAAAGTGAGCATTATGCTATGGCGACTTTAACAAACATGCGCCATGCCATAAAATTCTTATGGTAATTACTGGTGCAGGTTTCCTAAGATTAAACAACTAAACCTTAGGATTCAAGTACGACAAGAAATTTATTAATACAAGTAAGCATACTACTGGGAAAAGCAATTGATCTATTTGAGGCGAAGAACTCCATGCATTAGAACCTTTGCACATGTTACAAGATGAAACCCTTTCGATCATTTAAGCAAGTACATGCTTGAGCTACAATTGATCAAAACTAGTATGAATCTGGTGAATATAAACATTAAAACGCAAAGTTTAAGCGACCGAGCATAGACAACAACCATGTAAAAATTTTAATTGCGCTCGTATACAAGATGGTCCAATCAGTGATCGAGAAATAAATATTAAAAATTTACAAAAAGAAAAGTTTTGGAAAGAATTGCCTAAGAATTAAAGCACATTTACAATTTGGACGCAGAAAATATTTTTGAACCTGACGATTGGAATCGCAACCAAAATTAACTACACCTGACAGCCCAATTTAAGGAGTAATTAGAAAGAAAAAAAAAGAAGGAAAAACAGAACGGGATGATTCATGTCGAAACAGCAAAGAGAATATTGAGGAGAGGTGGAATAAGGAATCAGCTTCCTCTATTTTAGCTGGGGGAAATTTCTAGCTATACCAATCATAGCAGTCATGGCGTGACTCAAAATGCAACAAGGTCGCAGATTCCACAAATAGCAAATCACGAAATCAAAGAACGCCATCAGAAAACCACTATTTTGTATTAAAAAAAACGTTACTTATGCGTAAAAATTCAAAATTCCGAATAATCCTCTATTGCCACGAGAAATCCCCTTATGCTTCTCCAATTTATCGAGCTAGAAATCACAAAAAACTATTAATTAGCACGAAAACACATTGAGAGCCACAGTAAGCATAAGTACCAAACCGCGATCCCCATTCTGGATAACTAGAACCAGCAGATCGGGTGAAATTGAAGCATGAATTGCGGAAAACACAGCAAAATAATCCAAATCCACGAGGCGAGCGGGGATTAAACGTACCCGAGAAGGGCGGATCCATGGCGGGCAAACTCGATCAGCTCCTCCGCGCTTTCACATTGCCGCCTCAGGGCTGACCATCCCCTCCGCCCCTCCGCAACACCGCGTGCTCACCTAAACCTAAGCCGTGCAAATAATAATCCCATCAAAAAAATTCTCGTCTTTTTTTAATTGCCCTCGTCGGGTTATCACGGCCGCAGCCAATCAAGACGGAGGAGGACAAGTATACGAACAGCAACACCGAGAGGGAAAAATCCGTAGCTGACCGCGTCTCCGTCTCCTTCTTCCTCCCCCCTTCCTCACGCTTATCAGATTCGAGCGACACGGGAAGGAAGGGGGAGGGGACAACGACGGCGGTCGGCGAGTTCGGCTCTGCCTCCGCTTCGCTACTCACCAAATTTACAAGTAATCCAGCGGTTTTATATATATATATATATATATATATATCACTTTATTTACCCCCTTCTTTGTATAAATACGCAAAAAAATATATTTAAAAATCTCCCTCTTCTCGTTAATTTAAAAATAAAAAATAATATATAAAATTTCACCCTATTTTAATTTAACGATAAAAAATATGATACGTCACGCTGTCGTGGAAGATGAGGTGGAGCTGCCCTATGCGACGGCCACGTCGCACGCATCATGTCGCCTTCCTCGCCCACGTTAATTAATTTTATCCCCGAGTCCAACAGTTCAACAGTTTGGTGTTACGTTAACGGTTAACGGATGGGTGAGCGGTAATGAGGAGATTGAAGTCCCATCGACATCGAGGTCAGGAGCAGAACAAGGGAGGACTGCAGCTCGATCTGATTTCAATTGATTATTTCGATGTTACGAGGTCCCATCCATCGATCGAGTGGGTCAGGTCGAACCCAACCTATAACAGTTTTCAAAATATCAGGATATATATATATATATATATATAGGTTAATTAGTCCAAATCATCATCTCTGGATACTGCCAATCGATCATGGAATTATAAAAAAAAATTTGAAGTCATGCGGTGGCCGACGACACCCTAAATATATATATATATATATATATATACGTCGTAATACCATCGACCACACTCCGTGGGCGACCACGACGCATAATGCCGACGGGGGCCTTCCTTGTATAATATATTACGATCCATATTAATTAATTATTAGACATTGGCCTCCTCGCTCCCTTATATGTATATTTTTTAATTAATATAACTTATTTTGATTTAAAAAAATATAATACTCGAGCCCAACATAATAAAAAAGGCCAATATGTATCGAATCGAGGCTAATAATTTATTAAAGATTATATTTAAATTTAATAATTTATTTATTTCTAATCATACGACTTCAGATTAAAAGTAAAAGGTAATTTGATATAAAAGTGGGTTATTTATATTATATTTTTTATTTTCTTACAGTATCGATAATTTTAAGATTTATATTTATCACTGTAATTTTTTTCTTATACTTCGTAGTTTATTAATTAGAAATGTGGCGCGTGGGCTGCAGTCGTTGCTGCGCAAGGTTAAAAATCTGGTCAAAGTCAGACAAATCTGGCCCTACCAATCTCCCTGATTTATGGTCACAACTCGGCAGATATATATATATATATCAAGAAGAGGTAAAGGTACGGTTCTGATTAAATCAAGAGCTGTTAGGATCGATTTTTACGTGAGAAATAAGAAGAAATAGTAGGAAGAAATAAAGAGGATTCAAGAAGGCGGGGGTGTTTTTGGCATAAAAATATGATATTAATAATATCTATCTCGGGTCGTATCAACTTCCTGTTCTAGCATGTTCCTTCCATTTGAAAAGTAGGCCCTCAATACCCCCGGATTCTTCTTTGAAAATTTAATTAAAGCTCATCGACTTCGCCATCGCCTTCCCCTTCCTGGTCCAGCGGACAACATTCTAACGCTACCCCATGGCCATCCCCCCCCCCTCCTGCTTCCTGCTTCCTGCTTCCTGCTTCCTGCCTCCTGTTGGCTGTTGCTGTCTTCTACTTTCCCCTGCCCCACCGCGAAAACGACGCTGAGCATAATTGCCGACGACAAATCGATTCTTCTCCCCGACGTACGTGTCACCGAGATGCCCTTCCCCCTCCCCCTTTCCCCCCCGGCCCTCTATTTAAACCCCCCACAGCTCCTCCCTCTTCGGCCATCTGCTCCGTATTCACTGCACGCAGCAGTACCCAGTCGAGCTCTAGCGTTCGGCCGGCAGAGCATCGCTCGCTCTCCTGCGCACTCCATCGAAGGGGCGTCGAGATCGTTAAGGGCGGTAGCTAGCGAGCGAGCGATCGATCGATAATGTCGGGGGTGTGGGTGTTCAAGAACGGGGTGGTGCGGCTGGTGGAGAACGTCGGGGGGCAGCAGGGCTGCGGGCTGGGGAAGAAGGTGCTGGTGCACGTGCCGACGAACGAGGTGATCACCTCCTACGGCTTGCTGGAGGAGAAGCTGGCGGCGCTGGGGTGGGAGCGGTACCCCAGCACGCCGGAGCTCATCCAGTTCCACCAGCGCTCCTCCGTGCACCTCATCTCCGTCCCCAGGGACTTCGCCAAGTTCCGCTCCGTCCACATGTACGACATCGTCGTCAAGAGCCGCAATGTTTTCGAGGTCCGCGACGCTTGATCGATCCATCCGTCCTGCATGCATGCACGAGCGCACGCAAGCACGTACTGATTAGTTAGTAACTGGAAGCCCTCGTCTCCTCAGTGCGTGAGTAATGAGTACATATACGTGCTGTAGTTTTAGTCGTAGTCTGCCTGTGTGTTGTTGTTATTGTATGATCGAATCTCCTATGTAACATATATATAGCTCGACGAGCTACTTGATATGCTGTATGCTTTGCTTCTTAATAAAGTATAGTGCCTGCATGCGAGCAGGAATTGCTTGCAGTGCACTGTATTTGATCGCAATGACTGATATATGCAGTTTTCGGTTTAGGATTCAATATCCAGTATTAACCGAAGGGATTAAATTAACTGTGCTCCATCATCCAGCTACAGAGAGAATTTTATCTGAACAGGAACAGTAGTGATAAACAAATATATGTATATATATATATTAATCAGCACAGCACGAGCTCGCGACTTCCTCTGCATATGTAAAGAGAAGTCTCGTTTCTTTCGCCTCCGACGTTGCAGTACTACGACGAAAAGGTGACGTCGAAATAAACGCATATTTTATCATACGAGCGAGCAAGGAAAACGACCCACTTTTTTTTCTCAGTTTCATTCAGCTTCCGTTTTCTTTTTTTTGCCCTCCGAAAACATCGTTACCGACGTTAGTTAAAGTGTGGGGGCTCAACTTCCTGCCCTGCCCTGATGTCGGTCGAGGGAACCACTTGCAGTGCGCTACGTAGAGACGTCGACGTGCATGTAAACATTACTCCTTTCACAATACGAGCCTCGACGCATATATGTGGATATGCATATCACAGGCAGCGTGGAATGGGGAGTGGAATCGATGATATCGTTTATTCAGGCTAAACGATTAATTAATTAATTAATTGATTGATCTGTCTCGGCGCGGAGATGAGACAGAGAGACGGACGCACCAATAATTAATGCCACGACGGAAAGCTGCGCACAGTCAGTCTCAGTCATCCCTCACACCGCAGGCGCAAATTGGGAAAAAAAAGAGAGAAAAGTCTCGCGTTGTCCTTTTTACCTCATCGGCACACGTACGCAGGGTTTACGTCCACGTGAAGGCATGCACGTTGGTGGCACCTCACCGTCGCTCACGTGCCTTCGTCCCCACCCCGTCCCTGCGCGCCCACCTGATCCCCTCCCCGAGCTCGGCTGCCGATTGGCCGCCGCCCGGGCTCCGGCCCCACCAGGAGATGCCTCCTCGTGCTCCGCGGGCCCCGCCTCCCTCCCTCCCTCCCTCGGATCGTTTAGTCTTCCTCCTATTCGGCCGCCTTCTCTGCTCGGCCTCGTCGGCGGCGGCGACCGGATGATAGCGAAATATTCTGGCTCATCCCATCTCTGATTACCTCCGCAAGCATCCCCACGCTGAGGCTGCTCCTGCGACTTTGCGGTGCACTTTGCTGCTTCATCTGCACACGTCCTCGTGTGACATTGGATCAAAAGCTTTCTTTAACAGGAGCATCAATCATCCTTGATGTTAACTGAATGCTCACTGCACTGCTGCTACTTGTCGGCAGCAAGGAAGAAGAAAGAAGAAGGGCGTCAAATCACAAGTGGTCGATCCCACGCGAACAGCGACCTCCTCCTTCCCCTCTACGCCCATGCAACTCCGCGTTCACAAGGGCTTCAGTCAAAAAAGAGTTCTAAGGACCATCCTACTGTGTAGGTATCCATATTTTTTCCACACTGTCGCTGTATATATATATGTGCATCCAGAATCTGCCGCACGCGCCTACGTGTTAATTCCACTTGTTACTGGTTCCGACCGAGTAATTAGTTATGATCTTAATCGGCGGCGAGCAACCGAACAAGTTGGGCGACTGCATCCACGTGAAGAAGCGATCTCGCTCACGTGTCGGATCTTTGTCCGGATTCTTGCTGGTCACGTGCTCTCGGACAGCTCCGTCGCACCGAGGGTGGACCGGCGTCCGCCGTCGCCATCCGCCGGCGCAACCTGGCGCTCCGCCGGCCCCGCCGGAGCATGGTGTCTGGTCCATCCCCTCCCCCCCAACCCACGTGCCTGCCCTCTCTCTTCCTCCCCGTTTCCTTGCCCCACACTCATTAATTATTTCCTCGATGCCATCGCACGCGTGCGCTTTGAAAACAAAAGAAAGCAGAAGGTATTCGATGCGACACTTCGTAGGCTCTGCTGTTTGCTGATGGATGGATCGATGGACCGAATGGGCTTCCACCAGGAGATGTGAAGCTAGTCGGCCCTTCAACCGATAGTTCATCCTTTGTTTTCTCTTCGATCCAGAAGCGGATGAGACGTCCGGAAGTTGTGCAGTACACCGAGGTGTGACATTTTTAGAAAAGAGAGCATGAAGATATTTAAAGCAAAAACGATGTTCAGTTATCTTTCAGCTTTAATCTTTATCAGTCGGCACCGTGCCTTAGAGAAAGGATGATCGTGATGCAACTGAACATAAGAAATTTGATGCTGCTGCTTCTCGTCTCTCGCCGTATATGGGCAGGGAAATCAGCCCTGTACTCGTTTTAACATACTGTTGATTTACTATTTCTGATCACCTAGCTAACTAAGCACAGGTTCTGGAAAAAAGGTTAAGATCGTTATCGAGACCAACAAAAGCAGTACTGGAGTTGCAAGCTACTACTTCGGACCTTCGAGTATAAGGAAGCAAGGGAGACCACCGGTTTGTCAAATCCACTTTATTAAAGTTTAAAAAGTGATGGAAATAATTACAAAGAAGTTTTAAAAAGTTGATGTATATATTAAAGCTGCACACATAGCAAAAGTTGATATCCTTACATATACTGCATCCATACGGAAAGAGCTAGAAGAAGAGTACTATGCATCACCATCTCAACTCAAATGACTATTCTTCTTCTTCCACCATGTATGTAAAAGACAGTAAAGTTCCATGGGTTGCACAATTAACACAGACATGCGTCGCAGAGTACTTGGCTAATTTATTTTATCTGAAAAGCTCAAAAGATGAAGTTAATTATTCCTACGCCTCTTTAATAAATGGCTTCGTTTGCCACCACCAGAAGCTACGTAACCAAGTTAAAGTTTCTCTCCTCCTCCACTCCCCAGTCGTTTCCTTCGTTCTCCCAGAATTCCTTCCCTCATGACGGCGAACCAGAGTGCAGCGCTGCTCGACGACGCCGTCGACCACGAAACCGATGGCGGCGATGCTTTGCTCTCCTTTTCTCTCTCCTTCCGAGACATTGCCGTCGTCGTCGGCTCGTCCGGCATCCACCGCGCCGTCTCCTCTCCCTCGGATTCCTCCTTCGAGTTCTTCAGCTCCGCCGGCGATCGGATGTGCCTCGCGGAGGATGTCTTCCTAGGGGGGAAGCTTCTTCCAGATCCCATGCCCCGCCCTCCACTCCCACCGTGGAGGCTCCCCTCAGATCACCGGCAGCAGTCTGAATCACGAACGATGGAGAAGCAGCGAATGGCGAGGAGGGCGGCGTCCGTCCCGAGCAGGAAGGACCTGCGACCGCCGGCCGCGGCGGCCGCCGTGAGGCTGCAGCCGAAGTGGTATCTCTTTGTGCTCGGGCCGATGAGGATCCCGGCGGAGATGGAGATGGGGGACATGAGGAGCAGGCAGAGGAAGCGGACGATGCCGCCGGCGCCGGTGCCGGCGACGGCGAATGCAGCTGACGGACCCAGCAGCAGGAAAAGTGCCACGTGGAGGTTTATCCGGTCGCTGAGCTGCAATGAGGTTGAAATCGCGCCCGTCGAACCGCGGCCGGTTCGGTTCACTTCGCACGCGGCGGTCTGAGATGGGTCGGACCGGGTCGGGTGAGAACCACTTGAGTCTGGACGCGGTTGAGTTGAGTCCAATTAGCGGTCGGGCCGCAATTTTTGTCAAACCATGTAGTCCGCCGTATTAAAACAAAGTCCAATTTAATTTTGATAACCTGACTCAACCTGAGCCACACTTCACCATTAAATGGGCTATAAATAGGCCCCAGTGATCCACGAGCCCACTTCTAACTCATCCAGCGCGCATCCGACGTCTCCCGTTCTCCGCCCCTTCCAAACCCTCTCTCCTTTTCCCGCTCTCGCCTCCCTCCGACCTCGGGAAGGGATTCGCCATGGCGGAGCCGGAGGAGGAGGTCGAGATGGAGGCGGCCGCCGCGGCTTCCGGGCCGATCCCCTTCCAGCTACAACTGGACAAGGCACTCCCGTTCCAGGTACTTCGGTCGTTTCTTAAACTCCATCGAGACTCTTGATCTTTCTCCTCATCCTGTCTGCTCCTGACTCGCGAGGCTTCTCCTGTGTGGCAGATCAAAATCGCCGAGTGGAACCCGGAGAAGGATCTGCTCGCCATGGTCACCGATGATTCCAAGGTCGTCCTGCATCGGTTCAACTGGCAGCGGCTTTGGATGATCTCCCCTGGTGAGTCTATATCCTCTATACAGCTTTGGGGCTTTGATCTGGAGTTCCTTTTATTTATACCCAAGATCTGGTGCTCCATTCCTACGGAGAGCACCAGTGACACCTGGGTATGACTGATAGGATGGATATGAGTGATTCATGCATCGAAATTTAGTTGGCAAGGAGTACCCAGTTTACGTGATAAGTTTTAGTGCAAAAGGCAGAAGAGAGGCCCTGAATCTACAGTTAAAGTATTAAGTTTGCAAAGTATCATGAAGAGCAAGCAAAGAGTTACTCCTTTTTGTTAAGACTATAATACTGCGTTTAGAATTACGTACCGTGTGAGGGCTTCTGGCTGAGAAGAAAAAATTCAATACGGGAATTTATGGTGAAAATTTTTCTCTAGGTTTTATCTTATCAATGCATATTAATTATTTTCAGGAAAATGTATTACATCTCTTTGCTGGCGTCCTGATGGCAAAGTGATTGCTCTTGGTCTTGAAGATGGTTGCATTTTACTTCATGATGTTGAGGTAGGATCAAGCAAGGATGGAGGTGTATATGCATATGCTCTCCATTTGTGAATATTACATTCAAACACACTAAGGGTTCTCGTGGTCTGTTTTGTTTTCTATCACACATTTGCTAGTCAAACATACTTTGCCTGATGTATTTCACCCTTTTTTCTTAAGGATGACTCTTAATTCAAATGAGGATGGCACTCACCTTTTTATTATTTTTTTACTAGTAGGAAAGTGCAAGCAATTTTATTTCTGCAAGTTGACATATATTTCATCTTCTTATTTTATGTCCTCTTGTTTCTTCTACATGATAACTATTTTGTTAAAAATCATACCGTCACTCTCACTTATGGATTTTAAAATAGGGCTCTCTAACTTTGTCTACCTGCAAGCTAGTAATTAGATAGAGGTAGCAACCTGGTGAATGCCCTCACTGTTGTGTTTGATTAATGCTTTCAGTGATAGTGAATTAAGAGCCGTTGTTGCTAATCCGCAGAATGGGAAGTTACTCAGGAGCAGCAAGTCGCATCATGTGGCTGTCATCTGTTTGAACTGGGAAGAAGATACATACACTGAAAAGGTATATTCTCCATTTCTTTATTCTGGAGATGCCATCTAAAACTTGTAATCTTTGGTTACAAAATTGGACGAACACAGGAATATATTTAAAATCACAAAATATATGATGTTTAGTAATTTCATTTGTTTTTCACTCAAACATCTTGCTTGTCGTACCATCCTTTTTCCTATTTCAACGGATTCATTGTGTTGAATACGATTTATTGTGTGTGTGTCTATATATATGTGTGATGAAAGTATCTACAAGCATACATAATGTTTTGTATTATCTTAATCTGATTTTTAAGGTTATCTATGAAGAAGTATTGTTTTCCTTTATATTTTGATTTCTTCTAGTTTTTCATATTTGTAGAATGATCATCTACTGCTGATTTTTTTGATTTGCATAATTGAGATATATTTGTAGAATGATCATCATTTTGATTTGCATAATGATCATCTAAGCATACATAATGCTGATTTTGACTTGTATTATCTTGTGCTTTTATTGGGATATATTTGGATGTTTTGGCTTCGTATTTTTCTGAAATTTTAGTTCTATTTTTTTTGTTGGTCTTATGTTCTCGGTTTTACTTGATTTGCATACTAACTTAACAAACACATGATTCTTTGTTTTCATTAACTTTCATATTTGTTTAAAATTTTAGGTGCAAAATTATTGTTTCTTTGTGTACAGGGGGAGATTGACAATGCCTTTATTTATGAAGACCGCACTAGTCGGTTCTTCCCTCCAGCTCCTAGAGTTCCACGAATGCCTGGCTTGACTGCTGGAGATGCTGGTTTTGTTGATGACCCTGAAGAGACCTTCCATGAGTTATCATCTTCTCCAAGTCAACGGTTTAACATGCTGGCTAGTGGAGATAAAGATGGTTGCATCTGCTTTAGTATTTTTGGAATTTTCCCAATAGGAAAAATTGTGAGTATTCAGAATATACTTGTTCGACTTGATACTGAAGACCTCAACTCCTTTTGGAAGTTTGTTGACTAGAGGTTGGGTGCTTTCACATAGCATGCGACATCTAGTGATATTTTCTAAATTGTATCTGTCTAGGCTTAAGAAGCTGCACAAAAGCATGAGGATAATCACGTTTGCACCCTCTAAATAGAGTCTTAAAATTACATCCATACCTTCTTATTTCCAATTAGCGACGTCTTACCTACCTACATGAATTACTTTTATATATTTTTTAATATTATTATAAAATATATTTGTTACCTATGCATTTGATTCAATTGAACCAAACTAATTAGATAATAAAAAGAGGGTTTCTGGTTACACATTCAGTTGCTAATGTATTTAGAATTTTAATACGAGAAGCTTATTTGTAGTCATATGGAATTATCTATTAAGTTTATTATGGATTTCTTTGTATTATCATTCTTTCCACTTAATCTGGAATGTGATCTAATTTAGTTTGCTTCCTGACCATTTGCATCTTTCTAGAATGTTCACAAGCTCCCTGTTTGCACCCCATTTCTAAACAAGACAGCTACATACCAGCTTCTAAATGCTTCAATATACAAGGTAATCTAGCTCTATGTAATCTATTGAGAAAGATTCTATGTTATATGATGAATTCCATGAGCTCACTTGTCACTTGAATTTTTCATTTATCAGAAATAGTGCTGGTCAGTATCATATCATGAGCTTGGAGTTCTTTGCTTGTTTTAAGATGTGGTTTGTAGCTAACTTGATTTATCCATGGATCTTTCCACCAGTTATCATTATCAAAAAATCTCTCTCAGTTGGTTGTTCTAAGCTTTGGTGAATTGGTTGAGGACCATGTGGGACCAAAAGGCAAGTCTATACAAAAAAGAGAACATGCTGAGTTGCAGAAGTATTCTGTAAAGAGAGATTCTTCAGTTGGCTTCCACTGTCTTCTTCTTAATACATCTGTATTTCTTGACAGGTAAGTGGTTGTTTGCTGCGTTTTTCTACCCTATCCATAAACTGTGAAGTTTGAATATTCTTTTTTGTACCAGTATGAATCTTGCAAAATCACCAACCTTTTTGTGGTCTAGAACTTTGCAACTTGCAGTGTTTCTGATCCATTTTTATGTTGCTTTGCAAGCAGACTTTCTTGATGTAACATATTATCAGTGTAGATTTTTTATATGCCATTTCTTTAAGCAATGTTTCTTTTGCCCCAAATTCTGAGGGAAACTTTAGAAGCTTTCTGTGGGGTGCTAATAGCTCCTTTTAAACAGATGGAGTGCTAATAGTTATCAGATAGAATTATACATTTCATCTGGTGAACATTTTGCAGCTATATATACATTTGTCTCCAAGATTTATTTTCAATTCTTGGGCATATTAAGATATGCCCGACCATCCTGCATTTTTTTCTTTGATAATTAGAAATTTATTGCTTTGCGTATTTTGATGCTTAATGCTATTCCATACTATGTAATTTACTGGATTTTCTATTACAATTGCAACCTGTAGCATAAAACTGGTGTTAGATTTGTGCAGAAAAAATGAACTTCATCAGGTAGCCCAGCAAGCTTCAAATATTGAAGATTTAGTTGAGGTTGTTCGTGCTTCCCTGTCTGTTATGTCCAAGCAATGGTCTGAAGCTATGCATTCATTTCATGAGAAATTCGACCCTCTGTCTTCTTTGATTGTTCAGCATGGTAGCTATTGGACACTGACATGATTGCAATAAAGTTGATGTCATTACCCAACTTATGTATCCTGGCTTTGACGTCATAATGGTTTCTATTGGTGCCTAACATGATTTTTCATGAATATGTAGGCCTGGATTCCTTTCCAGAGGATCAGTTTCTCAGCATCTTATTTGGAGCAAGGCCTAGTCCACCACTTCATCAGTTTCTAGTCAACTCACTTGCTGAACCGGTATGAGAAATATGGGTCTAATATTTTGAAGGAGTTAGAAGTGACAACTGAAAGCACTTCCTTTTGTATAGGGTCTGAAGCGTGTCTCCAAGGCTTTTAATGGTGCAGGAAAAGAGCTACATTCTGTTGTCCATGAACATCTTCAGGTATGTCCATTTTGGGACTAGGTTATGTACAAGTTAGATTGAAACCATAAGCTTACTCCACTAGCAAGTTTTGAGAGAATGATTGGAAGATGAAAGCTCTGTAGAACCCTAAGCAAAATTGGATTGGAGGTGGCTTTACATTGTTACACTTTATACCGGAGATAACAAATTAGGCTCTGTGTAAAAATAGTTAATACGAAGTTCAAATATAATTATTTGTTTCTTCTTTCTTTATGTTCTTTGTAGTGCAATTCAGAATATGTTGACAATAGTTTTTCATAAAATAACTTTTTAGAAAATACAGTCTTTATGTATAACTTTTAATGATAATGTGGAATTCTGTTATAGTTTGTCTTTATTTAGTTTGTTTTGATGGAACAATTTTTTTCAATAACCTTTCCATATCTGTTAATAGCCTGCTGTAGAGATTATTGGATTTAGAATTGCGGAATTGCGGGGTCTTTCAAGATGGCGTGCAAGGTTTCGTGTTATTGGACTGAATGAGAAGCTTATTGATAATGCAACAGAGAAGGCTGGAATGTTACTTGTGCAAGTTCAACGGTTTTTGAAGGTTCTATCAATGATGTTGTATCAGGTACATTGTAGACGTCCAAATGATATCTTGCAACAAAAAAGTGATGATGATGTTTTGGGTGCTATCTATCTTCCAACAACTTTAAAAAATATATATTATGACTGAATGTGCATGTCGTGTGACTATAGTCTCAGCTCATTTTGGTGTTATCTAGACGCTCCTAATTTAGACATTCACTAAAGTCATTTGTATATTCTTATTGACCGATTATAAAGCTTTAGGATTACTGATGAATGTTTTGTTGGAAAATCGCAAAAGTACAAAATCAATCAACATATTTTGAAGAACAAAGAAGAAAAACTGTTTTGCTCCTTAATCCAAATGGTTCCGATAGCCATTTGGACCTGCCTTGATGGAGATGTATCATTTACACTGTGAATGGACCTACCTTGACGGTAGAGTGACAATACTGACCCTAGGCATAAACATTGTGATCAAAATGCCTAGGTCTGCTGATGCAAGTGTGAATAACTGACCTTGCTATTTAAGGCACCTAACCTTCTGGTATTTGTGATGATAGTAAGAATAAGAATTATTCTTTCTACTGACTTCTTTAAATCACACAAAATTAACAGAAGTTATCTTGTCTGCATTTTCTTGTGCAATCTGAATATTTATTTCTCTTTGAATAATTATTGTTCTTCCTTTATTTCAGTACCAAAACTTCTTCAATTGGGTTTTGAGGTTTATAAGGACACTAATGTCTGAGCCAATTGACCAAATACCTCCAGCGAACAGGTTTAGCATCTGTCATTGTTTTTATGAACTTGTCTTCACATATCTTTGGTTTTGATGATTTCTTATTATTTTGCAGTGATCTTGTGGCGGCATTCTTGAAATTTCTTCTCAACCATGATCTTGTTGGGGAGTTGTTGGATGAAAAAAAAACAATTCATGTTGATGTGTAAGTCACTTTTTCTGGGTGTATCTTTCTCTTGGTCAGTGTTTATCTTGTTGGTTTTGTGTACTTTTTGCTCGCTTGTTATTTCATGATATAATTCTGCTTGTTCTACTATTTCGAGAACATAGAGGACTGGTAATTCTACTATATGGCACAGGCATACTGCAGAGCTACTCGAAGAACTGGTGAAGTTTGGAGGATATACTGATTCAAGATTCTTGCAAACAACCTTAGTTGATGAATTTAATCAGCTGGACCAGTGGTACTTGATTCTACTGAACTGGACTTCAAATCTAAAACGAAAATTTCTTTTATTGTCTTACTGATAATTTGCTTGCCTATTGTCTTCTGTTAGATCTTTTGTACTACTGCATGCTGATTCCATGCAATAATTTTTGATTCAGTTTGTCATTCAAAATGTTGCAGTTAGTGTTCTTGTCTCGCTAGTGTCTAACAGTAGTTTTCCATTCTAACCAAGCAACTAACTAATGCGTCCTAGTTGGTTCCCTGTAAACTGGATAGAAAGAAGAGGCAAAATATAAATTGCCTTGTGGCTTTATTGCAGAGGAACAAACTATGATTTGTGGTTGATGCAACGTAATATATTGCTGCCTCTTCTGGATTCAGACCAGTGGTATTTCCCTACGGCAAATTCATGGATAAATATAAATTTTCGTTAAAAATAAATTAAATTTCATGTATTAATTAATTTTAAAACCATTGATGTTTATTTTCCTTTAGTTAATTAACTCCATAAATATAAAAAATTAATAAATTTAAATGTCCTAGATATAGACATTTAGAAGTTTACCTTTTTGATACCTAGGGCACCAACTACTGTCTCAAATCAAATGATGGATGAACCCTTGGTGAATGGTGATTCCTTGTTCACATCACGTGAAGAAGAAAGGTTTGTGGGAAAGGATGATGCCCTAGCCCTGCTTTGTATTGTTGATCAGTACTTGGAAGGTCTTAACTGTTTGTAATGGTGGCATCAATGCGTGTGATTCTTTGTGTTGCAGTGTCTTTGCTGCACAAGAGTTTTAGTAAAATTAGAATTTCCATGGTGCATAAATTTTTGTTTAGTTGAGACCCAAATATATTATACAGAGAAGTAAGCTAGAGCTATATTGCTATTTTTCCGAAGAGTATTTTTCAATCTTAGCTTATATGGGTTAATTTAGGAAGTCTTATCGTGCTACTAAAAGAACAGTTACTCGATGTTTTTCTAGCTTAAAGGAGGCTTTCCAACTGCAGTTTGCCACAATTTCACAAAAGATCCATTGTGAGGATTTAATGCCATTATATGAATTCAGCTATTCACCTGATTGTTCATTCTCAGATGCCCCTGCATCAATATTCCACTACAAGGTATATAAAACTTTCTTGTCAATATAGATGCCACTACATCTGAATATTTTTTAGCAACTTGATGGTCATCCTGAATGGTGAACTGCTTCTATTGTCTGTTGAGGTATTGCTTGCTCTTTTGTTGTAGGGGGATGGCGGCGCTTCTTCAGAACTTCTTACCAATTCAGATTGTCTTGTTGACTATATATGCTTTAAAGTGCCTGACGAATCAGTGGAGATGACCAACTGCATTGGTATCATTAGGGGTTTCACAAATGCAGTAGGTCCTGTGCAGAAGAGAGTAACTTGTCCTGAAGCTCTTGTATTTTCTCTACCTGATGCATACAATTGCATCGACCTATCCTTTTACAAGGTTACAAATCTTGCTTAATATGACGTTCTTCCGCCTTATCTATTAAGTCGATTTATGTCTCTCTTTGCCCCATTGAATGAAACAGGAAAATCAGATTGTCCTTTTGCTTAATGAAGCAACCTCGACATCTGAAAGTATAACGAGGTCATTGATTACGGTGGTTCAAATTAACGACCTATGCTTTTTGCCTCTCTCAGAAGGACCTGCTTCTAAGGTGTGGGTGTTACAAACCTTAAAGGTGAGTCTTACTATTATTTTTTTCTCCTGCTTGTAAATTTCTTCTGATGTGCGCAGAAACAGGCTCCCACGTAGCTCATAAAATGTCGATGACGTCTTTTGAAGTCTAGTGGAAATTTCATATTGTTTAATGTGTTCTGGAATGTTGTTTAATCGACCTAAAAAACCATGCTGCTGTACGATAGGCTTCTGCTGTTGATATTCACCTGGAAAATGGAAAGGTTCGTTATATCCCTGATCTTGCGATTAACCCGTTGGCTGTCAGCGGTAAGAATGGTTTCGCTTTCATGTATATTCACTATCGCATTTGATAATTGGGACGGGTGTCAAGTGATGATTCCTTTCTACAGCTTCCAGGGGTCTTGCATGTGTCTTCACGTCAAGACGGCACGCCATGGTATATATACTGGATGAAGACGAGGATGAAGCTTCTGACGTCGAATGACTTTTTTTGAATCCTCTTATTTATGCAGCTCAGGTCTGTGTGGAGGAATCTTTTTTGCTTTTTTAGCTTGTAGTAGGTATTTTCAAAAAAAAAAATCAGGGATAAGAATGATCACATTCAGATCATAATTAAATTTCTCAGTGCGAAAACTCCTACAGGCCTTGAATTTGAGCTGTAAATGCTTTCGAAAATATTACTACGGACGACTACTACAATTTCATACTTTTTCTCGAGGAGAAGGTCGATAACCTGGCCAACAGATGTCGATGCGGTCACGCAAGGTGGCGGCCCCCTAACGATTGAAGATAGAGGTACGTCTAACTGGATGATGAGCAAGGAATGGAAATGTTATTAAAAACACCACCTTTCACATCGGCAGGCACCAGTTAATAACATGTACCTCGCGGCAGTCATTCCGATGAACAATGCCGACGCAGCTGCCCCACTCGTCCACGACGGGAACAGCAGAATCCTTGAAGAAACGCATGACGGCTTTCCTGAGGGTCATGCTGGCAGCCAATGGGCGTGCCTCGTCAAAAGCTGTCATGTACTTCTCCACCGGATCATTCACCAAAACCTGACTCACTCACCACCATCATGCTTACCGCTGGTTAATCTTGCGCACGTAAATTGGATTAGTTTAGTTGCTTATGAAATATCAAATACCTGAGGCAAGACGCGAGGACTGAGCACAGAAGCGGTGGATCCTGATAAAGCCTCTACTTGGACTGCAATCTGCACAATCAAGCTCGCTAGTTAAGACAAACGTGTCCTTCCTTCCACCTGATCTACTATGTGCATTTGTCTACTATGTGCATACCATGCCTCCTCTACTCGTCCAAGAGAATCCTTCCCGTCTACTGATTATTTTGTACAAAACATCCTTAGCAAAATCGATCTGGAAAGCAAGAAGAAAAAAATTCAAATCTGCCACTATTTTGCGTAGATGATTTTCTATCGAACTTATCTTTCTAAACAAAATGATTAAATGTGTAAAATTCATACCTGATTGTCATTCATTGCTGCCTCCATCAGAAGCTCGTCGGTTTCTCCTTGGAGTTTAGGAGAAATTGAACCAACCGAGTCAGACCACATTCTTTTCTTTAGCCTTTTAACCATATCAAGGTCTCCCTTCATAGCAAAAGCCCGCATCAAGGAAAGGTAGAGGTGCGGCTTCGGCTTCATACGGCTATCCCTGCCAGCCTTCTTTATTATCTCTGCAAATATGCAAAGAGCCCCTACAGCAGAAACAATAGACTACGATGTTGTAGCTTCATGAACAAAAAGGGAAATATGTGCTTGCGTAGGTATTGCCAAAAAGGAAAATTTACCCTTGATTGATCCGCATGCTAGCAGTGCATCAACCGTTGCTGTATATGCAATTCTATCAATAAAAAGATCAGAAGCTTTCATCTCCACCACAATCTTCATAACTGAAAGAGGGTCTTTGTTGAACCCCAAGCCCTAACGTGCCCATGAAAATTGAGGTGTTAACTAGACAACTACTACTAGGATGCCAGGTGCTAAAGCATGGGTGTTTTGTACCCATTGAGCAAAGATGGGTTGTACATACAAGCAGTATTGTGCTAAAATACCTTGAGTAATGTTGTGTATGTGACAGCATCAGGAATGAGTTCAGCGCAAGTAGACTCCCGAGCTTGTTCCTGTAAGATAACAAGATAAATTACTCTTTAAATCTTAATATATATACATTTCTAATGAAAAGATATTTTGTAAATTATATAAACTGGCCTTTCAGCAACTTGCTCAAGACCTTCATTTCTGCAAGTAACTGAAGAGCAACATCTGTTCTTTCAGACCTCACGCATGCACAAATGAGTGTGTTGTAGGTCAACTTATCAGGCTTCAGCCCTTGACGCAATAGTTCATCCCGAACTGCTAAAGCTCCAAGAGGGAAATCACTGTTTGCATATCCCTGAAAGAGGTCCCAGTAAGGTAATCCACACGTCAAGAATCATGCTATACGAAATTGAATAGTTGAAGTAAAATTTAAGAAAATAAAATTGACATTGCACTAACTAGATTGCCACACGACAACCGTGTTGGAACAAGTCAATGATTTACCTTGATCAGTAGATTGTACAGTAAGAGATGTTGACCTTCCTCAAGAAGCAGAGAACGATAACGAGCAATGAGACCATTGGCACGGCGTATGTCTCCTGAGTTTCAGAGGGTGTTATGGAAATTCAAATGAGCCACAATCTTTCCAATTGTACACACACACGTATGCATATACAACTTAGACATGAGAATGCTCATAGTGGAATATTATCATGTATGTGTCACATTGTTTGACAAATATAACTCTAGTTGTTCCTTCTCTGATTCAACTTCTATTTGTGATTCTCATGTTCCATCATGCATCAACCATATGTATCTTCTTTTTCGTTTCCTTAGACATTCTTCACAGTATTATACAATTAAGCATTTAAATATAGCTAACTATGCATTCTGTTTATCGTATCACTTTTTTCTGTCTCTTCGGACACAAAACTTAATGACCAGACGGATTACTTACCGAATTAAAAGTAAACTAGTTTAACTCCAAATATTCAATCAATTTGATCAGCCTATTTTTTTCCTCTAAAAAATATTTTGCTTTTTCAAGAAAAACATCTCAATAGAATCAACGTTAAGCTCCATTAGTATTTATCATCATTTTAAACATTAGTCATTGAATTAGTTCAGTCAATAGGTTATATGTACCTGAAAGAAATGCAGTAGAAGACACAAATCACGTACATAGAATCAAAATTTGGTTGCTCTCGACAAATTTCAGATAAATCAGATTAAAACAGCTGTGGACTAAAATATAAGGAACCCAAATAACTGACCTGCCTCAACAAGAGAATTCAGTAACCCATAAATGAGATGAGTTGATAGTTGTGGTCCCCCAGCGGCATCACCCTTTTCTATAGACTCAAGTATTTGGAACGCTTCATCAACTCTTCGAGCCTCACCTAAACCCTTTAAGTTCAATGACTATTTAATACCAATAAGACGATTGATTTTTCAGTATCTATAATGCTACGATAAGTGAATTCCTCCACCATAGCTCAAAATTGAAATAACACCACCTTGTAGTGAAGAAAACAGTTATACGAACTGAAGTATTCATCACAGGATGAGATCAGAAAAGCATTTCAAGTCACAATTACCTTTAACAAGATCCCAAGCGAGACACTGTCGATGCCGCAGCCATCCGGCTTGGACATCTCATCGAACACCCGGCGAGCGGAACCGACGTCCCCGCAATAGACACAGGCCTCCATCACAGCGTTCATGACGATCGTGTTCAGCCGGCCGTAGCGCCTCTTGGCGAGCGCCACCTCCTCAAAAATCTGCTCCGAAGAACATCGAAGCAGAAACGGAACCAAATAAGCGATGCATCTCACCAAGAAGATAGAACAGAACGACCCAGAACCCCAAAAAAGTTGTCAACAGATCAACGAAGAAGAACCAAATAAGCAATGCACGTATATCATCAAGAATCTAAGAAGACAATCATGGTCAACAGATCAACGAAGAAGAACAAGAACCAAATAAGCAATGCACGTATAGCATCGAAGAATCTAAGAAAACGACCATGGTCAACGGATTAACGAAGAAGAATAAGAACCAAATAAGCAATGCACGTATATCATCGAAGAATCTAAGAAAACGACCATGGTCAACAGATCAACGAAGAAGAATAAGAACCAAATAAGCAAGAAGCGTGTTATCAAGAAGACAAGAAAACGATCTTGGCCAACAGATCGACAAAGAAGAACAAGAACCGAAATGAGCAATGAACGTGCCCTCAAGAAGATAAGCATGGTAGAAGGACCAAGAACCTGAGAGAAAAATGAGTACCTCTCGAAAAATCTAGAGGAAAGCCGGTAAAGAATCCATCAAACCGATCCTGGTCAAAAGATTGACGATCCGTAACAAGCACGAAGCGTGCGGTGCACCTTAATCAAGAAGACCAGCAAGATAGAACGACCCACAAACGCGAAACCTACGCCCAACAAGAAATCCATAGAGAAACGAGCCGATCCCGATCATGAAATCTCAGGAGGACGAACCTGACGGAGTTGCCGGCGGCGGCAGAGGTCGACGATGCGAGACGTAAGCCATCGAAGATTAGGGGTGAGCTGCGACTGGGGGAGTTGGCGAGAGAGGGAATGGGTAGGGGAGGAGGAGGAGGAGGAGGAGGAGGAGAGGGTGCCGCGGCGAGGAGGAGGAGGGGGAAGGCATCGAGAGAGGAGATTTGGAGTCCGAATGGCGGCGGCTTGCTGTAACGGAGGAGGAGATGAAGAGGGTGGAGAAGGAGATGGAAGTCGGAGGCAGCGCGTCGGCATCGGCTTCTGGTTAGTTGGAGGAGCGTGCAGGCGGAGCAAATAGGCAGCAAGAAAGCTCATCAGGTGGTTCCCCACCACAGCGGAATCGTGTGGCTACCAATAACCAAGCGGATTCCCTCGTTTTGGATTGCTTGCCATATTTAATCCCATTCATTTATACATACACGCGCAGTTCTATCTGTCAATCTTGTGTGGTGCCTCCGTTAAATCACTTGTACTGCAATTGACTGGACTAGCATTGCTCCAATTAAACACCCTTAATGTTCAAGTACATAATTATTTTTAACTGAGAAGAGATTTATAGAGGCAACCTTTTACAAGCATCATACATTCCCCTTACCCCCCAGATTAAGTCCAACCGTTTGATCACTAACAGTCATCGGATCAGTAAATTAAGAAAGAGATCAGACTAGTAATTCCCTACTGTACACAAAAGATCAGCACACAAGCTAGGTAGTAAGTGGTGGTTCCATGGAGGAGCTCCGCCCTGGTTCGGAGAGAGAGCTTCTTGGCGTAATGACTAATGAATGCTTCAAGGATATACAAAGACCACTCGAGGTTTTCTGAAGGGTACGCGTCCCCGCTGCTATGGTACACACAGGATTAACAAGGGCTGGTTAATCGATTTGCTAATCTTCCAGCTCGACCAGTTGAGCCCTCCGTTTTAGAGCTGCTTGCTTCCTGATGAATATGCCCCATCTCATTGCTGCCTTGACCTTGAGCCACGAGACAACGGCCTTACCAGGTGGGCGGGTTTCGCCCACGTCAAAGTTGAAGGCTGGGGATGGTGCAGGCATGTACGAGGTAACTCCGAATCCATCATCTGTTGCATTGTTGGAAGCTCCTACCATGCTCAAGTGTCGAAGCAGCTGCTGCATTTCATCGTTCTCTAGTATCTCGTGGCTGCTTCTGCGGATGTCTTCCTCAGTAAGGAAATAGTCGACGCCATTAACCTGCTGTTGGGGCCAATCGTAATAGGGATTCTGGTTTGATGGCAGAATAGGTTGGCTGGGCAGTTGAAATCCCATGCTCGGGTGCTGCGATGTGAGCGTGGCTAAGCTAGAACTATCAGAAGATCCATCGAACTGATCTTGAGAGGCCAGTGAGGGTTCATAGTGTAATTGGGAACTTGAACTAACAAGCTGAGATTGAGAGGAATATCTGGTCAGTTGATTATCACCATATCCAACAGAACTTGGATTTCCTGTTGAGAATACAAAAAATCAGTGAGTAGAAACATGCTCCTGTAGCAAGTTATGCTAAAAAGTCAAAAGCCCATAACAAACAGGAATTATCACGATATCCGTGGAAAAGTGTCAGAAGGTACTTGGGAGAAAAAAGAGGCATGAAGAGAATCACGAATTAATATCATAAGTAAAAAAAAGTATCATAAGGATAGAAACTAGATTCATTACCTCCACTGGCCAATCCAGTATCAATGGAAGGATGAACTACTGAAGCATTCTGCTCTGGCTGTGGGTGATCATATGAATTGGAAAATTTTCCCGCAGCAGCATCATCACTTCTTGTAGTCATAGTCTTCTTCTTTGGCTTCATGTTCAGGAGAGCCTTGCCGTCATATTCTATTACATATTGCCAGTTCTCATATGCTTTTTTTACAAGTGTATCTGTAAAGACCTGCACAAGGATCAGGAAATTACCTATTTGAGCTGTTATGTATTTCACAAATAATCACGAAGTAATTAACATCCGTTTGAGAAACAGAGAGTTAAATAAAAAAATTGAATTCCGATTTAAACCAAATAAATAAGTAGACGTGTACCATGAACCACATACTGGAATCTGTGGTTTCAAGAGTACAGAAAAGTCGCTCTTAGTTGATTACTGATGACAAGCGCCAGCTAGAAATCACAAGACATTTACAACAATTGACAGTATAATAGCGGCGCAAGAAATAGCTAATCTCCAAAAGAGGACATACCATTTTTGACTATGGTTCAAGGAGCTCTCATACAGATTGCATAACAAAATACAGTCTAAAATTCTTATAAAACGAGAACCATCAAACGGAAAAAATGCAGAAACAGTACAAACCTTTTGACTATCTGACAGAGTTTCAGCTGAATAAAACTGGTCTCCAGAAATCAAGCCACTAAACTCATAAATATGATTAAATATTGCACCAATGCTTCTGTCATCAGAATAATAGACAAAATACTTTCCACTTAGGGGGCAAGTTTTGGCATGCTCAATCAGGCTCTCCCACATCTTATTTGACATGCCACCTCCAAGGATCTAAGTATGTTAGACAACAAATAATAAATAAAAATAATTTTTAATTAAATAACAAAATCTATAGGAACCGAAAAAAATTAAGAATGGCCTACGCTTCGCAATTTTTGTGGATCCCGGATAAATAGGCGGAGAAAATCTTCAACTGTAAAAACTCCATTCTTGTTCAACTTCTTGTGGAATGATCCATCCTTGCCAATCTTTTCCAATCTCCAAACATCATCCTTCCATGAAGGAGGATAATGTTTCTTGTATACTAAGATCATAAACAAATCATTATTATGTTTAAGGAAAAGAACAGATAAATGAAATATGACATTTAAATAATGTGCATGGTGACATACATTCTCCTCTGTGATCCTTAACTGTAAATGCTTCTGTTTTGGCCTCCCGAATACGAATACCCTCGTACAATCCTGAAGAGACTTTTACCCCAAGTCTGAACTTCCTACTTCGTATCCAGCTAGAGTTATCTGTAAAAATCAGCTCTCCGAGAGTCCCTACACCTTCCTTGAGTGACACCTGCAAGTCACCAGTCAAAAGTGGCCTCTTCCCTTCGCGCTCTTTAACTACATGACTTTCAAATTCTTCTTCAGTCCAGTTATCATCATCTTCATTGTTAAAATCACCCTCCAGTACTACAACATCTAACTTTGCGGATGATTCTGGTCCTGATGTCACAACAAACCCAGTGGTTGTATCAAGCAACACAACATGAATTGCAGCTCCTCGTTCCCCTTCTACTTTTCCACCAGTAAAAAGTGGGAGGGACAACTTTGATCTAAAGTGAAGCTGGAGATTTCTTCCATCAGGCCCCTCAATGCGTTTTGGTGAAGTCCTGCATTTTCTCAAGGATCAGAGGAATCCTAGTAGATCGAGTTTTCATAAATAACCATTGCGCTTATAAGCCATAGCTATCAAGATGAGATGATAAAAACAAGCCATATCATGTGGAAGTCAGAATGAATAATTTCCAACAATAGTTGTCGAACCAATGGGTTAAGAAGTCGTGCAAATGTGAAAACAGCATGAACCACAATTTTATTCTATATCCATCAAAACAGAATGGTCTGATTTGACAACCAGACACTATTTGACTAGCTTCCTATGATACCAAAAGAAACATATAAGTCCACGAAAGAAGAAGAAAGAACTCCACTTTTTTTCCACCTGCACTGACTAAAACTTTGGAAAAGCACAAGTCAACAATGATCTGGAGATTCTAAGAATGTAGACCTATAGATGTTTGATGGACCGCAAAGTGGCATAAATCTAATCAACATAATAATAAACTAAACTTTGTTGGATGTGCTCTAAATTAATTAGAGTGATCAAGAAGAGACCAAATGCACATAGCAAGTTTTCAAGGTCATATAAATAATCTAGCATGCTGAGATTTCTGTCTATACTCCAAAAAAATTCAGTATAATTAGAAGGAAAAATATAATAACTATCACAGGAAAAAGGAGAAAACTTTTCAACTTTTAAAAGGCAAATATGTGTTGCTTTAAGAAAGGATACAGCATAAGACCTCAAAATAATAATAAAATAAACATTTTAATCTTCTTTGCATAATTTAATACCAAGTTGCTCTTAATTATCGAGATGCAAACATATCGAGATGCCTAAACAATGATGCCTAGTGTAGAATATTTTAACATAGACATCTTGCTATGTACAAAACTAAAATATCAGTTCTTTAAACAACAGTCACAGCCATTTACCTGCCTCCAAGTTTAGCAGGACCAAGTCTTGCTAAAGCACGCTCTACTTCTTCACTAACCTATACAGCCACAAGGTAGAAAGAAAAAAGAAAATCACAAGGCAAGCACAAAGGGAAGCTAAACACAGAAGCAACAAAAATAACTTGTAGGGACGTATTTAACCAAAGAAACAAAAATATCCACCCAAGTTCTGTAAACTTCTACCAACACCCATATGGTATGCTCACACAATGTTAACATTCTATAAATGGCAGAATGAACTAAAAAAGAAGAGGCATCCTACAGATGGTCCAGCATTAAAATAAAGATACTTGCTTGTCAGCAAACATGAGTAAGACTAGCCATTTTGAGACAAAATTAATGAAGCATAGACAACCACAAACCCTTTTGTTTTCAAACAACAGAATGATACAGTACATCCACACAAATAACATGCATGCATGAGCTTAAACATTTCCATGTGCCATGCAAACACAATAACATGTGCATGATACACATGCACAGACTCATATATGCACGTATGTGGAAATACAAATACCTATGCATGCATGAACACATGCAAACACAGTAATGCACACAAGACATGTGCGCTCACCATGAAAGAGTATACATACATGCTCCCATGTGCAGGAATCCACACAAGAAGATAACTAATCTAGCTTCAGAATTCGAAATCTCAAAAAGGTTAATAACTGATAACCAACTAAAAACAAATGGTGTATTTCACTGACCACTGAACATGAGAACATGATGTAGTATACTTACAACTCTTCGAAGAATAGGCTCCAATGAAGAACACAGTCTTTGCAAACTATCCACCTTAAGAGCCTCCACAACCACACTGCAAAGGTAGCATGCCAACAGAGAATACAAAAACATCAGTTGTATTTCATCTTTAAATTTATGAACAAAAAACCTCAAAAATAATAGTTAATAAAGAGCAGAGATCATTAGGTATAACATATTGCATGTTTAAAATTGCCAATCATGATCATCCAAGACAAGACCACAAAAAAAAACACTGTGGAAGGCTTAAAATCAGAAATTTAACTACCTAAATGTGGGTACAGATCCCAAAGAGAACTCAACTCTTGTAACTACAATCATAGACAGTATGACCTATATCCATTGTTCAAAATATTGAAGAATAATGATGCCTCATGCACTTTTTCCGTCCTTGTCCCCCCAAAAAATGATATTCTATTTTTAATTTGCCACTGATTGGATAGGAAAATATTCAGAACGTAAAAAAGGGAAAAAAGAAGACAAAATAATCACTTGAAAAGGCATTATGGAAGATTGTTGAAACATGAAACAAACAAATTACACGTATAAAAGAAGCCCAATGTTTAAAGTGACAACTCTACTGCATAAATAGTTTGCCTACAATCATTATTTGCATCTGAGATCTAAGACGAGTGATGCATCGTAGACTTATTTTCATCATTAATCAAATTACAAATTGTTCTTCGAGACAAAAATCACATATGTTTTTTTGTATTTACTACCATAGCAGGAAAATGCTTAAATCCAAAAAAAGAATTGCTTAATCTCTTGCAGCATACCAGTCAGAAGAACTAAAATAAATGTATAGCTATACAAAAATAGAAGCTAATTCAACTAAATGAAAAGGTCATGGTGTTTCCTAAGTATGTTTATCTGTCAATATTATCTATTTATCAACCTAATAAATTTTCGTTATAGTAAAAAAAGGGAACTCTATAGTTTATCACATATACCCAAAAAATTGTGCATCAAATCCCAAAGGCTAGATAGATGATAACAATATTAGAGCTCCTCAAACAGATAGTTCAGAGTTGTAGCTAGCATAATTTGATTCGTCTTTTCTTGTATGTGTTTAACCTCTATTTGAACGAGAAGTGTCGTCTGAAAAATTTTATTTGTCTGAGACCTAAAGTAACTAATGACAGTTGCCTGTAAGATCAATTTTTCCAAGAGGCCTCTAGGTTAGATTTTAAGAAACAAAATTAAAACCACAGCTAATATACAAAACAAGAGAAGATAAGAAACCTAATTATTTGTTTCTAAAGCCTATTAGGATTCCAATATAAGAAACTTAGCGGAATCTTCAGAATTACTCAGCTACAGCAAAAACACATCATTTCTTTGCAAATCTAATTCCTAAAAGAATCCCTCGCAGCAGCATCATCAGCAGCGATCACAAGCTAAAACTAGATCCAGAGTTCATGAGCCACCATATCGGGACCATATCAACGGCGCAAAGCTTTTGAGTTACCTCGCGAGGGCCGGAACCTTTTGCCGCTTGGGCTGATGCAAGTCATCGCCGCTGCCGCCGCCGGAATCTAGCAGACGCTTCTCCCTCGTCATCCCTCCACGCGATCCCTTGTTCTCAAGCCGGAGATCCAAAAGCCCTAATCCTCACTTGGAGGAACCGACTCCTCAGCCAAAACTGCACGAAATCCGGAAGGCAGGACGAGATTCACCACCAAAAAACTGTAATCTGCTGCGTCGTAGGACTGCTTAAAGAAAGATCCAAGAAATCTCGTTCCAGCAAGAGGAAACGACAAATCGAGAAATAGGGAGAAGTAGAAAGGGGGGAAAGGAAGGAGGAGTTACGTATTGGCGTTCTCCTCTTCTTCTTCGCCTCCGACGGCAGCTGCCGAGAGAAAACACAGAGACGCAAAGGGGGGGTGCGGAAGAGCGGCGACTTGTGGACTTCGACGCTTTGTGGGGTCGCTGCGATGCTCGTTCACTTATGTAGTATTTATTTCTCATTTCTTTACATGATTGGAAAATACTCCTCAACTCTCGCTCCATATATAATTTCTATTTCTATATCATTAAAATTGTCAGACATACAAAACACACCTTTTCAGTATTACTTTTTTCTACAAAAAATAAAAAATATATATGTTTGAATGATTATATATAATATTCTAAATTAATAAATATAGAAAAAAAAAATCAGTTAATTAGTGAGAAATACTTAACTATTCGTTTACTATTGAAATATTGATATGGAATAATACTATTAGTTTCACAATTTTGTTTGGATTGAGGGGGTGGGTCTATTTGGAACCTCAACAAGGTGAAGGAAAGGTAAAGAACGGGGACTCCTCATCTATTCTGCTCTTTCATGCTTTCTACTTGAAGTATATAATTAAAGGAGCAGGATAAGTCTTCCTTTATAGTTGAAGATAAAAAAAGGTAGGGACTCCCTTCCTTATCTATCTTCTCTAATTTGCTTTCTACTTAGAAATATATAATTAAAGGAGAAGAATAAGTCTTGATTGACAAGCGCAGTTATAATTAATCCTTCTTCTAAAAAATTATATAGATGATCGTTAATAACTGAAAGATCAATTATTTCTACCCAAATCTGGGAAGCAAGGAAAAGGAAAAAAAAAAGATCAACCTTGTATTCCACACTCCACTGTTTAAAGCTCCAAGCTCCAGCACCGCCACCTGCAGCAACGCCCACCCGACCACCGCCCCCCTCGACCTGCCTTCTTTGGAAACTTGGAAACCAGAGGAGAGGCCCACCGCTGGCCTCCGATTCCTCCGCCATCTCGGCCGGCGGAGGCGTCAAGTCCTGTCCGAGAGGTCGGGGAGGACGCGGAGGGAAGGGGGAAGAGTCAAAGAGACGCGGAGAATTTAGAGACCAATAAGATACACTCCAATTTCCTTCTCTAATTGCATCATCTGATGCTTAAGCCTCAGAGATTAACCTTCTCCCTCTGCTCTCAGGTTTCATCGTAGCTCGCCCCGCACGGCATCGCCGGAAAGACGCGGCGCAACTGGTGGCCGGAAGCAGCGGCGTGGACGACGCCAGTGGGGAGGTCAGCCCTGAGGTAAATCTCTCATTCTTCTTGGTCGACAGCAAGTTGTATGTATTAGCTCAGTAAACACTTGCTGTAAGTTATCCAGCGGTTAAGTTTGATCATCACTAATCAAATTGGCTTTGAGATCAAAGCAGAACCCAACTCACAATGGATTCCTGACAAGATAGAAGTCCCCCTTTCAGGGTTAGTTGGTGGCTGAAAGATAACTTGGTCCGCAAACAGCCCCGAAATCAGAATCGAGACGTTACCTCGCTAAATGCCCAGGTAATTTCCATGTCGAATGAGGCCAACTAGAGGTTGGACGCGAGATTTCTAATATTTAATAAGCAAGGTACGCGGTGGATCCACTTCAGGTCAAGGTCATTTTATAATCTAAATTCCATCCCCCCTCCTGCTCCTTGCACTCCCAATCCTGACAAGCAGAAGTATTCGCCGATCTTGACCTGTTTCTTCTCCCCCAGCCTTTCTTCTCCTCCACAATCTTGCAAACAACAATTGCTCGTCTCGTCTTATCCTCTCCATATTCTTCCTCTAAGCTCGGGGATCAACTGAGCATCAGGCTTAGATGGCAGGAAGCACACTCGATCGTCTTCTCTTCTTTTCTGCCTCTTGTGCGTTCTTGTTCGCCTTTTTCGCCGGCCGGCATGGGTTGGGAGTGGTGGTAGTTTTGGCGCAGACTTCGACGGCAGTGGCGTCGGTCGTCGACGTTGGCGTGCTACTCGACCTGCAGACTTCCAACGGGAAAAGGGCCCTGACGAGCATTTTGATGGCGGCCGACGACTTCTACGCCGTCCATGGAGATTACAAAACGAGAGTGGTTTTACATCCCAGAGACTCGAGTGAGACAGCCGTGGGAGCAGCAGCAGCAGGTATTTGAATCAGTCTCAAATGCAAACAACTCGATAGTTTTATGGATTAACATTCTGCATCTTTAGCTTTAGCTCTGTGTTGAGAGAGAGCACTATTTCTAAAAACATAGATATAAAACACTGTAACTGGTGATGAATTCTAATTTTAGAACTTGGTCCAAAAGATTTCAGAAAAGAAAGAGAGCGATGTAAGTAGAAGGGAGGAAAGATCAATACGTATAGGAGTGAACACCAGAATACTTTTGACTTGTGCCGGGTACAAGATGTTGACAAAAACCCTAAGAAGATGATCAAGTTGACTCTAATTTTGACTAAATAGTATGTTGAGTCCATCGATTACTTTGACTGTGACCGCAGCGGTGGACCTGCTGAAGAACGAGGCAGTGAAGGCCATCATCGGCCCCCTGACGTCCACCGAGGCCGCCTTCGTCGTCCACCTCGGCGACCGCACTCACGTCCCCATCGTCTCCTTCTCTGCCTCCAACCCCGCCCTCTCCCCAACCTACAATCCCTTCTTCGTCCGCACCACCACCAACGACTCCTCCCAAGTCACCGCCATCGCCGCCGTCATGCAGAACTTTGCCTGGCGCCAGGCTATCCTCGTCTACGCCGACTCCGAGTACAGCACTGGCATCGTCCCCTCCCTCATTGACGCCCTTCAGAACGCCGGCGCCCTGGTCGCCTACCGCAGCGTCATCTCCCCTGACGCATCCGCTGAGCAGATCGACCAAGAGCTTCGCCGTCTCAACGACATGCCGGCGCGGGTGTTCGTCGTCCACTTGCTGCCCCACCTCGGCTCCCTCCTCTTCCGACGTGCCAAGGAGATGGGCATGATGACTGACGGATACGCGTGGATCGTGACCGATGGCATCGCCGACGTCTTCGACATTCTCGACCCGCGGACGGTGGCCCCTGCCATGCAAGGCGTTATCGGAGTCCGCTCCAGGGTGAAGCGATCGAAGGAGGTCGCCAACTTCACGTCCCGGTTCAGGTGGAGATTCCGGCATGACAACCCCGATGTCGAAACGGTCAGCGATCCCTCGGTCATCCAACTTCGGGCGTACGACACAGTTTGGGCGGTGGCGATGGCGGCGGAAAAGCTGGGCCGTCCGACAGGCTCAAACATCCAAACGCCGGGCTCCGGCAGGGACTCGACCGACTTAGGCCGGCTCAGGGTGAGCCAAACCGGAGGAGAATTCCTGCGCGCCATCCTCGACACACGGTTCCAAGGATTGGCCGGAGAGTTTGTGCTCGTCGACGGTCAACTCCAGTCCTCAGGGTTCGAGATAGTCAACGTCAACGGAGAAGGCGGTGCGACGACCATCGGGTTCTGGACTCCACAGACTGGAATCTCGAAGCAGCTCAACTCCAGCCATGCCACGGACGGAAGCCTCGATACCGTTGTCTGGCCCGGCGGCCGGACCGACGTGCCCAAAGGGTGGGAGATACCCACCGGCAAGAAGAAGCTCCGGGTTGGCGTTCCGATGAAGCACGGATTCAAGGAGTTCGTGAAGGTCGAGGAGTATTCAAGGACGAACAGGACCAACGTTACTGGCTACTGCATCGACGTGTTCGAGGCCGTGTTGCAATCGTTGCCGTATCCCGTTGCCTTCGACTACATTCCCGTCGATAACTCTTCCGAATCCTACGACAACTTGATCTACCAAGTCTTTCTTAAGGTTCGTATAGAGGGTAAGAAGAACCTACAAAAGATATATAATGCAATGCTAATTAACTTTTGAGCAGCCACTGTTTGTGAAAATGACGAGCAGAACCTGGACGCGGTCGTCGGCGACACCACCATCCTCGCGACGCGGACGCAGTTTGTGGATTTCACGATGCCGTACACGGATTCGGGGATGTCAATGATCGTAGCGGTGGAGGAGGAGAAGAGCAACATGTGGATCTTCTTAGAGCCTTTAACCACCGGCCTCTGGCTCGGGAGCTTGGCCTTCTTCGTGCTCACCGCGTTCATGGTGTGGGTGATCGAGCACGGGTACAACGACCGCTTCGCCGGAAAACCACTCCAGCAATTTGGCACCATCTTCTACTTCGTCTTCTCCATCCTCGTCTTCTCTCACAGTATAACCATCCCGATCACCCGTCAGTCCATGATATGACGATCGACATGTACGAGTCTCGATCTCATTACACTTTTATTGGATTTTGTTGCAGATGAAAAGTTGAAGAGCAACCTGACGAAGTTTGCGGTGTTCATCTGCACGTTCGTGGTGATGGTACTGACGTCGAGTTACACGGCGAGTCTCACGTCCTTGCTGACGGTACGGCAGCTTGAGCCGGCGGTGACGGACGTGAACCAGCTTTTGAAGACCGGCGCTTACATCGGCTACCAAGACGGATCATACATAGTTGGGATTCTAAAACGAATAGGATTCCAAGAGAGCAAGCTCAGGAACTACAGCACGTTAGATCAGTACGCCGAAGCCTTGTCGAAAGGCAGCGCTAAGGGAGGTGTCGACGCAGTGTTCGACGAAATACCATATCTCAAGCTCTTCCTCGCTCAATACGGTGACAAATTCGCCATGATCGGGCCTACCTACAGGACCGACGGCTTCGGTTTCGTAAGCTTCAACACATGCTTCCTGTAATCCTTTAGGCTGGAATTATAGCTTGACGTTCTTGAAGCATTCATTTACGTCTCCTTCGCTAGGCGTTTCCTCGAGGATCGCCGCTGGTGCCTGACATTTCAAGGGCAATACTGAACATAACAGAGAGAGAAGAAATGGCTTCGATCCAGAAGAAATGGTTTAAGGAAGGTAACAATGGCACAAGCAAAAGCAACGACGCCTCCTCGAGCTTGACATTTTCGAGCTTCGGTGGTCTCTTCCTCATCACCGGTGTCGTCTCGGTGTTGGCTTTGGTCATCTACATCTCCCAATTCACATACAAGGAGTGGAATGAGCTTAAGGAAGTAAGTCGCGAGGAGAAATCTCTTTTGAGGAAGATGATTGCAGTGTTCAAGCACTACCACAACGTCGATGGCTCTCCTTCCTCTTCCCCCACAATGAAGAGGGAAGATTACGGAGAAATGAACCAAATGGAGGCAGCTGGTTCAGGTGTGCCGCATTTGGTCGGTCCGCAGAGCCCCGGGAGCATGTCAAATTATTCACAATTCAGCTCTGGTTCAGCAGACGGAGGAGCGCCTTCTTCTTCAAAGCCAAACAGCCTAGAAGTCTGTAGAAATTAATGGAAGAGCTCAATCAAAGTAGCATTTCTGCGAGCATTCCTGCCTATTATCCAATATTTCACTGATAATGTTAGGATGAGATGAGTTTGTCTCATCTTAGAACAGGGCTCCTTATTGAAGGACATTGATGTCCTCAGAAATGGTCTTTGCAGGTGTACAGTTGCAGGCTTTTTAGCAGGGCTTTGACCCTTCTATTGTCATGTGGGAGCTTCTTACTTTTGTTTAGTGAAGCTACTGCGTGCATCTTCCACGTATTAATTAATTGGGCTAATGGAGGTTAGTAGTGTTGCTGCAGGCTCAGAGTCCACAACGAGTACAGGAATAATTCACTTAATATTAATTCCTGATGCAGTTTGGTTTCTGATTAAATTAATTAAGGAAGTCAATTGCTTGTAGTAGGTTAAATTAATATATTTTGTGTTGGTTGATTTAATTGTCAGCACTCAGTGGGAACTCTGAACTCCTAAGAAAAGAATCCAATATATATATATAGATATATAGATACACCATTAAGTTATCTATCTACTTGCGAAAGCTACTCACCAACTGCAGCAGGCAAAGGGCATGATGTGTTCTTGAAGGCCTCTTCACCTGGTACTATTCGAAGTCGACCCTAAGTTTAGTTTCTAGTTGATTATGACGGTGGGGCTGGAGAATCAAACGTGGGACTCGTTGCACAGCTGATGAAGAAGCAGCTACATGATCTTTGCCTAAATTTCAATACTGAATAATAAATCTGCAGATGAAAATTGAAGAAAAAGGAATCCTGTTAACAGGAAAATTAAATCTCAGTTGCGCACTTAATTATATATATATACACGTATAAGAAAGCTACTCATTACCTGCCTAAATATTGTGAATGTGATGAAGACCCAGAGAGATGGAAGACTGATACAGAAAAGATTTCCACCTAATGAGGTAGAAATCTAATTTAGAGTATTGTAAAATATCCCTTTTTATGGTGAATTATCTAACGCAAGTCAAATATTTGTACTAAGGAAATAAATTGTTCATGTCACTGATATCAAGAAACTCTAGAGATTTGACCGTCAATATTTAATTTGCCCAAAATGGAGACAAAAAGAAGTGGGGGGCTTTTAGTTTTCACTACTGGGTCACATGTGAAACAGTGACAAGCTCGTTAGCATACTCTAGTATGCAAAGACATTAATTGAAGATGTCATTTTATGAAGGTTGTGAGAACAGAACAACGCCAATGGAAACCAGAGACAAACCCGGACACTTCTGATCACTGTGGCTTTGGTTAATGATCTCTCTCTCTCTTGGAGCACATGCTGATAGATTGTGCACTCCCAGAAGTTACTTCAACTAAAAGATCAATGTGTGCATTGATGAAGTAGTACATAATTTAGAGATATCAATTTGTTGAGTTGTTAATTTTATGGGGATATTTAATGACTACATATTTAGTCCATGCTTGTACGATTAGGTTGGGTTAAGTGTGCTGTTGATGCTCAAACAAAGCTATAAATTATATTTTTCTTTGTCAGTAAGAGTTTGACAAAATGACACAAATTAAAAAGAACAACTGATTGCAACAACATACTGGCATTTAGCAGAGTATATTTTTTTTAAAAAAAATTGTGCTCGTTGTTTACTCTAATTAGTGATGTAATTAATCATCTTTTTAAGCCAACTATAGAGAGAAGACATCAGGCGGCACACTGATAAGTTTAGTGTGCATTAATCTATTCCACTGTCTTTAGTGGAAGATGGATTTGGGGTTTCGCTGTTTCCAGCCATGATTAACCCTGATCAGGATGTGCCTTCTTGCGCAATGGAAGAAGCTACAATAATTACCTAATCCAATGACCAATTAGACCACCATTAATAAGGTAAGAGAGGTATGCGGTGCCCTATGATTAGATTGCAGAAGGAGAATGATCAAAAGCAGGCAGTTGTGAACATTCATAAGAACCGTGCTGTTTCTTCTTGTAAGCTTTAATTATTTGGTTGCAGGATTTAATGCATCCTTTTCTGTTCCGGTGAATTTTGGGTTTGGGGGGGGGGGGGGGAGAGGAGAGAGAGAGGGAGCACAAAAGAGCATAACTGTTAATATAGAATTCCTAAAAAAAATTAAAACGCAAAAAAGAAAAGGAGGAGGACAAGGCTAATCCCTTGCTTCCCAAAAGCCCTCTCAGAAGGTCGCACTGTCTCCTTGACTCCACAGTTGCTTTGGTTGATGAGAAAGTAAATTTTTTTTTTAAAGGCATCTTTGGTAAATCTTCCTTCCCTTAATCCCTGATCCTGTAAGATGCTGTTCTTGTCTGTCTCACTGTGCTGTGCTTATGTCAAATTTGATGTGTTTCTTTCCCTCTTTTGAACTTTCCTTTTGCTGAGTTTAACCTGCATTTGCTATTTCTTCCCGAGGCTCCGGGGTATATCTTTGTTGGATTTGCTAGATTTATTTTGACGCAGACAAGAGGAAGGAGAACAGGAAGCAGAAGTCCAACGGTGGTAATAACACACCCGGGAATGGTTGAAAGGAGAGTGATTAACCCTTGTATGGTTTTAGGTCATTGAATAATGTCCACATGGTGTGAAGCTTTACAACTGCAGATACCTTCCCCCACAATTGGCCTCACGGAAGATTTGAGAGCAAGGGAGGAAGGAAACCCTTGTCATGCTTTCTTGTTGCTCCATGCCCAATCCTCTCATTTGCTGCATTAGCCCAAAAAAAAAGCTTGAAGCAGAGTTGGACTAGCGAATCCCTTGCTTCAAAATCAGATTTTGATGCGAGTGCTTCAGCTGATGAGATGAGTTTTTGAGGGGTTTTAGCGATCGGGGGATTTGTGGCTGAACCGGTTTACGAGTGGGCAATGGCTCCAAGATCGGGCTTTTCCGGCTGGTGGGCGAAGGATAAGCAGAAGGGCACCCCGGTGGTGGTGACGATGGAGAACCCCAACTACTCCGTTCTGGAGATCGATGGCCCGGACGCCGAAGCATTCCCATCCACGGAGAAGGGCCGGGGCAAGAACGCCAAGCAGTTCACCTGGGTCTTGCTCCTGAGGGCTCACCACGCCGTCGGCTGCATCGGTTCCGCCGCCGCGGCGCTGTGGGCACTCCCCGGAGCCATCAGGAGAAGGATGGTCGTGCGGCGGAGCGCGTCCGCGAGGAGCGACAGGCGCGGCAAAGCCCATTTGCTGCTGAAGTTCATCAGGGGATTCCTGCTGTTCTCCTTGGTTGCTCTCGCATTCGAGCTCGTCGCCTACTGGAACGGCTGGCACTTTGAGAGGCCGGACTTGCGCCTGCCGGAGAAGTTGCACATACCGGAGGCCATCGAGATCCAGGGGTGGATGCACTCGGCCTACCTCTCATGGCTTTCCTTCCGAGCTGAGTACATTGCTTACCCAATTCAGCTGCTCTCGCATATATGCATAATTCTGTTCGCTATACAATCAGTAGATAGGCTGGTCCTCTGCCTTGGGTGCCTCTGGATCAAGCTCAAAAAGATCAAACCCAGGATAGAGGAAGAGCCGTTCAAGTCAGATGATGGTGAGGAGTACAAGTACCCTATGGTTTTGGTCCAGATTCCTATGTGCAATGAGAAAGAGGTAACCATTCCCTCCCTTTGCTTTGCTGCTTGTAATTACCATTGCTTGAACTCAGTTCCATGCCCTATATAACTGTTCAAGGTTGATTCAAGCTGTCAGAGAATGTTTGTTCAGAGTAGATTCCTGATTTCACTTTGCTCCAGGTCTACGAGCAGTCAATCTCTTCTGTCTGCCAACTCGATTGGCCGAAAGATCGGTTGCTCATTCAGGTGCTTGATGATTCCGACGATGAGGCCATCCAGCTGCTGATCAGCACCGAGGTTGCTAAATGGAGCCAGCAGGGTGTAAATATCGTCTATCGGCATCGGTTGATCAGGACAGGTTACAAAGCTGGGAATCTGAAATCTGCTATGAGCTGTGACTACGTTAGGGATTATGAGTTCGTCGCAATATTTGACGCCGACTTCCAACCAAACCCCGAATTCCTCAAGCTAACCGTTCCACATTTTAAGGTGAAACATCAACTTGATCGAGCACCCTCCCCCACCTCCATCGATTCCAGAGTTCCAACTATATAATATTAATCGGCATTTCTGGATGTCATACAGGGGAATCCTGATCTCGGGCTTGTGCAAGCACGATGGAGCTTCATAAACAAGGACGAGAATCTACTGACTCGCCTTCAAAACATCAACCTCTGCTTTCACTTCGAGGTGGAGCAGCAGGTGAATGGTGTTTTCTGCAACTTCTTCGGGTTCAACGGGACTGCGGGAGTGTGGAGGATCAAGGCGCTGGAGGATTCCGGCGGATGGCTCGAGAGAACCACCGTCGAGGATATGGACATTGCTGTTCGTGCTCACCTCCATGGCTGGAAGTTCGTCTTTTTGAATGATGTAAAGGTGGGCACTTGAAACAGCATATTAAGCATTTACAAATCCTTTCTGACTGTTGTTTGCTGAGAGGATGATACATGTTCATGTGCGACACAGGTGATATGTGAAGTCCCAGAGTCTTACGAGGCGTATCGGAAACAGCAGCACAGATGGCATTCCGGCCCGATGCATCTGTTTCGTCTGTGTCTACCAGATATTATAACTTCCAAGGTAAAACGTAAACGAGCATGGCAGTTTCGGATCTCCCCCTCCTTCAAAACGAGACTAAATTATCGTTGTTTGCTTGCAGATCTCGGTATGGAAGAAGGCAAACTTGATCCTATTATTTTTTCTTCTGCGGAAGTTGATCCTTCCTTTTTACTCCTTCACGTTGTTCTGTGTGATCCTTCCATTAACCATGTTCGTGCCAGAGGCCGAGCTTCCAGTTTGGGTCATATGCTACGTGCCGGTGGTGATGTCCTTCCTCAACATCCTCCCGGCGCTGAGATCCTTCCCCTTCATCGTGCCCTACCTCCTCTTCGAGAACACCATGTCCGTGACCAAGTTCAACGCCATGGTCTCGGGATTGTTCAAGCTGGGGAGTTCGTACGAGTGGGTCGTCACCAAAAAGGCGGGCAGGTCGTCGGAATCGGACCTACTGACCGCAGCAGAGAGGGAATCGAAGAGCTTGAGCCTTCCGCAGTTCCACAAAGGGTCGTCGGAGAGCGAGCTCAGCAGGATGAAGGAGCAATTCGGAACGGCTCCGTCGCCGGTGAGAAAGGCCAACAAGATCTACAAGAAGGAGCTGGCTCTTTCGCTTCTCCTGCTCACGGCGGCGGCTCGGAGTCTCCTGTCGGCGCAGGGGATCCACTTCTACTTCCTGCTCTTCCAGGGCATGTCGTTCCTTCTCGTGGGTCTGGATCTCATCGGCGAGCAGATGAGCTGACATGCAATCCGAGAAGGAAGGAGGGAGGGCGGTAAGGTGTGTGCCCATCTGCTGACGCCGACGGGGGTGTAACCAGATCGTTCGGCAGATTGGATTATGGATTATTTCAAGTTTGTTCGTAGCAAGTTTTCCTGTTGCATCGCAAGCTTCTTACAGGAGATACATGAGGGAGGGAGGGGTTCCTTTCGTTTATCCTCCAAAAATAAGGTCATTGTTTCCACTTCCTGTATACAATTCCATCTCTCTGCCATAAGAAGAGAGGAGGAAAAAAAATTCTTCTACCTAGATCAACAGTGTTCTTCTTCTCGTAGATGGGACCAACTCAGTGTGGCATTCCATCCATCGTCCGTCCTCAGTGCCATTCAATGTGGAATACTGGAAAAAAAAGGACACAATGTCCGAGTATAAAACAGCTATGTACGTATGTAGTACAGTATGCATTGAATCAGTTCATCACACGAACGAGACAGAAAGAGATTCTCGTTCATGTCTCTGCTCTACTTAAACTCCCCCATATAATCTTTTTTATTATCAATGACAGTGTTTCTTTTTAAAAAAAGTTTTTTTTGAGAGATTGTCGGCAGAGGATGAGATCTGTTTTCGGGGCTGTCCAAATCCCCCTCTTGCATTGTGCTGAATGATTGAGAGTGGCTTCCTTTGCTCCTCCTAGCATTTGGGTCCCCTGTGATTGTTAGCATCCTCTAGTTCTTGATAATTTCATTTTTTTTTGTTGGTTTGCTTTTGTGCTCCCCATCGCAACCCCCAACTACGCAAGTTTGGGGGATAAATTTGTAGCTAACAATTAAGTACCAAGCACAGATGATGGTGGTCATACATCGGCCACGCTACTCTCTCAACAGCAAGTACCAAGTATGAGAAGACCATTGGAGGAGGCAATCAAGCCTCTCAACAGCAGCACCATTCATTAAAGTTTGCAGTCGCAGCAGCAGCAGCAGCATCACTTTTGACAACCATGAGGCAAAAACTTTTGTGCATGGAGATGGGAGGTGCGAATCGAGAAGGGGGTCGCGGGCATGTCCCATGTGCACTTGGAGTTGTCACTGACCCACATCTCGCACCGACGATTTCACAAAACTGCCGCATGCACGCACGAGTACCGCTGTGCGTTGTTGGATGGCTCCACGAGCGGCGGCATGAACCAGGAACAGCATGCAGGTCTCTTTCCTATGGACAAGAGATCGACGACGGACATTGACAGGCGAACATGGCTCTCAAGTCTGAAGTCGACGGCCAACCTACCGGGAGGAAGCTTCTCTCTTCGGACAAAGATCCGTAGCAAATGCATCAGCGTGAGCTAACTTTTCCTGGATTTAGTTCGTGTTGTTCTGATGATGATCCAGCTATCTCGCATTCATTACGCCCAACAGCTTGTGCGCACCCTTAATTAAACCGAGCTGTGCCAAGATGGGTCAAGTATGTAGCACTGTCTTCTGAAGACCATGGTTTCACTGGGTAAAGTAAGGTGCCACCACCGACTTTTGCACTGGTAATTGTTCCATTTGCCTTCTAAGATGTCTCTTTCCTATTTTGCTCAATTCATTTATTTTGTACTCAGGACTTTTTGGTATAAGTTATAATTAAAAGTTATCCCACATTTCCCCATACTAAACATGTGCTACGTGAAGGAATAGAATCTTAATCACAAGCCCAGATTGATTATATAAGAGATAGTCAACGAAGATAAGCATCAGGTTACAATATCAGTCAAGATTAATATTTCTTTTTCCTACCCACGAAAGGACTGAATGTTCCTATAAGATGCTAGGAATTAGGTACCAGAGATAAGAGGTCAAATGCCACAAGTAATCCAGCAAAATATGAGAAGGCGGCACTAAGATAGCAATAGAAAACTTTCTCCTCAGACTTATCTAAATAAATCTGAAGACAAACAACTAATTTTTTCCAAGGATAAAAATTTTAATCATCCATTCTCCTAAGATGGACTCTAGAATGTGCTCCTTTCATTTTCCTTCTCTAGCTTTAAGGCCACCCAAAGTCCTACAACCTGAAACAAGAATGTCTGAAAGATAAGCTTACCAGTATCACTTGTCATGCATAAGCTTAAGATTTCTTGCAATCATATGATCATCCGATAATGGATGGTATCTCAATACAAGTTTCATGCATTTACTTTCTGTTGCTCTCACATATATGAGTATGCCATAAATTCTGATATCATACTATCAAACAAAATACGTGGAAATAGATTTTAATGAAAAAATATGTAGAGAGAAAGTAAAGCAAAGCAAGAGAGCGACTCAATTCATACGCAAGTGGGGGAAATGTAGAGAGAAAGAGCCACAAAAATTGAGAGAAAAAAGCAAAATATGATAAATTACTCCAGCAGAGATGAAGTTTAGACGGTTACATGAAATGTTAAGGAGGTCCAAAGTCACCGCATATGAGAAATGGTGAACAAGTGGATGAGACCGAGAACAAAGAGAGAACATAGAGAGAGAATGCTGAACAAAAACATGTGTTGTTTGGAACTCTATCGACAACTTGTATTATCAGGGAATTATGCACGAAATAAGGCAACTATAGCTCAAATTCTCTTAAAGACTTATAACCTCCGAGAACTGGTTTCAGCCATTGTCAAGCCACAAATCTCACAAATTATTGACTAATTCATTTGGTGCCATCATGGTGTGCAGTATAATAAACTGGTTTATGCAAGAAAGGGATCAATTTACTTCTAAGTGAGAATGAATTAGTAACTAAATCTTGATTGCTATTTGTTTTTGAAATTGTCTTACTGTTTAACATAGATGAAGATTAGATTCATAGTCCTATACACAAAAATACCACTGTATTTTTTATGAATGGCGTGTTGCTCATGCATAACAAAGTTCGGATATTTAGTACTATAGAGCAGTACAGAAATGGAAGAATGGGGTCACCATTGCTTTGCGTTTCAGTCTCAATATAATCATTCTGCCGCACATATCCAGTTAACTTAAGCGTAACGAAGTCAATCAAACAGCAACTGTATTGCAGAACTACCAATCTGAATTCCAATGATTATCCGTCTTCATATACTTATAAAATAAACAATTCCTTTAATGTACCATCAATCACATTAACACATCTGAACTATCTACGTTAGGATCCACTAGCAATCGCTGGCATCAACCCTTAATGCTAGTGAGAATACCAGTTAGTATCAGAGAACACGCATAAGCTTACTATAATGGTTTTAGTTTCAGCGACACGCAATATCAACATTCTTTATGAATTGTGAAGGAAGCTTCCTATTTTCTAATAAAAATTCATACGGTATCAGAAACAAACTAAAGCATAAGGCTTAGAAGGCCTCCGAAAAATTACCTAACCAGAACCGATGATGATGTTATTGATCGGGCTAAAGCTAAGCTTGACAAAGAAGCCGACGAATCCCCATCACCACGAACCCATCGCCGTACGGACCGCCACCTTTGTGAACTCCGCAAATCCGATTCGACGAAGAACCCCAAGTTACGAAGAAGAGGAATCAAACTTTAGCACAAAGGAAAACAGTTCGCGGAGGCAGGGAGCTCCGGATCGAGAGGAAACGGAGGAGCATCGACCTTACGGCAGCGGCTGACGAGGGGGACGCTGCCCTTGGCGAACTCCAGGGATCGACCACGGAGTTCAAGGCGTCCGTTCCGATCGCGGATTGCAAAGATGGAGATCGAGATCGATGGAGCGAGAAGGAAGCAATGCGCTATGAGAACTACGAACGAACGAACCTTCGTCACCCAACCCTCGTGACTGTCTATATGGAAACTCCTGCCCTCCAACTTTTGATCGTAGCCATTCAAAGTGTCCTGATCTCTTCTAATTCGTCGATCAAATGATCCAGATTTCGGCTCGTATGATATTTTTTTTTAAAAAAACGAGTTATAGCGCTTAAAATTAAAACCTTTTTTTTCTTTTATCTATTTTTGCACGGTCGATGTATCAACAGGACATCAGTATATTACTGATCCACCGTCGAGTGCGATATGAATACAAATACTTCACTGGAGTAATCTTACTGTTGCATCTGAATTGAACAGCGAGCGACGGCACGTACCCCGTCTCCTGCACTGTCTTCACATCCTCCTGTCAATGGCTCTTTCTGCACTCATGGCAGAACACCGTGTGCACCGCCATGGCGTACACATCCCACACCGCGCTCTGCCATCGCCACGGCCAGCCACAGCCCCATCTGCGCCTCCTGCGGCCGCGGCGGCCCCGACGTCGCCAGCGCCATGGCGAAGGACAAGTAGATCGCGGTCTGCACCTGCCTTCAGCGCGAGGGTAAGCAGAATTCCCCTCTTACTCGTTCGGTTGTTCCATGAAGAGCACCGCCGACATCGACGGCGCGCCCATCCCCCACGTCTCCTCCGAGACGGGCTACGACGAGGCTCGTCGCCCGCCGCGTCGAGAGATAGAGGTAGAGGAGACCCACGGCGCCCGCCGAGCAGATGCCGGAACTGGCGGCGACCTTTGAGCCACCTTCGCCACCGCCGCCGCCGCTGCCGGAGACGAGCATGAAGGCGCCGAGGACGAGGGAGGGAGGGAGCACGACGTAGAGGCGGAGGTCCTTCTCGACGTCGAAGAAGAGGCTGGGGAGGGACGACAGGGTTCTTGAAAAAGGATGCAATCTTGCAGACGGAGTAGGCGGATAGGAAGAGGAATGAGGAGAGGAGGGGGATGAAGACCGCTCCGGGCGTGGGAGTGAATGGGAGAGGAGGAGGATGATGCCGCCATTGCTGATCTCCTTGGAGCAGCTGCTGCTGCTGCTGCTGAAACCTGCGCCCTGAGCAGAGACTGTGAGCAGAGAGGAGAGAAGAGGAGAGTGATAAATTTACCGTGATGATGTGTGGCGGAAGAGAAGATATCTTTATTTTCCAGTTTCCGCACATATTTAAGAAAAAAAAGACAGGTCGAACTTAAGTTTAACCCGATCAAATCAGATCATACTCTCGATTAGCGAGTCGATCGAGGGCAAATCATGTCAAGTCTAGTTGGATTTGGACCCTTTTTTGTGTGTGTTTTTAATCTTTATCGGTCGGCCACCATGATTGGACTCCGATGGCGCTCAGAAAATAACAGCGTCAATTATTGCAGGTGGCAGTGAATGGGAGACACAACTTTACACTTGACAGGCGCTGCATTTCTCTAACTGCGAATGAGTTTTTAAGCTCCGGTGGATGGTCGTGTTTACCCGAGAAAAACCAAGATAGGAAATGAACGTATGAGGATGGTAATGGATGGAACCTGCAACTTCAAAAAATTAGGCCACAAGATCATGCAATTTTAAAGACAAAAGCCTGCTTTTGTTTGTTTGTTTTTTGGAAATATGAACTCTTCTTGCATGCAGATTTCCCGTGCATGCATTTTTTAGGGTAATATGAAGGTCGCTTAAGGACTTTTGCAATATTTGTTTTTTTTCCCCTTGGGAAGATTAGGAATGTAAGAATCTAATCTGTTTTTTTTAAAAAAATTACAGAAACTAGTCAAATTAATTATCTGCGATTTTTCACAGGAGGAAAACAAAGTTGGCTCAATCATCAGACAATTTGACTCGGTTGGTAATTTCCACGGCAATCATGGCGACATGCCTTGCTTGGCAGGATGGCTTTGTTTCTGAGACCCCAAACCCTACTTTATCATTTTTCTCTTTCTCTTTCCATATATTATCAAATATTTAATTTTTTTTCTTCCCTTTTCCTCCTCCACTTCGCCAATTGTTTGCTTTTACTTTTGTTTCCGATGCAATGGGCGATGTTGCTCTGCCATTTCCTCTTTCCGAACTGCTTGGCGATTCCATTATTGCTGGCGCCGAGCCATAAAAAGGCGTCATCTTTGGGCTGAATCCGATCTGGAATCAGCCCCGGACGACGAAAGATGGCGACTTGAGATCTCCTCTCCTCGGTTGTTCGTGTAAAAATGGTGGGGCATTTGGGTTTTTAGCACTTGCTTCTCCGCAAAAGATAAGGGGGCTTTTTGAGACGGGAAAAAAGGATCGTTTTGTTGCTTAGTTTTCTCTTTGCATTCTTGACTCGGTCTTCGATTCTGTTGGGCGTTGTTGCGGGCGGTAATCTCCCCTTCTTGACAAAGTCGATGTTGTTGTTGCGATAGCGATTGATCAGATTATTATCCTTAATCCTGCGTCATCTATATGTCACTGTTGTGATCATGCCATTAGATTGTTTCGTATTGAGGTTGGGGATGACTTTTGCCTAAAAAGGAGAGGATTCTTCATTTGGAGAATATGGGATTTCTAAGCATCATGGGGAATTCTTTCGGCTGTTCGGCCTCAGGGGAGCGGCTGGTCTCGGCGGCCAGGGACGGAGACCTTCTGGAGGCCAAAGCCCTCTTGGAGTACAACCCTCGACTTGCTCGATACTCGACATTTGGTGTTCGGAATTCGCCTCTCCATTACTCCGCAGCTCAGGGCCACAATGAGGTAACTTGCAGCCCACTTCTGTTGATTCAGATATCTTGTCCTCGATCAATTTTTGGATTCTCTGGAAGCTCATTTGGTAATTGGACAATCTTCAGATAGTCTCTCTTCTGATCGAATCTGGAGTTGACATTAATCTGAGGAACATACGAGGACAGGTAGAACTAAGATCTCTATGCCCCTTGTCTTGTTCTCGTTTCTTTTGTCATTTATCTGTTGGCAACCACGGGCAATGGTACCTTTCGTTTCTGGGATCGAGTATCTTATTATTCTCAGGGAGTACTGGATATCAAAATTTTTCCTATGTTTGAAGTCATAGTTTCCCTTTGGGAAGGTGAAAATGTTTGGATTTCATGCTTGTCGACATTGCAGACTGCGTTGATGCTAGCTTGTCAATATGGTCATTGGGAGGTTGTCCAAACTCTGGTGCTTTTCAAAGCTAATGTGAGCTGTATTTTCCCTGACTCGACGTGCCTGTCAACTCCTATGCACAATATTGTATTCTCGTAGTAACTTTCAGATTGACCTTTGTACATTGAATGCAGATTCACAGAGCAGATTGTCTCAACGGTGGAACGGCTCTGCACTTTGCGGCTCTGAGTGGCCACACTCGTTGTATCCGGCTTCTCCTTGCTGACTATATTCCGAGTGTACCCAACTTTTGGAATATGATGAGGGGGAAGTCAACCCGAGGATCTTCCTTTGTTGACTTTGACAAGAGGTGCTGTTATTTGTCCTTATGCTTGTTGCTTCTTTTGTTGTATTCCTTTCCGAGTAAAATTTGGGTGTTCCTGCTTCCCTCCGGCAGTGCCTTATCGACGTTGGTTAACCTGAAGGCGGATGGAGGGATCACGGCACTTCATATGGCAGCACTAAACGGCCACGCAGAGACCGTGCACTTACTGCTGGATTTGGGTGCTTCTGTCTCTGAGATCACAGTGGAAGATGGGTCCACAATTGATCTAATCGGTTTGCTTCTTTCTCCTTTATTTTCTTATTAGAAATTGAGTCTTGTATCCTCGGAGGACTCCTTGGAAATGTCAGTCCAAAGCTTCATATGCTTCAAACTCAACTTGTTTTCTGATTTCTGCCTCTTGATTTCTTGAAATCATCTGCATCTAGGAGATGCACCGAGTTTGTCTTTGCTTCATACCTGCGTTATTTAGCATCCTGCTCTCTCTATGCTTTGCCAATATCACTATCTTCACATCCTTCAAGCACACTCAGCAATCATGAACATCAGTAAATACGGGATAAGAAATTTCATTTGGTATTTTTGATCATAGAGGTAGTGGATGGATGGTGCATGGACAGATTTTATAGAAGTAACACGCAGTATGGTCCAACAATGCTCTACTTATTTGGTAGGTGCTGGAAGCACACCACTTCATTATGCTGCTTGTGGTGGAAATGCGGTGTGTTGTCAAGTAAGTTGCCATGTCTATTTGGTTCTTCCTTCAATTGGTGTGCTTACATTTTGATACATGGGCATCCAGGTCCTCATTGCTAGAGGAGCTAGCTTGACTGCTGAGAATGCTAATGGGTACGTTGCTGACATGTTAACCTAAAACTGAGCTTGAATTCTGTTCGTCCAGTTTACAAATATGACTGGCTTTGCATAAATACACTGCATCTCTTTCTACCTTCTGCTCATGATCTTGTGTATTTCCTTTTTGATCGGCAGCTGGACGCCTTTATTGGTAGCTCGTTCATGGCATAGAAACTCGATCGAAGGGATTCTAAGTAAACAACCAAGTGGACGCATAAAGATCCTTCCTTCCCCTTACTTATCTCTTCCTCTCATGAGCATCATGAAGATTGCTAGGCAAGCCTATCCAACTTCTTTTTCTTACTAACTTTCAACTTTGTTTCTTAAATTTCTACAATTTTTAATGCTTTTTTTGCTTCTAAATCAGTTTCGACCCTAATGTCTACTGCAGAGAATTAGGTTGGAGGAGCACAATTCAATCTCCTGCATGCATTGACCCTTGTGTCGTCTGCTTGGAAAGAATATGCACGGTAGCAGCTGAAGGTACTTCTCGGCATCCTCTTTACAGCTTGGTGCTGACTGGAAGCATAAATAGAGCCCCTTCTTGTAGGATTCATACGAAGTATTACGGATTACATATTTAGCATTCTGAGTCACTGACTGTAGAAATGCCCATCAAATCACAGGGTGCAGCCATGAGTTCTGCACCAGATGTGCACTTTATCTGTGCTCCACCAGCAACAGGTCGACGATAGCATCAGGCCCGCCGGGATCGATACCGTGCCCGCTGTGCCGGCACGCCATCGTCTCATTTGAGAAGATTCCTGGGATGAGCCCGATCAGGGAGCTGCCAAGAACAAGCCTCTCCTTGTCTCTGTGCACTGCATGCCCTGCTGTTGACGGATTTGATCCCACCGCCGGTGCTTCAATGGCTACCCAATCCTGCAAGCCAGATTTCCATTTTGTGAGGGCCTCATCGTTGAGCTCCTCTTCGTTCAGGTCGTTAAGCTGCCAGAGGTTCCCCTCTATGAAGCTCAACTCCTCTCTCTGCATGGGGGTTCCTGAGACAAGCTCCTGCCTGATAAGATGCACGAGGCCCAGCTCCTCTGGCCTAAGGAGATCTGCTTCTCAAAGGGAGAGTGGCAGTGGATCATGCTTTTTTCCGTTCAGCAACATCGTTGATACTGTAGATGGGGCCTAAATGTTTCAAGGTACATTTTTTGATGATTCTTTCATCCTTCCTTGCCACCAATGATGAACATGTAGTTAATTTTCTTATATGCTTATCATGATTCTGTAAATAGAAACTATTGTCTGTTATCCGAGCTCTTTCTGAGTTATCTAGTTGGTTGTCTCATCCAATGCATCGGCACATAACGATTAAACCACTTCATCTGCCAAATTCAAATAGCTTTATTAATTGAATCGTTCAGGTTAGTGAGACACCTTGAATCATTCAGGTTAGTGAGACACCTCGAATCATTCAGGTTAGTGAGACAAATTAAAATTTCCATTGCAGTTTCGACATTAATTCTTTATTCTCCCAAACTTCACTGACACTGAACATAAACCAAAAATGTATCAACAGAAATTTATACACATTGAATAGAAATTTATACACATTGAATGATGCACCATTAACAATTTGGATAGCAATACTATTATCACTGCACCACCTCTTGACAAGCTCAGAAGGGATAACAAAAAAAAAGAAAAAATATATATTTTTAAGAAAAATTAGAAGAATAAACTTAAAATTAAATCATACTCAAAATATAATAAAAATATATTCTTCCTACTCAAGTCTTGCAAGGTCAAGAAAATTATATCTATTCTAAATATTTTAAAAAATAAAAATAAAAAAGCTCAGCAAGGATAGTACCTAGTTCATGCAGTAAATCTCAAAACTTTATCCTTCAATTTCCTGCTCTTATACCATCCGAAACAGTAAAACAAGGAGAAAGCATCTCCGGTCATTCTCCAGCAGCAGCACATCAGTGGCATTAAGCAGGTGAAGGAGGAAGCGAGTTCTAAAAGAGAGGCAGCCGGAGACGGCAAAGCATTGTGGCTCACAGCAGATGGCGATGACTGAAGCTTTAAATAGCAAAAGGCACTCGCTCGGGCGGAATATATTGAATTAATCTGATGGGACGAGCCAAGTTTGAATCCTCCCACATTAAATGGTGATGTGTTTGTGTGTGTGGGTCTCTGAAGAGTTAAAACTGAGCTTGGAATGTGCAAAAAGTGCAACGTTGCTGTGGTTCAGCTTTTATGTGTAAGTTCAGCATCACAAGGTCGCATCTCTTAACTCCTCACTCACGCAACTTGACATGGAAATGCAGCTACTCCTCCTTTATGCATGCCTGACTGACATTAACTTTATATATATAAACAGTGTGTATACACACACACACACATACAACCAACAGATGTCAACTGTACGTGGTGGTTTCTTTTTGGCCCTCTTAGTTTGAGTTTTCATCTCGGGTACTTCTTACTCTTTCTTGGAACGGCAGACGAAATCCATTTCTTAACAATTCAGGGTCAAAATGAAATCACAAAGCAGCAAGTTACGTAAGATGCTACTTGTATTCTGCATGCATATCTCTGCACAGACATGCACCAGATCTTTTGCTTAGATAGGAAGGCCAAAAGATGTCCAAACTTTGCTTACTTCCATTGAGACTTCCATTGAGATTTACACTGTGCATGCAATGCATGGCTTAGTTAGAGATGGAGGGCGTCATGTGTAAAGTGTAATAACTCAGGGAATCCCTGCCACCGGAGGTTGACAATGCAGGAGGGATACATGATCCTCTTTAATTTCTCAGAAGTGACAGCACGGGAGAGAGAGTTGTAAAGCCAACCAATGGCAATGCTTCTTGCATTAATTATTTTGTCTGATCTTGAGACAAACCAATCTCTGCATTCATCAGTAATATCTCACTGTTTGATGCAATAATATGCCACCCCACCTCTACCGAATTCGCCTTCTTGATTCTTAACTCGGCTGAAACTGGACTTGGTGTTTTTACAATCATATGGAAGAGCAAGGAGAAAACAAACGATGATATGGCGAACTTTTTTTTTTCTTTTTTGAAAATGGTAAAATTTAACTCGCCGCAATTTACCTTTCCTCTGTCAGCGGCCGGCCGCTGCCGCTGGATCCCTCGTTTCCATTGGCGGACGTGAAGCTTTCCTCGTGGAGGAGCTCGTGATCGGCCCCCCTTCATCTTGTCCTCGAAATCGCCGTCTTTGCCCCCATGAGCGAGAAGCCGGAAGGGAGGGCTAAACTTTTGAAGTCGAGCCCATCGAGATTAGCCATGCACATTGGAAAAATCCCTGCTTTATGCTCGATGAAACAAGAAGGCCTAAATTGTTAAGCCTTTGTAGTTTCATTTATTAAGGTAGACCTTATGTATATGCATATAGATGTATCAGCTTGACTATTTGATGCCACAGGCCCACAGCAGCACATAAAAGAGGACAAACTGCAAAAATGGTAGCATTTCATGGCGTTCGAGCGCACGCTGTGTACCCTACTGCAAAATTGCTTTAGGATCTGAGGAATGCATGTTACACTTTCACCAAGGCAGGTTTTTAGTTGAGGAGTTGTCCATACATTGTGAAGACGGAAGAGATTAGCAATGAAGACAGAATGAAGAACACAAATTTAAGTGGCTCGGCTGATGAACTGTTCTGTATGGAGGGTACCTGCTATCTCAACTCAGAGTCTTACCTGCCGTTCTGAGATGAATAACAATAGCCATTCAATGGAAAGATTAAGATTAAGATTAAGGAGAAAGTTTGGAAGAAAAGACCGCAGATTCATGATCCTTCTCCAGAGGATCACTTTTTATTAGACAGATATCACATGTATGAAGAGGAAGGGGGATTTCAACACAAAACCCTTGATTACTGTTCGACCGGTTCGAGTCTATATGAACAACATGAAGATGTAGTCACAGATTTGCCGTTATGGTGGAAGGGGCAGATTTCCTTGTCTGCTGAACGTTATCGACAGCATTAGCATATGGTTTATGGTGGTGATCCATTTCTTGTAGCGCACATAGTTATCAAACTTGAGCTCAATCTTCCCTTGGCTTGTTGTCATCTCTATGCAGTAGGCTTCCTCTGCATCCTGCAGAGGCTCTCCATGAGGGTTGGTATGCAGTTCATACACGATACCTGCGTTTTTTAGAAGTTATAGTCAGTCTGATGCAGAAATATGCATGACTACTACGACTTACATTCCTTGGCAGTGGTGAGGGGCATTAGGACATTTATCTTTTTGATCTTTAACATAACCTTGGCCTCCTTGTTCAAGATAACTGAGACTGCCCTGACTCTGCATTTACCTGATATATATGAACATTGTTCAGGTATCTGGATATTACCTATTGATCGTAGCTGGTAACAAGTACTCTAGGAAATTATTTACCATCCGGGGTTGCAACAGGCATCTCATCCCCCTTTTCTAGCAATGCCCTGCATCTTCCGAAGTCAAAGTCAAACTCATCACACAGAATCTTCGGTGAACTGCCCTTCAGCTTCTCCATGACACTTTGTCTTCCTCTTAGAGTGGTTAGGCCTCTCAATGCTGACACAAAAAATAAAGATGTGGTTGGATTTGGCAAGCTTATCCTGAAGAAGAACGAGAGGAAAATGGTGATTACATGTTGCTGCAGCGGCTGTTAGAGTGATGATGTTGCTTGCGTCCGTAGCAGTTATAGCTTCATTGATAGCTGAAGAGAGCTGCACACGATTTGCACCCACGGACTCTGCAACCTGAGCGCACTGCGCAGCGACCAAGGCGGCCGCAGAGGCGACTGCGTTATCTTTTAGTGGATTTTTCGCGTTGGCTTCTGTATCTTCTGCTGCGATCGCGGCTAGAGCTGCTGCGACTCCTGCAATCGATATGGCCGCGTGCACTTCTGCTTGATGCAAGCGTTTCTCGTCTTTACGCTTCTGCTTAAATTCCGTGAGCCATTTCTTGATAGAGACCCCGTTCCAGGATGTGATCTTCCCGAACTGCACAGGGAGTTTTCTATCCTCTGTTACATGGGATTTCCTATGCTCTTTGTTTGTACTACGGAAGTCAGCCCATACACAAACTCGAGTAATCTCCAAGAAACTGAAGATCTAAATTGTTGAGACTGAGAAACAATTGGGAATGAGAGTTTTTGCTTATGTTGTAGGGATCATCATGAATATAAATGAGTTTTTTTCTTTTAGCAATCACATCCTACTATTCTCTTCCAAAAGATGGCAAGGATGGGGTAATTGAGCAGTTAAAATTTGAACTTCATACCCATTTCTGCCTTGTGCAGAGGTCGTAGTCCAGCTCCGGATGTATTGCCTTCTGCAGCCATATCCATGACTAGGGAAGAGGGGAAAAAAATCTGATCAGCGCAATAAGTTTTGCTTCCAGATTATATAACTCGGATACCTTTCTTACCTTCAAATCTTCAGCTCTGATCTGTGCAGTTGGCTTGAATTCACCTACATCCACTTTCAGGATCCTCTCACCCTTCTGCAACTGCTTGATCATATCAATGGTGTGCATGTATTGATTGCTTACCTTATGTTTGTTCATAGGATTGAGGAATAGAGAATCATCGATCAACTCACCGGCAAAGGCAATGCTGCATCCTTCTCCAGTGCCACAATCTGCTTATCCTTGAACATGTTGGAGCATTCATCCAGGGTCGGCTGCAGGACTTGGATGGCGGAGTTGCACCAGGCGTGAGAGAGGAGATCAAGAGATGATGCTTCTGCCCCCTTGGCGTTCAAGTCAAGGTCCATGAGACCACCAAAGAATTAAGCAGGGAAAGGCCTATCTCTCAGTCGATCGATCGGCTTATGAGAGATGACATAAGAGTTTATGCATCTTTGAAGAGAACCAGGTTTTCACATGATCAGCATAACAGGTATATAAAAATTGAGCAAAAGTTATTAGGCGTATTAGTTGTAACATCCCTCCTTTATGATTGCTCAAAAAGGGGAGCTCCTAAACAAAGTGAGATTAGGGATGGGATGGATCATTACACCAACCATGCCTGAATCTGATCGAGTATGCCCCAAGGGTTAAAAAGAAACAAAAAAAATATGCTAATGAGATGTTTATGGGGTCCATGGAGACACCGGTGTCATTTATATTTCAACTTTGTTGGGAGCCACTTCCTCCATTGCTTTAGCCGCTTAAAATATTGTGAAAGCAGAGGAGAAAGGTGGTCATGGCGTTGTGGAGCTCTCCAGTATGACAGCCAAACTTCTCCAAAGAAAGCTCCCTGCTTTGACGATCAGATGATTTGTTTACTCGATCATGAGCTGCTGATTCTTCCATCAAACACTTTGAAAGATCATGAGTTGCTGATCAGCAAACGATAAAGCTCATTGCAAGTGTAGCTGATGCATCTTTGAGTAGGGCATATGTAGTGAATGTTACCTCCGTGGAATCACGCTTTGGAATGATCATGTCTTGTAAAATGAAGCATAAGCTGACTCTTATGGCGTTGCAGTACTAGAACTTGTAGATGCCAGTACTACAGCTTGTAATGATCATGTCTTTGCTTTGTTCGGTGATTAAAGGACGATGTCATTTTTTTTTTGAAGGCTTGGTGGTGAAGTTTGCTACCATGTTTTCTAAATAGAAATTTAGAATGAAGGCACAATAACACCTTGCAACAAAACTTAAACTAAGAATGCTTACAATAGAATTAAAATTAGTACAAAAATCTTTAGATAAGAAAGCTGGGATTTAATAAAAAAACCCTAAACAGTGATAATGAAAGTGCTGTCTGGATTGCTACTAGTTTTATTATCTATTGCAGACGTAGTGTTAGTGCTATTTGGATTAAGACGGGCCTGCTTTATGCCAATTTGAGGTGGTCTTGAGCAGGTATATGTATGTTATTTTTTCTTTTATGACAAAGATTAAGAAGAACGACAGATCCCAAAATCCAGCCAAAGATTCCTGCGGGAAGGAAACGTGGATTGAGCAGCCTCTTCGATGTCCAATCTGGACGATGTTAATTAGATCATGCATCACAAAAGTCATCGAGTGCAGTTGGGAAGACGAGGAAGAAAACAGACGCAGAAGTGCAGTTAGGAAGACGATGAAGAAAACAGAAGCAGACTTCTGCTTGCTTCCTCTGATCATTGTTCATGTTTATGTTCTTGTAATGATTAATCTCAGCTCGATTGCTTGACGAACTTCGCTGAGAATTGAGTTGTCATCCCCTAAAATTAATCTAAAAATTGGCGAAGAAACTATAAAAAATATATGTAAAGAAAACAGTGCAAATTCTACAAGTACATCTTGGCGGACTCTGTTACGGTCGCTTCCGTCTCTGCTTCGGTTGCTCCTCGGGTCGCCATGGTTTTCTTCACCGGCTTATAGCCGTAGTAAGAGAGATACCACTTGACGAACTTCTTCAGGCCCGTCTCCAGATTGGTTGTCGGTTTATAGCCGAGCTCGGCGGCGGCGTAGCTGATGTTGGCGTGGGTAAAGGGCACGTCGCCGTTCCCCGGCATCTCCACTATCTTCTTCTTCGCTTTTACTTGGAGGTGTCGCTCCAGGATCTGCACCAGCGCCGGCACCGTCACCGGCGACGTGTTGCCTAGGTTGAAGATGCGGTACATGGCCGGGCCGCGCTTCCGGCCGCCGCTCCCGGTGCTCCGCTCTGCGGTGTCGAGGGAGGCGACGCAGCCCTTGACGATGTCGTCGATGTAGGTGAAGTCGCGGGCGAGGTCGACACCGTCGCGGCCGCGGAAGACGGTGATGGGCTTCCTCTGGAGGATGTTGCGGGTGAAGGAGAAGTAGGCCATGTCGGGGCGGCCCCACGGCCCGTAGACGGTGAAGAAGCGGAGGCCCGTGATGGAGAGACCGTAGATGTGGTTGTAGGTGTGGGTGATCTCCTCGCCGGACTTCTTCGTGGCGGCGTACAGAGACGCCGGCCGGTCGGTTCGGTCCGACTCCGAGAAGGGCGCATCCTCGTTGAGGCCGTACACCGATGAGGAGGACGCCCAGACCATGGCCGGCTGCGGGTTGGCGGACTTGCAGGCCTCGAGCAGGGTGACGAGGCCGGCGACGTTGCTGTGGACGTAGGAGGCGGGGTTCTCGATGGCGTAGCGCACGCCGGCCTGGGCGGCGAGGTGCATCACGTGGGTGAAGGGGGCGAGGGCGAAGAGCTTGGAGAGGAGGCGGGCGTCGTTGATGTCGCCCTCCACCACCATCACGCCGCGCTCGCCGAGCATCGCCCGGCGGGCCTTCTTCAGGGAGGGGTCGTAGTAGTTGTTGAAGTTGTCGAGGCCGAGCACTCCGTCGCCGCGCCTGCGGAGAGCGGTGGAGACGTGGGAGCCGACGAAGCCGGCGGCACCAGTGACGAGCACGGAGAGGCCGCCGGCACGGCGGGGGGCAGCGGAGGCGCGGACCTGCTTCTCCCACTGCATGCCGCCCCAGGAGGCGGTCAAGTAGCGGGAGGAGGAGTCGACGAAGCTCTGAAAGCTGAGGTAGGACGCCGAGAGAGCGATCAGGAAGAGCGCCCACAGGAACAATGTGCTGGTGGAGGCGAAGCACCGGTGGAGTTGACGGTGGATGGTGTGCGCCCGATCGATCTTTACCTTCCCCGGCGTCGACGGGAAGATGTCCTCGTCAATCATCCGCATCTTCGTCTCCGATACCAACAGGACACGCAGCGCAGCTGGAACGGGGAGCAATGTGGATCGAGGAAATCGATTCGGGTGTTGGTGTTGGAAGAAATGATGCGGGCAATAAGGCGAAGGGTGCGTACGTGTGCGGGGGGAAATATAAATAGGAAGCGGGATTGCTTCTCTTCCCTTCCTTTTTTTTCTTACTTGTTTCCTTTTGACTCTCCCCCCTCTCCCTTGCTCTCTCTCTCTGTTCACATTTCCCAACTAGTAGGTCTACCGATAATTTTAATCTATTGATTAGATTTTTATTTATTTATTCATTTCAAGGTCAATCAAGATTATCAATTTTTGTATAGTTTGACTATTATTTATTGTTATGAAATGTAGGCATGCTCTGCTACTAAATTGTCCATATATGCATATATATTATTATTAGTTCCTCCTTAGCATGACTATATATCCATCCTATATATCGTGCTTCCATGAATCCGGAAAAGGAAATAATGTGGTCAGATAATAAACCCCTTTGACCATTTGTGTCAAATCATCTCCTCTTATCCATTGTTAATTTGTTGAGTATCACCAGAAATGAATTTAGTACCTACTTTGGAATATTTACAATCATTGGAGATAATACTAATATTTTGACCCCCAAAGAATTTAAGAATTTACTCCCAGATTTGGAAGTCGTGAAAACAAAACCATAGGGAAAAAAAAAAGAAGGCTTAATCATGCAATACCTCCACGCGCATACTCGAAAAAAAATAAATCAGCAAACACATATCGACCAAAATGAGAGGCATGATCCTGGTTATTTGCATTTTAAAACTTGAGACCAGTAAACGATATTGCTTTTGCAATCAACATAACCTGCTGATTTCCATGCACACATCGGAATGCATGTAAACAGAAGCTGTTCGCCCAGTGTGAAATTTGTAGCAAGTTTATCTAAATGAAGATGGTGCTTCTAATGTCAAAACACGTACTTGACTATTTGAAGGTGAAAAAAGAAACATCTATTATCACATTTCACCATTTCTTGCAATAAATGAAGGAACCTAATGAGGACGTACAACACAGTGATCGTGCCTCAGGAAACTCATGAAGAGGGAACATTTACAGCTGAACTTGAACCAGCAGCAGCTGGTGTGCCCGGTGTCTCGGCTGAAATAGATGGTTTAATGTAGATTCTAGCTTTCCGTAATATGTCTGCAACAACCCAGTGCTTTCTTTTGCTCAGTGGCCTTGAAGGGTCCAACCGCACCTGAGAACAAAAACCTCAAGTTTTATCATTGACAGGAAACAATGGGTTCCTAACAAAACTAAACGCTAGAAATGATATTTTAATGAGTTTCCATGGCTTTATATAATTGATGTTACTTTCTCCCCAGATTATCAAAAGCAGAAGTATTCTTCTTTAAATGAAAGCAGAAAACAAGTTAACCATATTCACGGAAGGATAAAATAAAAGCCATATGTTTTTACAGTACACAGAAGACAATGAATGAAATGACAGAGCGAAAGAAAGTTTATAACCCCGCTGATAGTTGTTAAGGATCATAATGGAAGTATTAGTTCATAGACTCTGGAATTAAAAGCACATTTTGCTGCAAAGATACCTCTACTGTTAATCCACGAAGAATGTCAGACAGGGCATTTGTAGTACAAAGCATAACCACATCACATGTCAGAACAGTTAAAAAAAGATAGAATAGACAGATGTTTCTAGCTGAAGCAATCCCTCAGATGGAACACAATGTGATGTTTCTCACGCTAGGTAAAACCTGATTAAGTCTATCAATAACATGTGTAACTAATGATCATCATAGGTGAATATCATGATTGAAAATTCAGAAAACAAAGAAGTAGTTTTTTACAAGGAAAAAATAAAGCATTATCCTAAAGTAGTCACAAGGTATACAACTTAACCCCAACCATTCTATCTTTATACCAAGCTAAAATACCTAAAAGTAAATAATGTCACATCCCTGCCACTATAAAAGCTCGGGGATATATACAGATAGCAGAAAGTAATATGTAACTGTTGTATGATTATTTTTCCTAAATATTGCTCAATGTTAATGGTAGTAATAAAATCCCTCCGGCAATTCCACCCACAATATGAACAAGCATTTCTTCCTAGTCTTGAAATAATCAACCCCGATGGACTCAACAAGATCGATCTGACAACGTAAATGCTGCTGCAAGTAGCTCAGGCAGACACAAAATTTGTAGGATGAATAATTTAAAATTGCGGGTGTCCTCTAGTCTCAGGATACTTGAACTGAAGACTTTTGCGGGAGTAGAAGAGCAGAGAGCATAATTATAAAGTATATCATATTAGCGAGCCCTCCAAGGAACCAACCAAGCCAAAGAAAAGAAACTATTCCTACCTCGTTCAAAATGGCTGAAGTATAACCAGAGTCAACTTTTTCCTCCAATAACGTATTCTACCCTCTGATGAGAAATTTCTACTACTGACAACAGATATTAGAATATATCTTTCAGACATATCCTACTAATAACAAATCCAAAGTAGTGGATTAATAGAAAATGAAACCAGAAAGACCCTCGGCTGACCCTCATTCTGCGATTCTAGCTCTTTCCCCACAGAGCCAGAAAACATTGAGCCATAACAGGGAAAAATTCGTCACGAAAACTCACTGCAATAGCCATAAATCCTAGACTAGGTTATCACTTGTCCTCATAACTCTTCTGTTAAAGAAGCATTCATACTTTGAGCTGATGCCTTCCTCTACATTCTTCGGCAGTCCCAAAAAAAATCAATTCGATTCTTCACCTCTCTAATCTGACCAGCATCTCAGTCCCGACTCCAGATAAACGAACAGATCAGAAACGAAGAGGGACTAAAGAGGAACACAAAAATCCTACTAAACACGGCATTGAAATATATAGAGAGAGGGGGGGTTTCAGGGGGGCTAACTCGGTCGCCGATGTTGCACTCGTCCTTCTCGTCGTGGGCCATGAACTTGCTGGTGCGCTTGACATAGCGGTTGTACAACTTCTGGTGGAACATCCGATCCACCGCCACCACCACCGACTTCTGCATCTTGTTAGACACCACGATCCCCACCACCGGCTTCATCCTGACCCTTTCCGCTCCTCCTCCTCCTCCGCCGCCTCCTGTTCGCAGGCGAGAGAAACCCTAGCCGAAACCCCGGAGAGAGAGAGACGGGAAGCTCGCTGCAAACAAAACATTAATCCGGCCCGAGCAGTAGACCGGATTTACTCGGACCGTCTAATTTGGGCCGGGTTTAATCCGAGCTTAGCTCACGTAGAATCCAATTCTTCCGGGCCCAGAAATAGTATATATTTCCATCGAATAATTGTATTTTCCGGTTAAAATTATTTTTTTAAAAATATCGTTTCTTTTTTCTTTCAAGCAGTCCTAACAGTTTTTTTTCTCTATTTAAAATTTAAAAGGTGATGTAATTAATTAACCTGAGATGTGATACTTAACGATCCAAACAAATTAAGAAGAGGCTAAAAAAGGACTGCAATGAAGCAAACAAGCCTACACTGCACCATCCACATATATATATATATATAAATGAAGAAAGAACAAGTATTCCTGCACAAGTACGTAGTCTCAGAGTCTGTCATTGGGGGCGGTGTCGTCGTCGTCGCTACTGGATCACTTTGTAAGTTTTTTTCACCTTCATCCGGAGGATAAAACATCGATGGGTCGCATCAACATCGCAGGAGGGCATGCAGACCAACACCAGAACAGAAAAAAGAAAAGAGCCTCCTTCTTCTCTCTCTCTTTCTCTCATTGTAGCTGTAGCTGTAGCTCTTTCAGTCACTGGCAAGCGCTCGATCGGTAGAGCTGTTTATAATCACGGAAGATACATATGCGAGAGAGATTAAGCAGCTGAGTTCAAATCGATTGATTTATTAGTCGCAAGAGGTTTTTGAATGGCGACAAGAGCAGCAGGAGATGGATGATCATAAGACAACAGCTAATCTCAGCAATGGAAAGAAAGATAGAGCAGCAGTCAGTCTGAAGAAGGGTACTAGTTAATTGATAACTGCTGAACATGATCGATGAACTAGATATATGGATAAAAAACACACACACGCATGCGTGCATGCAAGAGATTGAGCCGCTTACACCAATATCACACACACACCACATTGGGTATTTGATCAATTAATCCCCATCATCAATTGATTTCCCACACTTTCTTCTTCTTCTTCTTCTTCTTCTTCTTCTTCTTCTTCTGCTTCTGTATATGGGAGTAGAGAAACGAAGAATAATCCTCCGGTTGATGCAGCAGCTGCACTGAGATTTGTTTCATAGGTATGCATTCTTCTTCTTCTTCTGTTATCCTTCTCCATCAATTAATTATGTATCATATCCAGCCTTCTCGATCATTTGAATCTCCTGAAAACTGCACGCAGAAGATATATCATGCAAAAAGAAGGATGATAAAAGATACACGAAGACCAGACTATTAACAAAGAAAACCAAAGAGGAGATGGATCGAAAAAGAACTCTCCCGGCCCTCTCGCTCTCTCGTTTCCAGCACCGTGTGCAAAGAACAAGACACTCCTCCTATTCCTCAGACAAACAGCAGCCTCCAGTATCTCCATTACGTTACTTATATCCACACTACTTGATCTCTATCTCCACATTAGTTCAATGACGATGCTACCCAATCCTTCCCGTAGCAGACAACTTCTCTTCTCCAAGGGTAGTTCTGTCTCTCTGTCTCTGTCTCTGCTGGACAAGGAACTACAATTAATTAAGTAGTTATAGTCCAATGAATAAGTCGACTTAAGTCGAAATTAATCCGGAGGAGGGTGATGGTGCAGCGCGCATGTGACGAAATGTGGGCTAAACAGCTGGTGCATGTACTGAAATATGCAGGTCCTCTTTATGCAGTAGTTGCTAAAGATGGAGAAATTTGTGGAGTAAAAGTTGGGAATGATTATATATATGGGAGCTTTCTTTTTTGCTTTTTCCTTCCACTTGCAAAGCTACCTTCAAAGTTCAAACTTTATATATTTTACATATCAATTTGCTATGTTGTCATTCGTTGGAGGAAAAAAAGAAGAAAAGGGGATTGTGCATGTGGTACTACTACTGCTTTACCTGAAGAGAACTGCATGCTTGCTTGGATTTTTCTGGGACAAAATAATATATTTCAGAGCATTGTTTGATTTGCTAGGTTGGTTAATCATTAGTTTTAGTATTTCCTTTTCAACGCCGAAATGATTTGCTTGGCAAATGATCCCTGGGGAGAAGGAGGGGGGGGGCTAAATAAAGCTGGATGAGTCTTAAATTATTATTAAATGTAGTGCATATTCTGCAGGAGGGCCAGCAGGAAACTTCCAGTAAGATTTCATTTGGCCAATAGATTTGCTTCTATTCTCCCCAATATTTTGTGTGTGTGTGTGTACATCCAGAATCCATGCACGTGGAAATGGAGTGAGAAGAAGAGAAGAATTCATTAACAAACACGTAGGAAGTAGAAGTTGCAGAGGAGACAGGGGCCTGCTTGATTGCCTTTGTCGTCTATTTACCTTTGTTTTTTCTTTTCTTTTGCTTTCAGTATGCATGCAAACGGTCTTCACATGTGTTATTTCTTTTCTTTTGGTTGCCAATTAATATGCTGTACAGTTGCTTTGCTGTTCACAAAGATAGCAATATATATATGTAGATCAAAGTTTTCGGTGATTTAGCTACAAATTCAATGCTAACTAGCTATTGAAGTCTACCACATGGATCTTATTGACAGCTAGCAAGAGTCTTATACTTTTTTTTTCTTTTCTTTGACAAAAATAAAGGAAGAGGTCGATGTGAGCGATATTTTACAGATCAAGCAGAGTTGAACTTAATTTTCTCCATCCATTATCAACAACAACAACACAATACCAATCTCTCTCCTCAAGTAAGCCTTAAGGTCTGGATTTACTCAAACAGAGTTACAAATATGTATATGTAAACAATCAGTTCTCGACACTGTTGCTACATATGATTTAAAAACAGGAAGAGCTATATATTTAAGAGTGCAATAAACAAATCAAGTACATCACACTATTCTTACAAACGGATGATAACAGTAATAACTTCACCACCGTACCACTACTGATGACTACAAATGACTCATCATGGCAATTCCCCTGGATGAAGTTGAAAGAACTGTACATCACTTTCATTGTACAATTCATGCATACACTTTATCAATCAAGCCGAACTTGAGCAGGAGTATCGAATCACTCCCGCTGAGCCTGTCTTCACACCAATACTTGAGAGCTTGACGAAAGATTGAGCCCAGCTTTTGAAGAATGAACTCTGGCTCTTGGAGAACGCTTCTACTTTGCTCTTCGTTCCTGAATCAGTGACGAGAGCAGAGTCGGAACGGAGGAGCCCCTTGTTGGCCAAGAGATTGGCGTAGTACTGGTTGTCGAACGAGGAAGGGGTCACTGGATCATTGGGAACCGTGTTTGAGTCACTTGCATCAGCAGAGCATTGCTGTGCAAGCTGCGTTGCGTAGTTTTTCTCCAGAGTGTTGTCAACTGGTGTCACCAATCTGTCGCTGAATGCATCGCAGTGAGATGTACCGATGGTGTGCGCCCCTTTAGACATGGAAGGAGATCATTAGTGAACCTAGTAGTACCGCACATGTGCTTGAGAGTATTTAGGATCGAGTTCTTGAGTTAATTATACCTGAGAGGACCACAAGGTCATCCATGGATAGGCCTTTGGCGGTGAAGCGTTGTGCCAATTGGTCGACTGTGAAGGTTATGTCCACCATGTTTGGCCTCACATTTGATGCTGATGATACGACTCCATCTCTTCTTCCAAGTGGGACTTGAACTGAAGGACCTCCTGTCTATTGTAACGTAATAAAATTTTCAGAAATGAAAACTTGTACCCAATTTTTCATACTTCCATTATGTAATAAAGATTAACAGACAGTCCAAAGCTTAAAGTGAGAAAATACCCCTTATGATTGAATTGAACTTTGATTTAGTCTATATATATTTTACTCACAAAAGGTGAAACCCAAGATATTTTAAAACTTCTTGAAAAATCCTCAATGCTGAATTGCTAATACATGTAAGATTTTATCTACATAACTACAAGACTATCCGGGCACATAATTGGCACATACTTTTTTTGAAAGATGATATAATTAGCGCATAATACAGGTGTAGTTTAATTGGAGAATTAATTGCTGCAATTATGTTGGCATAATTCTGAACTTACTAGTTCCACAGCATCTCTTGCAGCAAGAACCAGGATGTCAGCACAAGAGACAGTTCCAGGGCACCAGACTTCCAGCAATCTCTTTGCTGATTCCACCACATAGAATCCACCAAGTGATTTGCTCGCAGGGTCACTCCGCTCAGTTCCACTCCCTTCGATCAGCACAGAACCATCACATCCCTGAAACCAAATGCAAAACTTGTAAGTGACACAGACATTCAACTACCATTTACAATTCTGTAACTGAAATAGTATGGAGGTGGTAATATTGATTAGACCTCAACTATACAGTCATGGAATAGCAATCGAAGGAGTTTCCCTGGAATGGTGGAATCAATCGCGTAGGCTGAGCGAACGGTGTCCTTCACAAGCAGTTCTACATTTGGGCATGACATTGAGTAGAAGTCCGAAGAGAGTTGTGAAGCAGCAGGGGTTGACAAAAGGAGCAATTGAATCGAGGTGGCCAGAAAGAGGATGAAATTGGAAAGAAGGAATGCGTGATGCAAATTCGTTGCTTTAGCCATCAAAATTAGAAGGAGCTTGGAGCATGGGCTTATCATTACCTGGAAGTATGTAATGCTGCATTCATGTGTATTTATTGTGGGAAGACTAGGGAGGATGACAAGAGTGCCTTAAAGACTGCATTTAGTTGCCTGCACTGTGGGCAGTATGGGAAATAGAAAAGGAATCCAAGTGTCTACTGCAGTATAAATTATTGCATGCAATCGAGAGTCTAAAATTTTCAGTAAATAGATATTCATTTCAGAGGTTAACTTAAGCTCAATTATAATAAAAATGCAAGCTAAAGATCTTTATACCTCATATTGACGGTGAATTCGAACCAACATAACAGGCAGAATTTCAGAACACATTTAGAGTTTGAGTTTGGTGGCAGCAAAAAGGCAGCATTGCGAAATGACTCGATTTGGATAAATGATAATTAATACCTCCGAGTAATGTTATGGTGTCAAGATCAAATGGCTGGCAATAGGACAAGATAAACCTAATTCTGTGGCATTTCAATGTGTTTAAAGAATTGCTTTGCAGGGACCATTAACTTCTATGTGTTTTAGATTAGGTAGAACAATTCGTGAAAATCCAAATAAATTAACTATTTTTTTTATGAAACCAAATTAACTCTAATATTAGACTTGGTTTGATGGTACAAAATATCACTTCTTGCATTGTAAACGTATGGGGATAAATTCCATCTGGAAAAATAAACAGGAAAATTATCTTCAGGGTATAAATAAAAATGAATTATTTTTGCCGTCCTCTTCCAATTTAACATAAAGTGAAATAGCACTTGTGGTCTTTTTGCTGCAAAATGGCATGTACCTCAATATCATCCATAGATCTGCTTTCCCTAATTCTACTGGCTGGGGGGATGTGCTCTTATCTTCTGACACCGGGTACCGCATTTACTATCGCATTCCTGGGCTGACATTTTCTAAGTTACTGGCCAAAGTACAACATGATCAGAGAACATGTTTGACACAAACATTAGATAGGTCAAATTTGTCATGTTAAAAAATAAAGCCCACATATCTAACAACCTTGATTTGATCTCATCGCAAGGTTGTTAAGTAGTTTCCCCTTTAAATGTAATAAATCCTCTTGCACGTGAATTAATCAACATGCCATATGCTTTTTGCCTCCAATTGGTTGTAAAGAAGTAAAAGCCTGAAGCGCTTCAACTCTTGGGCTGCAATAGAGAATCTAGATAAAAAGTTGGAGTTGATAGATGGATTGCACCAAACAATAGTTTGCGCAGCATATTTATTAAGATCATAAGCCCTAAACACAAGCTACGTTTGGTTGCCTAATAAAGATGATTTTGGCAAACTTCAATATAATGGTCATATTGCCACAAAAGAATTAGCTAAATTTGCTTACTCTCGCCTATGCCACCTATTGCGGGTGAAAGCAAAGCAATTCACAGGTTGAATCGTATTGTGAATGATTTTACCATGAGCATCATGTAGGCCTCCACAAGTTTGTGCAGATTGGCAAAGGGTACATTATTTGTTGGCAGTTGTACTCCTGTATTCAATACAATGATTGTCTTGATGAGTGTTGTATTGAATCCAAGAACAGCCTTTGATACTTTCATGAGATTCAATATGACCACTAGCTAAATTTAAGCCACATGGCCTGCCGAGGTTTCCAGCTAGCCCCGGTGGACTAACAAGAGACTACGTGTTTAACAAGTGATAACTTTGGTTCCCCATGTCATGACTTACCTCACAACATCAATGAGAAATGTGCGGTGAACCTTCCTGTCAAATTTGAGGTCAGTAGTCGCTACGAGAATTAGAAGTTTCCAGAGGCAGAGTCTGGCCACAATCTTGTTCATTACTGGAGGAGTTACTTTGATTTAACTCTATTAGACTTTATCCGCAGGAAGTAAAGGAAAAAAAATCTCCAGCTGCAAGTTGGGCCACAAGGCAAGGCAAGTGAAGGTGATTACTATTACTTCGTAATGAGCAGAATGAAATTAAGAATTTCTAACAGAAGACTTTGTACTCGGATTAAAGAGGCAAAGAAAGTGGATGAATAATGTAGAGCAATATCCATTTGGATGTAGCAATTAATACTTCAACTACCAACCGTTTTTGTGGCCATGATTTGGACGTCCTTTGCTCAGCAATCGTATGAATTGTCAATTAGCATCAACAGTTTTTTCGGTCTTGGCCCGTGCAGCTCTTAAGGATTGCTTGATTGCATGTGCTTTATTTTCCCTGTAAGCACCGTGTAATTAAGCAACACGCATTAAGTTGTCTATAGAATGAAGTTAACATGCAAGGACAAGTGAAAATTCTTCGATGTGACGCACAAACAAACTAGGAAAAGTTTTTCTATATTTGATTTTGTGAAGTTCAAGCACAAGGTTGAGATGCCACCCTTAGAAAAACCATCTAAACCAACATTTTCTAAAATATTATCGCAAAATCAAGTCATGCTGTCCTAAGAATATGGGATCACACTTACATTTTGTCAGTCTGGACTCTAAACAGGACACTTCTAACACTACTAATGCACTCGGGTTTGAATCAGAAAACCATATGTGAACTACAACTACAAGGTTCCAAAACGTCCACTTCATTGCTACAGTTATCAGGGTGACTGTTGGTCTGAGGGAAATTCTGAAGAGAAATTTGAAGAATAAATTTATAGGTGATGCAGGAAAAGAGGTATCTTCTACCAACAGCATTCATACAGGTGAAATCTATGCAACTACAGTGCTCCAATGCAAAAGTCGGGCATTAAAGACATTAATCAATGAATTTAATTATCTTAAAAACTCAAAACAGAAGAAAAGGCTCATGAAAAACCACAGCGAGCCTGCGGCCAACTTGTAGAGTCACTGGACCACATCCTCAACTCCATAATCACCTTATCTGCCGATCTGCCACCAACTTAGTAAGGCATAATTAACAGCAAAACGATTTTTTTAAAGAAAGGGGAAAAAATCATTCAATGAGGGATGCAAGTGGGAAATCATTCCAATACTCATTAGCTGGATTTTTTTTCTCCACCTGCAAATGTTTCACGAATTTCCTCATGGAGGCGGATCACGAGACCGTCGAGGGCACCGGAAGCGCGTTTTAGGTAGGCAGACGCAGTCCGGCGAGTCCCGGACGTCGGCCGCAGAGGGCCTCGAAAGGAAGATGAGCTTGGAGGACGGAACGGACCCCGTCGACGGCTCTCTTCCGCGGCTTCACCGGAGCGACGAGGATTTATGCTCTGCTAAAAGGGCAGAAGTGCGTTATGATTGGTGCAAGTTGATGGATGGTTGGTCCGTGCGTGCCTCAACTCATAAAGCATCGGCGTTCCTTTTTCCCATTTGGCCTTTATTTTTATATTATTTAATATTGTAAAACAAAATAAGACTGATTATTTTCAGTTTAAAATTATTAATTTAAATCTCAGAGTTCTTCACCATCTCATGGACAAGCGAAGAAGCTTCAAGAACTAGAGAGCGAATGATCGTTTAATCTCTTTGAGATATCAAAATTCAAAGTACATCCTGGATGGCAACTTGAATAAGGCAGATGAATTGCATGACATCAGTAAGCTTAAAGACATGTCTGAGTACAATTAGCCAGCGTCATTATAAGACGAGACCAATCATATGAGACTCCAGGTATGATGAAGATGTAAGAATTATGTGAAGACAGTGCAGGGATGGGACAATTAGTACAGAGTACAAGAAAACATGGATAATAGCCAAGATAGAGAGCGCACACAGGTAGCACGTATAGATGCAAAATAGGTTTAAAAGCGAGTTAATGATTAGATTTTGAAGAATTTTAGAAGGAGTTATCTCTTACGAGATCTTATAAAGTGGCACTGAGGCTGTTTGGGTTGGCAATTATAATTAGAGCTGAAAAATCTAAAGAGATTCCTTAATCCTTTTGAACGAAATATAGATTTTTTTTCTCTCAATTTCTCTATGTTTGGAGGCAAATGTAGTTTTCAAGGACTCACTACTGTGGGCGCTGTGACGCGATGTTTGCTGCTGATGCAGGTTCTCCGATCGATATGTCAAACTTTAGGCCCGAAAGAAGCGTTGTCGACCTGGTCCACGCCCCTTCAAGCCCGGTCCACGGGTCCAGGATTGAGACATCAACAAATGCTGCCAATAAATGTTGTGGGTGGCAGGTCTTCGTTTGAATGCAATGAGCAGTGGAACTGCCTCTTGTGTAAAAGCAGTCAAAGTTAATAAAATATTTACTCTCTGAATTTTCTCCGTCGAGCTTATTAACTTGCTCGTGGTCCAGTGAGCTGAGTGAGCCACGCAAGAGCTCACCTTTAATGAGCTTTATTTATCAGAAGATGACGGTGATTCGGATGGAAGAACTTGGCATGTGATGCCAACTCTGATGAATTCCTCTGGCGCAAAAGAACTTTTGTACCATTCACAAGGCCTGATCGAGTTGGGTGGATGTTGATCCAAAATGCCCTGTCAAATCTTTTGGCATTCAATGGAGTGAAATGAGATCTTGTTCTTCACATCATCTGAGAAAGAAGGATCTGCTTTCTTGATAGAAGCTGTCAGAAACAAGAGAGGGGAAAAAAGTTGTGAATCTTGTTTCCTTTCCGTGCCCCGAATGCATTCATCACTTCAGCAAGTTTCAGGATTAAGACAATTGAAGTCTGAAGATTGAAACCACTCCCATCTTTTTGAATCAATTATGGGAACAAATATAGAAGAATCTATTCATGTACACGTAGAAAGAGAGGAAATAATTTTTTGACAAGAATTAGTTTAATCCATCTCCTCATGGAGGGAAATAAAAAATAAAAAATAAAATCACATGTTCAGCAGCAGTCATTATCAGTTACTTCAAACTTAGGGGAAAGCTATATCTCAAAATTAAGCGGAGAAGCAAATGAGCTGAGGCCCCCAAAGATGGAGTCTTCTTCCTCGGTGAGGCTCGCATTATCTTGGCACTCAAAGTATGTCTGTATGTAGTCAGGAAAGCTGCACTTTGATGGCTTGGCATCGTTATTTGATGATGTTAAGGTTGATGTCGATGTCGATGTCGATGATGATGTAGTAGTTGTAGTACTACTACTCTCTGCCGATGCCTTCTCGAGCATCTCCTTAAACTTTGTCGATTGCAGCAGTAGACCAAGTGCAGATGAATTAACTCCTGCACTAGTCCTGGGGTCAGGGAATTGCGTCATCATCTCCCCGGCAATTTTTTCCTCGTTCTGCTGCAAGCTCTGAGCTGGGGACTCAAGGTGGATGCCGTTGTTGGTTGGATCAGCATTAAATCCCTCATGGCTCGGCCGAATCCATTTAATGTACCGGCTAAGATCGAAGTTGGTAACAGCGTTGAGGCCACGATACTCGATCGCGGCAATATCGTAGGCAGTGGCAGCCTCCTCTTGCGTAGCTGCGAGGTTAAAAGGTTAAGTAAATTTAATAAAAACTTGATCTATCTGTGTATTTATGATCGAAACCTAATCGTTGTAATTAGATATTTATCGTGCCTATCAAAAAAGACTAGTAATTAATGGTGGCATGCATGGCATGAGTCTGTAGAAGTAGAGAATTCTGAGCTTTGGGCGGAATGGCGACAGAAATGGCTGAAATATGCAAAGCAGAATGAATTCAACTACTTAATGATGGTGATAAAATCTGGTGGAAAGTAAGAGAGAGGGTTGGAGGTTGGTATTAATGACTTAATGTTTTCACTCCCAACCTACACTCACTTAAGGATGCAATGGAACAAGTGGTCCTACATGCTCTATATCTGGATGAAAAGAATAGCACGTAAAATTTTTGATGTTAGAATCGTATATAAAATTTGATGGTGTGAGGCAGCTGCTTTTCTGCTACCAGCACCACCATCATTGTAATTTCACTATTATTATGCAATAACTGCAGCAGTTAAGACTTTATATCATGTATCGATGTTTCTTTTTCATCAGACTAATGCTTTCTGTAGCAAATTAATAGCACTGACGTTTGACAAGGATATTTTTCAGTCACATACTGATCGCTAAGTTCTGAAATGTTCAGTTACAGTAATTCTCACATTGAAGAAGGAAAGAAAAGACAAATAATCAGCTGTGAGATTCACTCCTGTAATTAATTAGAGGTAGATAATCTTACCATATGTTCCAAGATAAAGGTACTTATTTCCAAGAACTCGCCCAATCCGAGCTTCCCATCTCCCATTATGATGATGCCTGTTAGCACAATAGACAGAAAAAAAAGAAAGAAAACAAGCTTCATTGAGGATCTGTATAAAATAATCTGAAGCAAACATCCTATTCTCTTGGAGTGCCATCAAGACCTATTGCAGACAAGACAAGTTACCGGTACTGCCTGCCTGAGAGTATGTAAGGCCAGACAGCTGGGGAAAATGTAGAAAAAATATTTTTCTACTTCATAAAATTTCTTCTGATGAGGAATAGTCTACTCATGAACAAGAAAACTAGTGATGGCAATTTTGTACCTAGCTACACCTCTGTATTTTGAGGCACCTCTTGAAAATCCACTGCTTTTCCTGTAAAATACATCTAAATCTTAGTTTATCTTTCACTTTTTTCCTTTTGAGTACATCCGAGAATGAGATACCTTCTCAAGTATCCAATATATTCTTCTCTGGACTGGTTTTCCATCTCCTTGATCTCTTTAAGGTACGTCGATAACTACGAGTCACATGGTAATTAGGCACAAAGTCCAACAAACAGACAGCAGAACAGATTGAAATCGAAATCAGATGGGCAAAATATATGTTATCCTACCGGAAAATTGAGTACGGTGCCACTCCCCCAATACTTCAATGCTGCCAGGTCATAAGCATGAGCCGCAGTCTCTTCGTCATCATAAGCTCCTGGATTCAAAGAACAAAACGATCTTAAGCTTACTAGAAGGGGAAATGGGTACTTCATTCGTTCACAAGAAGATTAACTCGGCTCACCAAGATAAACTGCATCGACATCCGCCAACAATCATCAAATCCACCAAAACAGAAAAATAAAACATAGAGTTAGATTCTAATCGGTATAACAAATAGGCAAAGGTGAGGGCAGATAGAAAAGAAACCTTGTTTTCCTTTCTTATTCTGGGATTCGTTCCAGATGTTCTTGTCCCACAGATGAGCCTCGAATCTCCCCGTCCATCGATGCCTAGACTTAAAACGAAGACAACAGAGATTTAGGAGTCCGCAGAGAGATAGAGATCAGTCGCCCGATCGATTAGGAGGTTGCGACGACCTTGTGACGCCGCGATAAACCGAGCTGCGTTGAGGAGGGCACTCCCTCTGCGCATTGCTCTTCCTGGTCCTCTTTCTCTTGGTGCCAAGGGAGCCGGCGGCGGTGCCGTCGTCGGCAGCGGCCTTCTGGTGGAGGGGGGGGCTGTTGCTCCTTCGGTTCATCTTCGCCATCGAGCCAAGCTAGCTGGTCGGAAGAAGGAAGAGGTCGGATCGAGGGAGGAGAGGAATGGAATAATGGTGGAAGAGAATGAGATCGATGGGGTGGGGGATTGTGGAACGAGCATTTATGTAGGGGGGGTGAGGTAGTTAAGGAATGTGGTTTGTCGAAGAAGAGTTCGTATTGGGGAAGAGAAGAGGCCGGCGTTCGTCGGACGGTTGGTTCTCCCTCGAGCTCTCTCTCTCTCTCTCTCTCTCACACACACACACACACACCCCCGCAGAGTTGCGTGTCGTTAAGCCGGCTTCTGTCGCTTGCTTTAAGCTCATGCTCGAATAAATCTGAAGAATTTTTTTCAAACAAATAAAATTTCAAAAACAATTTTTTTTAAAAAAAAACTGAGAAGTAATTAAATTTAAATTATAATACACAATATACTTTTAATTAAATCACAATTCATCTAAGGAAATAGCACCGTCTGCAGCTTAATATCAATTATACTACTAGTCTTAGTAGGTCCGTTAAAAAGTAGATTGAAAAGTAAAAAATAATAAAAATAAAGTGAATAAAAATCCCTTGATGCACCTCATTTTAACCATTATATTTTTTTTTAAAAAAAAATAAAATTATAAATTAATCAATTAAATAATCTTTTGGATGAACCGGCCTGGGGATATTTTTTTATTTATCGGATTTATCGATGTTTAATAGAAATAAGATATCAGAATAAAACAGACAAAGAGGACGCAGGAGATTTTTAAATAAATAGTAAATTGTACCGCACGGTTATCTTTGCACATACTTCGACCTGTCTCCAACCAGGGAGGTAATTTTTTTAAAAAAAACCCACCATTTTTAAAAAATAAAGATTTCCATCGGAGAGTTTTATTTTTGTCTGCTCTGTTTTCTGTTGTCGGATTCAGAAACAATGAGAGGAATCATCGTATCCGAATACGTACTACAACTACATGAATTCATCGACAAGATACAAAGGCCCTAAATAAATAAATCGTTAACGGAGGACGAGGCCGGAATGTTTTCATGACCCATTCAAATGGCGTGTGTATAATTGATTTCAATTATGAACCAAAATGCAGCGTTACTTGTAAAATCGGATCTACATGAATGTGGTCCGACCCGAACCCGGCTTGGGTCGGGTCACGTTCCCACAAGTCGAGCTCGGACGAGCTTGGAAATAAATCCAACCCGAACTTAGCACGCACGTTTTTTATGGCTACCCTCTCAGGCGAACCCATAACCGATCTGGCATCACACCGTTGGTCTTCTACATTCCTACGATATCCTCAGTGTAGGGTGCGTTTTTGGGTGCATCACGCGTTTTGGAATAAATTGCAAAGTCCAGGGATCGAGCCGGCGTCGGTCCAAAAAGTGGAGAGCAATCTGCTGCTGCTCATCCGAGTAATCCGATCTCTTCATTCTCCATTCCAATTCCTCCCGCTTCCGAGTTCTCGCCGTTTTGATCCCCATTAACTCCTGCAAATTTCGACCCTGTTTGCAAGCATTTTGGCGTTTTTTTTTTTCATTTTTTTGGGCGAATTTGCTGCTGCATTCGATCCGAATATGAAATTATCCGTAGCGGAATCGGAAATACTGATGGTGTGGAATCAAATTTTTAGACATTGAAGTGGAAATCTCCTGAAGAGGAGAGAGCATTGAATTTGAGATGGTGCGCCATCAGCCATCTTCTCCGTTCTCCGACGAGCAAGGGTTCCGGAATGCAAACTGGTCCCTGCATTCGGGTTTTGTCGCCAGTGTCATAGCGGTCAGTGGGATCTTCCAGGGGTTGGGGGGGCGCCATTGGGAGACTCTCGGTGGATTACTACTGGAAGGATGTTCAATTGGTACAGACGTTGGCGACGCAGGTATACCAGGGAATCACTCTTGTATTGTTAAGACTCTCTGGGGTCCTCCCCATGACTCATTAGCTTTTTTGTTTACTTAGGTATCTTAAATATCTGTCTTTCTATCCAATCTCATTAACTTTTTGATTACTGAGGTATCTTAAATGATCTGTCTTTCTCAACATTTTGCTGAGCATGGTGATCTTTTTTGCATCTTAGCCTAACATTTGACTCCCTATTTGCTTATGTCTTTAGTTAAACAATTTAGTGATGTGTAGTGTCGAAAGAAGCTTGTAAAAGGGCCTGCCTACATCTGTCTTTATAATCTGCGGGCAATTTATATAAAAGTTCCATCATAACTGCGCTGCAACCGTAGTTGAGAGTCATCAACGCAATGTGGTCTAATCCACAGGTACTGCCTACACTTTTGGACTTAGCTTATGCTAACCAAATGTTGATTCTATAACCCTTTTGCTGTTTGTAATTAATATTTTTTCTTGTTATTATTGCCTTTCATTTATCTGCACCATCTGCATCTATAATCTTATCAATTAATTCGTAACGATTAACCTCATGAAACACATATCAGTAACTTATGTAGCTATCAAGCTTGCATGAACTGAAAACATCTTTTGATTTGGAAAATGCAGGCAATATGGGTGTTTTAACTATGCTTACTTTGTCTCTTTAAAGGAAACTTCATTTCATGTTTTCAAAGTGCAAGTGTAGCAATACCAGATGTGGTTCTTGGTGAACCGTATGTGGCATCCCAGCCTTGCTGCTGATATGCAAATTAGGCTGCTGGTGGTTTTTTGTGTTTCCCCGTCTGTGGCCCACTAGTTCATGCAATTGGTTTCTCAGGTTAGCTCTTTTAGAAAAAAAAGGAACTCTTACTAAAATGCATTTTTTGATACTAAAATGCAGTGAGCCTGTGTTTTACTTTTGCTGATTGTCTCACTTTCTAATTTATATTCAAAAGGGTGTGCTTGGATTGCTAGGCATTTCAGCACTTGCACTTCGTCTCTGGGTCGGGATAATTCTAGAGGGAACCTACCAGATTTCGCTTATGGGCAAGGTTAGATGTGTCAATGCAAAAACTATGGTATGTGAACCTCATAATTCATTGTATATTGACAACTTCTGGTACAGGTTTCTTCAAAGTGTAAAAAAGCATGCTTGCACATTCTTTCGTTTGGGGCATTTTTCATCAAATATGAATATCTCTTGACCGCCCTTCATTATACATTAACTTGATAGTCTCTAGCATCGAATTGAGTTCCTGACTTCCTGTAGTTTATGTGGACTATGCTTCTTGTACGAAACAATTTTATTTCTCTATTCCATTGGTTCTATGAGCTCAGTTGTTGGAGTGCTGTTGTTGTATCAGAAACTTTTCAAGAACCATCACTTCCGTAGGCTACTGCTTTGGAGTGAGCTCGTTTTTCTAGTGCGGCCGGAACGTGCTATGTGGTTTTGCTGCATCACCTTGATGCTTGGCGTGCCAGATTACTTCTTTGCTGCGGTCGACGAGAGCACTCGGCAAATAATTGGGAAAATCAAGTGGATGCTGCTCCTTGTGCTGAGCTCCAAACTTTGTCCTTCTGGCATATTTGAAGGCGCATTTTTTGTCCTTCTCATATTGATTCAAAACTTTGGCTTGCTTACAGCTTCATGTGGTGGTGGTCTGTTGCTTCATCTGCTAAAGAAACAGAGTTCAGAGATCTTCGGTTTCCAATATTGATCTGGAACGTGATGCGGATTATGCCACTAGCTCTGCTGTTCTTGTTGCAACTTCCCTTCGGCATACTCTACAGAAACGACAGTATGGGAGCCTCGGAAGGAGACTGATGATATGTGCTACAAGATCAATATTTGCTTGCATTACTTCGATATAAGAAGATGCAGTAATTTGTGGAATATACATCTAGTGAATATTTTTGTAATTAATGCTGGATACACTCTCTTTCAACTCTTTCCTACACCTTCCCTAAATAAAAGATGGCAGTGAATAAAACAAGATGTAGGTGCAGATGCTGCAGTTGTGTTCAAATCATGATTTGTGAGTTTACATTGAACAGAAAAAATATTATAATTGGTGCGAGGTATTGTCAGATTTATTTTCCTGGTAAGGTGCACCTAAACTCCACTTTTTAGATATGCATATGCTAGTTTTAAAGTTACACTTCCACCTTCTTTATCCTTGATCCCATTCTTTTAATAAAAATTTCAACTAGCACATTTTTCAAATCTGCCTTTTTTTTATTTTCCCAACATTTGTTTTGCTTGACATGATAACGTAGGAATATTGACTTGCTTCATTTGTTTCTTTGACTCTTTTTTCTCTTCTTCTTTCTCACACATTTGAAATGATATCTCTCAACTAAAAGATGGTACAATCTTTGCTCTGCCAACTAGTCAGAGTGCGATTTGTGCCGAAGAATTGTAGATATTTCTTGGGTTAATCATACTGGAAAAAGTCTTTTATCTGAGAAAATTAGCACAAGTCAACCACGGCTACTCTCTCAGACGATACCTAAAATTCGACCCAGCAGCATACAATAGGTATTCCCAGGGGCCCACAGAAGAAAACGAGAATTAGGACGGAAGGGTTCGAAGTTGGGTGAGGAAACCATGGAGCAAATCCTTTGAAGTTTTGATCCAGCATGGCATTGGTCAACTCGGCAGCTTGGCCTGCAAGATTCTCTCCACACTCTCTTCCGGCTCTGGCCAATATCCACTTCGATTCCTCCTTATCGGCTGCTCTTCACCGTTTTTTTTTTGCCAGTTTCAATCAAGCAGTGTTTTTTGTTCTCGACCTCTGGGATTTTGAGTTGCCCTCATCCATTTTGTTGTTCATTTAACAGAGAAAACAAAATCGTGCTTCCTTGTGTGATTTGTTGATCCATATGCGGAGCTGTTCATCCGCGGATGAGGGAATCCGAGCTACAGGTGCCAAGAACAGTTTCTTGATCTAAAAGTCCTTTCTTTTTGTCTCAGTCTGGCGTTTTTGGGGCCATGTTGAAGTGCCAAAAGGATGCCATGGTCAGCGACTCCACGTGAGATCTGAGAAAGATCCATTTTTATGAGCTGAAATCGTCGGCGATATGAGAAGAAAAAAATTATTGTTCTGTCTTGCAAAATGATGTTCGCGGCAGCCTCCGGATCTAGAAATCCGCCCCTTGCAACCTAATTTCACGAGGAGATCAGACCACGCGGAAAACAAATGCGGCGCCAATTTCTTGGGCGTTGAGGAGGATTTCTCCTAGGAAATCAGGATAAACTAGAGGAGGAAACTTTGGTTTGCAGATGCCGCCTCCACTGCCTCCTTTCCAGGTTTCAGATGAGGAGGATTGTACGGCGGAGGCTATTGGGCTAGCTGGAGGGGCAATGAAGCAGAAGGAGGCTCCCAAGGAAGTCTTCCATGATTCCGGCGAAGGGTTTCAGCATTCGAACTGGTCTCCCTTGCGATGGTTCAGAATGCTAGCGGAGGAGCTGCATTGGAGCTTCGTCTTCGGAGTGATCACCGTGTATGGGATCAGCCAGGGTTTGGGTGGTTCCGTTTCTAGAGTTGCCACAGATTACTACTGGAAGGATGTTCAGATGGTGCAGCCGTCGGCTGCGCAGGTGTATCAGGGAATCACTTCGATTCCATGGATAGTCAAGCCTCTCTGGGGTCTCCTCACTGATGTGCTACCCATGGCTGGATATAGAAGGCGGCCATACTTTATCCTATCAGGCAAGAAAGCTAATCTCTTTAATTACCTTCTCTTTTAACCTAATTCATTAAGCTACAGACATTTTATTTCTATAGCTTAAGATTGTTGAAGTTGTCATTGATTTTGCATTATCAAGGATAGTTAAGGTTTTATTGTGAGATTCTCTGTTTATCATCGAGATCCTTGGGAAGAAGGCTGAATCCTTTGTCACTGAGAAAAATTGGATCAGATTTCTTTTCTAATGATGACTGCTCTCGGTCTTGATCAAATGCTTCTTAAGTTATATCTTTCAGTAGGATACTTTTGCATGATTTTCTACATATATTTGCGTCGGTGACCCTTGAGTTACCATCATTCTTCTTGTCGATCCGTGCTTGTTGACAATGCTGCAACTTGACCTTTATGGTTGTGAATATTTCTCATGCTCATGTTCCATAAGTTATCAGGATGAATTGGCCAATTAAGTGATTTTAAAAGCTCTTCAACTTGGTAATGCTGCATGACGATGAAACATTGTATAAAGGTAACCCAATGGAACTTGTGCTTGCAAGTGAAATGTGATCTCATCCACAGTTGAAAGGAGGTAGGGATAACTTTATCGTATATTGCTGTAGAGTAAAGCTATTCTCCTTTTTTATCTATAGCAGACAAGAAAATATAATTTGTGGCTCTCCATCTACTTGCCTTATATTTTAGCATTTCATTTGTATTGCACAGCCTTCGCTATCATATTCATGTTCTTTGATTGATTCATGCCAACCTGAACAGACACTACATCTACTGAAGTCCCCATTAACTGAGAATTATCCTTCTGGAAAATGGCAGGTCTCCTGGGTATTGTATCGATGCTTACTCTATCTCTGCACAGCAAACTCCATGTCATATTTGCTCTGATGGCAATGACCACAGGGAGCGCAGGTGTGGCAGTAGCAGATGTGACTATAGATGCCTGTGTCGCACAGAACAGCATAAACCATCCCACCCTTGCTGCTGACATGCAAAGCTTGTGTGGATCAAGTGTTGCTATAGGTCGTCTTTTGGGTTTTTCCATCAGTGGCCTTCTAGTTCATGCAATTGGTTCTCAGGTTAGCTCCTTCGAAACCCTAATTCAACTAGTACTTCTGGTGTAGCCCCTGCTTAATGTTTTTATCTCGCCTAATCGTTTCATGTTGTTTTACTCGAAAGGGGGTACTTGGCTTGTTAAGCATCCCTTCGGTGCTTGTCCTCTCAGTTGGTATAACGTTGAAGGAGGAACATATACCAGATTTTGCTTATGGACAGGTCAGGGCTGCTAATGGATTATGTGTGTGCACAAGCTATATCTTTGTTCGTGATCTTTACCTCTCATTCTTTTCAATTATTAGTTATTTCAAAAGTTAAAGCAAGCAAGCCAAACAATGTGGACGACGTTACAAAGCCCTCATGTCTGGAGACCTTGTGTGTATATGTTCATGTCTCTTGCTCTAAGTTTAAATATCCAAGAAGGGATGTTTTACTGGTACACCGACAAGAAATCAGGCCCGTCTTTCTCTCAGGTATGGTAAATTCTCTGATACCGTGAACTGGAATCATTGTAGCGTACGTGCAATCTGTCTTCCTTTTCTCTGCAGGAAACAATTGGATTTATCTTCTCCATTGGATCTGTGGGATCGCTTCTGGGGGTCATACTGTATCAAAACCTTCTCAAGGACCATCCCTTCCGGGGTTTACTTTTCTGGGCTCAGCTGCTCTCGGGCATTGCCGGGATGTGCGACTTGGTTTTGGTTCTCCGTTTGAACTTGAAGTTTGGCTTCCCAGATTACTTCTTTGCCGTCATCGACGAGAGTGTCTCACGAATGATCATCCAACTCAAGTGGATGCCGCTTCTTGTGCTGAGCTCCAAGCTTTGTCCTCCTGGCATCGAGGGCACATTCTTCGCCCTGCTCATGTCCATCGACAACACTGGCTTGCTCACGGCATCCTGGGGCGGCGGCCTGCTGCTGCATTTGCTGAAGGTTACACGAGACGAGTTCAGCAATCTTTGGGCTGCCATATTAATCAGGAACATCATGCGAGTTTTGCCGTTGGCCCTCCTGTTTTTGGTACCCAAGAGCGACCAAAACTCTACACTTCTTCCTGCCGACATGCTTCAGCTTGATCCGAATGATGATGATAATAATGATACGGAAGTTCCTGAAGAAGAAGACATCGATAATGAGGATGAGGATGACCTTGAGCAGGACATTGAATTGGTTGCACTTGTTGACAGGACTTCAGAAAAATAATCGGATGAGGTGCTGCAGATCTGGGTTTCGTTCAAAGATTGATTTTTTCCCCATTCATTTATCGATTTGTTCCAAGAGTTTTCCATTCCATCGGATTGGTAATGGAGAAGAAGGTGAAAGATGCTGATGTTGCCTAAAGTTGAGGCATCCACAGAGCAACAGAGTACAGATTGATTGGGCTTATTGGGCTTTCTAGAATCAAGATAGTTCATTTGTTCAATATTTGTTTTATTGCTTTTAAGGCCCAGCATTGAGGATGTTAAACCTCTCTGTTCCGGGAATTTAGTACATGATACATTCCTTCACAATTATACTTTTATCAGTTCATAGCTTTCGTTATACAGTAAGCTCATCTGGTTAAACCAAATAAGAAGCACCGAATCAACCAAATAGATCAAGTCCTCATGCATGAGATAGAAGATCAAGTAGGAAGCACCGAGTCAACCAGATAGATCAAGTCTTTAGGAATGTAACACAACAAGTCTCTACCTTAAAGATAGGTAACCATAAAGATAGGCAACTGAATGAATTTTTTTATGATAGTTTTTTTATTAGTATTATTAATGTATAATTTATTTTTAAAATAAGAAAGATAATTATAACATTAATTTTATTTATCTTTTTTGGTTAATTAATTAAAATTTAATATAATTTAAAAAATATATATCTATTAGATAAATGTCTATATAATTTTTTATATTAAAAATATATTAGAAGCTGTCATCAATAATTGAAAATATTTTTAAGCTATAAAACATAATTATTTCAGATAAATTAGCTTTTTTTTCTCTCTTTTTTTCACTATAAATAGCCTGTGAAGCCCTGGTGCTAGATCCGCTCGCTCTCTCCTCTATCACGTTAGAGGAATTCTACGATGACCTCCGTCGTATCCTCATGAAGCTCTTGTTTATGCAACGATTTATTTCGACGTAGATAAGGTATGAACCTTCGCTAATTATTATGCTGCTTTCGTTCGTCATTGCCTAACTTTGGTGGATTTGGCTGTGGAGATTTTTTTCTTCTTCTTTTTCTCTAACTGTTAGCTACTGGGGTTTAGGGGTTTAGCTTTTTTTCTGAAAAAGATTTATTTTTTCTTTCTTCTTCATCAGGTACTATTTGATGTTTCAGTGTTGTAATCTTCAGATGCATTCCAAAGGTTTAGGGTTTCGGTTTTTTTGTAATGGAGGTTTTCCTCTGCAATTGCGGTTCATAGAGTTTAATTTCTCTCTGCAATTGGTTCAGGGATTCAGTGTGTGTGAATTTTTCAGATTAATAAATCAATCGATCTCCGTTGCTCGGACGCATGCCCGGCCTTCTTCTAGGATATCTTTTTTCTTCCGGGATCACTTGGCATGCACTGAAAGCTCCGGCCGGCGAGGTCCAATAAGCTACCCTGCGGCGGCGGCGGCGGCAAGTTCCAATAAGCTACCATACGCTGTGGCAGCAGCCGTCCATTGAAGAACCGCAGGTAATACGACCCGTTCTCGTCATTATTTTTTTCTTGTCAGTTTTCTTTATCCTTCTTATCATCCCTTCCGGTGATCGCTGAATCGTCGACGTTCGATCGAAGATGTTCTCGTTCCCCCAGTTGCCTGCGAAGCGGAGCAGGTCGGGCCGTCGTCTCGAAGGTATCCAATATCACGTCGATCCTCCTCAACAAATCCCCTACTACCCCGCGCCGCCGCCCCTCGCCGGAGCAGATACCGATGGAGTCGAGAAGGGCAAAACGAAAGCTGCGAACTTTCCGGCTTCATTCTTAAGGATTGGGACATGGGAGGTATGTGGCCAACTATGTCTACGACTCTTTTCACAGAAATCAGTCACTCATGGAATGCGTTTCTTTCCCTGCCACGGACATCGAAACAGCGTGTGGGCAAGAACTCGAACGATCTGATGTCCAAGTGCTACTTCTCCAGGAAAAGGCTTGTTTGGGAGGTTCTTTTTGAAGATACCCTCAAGAAGAAGATAGAATTCCCTTGGTCTGACATCGCTGCTCTGAGGACAAGCTTCTCAGATGATGGCTCCGGAATTCTGGATATAGCAGTAAGTTTTCCTTTTTCCCCTTTTTAGTTATACTTTTTCGTAAGCTGTAGATCGGCAAAGTTCACATTTAATTGCTAATTATCAGTTGGCAAAGCCACCCAAGTTCTTTATGGAGCCTAATCAAGAGGCAAAAAAGCATACTTCATGGAAGGAATGCCCAGATTTCACCAACAACCAGGCCACTGCACACAGGTATTTTATTTACATGTAACCTGTGCTTCTCTGATCGAACTAACACGACGACTAATTGATTCTATATATATATATATATACAGGCATCATCATCTTGAATATTATAATGGGTCTGAAATGAAGAAGACTGTCCTGAAGCTCGGCAGGTACGACAGTCGTCTCCAGCTGCTGAGTCGCCAACAAGATTCTCCATATTTTAGTCCTCAGTATTCTCTGTTTGGCCAAGGTGATGCCGGCGGTGCCGGCGTTCATGATGCTGTTGGCTTCAGGGCCGACGTCAATCATGGGGTCGCCACCTCTTTGGACTCATCTAGTTCTTCTACTTTACCTTATACGATGAGTGCTGCTCCGGCTGAATCTTCCGGTTGGGGGGTCTCGTCGTATTACCACCGCGAGCAAACGCTGTCGTCAGGTAATGCTGCAGTTTCATTAATTAAAATGCGAGATGCGATGTGATCGTGTGAGGCGAAGTGAAAGAAACGTACAAAATTGCAGGGAACGACGCAGCGGGAGGAGGGTCGGCAGATTATTATGGTGATGTCATGAGGGAGGGAGGACTTGAAATGGACGAGTTTTCGCAGAGTATATATGCGATTATTAATTCCCCAGATTATGTATGCATTGAAGCCGCCGACCATCTTGGAGGAGCTACAAACCCATGGGCGTTTGGTCCGGTTACTTACCCACCTCCTCCTCTTCCACTTCCACTTCCTCTTCCTCCTGCTCCACTTCCACTTCCACTTCCTCTTCCTCCTGCTGCTGCATCTCTCGGTGGTGGCTGCGGCGGTTGCGGCTGTCCTTCCGATGATAATTACCATGCCTCTCACGATGCGGCCGCCGCAAGCTCCAGCCAAGAACTCGCTCACGTGGGTTACCTTCTGGAGAACGATGCTGGAGGAGGAGGCGTAGCTTCCTCCGCCATGGAGGACGGACTTCTTCAGATGATTCCGAAAGCAGCCGCAGCCGCAGCAGCAGCCGCCAACTCTGCCGCTTCTAAGAGGACAGAACGCACTAATACTGAATGGATGCCTAGGAAGATTGTTAAACTTTAACTTTATATGCTTTATTTTTAATTTGGTATATATTGAATCATCAACCTCCCTCAAAATTAGCAAGTTTTAATTAGATAAGCATACATTGTGTATTATATAGTTAATTTTGATTAAATTAGCATACACTTTGTACTATATAGTCAGTTTTAATTAGATGAGCATATTTTTATGTACTATATTGTCAGTTTTAATTAGATGAACAATATTTTTATGCACTATATGATTAATTTTAAATAGATCAGTATACACTTATGTTAGTATAAATAATTATATTAATCTAAACAAAGTTACTTAAGTTGTTAAATAATTACAATTATCTAAGCTATCCACTAAACATTCAAATTTTAAATTTGATTTCAAGCGTTTTGATCTTCCTTAACTTCAATTATTTTGATCTAGCCTAAGATTTTAAAAGCTATCAAACTTAAGGCTCTGTATGGAATGATATCTTATATCAATATACTTACTTTGATTATAAAAAATCGGATGCTTTGCTTAAAAAAAAATATTTTGTATCTATATACTTTGAATTTTTATTTTGTATCTATATACTAACTTTGATTATAAAAAATCGGATGCTTTGCTAATGTTTGTATAATCATAATTGTTTTTGTTGTTAATTCTTGTATTAACAAGACACCGCTGCCATCTAATGTTCTGAAGGCTAGCCATACTTTCAGGAGCTAAAGATATCACTATAGTACTTATCTATAATGCAGGCAATACAGATTCCAAAGATTGAACAAAAAATGGCAAGAATAAGAATATGTGATGATAAGATGAATTGTATATTAATATGCCCATCCTATGAAGCAGAAATCCTTGATACAGGCTAGATGTATCTAAAGGACCCGTTTGAGGATGTAATAGATATAGGTACAAAAGAGAATGAAAAGATTTACCTGGTACGGTTTTAAGTACGCTTCCTGATGTGTTTGCAAAAGTGTGATTGTCTTATTTCTCGGCCGACCATCCATTTCCATATGGTCATAAATTTCTGCTTACATTCATGACCTGCTTCTTTCTTCACCCTTTCCATCTTATTTCAGGCTTTTCCCATTATGTTTCCATCTTATTTCCAAGAATCTTAGTTTCAACATTGTGTGGCTTGGCTTCCAGGAATCAACCGAGTTCAGTACGTCAACTCATTTACTCAGTTGAACCAATACGTCAATGTAGGTTGTGGCCTTATGAATTGGATCATGAGTTAATTAGCCATGATCCAGAAAACTAACATCTTAGCTTCCGACTAATGTTCCACAGCATTTTAAGAAAAACACTAATAAAATATAGAATTTTCATAATATCTTACATTTACATTATTTATCACTTCATAGGTATCACTTAGTTTGACATGAGAAGGATCCCTATGGTAGACGGGAGATACCCTTTGACTTTAACTAATCCTGAATAAGATAATACAATTTAACAAGATCACTTTCATTCTGTCTTTCTTATATGTACTCCTTTCTCCTCACTACCAGGCCCCATCAAAGATGGCTTCTTTTTCAGAGCCAAACATATGCATTTTCTCATATCAAGTCCCACAAATATCTACGAACATCACTTTTTTCAGCTTTTTTACACACCGTGTTCAGTTGTACCAATTTATAATCAGAACTGTAGCATTCATTCCTCATTCATGTACATACTTTCGCTTCAATCTTCCATACACTGCTCTGTGCCATATAGCTTTAGCACTTATTACTAACAAAAAATTTAACCCTAGATCAAAGTTTCAGTTTTACACCATAGCAATTATTTCAAACAATTATATGATTTAGCATCTCATATTCAATCACTCTATTCTTAAAGCATATTTTACTTCAGGATTGAAGTGGCTTTCCCTGATTAAGATGCTGATTTATATAATTTTCCTACACCTATGCATTGTCACCCATAACAGTAATTGAATTATCACGTGATGCAGTTTGGTATAAAAGAAATCAGTTTTAGTTTCACACTCATTAAGAATATTAGGGATTACAAGAAGATATAAAAATCATTCTTTTACATGAGTGGCTAAGTATCAAGAAATTTAGATCCTCACTGTTAACATACACCAACATTATGGAGTATGTAAACAACAAAACTATACTAAAGACCCAAACTAGACACAGTACATGATTTCATCGTACAGCAGCTGTCAATAGAATTCTCTTACAACCTCATTTTCTACACTGGATTACTTGATTGGTTCAAGTCCATCAGTAACTGATGAGAGAAAAAGTTCATCTATCTAATTTCACCTAGATGACGAGCTTCACGCCAGTGTAATCAATTTCTAATGGTTCCAGTAAAACAGCTAGTTTCATCATATATGGAGTACATATTGAAAAGTTGCAAAGTTCTCAGTTGAGGTATTTCATTACTTGAGCTAGTTCTTCTGTTTATCAGCCATTGATATCATGAATCACGAGTTTATGAAGCAAACAAAAAAAGCCAGTACAGATTAATCAACTAAAATCGATCAAACCATGGCTCGCCAACTACTTTGCTAATCCTAAACAAGATAAAACCTGCATCCCTTTGGATCAATGATAAGTCTGACGAGGACCTATTATAAGGGATAGTTAAAAGAAACAATCAGTTTTGCCCCACAATCTGAAGCTAGATGATGATTCCTAACAATGTTAATATGACAAACCTGCTCACCAGAGTATATAATATCGGAATTTAAACTCCTATTTATCTAAACTCTTCAGTTTGGCTGAGCCATCTTAAATTTTTCGTATTACGCTTGTTCACCTCTATCCTTGCATAATTTTTCATGCCTCTTAAAATGTTTTTTCTTAATTTTCGTTAAAAAATATAAAGTACCAATATTCCCCCCCCCCTCCTAAATTGTTCGCTACTGATCACGCATTGCAATTAAAAGGAATCACGCATCTCACTTGTCATCAACCCCGACTTTTCATATATCAATTAATGCTTGGAGAAACAGATGTACACCCATTCTCAGCTCCTCCCGTATCCAAATTCTACCAGGCCAATAGAAGATCAACAGAACACACAAGGCCCTCGTAAATACAAATTCCTGGAAGAAAAAGAAAAAAAAAGAAGAAGCAAGGCCAAGACGGAAAACGCACGGAAGCTGGGTATGCAACAAGCAAACTCACGGATCAGTGGGCCTTACTCCGCTGCTGCGGACCAGCCTGCGGCTGCTTGTCGGTGGCCAATCTGTAGATCCAATAGACCTGGGAGGGAGGAAGGAAGGAAGGAAGAAAGATCAGAGGACGGAGAGGGTGGGGGAATCGAGGAGCGAGAGAGCGGAGAGAAGGGGCCGAGTACCAGGGCGGAGACGTGGGCGACGACGAGGAAGACGACGAGGGCGGGGAGGATGAAGTCGAGGATCCACGGCCGGGGAATCGGCTGTTGCTGGCCCGCCATCGGAGGTGGTGATGAGGGGAGCCGCGGCGGAGGAACCGCTGGGAGGGGAAGAGGGAGAGAGAGAGAGAGAAAGAAGGCCACCCTCCTCCCCGGTTTACCCCCCTCTGGGGCAGCCGGCTTTAGAAAAAGCCTGTTTGGCCCGCACGCCCAGCATATGCCCTACTCGTTTTTTCCATTGCGATATTATTAAAATAAAAAAAATGTAACGAAATTGAAACATTGCGATATTATTAAAATAAAAACTTTTTTTTAGTAATTAGGTATTTCTATTTTTTTAGAACAACTCAAAATCTTATAAAAGTTATGTGTAGAATCCAATTTTACTTTAACTAGAGGGACAGATATTTCTTTTAAAAGTATATATTCTTAATTTTGAAAAAATCTAGTATTTAAAATAATACATTTATTTAAATATTATTTTTAATAAATACTCAGAGAAAAAATACTGTATATTTTCATAATCTCAACAGTTCAGAATTAGATTTAAAGTATTATAAATAAATATTCGAATATAAAAGAAATCATCTACTAAGTTTGCGGTACAATTTTAAATATTAAAAGAGATATTTTATTATTTTGAAACTATATAAAAATAGTCATTTATAATTCATACAGATAAAATTTAAACTCGAAATCTCAATCTCTATAATAATTACATAAGATATTTACTTATAGGTAAGCTAAGTGAAGATGAGTGTTAATTTTTTTTTTCTGACGTTGTTATTAAAAGGAGGAACCCCCGTAAAAACAAATTAATATAAAACTTAATCATACGCTGGACACTAATCTTAAAGCATTTATTAGATACGGGAAGTTTATTGAATTATGGTTGATTAGGACAGCTGAGCGTAATTAACCAATTAATTTCCACTAATTCAGTATTAGTTTAGAACATAAATATTCTAATTTAGTATTTCTTTTTAAAAAAAAAATCTTAAAGAGGGGGAGGGGGATTAATTAAACGTTCTTAATCAACCATTTCTAAATAATTAACGTGCCTAATTAAAAAAACGAGCGTACATTTAGATTAATTAACGATCGGCTCTTCCCAAAGTAAACTTCAGAGTGGGACTCGTACTGAGTTCTTGTCCTTGTTCTTGACGAAGACGTCCTCGTGGAGTATTCGATCCATAGACATCACAATCCTGTAACAAAGAAAAACAGCATTAATAAATCATCCGTCGTAAAAATATTTTAATCTAAAATTAATGACCTCAACGTATAAGGAAGAAGAAGAGTTAAGCCTAGTGCTTGGAAATGGGGTTCCATCGGCATCATCTGAACCTGGCTGTCTCCATGAATTTGTTCTGATGAAGAACAATGGCAATTAAATTAAGAACGTGGAGCAGATACTTATCCAAACTTAAGCGGATATAAAAGTGAGAAAAAGGTCAGAGCAAACTAATCTGAAATATATATATATAGAGAGAGAGATGAATTAATTGTATCCTTGTTTATAAGGGTGTGACAATACAGAAGCAGCAGCAGCAGCACGGATGTGTGTGTATATATATATATACATAGGGGTATCCTACGGTGGTAGGGTCTATATCATCAAGAATATATAACCTTGACAGAGTCATACATGTAAGAAAAAAAATTGAAGCATGCAAGAGTCCTTGCATGCATGGGCTGCCCTATTGATGAGGACTTGAAGGGGCACCAAACTTAAGTCTGGCAGTATGTTCTCATCAGCTGTTTGTAAACAGAAAAAGGAAGGAAGGAAAAGTTAAGAAAGAAGATGGAGACAAAAATAATTGCCAATTTTTCTGATCTCTCTCTTGCTTTTTTTTTTCTTTCCTGTATATATATAGTCGATTGAAATCCTGTGCCCCCTCTCAAGGGAGTATTTTTAATTGCCTGCAGTGGAATTAAATGAGTTTGCCGTTGATCTACCTGGATAAGCTACCATCTGTCACGCTCTTGTTCCTCTCAGTGATAAGATCAGCAGTGGAATCTTCTTCGCCCTCCGATGTTTGCCCTAATTCAGAGAACAAGGAGGAAGGACCGGTGCGTCAAATTGATTATTATGAGGAGGAAGGAAGCGCATGAATCCCAAGGGGGGGGGAGAGAAGGAGAAATGAGAAAGAGGAGGAGAAACTAAAGCTTAGAAGGCTGAGCAAAATGAATTACCTACGGAAGAAGCTGCAGACTTGTCAGTGGCCTTCAGAGTTCTATACATCTGCAGAGAGGCAAATAAGTAGCGCATTAATCAAGCTAAAGAAGAAGAAGAAGAAGAGGAAACCATCATGCATGCAGTTTGCTCTCTCTCTCTCTCTCTATCCATCTATGCAGAGAGGACTCTACATAGCTATAGCTGGCTAGGGTTTTTTCTTCTTCCTGCAATTTGCTTGCTGCTTTAATTAATGATCGACGAGGTTGCTGCTTTTGTGTGCATTATTGTGAAATGATGACCGACTTTTTTTACTCTTCTTCAATTCTCTCTCTCTTTATCTCTGCTGTCTCTTTCCTTGTCTCTCTCTATTTCTCTCTCTCTGGCTCTCGTTTGGCACGGTCGCCGATGGACTCAGCGGTGCGAGTGATTGAGTGAGTGAATGAGTGACTGAAAGAATAGATGTGTCTGCTTCTTGCAGGGGGAGGGGGAGAGGGAGATGGCTCCTCCCGTACCCAGATAAGTTGATGGGAGAAATTAAACGAGAGAGGAAGAGAGTGAGGACCGAGGCAATTAATGTCTCATCGATGATGCATGCGAGAGTGGGTCGGTAAACCTTCAATACGTTGATCATTATTATGATTTAGGAGGATCATGAATTGTCTAACGAAAACCTGAACGCACGAGAAGCCGATCGATTACCTGCAAATGGCTCTTGACGTGGGCCAAGGTGAGTTCTTTCACATCCATCAGCTCGAGCACCGACTTGGGTGTCGCCCCTGAAAGAGTTGGGATGCCGACAGATCGATCGATTAGCTTAATGGAAGAGGCGGAGGTGGTAAAATATGGATTATCGATCTGCGTGCGTACTCTCATGGCCGCCGAGGAGTTCCACGGCCCGGACGAACCGCCCGTGGAGCGTGCTCGTCCAACGCATCCGCGGCGCCCGGACGCTCCGCTTGACCACCGGCATCCTCCACGGTATCTGCTGCTGCTGCTGCCAGGCGCCGCCGCCGTGGTGAAGGTGGTGGTGGTTCTTCATTAGCAGCGCGGTCGTCGTCGTCTTCGGCGGCGGCTGCGGGGCCACCACCATCCGGACACCGTGCTCCGGGAGCGGCGAAGAGAGGGACCGCAGAGGGCAGAAGAACGAGACCGGCCCGCCGTGGACGACGCTCATGACCTTGGGGTCGATGGCGTAGATGGGGATCCCGTGGATGGGCTCCGAGTGCTCGAGCGAGCTCGGCGGACGATCGGCGGGCGTCTGCTGCTGCCGGCGCGGGGGCGCGGCTGCGGAGGACCGGGAGAGAGAGAGCTCCGTGCAAGCGCCGTCGTCGCCGCCGCCGCCGCCGTCGTGGGGGAGGCTAATGCTCAGGGAGAGGTCCGGCGGCGGCGACGGGGTTGACTCCGTCAGGAGGAGGAGGATTCTTTGCGCTGTCATTTCTCCTTCCTTCTCTTCTTCTCACTTCGACCGCAACTCACGCTTGAAATTTGCTAATGAGTTGAGAAGGGAGAAGGGGAATCAAGAATTAAGAGGAGGAGGAAGAAGAAGAGGTAGATATATATATACATATATAGCTAGGTAGTGTGTAGATGTAATGTGCACTTGTGCTGTTTGACTAAGAGTAGAGAGGAGAGAGGGGGTAGGGATTGGGGAGCAAGTGCAGAAGGGATCATGCAAGCATGTCCTCAGTAAAGAGGGAAATAAATTGAGGAAGGGGGTGTTTGAGCTGCCCATCTATCTAGCCAGGCTTTTCCTGTTCTCCTTCCTCTCAATGTATCTTAATTAGTCTGATGAGTGTGTGATTACGTATTAGCTCTTACAATAATATAGAAGATTATCTCTTATGTTAATTTTTTAATTTTACTACTAAAAAAAAGTTAAATCAATTTACATTATTAAATATATATTCCACGTGTCCTTAAAATTAGGCCCAACCCCCCTTGGGAATGTAAATATAAGTATGAAAATTAATATGATGGATGTGATGGTATTGACTCACATATTAATTGATCCCACCACACTGGTGAAAACTAGACAAAATAAAGAATATAAATCTGGGCACTAAATTGAAATTTCAAGATGAATATTTTTTTTACTATTCAGATTAAAGTCATCAGGCTTTATACGAGAGTTTAGGGGTTTAAAATTTACTAAAATTTTTAAATAAATAAATAAATGTATTTGAATAAAATGTAAAAGAAATGATTAATTAGTGGTGGGATGGATTAATAATAAGGGGGGGAGATGGAGTACGTAGTACCGTCGCCTCGCTTTCGCGCACCGAGTTATCGCGTCCGCACGTCACTCCTGCTCCATAAAAGGACGACATATTTGGGTTAATTTGTCGCAGTGGGGGAACGGGGAGTGTATATATATATATACTAAGAAGCTCGCTCGTGATGTGTATGCATGTATATCCGATTTGACTCGACTACCGAGTTAAAATGTTCTTTAAAAAGAGAGATCGATCGAATAATTCTGCATGCACGGAGTTTTCGATTTAAATCCGATAAGGATATTAATTGAATCAAATAATATTATAATTGACCCAATCATTATTTAAATTTTTTTATTTATATATTTACGTTAATATCATTCAAAATCTAATAATTAAATAGTAAATATACAGCACATATCTCTGTGCATCGGTAACTCAGGTTCAGTTTCACTATAAATAATAATAAATCTCCATAAGAAGGGATCAAACTTCTCATTCTATAATTATTATTTTCTCTTTGATCAATTTAAGCTATATCCTTCACAGGTGAAGGTAAACAAAGCTGAACCATATATGCTCTTTTATTTTTCATCTATGTAATGTGACTCAAAATCTATGTTTAAAAGAGATTTACCTTCAATCCTTTGGATAAAATATACAGTTAAGTGAAAAAAAAAAAGGATTTTATAGTGAGAATGTAGGAAGGTTTTCTCATGTTTGTGTCTATTCTCATATAGTAGTATGTCTTTATGTGCTTCCAATTGGACATGACCTTGAAAGAACGAGAAATGTAGGGGTTTTTGGGAAGGCCTTGACTCTGTAAAGGCCCATTAAGCCCTTCACATTAAGGAGAAACTAGAACTATATACTCTCTGATTTTAAGTACTATTCACAGCTTTACACTAGTATCCTTTAGATCTAAGAAAAAGAAGTTCAAGGATCTCTCCACGAGTTCATGTAAATAATCAATTGGATGGATGAAGAAGATGCCCCAATAAAATGACAAATTATAAAGCGAAACAAATTCTTCAAGCAGCAGGCAGCAGCAGCAGCAGGTGAGGTTTCAAAAGGATCCATGTACTACAACCAGGAAGAACAACAACAATGTCTCTTCTGACAAATTTATCAATCAATAACCAGAACCAAACATCACAGCACACCAGCGAGAACAACCGATCCAAGTGTGCCCCTGCATGATAAAAACCACCCTCAAGTTGCTCCTCACACTATGCGCATGCAGCACAGGTGAGTAGGGTTTCGCTCCACAAGTAGATGTCTCGGTTGACTCAAAATGCAGCATCACCTTGTGCCACCCTGCTGTTGTTGTGCTGCCCTCTCCTACGGTGCTGCCGGTTGACTCCATATCTCACACCATCCTGCCCGAATGATCGCCTATCTGCATTGTGAGTAGCAGCAGCACTGCACTCAGGTGGAGGAACTGCGTATCGTTCGGTGTCATAGCAGTAGTAATAAGTCATGTGTTTCCTGCGGAATCTGTCCATTAGGGCTCGCTGCTCCGGCGACATTAGGGGGGTGGTATCATGTTTCTCACAAGCTGAAGAATAGTCCGTTGGGTTCACTGCACAGCCATGGATGACAAGATCTTTGAATTCAGCAACATAAGGGGCATACTTGTAGTTGACCTTGTAGCGACCACCGGAGGTCGCCCAACTAGAACCATCCCAAATGGTGGCATAGAGGGACATTGGCTTGGATGGAAAGCACCCTCCCATGGCTTCACTCCTCACTATTTCCCTGATTGGGATGCTATCAATGTAGAATCTACATGCACAACAGAATGAAGTCAACATGCAAATAAGATGAAGCTAGAAAAAAGTTTTTGGTTTGATCTATACTCATATCATGACTTACAAAATTAAGAGCATTTCAGGAAAGGAGTAATGGAGATGAAAAGGGAGAATTAGATTTACAAAATCAGAGCATGTATCAGGTAGTCAAGCAAAAGTGAATGCCTGAGAATAACTTTCAACGATATACTTTGTCAAGAAAAAAGAGGGAAAATTCACCAAATAACCAAAAAGGAACTGTACTTCATTACCCAGTTAGAGACAATCTTACTAGAATTATAATTCGTACCAGATGTTGAAAAAAGAACAAGAGATTAAAAGAAAAACAAGGCAATTCTGTTTCCATTTTACAATCTTCTACTACTCTTGTAACTATCAGTTAGAACTTACATGATCCTTTCTTTGTTCCACGAGATGGAGTAGTGATGGAAATCGTCAGTCGGATCAAACCAGAGATCATATCTCTCTTCCCTTCCAACTGATGTGCTTCCATTTCCATACACATTAGTCTGAACCCTCCACTCTTTGCCTCTTATGTTTCCCAAGAACTCAAAGTCCAACTCATCATGGGTCTTCGAAAATACATCACCGTTCGACATCTGTAGTTTGATAAAATTAAGAATTTTTAAAAAAATGACGTAGCAAGCCCAGACTAAGAACACAGCAATTTGTTCAGGTAGTGATTCAGCAGTATACAGTACATATAGATGATTCCGGAATCCAATGCAAGGTTCTAACATAAAGATAATTATACTTCTTCTTTAGAGAAAGATGGAGGACTTACAATAGCAATGAGTGTTAAGGAAACCGCAAACTACATCTCTTCACTTTTCAGTACGCAAAATTTGGAGAAACTATAACCGATTAATTGAAATTTAGGGTTGAAAGAGCAACCCTCTTTTTTTTCTGTGTCTAAAAAGGTTTCGTTTTTTTAGAACAAAATCATATCTTGAATGCAACACAAAGAATAGCGTCAACACCGGTGAGAGAGGAAGTATACATAGAAGGCGACGACGACGCCGGCGGCGTAATCAGAGGGGAGCCTGATGGCAGCGCTGAAGAAGCCATGGAGGTAGAGGTCTTGGGAGGCGAATCCGGCACCTGCGGCGGTGAGAAATCGAGACCATCGCGTGAATAAACGGGCGGAGACGATCAAAGGCGAGGTTTTGCAGGGAGAGGAGAAGGGGGACCTGTTCTCTCGTCGAGCGAGATGTGGACGCGCTTCCCATCGCGGAGCAGCATCAGGTTGCCGTCGCCGAAGAGCTGTGTGTAGGCCTCCTCGAAGGATAGAGTTGGGAGGCTCTCGAGAACGGCGGTGGAGGCATCGGAGAGGGAGAGGAAGAAGGGAGAGCAGGCGAAGAGGAGGAGGAGGAAGGAGGAGGAGGACAGGGGAAGCGAAGGGCCCATCGATCGTCGTCGTCGTCCTGCAGGCGTTCACCGTGTCCGATAAGTTCAAATAAAAGGAGAAGAAAAAAAAAAGAGCCTTTTTTTTGCCCTCTCACACACAACAAACAGAAAGAGCGAGGAAGAAAGGAGTCGAGGATTGAGAGTGGAAAAGGGCGAGCAAAGATGGGCTTTTAATGGAGGGAGGAAGAGGGATGAACGCAGTGAGCTGTTTCGCTCACTCCATTGCTTGCTCCATGCTCGACCAAAGCCTGCCTTTCTTTTTATTCTCTCTTCTTTCCTTCAAATTATATTATCTTACAAATTTTAAGAAAGAAAAAAAAAGGAAAGTGGTAAAATAAAGTTTAGTAAGTTTTTTAAATATAATTTTAATCTTATAAGTCAAAGCATTCCAACTAAATTTTATGAAATGTAGATTTCACACGTCCGCTAAAAATATCAAAAGTATAGTTTATACTTAAATATTTTATATAACTATCAACTTTCAAAAAAAAAGAAGGGAAGCCTGATAAAGCTCAAGTGGCATATAATTATCTATTTTTAAATTTTATTATTTTTTAAATCTTAATATTTTAACCAAATAAATATACATTTTTATCGACTACTTAATTAAATTATCTAAAATAACTAGTTTATATTGTTTTGAAAAAAGAAATGGCTGATGTGGATGGTGATAGATAGCAAGCATGGATATATTTGACATGTAAAAGAAGTCATGGAGCACATGATTCAGAATTCCCTTCACCACAGGGTAAAAATTAATAAAGGTGCTAATCTGTTAGGTATACGAGTATATATAAGAAAAGAAAAGGCAAAGGTGGGCATCAGATCATGTGATTCATAAGGTCATGCTAATTACTTGAATCAGTATAATATAAATATTGCTAGCTTTCAAGCATTTTCACTATTTCCTAGGACCATGTTTCCCATTGAATGAATGAAATGATGGATCATGTCCTGAGTAAAGGGAGAGAGGAAAAGAAAAGGAAAAATAAATAAATAAAGGGAGCAGGAAAGATGTGATGGAAGAAGCTTTAATTTGCTCGCTGGCTTTTGATGTCTATTCAATTGCTGAAAGATATTTAAATGTGAGCAACACTGGATTTATAAGATCAAGTTTAATAAGGGTTGCCTAGCTTGTGAAAATTATAGGAAAGCAATCTTTGTAGATATTTTTGAAGCTGCCTACTAAAATAACCCTGTACTGCTTTGCTTCTGCTCCATACATGGCCATATGCCTCATTAGCTTCTTCAATTATTATCCTATCTCCTTCCTTGAGGCATCAAAATGAAGAGTGATGATTAAAAAGATGTGAAAGATGACTAGCTAAGTTCTGAGTAGAGGCAGTTGAGTAACCATCATAACACATATACATACATGTATTCCAAGGATATTTCCTTTTGGGTTTGATCATGATTCCATTCACTTTATTGGATGGAAAATGATGAGTGTGGGACTTCTTCACTTCCCTGTGGCTAGAAGGACACTTGAAATTATACAAGCGTGCACTCTGAGTTTGGATTAAACTTGAAAGAGGCACCATGAGAGTTGAGAGTAGGTGCAGTGCTCGGCAAGAAGAATCCTTTGTGGGGAATGACATGTAATTACCAAAAGAAGTAAAGAATGACAAACAAGCGATGCTACATGCATGACAGGTAGTTCAAGAGACCTTTGTTTTCTTTTGGTTTTTCTTATGATGCTAGCTTGTACTTGTACTTTGGGGGAATGATGATTGAGAATATTTGAAATCATAAGAGCATGCACCTTTGAGCTGGGATTAATCTTATGCTTTCTTTTGAACGAGTAATATGATACAAAATCTCATTACATATTATTGTATGAAATGTGTGATTCTGATCCATATAAAACTTTCTCTGACATGACATTAGCTTTGTTCTCTAAGTGGCCACCAGTAATAATAAAGAAAAATATCATACCATGACGTGTGTCAACCAGTTTGCAGCTTAATTCGGATTTTGAAACATAGCAATTAGCTAAATTTACAGAGGTTGGTTGCATCTCACTATGCTCACAAAGCATTAGGAGTAGTCACTTACAAAAGACCGTACATGTATGTGTATGTATATATACAAATAATCATGGTTTGTTTTGTTACATGTAGGCTACAAGCAACCCAGGATTAATGAAATCGAATCAACCAAATTTATGGTTTGTTTATCACATATATGCTTGGGCCATCATCAACCGAACATTCCCTATATGAATTATGATACAAATAATACGGTTCTTGTGATGTAGTAATTTTACAGCTGACGCTTTAACTAGTTATAACTTACGAGGTGTTTTGATCCGAAACCAAATACAGCTTTTGGTTGTCAAATATAATGTCTGCGTCAAATATCTTACCTCCCGCCTCTGATAGCACACATGAGCCTTCGTAGTTTAGTAGCTCCTGAGAGGATCTGATGAGCTCCTCCATTGTGTGAGGAACCCACAGCACCACTCCCTCTCTTCTTGTCTCCTTTTGATCCCATGGGTGAAAAGGAAACACGATGCATCTTCTTCGGGGTTGTATTTTTTCTGTAAAAAAATAATACTAATAAGATCGAGTTATTCGCTTCTCTAACCATCTGTGGGTTACATAAAAACCAGATGCAGTTCTCCAGCTGCTGTTATAAACCATTAGGTCAATGTTTATGAAAGATATGGACTAATATACTGTTGTTGTAAGATTCTGAAACAATAATATATGCGCCCAAACATTGGCCATTAGTTCAATTAGCTTCAAGCTAAAACTGGAGGATTGAAAAAAGGAAAAATCATCTTAAAGAACATCACCAAATTTAAGTAATAGCCTTGAGCGTAAAGATCAAGTAATGTGGAAAGAGTTGGAGAGGTTGAAAGCTGCGATGCATAAATACCTTGAACTTCTTGAAGACGCCCAGGGAAAACGGAGAGTTGTTTGGATTTAGCATCTTCCAACAATAACATCATGGATCTGTTACCAGCTTTTACACCTTCATCCAACGGAGTAGTTCCCCATCTGCAATTTAATAATCCTTTGAAGGAACATTTCATGCACATAAATATAATTATCAAGGGATAATTATATTAACCTTCCTTCTATTTATCCCTAATTACAGAGACCTCCCCTATATGCTTTAGTATCACAAAAACATTCCACTCTCAAGTTTTGATATTGCAGAGACCTCCCCTTAAGTTTTATCATTGCAGTGACCTCCATTTTCAAGTTTTAGGATGTGTTTGGTGTGTAGGAATCAGGCTCTGGTCCTAAGGTTACAGATTCCTACGATTTGGACCATCATGGAATCCACAACAATAAGGGAATTGGATTCCACAACAATAAAGGATCTGATGACGAAACAAAATTATCAAGTACTGGTAACGTTGATTGTAATTGTAACTTTCATGCCTTGTAAATTTTGTAGGATTTCTCCAATAACAGTATGACCGTCTTTAGTACTAATAGCCAATAATAACAGGTTTCAGATGTACTCCGTTCTCTTAGCATATATGTTGTAATTATGCCAAACATAGCAAATCAAAAAATTCAAAATGAGTTCCTTGAAAAAAAAGAAAAAGAATGAGTGAAATATTAATCAAGTATATACCTATCAGTAGAAAAGACACTTGCCCCAGCTTCTAAAAGCATTTTCGCGATTGAATATAACCCTTCAGCAGCTGCAATGTGGAGCGGTGTACGGAGGTCATAATCTTTTTCGTTTGGATCTATTCCATAAGTCAACATCCGTCTCATAAAATCCGGGTCTCCCCTTGCAACAGCTCCACAAAGAATGCTACCTGAATCTTTAAGATTTAGCTTGGCCCCATTACTGAAGAGTAAAGAAGCTACACGATCATGGCCCTGCATTACAGCTTCTAACAATGGCGTGTTTCCAAATTTGTCTGGTTGAAATGGACATGATATAGGTTATTACAGTTATAACAGCAGGACGTCTTATTTCACTAAGTAGATTGACCTGTTGTGCCAACACCTCAAAAAAATGTACCTGAAAGGTTGACATCAGCACCTTCTTTAATGAGGAATATAGTAATATCTTCATGCCCTCTTGAAGCTGAAAGATGCTGGAAGTACTAGTTTCAGTTAGATCTGAAAGGAAGTAATCCATTGCTACTTTACTACTTTAACCTCCTACAACTAGCTCATCATGTGGATAGCATTTATGAAGTATCTATGCAAAAGGAATCGTATAAAACATTTGGATAATGCTTATGATGCACATCCCACTTAGTAAAGGCGTGCTGAATATCGGGTGAACAATAAGTCAAGGCCAATTAAGCAATAGGCCTGATTACTAAGTTTTAGGGAGGTTGAGTAAATGTGGTAAAAGTCTACGACTTGTCCACTTCAAATACAAGGTATATTCATATGGTGTTTCATCTTTTTCTTTTCCATCGGAAAGCTTCATCAAGATGCTAGGGCCTTTCTAAAAGATGAAATCAACGGAATATGGAACTGGATGATTCTAATTAGAGTTGAATTTCAAAGTTGCAACGTTCCCTTTCCTTTTATAACTTATGATCTTCTTATCAAACATTCTTATCGACTATATTCACCAAACATCTGGAAATCCTTGTTCAGCATTTTATCACAAGAATCGATGAACTAGAACTGATTACAATTCAACGAAACGAGAATTTTGGTAACCCATACTCAAGTGAAAACTAGATTCCAACTAATTTTAATTATTTCATACCAGAGGTGAACGCCCATCGTAATCTGTCTTCTTGGGATCAGCTCCTGCTTTGATCAAACTTTGCAGGCGATCCAGATCTCCATAATAAGAAGCATTGTTAACCCTTGAAGCAAGCTCGGCTTCATGCTTCTCAATATCAAATTTGATATCAGATTCCAGATGTTTGATTGAGATGCTAGACTCATGCCCCTTCCATAAATAAAATATATTGTGTCAACTAATAACGGATATATTTCGTCCGAAGATATATTCTGGAAAATTGTTGTTCGAGCTATGAAAACAAGAGAGAGATTCTTGCACAATTATGTACGAGGTTTTACCTCACAAAGGTTATTTAAGATTCTTCTACCATCGACAAAGTATGTCTCCAGAATATCAATGAACAGTTGTTTATCAAGACGCAAGAGCCTACAGAGATCACGGACGTAAACTGTGTAGGGTTGAGGCCTGTTGCAAAGAATGGCAATTTCTCCAAATGAGCTGTTAGGCTCAAACTGTATGGAAGCCTCTTCTGATCCATTTACACCAATCACTCTACCTTCCTGGAGGAAGAAAAGCGTGAAGTATATGGAGAATTCTGATGTAAGGCCATTATAGAATGCATATCTAATTTAATTGGTGACATAAGAGGTTGAAAGCAAATTATTCAAGAAAACAACCTCATGTGCTAGAAATCTGTGCATCGAATTACGTCTACATGTCAAATAAATCTGGTTATACAAATATACCAGAACAGCATAGTACTCATGGGTTAATGGTTGTAAAAATGAATGCCATCCCAATCACTGTATATAAGAAGACATCCATACTGGATTGGATGATGAACATTTTATTGTCCTTACCAGAATACCATGGCAGACAAAATATAGCTGATCTACTGGATGGCCTTGTTCTATTATCACTTCACCTGGAAGGAAAAATTCTTCCTGTAGCCTAATTACCTGCCGTAGCATATCGCTGCATTAGAAATTACTTTATATTTTAATAAATATAAACACCTTGTATTTTGGACATGATAAAAGACTTGGTTGATAAGATCCATGGTGTAAAATGACAAACCAGTATAATTGTAGAAAAATACCATGTCTGACAATTTTCTTTACGAGGAGCATAATTTCTTAAGGTTTTTGATAATAGGAATTGAAAATGTAAGATGACTTTATTATCTAAGAAGAGAAAGCTAATAGTTTTGAAATTAGAGATGATAATCATCTGGAAGAAAAAAATTCTCATAACTCCTATAGTGATATAATATTCAATCTTAATATTGTTAAGAGTACAGGCACAAAACAAATACAAGGGAGCCTCATGATTTATGGTCCATAATTTGAATCCATGCAGGTAGTATACAGGAAGAAAAAGATTCATCAGCTGTACCCTAACAATGTGACAACAAAAATTGTTTGTCCGTGCCATGCAGGAAAAAGAAAGAACCAAATTAATAGCTTGTGTCCCCTCATTTCATAGTAAGCATAGGTTATTGGCACAGTTGATCCAATCAAGATCTAAGAAACCAACCGACCAAGTTAAGAACCATTTTTTTGCATTAATTGTCTATTTTCAATTATTTCGAAGTGCATGAAAGCACAAGGGGTATGCACTTTCAAGTTGAGCTGTCCATCTACGAACTTTTAAGCATGTGAATTTATCATGAGGCCACGAGACATCGAGTATTTTGCGTGAGAAAAAAATGAGTATTATTTATGTGCATAAAGTATTCAAAGTTCACATTCTTCATTACTTGAAATCCTAATTTTAACAGAAATTCAGACATAATCTCAGTAAGCATAAGCTTATTTTCCTAGATTTACTTAAAAGCAAAGTAACGGAGGCTCACAATTTCATTTATGAACTCTGTTGAACATCCCTTGAACAATGGAACCTTTTCAATATAAGGTTGGTACAAAGTTTGAGAAATCTGCAAAAAAGGTCAGGCACTTGTTAAGAGCTATTGGTAAATATCTGATTAAGAGAAAACATCAGCATAAGCAAAGTATATGACAAAAAATAGACTTTTTTTATTACGTAATAATGTCAACAATGCATCAGTTGCAAACTCATATGGAAGTTAAATATGCTAGCGATTTCATAGAAATAACAGCCCGTTAAATCATAGATTTGGGATTGGTCTGGAAGATGTATAATTAGAACTAGTAAAAGTAAAATGAAATAGAACGCTAAGCATCTTCTGTAACTTCACCCAATATGGTGCAAGGATTCTTATAACACACCCTAGCACGTATTGAGGCTGGAAGGTCTTGAATAACTGAAGCATCAGCATATCTGCTCTCGTACTGCAAGCGCACATGTCTTTTAATCTTGCCACGTATATCCTTTGGTAATCTATATCTATTCATGTAATTCATAAGATCTTTCATTTTATCTCTGAACCTTTCTGTCTTAGATCCTTTCACAATCAATGCAGTCATGTTACCAAGAAGGTATGCTCCTAGAATCATGTCGAAAGAAACATAGATCATTATAAATATCATTTCTCTGAGATTGACTGCATGAACATCCCCATAACCTGTCACCAACAGTATATAAAAGTGACCACTTCAGAACCAGAAGTAAAAAAATGAAGCTACATCGAAGAGTTTCTGTAACAAATAATGGAGTACAAACAATGGAAAACTTAGAGGACGCACCAAGAAAACTAAAGTTTCTATTTCAAGAACATATCTACCTAGATAAAGAAGATTGCCTAGGCAAAGATTACTACATACGTACACCTGCAGAATTCATGTGCCACTTTATGAACACTTGGATGATATGACATTTTCCTATTTCTTTTCAAGTTAAAATAATCAAGAATGGCATATCACAAGCGTCATTTAACTTCAGACAATGTATCCTATGATCATATTGTTACTCCTTATTATCTTGAAAGGTCGCATTCTTCAAAGTAAAGTTCCGCATGCAGCAAGATAAATCTATTATCCTTAGTCATTTAGAGTTTCTAAATAACGTTTACTGAAAATTTTTAGTTGCATTAATATCACAAAGTTATCTTTATTTCTTTGCTAAAGATTACCATCAGAAATGCTTTTTTCCATGAAAGGCGTATTTAAGAAAAAATAGTAAAGAAGTGCCTCTTTTGACAGTAAAGCATATGGTTACCTATTCATACTTTAAATGTCAAAGAAAATTTACCAACAGTTGCCATTGTCACTATTGCAAAATATAATGATGTGATATAGCGTCTCCAAAGATCAATCTCTCTGAAATGTGAATAGGTGTAATCACCCATCTTCAAGCTCCCTATCCATGTATATCCTTCCATAGACTCAGGCATCGTTGTTGCCAAGTAATAAAAAATGCAAGCAGCTGTATGTGTACAATAGAGCTCCACTACTAGAAGTTTAACAATTCTTGAAAATAAGTAGTTTATACGAATGTCCTTTTCCAGCTTTTGAAAAAAGTCTGTGACTCTGCATGCCCGAGTTAATCTAATCCACAGTAGGTATCTTACTTCTTCTTTCCTTCCAGAAGCCTGTTTAGGTAAGCAAAAGAATGGAGATGTTTTAAGTATTGTTCAGTATATGCACTAACAAACAAATAAAAGAAAAGTAAAAAGACTTGTGTCCAGTGTTTTGCCACACTATTTACTGAGCGTATCCATTTAGACTAATTTGCAACTTTTTTTATACTCTTCTTTCATCTAACAGTTGTTCTCTTCACATTTTAGAATTTCTCTTCAGGTCCTTCTCCAAAATAATCCCCTTCAAGTGTCGTATTCTTCTCCGACATAATAATTAAGTTGTTGGCTTAAATACAGATAGGCACAGCCTACTGTCATTCAAATGCCTCAATTTATATGGAAAATTTTTATTAACATATATAAATCAAATGAAAAAGTGCCACAAACTAATGATATTATGTTTCTTAGCGGTTTTGTTTCCTAATGGTTTAGCCCTTACTGACCAAGCGACAAGGCCACCATGGTACGGTAACCTGCGAATCCTAACCCTTGCAATTTTGTTATACACATGCATGAGCATTAACTCTTTTATCTTTGCTTAGTGTCATATTATATCTCAAGCTTCAAGTTTTCAAATAGCTGATTGTTCATGAATGATGGATGATGTTGTGGCTGCACTCTGTACCAAGCAACCACTGAAAACTAAAAAATCCTAAAAAAAAGGGTTCAATAAAAAAAAAGAATACAGCTGCACATTTTCCAAAAAAAATCCCTCAAAACTCTTGATAAAAAAGCATTCTGTTAGCAAAAAGATCTATCAACCAGTTTCAGAGAACCACGAGCAAAAAACAGGTTATTAGAAGAAATACCTTATATATGTAATCCCACGGGAAGCAACCAAGCAAATCAAAAACGAAACTTGATTTCGCATATCTGAAGCATTTATTTAGGAAAATGGAAAATCAATTAAGCATTATCAAAGTGGAACAAAGCAAGTCAGAGCTAGGGGCTAACCGGATCGCGATGTCGGTCGGACTGGAAACCATGCGGTAGGTGTGCGCGTCGCGGTAGGCAACTCGGAACTGCACGAAGAGGTCGACGAAGAAGGCGAACTGGCCGGCGATGTCGAGGACGAAGAGGTTCTCAGGGAGGCCGCGGAAGAAGGCGAACTCCATGGGCGTGAAGAAGGAGGAGTACACAGCCCACAGCAGTATGAAGTGCACCCACAGATGGTACCACCTGCGCCACCATCTCCGTCAGTAAGAGCATCACATCGCCGTCGTCGGCCGATGATCCCCCCGCTCCCAACACCGACAACAGAAATCGACGTTCGTGACTTAAGTCGTTGCGTATCTTTGAACCCTGTCAAGGATAAGACGGGCAATCCCCTCTCTCTACGCGTGGCGGCCGTTTAGTGGACACGATCGCCCGCGCTTTTGTCCGATAAAATATGCTATTTTTTAAAATTTGATGAGGAATCGTGTCCGGACCAGGATGCTCCTTCGACCGCTGAGGTCATGAGAACGAACCCAATTCGCCCACTTCATCCGGTCTGCCGCAGAGATAGCGAATCAATTTTTTTTTATTCAATCGATCGGACTCGCTCATATTCAAGTCTCAATCAATCAATTCAATGCCCTTTCGAATTCTATGAAAATTAAAATAATGGGGATTTATTTCGATGACCGATGTCGCTTTTTTCTCTTGACGCACGATGTGAAACTTATATCCATGATGACGCGAATTATTTTTTACGTGCTAATCTTCTAAACCGTGAACTTATGTTATGTCATCCGTCATTTGCTTGATTAATTGCCTCTCACTCGCACAGATCGGTTATTGCCAGCATCACGTTCTCCGTGACGGTCCGCAACGTGTCGACGAAAAGAGGAAAAAGAACGAGATGTAAAAAAAAAAGAAAAAAAAGAGAGAGGCAGCGAGAGCGAGTGGCCACGCACCGGTTGTCGGGGTCGATGACGAACCGCTCGAGGAGCTTCTCGCCGGAGGAGGAGTAGCGGCCGAGAAGCAGCCGGGGCTGGAGGAGCGCGAGCCGGGACCCCCGCGACGACTCCATCGGCTCCTCCAACTCCTCCTCCACCTCGTACTCGATCTCGTTGTCCCCGGATCTCGCCGCGTCGCCGCCCTCCGTCCGATCCGTCGCCGCCGGGGGCTCCATGACCGCCGCCACAGCCCGCCTCCACCGGGCCCGAGCGATCCTCCCCTCCATGTAAAACGCTTCCCCCCAACGGATCTCGCGATCGAAGTCGAAGGCGGTCTTCGATGGGGGGCGAACAGCGAACAGCGAGCAGATCGATCACGGGAGGAGAGTGGGAGGGGTGGAGAGAGCAGCGTGATGAGAGGAAAAGTAGAGAGTTGTAGAAGGTGGAGCGGAAGGGCGGGGGTGATTTATTGGCCGGGGGATTGATGTATCTGAGAAGGTTTTGGCGCGGTTGATGTAGCGGAGTCTTATACGCTCCAATAATTAATTTCAAAAGTATTAAAAAATCAGATTAAACTGACCCCTTAGACTTATATATATATATATACTTAGTTGGGTTATTAACACCAGGTACTAAGATGATGATACTTTAACTTGAATAAAGCTTAATTACTTCAGGAATATGCACTTTAAGTACTTATTGTATTCTATTGAATCTATAAATCTTTAACTAGTTCTACCAATCTAAGTTTTATTTTAAGTCTTTGCAGTTCTTTATCATAAGTATTAGGTCAGATAAATATTACTCAGATATTTAGGAGTGTGATTCTTATCTAAAAATTTAGATTTATTTTAAAAGCACAGGAAAAAAAAATAAGAAATTTATATTATCTTGAAATAATATGTCCACTAATCCTGGCCACAACTTCCTCTGCACTGAAAGATAAGTTTCTCCTGCTGTCTTTATCCTATGAACAGGGATGTGAACGTAATTTTTATCCTCTAATAAGCCTCCTGTTGATAGGGATTTCAATTCATTAAAGCATATCCCACTATTTTTTACTGATATTTCTTAACTTTCAACAAATATATGCTACCTTTTCCCTTCTACCCTTGTAATTTCAGATTCAAGGATAAAATTAAAATAAACTCTAAACTCCAGGATAATTCCCCTAAGAAATAGTGCCTCACAAGTTTTAAATTTCCTCGAATCCGTCGTCTTCCCCCCCAATTGGATTCCTGAAGAATCTGCGAGCCCATAGTTTTTTTTTTTGCATCGAATTATTCCAGTCTATCACTATTAATTATCTTCTGTCTGCTACTGAACAATGATAAATAAAATATTTTTTTAAAGGATAAAAGAAAAGAAGTAAAAAGATTTTTTTCCCCTCCCTGTATTTTCTTAATATAACAAGAGAAGCCCACCCCAAAAAAAATCTGCTTTAATGTGCGCGTGGGCTTTTTATTTAATGGGCTTGGCATTTTTTTTATAATTCATAGTTTATTTATTAATTACTCAGGTTAAGTTATTAACTTATTATTGCTTTTGTATCCCCAGGCCGGTTTACATTTTTGGTCTAACGGCGTCAGTTAAGTCTCCTGATTTGGGCGTCGTCGTCTCTCGACCAGTTTCTTTTCCAACTATAAACAAAAGTCTTCTCGACGTCGTCATCGGATGCGCTGCCGGCGATTCGCTAGGGCTTCTCCTCTGCCGAGCTTGAGCACCCGGCCATGGTTCCTAGGCTTCTACTTCTGGTGGCCTTCGCCCTCCTCGCCCCTCCTCGATGCTCAATCGCCGGTGAGTTCACTTTCTAATCGGGCCTCGAACCTCCTCCTTTTCACTTGCCCTTCTTAGGCTTCCCTAGCAGCTGGTCCGTCGTATGATTACTTCTTATTTTTTGGATGGATCGTTCGTTAGGGAAAAGTGCTTTGTATCATATTTCCTGCAAACTATACCTTCGTTGCATGCTTTTGATTGTTATACTTATCCACTAGTAACATGTTTCAGAAGCGACCGAACCTTTGACGTCGGTGCCGGATCTTCAGAGTGCAATGTACCGAAAAATTGAAAGTTATCCCTGCGTCAGGCTTCTGAATCTTTCTGGAGAAATTGGCTGTTCTAGTAAGTAATTTTCTCGACTGTGTACTGCATATTTTTGACCTGAGAAATGGGCTCACTTAAATGAGTAGTACGCATTTAATTTTCAGATCCTGGACACCAGAAGGTTGTTGCCCCCATTGCCAGGCTGAAACACAGCTACGATGAGTTGTCTCGTCGATCAGCGGTTCTAATTCCTATAGAGGAGCTGGAAAGCTTGTTCCTCCGGTATGAGTGACTTCTTCTTCAGTATAAACCCTGGTTTGTGTTCTGGATAGATTAGTTGGGATTTGTTGCACATCTGCATTACTGTCATTTGATTTCATTGGAGGACTAGGGGACACCATCGGATACCCTGTGCAAGGTCAAGGCTCAGCACGTGACAAACAACTCTTAAATTCATAATTCTTCTGCAATTATTATTTTTTTGTTGCATCTGGTTCTGCTATAAGTCTTGTCCCTTTCCCTGTCTAATTCCTGCTATGCTCAGCTCATGCAAAAATATACGTTATATTATTCAGGATTTCAAAAGATCAGGATTTTTCCCAGAAAGTTGCTGGTGTTTTGGTTGAATCAGATGGATACCCAAGCAATCAAAGGAATAAAATAGGTGTACTTATCCTCTCTATTTAACATATATTTTTGTGGAGCAATGGTTTAACAGACCATGGAGCTGATAAGGCATTTGGCTTGCAGGGTTCTCACCTGCTGAAAAGTTTCCACAAGCTGCTTTTTCATCATACAAAAATACTAACTACGAGTGGAATCTTGCTGTGAGTTAACTATTAAATGTTCATATTGCTTGACCTGCTAAATTTTTGAATACCACAATTCCTACTTTTAGTTTGAAGGGAAAGGTCTAACTGTCTGTGTTTGTGCAGGGTTCTGGCATCATGTTTAATCGATACAATTTCCCTGTGTTTTTGCTCTCTTCTGAGACCAAATCTATTGTCCAAGAGGTAGTTTGCTTCGATTTTTATTAACAATGTCATGTTCATCTACATTAACAGAGATTGTTTTATTACTTTTTATAACTGGATTGCTTTGCTAGGAAATAAATTCATGCTTATACATATTTTGTACGTGATATTCTTTGCATATTCTTATTTTTGGTTTGTTTCATTAATTCTCATTTTATATTTTTCAATGCTTTGATCTTCTTTATCTAGTATGTTTCTTGCATCATGCAGTTGGCTGATAAGAACACCAAGGACTCTGATTCTTACCAAGTAAATGTTGCTGAATTAGACCTGGTCATGCAGGTTGGAGATTTTAATTTCATCTCTACATCTATATTAGCTGATTGATAAGTTCAAAATATTTACTTACTGAAACTGATTTTATTTGCTTGCTATGCAACTTATCTCAGACAACAAAAGTACAGACACAGGACTCAGAATCTTGTCTGAAAGAGCAGTCTTGTCTTCCTTTAGGTGGCTTCAGGTGAGTTCCCTGTTCCCTGTGTTGAGTTAATGGTTTCATCCGATGTTACCTTTTTTTTCACTGGAAGAGTACTATTCTAGCTGTTGATGTCATATTTCACACAGTTGGTAAAGAAGCATATCATTTATCCATTATTCAGCTTTTCCTTTTTCATTCTTTTGTCTCTCTTAAAGGATTTACCAAAGAATTGTGTAATGCTTGACATACATGATCGACATCAGTATACATTATCATGTGCTTTGGACCATGCGGAGAAACACTATGACATGCATGACATAAATCACAGTTCCTACAAACCTGTGGTGGTAGCTGGCAAGCATCGTAGAGGGCATGTCTCTCTTTGTCAGATCTTATCCTTTCTTAACTCTGCCATAGAAATATTAAGCTGTATTAGTGTAGTTCTTCCAATGATATTCAGAAATAATTTATATTTTTCTCTCTCGAAAAAAAAAACTTTAGAACTTCCTGTTTTCTGTTTTGGTACATTTTCAGTTTTAATTGTTACGCAAGCAAACAATGACATTGTTTCTTCTGTCCAACCTACTTATTGGATTCATAAAAGGATGAATTTTCTATTTGAATGAACTTATGCTATTGTTAAGGTATGATTGTAAATATAAGCTTTCGACACAAGAAGGATCAATGTTACCTGGACTGGAAATATTCTTTTGCATACTCTGTTTGACATAGTTTTTTTTTCCTGAATTACTTTATATCCATTCGGACCAAAATTCTATGTAACCCTTAAATCTGCTTAGTGTTTATTTGATTATTGCTAACAATTGCTTGCTCTTCGTTTTAACCATATGATTAATAATTCTGACATCTGAAGGGCAGTGTATGGTCTTCTCTACCACCAATCAATGTCTCTTCTAAAAAGACACCAAAACCTATTATAATGACAGTGGCATCTCAAGACTCTGCATCGCTTTTCCGTGATCAAAGTCTTGGTGCTGAATCTCCCATATCTGTAAGTCACTAGCCTCAAATTTATTCACGAACTGGTCAACAAAATGCATCTTTTTCTTTTTTTCTGTATGTAGCATATTGATATTTCTGTTGATTCTGCATTTTATTTTTACAATGTGATGATTAACTCTTTGGTTGTTCACAGGGTTTGATTGCATTGCTGACTGCAGTTGATGCACTTTCCCAAGTCAGTGATCTAGATAAACTCAAAAAACAGGTAGTTTATGTCCATCCTATTACTTATTCTCATGTCTGAAATCTCCTTCTGTGCTTCGCCTTCCTTATATAATAAATAGCATTTCCTGCCCATGTGTCCCTATATGCCTAGTCGACTATCTATTCAATCCTACAAAGATGTACAAGTTTGACCTACTAATAGTTAATTCAGTGAAAGCACTCTGCTAGAATGTGACATTAATTATTTTAATTTTGACACAATATTTTGTGAATAAATTTTAAACAAATTAATCATCTGTTCTATAGCTAAACCCTTAATAATGTTTATGATACAAGCTTTCACGTTTGTAAAACTACAATTAGCTTAAATAAAAATGAAATGTGTATGAATATTTGATAAAAAGATGTTCTTGAGATTCCATAGCATACTTATGATGACACATTCTTTTTCTTTACTGTGATTTATGCAAACACATGAAAGAGAAGTTAAGTTTTAAGTGAAGAGTCGCTAAATGGCACAGTATAATTATAATCTTGTCTAGTGATAAAGAATTCTGTGGAATAAAATAGAGGATGTCCTAGAATGATTCCTTGCAATCCATCAAATCTATCTAGAATTAATAACACAAAGTAAATAGTAAAAAATAACCAAAAGCTGATCCATCATTTTTCTAAAACACTGTCGTCTTAGCTCTTATAATCTATGACTTCAATAGTCTGAGTAGCTTGAACAACCTTTCACTAGCTTTTTTGGTTTCTTGGATATTTAAATTCTAATTTATCTGAGGTGTGGTAACTATTCATTGGGTTGAAAATAATTTTTTTTTTGACTTACATATAGAGCCTTACCGTTCTAACCAAATGAGCATACACTTTATGTACGATTGGGTTGAAAACAATTTTATTTAGCTCACTTAGAATTGTTAAGCATAGCTACTTATTGAAGTGTGGCATTGGCCCATTGGTAAGGATCTCTGTTGTAATAATAGAGGTCCTTAGTTTAAAACCTGTCTTCATTATTACCTTGGCCCAATAGAAAAAGAAAAGAAAAGTATAGCTACTTTTTCATTTCACAAGATTCACTTTTCCCTTTCGCAATTTAGAAATTCTGATGCTACATGCCTTGCAGTTAGTTTTCATGGTTTTTACGGGAGAAGCATGGGGATATCTTGGTAGCCGAAAACTTTTACAAGAATTAGATATTGGTGCAGATGTTGTCAATGGCCTCAATGGCACAATGATTGAACAGGTAATCTTGTTGTAAGCATCTTTTTGTTGGTTAATTTTTTTCATTATCGATGTATTTGGTGTTAATTTAGACCTTTACAAAGTTATTTCTGTAAAGCATTATGCCACAGGATCTGAAAATATCACTTAATACTGGCTACAGATGGCTTGATTGGTAACTAGTTTTGCTATAATTTTTTAAATTTGGTGATTTTGTAGGTTCATCATCTTCTTAAAGTACCATTCCTCAGGAATAAAAGCTCTTGTTTTATGTCTAATCTATTTCATAGATATATTTTGAGAGTTTGCTCTTAAGGTGTCAGATCTTGTCCTTCTCATATCATCACATAAAACCCTTATCATATTGTCATTAATATGATCATAGAATTTTCCTATTACCATTAGTATGATCAATAGGGCACATATAATTCTCTTTTGGTTACTTTGATTTTTTGTCCTGCTCATTTAATTAACAACCTTTTGTATACTTCTACTAGCTCATTGCAACATTTGAAGTTTATGGTTAGGTACTGGAGATTGGCTCTGTTGGGAAAGGCCTAGACCAAACTATGGGTTATACAACCTTTTATGCACATGGAGGAGGGGTAAGAATGAGCTTTTATGCTTGTGCTACTAGTTTTCGCCTGCATGTTATGAAATGTGTTGTCTTTTACATTTCTTCATCCTTAAATTTAAAGTTTTTATAGCTTTTTTCTAATTCATCATTACTGCAGGATTCATCTAGCACAAATGACATATTGAAGGCTTTACAAGATGCTAGTGACTCACTTGGTTCAGACAATGTCAACATCAAACCAGCAGACACGTCAAATCCTGGCATTCCACCATCTTCGATGATGTCATTTCTAAGAAAGGTAAGCAAAGTTAAGTCAAATTATATAACTAATTACTGGGTATTGACAAATATCTTGCAATTGTCTGGTCCTTGGAAAGAGTCAAGGACCCATGATTTGTCTTTTAGTATTTAGGATGAAAATAAATATTTGCACACACCACTTTCTTTCGTAAACAAATTTACCATCATGCTCAATCTGAGCTTACAAAATGCATGTTCGAGCTTGTTTGTTGGAAAGCTTTGTTAAGCTCAAGTTCAAGCTCAAGCTTTCTTCGAGTTCATAAACGGGTTCAAACTCTTTTTAACACATTTGTCAATGAACATGTTATTAGCAAGCTTAGATTTTTTATCAAAAAAAACCTAAGATTTTTTGCGAACTTGTTTATTAGTGATGAAGATGTATAATGCTAAAAGGCCATTTGAAATTTGACCAAACATACTTAAGGAAAACCTAGGATTTAATGTCTACTCTGGACTTATCACAGACATAATTGGTGTATCATTCTACTTCAATGGCCTTAGTTGCTGGTTGTAAAGATTTAAGAGTTCAAAGTTCGTCTGCACTACTTATCCTTTGGGAAAATTAGCTTATTCATGAATGTAAACTGATGTGTTCATGAGGTCAAATAAACTGTGCTTTGCAATGTTCAAGCTTGATTCACTTAAAAAATGAGCCCAGAGTTGAGGTTGGATCGTGCCTTCTTAACATTGAGTAAAGATTGATCGTGCTTCTTTTGAGCCAAGCTCCTAACCATTCCTAAGCATTTTTTTTTTCTCTACTTATTAATCTTTAATTCTGCTTGAATTATTTATAGGATCTGTGCGTTTCTTTGTTTCTTATTCTCTCATAATACTGGATTGGTCAATTTTGGGTTGTTAGTTGATAGTTCTGAGGTTTAATTGTTTGGGCAGAACCAATCTACCTACTCCGCAAGTCCACCAAGTGTCTCTTTCTTTGTCATTTTTCTGCAACCTCTCCTTACTACAGCTGAATTCTAACCTGACAATGGTTATGCTTTGGTCCTCTTTGCAGAATCCTTCAACCGCTGGAGTTGTTTTAGAGGACTTTGATTCTTCTTTCACCAACAAATTGTATCACAGCCATTTGGATAATCCTTGTATGCTCAGTCAGTTTGAAATTCGTAGCATCTGCTCGCATGATTGACTGATAAGATTCTAATTTCTGTGCAGCAAATATAAACTCTTCCTCAATTGCAGCTGCTGCTGCATTGGCTGCCCGGGCCCTGTATATTCTTGCAAGTGATGATGAGCCAATTGATCATATGACACTTAACTCTATAAAAGTTAATGTGTCCATGGTTGAAGAATTAGTTGGATGCCTACTGAGTTGTGAACCAGGTCTTTCATGTGGCATCGTGAAGAACTACATTTCTCCTAGTAACAATTGCCCCAATCATTATGTTGGTGTTTTCCTTGATTCACCTGATACCCAGAACCCTCTATATGCTGATGATATATCTCGGTTTGTGTGGAATTATTTAGCTGATAGAACTTCTACACAAAAAGGTAACACAAGTTCCTGCAGTGGCAAGTGTACTAGTGTTAATGAAGTTTGTATTGGGGCTGAAATAGAAGGCAAAGGTAGATGTGTGACATCCACCACCAGGTATTTTCTTTTTCTTTTCCCCTAAAAATTGGCATGTGCTCCAGATGATTTGCACACACTATGATATAAAAATTCATGTCAGTACTTCCAGGTGAGGTATCACATAATTATATCATGATCTAAAATTGTAAATAAGTTGCAAAAACTTTCTTGTTAAGGAACATTGTCTTTACAATTAGATCTGTTAGTTGTGAGCACTATCTTAAATTGTTCCTCATGTTTACAGTTTTGAAGTAGATGATCTAATAGATGGCCTCTGTTTCCATCTCCTACTGTGCTCTTAATTTTTATTTTTTAGATTCGTTTTCTTACAATTTTTTTGTGGTCATACGCAGGTACGTCCCTGCTTACTCCACCCGGCTTAAGGTTGAAGATAATACATGGCGTGTAGTTCCTGCAAATTCTGCAGATCCTTTGGGATCTGTGGATCCTATATGGACGGAAAGTTTTTGGAATACTATCGGCCTTCGAGTTTACACTATGCAGAGTGCAACATATGACCGGTTGATCTTCACTGGTGGAGTAGGTATAACAGTCGCCTCTTATGTTGCGATACACTTGACCAAAGTTTTTCTTGCAAAGGCTATGAAAGATGATTGATAGTGTCCTATCTGCTAAATCTTCTTGAAGTTGGCTGAAGACAGAATACCCTCAACGTGACATTATCTTTCAGGATTGTTATCATCTAGAAATCAGTCAAACACCTTATACTCTGATTAATGACGACAGGAAGACATCTTAAATTAGAGACTTTATTTTTTCTTTCCCCATTTTTCATCTGTCCATCTTTTAGGAGGGGAAATAGAGGTCTATCCCCAGCCATTGCAGCTTTGCACCTCAGACACATGATCTCTAGCTTCTTACTAGTCATGGCTCTATATATTTTCCTTGGAAGACGCAGAACTGTTTTGACTTCATTCATCTTCCCCGATGAGAAATTTTGAAAGAATTGTTACTTATTGGTGATAAATATAGATCTTGGAACAACTCCTTGTGATTTATATTTTTAGGTAAAAAAGAAGGGCATACCGATAGTACAGGTTTCTACATTCCAATCATTTGAACGTGTCTTATCATGCGGCAACTCAGAAACGTAGGATGTGCCTCTATGCTGTATGACTTCAAAAGGCAAGTCTTTCATATTTTTTAGGTACAATTTTCTGCCTGCTCTTGCTTGGGTCTTGTTTGGTTCTTCTACGTTACAGGTGACAACAGTGAGTCAAAACTACTCATATTTGTCTCAATGCGCGTGCGTGGATGCGTGATCTTAGAAATTGATGTGTGAAAAGCCTTCGGTGCAAACTTGACTTAAATATAAACAGAAGATTGCACCTTCCTCATAAAGTAATAGTAATTACACCGTCCCTCTTTTGTTAGTTGTATCTTATTTCTATAACTAATTAAAAAATAAACCTTAGTGTATGTTTTACTTAAGTTCAAAGTGTTTAATTACTTGGGTGCACGGACGTTACTAATCTCTTTCTACGTAGAAAACTCTATTCATTAAACATATTATCTTCTGTTAAAATAATGAATACATAATTGCCAGGCTTTGGTTATGGGATAGCTATTGGTCAAAATTACCGCCATCCTTCACCAGTAGTTGCAATGCAAAATCAAACGTATTTATAATCCGGAATTTTGGTCATTAGGTAAGCATGTCTACTTAATTTTTAACGAAATATTGTGCACAAGTCTCGTAGATAACTTATATTTGCAATTATATAGGTCTGGTTTATTTAATATATAGTTCTCTCTCCCGGAGTCCAAGCCATGCACCTCAAAATTTCTGCTAGTGGGGAAGGGAGGAAGTGAAACGTATCATGTGGGGTCTTACACTTGGCTGTGAGCTAAAGTTGAAGAGTGCGGTCACGCGATCGTCCCCTTCACCCACACACGCACTCGGAAGACTTCACATCAAGCTTTTTTAGCGTGTTGGCCGAGATCAAGAACATATACATGCAGCAGCAGAGCAAGCAGCGGCTTCCCCCAAATACCCACCTCCACACGCCAACGGCCAACCAAACATTATAATGGATGGATCACATTGACCTCCACATTTCGCCCTCATCACTCGCTGCTCGTTATATATATACATCAAAGCGATCTCTTTATAAGTAATCCAACCAAGTCAAGCTGCAGAGTAAGGAGGAGAAGGACGACGACGACGAGGAAGACGTGGAAGAAATAAGCGAAGTCGGAGAGAGATGAGCAGTGAGGATGCACTGGAGAGAGCCCTGAAATGCCTGGGCAGGGGCTTCGACGTCGCCTGCGACTTCCGGCCGGAGCACTGCCGGGGAGGCGGGAGCCTCCTCTCCTTGCAAGACGGAGAGAAGGGAGATTTTGCCACGGTTAAGGATGCGCCGGCCGACGTGAAGTGCGACAAGGGCGGGCTCGTCCGCTTCCAGTCCGATGTCCTCGAGTTCAGCCAGGTGATTTTTCTTTCTTTCTATCTTTCTTTCTTCAAGTTTTGGCTTCAGCCGCGAGAACTTAGAAAACCAAGGCAATAAATTTGCTTCAAAAGTCTCCTTCAAGAACGATTAAGGTCGGCATGCTCGGCTGAGAAGTACTCTTCGACCCCCGTTGCTGCTCTCATCTCTCTTCTCATCAATTTGAGGACCATCCATGGAACTCAGCACAATGAAAATGAATCAATCAATCTCCATACGAATTGATATCCAGATGTCGGAGGCGTTCAACCGGCGGAGCTCGATTACCGGAAGGATCCCCTCCGGCCTCTTCAACCACATGTTCGACTTCGACGGCGGCGAGTGGGCTCGAGATGCGTCCGACACCAAGCTCCTCGCCATGGACGGCCTCTTCATCACCCTCTTCGAGCTCCGAATCCAACGCCAACCCCTCGCGCTTCTTGATCACGTCGTCAAGGCCGTCCCTCGCTCTTGGGACCCCCTCGCCATGGCAAGGTACCGCGTGTCTTCAAAGCATCACCAGATCGATAGAAACGCCATCGCTTGATGCGTTCCTGCAAAACGCAGATTCATTGAGAAGTATGGAACGCACACAATAACAGGGGTGAGCGTTGGAGGGCAGGATGTGGTGTATGTGAAGCAAGAGCAGTCCTCAAGCCTCTCCCCATCTGAGCTAAAGCACCACCTCGACAAGCTTGGGGACGAGCTCTTCACCGGTGCATGTCCGCTGCCTCCCTTCCATTGCAAATCTAAACAACATAAGCTCAAGGTCGGATTCAGCCCACATGTTCCTTCTTTTCTTTTTCTTGCTGCTTTCTTCTCAATAACAAGAAAAAAATATTGGACAGACCCCTGAGGCCTTCAATGTGTTTGATCTGCAAGAGAAGACTCCCAAGGGCGTCACTCCAGTCTTAAGCAAAGACGTAGGTTTCAGCTTATTTATTTATTTTTACCAGCTCTTTTACTTCCAGCTGAAGTAAATGTTAGCAGGGAGTGACAGTGATGTGCTGCAAGAGAGGAGGAGATACCTCTGCAAGCAGTCACTCCGAGTGGCTTCCGACTGTGACCTCAACGCCTGACGTGATCAATTTCACCTTCATTCCCATCACCTCTCTGCTCAGAGGAGTTCCTGGGAATGGCTTTCTGTCCCACGCTGTTAACCTCTACCTTCGATGTAAGTAGGAATCCTCATTTGGATGGAAATCTGGATGAGTGGAAATGGCTTCCTGGTTGTATCATATTGCGGAGGAATTCACAAAGATATGCTGATGGATATCTCAATCTTCTTTTTTGCAGACAAGCCGCCTCTGTCGGAGCTGCGATACTTCCTGGAATTCCAATCCCAGAAGCTCTGGGCTCCCATGCACCATGACCTGCCGCTCGGCCCGCTGCCGAACCGCTCCGTTCAGATCCCGGCCCTGAATTTTACTCTGATGGGGCCAAAACTCTACGTCAACACCCGTCAGGTATTCGCACATCCCTTCCGGCCATCGATTAGAACGTGAATCGTGAGATGTTAAAATTTTTCAGGTGATCGTCGGAGGGCGGCCTGTGACCGGCATGCGGCTGCACCTCGAGGGCAAAAAGAGCGACCGGTTAGTCGTCTTCCAGCCCTCGACGTATTTTACTGTACTGTTTTTTTTTTCTTCTTCCGGTAGGCGGCGTAGTTGACCGAGGTCGGAGTGTGTGCAGGCTGGCCGTCCACCTGGAGCACCTGGCGGAGGCGCCTGCATTCATGGCGACCGCCCTGGCCGAGGCGGCGCCCTTGTGGCGGGGATCGGACGCCATCGCCGACGAGCGGTACTACGAGCCGGTCCAGTGGAAGAAGTCCGCGCGCGTGTGCACCGCGCCGGTGGAGCACGACCCCCGGTGGAGGCAGGAGGGCGCGGGCGGGGGCGGGTCGGCGTTTATCGTCAACGGGGCTCGGCTTCATGTGGCGTCCGGCGATGTGCTTCACCTCGGGCTCCTGTACGCCGAGGTGCGCGGCTGCACCGTGAGCCGATCCCGGTGGCGGCGCGGTCCGTCGGGCCTTCCGCAGCCGGGGCGGCAGCGAGGCTGGGAAGCGGTGGTGGACTCGGGCGTGATCCTGACGGAGCCGCCGGCGCCGGTCGGAGCGCGGAAGATGCTCAAGCTTGTGGATACGGCCGAGCTGAGCCAGGGGCCGCAGAACAGCCCTGGGCATTGGCTTGTGACGGGCGCAAAGCTGGAGGTGGAGAAGGGGAAGATTAGATTGCACGTCAAGTTCTCTCTGCTTGCTTCGCTTTGGTGATGATGTGCGTTTAGCGAGAAGAGGAGGTTAGCACTCTTTTTAGTGTTTGTTGGTATTAAGATCTCAATCTAGTTTGATAAAAAAAAGCAAGTTTGTACAGTAGGATGCAAAACGAATCAAAAAATAATCAGGTTAAAAAAAATAAATCATGAAGGTAGGACATGATGTTGTATTCAGGGAGTGTAGATGTTCCTAAAGGAAAAGAAATCCCTTCAGCAGTCTCTCTTTTTCAAGGAACGTTACTGCTCTGCAGAATAAAAATAGCACAACGCCTTATACAAGTCATTGGAATTCCATAGGAAGAGGAAGCACCAGGAAATGATTCACTTTGCTATGATATACTAAGAAAGCACAAGGCCAGGGGAAAAGCTTGAGCAGCAACACATCATTTGAGGAACTCACATCGGTGAGGGATATGGCAAGCAACCTAATAACAAATCCATTCGTTCTCCTCCTCCCTCTCTCTCTGTCTCTCCCCAGAAAATATTAGTATGTAGACAACTTGGTCATGTCCTTATAAGAATCAACTAATCGAACTCCGTCAAGAGTAAAGTTTCTGTATTCATAAGCAAAGAAATTAAATTTATAGCACTGACTCAACCAAAATATAAGCGATAAGGAGATACAGTAGAATAGGGAAAAAGTAGCTTGATCCTCTGGCAATCATCATAAGCATAAACTTTTTCAGCCCCAGAACAATTTTGAGAGAAAATGACAAACTGTCCTGGTGAAGATGGCAAAGACCTACTGCTCTTTTCTTCTATAGACATATCGATAATAAAATAGAATATCACTGCTGAGCATGTGCAAAGCATATTAAGTTTTTTCCTTGGCAAGTTTCGTTATTTAGAAACACATGAAAATTTGTGCGCAAAGTTAGTACCTGACAAAAACCCAAACTCAAAATACAGTTTGCAAAGATGTTGCACGCAATATATAAAAACCATCAACTGGTTTATCATGAAACAAGTAAAATTTAAAGTATATGGAAAAATGGGATTAGATATGCGAAGAGAAGGAACAAATATGCTAAAAAGAAAAAAAAATGAGGTAAGGAACTAGATAAGATGTCAAATAGTTGATTTCTAAATTCTGACTAAACAGTTAAAAAGTATACATAGTATAGGATCAAGGCAAGACAGTTCAGGCGATTCCTGAACTGTGTTCTGAAAACTTTGTACAAAGGATCATGAGGTGCACTTAGCTGACAAAAAGGCTAGACTAGAACAAGGTCTTAAATTCTCAATTAATCCCAGCAAAAAATCAACCCATGCTATGAAAAATGTACCTTGAATGCCTCCGAAAATATTGATTCTTTTGTACATAAAGTATTCCTTTAGGACAATTGCCTCGAAGGACAATTAAGAAAAGGGATTAACTTAAAGAAAATCCAGTGAGCTTGAAATAGTATACCACCGGCAAAATAAGCTCCTGTGGAAGCCATATGATGGTCTTCTACTTCACGATACTCATCGCACCCTCCTCTTAATCATGAAGTATATGACAAGCATAGGCCATATTCTCCTAAACAAATGTTTTTCAAAGTTGTGCATAAAGTATTTCATTCCACGTATCTGGTATACCTGGAAGGCACCAATGCAAGCAATCATGTATACCTGTTGCGGCTTTCTTTTTACGAGTGTAGTTGGATATGTGTCCCTCATCTCTCAGTTGTGAAATAGCAGTAATATCCAAAAGCTTAATCCTTGTTTCTTTAGTTGCAGCCTCAGCAGCATGATCGTTAGAACCATCTTGTAAAACCTCGCTTCCACCAGCCAATGGGACAGTATTATCACAGCTTCCTCCAGTGTTCCAGTCTCCATTGACAAAATGCCTAGGAGACATTGTCCTAAGAAAAGCTTTTAGCCTTGGGCGTTGCATAATATGCGAATCAACCCACCTGACAATACTGTACAAAGTGAGATTTTTTGCGTTCATCATGTCATAAACATTTCCGCTAACGGGCTTTCCTTGAGCATACATCTCCCATCTGTTTCCTCTAAACTTTTCCCTGTTCCAGTGGTGCCCAGTGTTAAGTACCAGCACATCAAATCTAGAGAGATGATCCTTCAAGAATGTTGCAGGCCGATCAAGATGCAGAGCATAGCTAGTGGCTGGATCTGACTTGTTTAAGGGCTCCAATTCACATAAACTTGCGGACCAATAATACAGAATGGTTGTATTAGTACATGGAAATTTATAAGCCCAACCATCAGGTCTTATGGCACCAGGTGCCTTGACAAGACCATAGTCTTTTCCAACGTCTTCCACCTCTGGACTCATTTCCCCACCAGTGACCATGCACATGAGGGATTGGAACTGTTGCCTTCCCAAGGAATCTCCTACGAAAGCAAGTGTTTTATTCTGCATTCTAAAACCAAAAGAATATATCATCAACTTGACAAAACAAAATACTAATATGAACATCTATCGCTGCCAGAAAAATAAAAGGATGAATTACAATTGAAGGTTTCAAACATGCCTCCTGAAGAAGTCACTCCTCGAAAATTCTGGCATTTCACAACTTTGTGGTTGCCACCTATAACTCTCATATGAGAAATCAGTACGTTGCATTAATCTACATGCCCACATTGGTGACAGCCACTGCTTACAAGATGAACCTGAATACAAAGGTCGTGCTGTGTCTGCAACCCATTTTCCCTTTGCATAATTACACTCTACAAGAACAGGTGAAAGTTCAAATTAAGATAGGTTCAAAAGAATCTTTCGAAGGACTTGCTGACAGCAAAAATACTAGGTGAAGCAAATACTGTGTTTAGTAGACACTGGCATTACGGTGAGGTTATGCCTATCCCACTTAAATTTTGAGGATTGAGTTAAACATAACCAAAAAATCTTTCCGAGACCGTAGACAGCTTATTACCTGGATATGTATCATTTAGCAAAGATCAAAAAAAGAAATAGAAGATTAAGAATGTTTAAAGCCACAAATTAAACCTTTGATTTAAAAAGAAATCAATATCATGTCATATAAACAGGGACACAAATTATTTGTCTCCTATAAACCAGAAGGAAAACACGGGAGAAGTCAGAGGAAGCATAAAACAACTATGATAAAATGTTTGACATTCACTGTATATATCTGATGGCGAATATATGAAAATTTTAATGTAACAAGAAAAATGATCTCATTTGTTTTTATCTTGCAATAACTCGGGATCTAATCCCATAAAGATGATAAAATTGGTTCCTGTAAATTCAATGGGATGAATTGCATCCTGGTGACACTGAATTGGATCAATATTATGAATAACAATATCTGATGTTTAGCATGCAAGCTAACAAAGGAGCAACTAAATCATCTTCTCACCCAACGGTGTATTGTTCAAAATAGTATCAGATGTCGCCTCTGTAGATAAGCAGGTCGTCGAAGGGCCATTCAACAAAACAACCGGAACATGCTTTGTTTTGTTTGATGACAATCTTTTCGTCCCTTCTGCAACAGTTGAGTTTTCAACTGCGGGTACAAGCAGATGTGTGTCAACTAAGGAGGTCATATTTGTCACAGGAAGTACTACAGCCCTCCACCCAAAAAACATTTTTGTAGTGAATAATAATATTGCCAAAATATTCTAGTCATAGAGCAATGGAATGGATGGGATATATACCTGGAGACAAAATTGCAAATTGTTCCATCGATGGAAATAAAGTAGACATAACTGGTGTTTTCCCCCATGCCCAGTAAACAAAGGCTGTACAGACCAGAACAACAATTGCGACAGAAAACTTGGCGCTGACTTTCTGTAAACTTATCCCTTCCATGATACCAACTTGGCTGGTACAGATCAGAGTATGTTCTTATTTCTATTCAAATCTATGCAGCCTCTCCAGTGTATTGTGCGAAGAACTTGCCTCTGCAAAATCATTTAATTGATTCAGCACATTAAAAGAATTTTGAAAGCTAATGTAAATTGGTAAGGAGTAACATATGCTAACAACAGCACTTCTAAAATCGCATGAGCTTTATGTTTCGGAATGCATAATTGCAGGAGGCTGCAATTTAGAAGGTACAATTGATTCAAAATCGATTGTATTCTTAAGGAAAGAACAAGGAAACGCGTAAAAAGATTAGATCACAGCACAATTCATTATCTTCTCATATCGATGCTGTTCATGCGGCTCGACAGGCAAACGTCGGCTCAGAGACGATCGACGGCATTCAGTGGAAAAGGAAACGGAAAAACAAGGAGGAGCAAATGCAGATCTAGATCTAGGAGGTGAGGAAAGGAGAAGGAGAGAGGAAGGAGCGTAACCAATTCAGGGCCTTGGATTTGCTCCCCGGCCGCTTCATCCGCCGCTCCCGCGAGCCAACGCCCCCTCCGACTGCTCGCATCCGCTGCCGTGGCCTACGGCTGCACCGGGGTGGGATGCGTAGCCTCCCGTCTCTCGCGGGTGCGCCGGCGAGGACCGCCGTCGCTTTGTGGCTGCCGCTGCTCCCGCAACGTGGGTGGGAGAAGAAAAGAGGAAGATTTAATAAATTAAAAGCTACCTTCCTTCCTTCCGCAGGAGGAAACAAAAATCAAGTTTTTAATAATAATAATATTATTATTATTAGTTTGTCGAGGACTTTTACGTAAACACCCTCGCAATGTCGTCATTTGCATTCCTTTCAAATCTCACCTTCACAGTTTTTTTTTTATCGTGGAGTAAAAGATTAATTTAGTAATTATTTTAGCAGTTTTCAGAATTCATTTAAAATTATTTTATTCTTCACCGTGATAATGTCGAATTCGACTTACTATAATTATGCTCTAAAATTTATTATGCAGATATAATTATAGTGTTTATTATTATTATTATTATTATAAAGACGTCGGTAACTCATAATAGGGATTTTTATTTTATAAAGCATAAATTTTTTAAATAGCTGGAAACATATTATATCGAAGAGATAAATTTCTAAACCCAGTTCTTCTAGGGTTTTCGCCTCTCCGATCTTTAGCATCATCCATGGCGATCGAATGCCTCGTCTTAGGTAATGATCATTATCCTCGTTTTCGTCTTAGGTAATGATCATTATCCTCGTTTTCGTCTTAGGTAATGATCATTATCCTAGTTTTCTATCGCCCTTCAGTCTGTGTGGATTTTCTGCGGTTCTCAGGTGCAGGGCAGGAAGTAGGGAAGAGCTGCGTAGTCGTGTCGATCGGTGATAAGAGGATCATGTTTGACTGCGGTATGCACATGGGATACGACGATCAACGCCGCTTCCCTGATTTCTCACTCATTTCCGAGACTGGTGATTTCAACTCTGCTCTCACTTGTGTGGTGATAACTCACTTGTATGCACCCGTTAGCATGATGTATTTTTTTTTAATGCTTGCTTTTTCAAGCCTGACCAAAGAGGATAATTCGTTATGTTTTAGAAAATATGTTTTTTTTCAATTATGGAGTTGCTGTGCTAGTCAGGAAAATTGAGTGTGATGTGCTGTTATATTAGATGTATTTATGTCAAGTCATCCTTGTATTCACCACTCATGCTAATGCTGTACAGATATGTGAGCATACTTCTTCTCTCTTCCTTTCTGGTTTATATTGACGTACTCATTTACCTTTTCAGCCATTTGGATCATATTGGTGCTCTTCCATACTTCACAGAAGTTTGTGGTTACCATGGACCCATTTTCATGACAGTAAGGTTTTAAAGCTTTTCAAAGTATTATTACTCTCAGCTGTTCTTGCCATTGATATTGAACACTGTGACAAGGAATTTCATTGATATAGGTTACTATCCTCTCTCTCAGTTATGGATTTCTCCTTCCCAGGATGCTAACATGTTATAGGCTTGAAAGTCCTCATACCACATTTTATTTTGGCTATCATTATTGAATTTATACTATCTTTCAGAAAAAAATTGGTGAATTTCTACTTATGCAAGAAAGGAGCTAGAATTAAGTACCACCAGGGAAAGAAGTCCTATTGTTTGAGAAAGTTTATCCACTATTCTCTGATTTGGAAATATATGGTCTCTCATTGTTGACAAGCATCCTTGATTATCCTGGATCCATTAATAATCGTAACTGGAAGTTATGACCAGTATCAAGTTGCAACATGTTTGTTGTTAGACTGAGCGTGAGAGAGACATGGCCCAATTCTAATTATACTTAGAAAGGTATGCCATCATTTTCATGAATATATGTTTGTGCTTAAGAATGAATGATTCAGAATAATCTGCTATTGAAGGAACATTGCAACAATTAATTTATGTTTGCAAGTTGTTACATACATAAGAACTTAGCATGTAATTACTTCATTATATCTCTAATCTGTTGGGTTTTAGGATAGTTTTTGATTGATATGATAGCATAAAATATTGTATCTGTCTTTGAGGAGATATGGCTCTGATATGACTGACAAGTAGAATACTGATTTGCTTATTTCACTTTTTTCAGTCCTAGTAATCCTGATGATACTTTCACATTGTTTATGCAGTATCCAACAATGGCTTTGGCCCCTTTGATGTTAGAGGATTACAGGAAAGTTATGGTAGATCGTAGAGGAGAGGAAGAATTGTTTACATATGATCATATTATGGAATGTATGAAGAAAGGTACGTTCAGTTTACTGGAATGCAAACCTTATTAGTGCATGTAAAGAACTTTAAACATTCAAGATGCATGTTTCATGATGTTGCTAAAATGCAATGTTTTGCTGTGAGGAATTTAATAGTATAATTGAGTTTTATCCTTGTTCCAATAGGAAAATTATGTTAGTTCTTTTCTCTGTGAACATTTTATTTGTATATATATGTGGATATGTTCAAGGTGTTGTTTCAGATTAGTCTGGACTATGATTATTTCCTAAATCTCTTATGAAATTCTATGAATTTGTTTGTTATAGGTTGTAGTTTAATTCTGCCATACATGAAAATTTATTTCTCACCAAAGAATTTTTTTTGGTTGATATACCACTATTGTTCTCACTTTTTTTCTTTTTTAAAAAAAAAGAATTCTGTACATTGTTATGGTTAAATATCCTTTGTTGTTGGTCTCACAACTCAAAAGCGGAAGAGGGCTTCATTTGGCAACTTGCAGAACATCACTCAATAATTGATCATGTACATGGTCACTATGACTATGGCCTTTTTTTTTTTTTTTGTCTCTAGTGGTAAATAAAATTATGTGGAAGAAATGATCAATTTGTTTAAAGAAAATCGACCAATTATTATGGATTATGTGTTGGATTTATCTGTATATTTAAAAATGAAAAAGAAAAAACAAATTGTCTCTGTGAGACGTAAATTATGATAATAAGATGGTAGAAGTATGATTGACATGATAGATAATGAAGAAAAGGGTCACTTATATTGGATAATTTTATGCAGAATAGGAAGATTGAAAGTTTGTTCCATCCTTTGTCATAGCTGCAAATCTTGATAGGAAACTACCTCTTAGGAACTGATATGAGGTTATAGTAGATTGTTATAATAGTGGTATCATTTCACTCTTCTGCATCCAAGGAACTGATAACGAATATCCTTTTATCATTATGAATCAGTAACACTAAGGAGAAAACATATTTAACTCAGTTTTTTACTGACTTTTTATGAATTTAAATGATAAGTGCTAGCCTGTTACTAATATTATTTTTTTATACCCCCATTATTATTTGATAGATATGTGAATCTTTCCCTGCAGTTACACCATTGGACTTAAAGCAAACTGTGCAAGTTGATAAAGATCTTCAGATTCGTGCCTACTATGCAGGACATGTAAGTCATTCAATTGTTGGTTCTTCCTATAATGCAGTTTTTTTATGTCACCCTTAGAGCTTTTGCTTATTCAGTGTTATCTTTGGTGTTATCTGGTACCCCCAGTCTATTGCTATTTAGCATCATTCAGTAGCAAATTCAAACACTTACATGAGTTATATAACAAATGGATGCATGCTTTCTGTCTGCATTCAGATAGTAATAATCTGTTATTAGATTCAGAAATGAGTGTGGAGGCAAAACCTATTATCATTATCCTACAACAGTAGTATAACCCTGTGCATTAAAAAATTAATAGACACTAATAATGGATGCCTGACAGTGGATATATGGGATTATCAATTTCAAGCACCTTCCCTGTTTAGTTCTTTTGTTCCCCTAGTTCACCTCACACTTGTTTTATTCTTATTTTCAAAATCCTAATCAGCACATTTAGAGAGCATACACTTGTTTTACTAACTTAGTAGAAAACAGTTTCAAAGTTGGAAGTTAACATGAGTATACTGACTCATTGAGAGAGCATTCGAAGTAGAAAACACTTGCTTTTGTAAATGTTGTGAACTTACAACATGAAGTATACCTTGCTTATCATACTCCAAGAAAAATGCTTTAGTATGTTCATACCTTCATTTAAGATGCTTGCAAGTCTAGACAACTTCTGATGCAACTCTACATTAGCCACCAACTTTAAGATTCTGGACTTATGGTGCCTCATCAATCCTCTATGATTGGTCACTGGAGTATCTCACATCAGTTATAATATCATCCATCCTCTATGATTGATAAGCCAAGCAACTTATATTAGATCCATTATGATCACTGAAGTATCTCACAGACTTGCACATAAAGTTTTATGATTTCTTGTCCTTACTTTCTTATTTGCATGAGATTTTTGTTCTTGAATTCCTCAGATATTTTTGTCTTAAATTGCCCTTTCTCAACGTTGCCTTCATCTTTTGATATGTTTTATACATTTAAGGTCCTTGGAGCTGCAATGATTTATGCAAGGGTTGGTGAGAGCTCACTTGTCTATACTGGGGATTATAATATGACTCCAGATCGGCATCTAGGAGCAGCAAAAATTGATCGCTTACAACTGGACCTTCTTATAACTGAGTATGGCCTATCTTGTTTTACTTATTCCAGCATTTTACTTTGCAAGAAATCCTTTTGTTTTTTCCTGCTGGTTTCTGACAATTATAAGCAAGCAAGGCTAGGATGGAGTGAGATCCAAAACAAGCATCATAATCCATTTGGTCACATATTAGGTTATTTTACACTTATGTCTATCAGATATCTGTAACCATTACATGTTTCTTTCTCAAGAACTTATTCAATCCAAGAAGAACGAGAGGTGCAGGTACGGGTTGTTTTGGTAAAAATCTCTCTTTTGTTGGAAAAACTAGAAATATAGGGGGTGATTGAAGTTGCTTAGATCATAAAAATTTGTTTAGTTTTGCTACTGCCTTATATAGCATTCTTGATTCTGCTTTTAGCATTACACGTGTAGTGTGTCATAATAATTATCTTTTCACCTATAATGTAATATTGTCTCATCATAATGTTTTCTCATGTGAATGTTTTCTGTAATTTACCTTAGGTCTCTCTTGTTTTGCAGATCTACATATGCAACTACTATTCGTGACTCAAAATATGCGAGAGAAAGGGAGTTCTTAACAGCGGTATGTGATCCTTGCCAATTTACATATAATGGAGTTCTTAACTGTTAATAGGAAATATTGAATTTTATGTGCTTCTGATCTATATTAGGTTCAAGTCTTCTGATATTGTCTGAACTAAGTGCCGATGTAGCTTATTCTCTCTATTATATGAAAACTATAACTATCTTAACTGATACTCAACCATTGAAGCAAGTGATATTGAATGTTATACATTGTCAACCAGACAGAGAACTTTTAGATGCAAAATTTAATGCTAACTTAGTATCTTAATATTTTTTTAATATCTTTGGAGTTCGGAAGTCTGTTCTCCTCCTAATTTCTGAAGGTTCCAGTCATATCTCTCAATGGTAATTTTCATCTGATGATGGTGCAGCATAATTTTAGTTTTGATCACTGTATGTAGAATCTTTTTCAGAGTCCAAGTTACAACTACACTCATTTTATATTTTACAGATGTAACACTTCATAGGATTTTTTAGAAGCTTTAATTAATTCATCTGTCCTGCCTTATAGGTTCACAAGTGCATTTCTAGAGGAGGTAAAGTTCTGATCCCAACATTTGCCTTGGGGAGAGCACAGGTATTGGCTACAACAGATGTTCATATTTGATCTTGGAACTGTTAAAATGATTTTTACAAATGTCTTCTTTAAAAAATTTCTAACATTTTCTGAGTTGATTTTGTTCTTATAAAATGTGAAATTGACTGCATGTACACAAATCTCTTTGTTACTTGTATTCTTGTTCTCGATTTTTTTCTAAAGTCTGACCTGTTTTTATTCAAACAACAAAAATAGTTTCAAATTAGTATAACTTAGGCTTTGTAAGTATATAAAATCTTAATTTACTCGAATAACTTTTAGTGTTTCTGTACTCGAGATGCAGAAATTGTATGGTAGAAAAATCATCTTAAGGAGTATCTGGTATTTGTGCGTACTATTTGAGCATGCTGTTTCGGCTTTGTTGTGAAGTACATAACTTCATTAGTAGATCTTATGTCGAAGGGGTGTGTAATCATTAGTCAATAACAAAAAGCTTCTTATTGACAGTTTGCAAGATTTGTACACTAATAGACGCTCCTCTTAAGGTTGTGTTACTCTTGTTCTTGTTAATTATTTTTATAATTAATATGTGGATGTGGTGAATGAAAACATGTAAGAGGCTCAGGAAACTGGGTTCACCTTTCGTGAATTTTGATTGAAACATGCTAACTATAGTGCATATTCCCTTGCAGAATTTCTCTGTGCATGAATGGCACGACTTAATTGTAGTTGACATGCTTTGCTTGTTGAACCTAGTCCTCGTACGAAGTGTCATGATTATTTCTTTTTAACATTTCTGTATTTCAGGAACTTTGTATACTATTGGATGACTACTGGGAACGCATGAACTTAAAGGTTCCCATTTACTTCTCAGCTGGTATGTTCATTTTTTTCTCTACATGTTTATCCTTGTAGTTAGTAATTCTAAAATTAGATATTTTTCCTTCTTTCATGCTTCTTTTGTTTGAATACTGTTCTTATTTGTCCAGCATTGTATCTAATTGCTTGCAAATGTTTGAAATACTGATGCTTATTAATTGCTCTCATTGTGTTTCTTTTAACGAAATGTCATAATTTCTTCTACATTGAGTCTAAGTTTGGCACCAGAGACAAGGGAGGAGGAATAGCTGTACCACCTTGGGGTTCGGTTAACATCGATTCCCTTATCGTGCCCTAGTTACTAAGAATCACTTTGAGCTGCTACTAATGAAGAAAAACTATAAGCTTTGAAGCAACACGAAAGGTTCATCTGTTGTTCCTAGTTAAACTTTTCCCTGAGATCACTGTATCACTGCTCAGGGTACTCACATTGTAGTTGTACTCAATGAATATAATAATAAACTTGTTCAAGATATCACAAATATGTTGGTATTGTGCAAATAAAATAAACCTGTTGATAATATCATCTGCATGCAACACCCAAATGGATGCATCTAAGAAGTATGAAAGAACATTAAGCCTACTGTAAACAAGGAATTAAATAAGGCTACTTTTTCGTTGCAACTTCAAAACACAATAAGATTCACCAAGTTCTAAATGTATTTCACCATACAAGGTAATACAAAATACCCTGTTTACACAATGAGCATCTAATGTCATATAAGAAATTACAAAGTCATGATATTTTACTTCTTTTATTTCACAATATTTTTCAGGATTGACAATACAAGCAAATATGTATTATAAGATGCTTACTGGGTGGGCCAGCCAAAAGATCAAAGAAACTTCATCAGTGCACAACACATTTGACTTCAAACATGGTATCTTTTTTTGTATTTACATAAGTTGCTTTGTTTCTATCCTTGTGATTGTATTGCTATGTTAATCCTTTCCAGGGCTACTTGAGAACATTTATATAATTAACATAGGAAAAACACTCGCTAGTAATAGCATTTCAACTTGTTTGATTATATCTGAGCTAGAAGTATTTTCGTTATGAAAATTATTCCAGGTCTACATCATTCATTGTCCAAAGAACAGCTATGAATATACAAATCAACGTGATGTTTCCTGGTATGCAGGGTTTCTGTTAGAGCATCATCTGATGACATCATTTTTACCAACTTTCTACGCATTGAAATTTAGCAAAAGAATATTAGTCTTTTATCTTCTTTTAGTTTCTAGGTTCTCCAGTCTTTTTCCAAAGCAGTTTTTTTTGGGCAAAAGTTTGATGATGTTTTGATATTAATGTATGATTTCATTTGTATTAAGGTTTCTACCGAATGTTAACAATCAATATATTAATTTAACAATTTATTTTTCTTCCTATTTTCTGGCTTAACATTGGTTCTTATGCTTTTCCATCATACAGTGTGCCCCTTTGATCGTTCTCTTGTAAATGCACCCGGACCATGTGTCCTTTTTGCAACGCCGGGGATGATTAGTGGTGGATTTTCTCTTGAGGTCTTCAAGCAATGGGCTCCATCAGAGCAAAACCTGGTTACACTTCCTGGGTATCCTCTTTTGAAACCATTTCAATTGTCTCCTTCTCAGTCCATTATTTAATTTTATAGGGAAGAATGCATTCTCTAAGTCTCCCGAATACATACAAGTTTATTTGTCATGATTTTTTAATTGATTGTTTCCTCGGATAGTATTGCTTGTGTGTACATACTTTTATTGTTTTAGGAAATTGGAATTTAAGAGGCTCATGTACTACTCTTATTGATAAACATGGAAATTTCTAATCACTAGTTAAACAAATTGAAAAATGATTAGTTGCAGACATCCTGGAAGTATCTCTGTTTGTGTGATGTAGTTTAATGACTACTCATTCTTTATTTTGAAGTAAACCATTTTCAACTTTGTTATGCTGCAACAATGATGTTTTATTCTTATTGCAGATACTGTGTGGCTGGTACCATAGGACATAAGCTGATGTCTGGGAAACCGACCAAAATTGACTTGGATAAGGATACCCAAATTGATGTCAGATGTCAGGTTACCGAGTCAATATTGCTATATATATATATATATATAAAATTTTACTTCCAGTTGCTGGTGTTCTCTCTGCTCTGCTCATGTTGCTAACTAAATCTCCTTAATTACTGTAAAAAAATAATTCTTTCATCAATTAGATAGGGTACAGGATACATGTCTTTCCAAGTTCTCTTTCTGTGTGTTTACACATATTTCAAGGGAATTATGCACTAAATCATATGGAGTTTTTGATGTCTTCATGATGTCATGAAATCATAAATTTACTTGATTGCATGAAGTAACATCCTTGGTATCCTTAATACCCCAATGTAAAAGAGAAAAACCTAATTTAATACCACTTCTGTTGGTTTGCTTTTTCATAATGTGTTGTTAACTTGTTTTATCCTATACCGGCCATGATTTGTTTTCATTTTCTATGTCCAGATCCTGAAATTTGACTTACTGCTTATGTGGCTCTTGACATTCAACCTCTTCTTCTCTCTTCTTGACCTCCTCTTCTTTTTCTCCATGCAGATCCATCAACTGTCCTTTAGTCCTCACACTGATGCCAAGGGGATCATGGATCTGGTCGAGTATTTGACACCAAAACATGTGATACTTGTGCACGGGGAAAGGCCTAAAATGGCCTTATTGAAGGAAAGGATCCAATCTGAGCTTGGAATGCAGTGCTATTATCCAGCAAACAATGAAACCGTGCTGATTCCTACATCCCAAAGCGTGAAAATAGCTGCCACAAAGATGTTCCTCAGAAGATGGTCCAATGTTACACCAAATAATGTAAAAAACAGCTTACCTGCCATTTCAGACTCAAGTTCCAAGTGTTCCGAAATAACGAAGTTGATAAAAGAGGATGTAACAGCAGAAGGCATCCTCATGATGGAGAAAACTAAAGCTGCAAAGATCGTCCATGAGGATGAGCTTCTACCTACACTTGGAGTGGAAGAACATCAGGTCCAGTTTGCCTTCTGCTGTCCTGTGGACGTTACCAGCTTGCAGGCTGCATCTCATGAGAGTTCTTCTATGGAGGTGGATGTGCCAAGCTGTTCAGCAACATTAGATATGCCTACCACAGCAGACGATCACTTCCTTAACGTTTTGCTGGAAAATTTTAAAACCAAAACCGACTGCAAAGATCTTCAAGTTGCTCGTGGCCATCTGCAGTTGCGCTCTTTTCGGGTCAGTGTTTGTTCAAACAAGGACTGTCCTTATAGGATTAAGCAGATCAGCATGGGTAAAACAGTAGTATATTTCTGCTGTAGATGGTCACTGGGTGATGACAAGTTGGGCAGAGAGCTTCTTTTGATCATGGGGCAGTTGGATTCATGATGTTAATTGTAGTCCCAGTGGAGAGTTACCTATCTGATACAATTTTTGGTGTACCAAGGATCTCTCACTGCAGCTGTGATCTGTTAGAGTTTTCCTCTTCAATGATTACTTCCTCAAGATTTTAAGATATGTGCCACTTCTATATATCTTCTGAAGCTTCTAAACGGCAAGCTTATTGGTAGCAATTTTTGCCTCTTTGTGCCACATAAATCACAACTGTATCTTTTTAGTGACCCATGTTTTTTTAATGATAGGAATTTAATATACAATAGGAGAGGTGACGTGTTATTGACTTTGAACACATGCACAAAATTAATAAGATAAAGATTCACAGATGGGGGAAACAAAAAACTAAGTGGATAAATCTGATATCTAGCTGAATTGTGTGTTAATTTTAATATTAAAAAAAAAACAACATGAACATGAAACAACTTAATTTTTTTATTAAAAAAAAGAGAATGCATGTTTGAATAAAGAGTAAATTCTGACTTGATTAAAAAAGGGTTAGCTGGAATTAAAAAGCTTGTCTCACTTTATAAAGGAATTAGGCTATCTTCTTGTGTCGTGTAATGCTACATAATTTATGGGAGAAAGGAGACGTGGTCGGCCAATTAAATCTCCTCAATTATTAGCAACATTTTCTAACATTGTAACTAATTATAAACTAATGAGGGGGGCAGTGGATTTGATAACCCATGAAAATAAATAAATAAATAACACAACATAGTTATTCATTTCTTACATCAGTTAATACATCTACCCTTGGATCTGAGTCCACGTTATATTATATTGTTTTGTTTTTATCTATCTCGCTGCTTTTTGCCCACAGTTTTAAGGCAAAAAAAAACACAAATCTATTGATTGCATGTTAATGCTTTGACCGCATGTTTATTAATAGTTAGGTGGAATAATAATTAAGCTCAAAGTAAATGGATACGTGTTTGGGAAGCCTTACAAGAAGCTTCTCTCATATTTTATATAAATAAGGGAGGAGCACACATGCCACATGGGTTTGATTAAATATAAAGAGAAGAGATGGCCGTAACAAATGCAGGGTCACATCTTGAAGCAGCTCCATCTCCATCATTTATAATTTATATGGAGTTGTCTTCCACTTCGCCGGCGGCGCCTCCGGCCACAGAGCTAAAGCGGGTGAGGGTGGCGGCGGACCGGGGTAAGCACCAACACGGCTGCGACAGCGCCTCTGCCCCCGCCCGAGTCGCTGCGGAGAGCTCGGTGTCATCTAGCTCGTCGGCGGCGGCAGGTCGGGGTAGCAGGCACCGGCACGGCTCCGCCCGCGCCGCTGCGCAGAGCTCGGTGGCAGGGCCGGTGTCGTCTACTTCGTTAGCGGCGCCGCCAGCCACGGAGCTAAAGTTGGCGAAGACGGCGGCGGCAGCAGCTCGGGGAAGGCACCAGCGGCGCAGCTCTGGCAGCACCTGGACTGCGGAGAGCTCGGCGGCTGAGTCCGAGCGCGCCATCCCCATAGCCTTGCTCGACGCCTACGAGATAGAGTGGATCAAGCGGAAGCTGGAGCGCCTCATCGCCGGCGGCGAGCGGAGCGAGAGGATGGCTGACGCTGTCGCGGTGGCGGCGGCGGCGGAGGAGGAGGACAGGAGGAGGAAGACGGCAGGTGGGGGGTTCTGGGTGCGGCACGTGGCGGGGGTTTGCGGCCCCAACGGAGGCGTGGCCGTGGCGGAGGCTGCGACGGTGGGGCGTCGAGGTTTGAGACGTTTACTTCAGTGAATGCGGCTGTGTGGTAATAAATGCGTGATGCCTTCGTATATTTATCTTGAATTGTAGAAGAAGCTTTTTTTTAAAAAAAAACCTAAATTGAAAAGTGAATTAATTTATTTATTTCTCGATCCGTGCACATAACTTTATTGCTTCCCCCGTATGGGGAATTAATTCTATCGAATAATCTACGCACGATTCAGATCCACTTGGTTGCCAGTTTGATATGGTAATTATAACCTCAAAAATTATCGTGCCTTCACCGAGAGTTATTGGCTGATTTATGATCAAATCGAGAAATTTATGATCAAATGATATCAAGTGTCCTGGTTGAAACTCTCTCTTTTACACAAGTTTTATGTTTTTTTCACATCCTCTCTCTTGGATGATATTATATCTTTTCAGGTGAAATGAATGCAATATTTTTCAAAAAAATACCTCAGAAATTATACTCCAAAGTAATTAACACGCAAATTATAGCATCAAAACTTTATTTGGTATTTAGGATAATGGCAGGGTAGATTCCTAATCCATCACCTGATTACTTCGTACCAAATAAAGCATATACTAAATATCAAAAGTAAATTCCAATTCTACAGTTGAAACCCGCAAATTAATCCATTATCAAACCAGGGCCTAAGAGAAGTTGCATTACTGAAGAAGAACCAGAGAGCTATGAACAGATACAAAGGTTGTCTTCAGCGAAGTCTACAATGCAGCCACACATGCATTGCATAAAGGGCAACCCCCATATATTTCATAAAGGATGGGATCACCGAAGGATACATATTTCCATTTACAAAAATATCATACAACAAGCGGTTCAACGCCAAGCAGTCAGTTTTTGTTACATGTGAATGCTCAAACTTCCTAGTTGAGGAGTTCTAATAATAACCCAATGCTTACAGGTACAATTCTGAAAAGTTAGGGAGGAGTCAAAAACTCGTTTATGCCGGGTTTTGGACCAGCTTCGGGTGGGTTGCCGCATAAATAGAGGAAGTCAGGTCAGTCTTCAGGTGTGAAAGAAGATGCTGAACGTCTGGTCTTAGAAGTTCCATGACTTTGCCACACAGCGTCAAGATCTCCACTTTGGGTTTGCTGGTGCTCTGCACAGGTCCTCCTTGTCCTTCGTACATGACCGCGTGGTGCCTGAATTGAGATCAATAGATTACAAGCATGAACTTCAGAAGATGTCGGGAGGAACAAAGAGATTGTAACTTGGTGCAGACAAATTTGCGTAGGCTGGCATGTAGCTCAACTACCATTGAGTACAACTTACAGGAAGTCAATAAGGTCCCTTATATCAGAGGCTTCGGCATGAACTGTAGGCTGTGAGTTCTTCCCAAACACGTCAGCCATCACATTAAACAGCAAAGCTAATGTCTACAGAACCAGAAATTTGAGGTCATGTTAGTGCCAAAAGAAAGGCATTTATGACATGAGTAAATTACACTGAATGAAAATTGTGGGATTGAATAGGTCAAAATGAGAAAAATGGCCCCTGCACCACTTAAGCTTCTGTCTAGTACTCCAACTCCCCAAAGAATAACATATTGAGCTGGATAATGTTGAAACTCTCAATAGCATACATTGGGTATCCTCTTTTTCAAAAACTTGAGCTAATAAAAATTAGCTCAATCACGTTTGCAAAAAATAATAATAGTAGTAAATAGCTCAATCTATAATACTTCAACTTACGTATAAGAGACTGACGAAGCCCAACACGTGAATGAACTTAACGTAGTTGGTTTTTTTTAAAAAAAAAATCACTAATATTGGAAATCCTCCTACCTTTGACTCTGTTATACAAGTCATGTCAAGGGAAGTTCAGTAATCCACATAATAAAAAATAAACATGTACCCTGCAATTTGTACCTTCATGAAAAGTGGACGAGCAAAGGCAAGTCGAGGCAGTAAAGGGCCCATTATGCGGAAAGCTATTCTGAGCATAGGCACAGAACTCACTGGCCGAAGATGTTTAATAATTGTATGAGTTGATTCTAACCATTCATGTGGAAGATTGCTAAAGAAGGAATGCAGAAGAGCCACAATGTTTCCTGAGTCAGAAAAAAAAAAAGCAACTTTGTTTAAAAAAGAAGATAAAGAATACAGCAGCTGAGAATAGTCAAATTAGTCTAGTGGAAGAAAAGAGGAAAAGGAATAATGCAGATAAGGGTTGGGCATTGAAGTCCCTAAAAAACTATGAAACTATACAAACATGAATTGACCCTATTGCAACATGGCTCTTCATTATTTGAGGGTTAGGAAGCCAAGGGTGTTATTGCTGCTTGAAAACATAGGGAAACTTACCGTTCAATGCTTGTAGTCAACACATTGGCATGCATCACTGTTAGACAGGCTGTGAGGCTTCCAAACAACAAGTACAAAGCATCTTAAAAGGGAATGAGTGCCTTTATAAAACTTTTTACTTGTTTTCTATAATTTTCTATAATTGTTGAGTAACCAAAAGGTTAAAGGCACACTGTATAATAAATAGTACCTTCCTTAGATTCCTTCTTCAACTTAAGTGTGATATACAATTTAAAATACCAGGACTGGACCAGTATTTCATGGTCATTGTATTCATAAAAGGGCATATAATGTTATTGCTGAATGTACCAGTCATTTTATTTTATTATCCTTTTAAAATGCTACTAAGTGGTGAAGTTCCACATCTTTTAATACTTGGTAGTGTGACAGCCAAAGTAAACACAAAAGTACGATGATACACTAAATGATATTAAAACATGCTAAAATGTCAATCAAGTTGAGTGGTAAGACTCTATATGGGAGGTTATGGGTTCAATACTCATTAAGTTTAAAAAAAAAACTTGAATATCCTTCAACGAATGGCTAATTAGTCCCAATCATACCTATGGCTGTTGATGTATTATCCTGAGAAGCCCATGTAGAATCCAACAAGGCATATCCAACAGCTGAATCCAGCTCTTTGAGAGATCTTTTACCATCAGCAAGCCACCAACAATCTTTTATGATCCGTGATGCTTCAGAATACAGCTGCATGTGAAATTCCGGTGGAAGTTGGGCAAGCAAAAGGCCACATGCTTGGATCATTAGACAAGATAACTGCTGCGAAGAATAACCACTTTTGGTAACAAAATTGTTGGCATTGACGCAAGTTGATGAAGATGTTGAGCGACTAGTGTTCATGGATTCAGTACTTCCACCAGATGGTGATGTCGGCAGACCAGAATTTTGCCCATGGGGCACACTTTGTAGTCCATTTCCAGACTGGATAAGTGTTGGCTGTATGTGGACAATAATCTGCACAAGAGAAGATACTACCTGAGAAGCTGGAGCTGGAAGAGATAGGATCTCAATAGCTGCTGTTTCTAGGACAAGCTGAGTGTATGTCCCTGGATCTTGATTCTGGTAGAAGGCTTTCTGACCATCAAAACTACTGATTGTAGCTGTTGAGGTTCTATTTACACCTGCACGACTAAAGTTGCTCGAAGAATCACCAGAAGAGTCTGGTCTTAATTTACTATTTAGAGATGGTATCACATTATTCACGAGACCCAATAAAAGATTTGCAAAGTACTCTTGTGGAGGACAGACAGGAGGATTTGATGTACCCATATACTGGGGAAACGATTCTGACAATGGAATCTGGAAAATATCTAGCTTCAATTAAAAAAAATCCAGAATAAATAAAATGATATTAAAAAGAAAAATGACGGTACCTTTGAAAGATCAAGCACTTTCAATATTCGTACAATAAGCTTGTTTGGAAGGTGACCATAAAAATATGCCAGTGTGTCACGAACAAACGAGAACCTCAAAGGGTGAAAAACCAGAAGTGGAGTATAGGAATTGAGAACTCTATCAGCAATATCAGTAGCATCATTCTCGATGAGCCTATAAATTACAAGTGGAATGACTGGGATTAAGCGTGCGACAATATCATCAAAGAAAGTGGGGTACCTGCAATGATCATTAATGTGATTATCAAACATAGCATGTAATATTTTGACGTATAACAAAAAAATGTGCATTCTAAAACATCAAAGTATTATAAAAGAAATACAAAATTCGGAAGTAAGAATATCTCAGCATTTTGGAATAACTTAATAATTCTAGAACCATTAATATGTCCAATAAAAAATAATAGTTACGATTGCCAAACCCATCACTAGCTAAGAAAATATCAGCATTTTAATTGGAAAAGAAGCCTTTATTAATACTTTTCTAAATCGCTCTACTTTTGTATTGTTTAGTTTTGTTGCTGTTTCTGTTTTTTCTTTGTTTCTGTGTTTTATGTTTTCTTTTCAGCTCTCAATTCTTTGAATGTATATTGTATCATTTCTGGTGAAATGAATGTAATTTTCTGGTTTAAAAAAAAAGGCCTTTATTAAGCATGAGCAGAATACATCTACAAGTGAGTGCAAACCATAGTTCCAATGATCTTGGAGTGAAGTACTAGAAAGAACATCTCAGACAGCTAAGAACCTTAAAAAAATAATTCCATAATAAAATCAATACTGAGGGTAAAATTTCTTCGTTTCAATTCTGTCTATAGCAGCCCAATGAAGCTGGTATGAGATATATCATGCAAAAAATCTTATATTTTAGGAGATGAGTAATAGCATACATCATCCAGAGACAGTCTTACCGATCCTTCCATGATAGATGACTCCCAAGAGCTTTTTGAAGTTCAACTCTTTTAGGATGCTGATTCTGACCCCAATGTTCAGGAGAGGAACGATTAGAGCAGAACATTCTAATCCTTTGCTGTAGCTCAGGTTTCTCAAGCAGGCTAATCTGTGAAACAAGAATTTGATAATAGAAGCAGAAACACTTCAGGCAGTGTTCTCCAGTTAACACTTTCCAGAAAAGATGGGAGATAAGATGCTAGAAACACTTTGATCAAAGCAAGGCCCGGAGACTTTTTGTTGACAAAATGTAATAGATTACTTTAACATCTAAAAGCAATCAAGTGTGTTTGAGGAAACATACCACAATACGCAAAGCATAAGGGTCATCATCTCGGTCAATAAGAGCAAGAATTAAAATGTCCAGCGGAAGTAGCTCATGTGTCCAAATAAAAAAGTTAAAATTTGCAATTGCTTTTGACAAAAGATCCTGCATCAAAAAGATATATAAGAAAATAAAATTCATATACTATCCATGTCTGAAAAGCATATGTGGTTGTTTGTATGCTTCTGAAAAAGCAAACCTGTGCAGGATGCCCACGTTGCATTTCAATCTGGATATGATGTAGAAGGACATCTACCATTGTGTATATATTCGACGTCACTTCTTCAGGTGATAGTTCTCTCAAGACACGTCCCTGGATTTGTACATAGTACCATGCACAAAATAATTGAGTATACATAACTAATCAATTAAGGAAGATGAAGGAAGGAGATCATACAAGGTTCGTACTGTTGATGCTCTCTGGCTGTACATTCATAAGCATCCAAGCACCAGCGCAAAGATATTGACGATGTTGAGGAAAGCTATGACTAAGATATGTCATAACATAAGTGGGATCAGCAAGTTGAGTGCATTGATTAATAACTGTAGCTTCTGCCTGATGCAAAAAATCAGTATCTTAGAATAATATACATCAATCAACTTATCAGAGATACATATTCAAGGTAAATCAATTAGGCACCCACGCCAGCCAATATGAATGACCAGATGGTGAAAGGGGGGTAAAAATGTCTCTCAATCCTTACGGTATGGTAATATAATCTCATCATTAACGCACAGATGCAGGTATAAGAAATGAAACTACGAAGTTCATGAATGGCAGAATCACAAATTTTATAGTGTCTTAGCTCCCAACAAACATATAAATATCAAGGACTTCCTTTTTACTTTGTAAATTGTGCTGCTCTTGACAGTATAAGGCAACAGTGAAATAATTAGGAGCGGGAGAAAATATATTGATTCACAAACAATTAGAAAAGACCAGAATAGATGCATAGAAAATCACTAGTAATAGAAAAACCTATGAAGAAAACAAGTGCAACAGAAATAAGTAAAAAGGAAACTAGTCCCGAAGAAAATACTATTCAGAGAAATCTAAAAAGAACCCAGTTAATGAGTTTCTAATTCTATTTATTGAGACCTAGTAGTCCACGTATCTACTACTCTAACATACCTAAACAGCAGCAGCAAATACTACTAAGATTCTTCCTCCACTGTTTCAAATGATATTAACCATGTCTTCGTTTCATTTCAAGTTATTTTCCTTCTGTGGTGTTATGCATAATTAAAGGTGAAAAAGTAGACAAGTAATCCACGTCAGTAGTTATACATACAATTTTCAGGCAACTAGAGCACATTAAACCAAAGAGGCACCAACTGATGATTGGAAACCATGATGCCTAGTTCACATACCCATGCACATCTTTTCTTTTTTTTGGCACCTATACACCTCTTACCTACCTTGACCTGGTTTGAAGTCAATTAAACCAAAAATTCTGGCTCACATACAATTATCACATACAATTACAATTAATACAGAGAGATGATGCCTTATAAAAAGGTTTACATCGATAGTTAAATCCAGATGCATAATAACATCAAGATACTTCACAATCAACCCAAGGGTTCTCAACAGTGCCAATACTGGTGGTAAGCTTCTCAAAAGAGAACTTTTCAACAGACTGCATACAAAATGTTAAGTAAAAATCAACGAGAAATCACCTGTTGCCATGCTTGGATAGCTTGTCCCCGCTTATCCATCCTTCCCATCAAAAAGTCCCGAATAAGTGGAGGGAAGTATCGTAAAGTTTTCTGGGACCATGTATGTTGACTAGTTGCCATAATCTGTTCTAGCAAGGGTTGAAGGTAAAGCATGTGCTCAACCTCAGCAACTCCACGAGTCTTTATGGTAACAGCTAAGCTAATTATTGTGATTCGATTAAGTGTCTCAGTAAAATCAGTTGCACCCTGTAGGTAGAACCCTTAGTAAGCACAATTTACTTTTAATGTTTATCTGGACAATTATAAATATAAGTTCCTCGAGAGATGGTTTAACCTTTAATTCTTTTTTCACTAGAAAAAAGTCCCTTATCGAGAGAATCAAGTTGAGGCACAAATTTTCAGCCAGTCTAAAAAGGCGATGTTCCCCACGTTTTCCTTTAATCATGGAGATAATCTTTGTAACATCATACATTAATGCTTTGCTCTTGCCATGATACCTGAAGATATAAAAGAAATGCAAAATAAAAAATAAAGTTATAATTAAAATGGTACAAGAAAGAGACAAGGGAAGAATGTGAACAAGCAGAAAGCAGGACCATCAGGAAAACTATGACGCTAATCACCAAAAAACACTTGCTATACTATTGTCTTGTTATATTATGGTGAACAATTAAATTAGCAAATAGAAATGAAATTAGTTTTAAATCTTAACTGAATAATACATGTTCAAAAATGAGACTTGATTATTGATTAGAACTCCCTGAACATGAATAATATATGTTCAAAAATGAGGCATGCATGTTCAAATAGACATGCTTGATTGATTAGATGATACACAGATTGAAATCAACATTATATTTTTGCTTAATTGAAGATCTAAAGCTAGTAGGATGAAAAGAAGGACCACATTTAGCTAGAGATTCAACTGGGCCATGCTCGGGCTGGCCCTTCAAGCATAGGCACGCTTGAGTGGCGTGCCAGGCTGGCAAGAGCACGGCCCACGCATAGCCAGAAAAGGTGAGTGATGGTGGTGAAGAGGCAGGTGCACAGGGGGCGGAGGCAGAAAGGAAAGAATATGCGGGAGGGAGGAAGCAAGTGCAGGAGAGGAGGGGGAAGGAAAGCAGGAGCAGGGAGTAGGTACGGTGGAGGATTGGGAAGCTTGAAATCGACAGAAGGCCAAGAATATACCCTCGAGCTTGTCAGGCTACAATGATCCAGAATATCATCATCCTCCTCTGGTCTGCAACAGGGGAAAGTAAAAGGAGTAGCAGTGGCCTACTAGGCACGACATAGCATCTTATCATGTCATGCCACGCCGTGCCACTAAGCCACAGTGATACGCCATCAATGTCAAATCCTCAAAGCAAACTGTCCTGCTCCAATAATGGAGCAACCACAGATATCGGAGTCTCTTTTTTTTCACTCCAAGACACTAAAATCAAAAGATAATAGTGACAAGCAGCTTATTTAAAAAAGTCCAGTAAGATAATTAATTGATTAATCTAGGTAAATAAGAACAAATATGTATAATATTGATCAAAATCACAATTTGCAACCATTATGATTCATGTCCTGACACCAATTTTGATAATATGTCGTATTTACACCATCATAGATACCTAGCACCAACATATGCATGCAGATCTTGACCTGTACCCCTTGGTAACAATGTTAGAATAAAATAAATAATGAGGAGTAAACCAAGTGGTACTGCAATACTCATTCTAATGCTAGTGCTAGGTTTGACCCGTAAATAACTTAATGCATATAAGTCAAACCATCTATAGTATGCAGCTAAAGCTGCTTAACTGCCAGCCAAGCAAAAACGATTATCATGCATCCATACTCAAAAAAGTCTATTCTTCATATTTTCACAACCCAACCTTAGGCCAGATCAACATAAAATACTCCATTATAGGCTAGTTATCATGAATACTAAATCATGTGGCAGCTTATGCTCTGGCCAAAAACAATGTGCACAGATCGAGATAGCAAGATTTTTTGCGTATACTATATCCAGGAAAAAACATGACCATGAAGTAGTCAAGCTATGGGCATAAACATAAACAAAAAATTGAGGATTCCTTATGAGATCATCCTATACAATATGAGATAATTGTAGCACCTGTATAAGGGAAGTAGTCTGTAGTTCAATATTTCAAGGAGCAACAAAGAAACACCAGACTTGGTCAAAATAGAAGGAGATCGCTGGGTCAACGTCTGCAGGTACAGGAAGGTAATGAAGTTACATTATGTTGGGAATTCATCAACACAAATCCAATTGCCAATTAAATATGATTTTCCAGACTCAGAAAAACACTAGTCATAGAACTTGTAGAAGCAAAAACAAAAAGAAATTTATTTTGATAACAGGAAAATTCTGTCACTATCAACAGGGTTTCAAATACTGAGTATACCGGGCCAGTACAATTAGCATTTGCCAGTACGTAGACTGTCCGATTTCAGTCAGTTCAGAAAATATTAGCACCATGCATATGCACCAGCAGGACCTTGCCGAGACACAACAAGCATCAGCACAGGATGCATATCCAGCAGCATGCACTCAAACATCTTATCCTTCATCATAATTACAATATGCCCTTATAGCGCAAAAATTTTAGTTATGAATCAATTCTAACTTTTTTGCTTATGCTCGCAAATTTCTTTATACTTCTAAATTTCAATACTTAATTTATATAATTCATTAGATTTTTTTAAAAAATGGTATGCTCTTGATACAGACACCAAACACTAAGATTTTAAAAAATGAGTTAGTAAGTAGCATATAAGTAATAAAAAAAAATATGCCACTGAAATTTTACCCACAAACCAATCAACACTTGAAGCAATATGACGATCATGAATAAATTTTTATTAAAACTTTATAAAGGCAAGTCATCCAGTTTTCCTAGACAATATTTGAATTATCCACCTTTCATTTCCACAAAATTCCATGAGAACCAAAAACAGTGATAATTGTAATGAGTTTGGACAGGAAACAATTGTGTTTAATGGAGATAAAAAGAGACCAAGGAGTCACCAAACAATACCGTGAAATGGGGGCGAAATAATGAATGAGGGGCAATAAGCAGCAATCTGACATAGGTTTCAACCATGGCAATGCTAGGGATGGCCTGCAACAAAATGGAAGATGTGAACATTAACATAGAATTTTGATTTATCAAACATGATCCATGATAAATATGGTGCACTTGGATTTCACAATAAAATATAATTTTATGGTCAAGTGTTAACCAAAGAGGAGAAAACATCAAATTATACGATGCACATGAGATTGCCAGACATCATGATTAAATACAGTGGTTATATATATATATATATATATATATATATATATCAAACAGTAGTCAACAAGAGGTTAGAAACACAAATTGATGTAAGCACTCTATTAAATGCCATTAATTTCCATTTTAAGGCAGCACAACTGATTTTTTTTTCTGCATAAAAGATTTTTCCATAAGCAAGATAACCAATGAGCAACTGAAAGTGATAAATAAAAGTCACCTACATATTGGTGAATAAGTTAGTCGGAATCATGATTTCAAGTGCTTCAGAGTGAACATAGCAGAATGCATAACCTAGTTTCAGATGTAAATTATACAATTTATTCAAAAGAATTAACTCCTTTCACGAAACTATCTTCTTTCTTCATAGAATTTAGTTCTTAAATTGTTAATTAAAAAGGCAACATAAATGCCACAAGAAAACTGTTCGTCCTTAAATATGATGGGTCATAGACCTTTAAGAACTCAAATTTATTCCAATAAATGGCAAACTAAAAATCCCTTAGAACTTTCATGCACCTTAGTTAATCTGAAATTTAACAACTTCACAAAATTGTAAATCATAATTAACATATCTGCTTTATTGAAAGTGAAACAGCAATAATACAGAATAAAATTCTAGAAAATGTCTATTCAAGCTTCTAAAGCTACAGATTAGCAATTTTAGGAGTTTTGCAACTACAGTTGTTCATATTCTGCAACAATTTTTGAATGCTTATAGTTATGATTGCATTGATACATAAGAAACAAAACTAACAAAGAGGACTGAGGGCCAACCTATCATTCCAAATTTATCGGGAAGGGTCCAAATAAAGTATGGCATACCTTAGATGACAATTGAGTAGGCAATGATGAAAATAAAATCTTTTCCATATTCAACCAGGTTTGCATACCATATGACACCAGTTTTCAACAATCTTTTAAACCAGTAAAATACCAAGATGCCGAATGATATACTGGGATTTCTTCTTCTCTAACAAAAGGCTCAGTTTTTTATATTAAATTAAGGGATACGACAAGTGTGCAAAAGGTCAGAGGTTGAAGAGCAGATGAGTTCAGAGGTTCAGATCAAATCAAATCTGCAAATTTAAGAGATCATTTATTGGTGTCCCAAGGTACGTATGCCACTGTAAAGATTAACAGATTTAGTAAAATCATAGGCAGTAAAAATGGCATACCAAATAAGATGGCTCATCAATAAAGAAAGATAAAACGAGTGTTCCATCAAGAATTATTGACAGGGACCATCAAGTGTTTGCGAACGGCTTGGAGTAGTAAGGTCTGCAGTTTAACCAGAGTGTAAAATGGCTATAGCATTTGCACCAAATGGAGGAAAAGTCTGAGTCATCTTCAAGGAAACAAAATAACTTGATTTGATGATCCATATACAAGAATAGAATTAGATTAAAATTTTAGAAGTATATCCAACATCTGAATCAGTTTAAACATTAATTAAAGTCTAGTTATACTTTGTCACATACACACTACACTTATTTTTATCAGAATGAACATATAATACATCCAATCACAAGAGTTTGAAGTTCAATCTTCAACCTGAAGCCTCCACATTCTGTTTGAGGTGATAGGGAATGGAGTTGTTGGATTCTGACAGAAATCTATAATAATGTATGCTGGTTACTGGAAAATGGTGCATGTCTCACTTGATTGCAAAAACATATTATCAAGTGAACCTAATCTTGAAATTACTTTACTTATACTCAATTAATGTATTTATTTTATCTGCTCTCCAACCATGAAAAGTTTTATTTACTGTAGGTTACCAAAAATTGATTCAATTATTGAACTGTGTGAACAAAATAATCTAAACCAGTGTCACATCTGTTGGAAAAAAAACAACAGGAAAATACTTTTTACGACCACGACAAAGAGAACTGTGTACCCAATACACAACTACGGTTCAAAACATGGAAGAAAAATAGTCAAGCAATATATAAGTTTCTATACCTGACCAAGAAATATGGTTTCTTCAAGCTGAAATGCAAGCTTTAAGCACAGGTTAATTGACAACCCAGAAAGCAATGTCATTGATAGAGGGCAAGTTTCACGCATCATCATTATCCTATCACTGGACTGCACATTAGGTCCTTGTAGTATTTCAGTTACCCCAGCTGACGTAAACCAGTTCATAACTGCTTCACAAGCAGGTTGGGCCATGGTAAAGGAGAGAACCCAAAACATTCCCATTGATCGCTCATCTAGACTCATGAAATCCATAGTACGTTCTCCTGAAATTAAATTTTCATTAAAAATACTCTTTAGAAAAGGAAGTGCAATGAAAGGAATACAAACTTAGTTTAAATTTTGACAAGATTCAATAAAATGTCAATTGAAATGTCTCACATGTCACATAGAAACTTCTAGTTTTTCAGAATCTAAAAGAAAATCTCATTTAGCATGCAACTTAATAATTGTTCTCCAATTGCAAAAAGGCCATTCAAATTAAAGAGATCCTAACACAACCACACAAAAAAGGGGGAAAAAGAAAGGCATGCATACTTTTTATATTCCAAATATAAAAATTAGTTTCCAAGGAATAAAGTGAAAAAAACATAACCAAACACCATTCCAGATATAAGTACCTTTGCTGAATTGCTTCCACCATTCATCTATTTGCTTTCCTTTCTGAAGCTGATCATTGTTTAGATACTCCCGAATTGAAGTGTTGAAAGACCAAATACGCAGAGTCTGGCTGCTACTAATGAAGTCCAAGAGAATTGCTTGAGAACTGACATTATTTGAATCAATATTTTTATCTTCTTTATGAAATGATATGATCTTTTTGGTAGTTTCCACCTGACAAGAATCAGAAAAATGGACAATAACTGTTACAGGTAGATTTCATATATCTGTGAGATGGTAGAGACCGTACTGTCTGGAAGCTGACACTAAAGTCCTTGGAATGCACGATACTGTCAACACATGCTGATCACATTTCAATGCATTTTGGTGATAAGCAGGTCGATAGCAACAGATAAAACCATTCATCGTAGATAGGCATGCAATGGCAGAGACAACTACACCTAAAAGTCACCAGAAAATGGACAAGCCAGAAGAAAGGAAGACCTGTGTAACACACACTATTTAGCCTTTCACCTTTGACGTAGAAAGATGCTAATAGATATGGTGTATGCATGTAGAGTATCTCAAATCATGGAGAAAATTACTTGTATATCATTTATGCTCCACAGAGAACATCCAACTAATTATAGGCACAAATAAAAACACAAGTTAATCCTGTCTATTCAAGTCCATGCAAGATTACCAATTTAATGCGTACGCATTGTGCAAGGGGATCATGTTAACTTTCCAATGACCTACCTAGGCACATAACTTTAGGATCATATTGTCAGCAAAGCGGACAGAATAGATTGTGCTCCTTGATTGACAAAAATACACTTAGAATTTTTTTAATTTAGGTCTGGTGTTAGGCATAATGCAGTTTTAATTGAGAAGCAAAAGAATATAAGAAACCAGAACAATACGAGCAAAATTCTTTGAAGAGTAAAATGTGAAGGATGAAAACAATTGTGTGCTTAAACTACCTTCTTTGGGTCTGCACTCAATGTGGACATCACAATCTCAATACGAATAATCTGCGCAAGCAGCCATGTAACATGGTTGCTACGGAGAACTTGTTGGTCACCTTTTGTAACTCGAGAGGCGATTTTGTTAATAAAATCGAGAAAATCAATACATCCACTCTTCATAAGAAAGAAGAATATATCTGCAAATATAAGCCACTCCTGCCAGCATTGTGTCTCTGCAAAAGTGGAACAAGAAATTTTAATTTCCCAAGTAGTTGTCAGAATAACTATATCATGGACATATTTGAATGCTGACACATCAACAAAATATCAAAATAAAGACAGCATATGTATTCTTAAGAAGTGAGAATGTACAAATAACCAGAAGTACAAGATGCACAAACCTAAACAAGAAACAGAAATTTATAGTAGAAACTTCTCAATAAGCATGTAATTGGATCGGTTCATTATTTCTCTCACTAGGTATGAACTCAATGAAGATCCTATTGGCACAATCAACAAATTTATATATTGAATGCTCAAACAAGTCAAAAATAACATCCTCATAATTATGAGTGTCTAACTGCATCACACGTAATTTCTTTTGGAAGTCTACACAGTTCACTCGAGACATATATCCAACTTTATTTTTCAGTACAATTAGAATAAAGATATTAGAAAGACAAAGTTGAGCATAAAGGACAACCCATTGCATGAAACACCTGCCAGTGCAAGGTGTGGGAAGGATTAATGTTCACAACATTACATAAAATGGACCATAACATGAGAAAAAATATATTATAGATATACGATTTCAAAATTTTCAATGTTGTCAGACAACATCATATCCAGAATGCACACTCATCAGATTGTAAAAAAAAATAATATCCAGAATGCAGCACCTATGCTACAAAATTGGACTCATCTGGAATTTACAAATATATTGAAATTCAGTAGCAAAAGTACTAACTGAGACAAGAACCTGAAAATATGAATAAACAATAAAAACTATGTGTGTGAATAAAAATTCAAGAACAAGACAATTTATTTATTAGCTATTAAGCACATTAACATCCCAATATATGTTTCCTGATAAATAACATGGTATTGATGAGCTTTATACCAAGTGAAGAAAGTGACCAATTGAATTATTAATAGGTTCAAAAAAATTACATGTTGTTGGTATTACCTGAGCTTGTGATCTTCAACAGTTCTACTGTTCTATCAACAACAGACTCACAAATCATTTCAGGGGAGAAGACAGCACCAGGAGTTGATGTCTGCATTGCTTGATGTTTATAACAAGGGGCAACAAGGAGTACTCGTCTCCACCAATCTGGTGAAGGAGTCGTACGAAGAGCATGTCTAAGACAACGCAAAGCACGTTCCCAGTCCAAACTCCCTTTGGGAATAGAAGTAGCAAGATCCTATGCAAACAAAAAAAAAGGAAATTATTCAATTTTTGGATAGCTAAACCGAAATTATGTCATCATCTTTCCACAAGATATAGAGCCATCATATCATAGGTCCTCATTTTAGAATATTTTGCCAACAGGGGAAATAGGCCACTAGGCAACAGGAATAAGGTAATAATAATTTAATAAGATTTCCCTTTGTCATATCTCTATGTTCAACAGAATGATTAATGTAAGTGCAACTGTACTTGCACTACAGCACTACTAATGGAAATGAGATGGTTTGCCTACAAGTGATTTCACATCAACAAAATGGTTGTATCTATGTGATATAAAGTCTCCAATGACTGAACAAAATCATGCCACAACCAACCACCAGATCATATATATTCAAGTGATGGCTCCAACTCTTCCAAATTTTTGAAAGAAAATCACCATAGAGAAACAGATCATTAGCACAATGACCATGGATCATGGCAACTTGTGACAATCCCATTGAACCTTATAAAGTTATCAGTTTATGCTGCTGAGATCTAAAAAGTACTCAATTCAACTTAAGATGTAGAATACTAAATAATGTAGATGCGCCTGATGACCAAAGATAAAACTAATTTCACAGAGAAAAAAGGAACATAAATAACAAAATACTGTATAGATAAATAGACTTTCCAAACTAATAAAAGAACACGTTTGACTCGGCACATGTTTTAGCAATGTAAATTTGCTGAAGAATATTCCAACAGCAAAGCCAAGTTGTAATGCTACATTTCACAACAGAGAAGATTTAAGGGTTATATGACTAGAATCTAATACTTTTGGATCTCTTAATAAATCTACAAAAGGAACATACAAATTTTAGTTCAGTCAAGATTTCCAAATAGATAAAATTCCGTAACTAAAACAATCAGAAGAAAATAAGTAAGCATCAGATTCAATTGTCACCATCTCAGCTAAGTCAAATTTACATGAAAAGATAAGCATAAAGAAAAGTGCAAAATGGCCACTTCAATTTCACAGGTATGCATGAGGAAGATATTATTTTGCTATAAACAAAAAAACACCTTAAAAGCAAAGCAGATACCTTACCTCTCCATGCAATGGCTCGCCCAAGACGCTAGGATAAGTGATGGGAGAATACCGAACATTGGCTAATGATTCACCTGTTATGCTGGGATAAGATTGTGACAAGAATCTATGAGTTGCAAAAGTGGGGCAATGAAGGTGTTGATCCAACATCTGCATGTTCATGGCAACCATATCCCTTCTCCTATGAATCTCTAGAATCATACTGAACATCGCCTCATCATCGGGGATATTATCCATATACTGCAAGCTGCTGCGAATCAGTTCATAGAAGGGAATTCTGCACTTGTCCTCATTTACCAACATCCATACAACATCCAAACATGTATGCATCCATTCATGCAAAGGCCTCTCTGGTTTCCACGAATTCTTGCCATCACTCTCATCCATTCCTGCAAGCCTTTGATCCCAGTTAACCAACCAATTGAGCATGTGACTTAATATCTCTGCATGAGTGATTGATTTTAGATTAAACTCTAGTCCAGCTAAGATGATTCTACATGAAAATTGTCGGAGTGAGCCAATAATATTCCCCCTTATTGTTTGACTGGATTTTGTTATACTGTGATGTCCAGAGCTAGAGTGTTCTGATGGTTTAACTGGAGATAGAGTCATCCCAGCAGATTGGTCAGTGGCAGATTGTGCTGGAGAGCTGACACCATGGATAGCTGGCAATGGTGATGTCGGATTGGAAGCATGGATGTTTGATGTGTTTGACATGGTAATGGTAGACGTTGGTGACATCATTAAAGGTGATGGCAACACAGTAGACAACACACCTGGTGGTGCTGCTGAAGTCCCCTGTCCAAGTGTTGTTTCTGCAGAGGAAACTGCAGCAAGAAGTGAAAGAAGAAAAGTATCCCACTTCAAATAGCCTATGCTGTACAAGCTCCGTATAGCAAAGAGGAGAAATTCTGATTGAGGGGCATGATTGCTGCACTGCACAATGAAAGATATAAGAACTGTTTCTGTCGCTGCACGTAGTTGCTCCTGGTCCTGAAGTGTGGTAGCATAAGGATAATAAACTGCTACTAATTGTTATGAAACAATATCATATTGGAGGTTTCATGAAATTCTGATACTTACTGGAAATTTTCCCTGTAACAGCCCAAAATCCAAAATAAACTGTTCATCACGAGGTGGAAGGTCCCCAAGAGGAGCAATAACTCTTTTCTGCAGTTTGTTTCTGATGAAGATGTAGCAATAAATCAACAATATTGATATGAATCTGTCCAGAAAAAGAAAGAAAAATACCAATTCCTAACTAACCAAAAGGTTTTAGCAAGGTTAAGAGTACCACATAATAGTAAATACCAGAACATGTAGATACTCACGCTCAGACCAACCAATTTCAGTCGAAAACAGTACCATTCTGTATATAACTAGGTGAACCATTCTGTATATGTTGGAACACGTGCAATCGTGTTGTGTTCCAAGTAATCTGGAAAACTCCCAACTTAAAATGATCGATTTTACTCACCAATCGAATCTCTCAGTGACCAGAACTTTGCTTCAATACTAATAGGAACAAAATACGATTGCAGGTGTTCCAACATAAATTGTTTCTTAACAAATTAGGTATATTTTTCATCGCAAAGGAATACCCTTGCTTTTGTAAGCAATTGCACTTTTAGTTCGTAAAAACCCTAAGCCCCTCCGCCCTGATGCCCCAATTTCAACATGCTTCACTGTAACACGAAAAATTTAAACATCCAAAACGAAGACAGACTTACGATGCCTCACGAGAGGGGTCTTCCAATCTCTGCCGCACGTTCCTCTGCAAAAGCAAAGGAGACGAGATGAAACAAGAGATGCAATCAGAAAAGGATTCATAGCTCGTGGAGATGACGGGGAGAGAGAGAGGGCAACGGGGTTGCGATGGTTTACGCCGAGATAGAGGTTGAAGAGATCCACAACGGCGGCACGGACCGGGTGGAGTTGGATAGCCCTGGAGGGCCGCTGATTCACCTCCATTCTCCCGGGCTTCAGCGACGGCGCACCACCACCATTTGACGAGCTCGCAGAGGAAGCGAGAGGTCGCCTACTAAGCTTGCTTTGCTAAAGAGCACGAAGGGAAGACGAAGGAGAAGGGGGAAACCGAGAAGAGGGGAAAGGAAAAAAAAAAGGAAGAGGGCTTCGAAGACTACCTTTTGACTTGGGCCGATTGAGTCAATATGCATTATATAAAGGTGTAAAATGAATTCATATAAAAAATAATATTTTATAATAATTCACAATATTCTCTCTATAACTTCAAATATTTTTGTATTTTTAAATATCAGGTGGATTTAACATGAAATAATATAAGATAAAATTCTATCATTTATATATATATATATATGATAGTTAATAAGTTAATAAATTTGGTAATGAAATTAATGTTTTAAGGGTTAAAAAATGATACTCCTTTAAAAAAACTAGTTAATAGGGAATTAGATTCTATTTTTTATAATATATATAATTTTTTATACTTAGTAAAAATTAATAATTTGATAAATATATTTTTTAAAATAGATATATTAAATCTATAATATTTTGTATTTGAGTTCTATATTTATAATCAAAACTACTAGAATGAAAATTTCATTAAAGATCGATAAATTAAGTAGATTTTTTAACATCAATTACAATTTATAAGTTAGCGATAGATTAGCAATACATAAAATATATAAGAAAAATTGGAGTTGGTTTGTTCTCAGATCAGTCAAACCATGCATCCATTAATAATAATAAGATTTTATATACACCGCCTGCAGTTAAAAATCTAATTAGGCGCTGCGTGCTACAACTCTCCGACGGAGATCGCCCGGCTCGCCACGCCGAGCGGCGACGGCGACGGCGACCGAGGGGGCCTCGCGCCGCCGAACCCCGCCGGCCGGTGCTGCAGCTGCTGGCCGCCCTTCATCTTCTCGTCCTCGTTCTTGATCCTCCATACCTGGCTGTGGATCGGGACGATGATGAAATCGTCCTGGGCCGCCGCCGCCGCCGACGACGACGACTTCCAAAAGACCATCTCTCGTTCTCCCGCAGCTCTGTCGATCGAGTGCTCCATCTTCTTCTTCTTCTGCTTCTGCTTCGTCGTCGCAAGAGCAGCAGCCATGGAGATGAGAAGAAAACCCTTACTGCTCGATCTGGAATTTAATCACATCCCTGCCGCCGCCAGCCACGGCCACCCCTATTTATACTGGAAAGAATGGCCGGGGATGAGGCTTTAGAAGAACCCAATCGGATCGCCCAGCTTGATCCATTTGACTTGGAGTGGGTCTTACAGTTTTGTTCAAACCTTCTTCCCCAGTTTAAAAAAAAAAACTATTAATTAGGTGAAGCTTTAGAGCATAATATATGACCATGGGCACTCAAATTAACTGTGGGATGGGTGTAGTAAATTGGCCAGGCATCGATCTAATTTTTTTTCTTTCAGTGGCATCAGGTCCTTCGATTTAGGTATGTCTAAAACTATGTAGGTGCTAAATTTAATTTGGAGGTGGAAGCATTCCCGAACCACTAGTAGCAGTAATTTGTTAGGTTTTTGTTTAATCCAGATTTCTTTTATCAATCCAAATCAGTTTAGTAGGCACGGCAAAGTAATATTGATTGATTCAACATCCGAGCATCATGTGATTTGGAGGACAGAATTGAATCGATCAAGAAGAATCCTGATGGAGGTTGACAGGAATACCACCAAACCACCCAAATCAGCTGCTTGACTCAGACACGGTCTTCCTAAAAGGATAAGGTCAAAAATCCTTTTTAACATTTTTATTTCTAAAAAGGTAGAGTCCACTTCCTCACGATGTATTGTAATGGAGCAAGTTGGTTTTGGAAAAACCATGGCCTGGATTTTATGATGTACTTTGATTGCCCAAAATAAAGTTCAGTGTTGGAGAGTTGGAACACATGAATCAAAATGGGTGGCGATTTGGTGTTAGGTTTACCGTCCAAACTATAAAAAGAAGTCCTTATGCCTTTTTATGTTCATCTGCTCCAAGAAATGGAGATCCATCTAAAGATTCATCACTGAGTTGATTGGCACAATCAAGTGGATGGATTTAGTTGAGCTATAAATCACTTTCTTCCGTAATTTATTTTTTTCTTTTTTTAAGAACTACCTATCACTGTAATAAATTAGGATAAAAACTCCTGTAACAAGACAAAAGCAAAAAAAATACATAAAGATTATAGTAAATAGTTATATATTCAATTCTCTTATTAGGATGACTCTTTTTTCTTCTATTCCAACTGATTATGTTCTGAACTTGAGCATTGGCTCTCACTAATATTTTAAATTTCAGCCCAACCTTTTAAAACTTATCCAATAAAATCAAGATGGGCTTTTCCAAGTTCATCAAAAAGAAAGAGAGAAAATATGGGCCTTAGCCACCCTTAATTCTGACAGCCCAGCATAATAACAGCATTCATTTTTCATTTCCTACTTGTTTAGAATCAGAGCATAAGTTCTCCAAATTTACTTTTAAATTATTTTTAAAATACAATGAATTATTGCATAGTTTTAACACTGCATATTAAATAAGTAATAATCATCTCTAAATTTAAACAAATAACCCCACAAATAAGTAATATATATATATATATAAACAGTGTTTTAAATTGATAGACCTCCCATCTCAATCGATCAAAACATATGCATGCAATTTGAGGAATGAGTAAAGATAAATAGGGATGGAAAATGATAGAGAGGATGAGGAGAGGAAACAAAAAACACCCTGTTTTGCGCAATGTTTTCTGAGGTGTACAAAGACTGGCCAATGTAAAATTAACTTGTTTTTTTTTTCCTTGCTTTCTTTGATGCTGGTGGACCAAATCGAACCCTCCTTCCCTTTCTTCTTTTTTTCTTCCTCTTTAAATATTTTTGCTTGTGTCTTTTCTTCTGGAGCAATTAGGGGTTGACGTGTGACTCCTATTTTGGCACATATATATATAGATAAATTTGCTTAAGTTAAAGGGGGTTATGTGAAAATTAATTATGAATTATGAATAATTTAACAGTGGCCCTTTGCATCGTCATCTGACTTCATTTAGACTTATCAGTGAGTGTGATGGTCCGCTCAGATTGTGCTTTATAATTCCCACTTTCTTCTTCTAGAACTATCTTAGGTGTATATATATATATATATATATATATTAAAATTTCATTAAAAAATATATATATGAATTTTAACATTTATATCTCTTATTTAAAATTCAATTGCTCTAATAAAAAATACACATCCGTTCACTTCTTGTTGAGGAGGATTTCTTATGTAGAATCCAATGATTAGCTCATTCTTTATGGTCCGAAAAAAATATACCTTGAAAGAAGGAGGAATTGACCAGCTCATTAATTAGACATCCCCATAAGTCATTGGCATCTAATTGTTGGATTTTTCCTCTTCAGGTTGTAAGGATGTGGGATTATTTAACACGACCAACTCTTAAATGCAGAGGAGGGTGACATATCACTTCAAAATTAAGTAGAAAAAGTTACTTTGGACTCGAGGTTTCAGTCAAATTGGAAATAAATGATATATTTATTCATCATTCTAAAAAATACACAGAGAAAATTTAAAAATATTTTTTATAAGAAAAGTAGGAACAGGAAATAAATAGCAATCACACAGCCACGTTGACTCTCTCAGTCTCCACAATATAATATAACTAGTACTACTGCCTTCTTCTCCTCCATTAGTCTCTTCTCCCTTTCAATTTCCTCTTCATTTTGCCCCTAATAAGCTCTTCTTCTTCTTCTACTACTACTACTACTACTACTTCTTCTTCCTTTAATTCTCGAGAGATCAAGTAATAATTCATCAAAGGAAATAAGCAGGGAGGAGAAGACCAATGTCTGAGCTCCTGTTTCTTTCTCTTCTCCTCTTCTCCTCCGTGGCTTCCTTGATGACGACGGCGGCCGGCGAAGACCCCACCGACTTCGTCTTCGCCGGCTGCTCGCAGCCCAAGTACTACCCCGGCTCTCCCTACCAGCTCAACGTCGACGCCCTCCTCGCCTCCCTCGGCAACGCCGCCGCCTTCGCCTCCTACGCCAACTTCACCTCCTCCGCCTCCGGCGCCTCCTCCCCCGCCTACGGCCTCCTCCAGTGCCGCGGCGACCTCCCCTCCGCCGACTGCCAGACCTGCGTCGGTTCCGCCCTCACCCAGCTCCCCTCCCTCTGCCCCTCCGGCGCCGCCGCCACCGTCCAGCTTCGGGGCTGCTTCCTCCGCTACGGCAACGACTCCTTCCTCTGCAAGCCCGACACAAGCGTCCTCTACAGCAGGTGCGGTGCAGCCGACGGCGGGTACAACTCCGACCTTCTCGCGATGCGCGACACCGCGCTGGCCGATCTGACGACGCCGGCGGCCACGACGGCGTCCGGCGTCCCCGACGGAGGGACGGGGAGCTACCGGGTCGGCGCCGCCGGGTACGTGCAGGCCGTGGCGCAGTGCGTCGGCGACCAGAGCGCGAAGCAGTGCGACGACTGCGTGGCGGCGGCCGCAGCGGAGGTCAGGGCGGCCTGCGGGCTGGCCGTCGCCGGCGACGCCTACCTCGGCAAATGCTACGCCAGGTACTGGTCCGAAGGAATCAACTATTCCAAGACCGATCACGGTAAGCGTTTGCTTACTATCACCTCCGGTGATTGAATTCCTTTCTGTTCCTTTTATTAATTTATCCAATTGAAACCAAAATACCACAATTTTTTTTCTTTTTTTATAAAAAAATATTTCATGACTTTTTATTTTCATGTATGTTTTTTTTAAAATCATATGCAATAAGAAAACATGATTTTTAATGGGTTGTAAGTCATTAATTATTACTTTTTGCAGCATTATGTGGAATAAATGAAAGATTATAGAAATTAAAACTTGCATACTTAATCCCTAAATTAACCTTGCAAAACTGCACGTATAATTCCCAGAATATTAGCACAAGGCAACCATGAAAGCTTGATGATTTAGATGAGAAAGCAATAAATAGGAATACCACAAAAAAATATGGGTGGTAGAGGTCTCCTGTGTTATCCTTCTTACATTTTAATATAACCTCTGCACCATTTTATTTGTAGCCTCTTTTTAATTGTGGAAGAGCTAATCTCAAAATTCTAAAAAACAAATCAAAATGTTCAACCAGGTGATGATAATAATAATGACGATGAAGTGGGGAAAACCTTGGCAATTATTATTGGGCTAATTGCAGGGGTTGCGCTCCTAATTGTCTTCCTTTCCTTCCTCAGAGGAGCTGCTGGAGAAGATGAGGGTAATCTTTTTTATTTAAATAACCCTAAAAATCCTAAATTATGTATTAAAATGTTTAATTTTTTTAAAATATTTTGGTGTTGGTGTTTGCAGGTAAACATTGATAAAAGGAGGGGGTCTTTCTGCAAGTGTATCTACCTTTCCCTTTTTTTTTTCTTTAATTATTTTTAGCTATATGAAGGTGAATAGATTTGAGGGAGAAATATAGCCACAGCTTGTGGTTTAATGATCTATTTTTTCAGTTTTTGTTGCTAAAAACATATTATCCATGCCTTCATTTGAATATGCGTTTGTGTCTACTAAATCATTTATTTTTTTTAGGAATGTGGTGTTTGATTGGTTTGAAGTTTGATAAATAATTAAAAGTAAAAAATAGTATGCTAATTAACATACAAAGCTGCGACAACTCATTTCAAAATGTGAGAGTCACGGTGATCTCGCGGGATGCTCCGGCCAGCACCGTAAACGCCGGAGTGATCCCACCCTTTTTTCTTTAGTCCTGTTATCTTGGTAAACTGCACAGATTTTTAAAACAGGAGTTTTTTGGCTCTCTGGCAACCTTACACATGATGTGTTTGAGGTATTATACCTTTTAGTTTCTGTCAAATTTTCAAATATTGTATAAAAGTAAGCATTTGTATATCTAGTTTGGAAATCTGGATGGTATATCATGAAGATTATAAAAAGAGATAGCTATGTACTCATATTCGAGTAAAGGGCAAATGATATCCTATTGTTTTTTCATTTTCACTTATTTTTTTTACTTCTGTATAGCATGTTCTTGCAACTGATTGTAATAGAATTATAAGTAGTTCCGGCATGCCTCATGGTGCAGTACCTAATCTCCGTACTCTGCGACCACAAGTTTTACATATCATATTGTTGTCCTTTTTTAAAATGGAAATTTATCCTCTAATCTCTTAAGTCAGTTATTTGATTTCTAAGCAAAGAACTTTTGTTATTTATCTATTGGGGATACTAACAAGGGTGGGGGATAGAAGTCAGAAAACTCCACAAACCACAGAGAATTCTGACTATGTGGTCAGATTCTGAAAATGCTCCTCTAGTAATGTAATCCACTTCATGAACAATTTGATGAGCTTCTTAATCTTGAAAGAAATGCTGGATATAAGATGATATCCATTTATGGATCATAGTGGATACTGGACAACGCAGAGTATCAACTTCAGAGCGAGTTGCTATCTGAAAATATTTAATCATGCTTCTCTGTATTCTGATGATGATATGATTACTACTACAAAACGTCTTACTGCATAAAATACAGAACTCATACTTTAAAATCTAAGGCTAAGTAGCTAACTATACTAACTAGGGCATGTATCCGCCAGGTCCTCCATATGGGATATTAAAATTAGCATCAGTATATGAATCCTTTGATATCTTATAATACTCCTTCAAGGTAACAACAAAAGTTAGCTCACTATTGTCAGGAGTGTAGAAACCTGTATTTACAAATTGAACTTTTCTGAAATATGCAGATCTTTGTCTTGAAAATTTGTCATTGCCCATCGCCGGAGTTTTTTGATTTGACGGTGAATAAATCAGTCCACCGAAGTCAATCATTGTCGAAACATCCATATTATCAAAAATATCAAACGTCAATATCCCACGAATTCATTGCCCACTTAGAGGAACCAATCTTTAGACTTTTCATCCTACAAAATTAGTATAATTAAATATAATTAGTGTGTTCATAGCATACTATTGAAACAGGCTTAATTGACGAGCGTAAAAAGTCAAACCCCAACTTTTTTTATCGTCGCTGTCGCCGCGCTGGATACAGAAAACGGTGCAATCGCATATCGCCCACCCATCCAATTCTCGAAACCCTCAATTAAGTCTGTGATATCATTTACTAATCTTAAAGCTCAAAAGCCTTTACATATATATGTATATATATTCCCTTTGATCGATGCTTTGAAAGTAGTGTCGTCGCACGTCCATCATCTGATGTATTATTGTAAGCTAATTACTCACGTGCATTAAAAGATTCCTCTCTAATTAAGTTTACGATCGACTCGGTTCGATCGAGTGGTACGACGTCGGGGGTTTACGACATACATCACCCACCCCCCCGTCAGCCGTGCGATCGTCGTCGTTCATCACGAACTTTGCGACGCTCAAGCTCGGATCACCGTCGTTGATCGATAGATCGGCGGCCGCAAAAGATTGACCTGCTATAAATATTATTTTAAAATAACTCCCGACGCTTAGCGCTAAACACACTTTGGTATTAATGTATGCCTTCATATCTCCGGCCTGCCCCATCTCACATCTCCCTTCGCCTCTCTCTTCCCCCCCCCTCCTCTCTCTCTCTGCCGCAGATCCGGGAAGCGAGCGATACAAGAGGAAAGAGGGGGGGGGGGGGGGAGGCTGCCCGCCTGCGCCGGCACCAATCCCCGCATGGATCATCATGAAATGGAGGGTCGGGAGCTCCAGTCGCCTACACGTGGTGGCTTCCAGTGTGTAAAGGTGAGTCCTCTGGTGGTTGCATCGCTCGTACACTCTTTCTGTGTCTCTCGATTCAATGCAAAGCCGATCTAAAGTCTTGATTTCGATCGGGTAGACTTTATGTGTGATTATGGCATTCCGTTTCATCTCGATGTTATTTTGATAGTAAATGTGATGTTGCGAGGATGCTTTCATAGGAAAAAGGTACTGTCACACCCCGACCCATCTGCTGAGTACGTGGCAACCGTCGTATGAGCCCGAAGGACCCATACAAGGCATTTAATGATATACATAATTCATATACATTAAAAATGCAGCGGAAGATACAATTAAATCATCTATCTAAACTCTACTAACACAGTCCCGATATACCTACTACAATACTATGGTCACAAAAATAGTAGATAACTAGGTTCGTCGATAATCTTGCCTCCATTAGCTATCCTGACCGGTCGTCTAGTAGACCTGCACACATTTGAACGTCGTGTACTCAGCCGCAAGCGGCTGAGTGCTTATGGCTCTAACCGCAGTAGAATAACTCAAGTAGCAAACAAGGAGATTCTAGCATGTTCATAACATCATTTCATAATCTCAAACAAAGCATGAAAAATCAACAAATAAAACATGAAGCATTATAAGAAGAACATGTAGTATAAGTGTGTAGCTCAACTATAAATATGAAGTGTGTTTATTTCACAAGATTATTGTCACTAAAAATATCATCACATTCAAATGTAGTGATCTGGGCAGCCAGCCTATGCTTAGGGGATCTCCTGATCAGGGAGTTCCCATAAGCCCATCAGTGTCCACTGTCTATGTCTCTACCTATGCCCGTCACACTAATGTTAGCAGAGAGGTCGGGTGACCGTGAATCCCTCTCCAGTGGTCCACTAGGCGAATCACTTCATCTCCGCGACCTAGCAACTTGTCACTCCATGCGTCTTCCCCAGACAATCCATGGAGTAACTCGTGTAGTACTACACCAAGGGTCACCGCACCTATGTAAACGCATCGGCCACGGCTAGCCGGTAATAAACCCCAGGATCTGAACTACTCATCAGAACGTCTGCAGAACGTTTGGAATAATAGCCGTGAGATCCATAGATCCACTATCCAAGGCTATGCGGAAGGAGTCACCGTACCAATTTGCAAGCAGCTATGCCTACTAGGAGGCGTGCATCCTAGCCGTCGCCGGAATGCTATAACCTCGGCGATATGTTTGCTAGGTCATTGGTTTGGTTTCATCCATCCTAGCCATCTTAAGATTATCACGGTGACGACTTAGCGACACCATGTGGGTATAGTGAATACATCACAACGTTCTCTGGCAATAAACTAATCCATATCTTATCCTCACCCTTTTATGTCCAAGATGATTTCAACATCTTTGGGTGGTATAGGTTTATGAGCATTAAAGCTCGTATCCGTAACTTAGGAGATCAAAACGGTGCATCGTCAATAATTACATACGTAAGTATGTCAATGTCATATGTCTATAAGTGATGCTTGTCGATGTCTATGAATATGTCACACTATAGTGTAACATAACAGGTTCTAGAAGTAACTGTAATATTGTATTACTTTTCGTCACATCAACCTAGTAGATAATGAGCGAGTGAATAACCTAGCACATATTTGAATAACAGTAGCAATAAGACAACAAGCATATCGCATTAATGATATACATAGACTATTCTAACTTACAAAGGATGAATTATAAATAATTAAATATAAATTTCTAAACAGTAAAATATTTATACAAGAGAATAACCTAGCACATATTTGAATAACCGTAGACATAAGACAACAAGCATATCATATTAATCATATAAATAGGCTATTCTAACATATAAAACATAAATCATGAATGCTTAAATATTAATTTCTAAGCAACAAAATATTTATCTCCTAAAGTTTCATCAACTTGAGATTAGTCTATTGCAGTGAACCGGCGCACCTGGATATGTATATCGATCTTCAGAACCAACCGTATGTTAGCTTGAACATCGTTTAATTATATCAAGGTATCTACCTTAGCGTGGATTGAATTGGAGGTTGGATTTATAGTTGCGATCAATCGGTGAGGCAGCTTCTGAGACGACAATGTGCAATGAGGCAGCTGCTGCAAACCAACCCCACGGATTTGGAACGACGGCGGGATCAAAGCTTCAGCGTCGCACGAAGGAGGGGTTGCAGTTGACGGCGGATAGGATGCTGAAGCAAGGATCCCCTCCTCGGAACTCATTGAATTGGCAGCAGGTACCGGCATCAGAGGGAACCGTGGCAACCACCATGTCGAGCAATCGAACTATGGGACGATGCTACAGCAGAAGGGGGCGCGCAGGCGGAAAGGCAACACTCTGAGATCGCAGGCTTCTTGGTCGTCAGCTTCAGTGGCTCTAACAAGGGAGAGTTCGCCATCGAGCTCTCTGCAATGCAGCGACAGATCTGGCACCACGGCGTGAAAAGGGAAGGAGGAAGAGGAATCGCAGATGTGGCGAGGCTCCGATCATGTTGCAGTCGTCAGCGTGGCGGATCAAAGGGAAAGGAGGAGAGCCTACAGCAACGGTGCGGGTCGCCGGCCGATCGAAGGGGAAAGGAGAGGTGAGGTTCGAGCTCGCGGCGAAGGGGTCCGAAGTGGCAGGCATGCGAAGAGGGAAGAAGAGGAAACGACGGTGGAGGTGATGAGGCGTTCGCCGACGATGGCTCTGGATCTGGCACCGCAGGCGCGCGTGACGGAGAAAGGAGCAGATGGGATGAGGGCGTCGTCGCTCTCATCCAACATTAGGGCTTGCTCATGTGCATTGCACGTGGGTTAATCCAATACTCATTTCGACCCTTCTATTTTATCTTATTCATATTAATGCCCCTATTTCCTATTTTAACCCCATAACTTCATAATTCACATTTCATCCTTTTATTTAAGATATAGTATTTTATTTTATTGTATTTTGTTTATTTATCATTTTTATTATTTATTTAATTATTTATTTTTAATAAAATTTGGGGTTTACAAGTATTGGGTTCCTTTCTTGAATAGGGATGTCTTTTACAGATGTCTTTCTTGTTCGTAAACTAACATACTTTATCTGCAATCGATCGATCTTGTGAATCGAGTGCTTAATGATGCTTTAGTTTGTGGTACAAATTATATTTGCCGGAAGTTAATAATGAAGCTCAACAATGTAACCCTAATATTAGTTTCTGGTCGCTGGAATTTTTCGTTAGTTACTTTTCTTGATATCAGATTTTTTCAGCATTCTGTTCGGGTGATTTTTCTTAATATTAGTCTGTCGTTTGTTTCCATATACTAATTTATGAAAGTTTGCCCTGCTATTTTTTTTAGAACATAAGTTTGTCTTGCTATCTGTATGCTTAAAAACTCATTTTCTTGTTATTTACAATATTGAAACTGTTGCTAGGTTGTGAAACTGCTACCAGGTATGATCGTCAGGCCCTAACTAATTGTATGCATCTGCTCATGTTGGAAACTGCTACTAGGTTGTGAAACATTGATTGATAGGGTGCCAGTAAGAAACATTGTTCACATCTGTCTAGAATTTTTCTTTGTTTAGATCTGTGTCACCTAGTGATTAGTAATTATATGATTGTGATGCCTTGCTAAGTTTGCAACATTAAATATGGGTCTTCTTTTTTTGCTAAACAACAAATTCATTCTTTTAAGTCACTTGATGAAGAAATAAAGAAAATTTTGGCGGAAGTTGACAAGCACTGTGACAGTACAGAGGGTGTAGATTATATTTCGAATGTCATACTTCCTGATTTCTTCAGAACTCACTAGATTAGGAGGAACTCACTGGAATTGAGGAATTACGAGAATCTTGTGGATACTACTATAAAGATTGCAAGTAAGGTCGGAGTGGTAGAAATTGTAGGAAGAATAGTGGAAGATCTTAAAAATGAGAGTGAGTATTACAGGCGTATGGTGATGAAGACAATTGAAAAGGTGGTAGTCAACTTGGGTGCATCAGATATCGATGCTAGATTAGAAGCGCTGCTTATAGATGGGACCTTATATGCATTCCAGGAGCAAACCATTGATGATGCAAATGTTATGCTTAACGGCTTTAGTGCAGTGGTTAAGGGGTTCGAAGTGGCAGGCATGCAAAGAGGGAAGAAGAGGAAACGACGGTGGAGGTGATGAGGCGTTCGCCGACGATGGCTCTGGATCCGGCATCGCAGGCGCGCGTGACGGAGAAAGGAGCAGATGGGATGAGGGCGTCGTCGCTCTCATCCAACATTAGGGCTTGCTCACGTGCATTGCACGTGGGTTAATCCAATACTCATTTCGACCCTTCTATTTGATGCCCCTATTTCCTATTTTAACCCCATAACTTCATAATTCACATTTCATCCTTTTATTTAAGATATAGTATTTTATTTTATTTTATTTTGTTTATTTATCATTTTTATTATTTATTTAATTATTTATTTTTAATAAAATTTGGGGTTTACAAGTACTGAGTTCCTTTCTTGAATAGGGATGTCTTTTACAGATGTCTTTCTTGTTCGTAAACTAACATACTTTATCTGCAATCGATCGATCTTGTGAATCGAGTGCTTAATGATGCTTTAGTTTGTGGTACAAATTATATTTGCCGGAAGTTAATAATGAAGCTCAACAATGTAACCCTAATATTAGTTTCTGGTCGCTGGAATTTTTCGTTAGTTACTTTTCTTGATATCAGATTTTTTCAGCATTCTGTTCGGGTGATTTTTTTTTATATTAGTCTGTCGTTTGTTTCCATATACTAATTTATGAAAGTTTGCCCTGCTATTTTTTTTAGAACTTAAGTTTGTCTTGCTATCTGTATGCTTAAAAACTCATTTTCTTGTTATTTACAATATTGAAACTGTTGCTAGGTTGGGAAACTGCTACCAGGTATGATCGTCAGGCCCTAACTAATTGTATGCATTTGCTCATGTTGGAAACTGCTACTAGGTTGTAAAACATTGATTGATAGGGTGCCAGTAAGAAACATTGTTCACATCTGTCTAGAATTTTTCTTTGTTTAGATCTGTGTCACCTAGTGATTAGTAATTATATGATTGTGATGCCTTGCTAAGTTTGCAACATTAAATATGGGTCTTCTTTTTTTGCTAAACAACAAATTCATTCTTTTAAGTCACTTGATGAAGAAATAAAGAAAATTTTGGCGGAAGTTGACAAGCACTGTGACAGTACAGAGGGTGTAGATTATATTTCGAATGTCATACTTCCTGATTTCTTCAGAACTCACTAGATTAGGAGGAACTCACTGGAATTGAGGAATTACGAGAATCTTGTGGATACTACTGTAAAGATTGCAAGGAAGGTCGGAGTGGTAGAAATTGTAGGAAGAATAGTGGAAGATCTTAAAAATGAGAGTGAGTATTACAGGCGTATGGTGATGAAGACAATTGAAAAGGTGGTAGTCAACTTGGGTGCATCAGATATCGATGCTAAATTAGAAGCGCTGCTTATAGATGAGACCTTATATGCATTCCAGGAGCAAACCAGTGATGATGCAAATGTTATGCTTAACGGCTTTAGTGCAGTGGTTAAGGGGTTCGAAGTGGCAGGCATGCAAAGAGGGAAGAAGAGGAAACGACGGTGGAGGTGATGAGGCGTTCGCCGACGATGGCTCTGGATCCGGCATCGCAGGCGCGCGTGATGGAGAAAGGAGCAGATGGGATGAGGGCGTCGTCGCTCTCATCCAACATTAGGGCTTGCTCACGTGCATTGCACGTGGGTTAATCCAATACTCATTTCGACCCTTCTATTTTATCCTATTCATGTTGATGCCCCTATTTCCTATTTTAACCCCATAACTTCATAATTCACATTTCATCCTTTTATTTAAGATATAGTATTTTATTTTATTGTATTTTGTTTATTTATCATTTTTATTATTTATTTAATTATTTATTTTTAATAAAATTTGGGATTTACAAGTATTGGGTTCCTTTCTTGAATAGGGATGTCTTTTACAGATGTCTTTCTTGTTCGTAAACTAACATACTTTATCTGCAATTGATCGATCTTGTGAATCGAGTGCTTAATGATGCTTTAGTTTGTGGTACGAATTATATTTGCCGGAAGTTAATAATGAAGCTCAACAATGTAACCCTAATATTAGTTTCTGGTCGTTGGAATTTTTCGTTAGTTACTTTTCTTGATATCAGATTTTTTCAGCATTCTGTTCGGGTGATTTTTTTTTATGTTAGTCTGTCGTTTGTTTCCATATACTGATTTATGGAAGTTTGCCCTGCTATTTTTTTTAGAACTTAAGTTTGTCTTGCTATCTGTATGCTTAAAAACCCATTTTCTTGTTATTCACAATATTGAAAGTGCTGCTAGGTTGTGAAACTGCTACCAGGTATGATCGTTAGGCCCTAACTAATTGTATGCATCTGCTCATATTGGAAACTGCTACCAGGTTGTGAAACATTGATTGACAGGGTGCCAGTAAGAAACATGGTTCACATCTGTCTAGAATTTTTATTTGTTTAGATCTGTGTCACCTAGTGATTAGTAATTATATGATTGTGATGCCTTGCTAAGTTTGCAACATTAAATATGGGTCTCTTTTTTTTGCTAAACAACAAATTCATTCTTTTCAGTCACTTGATGAAGAAATGAAGAAAATTTTGGCGGAAGTTGACAAGCACTGTGACAGTACAGAGGGTGTAGATTATATTTCGAATATCATACTTCCTGATTTCTTCAGAACTCACTAGATTAGGAGGAACTCACTGGAACTGAGGAATTACGAGAATCTTGTGGATACTACTGTAAAGATTGCAAGGAAGGTCGGAGTGGCAGAAATTGTAAGAAGAATAGTGAAAGATCTTAAAAATGAGAGTGAGTATTACAGGCGTATGGTGATGGAGATAATTGAAAAGATGGTAGTCAAGTTGGGTGCATCAGATATCGATGCTAGATTAGAAGCGCTGCTTATAGATGGGACCTTATATGCATTCCAGGAGCAAACCAGTGATGATGCAAATGTTATGCTTAACGGCTTTAGTGCAGTGGTTATTGTATTGGGACAGAGAGTCAAGCCTTATCTTCCAGGGATTTGTGAAACCATAGAGTGGCGATTGAACAAGAGTGACAAGGCTAGGCAGCAAGCTGCTGATCTTATAGTACGTATTGCTATTGTCATGAAGCAGTGCAAGGAAGAGCAGCTATTGGGTGACCTGGGTGTTGTTCTCTACGAGTATTTGAGAGAAAAAGATGATGAAGTCTTGGGTTCTATCCTGAGAGCTCTTAAGGCTATAGTGACTTAGGTTGATATAAATAAAATGAAGGATCTACTTCCTCGTGTGACCCCAATCTTAAAAAACAGACATGAGAAAGTGCAAGAGAACTGTATTGACCTTATTGGTAGAATTGCTGATTGTGGTGCTGAATCTGTGCCAGCTAGGGAGTGAATGAGGATCTGTCTTGAGCTTTTCGAGATGCTGAAAGCTCGCAAGAAGGGTATCAAAAGAGCTGCGTCGAATAATTTTGATTATATTGCTAAGGCAATAGGACCACAAGATGTTCTTGCAACTCTTCTGAATAATCTGAAAGTACGAGGGTTATTTAAGTAATGTTGTGACCCCAAATTAGAGATGGCGACAGGGCGACCATCGGTCGCCTCCACCCACCCCACCTAGGGTTCCGGCAAGGGTTTCGGTTGCTTCTCCCTCAATTCTCCCTGCATTCCTCGACCTCTTCGTCCGGTTAGGGCTCCAGCCAGGGTTCCGGCTCCCGCACAAAACTTTGCTTTCCATCAACCTCCCGCCCCTTTCGGCTCCCACACAAAACAACTCTTCTTGCAACTTCTGGAGCTCACTCATGTCGCCCCAGATCTCAGCCCACCCCTCCCTGTGCTCGTGCGCCCGTTCCTCTCGCTGATCCAGTCTCGCTAAATCCTCCTACGTTCCTCAAGTCTCCTCCGGCGAGCACAATCCCCAAGCTCCTCCGCCTAGTCCTTCGCCTAGCTGTGCAGTCTTTGTTGCTTCTTGTTTAGTTGCTCAATCCCCTTTGGTGGAAATATCCCTGCCTGCTAACAGTAGTTGAAGACTCAACTCAGCCTGCTGAAAGTTGAAGCCTCAACTCAATTCGATGGCCAGAGCTCTCTCATTCTGCCCAATGAAAGCGGATAAGCCTTCACATGACTATTAGGACCTCAAGCTATGTAATCCAGTTCAGAAATGGTTGCAATCTTTAGGCAGAATCGCCCTTATCAGCTGGAAAGCAATAGCAGATTGGTTGGCATCTAACCAGAATATCAAGGAGAAGCTGTTCTGTAAACATTCCAGGTACACTTTAATTCATCGCATTCAAGCTCTACATTTAAATCTGCTTAGCAAAAAGGGAACCTGATCACCTCTCGTCTGGAGAAAGAAACATGCAAAGGCATTGCCGTCTATTACCACAAATCTTGATGAGCAAGGGTGGCAAAGGGTTGTTAGCAAAATACATAAAAAGGAACAGCTGCAGCACACACATCCCATGTTCAAGAAGCAAGACAGATTTGATCCAAGGGTACATCAAAATAGGAGGCCGAGACGATACGATGTGTCAAGATCAAAAGTGGCATGAAAAATTAACAATGAATCAATGCTGCAGAAAAAAACAAAGAATGAATCTTGGCGATCTGTTAACAGCAAAGTGCAGGAAAATATATCCAGACCTACATATGCAGAAGTGCTTCAAAAGAAACATACTCCAAAACAACTTCCAATGGACAGCCGAACAAAAATAAGCAATCCCATTGCAGACTTCAGAAAGCAGAACACAGAATAGGATAAACCCTCCATGATGTGCTATTTCTGCAATCTGAATTGCTCTGAAGGAGGGTATCGCAACTTGGAGTATTCAAGGCTAACAAATTTTGGAAAGTACAATCTTTCTATAAGAGATGGGATGTATACACCAAAAAGAATCAGATTCCTCAAGGAACATTGTGTAGTGGTTACAGTCGAGGGTTCCATGGGGGAGTCCGGGGGCATCTCAGGTACGTTGGTTGAAATATTTGTAGATAGCAATAACCATAAGCATCTGTGGAAGGAAGCCAGGCTAGCAAAAGATCAATTTTTGGTTACAACTCCAACATTTGTCCATGACTATTACAAAAAATGGTTATTACAGAAAAAATTAATCCACTGCAACCAAACTCTGCTTGTAGTAGAAGATTGGTCAATCAAACATGGAGAAAATAGTGTGAGCACTAAAATACAAATGAAGATCACCTTGTATGGTTTGCCAATTATCATGTGGCACAAAAAAGTAATTTCACAGATTATCTCCCCCTTCCCAGAGTTGGAGGAAATTAGCAGGGACTCCCCTTCGCAGAGTTGGAGAAAATTAACAGGGAGTGTGTGTCATGGAAAAATGTAAAAGAGTGTCAAATAATCATTCGCAAGCCAGCAGAAATAATTCTTCCTTCGCACATCATTTCACACTTGTAAGGAAAGGAGTATTTGATCGAAATTAAGAGTGGATGGCTAAGCAAGGAAAGCAGACCAGATGACAAAATGAGGGAATATGAGCAAGAAAAAAGGGAGAAAGAGTGTGCAAAACTATGAAATTAGGATGTTTACAGCAAGACAGTGATAGCCCATCTAAGGAGAAAGAACAAGGAACCATGAACACTGAAACATGACATAAATTTGATGATGTCTACCCCAAACCTCAAATGAGTATGATACACTCAACCCATCAGGCCTACACTTCAAAGGATGCAATGGTCGCTTTCCTTAACCCCCACACAGGGAGTGCACGCCCATTGGGCCTCTGCCTCTCGGTCCTGGGGTGGAAGGGGAATGCAACTCATGCTGATGAAGGAGGTATTCATCAGGGCACAATCCGATCAAATACCATTCTTGTATCAACAGTGTTCAAAAGACTAAAACAAAATCTCTCAAAACATAGCGCGCAAGTCACAACGGGTGCTCAAATGTGGAAGCAATACAAGCAAAGTGTTATTATTCAGAGCCATCAGTTAGCTGATAAAAGGATTAGCATCCAGATGGACAAATATAGTAACATTGTATTGTTGCAGCATGAAGGGATTTGTTTGAAAAAAAATCAGTACAATTCAGTCATCAATGCAATGGTATATTAAATGTCAAAATGAGTCTTTTATGATGCAGAAAGCAATCTACTATGCTTGTATCCTCATTCCAAGTCTTAATATGCAATACACACAGGTTTCGGCGCAAGCAGAAACTCAAGTATCTATAAGGAAGATCCAAAATAGGATGGATAACAATATAAACAGGTGGAAAGGGTACAAATATAAGAGGAATGTGCGATGAAAGGGCCAATTTCAAAGTTTACTAGATAGTACCCATCAGACACTGATAAAAAACAGCAAAGGGGTGAGAAGAAGTGAAAGATTTGCCCACAAGAATTTCTTAAAACAAATAAATGAAGGTCTCACAAGTGTTGGTCAAATAGCTGATCAAACAGAATCACAAATACATGCAAGGATAGGGGGAGGATTGAAGCTGAAAGAGCTAAACTCAAATGCAGAACTAGAGGCCAAGATCAAAATGTTGGGTTTTCAACCGATGGAGGGGCTGGATAATTGAGGTAGTACACTATAACTTTGAATGGATAAAGCAAGTTTCAAGATACTATTTTGGAATATTCTGGGGCTTAACAGATCAGGGAAACGAAGAATGGTACAAAATGTGCTGAATGAGGAAATGATTAAAATCTTTGCTTTATAAGAGACTAAGCTGGAAACATGTACAGATTCAATGGTCAAGAGTATAACTGGTTCAAGTGATTTCTCGTTTGTGACCAAGGACTCTATCGACATGATTGGAGGCCTAATACTGGGATGACACAATGACTTCTGGGATTTAGTAAACTCTTACAGTGGGGTAACTCACCTTTCAGTAGAACTGAAGTGCAAACAAAGCCGGACATGTATTGTCGTAGCAAATTTCTATGGCCCTCCACGTCATGAAGGAAATAACTTTTTGTGGTAAGAGATGATGGAGTTAGCAGGTCAAAACAAGATCACTATCATGGGTGTTGACTTTAACTTGACAAAAAACTCAGAGAAAAGATTAAATTGTGTAGGAACCCAAGAGACTCCAAATTTTCCAGAATCATTGCAGACTCAGGTCTGATGGAGATTCAAAGCATAGGAAGGTCTTTTACTTGGACCAATCATCAACAACCTCCTGCATTTGCAAAGTTGGATAGAGTATTATTGAATGCAGCAGCACAATGTCATCTACAGCTTGCTACATGCTCAGCAGGTAACATACGGTTGTCGGACCATTCTCTATTAACTTTCAACTCCAATTCATACAAAAAAATGTCATCAAAGTTCAGGTTTGAGTGCTACTGGTTGAAACAACAGACTTTTCAGAAAACATTTCAAAAATGCTGGACAGAAAATGAAAAGTAGATCTCAAACCGAGGACCCTTTGAAGAGTTGGGTCACCAAGTCTAGAAAACTACGAAAAACCCTTCAAAATTGGAGTGCTGGCCTAAAGGTGATGAAGCAAAAGTTCAGAAATGATTTGGAGGCAAGACTAAATACTCTATCCAACAAAGGAGAGAAGGAACCTATACAACAGCAAGAGCTTGATGAGTTTAAAATCCTAAGACAGCAACTGGATGAATGCTATGATGCTGAAGAAAAATTCTGGAAGCAAAGATTAAAAATTTGGTGGTGCAAGAATGGTGACAGGAATACGAAGTTTTTTCATGCTTATTGTCACGCCCCGACCCGCAGGACGACACGTGGCAACCGCCGTATGAGCCCGACAAGCCCATACAAGGCATAAATACAAATACGAAACTACATACACCCACATTTTCAAATAACATCTTAAGTACAGTCCCGATATCTCCTAATACAAATCTAAGACCGGCATACGAAAACTCATAACAGCAGTCGTATACCTCCCGCGACGAACCCTCCGTTATCGATCTCGTCTCGTGCATCGACACCTGCACACACATTGAACGCGGTGTGCTCAGCCTTGCGGCCTAATGCGAAATTACGGCTCTACCGAATAAGGAAATCAAAGGCTAGGAGGAGTATTCTAGGATGTCTTTGGTAATTAAACATCATCTTTCATGCCATTTCGTTTTAAACAATTCGTATAAAAACAGACAGCATAAACAAACAATTAAATAAACAATTAAATGTGTACATGTCACTAGATGTCACCCTAGTCATGTCTAGTGTCCATATTAGTAGTATGTCACCTCATCATAGTGAGACTTTTTAGGTTTCATAAACTCGGGCTGCCAGCCTGTGCTTAATGACTACCCTAGCTAAGAGTATCAGTAAGCCCATCAGTGCCTTTCTGTCTCTGTCTCTACCTATGCCCGCTGCACTGATGTTGGCAGAGAGGACGGATGACCCAGAGTCCCTCTCCTGTTGTTTCACTAGTCGCCAACCATGCCTCCCCTAGCGAAACCGTCGTGCCCTTACATCCTCCCCGGATACCGTAGGGGTCACGACACCCATGTAGTACTACACACTGCCCGCAGACAGGGTCACCTCTCTTAAATATCATCGGCCACGGCTAGCCGGAATAACCACCCTAGGATCCGGACTACTCATCCGATCGTCTGCAGACGTCAAGGGTGATAGACGTGCGGTCTACGGATCCACTGTCCAAGGCGTCGCATGTGGAATCACCTTTCCAGTCCAATAGCCGTCAACGTCTATCGAGATTGGCGCACATCCACACGATGGGATGTGGCCCTCGACTTCGTCGGTGCCAAGTCCATGGTAGGGTTCATCCTAGCTAACCATCTCAGGACTATCACGAGGCCGCCTACAACGACACTCGCGCGGGTGAAGGTTTCGGGTAAGGACTTGCTCCATATTTCCAGTCTAACATGACCATGGAGTGTGTACAGTCCCTTACCCTACCAGCTCCCAGTATATGAGCTACGCATAACGTCAGGAGTGGTGCTCCCAGTGCTCCGCTATGCATCAACCTCGGGAGTGGCGCCTAACGGAAACGTCACCGTTTGACCACCGTCGGGTCGCGGCGGTCAACCGGGGCATATGGAAAAAGGCCCCTTTTTCTCTAAGTGGCGGTGACGTCGCCAAGGATCTAACATGTCGCATATATTATCTATGTCCGCATGGTAGTTATCTAGCATATCGCACCGAAGCAATTTAGCATGCACGACAAGATTATAAAGCATGTTAGATACCTAGCAGATCAAACATGTTAGATAAGATAACTATGCTAGCATGCATACAATTTAAATCTTATCAAACATTATGGTTTATCATATTGAAGACATCCAAGAATTTTTTTCCTAAGAAAACCCCAGCGGGTATTCCCTAGCGTGAATAAATCCTACCAACGGAGAACCAACGCACCTGGGATAGCGATCTGCTTCTGGGAAACAAGTCGCGCGGAGAATATCACCCGCCGAGCTTCTCGGATCGCGTACCCAAAATAATCCTATTTAATAAGATTTATTTAAAATAGATTTAATTTATTTCCCTTAAGATAAATAAATTAAAATCTATCAATTAAATAATTATTTCATTAAATTAATCCTATGCATGTTTAGGATTAATCTCACCTAATGAATTATGAATTTATCATATTTTTGCATTTTTATCTAATAACTTCAATGAATTTTTATTCAATTTCTACTCATCAAACTCACCCATAACTTGGCCCAAGTCATCCAGGAGCCCAAGTAGAACCCATAGAAATTTTTATTATTTTTTTGATTTTTTAATATTTTAATATTATTTTATTATTTTAATATTATTTTATTATTTTAATATTATTTTAATATTTTATATTTTTCTGACCCGGTCAACGGTCAACGTTGACTGGTCAACGGTCAACGTTGACTGGTCAACGCTGACTGGGTCAGCAGTGGGCCCGGTCAACGCTGACTGGGTCAGCTGTTGACTGGTCAACGCTGACTGGGTCAGCGGTTGACTCGGTCAACGCTGACTGGGTCGGCGGTGGGCCCGGTCAATGCTGACTGGGTCAGCTGTTGACTCGGTCAACGGTTCGAGTTACTGTTCACCCGGTTCGGTTCGGTTCGGTTCGATTTGGTTCGGTTCGGGTCCGGTTCAGCTAAATTAAATTCAATCTAATTTGACTCGAGCTCGAACCAGGTTCAACCTATTTGATTCGGCTCACCCAACCCAACTTGACTCGAACCCAAACTTAACTCAAACCCAACCGATTTAACCCACTTGATTCGACCCAACCGTTTAATTAAAGAATTAATTTCTTATACACTAAGCTTAGTTAATTAACGCTAATCATGCTTTTAATTAAACTAAGCATACAATAACATAATTTCTCACTAATTATATTTTATTTACACTAAGCACACTTAATTAGCGCTAATCGCGATTAAGCCCTAATTAAGCACCTTCGCCGGAAAACTCTGCGCCGCCGGAAAACTCAGCGCCGCCGCCGGAACCCTAGCCGCCACCTCGCCGGAACTCGCGAAAATGAAGGCGAAACGGCCGGCGAGCTTCGTTGCTCCTCGCTCGATGCGGAGACTACGCCGATCTGCGAGAAGGACGTCCATCAGCGCCTATACGGCGATCTTTCCGGCGTCGTCTCCGGCGAACTCACGGCGTCTCCACCGGAGGGTGAAAACCACCCCTTTTCATGGGGAAAACGCGGCTGCTCACCTCGCGGACGTCCGGAGAAGGTAGGAGCGGGGTTTGCGGCCGGCGAAGCGACTGGATCGCGATTTGCAGCCGCCGCCGGTAGGGTTCGATCGCTCGAACAGAGGCGGCGAGCTCAGCCGCCCGCCGAGGGGTCTTCGAACTCCTCGAAGGCCCGTGGAGACGCGGAGACGGCCGACGTCTCCAACCGCGGCGGAGAAGACGTCCGCCGGGGGGTTGCGACTGCTGGGCGGCGATCGATCGGCAGCAGCTCCTCTGCTGCGGTGGTCGCGCGAACGGGAGGGGAAAAGAAGGCGTCGCCGAGTCGCCCTCTCCGCCGGGAGTAGCTCGCTGGGGGTGGACGAGGGCAGACGGTCGTCGACGGCGACGTGCAGCGGTCGACGGCGGAAGGCGGAGCGTCGACGCTGCTCGGTGCGGGAGAAGACGAAGCGACGTTGCTTCGTCGCGTGCTCGAGGCGACGGCTCGAGTGGGAAGGGCGTTTGCTCTTCTCGCTCGCCCCGTCTCGTTTCCTCGCCCGGTCCAAGCCGGTTCAGCTGGACCGGCCGGCTCTCCGGCCGGTTCACCTGAACCGGTCCATTTTTTTTTTTTTTTTTTTTTTTTTGATGGGGGTTTACACTTATGCTAGTGTCAAATATAGAAGAAACTACATAGGTATGCTGAATCTGAATGGGGCTGAAACCTATAACCAAACAGAATTTATCCAAGCTTTCTATAACTACTACAAGCAGTTATTGGGAGTTCGGCATCACCCTAAAATTTTGATCAGATGGGATGATTTCTATCAGCCGCAGGACATAGAGTTCAATTGCTTGAAGGCTGATTTTGTTGAAAAGGAAGTAAAACATGCAATCCACAGCATGGGGAAAATGAAGGCTCTAGGGCCGGATGGCTTTATACCTGAATTCTATAATGCAGCTTGGAATGACATAAAGGATGAAGTCATGAACATATTTAAATGTTTCAATGAATGGAAGATTGACATGAGAAGAATCTCATTGAGTCACATTGTCCTCCTTTCGAAGAAGCAAGGACCAAATTCTACCAGAGATTACAGGCCCATAAGTCTTGAGCACAGCATGAGGAAAATCATTTCCAAAGTATTAGCAGATCGACTCAAAGGATAAATGCCGAGGCTCATTTCAGAATCACAAAGTGCATTCATCCAAGGCAGATCGGCAGCAAATGCATTCATGGCTGTAAAAGAAACTATACATGCCTGCAAGAGATCTAAAGAAAACAACCTATTTATCAAACTAGATATTGAGAAGGTGTTTGATACTATATCTTCAGATTTCATCGAGAGCATGCTGAAGGCAAACAGTTTTCCAGAAATTTGGATCAACTGGATAATGGAGGTGATTTCAAAAGCAGACTCGGCCGTCATCATAAATGATTGTGCAAGCAAACCATTCATACATCGCCGTGGGCTAAGGCAAGGAAATTCTTTATCACCATATTTATTTGTCTTAGTCATGGAATGTTTCTCAAGAATGATTGATCGGGCTGATCAAATGGGACTAATCAGGAGAGTGCTCAATCGAATTCATGGCCAACGCGTGACATATGTGGGATTTGCAGATGATATAGTCCTCTTTGTGAAAGGTAAGGAGGAATACATTAACAATTTAAGGCTGCTTGTTGATTATTTTTATGCAGTTTTCAGACTTAAGATTAATCTGGACAAATCCATAGTAATTGATCTAAAGGGCAGAACAGAATTTGCAAAGAGAGCTGCTGGAATTTTGGGATTAAAAGTTGGAAACTTCCCAATAAAATACTTAGGTTTGCCTTTGAGAGATAGTAAGCTGAAGAAAGATGATTGGAGGACCATTATCTCCAAAATGGACAATCATCTGACCGAATGGAAGGGCAGATTACTATCTAAGGGAGGTAGACTTATCTTGATAAACTCGGTACTTTCATACATCCCTTCGTATTTCTTAGCAGTATTCAAAATTCCTCAATGGGTGGTCAAAGAGATGGATAGGCGAAGAAAGCATTTTTTATGGGGCAAGAAAGAGGATCAAAAGGGCACACTTAACCTAGTGAATTGGAAAGTCGTCACAATGAAAAGGGAGAATGGTGGTTTAGGAGTCATTGACATCCATGTGCATAATAATGCTAGATTAGGATCTTGGCTATGTAAATTGATAACAGGAAATTCCTCACATTGGGCTAGGGTTGTAAAATGGAATTATTTTCATAGAAAAGAATGATATATGGAGAAAAATAAAACAGGATGGTCAAGTACATGGAAAGCGATAACAAATTTGAGAGGGACATTCTTGTGCAGCCTAGAGTACGAAATTAGAAATGGGGCAGATATAAATTTTTAGTATGAGCCTTGGCATATTTGTAGAAGAATGATAGATATGCACAAGGAAGCATTCCTAGCTATCGAAAACCAAAGTACCACTTTAGCGCAAATGGCTAGGTGGGCAGATGGTTAATCCATAGGGTGGATAACTACTATGTCCAGTTCAAACTCAATGGTGGACCGGCTTCTTGTTGACATAAGGAAGATACAACTTGGGGTTAGAAGTAAAAAAATCTGGTGGAGATGGACAGCAAGCAAACAATTTTCAGTGCACTCCTTATACAACTTTATGAAAGAGTCGGGCATCAAGGAGGTTGAAGGATCTATACTTTGAAAACCAAGGCTGCCCCTTAAAATAAATCTATTTAACTGGCTGATGAGGAAAAATAAGTTGCATACTAAAGTGCGCTTGGTATGCAAAGGGATTATGGTTGAGGAGACATACACTCTATGCAAGGATGAGCTTGAAACAAGAGACCATCTTTTCTTCCAATGTCCATATGTGCTAAATGGGTGGGCTATGTACCTGCAACAGTGGCAACTATAACCATTTGACATCTCCCTAGTTCCTTAGGTGGGGAAAGGAGAGGTGAAAGAAAAGTTGCAAAAGATTGAGCAACTAGTCATATGACACTGGAGTGTATGGGGAGAAAGAAATAGAAGATATTTTATAAGTGAATCCAAATCAATAAGGGCGTTGGCCATGCAAGCAGCTGCATCCCTAACCTTCTTCAAGCAACAAGGGATTATGGTTGAGGAGGTTTTAAAGAACTCATGAACACGAATATTGGCTGCCATTCAAAAGGAAAACATATGATGCTTTTGCAAAATAATGGAATGAAATATTGCAATCAACTTACAGCATGTAGAATTTGGAATGTCTTCCAGATACCTTCAGCTCTAGAGCACTTCATTATCTGTTGAATGAGTCACAGGCACACACGCATCGGTAAGAGCTCATGTTTTTGTGACATGCATGAAGTAGACCACAAATAAGCTTCCATAAGATTAACTAAAAATAGAAATCCAAAACTCGTACACAAAATACTCTGAAACAGAATGGTGCAAGGAGTAGCGATCCGCAATAAGCTTACTCAGAGCAGCGAGAAAGCTTCCAACAACTGCAAAATCATCAAAAATAACAAGAAAGTTAAAGAACTAGATCCCTGCAATAAGATTTTGTGCTATATGTCTAACATCCACAGTAATAGAAAAAAGATTATCTTATTGATGTGCAGAATAAGTATTACTTTATCTTTGACTTAGTACTTAAATAATCTCTAATTCTTCTTTTTTAAAAAAAAATGATACATAATTCTATATCACTATCTTTATAGATTATCATAACTCAATTGCATTTTATTATTCTACGGCTATTCAAGGTTTTCATGTTGGACAAAATATGTGTTCAATACTTATTTAAAATTAAAAATAATATACATATATATATATATTTATTTATTTAAAATAAAATTCAATATTTTCAAAGAGAGATGGCATGAGCCCGATCCAACACATGAATCAATTGTGCTGTGACCCTTCAAACCGTGTTGGGCTCATTTATTTTTCCTAATTAAACTCGTCCTGAAGAAATAGAAGTATTCAATAAGTACGGAAATTGTGCGTGAAGATTCCGTTTGACTTTTTTTTTAAAAAAAAATTCTACGACGACATAATTATTCTGTTGTTATTGTCGAATTCTTCCGGGTAATGCAATGAAAAATACTCTCAATTCAATTATTATTTCCACGTACGTTCGCTGGACTTTGGACTACGTCAAATTAATTAAATAGAGACTCACAACTCGAACCGGGTGAAACCGCCCGGTCCGGCCCGCCCCAACTCGGCGTATCGATGCCGCCGATGCCATCTGTTTTCTTCGAATTGACGGTCCAATCTCGCCAATGGAGAAGCCGCGTTTGGCTTGACGGCTCCACTTCCCTCGTTGAAATTAATTATTTTGTTCCTTCCTTCCTCCAACAATTCTTTCCTTCTCGGAATGAATCGATTGCGGCAAATATGAATTGTATTAACTCCCCGCGTGTTCCCAAAGAAGGAGAAGGCTGCTTCCCTCCGAAGGCTTGCCCGGCTTAGGCATCCGATCACTGCTCGATGGGCTCACCGCTCCTCCTCCTCGTCTTCTTCGCCCTGTTCGGCGGCGGAGCACCTGAGGACCTGGCGTCCGACCACGCCGCCCTCGTCGCCTTCCGCGCAGCCGTCTCCGGTGCCACCCTGAAGTGGAACCCCTCCGACTCCTCCCCCTGCTCCTGGTACGGCGTGGGCTGCTCCGACGGCCGAGTCACCGATCTCCGCCTCCCCGCCGCTTCCCTCCTCGGCTCGATCCCTCTCGGCTCGATCGGCAACCTCACCGCGCTCCGCAGGCTCAGCCTTCGCCAGAACCTCCTGTCCGGTGGCCTCCCGCTGGACCTCGCGGCCCTCGCGAACCTGCAGTTTGTTCATGTGCAGCACAATCGATTCTCCGGTGAGATACCCGCCGCCGTGTTCGCCCTCCGCCAGCTTGTTCACCTCGACCTCTCTGATAATTCCCTCGACGGCGCGATTTCGCCGGAGTTCAACAACCTCACCGGATTGAAAAGGCTTTTTCTTCAGCAAAACCGGCTGTCCGGCGGGATACACGACCTCCGGCTCCCCTCAATCGCCCGTCTCAATGTCTCCTTCAACCAGCTCGAGGGACCGATCCCCGCGAGCCTCCGAGGCCTGGACGCGAGCTCCTTCGTCGGCAACTCTCTCTGCGGAAGCCCCCTCCCCCCCTGCCCCGGCGAGATCTCCCCTACATCTCCAGGCGGAGGGAGAAAGAAGCTCTCCGCCGCCGCGATCGCTGGGATTTCGATTGGCTCCGCCGTCGCTTTCCTTTTCCTCCTGCTCCTTGGTGTTCGCTGTTTCCGGAGCAAGGACAAGGGCTTGGCTTCGATAGGGACGTCATCAGCCGCAGCGGAGGTGGCGCCGAGGAAGGTACCAGATAACACGGCAGTGTCTCTGACACCGCTGACTCCGCCTCCGCCTACGCCGTCGGCAGCGGTGGATGCCTCCGTATCCGGAGGGGAGACCGGAGGCGGCCGGAAGCTGGTGTTCCTCAGGAATGCTCAGACGGTATACGACCTGGAGGACCTCCTGCGGTCGTCCGCGGAGGTGCTCGGAAAGGGAACAACCGGGACGACGTACAAAACGAGGATGGAATCGGGGATGGTGATGGCGGTGAAGCGCCTCCGCGACGCCATCCTTCCCGAGGAGGAGTTCCGTCAGAGTGTTGAGGCCATCGGCGCCATGGACCATCCCAACCTGGTCTCCCTGCTGGCTTACTACTTCAGCAGGGACGAGAAGCTCTTGGTCTACGAGTACGTCCCCAATGGAAGCCTCTCTTCCATCCTTCATGGTGATCTCTCTGCTCTCAGTTTATCTCACGCTCATTTCTTCAAACAACGCTCGTGCATGCTCACAGGAAGTCCCTAATCAACCCTCAATGGCAGGAAATGAGAAGTTACCCGGCGACATCCCTCTCGACTGGGAGAAAAGATTGGAGATCGCCATCGGAGCAGCTCGGGGAGTCGAGCGCATACACTCCACGAGCTCCGGCGCCTGCCATGGCAGCATCAAGTCATCCAACATCCTTCTCACCGCGTCGAACGAGGCGAAGCTCTCGGACTCGGGTTTAATCACCCTCTCCTCCACTTTAATGCCGAACCAGTCCGCCTACCGAGCGCCGGAGGTCGCCGATTACCGGCGGTTCTCTCACGAGGCGGACGTTTACAGCTTTGGCGTGCTCCTCGTGGAGCTGCTGACGGGGAAGCGGCCAGCCCAGGCGCGGAGCGACGAGGAAGGAGCGGTGGACCTACCGAGGTGGGTTGAATCCCTATCGAGGGAGGAGTGGAGCTCCAAGGTATTCGACCCAGAACTGTTGAGGGATCAAAATGCCGAGGAGGAGATGGCGGAGCTGCTGCAGCTGGCCGTGGAGTGTGCGTCGCAAGTACCCGAGAGGAGACCGTCCATGGCGGAAGTCGTAGCTCGGATCGATAAGATTAGGAGTAAACAAGGCGGCGCCATTGTCGACAATTAATGCGGTGATTAATCTTTGCTGAAGATTCATTTTTTGCTGATGAATTTTACTGATGTCATTCTCATTCCCATGGATGACACTAAAACTTGGTGGTGTCCGCGCGTTCATCCATGGAGGAAGACTAATGGGTGGTTCTTTCATTTCCAATTGTTTTTTTACTTGAGATTGCTGTTGTTTTCATTTAGTACTTTTGAGTAAAAATTTCCAACTTTTGGATGAAGGTTATACTGCAAATGTTTACATGAGGCGAAAAAGGAGAACTGATAATATACCTCTTTTTTTGGCTAAAAAGTTGAACAAACTGACCATTTGTTTCTTTCCCTATGCCGATGATATTGTAATATACAGGGGGCTTAGCTTTCTATAATTTATGATACTTGTTTTGTCTTGTTAGATTAATTTTAGCAAGGCATGTAGGCTCTTCAACTTGTCCATTTTAAAAAGAAAAAGGAAAAAATACTTTCTGTTTGGATTCATGCAGCTTTAGAAGAAGAGAAACAAATGGGTTCCTTAGCTTGGATCTACAATCTACAAATAAAATAAAGACTTTTTTTTGGTCCTTTTAGTTTGCTAGGTTTGCCAAATTCATCATGGTCTTTTATGTGCTAATTGAGTAAGTTGTTCGAGTCAAACCCGCTCACTTACAAAGTTAATCCAAATAATCAGGACGCCGTCAATGACATACACTCTCAGAACCGGTAAAAGTCTATTTATTAACCATTTAGATAAAAAGTCATCATTAAAATGATTGCAAACGCTAAGACCAGGCAAAATAAACTAAGAGCAAATTGATGAAACAAAACCAAACTACAAATGCTAAACTCAACTTATTAGCCCTTCATTATCTTAATTCTCATGGTTTCCTATCCCATAGATGATGTTAAATGGATTAAAAGTTCAATGCATCCCAAATGAATGCTTCCAGTAACACACTCATTACACAGTTAAACCCATATAAATACAAGATTCTAGAGTTTTTATATTTAAGACATCTATATTAATAGACATCTCAAGAGAAAGGAACTATTGAAACAAGATGGGCATTTCTTAGACCCGTTTATTAATGGCATATAGTTTGCATCTCTTAGCCCCGTTTATTAATGACAGATATAGTTTTTCTCACACACAATCAGACATCATACTAGAAACAAACAAAGACCATCCCCCCTTCTGAAGAATACTTACACTGATGATAACGATAGGAGCGAGACGAGATTACCAAATTGCATCACATGTAAGAACGCAAGCGAGGCCTCACAATGGACTGAGCTCCATCAACAAAGATAGTAGTGCCGGTCATGTAGCGGGAATCATCTCCGATGAGGTATAGTACAGTAGAAGCGAGGTCATTCTTTGGGTCGAGCCATCGATTTAAAGGCATCACAGTTGCGGTCGACTTCTCAGCCTTCTCCTTCCCCACCGACTGAGGGTACTCATCAGATAAATGCAAACCACGGGCAACTGCATTGACTCTGATGTTGTACTTACCAATCTCCATCGCTGAGAGCTGACAAAGTAAAGTAGTTTCAGCAAAATGTACAAAGAACACAAATTTTGCCAGTATAAAGAAGAATGCATAGCTGAGATAACACATAACGTTCGAGGACACTGTAAATAATGTAATTAGAATCACTAGGGATTTAAATCGAGCGTTCAGAAAAATGAGATCAGGAAAAGAGAACATACTACCTCGAAGTACAAGAGGATTCAACTAAAAAGCACTTACTCGTGTCAGCTGTTGTACAGCAGCCAAACTTGAACCATAGGCAGCAGCACCTGGATATAGGCCTCTTTCTGCCCCGAGTATCTGAGATATAAATACTATTGATCCACCTGTTTTATAATCTCGCATTCTCCTTGCAACTGCTTTTTGCAGAAACCAAGGTGCCATGAAATTGATTTTCACTGTCCTTTTGTACTCCTGTTCAGTAATATCAAGACATCCTTGCATCTTCCCTGTTTTAAAAGTCAAACAAATGAGAAGGCTTGTAAACCACTTACGAAATCGTTCGATCAAAACATCTACGGACCAACGAATTGTCTGGTATCAAAAACCTCTTACGATGCATCAAAAAGGTTTGTTTCACCATGCAATCGCTAATCTGGTATGTGCATGAGTCCGCTTACTCATGTTCTTGTGTTCTGTCTACTTCATCATTATACTACTCGAGCTTTGATCCTCCCCCTCCCTTATTGTTTTCTTTTTTCTTCTTATAAATACTATCTACATACTTCACAATTCCACTACAAAAATTGTTGATACATCAAACCAATCACATGGCCAACTTTTCATGGAGTCTTGTGACCCTTGTCACTTCCAAGTTCTCCCTAAGACTAAAACTATATTGGTTTGAGATATTATGTTCATATACCTGAGTCAATCCATGTCCAGATAACAGATCTGACATATACATGCATGTCCCTCATTATCCCGCAACAAATTGCTGTTGTTCTATCACAATTTAAAGCCTTTTAAATGATTATAGTCTTGCATATAATAAATAGTACATTAACATAAATAAATGCAGGTGGTGGAAAAAGTTTAAAATCAGTATGGATTCAATGATTTCCATTTGTTGAAGCTAGGGCAGCATCCTTTATTGGTTTACCTTCATAAGCATAACAGTTCACAAAAGCATCGATTGTCCCCAAGAGTTTCCAGGCCATTCCTACTGCCTCATCAAAGGCAGCCTCCTGATCCTCTTCCATCTTCAAATCAACCACACTGATAGAGGAGATTCCCTGCAAAGAGCTCGTAATATCCCTGACCAATTTTTGAAGAGGAGTTGCATCGCCCAACAAAACTAACCTAGTAAACAACATCAGAAATAATAGAATCAGAAGAAAAGATATCAAACAATGTTATGAAAGGATGAAATGAACTTAAGAGGAAAGGTATTGCTACTACAATTCAATAGCCAAAAACACTAATAAATAAATAAATTTGTGCACCAACAAACAGACAATTAAGACTAGCAGTGAAACTATTATCCCCTTTCGTCATTGCACATCATAATACCACGATACCTATGAAGATAACCGAATGAAAGTACATCTATTTAAGATACACGAGTTAATACAGTATAGATGATTAGAAAACTTGTAAAGAATAGCATTAGAAAAACACCAACCAATATTTATGTATATGGTGAGAAGGCTGTTGAAGTTATACAACCCAAGTCAGATAATAGCGATATTTAAAAAATTCATCCACGAATACCGATTCATCTATCCTATGTCTTAATTGGGCAATAGCGATATTTAAAAAATTCATCTATCCTATATCTTAGATCCTTGCAGTTCAACAACTAAAGTTGATCAGATTTTGCTGGAAGATTCAAGAAAACTCAGAATTCAAGTGTAGCTAAAAAGGAACGTGAATCACAATTTATTGCGAGATTTACTCTTCTTTTTGTTGTTGTTGTGAATTGTCTTTGAAGTTCCTCTTTCTGTTGCCTACCCAAATCTTCAGACTGGACCTGACTCTTTTCTCTCATAATCCTGCGTTCAGTACATAAGTTTCCCTCTTGATTAAGTGCACTGCAGTCTCTCCAAGCCCTTTTTTTTGGCCCAAGAGAAGTCTTTCCGAATAAAAACATAGAGAAAACTGATAGACCAATCGTTTTTGCATTCCATTAAAATCATTTTAAAAAAGGCAAATTCATTTAGATCGATGAGCAAAGTGAAAACTTTGGAAGAATAAATCAACAAATGGCAACAAGGTATAATAATAGCAAAAGCAGCATCACTCGATCGAGTCCCAGGGGGGAAGAAGAGAAGGAGGAGGGAGAGGGCAACGACATGAAACCTGCAGCCAGACTTCGCCAGGTGGTAAACGATGCCTCTGGAGATCTCATCGTCGCTGGAGGTCAATAGAACTCTCTTCGAACAGTCCTCCATCCACCTCCGCGAGACCGAATCGCTGCAGCAGGGAAGAAGCAGGGGAGAAAAAGAGAAGCGTGGGGTTTGGCAGTAGATCTCGAAAATGAAACGGGGAAAAAAGTTATGTCGGTTTGGGTTTTGATCATGCGCCTCGTTTTAATTAATACTAGTAAGGGAGCCCCTGAATCGTGATACGCACGTGTAGTTTGGCATATATATAATAATAATAAAAGAAAATTTGAAAATTTTTAGGGGGAATATATTTAAAAATAAAGTTAAAATAGAAGGGTTAAAATGAAATTAATTTTCTAAAAAATATTTAATTGAAAATTGGGTAAGAAATATAAATTTAAAGAGGATTTGCTTATAAAAATAGCTATCTAGTTATAAAATTTTGTGAATGAAGTAAAATTAGAAGGTCTAATAGTAAAAAAATTTAAAAAATTAATTAATAAATATTAAAGAGGGATTTATTTATAAAAATAAGACTTTTTAGGAGAAGAATTTTAAAGAAAGTAAAATTAGAAAGATTAAAATAAAAATTAAAAGAATTTAGGAGTTTACTATTGGCTCATCCATAAAGATTGATAGCATAGATAAAATTACACTCTAATTAAATCAGTGATGCATCCAAGAGAATCATATTAAGTTTAAGTGGACCTAATGGAGAAACTTTCTGACTGTTTTATAACCATATAAGTTTTGAAGCAAATCTATGATTGCAGCTTTAGGAGCACAAAACGTGACCAAAGTTTAGATGTAAATAAACAGATATATGAGCTATCACAGCTTTGCATGTTACTTTGTCAATAATTAGTTTTTTTCTCCATATCCTCCCTGGGGTAGAATGACTTAAAAGGTTGGTATCGCGAAGGCTTAATAAAATTCCTGTGACCAATTATTGCAGAGAGGAGGAGGGAGTAGGGGGACGATGCAGAGAGGAGGAGTTGGGGTGGGCGTGGGTGGGCGATGCAGAGTGGAGGAGGAGGAGGAGGAGGGGGGGCGTTGCAGAGGTGGGTCAGCCTTCCACCGCCCGGACTCCCCGCGGCGGCACCCGTCGCGCCTGCCCTTGCGGGGCCTCCCCGGCGGGTGGAGGAGGAGTCCAGGGCAATACTAATAATATCTGATTTGAAGTGTGTCCTAAAGTTTACATGTATGTTTAGAAAGGTAACAGTAACATGTAAAACAGAGAGCAATCTACTAAAGTAGGCAAGCAGTTAAAGTTGGCGAGCTAGCTGAATTTTTTTCATTAAAAAATAGGTCAAGAATAAGTTTATCGATGACATTGGGAAAAAATATTTTTTGGTTTTTAGAAATTAATATTTTAAAGAAGTTAGTACGGCTAAAAACAAGGAATTCCTTTAGAAACGTGTTCTCCTGGGGCATGCCACTGCGAACTGAACTTTTCATCTCACTTCTGCTTTATCAGATCAAACAGGGGATGATTGATGATTCTGGCTTAGCTCAAACTCTAACTCTTTTTAAGGCCATGTTTAGTTTGGGACAGTTCTATGGGAATCCTGAAGCTAGAGGTGCTGTGATGGTGAATTGGTTGCATCCAGCAGAATTTGGTCTCCGAGAAGCACCCAGGTGAAGTCAGTGGTGCATGGAAAAAGTTTGCTCCAGCTTTGTCTAAATCCTCAAATAGATGATACCCATGGAGCACAATCAATGTCAGACGTCTCATCTTGTTCCTTCTGATCAAGGATTACCTGGAAAATTCATCCACACGTAGGAGCTCTCTTTTATTAAATTTTCTCATTCTCTTTATGCCAAGTCTCTCGCGTTGACGTGCCACTTCATGCGCCAAACTTTTCATAACATTATACACAGTGAATATTATAGACGAACTGATCATTCAGCGGTGGAACTTCCTTGTATCCCGTTATCTTCTAGAATTTATGAATCTGATTGATTAGTTACTGATCAAGTTGGCATAATCATCATCGATCTTTTTATATGTTTTAGGTGGAAATTTTTACGTCAACATTCACATTAAAGTTAGCCAAAAGGTCATCGGATATACTACTAATACTTTTAGTTAGCGTCCGTGTCTTGGTCCTATTGATCGATGACGCCCACAACTTTCTTGGAATTCTTTAGCTTATCATCGCTCCTCCCACCAATTGGCGGCGGAACCCGATGCCACCAATTGGCGGCCTCTTCTTTTGCGCTTTTCCTCGTTGGTCGACGATCGACGAAGGATTTCCTTTATTCTTCTCTCTCCCTCTTTTCCTCTCACCTTTTCTGACCCCTATCTGCATGAGCTTGATCCTTTTAAGTGGCAAAATGGTTCCCCGAATGCGTACCGAGTGGTGGTTTGATCCCCGTGCTCGCCGCCCTCTTCGCCACCGGCGAGAGGAGTTCAAGCGAGTTCAAAGTGGTGGACTGGTGAGAGAAAGGTGGTAAAAATGTCGACTTCGAAGCTGGTTGGTGATCAGCGGCCCACTGCGGTGCATAGGTTTGACCTAGGGGAGGGAATGCAGCTTCAGGTATTGGGTTTGTTTGCCATGTTTGTAAGCACCAGGGGGTCGTTTTGATTGCTGATCCTTGTCGACAGGCGAAAGTTGTTAGAGATCGCAATGTTTGGATTATTCCAATCGAGATCTTCGGTTGCTCTAGAGCGTTGGTTCTTCACTGGGGAGGCATTTGCACTGGAAAAACGTGAGGTGTTTCATGTTATTGTCTCCACTTACTGCTCGGAGTTAGATTTGCGAATATCTAGCTGTATTGTTGCTCTACTTTTCTGACGTTGCAGTCATTGGGTTCTTCCTGATTCATTTCCTCCGGGGACTACAGTCTACAAGGGGCAAGCTCTACAAACGCCTTTTGTAAAGGTTTTTTTTTTTCATCCCTTAGCTTGTAGCACTCTGAAATCAAACTGAGACAATCAGAGCTGAGTTATTTAATTTTTTAACTTGTCCTATGATTTCTCTGATGGTCGAACTTTAGAAGGGTGAAACATACTCAGTTATAATTGAGCTGCAAGACCCGAAGTTTCAAGCTATTGAATTCGTTCTGAAGGATGAAAGACATAATAGATGGTTAAGTTAAACACTTTATCTATTTATACTATCTCATTTTGAATTACATTTTCTAAAATATTGAGCACTATGCAATTTCAATTTTTTTTTCTAGGTTTAAGTTGAGCCATGGAAACTTTCACGTCAACATTCCAAAGTTTGAGCTTTCTGCTTCTCATGCAGCAATAGCAAATGATATTGTAGAACAAAAGGCATACTTAATCTGGGAAAGTAGAGGAAAACGGAGTAACACACCCCAGGAGGAAAAGGTCTGTTAGTCAACAGAAAGGCGATTTTTTTTTTCCTTTTAGTAGATCTTTGGTCTTACCATGCTTTTGCCTCCGAAATTAGTTCACAAATTTTGATGTTATAAGAAGAGTGGTTTACAAAAGTTCTGACAGTAACATGTTTGACCATGCAGGAGAACTACGAAGCTGCACTGAAAGAGCTAAATAACCAGTTATTAAGGGGCATGTCTATGAATGAAATTAGGTGCAGTTTGAAGCGTCAAAGTATCCAAACTATCTCTACTTCTAAAGAAATTCAGAGGTCCGAGAACAGTATAATCTCATATGTACATCACAGGAGATATGATATATCGCAATGGTTAAGCAAAAAACACTTAGGACACATGAAAGTAACTCCTTGTGGATCAGCTCTAGAGACTCTTATTGCAAGAACTCTGGGAGCAGACAACATCAAAACAAGACAAATGTATAACATTGGAAACAATGAATTAGCGGTCAGCTCAAATCCATGTCTTCCACTATTGTTACCTTACCGTGTCTGCTACTAATCTTTTTTTATCCTTAGGTTCTCCTGAAAGTTATCAGTGGTGAGCTCCACATTGTTATTGCTGTCGATCTTAAAGGTTATACAGTGCTTCACTGGGGAGTGTCAAGGACTTCATTAGGAGAATGGATGGTATGTTAGCTTACATCAAAGTATAAAAACTGAGTGCACCAGTCTGGTACGCATGGTTTTTACTGGTCCCAACATGAACTGATTTCAATCAGTCCATGCGGTATCGGATCGTGCTGCTCAATATGGAGGGAGAGGCACTGTTCCAACAGCATATGTTGGCATCGTGTGTGTACCATACACCCCTGTATAATGACTCTGGTATTTTCATTTATGTATGAAAATGCCAATGATAACATTACTGCCATATGCATGCTCTAATTAGCTAACATATCGATTGAAGCCATGAACAACCTAACCCATATACAGTGCCAGGTACTGATATAGGTACTAGAATTTAAAAGTGTATCCATGCAAATTATTTAAAAAATATTGACTATATCAATTTTTAACACTTTTCTTAGCCTGCAAAATTTCATACAATAACTTCTAGTTCTAATCACTAATACTTTTATCATTTTTTTAATATTTTCTTTAAATAGATATAATTATATGTTCGACATTGTTTGATCATGTCGATCATACGAACATGTGGTACTGTAACATCTGCGGATCAATATGAATGCTGACAGCAATTTGATTAGATTGTGATGGTTTATAGATTTTAGCACACATTTATTAATTTTTTCACAAAAAGTATTCTGATATTGTAATCTTTTTTATCAAGGTCCCACCTCTAGAGATATTGCCAGAGAGATCAAAGATGCTAAATGGAGCATGCCAGACTACCTTTAAAGAAGTTTTATGTGGACAAAACCAGTTTCAGGCAAGAAAATTATTGCTTGTCACCGGAAAAAAATATTGTTTGATTTGTTTCTTTATCATGAAAATATGTCTATTTCATAGATATCATTGCGCGTCTGCGCACACACAGATATATACAATGTGATATTGTTTAAATTACTCTCTACAAGCTATAGCATCCGAGAACCCCTGAGCATCTTAGTAATTATCTTTTCATTTGTGTTTATTCATTTTATGGATTTGTCTGGTAGCTTTAATATGAATCTGAGAACCTATGAAAAACTATATTGGTATCATGCTTAGGCAATGTGGATATTGTTTCATGCATTCTTGTTGTTAAGGTATCTTGTGTTGATTTGTTTTATCAAATGACAAATGTGAATGCGAGAAGAAAAGGGTAGCTCCATTTTTTAGTTATAATCTTCATAAAATAATGTTGTTAGCATGGTGCAACAAATGGTACAAATTTCACCATAAAAAAGGTGCAAATTAATTCAAAGTTTCTTCCTTTTTTTCTATTATTGTAGTATGTGGACATCAATGTCAAAGTCAGGGATCTTTTAGGCATGCAGTTTGTGCTGTGGTCTGGAGGGTCTTGGATCAAGAACAGTGGTTCAAATTTCCTTATAGGCTTCAGAGCAGTGGAACCAGGAGGCAAAAAGGTTTCATGTTAATTATGCTATCTCCTTGTTTGATTATGCAAAGTTCGTATCAGGAAGATGAAATAAATTGATGAGTTTTTCAGTGTTTTTAACCGTTATATGTTAATTTTTAGGCAAAGGAAAATTTATTTTGTAAACTAAATTAGTTCCTTTATTTTATTGCCCCCAGATTTCTTTCTTAGGGAAGCTCATGGTTATATTATTTTATCAATTTCAACTGAAAAGTGCTTAGTTTATGAAATTTCCTTAGGCAATTGTTTTCCGGACTTTTTCCCTTAATTGCATGAATCATAGAGGTAAATATTGCAGGACAAAGATAACCAAATAGAGACTTGCAAATGGTTACTTGATGAAATAGCTAGGAGGGAGAAGGATGCTGAGAGATCATTAATGCACAGGTAAAGAAAACAAATTTAAATAAATGATTTGAACAATTGGTTTAATTTGAAAATCATTGAAGAAAAAAGTATAGTAGTATAGGAGGGTAAATATAACAGAATTTGACTCCTAACCAATTGCACTAACTTACGCAGATTTGAGATTGCAACAGAGTTGACGGAGCGTTCTGGAAATGAAGGGGAGCTGGGTCTAATTGGTGTCCTGGTTTGGTTGAGGTTCATGGCTTGCAGACATCTTTGCTGGAATAAAAATTACAATGTGAAACCACGGTAAGTGAAGTTTTGCATTCTCATCATATTTGTTATACTAAATTTCCCGATTTTTTTATAAAAAAATTCATAATAAACACGTAAATGAAATCTGATGAAAAGTTTCAAATATTGTTATTAGGTACTAACTCGCCAATACATTGGACCAGTATGCATGGCATACTGGATTGTACCAACACATTGTACAGTTAGTATGGATGGAAATGATTGGGTGTTGTTGGTTGGTAGTTGACTACCATGATATTTGTCCTGTCAATGTTTTTAGCCCTGCATGAATAGCTCAGATTAACATTTAGTTTGCTATGAGCTGAGAGGCAAGGCACTTCATTCTTGCTCCTCCCACCGTGGCAAGTTGGCAGTCATCATTTACATTACTAATAATATTTCCGGACTTGTTTGTTCATTCTATTACTCGAGTTTATGTGGTTTCTCTGTCGCTCATTTCCTGAATTACAGCTAGAGGATCAATGGTTGACATTCTTCCTTTTTCTTTTTTTGCTAGAGGTTGCTCTTCCTGGCTGTTTGCTCTTTTCCATTTTTTTCATTTGTGGAAATTGGTTATGATGTAAATTAGGATGGATTTATTGGATGATCAGATCAGGTTCATCGAAGCATGGCCCATCTGACCAAAAGATCTGTATACCATTCCACCATCAAATTATCATCATCTATTTCATTAAGGGAATCAACTGGAGGTTCTGAGTCTATCTCCATTTCTACCTCTTGTTTAACCCTTACTGCATGGGAAGGAATTCAGATGAAATGGAACCACTTCGTCATTGTTTTGCCTATGTGTGCTTGTGTCTCTTTCTTATATGCATTATCAATTCTCGGTTGTCTTGAGTCAGGTAATGGAAATGCTGTTGGAATAAGATCAATGAGATTTGATCCATTCCTCATCACACCTAAGTTTATATAAAAGCCTCGGATCCCACCATGAGACAATGATCCTCAAATACCACTCGGTTGGTTACTAATTAACCCATTAAGGTGTGATCCAGCTTCTGAAGCTGTGCCACAACTTCCACTCATGCTACTACTGTTGCCAATTTCCCCATCTACAAATGTTCAGATCCATGCCTTCGACATGCCAAGCATCTCCCATTCTGGCACTCATATTGCCTTCTAAAATCATGCATGGTTTCCATAATTCCAGGTCAAATAATAACATTAGATTCCAGCAGTTTGTCGTAAGTCTAGGTTTCTGCAGTCCGGACATCAAAATATTCTTGGGTCTGCTTTTACTTGTCCTTGATCTCTATGCCTTTCATTCATCCATATATACTTACTTGCATTGGCATGCTGGTTCAGGAAACATGACTTGCCATATTTTTCCAGGGAAATAAGCTCAGCCCAGGATAGATTTACTGATTTGCTGCAAAGAATATATCATGAAAAAATAGACCATAGGGAACTTTTGAGGACTATCATGGCAACTGTAGGTCGTGGAGGACAAGGTGAGCTTGGCCAACGAATCCGAGATGAAATACTTGTACTTCAGGTTAAGCACTTCTAACAAATAATTTTATAGAGAAAACTTCTAATGAATAGTGAAATAATTCATAATAGAAGGTGATCTTTTTTTTCCTTATACTGTTTGATACTTCCATTTGGCATTTCTCACCAGAGGAATAATGACTGCAAGGGTGGTATGATGGAGGAGTGGCACCAAAAATTGCATAATAATAGTAGCCCAGATGATGTTATTATATGCCAGGCAAGTGGTTTCCTCTTGCTATTACTTCTTAAATTTTGAACTAACCTATTTCATCACTTGAATCAGGCACTACTGGATTATTGTAAAAGTAACTTTGATATGAATGTTTACTGGAGAACACTGAATTCAAATGGCTTGACAAAGGGCATCTTAGCTAGTTACGAACGACCCATTGTTTCAGAACCTCAATTTAGAGCTGATAAAAAGCATGGACTTCTTCACGATCTTTCGGAGTATTTGAGGACTCTTAAGGTCTGTTTTCAATAAATTCACTGTATTTCATTTTTAAATAGATTTTGTTCAACCATCAATGTTAGTGCATTCATCATTTTATTTAGTATAATTCTTCAATGCAATAATTTGGATACAAGGTTATAAATAGGATACAAGTTTTGAGACGATGGTATCGGTCCATGACGAATGTCGGCACACTCAGCATATGTGGTTCCTTGCCAACTGCGCCATTTCTATAAAAAAATTCTTTAAAAAATGGTTAATAAATGATATAAAATTATTATTAAAGTTTATCAATCCCACATTTCAAATTAGTCGTACTTTTGTAAATATCTTGAGATTGAACAATGAAGTCGAAAACTTTATTTTAGTGATAAATCTATAGATAGTTCAACTTTTAACATTACTGCCATGATTAATCGGTCGCATGGTTATGCGTTTGTACTGTTTGTTACTACTCATCATCGCCAGTTTGAGAAATCTCAGATCTTGTTTCCTATCATTTTGCATAGGCTGTTCATTCTGGAGCTGATCTTGAATCTGCAATTGCGACTTGCCTAGCATATTCAGACAAGGTAAGCTGCTGATGATCACAATGGAACATTTCATCCTTCAGCAGTTATCATGCTAATCAGATATCTAAAGGACAAGTTCTCATGTTCCACTGTAAAATCCCATTGCAGACCTATGGTTTTACGAATACAAGCAATTCGTACTTTTCATCACAGCTAAAGGTATTTCACCTGTGGTTTTTTCCATGCTATGTAGAAAAAAAAAATTAATTTAATTTTCTTTGTGAAGTTAATGCATTAATGCATTTTCTCGTGAAAAATTGTGTAATGGAAAAATAAGTGAAAAATTGTGTGGCAGGAGTCACTGACTTACATCCAGGCACATGCAAGAGATACGAATAATGGTCTCTTAATGGAGGTTGTTAATCAGCCCTTAATGTCTATATTCCCCTTTGCACTTCTAGTGTATTTGTGATCAATGGACAATTTATTTCCAGAAACTATTAGAGGCACGAAATGAACTCCATGGATTCTTTTTTGGTGCAAGTGGGAGGTTGAAGGATTTTATCTACCTTGACCTTTCTTTGGAACTAGCTCTTAAAACATGTGTTGAGAAGAGCTTTAATGAACTTAAGAAAGCACCTCTTCAGGTACAGAGTTTACAGAAAGACATATAGTTTAAAATTTATGTTTTGTTTGTCTAATCATCGAATCTGGGATTTTCTCATATGTAGGTCATCATCTCATTGATGTCATTGATGTTAGAAAACTTGTGCCTGTCAATAGTTAACAATGAAGAACTCATATATATCACCAAGGTATGGAAAAATCATTTGTTAGAATGTATTGAATTTTGTAAACAATTTGGATTACTAACTATTTCAGCTCAGGTGCATCATATGCACACAACAAAGAGTATACAGAATGAAAGATCTAGGTTTGTAACTACTTGTGTTCTTTATTCAAGGACTGGTACAGAGTCTGCGACACCTTCAGACTGAATAATCAACAGTGGCCTTTACAAGCAAAAGCCGTTCTTGACAGACTGCAACTTTCACTAGCTGATAAGGCTCAATATTACCTGAAAATGGTACAACCAAGTGCGGAATATCTAGGCAAACTACTTAGAGTGGATCCTCCGGCTGTATGTCTTTCCTTCTTTTTTATGTTTTTTTAATGCAAACTTGCTAAGAGTTACAAATATGTGTATCGATTAACTTGACCATCTATGATATATAGGATTACTTGATAAAAAAATCAACTGCGGAATATGGTTCAATAATTGTGCCTTTTCATATTATTTTGTCCCTTAGAAATAAAGTTAATTGTTCATAATACTTTGTTTGCCTTGAACTGATATTCCACTGTACATTGATTGGGAAGATACGTCACCTCAAAAAACAAAAAGGGAAATATGACAAGATGGAAGAACCCCACGAATTAATGAAGACTTGAAATCCTATACCAAGCACACACAAAAGATAACTCTGCATACGATGGGCCTGCTAATGTGTTTTCCAATGAACTATGGACTGATGGAAAGGTAGTGAGTTTTTTTAACCACAAAACAATATTTCTGCTATGATGCTCAAGAAAATGTCAATTGCCTAGAGGGAGTGACATTTTACTTTCAAGCCAGAGAGGCTTCATGGAATGCTGGTTGTTAGTGAGATAGTAAAAATCTTAATTATTGATGTTACCTATTTCGTGGGTTTGATGAATTCATTTGTGAAGTCCAGTAGTTAATGCCATCAATTTCTGTACTCCCATGAGGCTTAGAGAATTGATGAGAATACTGGTGGTTTTTTATACCTTACATTGCCAGCTCGGAGACATCATATAAATTTGGAATGGTAGAGAGCGACAAGACAATTTTTTTAAACACAATAATAACTTAATATTATTGTATTTACCTTGTCAGTTTTATCAGGTTATCTAAACGATCTAAGATATTAGATAAACTTCTTATACGGCAGGTTGCTAGCTTCACAGAAGAACTAATCCGGATGGGACCTGGAGCAACACTGTCAACACTGGTTAATAGTTTAAGTCCCATTCTGCGAAATATGGCAAACTTAGGGAGGTAAGTAGTAAAGTCAAGCAATACATCAGTTATCATAATGAACATATGCTTGTTTAATTGCATTTTGGTTGAACTTTTTTTTTCTGTCAGTTGGCAGATAATAAGTCCCATGGAAGTATGTGGTTTTGTTGATTACGTCAACAAGCTTATAGAAGTTCAGAGTAAAGTCTTCAATAGGCCAACTATTTTAATTTCAAATAAGGTAACGGGAGAGGAAGAGATTCCACATGGAGTGGTTGGTGTATTGACACCAGATGTGCCTGATGTTCTTTCTCATGTTGCCATTAGAGCAAGAAATAATAAGGTTAGAACTCTACAACTAAAATCTAAGTGCTTTCAGGTGTCAAATATTCAGAGGTCAATTCCAGATCCTTGTAGAATGTTCAATTTGTATTTTTATTCAAGTTTCATGAAATGTTCTCTCGTAGGTTTGTTTTGCTTCATGCTTCGATCAAGACATTATTCAAGACTTAAAATTGAAGAAAGGAAAAGAGATTTCAGTAGCATTGACAGCATCTGGTCTAATATACAGGTAAACATATGTGGTTTTGTATCTTCTTTATATTTGAACCATACTTAATTTAAAGATTATTACGAATGCAGTGAAAATAAAGGATCATCCACTTTATCCAACAAATTTAATTCATTCAGCCCAGGAGTAATACTAAGAAAGAAGACCTTCAGTGGGAAATTTGTCATTTCAGCTGAGGAGTTCTCTAATCTGACGGTATGATGTTGCTGATTGTACTATGTGAAACGTCTTGCTTTCTGTCTATCAATAATGACAGACGTAATCACTAATCGGACTGGTCGAAAACCTAGAGTACTGGAATAGCCCATGGGAACCTGGCAAGAGAAATCCTAGAAGATATACTGATTTAGTATAAAACCTCATCATCTAATTTCTTTAAAGATGCTGAATTATGCACTACGATTACAATTACGATGGAAACATCGGTTTTTGATTTGATATTAAACGGTAATGCTTACTTTTTCAGAACAATCTCATTTACTGGCCTTATCTTTCAAAAAAAAATTAAAATCTTTCAAAAAAAATAACATTTGCTGGCCTTGCTTTGAAGTTAAAAGTTGTTGGAATTTGATAGAAATATGATATTAGGCAGATATGTTCAATTATTTGAAAGGCCATTTCAAAACAATCACTTTTGCTAAATTGAACAACTGAAAGGCCTTTTATGAATCCTCACATGACTGTTAACACCACGTATTACCTAAAACTGAAAAATATATTGGCTGAAGGACGGTTCAATTTTATCTGAAGGTAGTATCAAATTATTATTATTATTTTTTGAAAGATGACATTGCATTATTTCACCAATCTAAAATAATTCAATGTATTATCCAAAGGGATATCTAGAAAAAAAAATGTTATGCAAAAGAAAGAAACCAGAAACAAAGAGAACAAAATGTACAGTATCAATTTATTTATTGCGTTCTCATTTTTTCATATTAGCACATTCTGAGCATTTGTCTGTAGGTTGGTGCTAAAGCTAACAACATTGAGTACTTACGAGGTAAACTTCCATTATGGATAAAGCTTCCAAGATCTGTTGCACTTCCTTTTGGAGTGTTTGACGCTTCCATTTCTTCTGAAGCCAATAAGGTATTACTTAAAAAAAGATATTCTTCTGTTTTAGGAAAAAATTATGACATCTATCCTAAAATAGGCTTGATTCTCTAGAAGTACATGTTTGTTTTAGGAAAGTAATGAAAGAAAAAAACTTAATTATTCTTCTGCATCTGCATTAGATGATTCCACAAATATTATTGTTGAATTTCTTTATCATTATTAAATCACTTGTTGATTCATGAACTGAAAATTTGCCAGAAGTTTAATTCATTATTTTCTTTGGTTCCTAGTTGCTGTGGAAATATAATTCTTCTGTTTTGTAGGATCTCGCAAAAAAGTTTTTAATATTTAAAGGACTTCTAAATGGTGGAGACATTTCAAAACTTCAAATGATACGAGATACTGTACTGGAAATGGAAGCGCCTCTTCAGCTGGTAACTTTTGTCAGACTATTATTAATGTTGATTGTGTCTTATGTTCGGAGCTGAGAATAGGTAGAGCTCATATTCTGAACAAGGACTACATTGCAGTGCGATATTAAACCCATCCAAATACATTTACTTAGTTTAGACCTTTAGTAGCCCACAATCTTTGTCCCATCTGAGAGACAATATCAAGACACTAACTTGAGTATTTTGATACAACGATACAACTCTAAAGGCAAAACTTTCTGTACAGCATATAAGTAATAATGTGGTGAAATTGATGGTTTATGTCCATACTGAGGTGCAAATTGAATCCTTTCTCGATCATATCCCTTTCGACCTCAAGACAGTATCCTGACAACTATATTGAACTACCTATTGCCAGTCAATCGTCGTTCTCCTGATGATCTTATTTTTTCCCTACATATTTTTCGTGCCAATGGACATTATATGCTGTGATGTTTTTCTTAGAGTTGGAAGCTTGCATTTTTGTAAAGACTCTTACACAATGTTTGAAAGAAGTGATTGAGTGGTCAGTTTAGTTTTCTTCCATTGGAAAAAAAAAGGTTAAGAACATTTAAGACATGTATATGAGCTCTATAATGTGATGATGCTACATGTTGGAGTCATATCTTGATTGTTTAATGTAAAATTTAACAGATATCAGATCGATTCTTCGGTTAAAGTTATTTTCTTATGGCAGCAGCTTTTATCTTTTCTAGTTTTAATGTAAAATTTAGCCGTATGGCATTGGAGTGTTTGGGGGGAGAGGAATAGGAGATGTTTCAAGAGTAGTGCAATACCGACAAGGGTCTTAGCTATACAAGCAGTTGTAGCTTTCACTTTCTTTACTACTCATTAGCCACCTTGAAGAGGCTTAGAGTAGGATCTTTTAGGATCTTTTGATCTTTTGATTTTTGGTGGTAAATAGTCAAACTGTTTATAATTACTATATACTATACTTTTGTTTCTATACTTTTTGTACATCCCTTTGGATGATATTTTGTATCATTTCAAATTGGTGAAATGAATGCAAGGTTATTTCAAAAAAAAAAAAAGTTTAAAAATAGCAATTCCGATTTTATTGATGAGTTTCTACTGGTTATGCAGATGAACGAGCTTAAATACAAGATGAACAAATCATCCTTGCCATGGCCTGGTGACGAAAGTGAGGAGAGATGGTATCAAGCTTGGCAAGCCATAAAGAAGGTCCCTTTTCTGTCTGAAATCTTTAGTATTGCATGCAGTTTTTCTTGGTCCACAACCGTAAGTAAAAAAAAACGTTTCCTCTTTTGTGGAAAATGCATTAGTTGTAGTCATACACTGCCCACTGCCTAGTACTGACGCTGATGAAAACCCATACCCATCGATGCGCAAAATTTAGCACAGCAAATGAAAAATCAGAACGTATGCTATTTTTTCTGTCCTAACTTGAATTAATTAGGAAAAAAAAATATGGAATTCAAGTTAATGTCAAAAATGTGGTGGAACATCCAGGTTTGGGCTTCAAAATGGAATGAGAGAGCATATGTTAGCTGCCGAAAAGCTAATCTAAACCATGATGATGTATGTATGGCTGTCTTAGTTCAAGAAGTAATCAGTGCTGACTATGCTTTCGTGATGCACACTAGACATCCACTTTCAGGAAATTCCCATGAAATTTATGCTGAGGTAAGTTGACAACAGCAACAACATTCCCCTCATTGTTTCTCCAAAGACAAGCATTAACATACTCTTCAATCAATGATCAGATTGTAATCGGCATGGGAGAAACTCTAGTGGGTGCTTACCCAGGACGTGCTATGACCTTTATTGCCGACAAGTCTGCACCAAAATCAGTCAGGGTACGAATTCTTGCTAGAAATATATTCATTTAACAGCACCTTGCCTCCTACATGTTCATTTTCAGATCTGAAAATTACATGAATGATAAAGGAAAATCAAACCCAGAAAGAACTTCTTAGCAGTAGCGACATGCTGTTGAAGGTATTTAATTTTTATTTAGAGACAGATTAATGATTTCTATCTGGAGATGTTTTACCTACCGGTGTGGAAACTCCAACTGAAAGGTTCATGTTAACTTATTGTCTGGAAAGAAATTGAATAGGTTCATGAAAGATGAATCGCATACATCATTTGTTTAGATGCATTAGATGAGTCTACATGCATGCATTTAATTCCATAAGCGGTCCCTTCCTTCATGTCCTGGTGGGCCATAAAAGTTGGCAAATTTGATGAGTAAATATGATTATTCATACTGCAGCTCCACTGAGATGTAAGTATCACCAATATGATTCTCTATCATGTGCCATAGTTCACCCTTCCACCTAATAAGTAGTCCTCCACTCAGACCTACTTAGCCTTTAGCTCTGAAGGAGAAAGAGTTTGACCATGTAATACCCCTAATGATTGGCTCTGCACATGTTTCCAATTTAGTCTCTTGAAGGGCAAAGATTTGAATTCTTTCATTATTGATTAAATTCTTTTCCACCCTGTAAACTCCTCTAACGTTCCAAAATAAAATTATTATGTTTGGTTCCGCAATAATACAAAGGTGATATCAATTGAAGCGGAAGAGGCCCAACAATCAGTGAAATTGCTAAACTAATTGAAATAATCAGAGCAATTGAACTAGAATTGAGAACCAGCTCCCGGACCAGTTCAAAACCCTCCTCTCATGGCTTGCAAGTATGACATATAACTCCCAGTGCTGCTTGTTTGGGGATGACAAAGTTTTTCTAAATTTATAATGTGCTTGTAATCATTCTATATTTGCAAGAATGGAATCTTGTTCTGTTACTCATTCTTTGCAATCTATTTCAGATCGTTGGTTATCCAAGCAAACAGATGGGCATGTTCATCAAAAGGTCGCTTATATTCAGATCAGATTCAAACGGCGAAGACTTGCAGGGGTATGCCGGAGCAGGACTTTATGACAGGTTTTTCAATATCTTATTTGCATTCTACTCTTCCGCTTACTAATTCTACCTCCACTCTATGTAAAAAAGTACTAGGATTCAAGATACTTTTTTTCCTTCTCATTTCTTTGACAGTGTAACCATGAATGAGATGGAAAATATCATACTGGACTACTCATCTAACCGTCTTATCATAGATAAAAGCTTCCAACAGCAGATTTTTCAGAAAATTGCAGAGGCTGGAAAGATCATTGAAGGTGTATGTGGTTCCGCACAGGACATTGAAGGTGTTGTGAAGGACGGAGAGATTCATGTCGTTCAAACTAGGCCTCAAATTTAAACTTATCTCATCCATATGAAAGTTCAGTATAACTATCAAGGTCATAGCCATAGCAATTATGTGCTGTTTAGGTCTATTAAATAAGTTGCTTGGAGATCCTCTATTCAAGCAACACAACGATAATAAAACGAGGTGTTGTCCTTAAATAATTTCATCATGATGTTGGAACGTTAATAAAAGAATGGATGGATATATTGGAGTATGAAGTTTGTGAATCATATTCTCTTGAAAATTCCAAACTTCTTCTGTGTTTTATTCATGAGGTCAAATTTCACTTTATCAAGATGTAGCTGTCTTTATGCTAAAAAAAATGTAGTTATATCTTCATTAAAATAGCAACGACGAGATCTATCGTTGTCGTTATAAGGACTTCTTAGTCTTTTTGTAAGGATCTCTATCATTACATTATTGTCTTATTATTGCTATAAAGATTTTTACCTTAATCTCGTTGTCAATAGGGCTTTTGCATCACTCTTATTATCTCATTATAATTATAAAAGTTTCTGCATTAATCTTATTTAAATAGAGTGCACTTCTGCATTAGCCTCATTGTATTATTAAATCACTGTAAAAGACTTTTGCTCTTATTAGAGTTGGAGTTTTTACTCATATCACTCTCGTACTTAATTATAATGAATCATACTTTATAAAAATTTAGAACGCATCAAATTTTACCAAAGATAGGATTGATGTCTATAATAATAAAAATAATTGAATATTTTTAGGTTATATTTAGGTTCCTTTTTTTTATTAACCCTGGTATAATTGATATTGGATAAAATTTAAAATTAGCCCTAGTGTATATATATATGGCTTTGAATAAATTTGGGAAGATTGAAGATTTGGGTAGAATTAAATAAAAATTTCCTTTTCTTTGATTCTAGAGGTTTTGTTATCATCAAGTTTAATATATATATAAAATTTACCCCCCAATCTGTGAAAACAGGGGACTGCGAGCAGTTTCAGAAGAAAAAGAAGTGCCTTTTCAGGTTGGAATACGTAAACTGCCAGACTTTTTTTTTCTTCAGTTAATTTGTAAAAGAATTTATTATATATGATACAGAAATCATCTGCCTTATCTGCTTACTTGCTTCTCTTATGCTCGTTGTAGTTCTTTCCGTCTTGAAGCTTTGGAATCCATCATCTTCGTCCAATCTGTTGTTTTAGTTTCCTCCATTTCCTGATGCTGATGATGCTTGTGGATGGCTTTATACGACTTCTGCTTCCCCGATGAAGGTAATTCCCTAGAGCTCTTTCTTTTTAAAAAAAAAAAAAATTCGACTGATTCCATGAAGTTGATGCTTTGTTTGCTAATCGTCGAACCAAAATGCTAGCTTCGATTGTTAGGACCCAAAAGATCGTTTCTTTTCGCAATGGGATGAAGAGAAGTCTGAGGTTTTGCATGGCAAGCATGAAGGGCAAGAACTCGCTTGCCTTCTTCTTGGCGATCGTTTCCGTTTTCTTGGCTCTTTTCTGGAGTTGGCTCGGATCGGAAGGTTGGAACTTTAGGGTTCCTTCTCTTTCGGCTGCCTACAACGTGTTTGTTTTTATGGCGCTGTGGGTTTTAGGATTGCGAGTGCGGTATCTTGGTTTCCGATTCAAGGAGTTCGACAAGTTTCTTTGTGTGATCCCAAAAATGTCCATGAAATGGAGGAAGGAGCTCCCCAGTAACGGCGCCGTCTGCGCTGCCTGTTGCGCCAAAATCGAATCTTGGAAGAAGAATTCTTCGCCGGAGAGATTACAGAGGAGCAAGGGGCAACAAACGGATGAACTCAAAGAAGACAGTGTGGCGATGCTGAAGGAGAGGCTGGCGGAGGAAAGGAAGCTCCGGCGTGCGGCGGTGGCTGAACTGGAGGAGGAGAGGTTGGCGGCCTCGACGGCGACCTACGAGGCGATGGCGAAGATTGCGTGCCTTCAGAATGAGATGGGGCGGATTCAGAGAGAAGCTCGGCTGTGCCAGGAAATTGCGGAACAGAAGAAGCTGCATGACGAACAAGTGATTGCGACTTTGCATTGGGTCATCATGAAGCTCGAGGCAGAGAAAACAGCAAGTTGTGCTCCAGAAGAAATTTAAGAGCGCAATAGAAGAAGCAAAATGGAGCTTTGGAGTTCAATATTGTGCAGGTATTTTGTGTGAATTTGAGCAGGAAAACTTGTGATGGGATTGATATCAAGGTCTGTTAGATCATCTACAATGCTTATATATATATATATCTTAAATTGGTAGCAAAATGAATGAATTTGTATTCAGCTGCTATCTGATCTCCCTGTTAGGATTGAAAAGGTGAGAACTATTACCCACTGATCAAAGGTGAAACATCTTTATGTGTAAAAATTATGAAGTATCACAAAAGGTAAATCCTATTAGTAAAAATATTTTAAAAAATCAGAAGTGTTCCATGTTCTTGGCTTAGATCAGCTTAAATTGCTTGCTGATGGAAAGACCGTTTACTTCAAGGAAATGGAGGCATAAATTATGCAACCTTCTACATCAAATCCTAGGAGATTTATGATCACAAATACGATACTGAAGCCATCAAAAGATATGATCTTGCAAATAAAGCAGTAGATGCCTTCATACTTTTATTCCGAAGGAGGAAAAGGAATTATACTTAGATGAGAAGGTAGGAACAGCACAGATCACTTGTCAAAAATAGAAATAAATTTAGATTACAAGAATTTCCAGTTCCAATTTGCACTGCGGAGCACTAAATTTGTTTTTTATCCACCTCAGTAAGACCAATCAAATCAAATAACTATTCACTCAATTGATTCACAGCTTTTTCTAAATTTTGAAAACGTTGCTTCAAACATTGAAAAAATATATACCACAAACTTTGTACCTTTATTAACGCTATTAATGGTAGTAGTACACTGAGACCAAGGCAGGGTAACAATGATGCCTGCTTAATTGGAAACATTTTCCTTCAACAGGTAGTACATGAAGAAAGCCAACATGACAGGATGGGTGAGAATAATTCCCAATAATAATCAACTTTCTAAGAGTTGCATAGTCCTGCAATTAATGGCAGAAGCAGATGACTGCCGTGCCTATGGATCCAAGAGGATGGTGGTCTCAGCAATCATGGAAGTCACAACATAAGGATCCATGTTTGAAGCTGGCCTTCTGTCTTCAAAATAACCTGGATAAATAATAGATACAAGAAAACCATTATGCCTGAGAATTAAGCGCTGCAGTTGATAAAGCTCACTAAGACATAAAAGAAGAGTTCGAATATCAACCTTTGCCCATTTCCTCCGTCTCACGACCCACCCGAATGGATGCTCCGCGATTAGCAACTCCCTGCGATCCATAATTTGTAGTTGCTAGTTCAATTGGATAATGACTTTTCACAACTTGCTACTTATCACTATATTTTTCTTTCAAAAATTAGGAGCTCCATCTATACTTTAATATCTCCACGAGAAAAGGATGATTTTGATCCCGGAAAGAAGCATACCCATGAGAAGGTGTTGATATCAGCAGTCTCATGTCTTCCGGTGAGTCGGCGCTCGTTACCTTCTCCATATGCAGCAATGTGTTCCTTGTGCCTCTTTGCAAGTTTTTCAATGGCCTTCTTGATAACTTCGTAGCCTCCATTTTTTCTCGTGGATTTAGTACTACATACAGAAGAATCAAGAATGAACATTTGCAGTAAGCAAACGAGCCCAAAAAAGTTAAAAGTGACTACTGATTGGGTAATCAGACTCTTCAATCAAGCATAACGAAATGTAAGTTATAGTTTTGTGGCAATTCGCATTACCTATAGTTAGTATGAGCACCAGCACCATTCCAGTCTCCCTAGTGCACAGAAGAAGAAAAAAAATCAATCTTAACACTGGCCATGATTAAAAAAAGGACTCTTGCGTGCATGGGACTCCTGCCAACTTGCACTTTCATGACAAAGAGAGCTCTCACTAATGGGATAACTATTGACTGACATGAAACAGAAATCGAGGATATAAATCTAACCGGGATTGGCTTTGGGTCGAACGTAAGAACAACTCCCGCAATTTCAGTGATCCTCTGGAACAGAAAGTTAAGTACGGATTAATTAGTTTGGAAGCGACCAACAAAAATATATGAATGAAAAAAGATCTAGTTCACAAGATATTGATATAACTATTTATCAAGAAATCACCTCAAGAATATATCGAGCAACCCACAGCTCATCACCAGCAGAGATGCCAACAGAAGGGCCAACTTGAAACTCCCACTGTAGATCATCATTAGAAGCAACCGCTTGGGCATGTTATTAAGAAAAAACTGACACCTTCTGGTGAAAAATAAACAAAACTAGTACCTGACCCGGCATGACTTCCCCATTAATACCACTAATGTTGATGCCGGCATAAAGACAAGCTTTGTAGTGAGAATCTACAATGTCTCGCCCAAAAGCTTTGTCAGCTCCAGCAGCACAATAATAGGGCCCCTGAGATGAAACTCAAACAATATAGTCAGAAATTGCCCAGTACAGAGTGAAAATAACAGGTTTAGCAAGGTAATAAAAACGATCATTTTCATTTATTAAGGGACAAAACGGGATGCAATGATAAATTATGATTTTAGATCGCTCAATTCTAGCAATAGCAAGATACGTTGTTTGAAAAAAATTACCTGAGGACCGGGGAACCCACCAACCGGCCAACCAAGAGGCCATTTGACATCCTTTTGCAGAAGAGTATACTCCTGCTCAAGTCCATACCTATTTGTTGATTTGGAATTCAAAGCAATTTTAGATTCTATTTACAGAAAGCTGAGTAAGGAGAGAGAATTTACATACTTTCATAATTAAAAGAAAACGATAGTGTCGTGTTTTATAGACATGCATACCATGTCTCTTCAGCAGCAACATCAGGATGGCTAAATATCTTTGCAGCTTTGAACCTTTTATTAGTGGGAATCGGCTCCCCTGCTGGGGTATAGCAGTCGCACATGACCTACAAATATTATATTTTAGGAAAAGTAAAAGAATGGTCTAGTTCTCAAGTCCATATAAATGTTGTCTTATAGATAGTGAAATATTTTAGATATACTATATATAAAATATAGAACTACTAATTTGTGATATTACACCGATATTTTTATGAGCAAAATGTTTAAGAACAGGCAGACAAATACCCAGCACACTGTTTATGAACTTCATACGCATTCAAAACTAAGATTGAAGAATATACATACAAGAATGTTGTTGCCCTTCCTGAATGGATCTTTGAAAATAGCTTGAGGGCTGCACAAAAATATGGAATGTGTACAGCAATTGCGACAAATATATTAATATGAAATCCCTAAGATTGCCTCAAACTGGAAATGAGGTGCAGAACATACTACAAGATCACTTCACTGTCCTCTCCAGGAGCTTGACCAGTGCTAGAACCATCATAATTCCATTTGGGGAGCTTAGAGGGGTCAGTGACAGGGCCAGAGAGGGTCTTTTCAATAAGAAAGAAATTTTTTAGCCAAGAAGATATTAAAACTTAATTCTACATTATTTATTGCTACGAGGCCTAAATTAAAAAACATAGTAAGAATCCAAAAGCATACCTTGGCCTTGCTTCGCATATCCATACCACTCCCTCCTATCCTGTTGCACACATAGAAAGCAAATGGTAAAATATCATGCAGCAAGCAATACATCAACTAAATTTAAATACCAAAAAATATTTAAATGAATTTTTTTAAAAGAGAAAAAAGAAAAACCATATCATCAACAATGAAGGAATGCATTCAGCACGTCAGATAATAATCCTCAAACCATTAATTAAATCCCCGGGGGACACCAATTCAAGGTAGCAATGAAGTGGAAGGAAAACGGATGAAGTGTTAATCGATATCATCACACGACCAGAGGATCCCTTAATCAATGGTTCTAGCGAAGTGGTGAAGATACAAAAGCTCCAACAGAACGGTAAAAGAACAAAGGGGAACACACACTCCACAAATCTCGGACCTCGATCAACGAAAGGAGACACCTTTGCACTAGAAATCAACACCATGGGACCAAAAGAACCGAGAAAGCCAAGGGCAAGTAGAATGGGCGATCGACAAACGCACCATATGTACTCGGCGATGATCTTCTCGGTGGAGTCGGTGAGGTTGAGGTTGATGAGATCCGTGAGCAGAGACATGGCTGCAGCAGACGAAGCGAGCCGCTTCTACGAACCACTACCACCTCCTCTCGCCCCGGCAAAAACGCAGAGACGAAGAGGGAATCGGAAGAAGGAAGCGGCCGGGAGGGGGAAGGGGAGCAGAAAGGGTTTATATAGGCGCCGTTGGTCGCGCGCGGTCGGTTACGGCACTGCGGACGTTGAGGATTTTGGAGGGATTTAATTAAATAAAATTATCCATATTTATTCTTAACCTCAACAAAATAATATTTATTTATGGAATTATGGAAGTTGATAAATAGGATTGATTGAGGCGATGAATTATTTAGCACAATTAAAATTAAAAATAGAGAGCCTCATATTATATTTGCGCCTCATTTTTAGTGATTTATCCGTAGGTATTTTTATTTGTCTTCTAAATTAAATGAACTTTTTATAAAATAATGCATATTTACATTTTATATCCTAAAGTAAACAGTGATGCCATGCCCTTACACTTTTTAGTTAGAATAATTAGATTCAAAACTATTTATATTATAGATGTATAAGGATATTGCAATATTTGATGTATATAGAGTTGTGGAAATCTATTAGGAGGCAAATATATAAGAAAATGCCATCCTAGTTTGCCTACAATGAATACTTGTAAGACAAGTGTTTCCTCCTTCATGCTTTGATTAGGTGGTCACCCAAATGGACTCCAAATAGATATCCTCAAGCCTTATTAAGGCCACAAGTGGGGCACTTCTCAAACCTATTACAGATACCTTCTCAAGCCTTGTACTGTAAGCTCTCTATATTTTTTTCTTTACCCAAAAGGTGATTAAAGTGAGACATGGCTTGTTATAAGTAATCTATAAATGTGCAATAAAGATGAGAAAGTGTTACTTTTTAAAAAGAATATAAGCAGCAGCAAGAATTGCTGTAGATATAATGTAGTACAGGGGGCTTCATGCCGCATTTAATTAGGTAAAAAGCACACGTCTCAGGGAAAATAATAATAATAACCAGAAAATGAACGCCTACCCTGTGTACATTTTTTTTTTACATCAACAGATAAAAGCTTCATGATAAACACTCCTATATGATATCACAATATATGATCGTGTTTGTGGAACAAAATACTTTTCAACTAATTAAAGTAATAAAATTCACCACCAAAAGTGATGGTTTATAGATATTTTGTCCATTGGGATTTAGGACCAATCAACTTGAGAAATGTCTTCCCCACAAGATTCCTACAAGTTTCTTAATGAATCTTCCATATTCCCACGATCCACTTGCATCAAAAGAGAGAGCTGGCTAAAATTCTAAGATCACGTAGTTGTCAATCAAAATCACCCTCGAATAACCAAACAATTATCAAAGAAGATTCTTTCTCTCGAAGACTTAAGTGCATATTGACTACTTCCTCAATAGCGCATCTTCTCGTCTTGTGGGCCAGGATATCATCAAGTAATTCCAGGACAAGTAGAGTTGAGGCCCTGCAACGTTGCTGCCCACAAGAATTCCATGGATGATGATGGGATTGCTGAATGGAATCATATTCCAGGTGCCTTATTTGATTTGCTCATAATTCTGGTTCATACAACTCTTATCTGGTAACTAGCAGATGACTTGGCCGGCATTCCTCAACCTGCTTCACAATTAAGATATAATAACCCACACAATCTAGAGAGATGCTTAGTTGAAAGATATACTGGAATGGAACTTTTCTGTTTCGAACAAAATAGAAATTTAGATAGTCAAAACTGTAAAAAGTTGTGGAGCTGCCTACAGATTTCGATATGCACCTCCCGACACATGCACTTCAAAACTGAAGATGGCAGGTGGAAATTTACTTCAATGGTACAGAGTCGGGAACAAAAGCTTCTTTTCAAGTTCTTGGAAGCCTCGATATACAGCTTCGGTTTGCCGTTGTGGGAGAGCCAATCGCCTTACCTCAGTCATATATCTGTAATTAAAATTTCATCAGAAGGGAAGTTATTACCATCTTATTAATTTTTCATTTAACAGTCACACAACCACGTTAATCGTCTTGCTTTATCACAATAAACATCAATCTCCCTCCATCGTGTTGAATTAAATATTGCAGGAACTTCATATTAGAATCTCTATGTTATGCTTGATTCTTCACTTCCTATTTCTAGTTTTCTATGGCCGCAATTCTATATTAGTTATGGTCTAAAATTTGCCCAAAAACCCAAAATTACTGTGTCCAGGACCATAGAGCAAGTTCAAGTTAATTAAAGGTCTCATCCTTCAATCAAATATCATGAGTATCATCTACAAATAGGATTCACCATGGAAGTTTATTATATATGGCATAACAATGTTAATCCATAATGACGTTTTTCCCAAATTAAGTTTGGTTAGTAAAACTAGTCTGAACGAGATAGATAAAGAAGAAAAACAAAATTAAAATAAAATAAAGAAGGTATGAATAGTAGATGTTGAAAATGCAAAATTATGCAAAAATCGTGCATATATTTCACTGAAAGGGTAGGAAATAAGAAATTGACCTGTTCAAAGCAGTAATGACTTTGTCAGAAGTTCCTTGGTCCATGGATGCCACTCTTGCCTCATCTCTTGTATCATCCATCTCAGATGAAGTCCAATCACGAAGGATAATAAGTGCTGATTGAAGAAGACGCATTTTCAGCTTTGATGAAGACAAAACGGTTCTGTTTGACAGCAATTGGTCATAGACATTTAAAAGAGGTTCATGTTCACCCCTACATAGTCCAAGTAGAGCACTAGCAACAACGTCATTATTAGAATGAGGTTCAACCCCTGCCTCGAGCTGCTCCTGTAAAAAAAAAAACAATTGTAGTTAAGTACAGAAAAATTAAATAAACTAGTGAAATTAGAAACTTAAGAAGATACTAAAATATTTCAAGATTCGATGTAATTTAGAGAAAAAATATCAGTTCATAACACAAGAAAGAATCCGGGAAATAATGTCATTACCAGTGCAGCATTCTCAAGTCTAAGGCATAAAGTGCCCAGAGGAATGCCATGCCCATCTCTAGTATATAGTTTTGATCCAACTCTTTTCAGTATAGTACAAGCTTCTGCAACACCACCTCTCGCAAGAGATTGATCAAGGAGTTTGTCCCAGGTTTCTCTCACAATCCTACTATTGGCATCATCACTGACATTTGAAAAATGGAGTATTTCCAAGCATACCTACAGAAGATTGCAATTGAATTAACTAGTCCGTAAAATACATCAACCATTTTGAAGTATAAAAAGAACTACAACTCTTTGGAAGTTATGGGATAAACCTAGAAAATCCTACTTAGGAAGTTTGTTTAGAACCCATCTATAGTTGCAAGTAAAGGACGGATGACTATAACTAACAAATGGGATATATTGTCTATGAAATATGCAAATAATACAGGAGGAGATCGAGACAGTAAAATTACCTAGTTAAGACTAGCAGATACGACAATTGGAAGAACTTACTAATAGCAAGGTTAATTCACTTAATGGGTCAACTTTTTTGGTCTTGCGATGCCTCAATTCTTGCAGTCATTTATCCACATCGTTAAGAGACCAAGTAACCAAATATCATACCAATCTTAACCAAATAAAGTGCAGCTTCAGGAAGTAAACTAACGAAACTATAAAACATAAAAAGAAACAAACCAGTACCCAACTACTCAGCTGATGATAAAATAATGCAATTTGGATATATCAGATTCACAGGCACGACATTGACTCTCAGCTTCCTCGAAGGAAGCTCCCTCGGAACATGGTAAAAGGAATGACATTAGTCTTAATAATCCGTTTGAAAACTGCCAATCCACACAATTCCAAACTGATTGAAAAAGAATTTTCCATAGTAAGAAGTTGTTTAAGCTTAATATCTGCTTTGAAAGTAATACCGAAGAAATGGAAGATTCTAGACCTGTTAGCCTGAATATTATGAAATATATACTAGGCTTCACGTTGAGAGGTTTATGAAAAATTTTTGGAAACAAATGATTATTAGGTGAAATACAGCATTGACTAGGTACGTCTAAAAGGCAGAACATTGATTTTCAAAGAGTAAAGATATCATCCTTTTATTATAAATTTACCTCATAAAGAAACTCACACAATGTCTCATGCCCAACAAGGTGTCTCCTACTATCATGCAAGAAAGATTCTTGATGTGTTTAAATACAAAATACCCAAAAGTTTTGATTAATTATTTGAATCATGAACACATAATGGAAGCAGAAAAGAAAATAAATATTCAGGGGAATGTTTACTTGAAGGTCGTACCTCCCAGAGTTTAAATGGAACAGCATATTCATTGTATAACTGAGTGATGCTCTTTAAGCCTAATGATAACTCTTTTGCCTTGACTCTAGCCAACTCAGCATTTTTGCACTCTACTGCTACGCCACCATGAAGTGGTTCACTAGAAGATGGAAAATCTTCTGACCTTGAAGCTAGTGAATCTAGATCATTTTTAATTTTCATTTGAAACTGGAGAACAGTAAGCTTTGCTTCAAGTCTCTCTACTAGCCCATCATCAATTACTTTATTGGATGAGTTTATGGAACCAGCACCGTTAATGGCACATTGAGCCTCTTTAACTGCATTGCTTAGATATTTATACCTGTCCCACAAAAGGCAGATGGTTTTTAATAGGCAAATGGACAAATTAATGAAAGCCAAAAGCTCAGTTGAAGCATCATCATTAGAGAACTCACAGACCTCTCTTCCAGAGTAGGGGCGCCCAATGTATCAGCACACTGTCTTTCTGACAACCTATAAAACACATGTGCAGCAAGAACATGCTGCCGTTTAAGCACATAATACTTTGCTAGAAGGATAGTATACATCTTTTCACTTGAGGGTGCAGGCCCCTCTAAATTACTTGTCGCATAAGCCCATGAGGTTGTAGAAGTAATAGCCTGAACCTGAAGAACAAGCATGCAATTGAGAATAGACTAGCCAATAACCAAACTAAGATTTTAAGACAATAGTGCTGAGGAAGGAAATGCCCAGCAGGCATTCACATACACATTTCATCACAAAAAAAAATTCCTGGAGCAATATTGGTTCCATTAAAGTAAACTATAACTAGATACAGATTTAAACAGACCTCTTTTAGTGGCTTTTTAACAGCATTTTCTAGAAACGTTACCAAATCAGAGGCACCATATTCCAACAATTCAGTTTCAAGACCCAGTTCAATTAGCGTCCTGTATAGATGCTCATGAAACATTTTGTCAGGCCACTGGACACTAAGTTGAACTATTTGCTGTATGCATCTTTCTCTCGAAGCCTCATCTAGCAAAAGACTCATAGCTTCACTCTTAAGAGAATAAAGGGCATTCATAATTATATCGTAACACTCTTTCCTTCGTGCAAATGCAGATTCTCGCTGCTTGGGATCAATATTATCATTAAAAGCATCATCATCAGGGTCAATAGACCGAGCTTTCTGTAAAGGTAATTGTACCACAGCTTCATAAAATCTGCAAGACTAATAAAATATTATAGATTTCCTTCACTAAAATCTGGATGTCACAACATGAACAGTTTATAGAAACAAAAACATTAACATTGCATAAAGAATAAAACTAACCGCAAGTCTTCAAAGCGTTTGCACAAAGGACCCAACTCTATAAAATCTGGACTTTCTGTTAAAAATTCATAAGCTTCTCTAGCAAGATTGTCTCTTTCCTCAGAGTTAACAGTGGCAGCAGCTCTTTCAAGACACACTAAAGCTTGGAAATACTTATAGTCAAACTCATCATAGTAACTTGGACAACCCTCCTGCAGCCTAGCACTAAGCTGGCCTAGCATATCACTGTCATCTGAATGGATGTAGTACTGCAATAATATGAGAGAAAAATCCAAACAATGGAGCTCAATATCAATACATAAGAATGCATTCAGTGAAGTCACTGAAACTAAGAAGTACTAAACCTGCAGAGCCTTCCCCTAACTATGAACTTACACTTCCACAGCACAGTTACATGGAGAAAATATTAAAAGAAATGTAAATGCTCTAGAACTTCACAAGTTATCCAGATTATTACCTCCATCAGTCCAGAGATAAGTTGCAGGGCAAGCCTATCTCCTTCTTCAGAACATACCAACTGGTAGAATGTCATCTTAAGAATTTTTTGCCGTAGGTTTAAATCTAAACCTTGTACCAAGCGACTAAGATGGTGTTCTGAAAGAAATTTCAGTAAGAACAGTGCTTCACCAGCTCTTCTGAGTAACCGTCTCAAACATTCAATTGCTCTGACCTGCATAGGACCCAGTCAATAATACAGCATCAAGCAATTTAATGTCACACAGTTAAGTTATCCATACCTCCATAGCAGCTAGTTCAGCAGTGATTTGTGGTGTTTGTTGTCTTTTACCCACATCTTGACCATTAGCTAAGAAATCTGAACCATAGACATCAGATCTATTCAAGTCGCTAAGACCAGCAATGTAACCATAAAGCCCCTTTCTCTCATTCCGCCTAAACCTTAAAAAATTCTCCAATGAGCGGACTTGCCTCTCAAGAACTTCCATTGACATAACAGGAAGCCTACAGACAACGATTCCTTCATCATGGTGTAGATCAGAACTTACTTCTCTCCTTACAGTAATAACTGGTTTTTCCCATATGGGACATAACAGCCTAGATGAGCACAAGCAAAGTCCCTCGTAAACACCAGAAAATGCAGATTCTGCTTCCTCCATGACTTGTCCCATGCTGAAGCCTCCGACTAAAGCTCTATTGCCTGAATAAATATTTCTGCTATGAAATTGGGGAATTTGAGTTATTAATGGATCTTCAAATAGTTCAGCTGCTTTTCCAGCAATGTCATTGCTTATTATATTTTCTTTATCATAAAGTAATTTTGCAGCTAGGATTAAACACATTGCAGCTGCTTCTCCAACTCCAAAGTGCTTAACAAAGCCCTCTATTTGTGATCTTGATGCATTGGAATCCAACAACTTCTTCAGTATGTCAACTGGCCTGTTAACAACTATCTCAGCTGTTCCCACAGTGCTGAAAACAGCAATCCTTCTCTGTGGCAAAATATGTTGCATTGATAAATCTCCCCTACACCAAAGTTTCCTAGATAGATTGTCGTATGATTCTCTCAAACCTGCAAGACTGCAATTTTCTTCATTGGAGTACAAAGATTGCACCACTGCTGCTTTATCTGACGAGGAAAGTACATCAGTCATAAAAAGCACTCGGCCATCCATTGTCAACTGAGAGACTAACTCATTTAATGCATAAGAACTCGAATTTGTTTCAATATTGTCAGAAACTAATGTTCGGCTATTTGGGGCTCTGTTAACATGCAAAAGAGAGGACGAGGCTGCAGCTGAAGAATCAGAAAGAACAAGCAAACCAGCAGAATAAAAGGCTGCTTCTACCTTCAAAGTAAGATCACCAGGTTGAGTTCTAACAGATGCAGCTGTCGAACCAAAAGGAAGTCCAGAACTAACACCTAAAGATGGTGGGGCCCTACTCAATGAAACTTCTAGGCCTCGTTGTCTTTTGTAAACATTACTTAGTCTAGCGAATCCACCAGAAGAATCAGTACCTCCACCTGATGAAGAGAGATACAATCTCCTACCATCTGATAAAACAACAACTGTCTCCAAGCATTTTGATTCAGTAGCAGATAAAGGAGCAATGGAAACTATAAAATGTTTGTGTACCCTAGTACTTGCCCTTGATCCAACAGACCACATACCACTGTTCTGTGTATCCCTTGGTTCAGTCAGTTTAATCTCAGCCATTCTTTTAGCTGGAGCCTCACCATTTTCCCCCAAATCGAACAATCTTAGTGTCATATCTTCTTCACGGGCAAACAATACGTGTCTTTCATTGTCCACAACCATTTCCAGAATTGGAACAGCAGCTCCAAACTTAAGTGTGTTGGGCAAGACCCATCTGGAAAAAACAATTGAGTGACAGAGAAAATGTAATGAGAGAGGTTGTAGTATTGTCCTAAATTGGTAAACGAGGACACTCACCTTGAAACAAAACTACCCAAACTGTCTGTGATGCAAATCTTGTGACAACGCCTATGCCAAACTGAACCAGTCGAGTACAGAAATTCATAGATATGACCATCGCCTCCAGCCATAAAGATACGACCTTTATCAGAACATGTAATGCAGGTCATGGTGACTCCATCAGATGGCACTCTGTACTCAGGTAAAGGCTGTAAGGAAACTGTTTCATCCCCACTTCGGGTGCAACATACTCCTATGAGTAACAACTAACACCATAAATGACAAAATTATTAAGCAAGAAGCAATAGGACAAAGAAAATGAATGGAAATGTCTTCTAAGTTCCAAGATTGTTTTCAAAATTTTCGTATATTTTCCTCCAAATTGGTTATAAAGAGAAAACTACAAATTCCAATTTCTTTTTAACCTGCACCGGGTGTTATGGATACAATTGGGCCAGACGTTCATATTAATGTATTTCATTTTACTTTGAAGCAAACATGGAGAAACGTAAGATAGTGGTGTATGAGAAACAACAATTTTACAATAATTATTAAAATGGGAGAAGAAATAATTGTTATTTCTGTCAATTGACATATATAGCGGTAGTGATGTATTAGTAATTGCTAACTCAGACCAAAATCTAGTAACTCTCATTTAGACAGCACAGAAGACATGGAAAAAAGAATGAAAAAGAAGCTATGAATAAGAAGCTTAATGCATAATTTGGATCATTTCACTAGCTTGGTACCTACACTACATCTGAAATAGCAAGCATAATCTAAGATATTTGGACTGAAATTCAGTCAAGGCATAACTCTCAATCATAATTGATAGTTAATAACATTCTGCAACTGAAGACTGATTACTTCCAAGGGATATATAGACCTAGTCAACTTTGTTCCAAAGCCTGATTCAGATGAAGAAAAGTTAATGTTGGTGCTGCAGCATTGATACAGGGACCATTTCTCAAGGTGAAGCTCCAAAAACTTCAGGTGGGTGAATCCATGTTGCAGTTAAACTGAGGCACTTAACGCCCTTTGTCACAAGGAACTGAGTTGGATAGCATCCCTTAGGAAAGTTTTTCGAGGGAAAGAAACTATGGAAACTACTGCCATGTTAGGAAGATCAAATGTTATATGGATCACAAAGTTTTTAAAATGCATACAATGCATTTCTGAAAATACTTCGACAAATGGATCTTAGACAGTGAAGAGATTATCTAAACAAATGGTTTGCTGATACCATGTTCCACTTCCTTGCCATCAAAAAAAATGGTTTGTTTATACACTTTTCTTTGTTTCTAGTAATAATAATAAACAATTGTATCCTCTGAGTTTAAGTTTATCCGATGAAATTAAAGAACAGGAACAAGTATGAATTGATATACCTCAACTGGAGTTGCAAGCACTATAAGATATTGAATTGACTCTGCAAAAATACCAGGCCTTGATCTTACAAGACCTACAGCAGAAATTGCATGTTCCTCACCACTGTATTCACAATACTGATTATCCCTATGCATCAACAAATACAAAAGCATTACAATAAGTTGTTTGCAGCAACAAATTCAAACTTGCAAAGGTCAAGATAAAATAAGCGAGTATAAGAATGATAGATGATTTTTAACTAAAATATAAGAATGATGGATGATCGAAAGAGGCAGATATCTTAATAATGACAAATTTGAGGATTTGCTACTTCAATGTGTATTCATTTCAAATGTAGGCTCTGTGTTCCATTTTTTAGTTCAGGTAAAGGCTGTACATAATGTATTTCTTTTATTGTCCTGGTTGTGCATGAAAAAAATGCCAAGATAAGAGATCCAGTAATTTAACTGGATGGCTGTATTTACAATTTGATCAAGTCCTGCCCTAAATTATTTACTAAAGAATAGGCAACAGATGAGGAGACACGAGACTAAGGTCAAAAGACTGATATAAATAGTATATACTGGTCCACATAAGGAATGATGATCAAACTGACTGATTTCAGTCAATAAATGCTTGGGTCAGGATGACGCCACCTGGTATGCAACTGGGTAGATTGTGTTGAGTCAATATGGAGGCGCACTACCTAGTGGGCACTATGGGTATTTCTGCAGAATTATAATATTAACGGCTATATAACCGTGTGTTGATATGCTCAACATGATACTATATAGGCCAGTGAAAGACTGGTATGAGTAGTACCAATATTTTAAAACTCGCATGATATCATTATAAAGCTAAGGAACATCTTACAAATAAGATCTACTTGGAACTCAAACAACCAAACTTTTCTCATGGTAGTAGTATAAGGTATGATAAGAGTTCTTAGGTATATTGGGGTATTAGGTACTGAATAACATGATTAGGAAATCATATAGTTACTTTCCTTTTGGGTTTATTTCTAGGAACACTTTCTCCTTTTTTAAAGCATATGCTTCCATTGTAGGAGGTTTTCTACGCCTACACCATAGGCTCTTGCAATGATTAATTTTATTGTTATTCTCTCAACCCAATTACCTTCATAGTCCAGAGCCAATTGATTGAATTATGCAATTTCCTTTAATAATCAAGATACAAAAGGTACAAAACTCAATAGTAATACTAATCCAGGAGGCAGAGACATTGAAAGCATGTAAGGCTAATAGTTCATACTAAATTTGCCCAAACTACACAAGGTTTCGATTTTTAGGATGATTCATATGAGAGTGCAAAAAATAATTGCCTACTTACCAAACCTGGCTTTTTTTTTAATCACATACGTGTTTGAAGTTAGATTTTCACACGGGACTAAATAGTTGTTATCAAAATGAACGATCTTGCTGCTGCGCAACTCTTACCACTTATCAAAGCGCCAAAGATACAAAGAATTGCCCACTGATGCCCAAGCATGATGTATCTCTGGAAAAATACCACATAACGCTGCTCCTTCCCCACCAGCTGCATGGTATCTTTCAATGAGCACAGAAGGTAACTCCCTAGTCCCTGAGAACTCCAGCAAAGGAGGCCACTGCAGTATACAATCAGCAATAAATAGTCAAAAATTGAAACTCTCAAGTACCAAAAGAGGAAAAAGTGGAAGGACAGGAGAAAACAGAATAAGACAAACAATCCATGAAAAAATTCACTGATCGAAAATGATATTCCAGCAAGGAATAAGCCACGGTACATTCAGAAAATGATATCCTTGACAAAACCCTCAATGACATATCACAAACAAACATCCAGAGAAGTGGAATTTCGATAAGAAATAATCAAAAGCTAAGCAGAAATTAAAGCAAAATTGAAGTCCCAAACTTCACAATAGAAAATAACACTACAAAGCAATAACAAGAGTCAAGAATAACCATCATTGGATATGTATAGGAGAAAATCGAACAATATAGACGATGTGAACTAAAATTCTGAAATATAATGGATGCTCCTGATCAAAATTTATAAAATGAATTCAACTAACTCCTCAAGAAAAGGCCACGTTAGCAATTTTTTCATATAGTTCCAAATTGGGCACAGGGATCTCTCATATTAGATACAAAATGCCCTTAATGACTCCGTTTGTCAGGAACCATTTTATAACTATAATCGTAAGTGCATTCTATTATATTTTCTTTCGCACAATTGTTTTCACCATTTGAGTACCGCGGTGGCTCAACTCCCACACTTCGACACACTGCAAATCTACCCGCTTCACTAAATTTAAACGATTCCAACTCGGGATTAATTTCTTCCCCGCAAAGATGACAGCTGCTGCCGCATATACCAAGCATCTTTGATTTCTCCAATAGAAGACTGAACAAACCTCGCACCTTATGGTAATTTTTTAATGATTTACAGAGAGGAACAGACTTTAGCTCAAACCCAAGCAGACAAACATTTAAATACAAGAAAGTTCGAAGAAATTACCTCCTTGGGATAGGAGGAGTAAGAGCTGCCAACAGATTTCGATGCTTCCAGAGCGTCCTTCAGATCGACACGTCCGGCGGCTTCTTTTGCGATGCGATCGCTGATAACGAGCCCAGCGGTGGCCACGTCCGACTCGACGGTGTCGTCGTCCCACGCCATCGGTCCGCCGTCGAAGAAAGCGAACCCCTCAAGGCAAAGAGGAGATGCAGCGGAGGGAGGGAGGGAGGGATTTCCGCAGGGGGCCGACAAATCACTTTTGGCGGGGGTTTAAGTGCGGAGGGTTTTAATGGTGCGAGGGGGACCGGTATATCGACAGATTTCCGGTGTGATTTTGACTGCGCGATGACTACGAATTAGGGTTTGCGAAGTCCTTGGGATTTGGCTTAAAATGTCGGCAACTCGATTAACCTATACACGCGTTCTAATCCTTGGAAACTTTTTTTTTTTTTTTTGAAACCATACTCCTTGGAAATCTTGGATTCATTACAACCAACCGAAGAGGTATACTAATAGTTCGAGATACAAAGAACATTATATCGAGAACATATTTTTCCTTGCATCATCTGTGAGCCAAACAATTAACAGAATCATAGTACTTGAATTCATTTGTCAAAGCCAGCAGACAAAGAATCACTGAGATATGAACAAAATCTCACAAGCAAAAATTTTCTGGTCCGCCATTAATTGTCGTGCTACATTGTATACCATCAGGAAAAAATATTGCCCTTTTCTTGAAAGATCTTAGTGTTAGATCTCAAATCTCATAAACAAGATGCCTGTAACTAAGAGAAGCTAACAATTCATGAATCAGCGAGACACACATTTCGCCAGCAACATCTTTGTGACGTAGCGTAATTATTTGCTCTTCTGCTCATTCGGACCGCCACAAGGGTCACTCTACCCTTTTTCCATTCAGCAGTCATCAAATGTTGTGTCCCATCAACCAAATCCAGCAGCTTAGGAAGGCATTCCGCTTCCAAAAAAATCAAGAACAGCCAACATTTATCGCATCATTCGAGTGCTGTGCTTCAAGGATTTACGTCCTTTTAGCCTTCTTCCTCTGGGGTTTTCTTCTTTTCTTTGAAGCATTTGCCCACCTTTGTTTCCCCGTGGCCTCTTTTGAAGAAGCAGCTGGCTTCTGTTTCTTCTGGCCCTGTTTTGAAGATTTCTGTCTGGTGTCTTGCTCTCTGATCCCACCAAGACTTCTGTCGTCGAATTCATCGTCGCTCTCGTCCTCTTCCTCTGAACTAAGGACCAAATCTTCAACCACATCTTCATCTGTACCATCACCGTCTTCCTTGTCTTCTCTGGGACGCTTCTTGGAGCTCTTCTCTTCATCGACAACTCTATTTCACATTATTACATCACGATCCATGTCAACAACTGATTAATGGACAAACTAAAAGCTGGAACATGAGTATCTACACATAAATAGGATCATACTTTTTCTTTTCAGGCAACCAGGATGAGCTAAACACGGCAGCAGCTTCTTCAGAATCAAAATCACCATCTTCATCATCATCTGGTTCATTTAGCTGGCTTTTAAACCTAGAAGATTCTGATCCAACAATAACACTGACAATAGAACGCACAAAATAGTGAGCAACTCCTGGAAAAAGATGAAAACAAAGCTCTATTTCCAAAATATAAAGAAATTGAGTATTTTAGTTGGAAATGAAAGAACTCCAATAGAGTGAAAAGAGAAAAACACAGGAACTTCCTTCTGAATGACAAGCAAGAATTAATAAAATACAAATTTGCAAAAAACAGTATTCACACGATCAGTAATGTTTGGTTTGTTGGCTTCTGATACAATATCGGTAATTGATCAAAACCTATCTTCCAGATTCATGGTCATTGGCTCCTACATTTGGAGTCCACTACTGGTTGTATCTTCAAAACTCAGATTAGTAAGTGATGGCAGTAATGGCCGTGTTTCTAGTGTCACCAAAACCTGAAATTCCCCAACCAAGCCTTACTTCAACCATCCATGTAAATTCTCTACACCCCAAAACCCTATCTCTAATTTTGATAACATGTCCGAAGTTCCTTATTATATTACAACATTTTCCTCTCTCCCTCGATTCCTTTCCTTCAATTCCACTTTCCTCCCCGTGAACTTCCTCCTTCCTTTCATATAATAGTATCCTCTGCTCTTTATTATCTATGGGACAAACACGCATAAGAGGACCCAATGGTGCTTCAATTATGCCTGGGACACTACAATTCCATTTTCTCATTTTAAATTCATGATTTAGAATTAATATAGTTTATTTATTTTCATGATATGTAATAAAATGTTTCATCCCCTAGCAATACCAACCTAGATTCCACCAGAGAATCATTCCTCTGTTGAGATTTAAGACGTAACTCAGCAACAAACTTTGAAAGAGGGCTGTCTCCAGAATCCTTTTCAGCCTGTCAGTAAACAATAAACCATCAATTCTATTCATGAGTTTGATAGGAAAAGTTGTAAAGCAGCACCTTAAGAAATAATGCTGTAGCAGGATCATTAGGTGAGAATTCAATCTTGGAGCGCCTTGAGTTAGTGAACTCAGAATTTGCTTCCACCTGCAGTGGAAAACACATTAAGTTCTCAGAACCACAAAGAATACTGATTTTTCTCCTTTTGTTTGATGTTTCCATGAAGTGTGCCCTTTATTCTGCACAATACCTGACAGATGAGCTGCTTTATTTCTCTTCGAAACCTATCTGCTTTGGTCGATTTGCAAAAACTACGCATCCGAACAAGTGGGATAAATGACAGCTCATAAAAAGCCATTGAATAGCTCCATTGAGCCAGATGTTCAGCTAGTTCTTCAATCACAGAATATAGGCAAGCCTCCTGAAATGCACGTGTCTTCAATGTAGTCTTATCTACCTGCCATGTTATTTCAGGTAAGCGACCTAAACCAATCGGTCTGCTATAAATTTAAAAACAAACATCACCTGCTTAACATTGAGTATATTGACTCCTTTACCAACACCTCCACTGGGAAGGTCATTAAGCTCTTTCATTTCTAACATATCAAGTAGAAGGGAAGACACAGGAGCAAAGGTACCCGTGGCCTGTGCTATGCGATTAAGCATTCTTATGCATCGCAGTCTGAGTGGAAAGAACCGAGCAGTTGGCACCAAAGCTGCTACCCCATAAATTATTTGAGTAAGTGGATATGCCAATGGTTGAAAATCAGCTTCGGAGCTATAGGAACATATAACTCCAGTCCAAACTTCAAGGCAAAATATGAACTGCCAATCATAGACCTTCTGATATGCTTTCTGCAAAAGAATAAAAATGAACAATGCAAAGCCAACTGAATGCAATTAATATGCAAGGAAACTTTAAAAGTAGGTAACTTTTCTACTGCTGCCTCATGCCACCTTCGTTTAATAAACTTTCAAACAGATATTCATAGTTTCACAGAAATGAGGAACATATCTTTCTGGCATTTTCCTCTAGCAATGCGGAGGTATATCCCACATAAAATCTTCATACCACTTAATCCTAAATAAATTAATAAAAGTCTACGAAGATAGGGATTAAGCATGAAAAATCCTTCAGATGACAAACCTGAACTTGCTTTGTGCTTTTGTTGCTTTCTTGCTGTTTTTTCCCTTTCTTTTTATCTTTCACTGCCTTGAGAATGGAACATGAGAAGAATGAAAATCATGATGTATCAGACACTCAAACTAATACGATAATGATCAAAAAATATAAGCTTTTTTCTTTTGCATCGCATCACCTTTGGTCCTCTTTCTGTAAGAGCATTTCTTAGTACCATCGCCAGTTGTCGAATGAAAACAAATGCATGTTGATATGCAAAACTAGTTTCGACACCATAAAGTTCAGTCACGCAGTTTGCAAGGAATTGAATTTGTTGCAACTTTGATCTATTTATGGACTTTGATAGCTTGCAGTTCAAGACATAAGCCTTATAGACACCCTTAAGACATGGATCAAGACAATCGGAACCAAGTCGCACACACAAATCTCTCAGGAACAGAAATGATACAACTGGCAGAGCACCCTTTCCTGTGCCCCAGCAGTGAATCGCAACCTGTAATAGGTTAACAGTTACAGGTCCATTAGAACAGAGAGAACAACCAGATAGCTCTATACAAACAGATCAGATAATGCACAGTAAAGGCAGATTAAGTTGTGCCCAAAAAAATGTTGATTTTGATGTACCTTGATATACTTCCTCAAGAGGGTAGGAAAAGCAGCTAGAAACACACATGATGCTTTGACACGTTTTAAAGTAAATGATATCATCTGCTCATCTGTCATTTGTGTTAATACATGTAGTGCATTACCAAGATACAACTTCATTAATCTTCCATATTTTGCCCATAATTTAGTGGTCATGAGTTCCACAATAGTTTCCTTTTTACCCCCAGACTCAGGGGCATTTAGCAAACTGCGGAGAATTGTGTCCATTTCATTTAACACAAAAACCATTATCTTATTGAATACACTGCTCGAAATGATACTAAGCCTTGGTGCTGAATCATCTTCTCCATCATCCCCATAATGGCATGCCACCCGAAAAGCTTGCAGTAGAGATCTAACTGCACCAAGACTTCTATTTTCTTTGATTGCCATGCACCATGAATCGACCATGGCAGTAGTAATTACTTTCTGTGATGGTTTCTGCTCTTCCTGTAAATCAACATCCTGAACACACTCCTCCTTATCAGTTTCTTCCTCGTCCTAGAAAGACAAAGAATGCAAAATTAAGGTTTTTAGTTGCCTATACTCCATAGAAATAAATAAAATGAAGCCGAACTAATTTGTACTCACATCAATATCTTCATCATTGAAGTCTAACAGCTCCTTGTCATGCTCTTTCAAATACTGATAGAATTCCGGATCCTGGTTTGAGGAAAAAAAAAATCGAATAAAGTGCATTCAATCTGGTCATCTGAATCCAAGTTAATTATCAAAAGCCAACCCTCCTGATATTAACCCATGCACACATGTGGTGAAACCTTGTCAATCTATCCTTAGCTAAACAAATAATAAGTAGAGATCTAAAATCTAAATTCCAAAATGCTACAGCATAAACAACTTTGTCAAGCCCATATAATAACTTGATAAAACGGGAGGGAAGAAAAAAAATCAACCTTCTCTTGAAGCCTCTGCAACTGTTCCACATGTTGCTTAGCCTTCCTCCGTGAGCTGGATAGGCTTTCCTCTTCGCGTCCGCTTTTATCTAAAAAAATGCACGTATAACCTCTTAAATAACAAAACTCTTCGACGTGAACATGAACACGAACCAAAGCAGCTTCCACCGTCACTCACCCGAATCCTCGATGTCAGACATGGCGTCACCCTTGTACGTCGATCCTGTTGCTCTTCAAGATACCAGAGACAATGCTTCCTCAAGATTCCAAGTTTACCAATTCAAGCGTTCAACTCATTCAGGAGTAAAGTGGCACTCAAACAAAGGTAAGAAAGAAAAAAAAAACTATCCAACGAGGGAAAAATCACTCTTCTAGATACTAGAAAACAACGGACGAACGATTTCCGGATACGAACTATTTCTTATTGCCGCGCTTCCAGGTGCGGAGAAAGCGAAGAGGGGAGGGCGGCGGCGGCGGCGGCGAGAAGGGGGAGGGAGGGCGGGAGAAGTAGGGCAGGGGACGGCGGCGAGGGGGTACTGCTAAAAGGCCAAAAAAAATTAAAAGGTCGACAATACCCTCGTGATCTGATATAACGCACCAGTAGAAGGCTAGTTTAGTCATTTTAACATGACGCTTAGCTTTCGAATGCTAAAAAGACATAAATACCCTCGTAAACTGTGGGAGATTATAGTTGATATGAAGGACGTTTCGGTCATTGTAAAAATAGGTCGAGCGGTCCACTTAGCGGCGGGTTCGATCGATCGCGTCGGGTGCGTTGACGGTCCGAACCACCAACACAAAGTGATGGGTTGTTATTAAATTAAGAGGTCCAAATCATGAGATGAGACGGGAGGCGCGGTCGAACCAAGCGAGCGACAAGTAATGATGAGCTCAAGTCACGGTCTCTACCAACCATTTTGGTGTTGAAAGCTTTCGGCTTCACCCCCAAATAAAACTAATTAGGGATTTAGGAGGCTCCCCCATGTTTGAATCATGTTGACCTAATTATGAGCTCATCGTCCTCCTTTTAAAATTATTATCAATAATAAGATAGATTTAGATGTTCTAAATCATGCTTTGATTTAGGGTATCTGGGTACATATTTTTAACATATGAATCGAATAATTAAAAATAATATTTAATTATATGATTTTGCGCGTGTGAATATATATATATGTGTGCATTCTATTTTGTGTTTAATACATTAATCGAGTTGACGCAGGAAGTTAATAATTGATGCTGTTGGAAGATTTTTTGTCTCATCCAATAATTCAAAGTTTTCATATGATGAAATGGCAGTAATATGATTAATCATAAAAAACAACAGAAGGCTAATTATAAATTAATAGTATAAAATAATTGTAATTATAATTGATTTTTTAAAATTATATATTTATTATACTGAATATTATATTTTATTTAAATTTAAGTCGATAGGTCAACTGGAATTCCAAAAACATAATTAAGTCTAATTAAATACGATTACATTTTAAATTTAAACCTAAAAGTTGTACGTATATTTTTTTAAATAATTACTGTACCTGTATATATATATAAAGAGAGAGAGAAAAGATTGTAATAAAAAATGAGTAGACTTTATGAGACCATTTCATTCAATTATTCTCCTGGATGACACGTGTACAAGAGAGAGGGGTCCAAAGCATCAGCATTGGCCGAGCTATAAAAGAAGGGAAAGGGGAGGAGGAGGAGGTGGTGGTGGAATGATGGATATATATAGCAGTAGAAGTTCACAAACAACATCACTCCATCAATCGATCGGGTATTAATCAACCGCGGGCAGAGAGGAAGATAAAGAGGGGGGAAGGAGATGGGGAGGAAGCCGTGCTGCGAGAAGGTAGGGCTGAAGAAGGGGGCGTGGACGGCGGAGGAGGACAAGAAGCTCATAGACTTCATGCTCACCCACGGCCAATGCTGCTGGAGGGTCGTCCCAAAGCTTGCTGGTTAAACTTCTTTTAGCTCGACTTAATCTGTCCCTCTTCTCCTTTTATGGTTCTCCTCCGTTTGGTTTCCGACGGGCTGCCTCCTCGCAGGGCTGCTGAGGTGCGGGAAGAGTTGCAGGCTGAGATGGACGAACTATCTCCGGCCTGACCTCCGGAGAGGGCTGCTCTCCGAGGCTGAGGAGAAGCTGGTCATTGACCTCCACTCTCAGCTCGGAAACAGGTCTTCTTCTTCTTCTTCTGCTGTCTCCGTCTTTGGATTTCTTCAGTACCTGAGCCGGACGTTTGTATGTGCTGCAGATGGTCGAAGATTGCGTCTCATCTTCCCGGCAGAACCGACAACGAGATCAAGAACCTCTGGAACACCCACATCAAGAAGAAGCTGAAAAGGATGGGCATTGATCCCCTCACCCACAGGCCGCTTCAGGTCGACGACAGCGCCGCGCAGCCCTCCCCTGATCCTGATCATCGCCGGAGGGAAGCAGAGGAGGAGGAGGAGGAGGAAGAGGAAGAAGAGGAGGAGGAGGAGAGAGATGATTCGGCCCCGCTGATCGCCTCCGGCGGAGGGAGCTGCTGCCCGGAGTTCTGCACCGACGAGGTACCGATCATGGAGCCTCACGAGATGGCGCTGATATCGTGCTCCTCCGGTTCGTCGCCGCCGTCGTCGCCGTCGCTGTGTTCTTCCGCGGGATCTAATAATTCTGGAGGGCAGACCGCCGGCGGGGAGATTGAGATGATGGTGCCGTGGGCGGAGGTGCCGGCGGCGTCCGTGTGCGATCTCTGGGGCTTCGTCGACGACCTGCCTCTGTGGGATTCGTTTGACGAAGTGGAGCTCTGGAAACTGTGACTTGTTTTTTTTTCCAGTTGTTTTGGTTGGATTGACATTTTTTCATGGTTTATGTAAAACTCTGCATACTTATGGAATTCAAAGAGAGATTACTGAACGATGTCGCTTGCTTTTATTAATTGGTTAATCTCAGTTTTGCATGTGCAGGATCTTTTTTTTAAAGAAAACACTAAGTGAAAAAAATAATAAAATGGTATGAAACAATTCATTTCATAAGCTTTATTAACAAATAAACAAAGAAAATCTTAAAACATGAATTAAATATTATTTTATTATATTTATAAATTAGGTAAAAAATTTAATTATATTTATCAATAAAGCTTTAAATAGAATATTATTTTTTTATACTCTTATTTAATAACATCTTAACTCATGTTCTACTAAGATTATCTGTTTATCATTATAATATCATGCATCAAAGTAAATACTTATTATATCATTATCTCAAAAAAAAATTATATAATTAATTTTAGTAACAACTACATATCCTCTGTTATTATTATTAAATACTAAACATTATATTTAAAAGTTAAATTTTAGATTTAATATCTTACAGGATATTATATATATATATATACCCTTTTAATTATTTTACATTATTTTATTAAATAATAGGCCTCGATCGATTCCACTACTTAATCTGCCGTATTTAAAATAAGCAAAAGGGCCCTTCTGCTTATCGAAATGATAAAATATATAGTAAATTAATTGGTCGTAATCTCAGCTCGGTGGATAAGATTAAAAAGATTTAAGTTTTATATAATTTTGGAAGCATCATTTAGTGCGTGTATATATTTATTTATTATTCCTTCCTTCACTCGTTAATTCCTCGTTACGGTCGGACGACGACTCCTCATCTGCCTCCACGTTTTAATTAAAATGTTTTTGACTTTTACTCCCCCCTAATCATTTCCGTTTGACCCCGGTAAATTATAAGGTTTAATTGGAAACAACTCTATATGACAATTAGTTATACTAGTTTACATGATTATAAATTTAATATATATTAAATTTTAAAATAGCTATTCTAAGATGATCTCTGAATTAATTTTTAATTTACTTTAATAATTTATTTGATAGGATTATAATAATTTTATAATTTACTTTTAAAAAAAGTATTTAAATATCACTACTATATTACATACTATAAATTATTAAGAGTGTACTACACTGTAATTAAATATAATATCAAGACTGATTACTCTAAATTAGTATTATTTTATCGCGTAAACTAGTAGGTCCTACTATAAACTAAGAAAATAAATTTTTTTTATTTTATCTTTATTTAACTTAATAAAAAATTTATATTAACGTGCTAAGAAGAATTAATTTATTATTTAAATAACTTCTAATTTTTCTTATTATTAAATCTTGTTATTTACTATATTATTCACTGTAATAAATTATTTTATATATATAGTCTTATCCAATTAACAATCCGATGGATCCAAGTTAAAGTACAAACAGTCGGGTCGCAGATTTTGACCGAGTCTTAAAATTCCAAGTTTAAATGGTAAGCGACGTGGCACCTTCTACCTCAGCGTTCAAAAAAAATTTACAAAAAAAAAAAAACGATTTCCGACTTTTCGCACGGGGGGGTTTTGAGATTCCCAACTCAAGAGAAAAAAGTGGAAACTGGAAACTTCGGATCCTTCGCTGTCAGATCCAGATCCGCCATCTGTCGGCAATGAGTTAAAATATATATATACGCGCTTCAGTCAACTTATCTTCGCGCTGCGTCATCTCCAAATTCTTCGTTTGTTACTGCATGCACCATCAAACTTACTTTTAGTTTTTTTTTTCCCTTCATTTATTTCGAAGGTTAAAAGGCATAATCTAAAAAAAGAGATGGTTGCCAGGAAGGAGTTGAAGGAGACTCATCTCACCGTGGAACTTTTTTAAAAAAAGAGAGATTATTTTTAGCTTTGGAGTCAAAATCATCTGCAAGAGCAGAGGAGTGGAAGTACAAAGTCAACCAATATTAATCACACGATCACACACACTTACACTTGCAGCCCTACTAGCTAGGAGAAGAAAAAAAAAGTGACCAAAACGAGTAGAAAACACTTTGCAAATGCAAGCTGTAATCCATGTTTTTTTTTTGTTTCATTTCCTTTAATTTTATTATTATTTTTCATTTTTGGTTGCATGGGGCCTTAAAGACCTTGAGCTTTCATATATGGGGCGGTGCATGCATTGGATCGTGTTAATTAATATGAGTACTTGGATTAGTTAACTAGTGGAACCCTAAAAAAAACAGATGAATTAGTGGGAGGGCAAATGGGCCATCCCTTGTTCCTTCCTTTTATGGACACAGATGATCATTGTAAAGTATGATTCTGAGCAGTACTGGAAAAAAATTCTACGTTTTTTTTCCTTACCGAAGCAAATACTTCCTAATGATCATATGCTCGTTCTTATGAAAATTTTAAAAAATGTTTTATGACTCATTTAGTTGTTTTCTATTTCATTTAGTACTCATTGACTGGTTTAACTCACTTTATATGAATTTAAAGTACACCAAGATGGTTCTTCACAAAAGGAAAACCTCAAAGAAATAGTCAGAAGCAAGCATGAAAGATGAACAAATAGTAAGATTTTTAAAAAAAACTAAGAAACAAAAAAGAATGATATCCGTGGATGGCCCTCAAGTACTTCTTATTGTTGCTGACCTCCATTTGTCCATCACTCAGTGGTTTCCAATGCTAAAGGGCTGGTTTTCATAGGACCATTGCAAAGCACAATCTTCAAATAATGGATGATGTTGCCCTCCACATAACCTTGCCATAAGACATCTGGATGAGTCTCACTAGGCCTCCCTACCTCCCCCAAGTGAATCCAGCTGCTCCATGATGGTGGCCTTGTGCAGCTTCCCACATTTTTTTGCCTCAGTGGTGTGAAGTGTGCAATTTCCTTATCCATTTGCTCCCCACTTAAACTATTTTTGTTTAACTCACTCTCTACATCCTTCCTCCAAGCTCATAAGATTGTGCTATCTTTTCATATTAAAAAGAGAATAGAAGGATAGATTGGGGCCACAATGATTTGTTTTCTTCCTATAAATGTGCCTTGTTCTACTGATTTCCAAATGCTCCAAATGTTGAAGCAAGCCTTGATGCCCCCTTTGAATGGTATGTGAAAGAAAAAGGATAAGTGGAGCATGTAGTCCATCTAGGATTTTGACAAATCCACTGGAGAGGAATTGGACGAAAAGGTCTAACTAAAGTGTGTGTGGTGGTTCAATTTTGTGTAAACCATCGATCAGTTAAGAAGATGTGTGTAGAAGTACAAGTTGAAGGAGTTGAGAGTTTAGTTGGGCCAGGAAAACACATTGTTTGAGGAATACAAGTAGCTAATATGATTCAGTAACAAGGCCCAACATATACAGAATGAAAGCTCACTTGTGAGTCTGGAAGTTCCTCCCCCAAGTTTTGCTGAGTTACTGCCTCATGGCCCTAAGAGCATGTTTGTTTGTGCCGAAATCAGTCGGAAGCCCATCATCCGTGCTTGTCGATGGTCATCCAGGGGGGACTGATTCATTGCATCAAAGATGGAGGTCACAAGATGAACGAAGAAATATCTAAAAGAAAGATAATATAAAGAAGTGCTATTTCAAAAAATTAGAGGATGCAATTCATGCGTACGAACATGTGCCTAAATGCAGTGATATCTATCTAACTGTGGATGTTTTTTATCAGCAAATGAATGGGGATGGGTGGTCTGCATCTTCACAATCGCCCAATATACTGAAAAGGATGCAGAACGACAGCAGCCAAGCAAAATTATTCTTCACGTTCCAACTGTAAATAAAATCTGAGCATGCCTGACAAGGATGCCTGCAGTGGTACAAAGGTTCTCATCAATCTATGAATTGTTTTCTTCCTTATGGTCCTCCTTTTTTTTGTCATAATAAGCGGCTGACAGGACGCCACTTGAGCAGAGTAATAATTTAAGCACCACGGGAAGAAAATTTTTATATCTGGCTACAAATGTCCACTGCAAAAGATTTTAATCCTGTGGTGCTGCTCCAAATTTGAGGTTATATAGTCTGTACTTTTTATTTATTTGTTTTCACATTCTATGATTCAATTTTCAATTTTGTCAATCTAGTAAGTTCAATTAATATGTTTCTTACGAGTGACTGACATCAGGAAACACCAAGAATCCACTGAGGAGACCACAAAAATTCATCCTATTTAATGTTCAATGAACATTCTTTTAGACATTTCTATATAATAAAGACTAAGAGAATTCATGACAGGTGATAAGAGATGTTTGGTTAATGATGGATTAACTCCAGCCACAGTTCTGAAGAACTCTCCCTACTACAGAGTACATTATAACATCTCTCACCACCCATCAGAGACTTTATGATACTCCATGAGCAAATAATTGAATGGCGCATTGAAGGGCTGTTTGAATACAAATTTACGTGACGAAGTACTAAATACTCAAGTACTCGGGACTCCCTGCTATCCACGCTTCCCTTTGGGTGTGTAACAAGCCATGAGTCCTCTCCATTGCTTTGAAAGACCGATGTCAGCTGTAAGATACGCTCGACACACTGCAGCTCTCCAATCCATTAACATTCTCTAGGTTCATCTTAGAAGAGTAAGGCATGACATTGGTTAACCTGAAAATGCAAAGCAATGCATCTCCTGGTTAGGTTCATAGATGAGATCTTAATACAAAACAATGTATCTCTATTGGACAGCCATAATGAAAGGTAGAAGACAAGGAATATCTCTATGATATTGTCGAGCGTTTACTCTTGTAAGAGTCAGAGATAACCTTATCTTATTTTCCCTGTTTAGGATAATATGGTCTTAGAATGTAGAACTATATAGTACTGCATCCTAATTAGGGCAAAGTATCATAATTGGAACAACTTCCTCCGGGCCTGTATACTTTTGAGCACCCAATCAAGTATAGGCAATGGAAATAGTTTATTGACCTACGCCACACCCCGGAGCAATGAATACAAAAAACCCACCTCTCCTTGCGTCTTTCTAAAAATCGTGCCAGCGATGCCTTTCGCGCTTGAGGTATAGCTGCAGCTGTAGAGCAACAATCTATCAGTAGGATGTACTCGAGAATATCTCATGTATGATGCACAATTCCTCTGGTCAATTCTTGAAGATTTAGATAAATGTTTTGGAGAACAAAGTATGACAATCCATTGAATCATGGAAAAAAAAATTTACCTTTTGCCGTGTTGGTTGTGATAGTTTCTGAGCCTAATGCAGCACTTGAAGTTTTAGAATTCTCTTGTTGGCTTGTTGGAACCACTGAACTGACAGCTTTAGACGCTGTTGTATCACCATTAGTTCTTAAGCCACAGCCTGGGTTAACCATCGTGTGGGATGTAACTGAAATCGGGCTTGAATGACCTGAGCATGGTGATACCACCTGTACCGGCAAGGGGATTATTGACTGCTTTGCACTTGGACCATTAGGTCCTGCCACTTTGGTTGGTGTCATAGCTCTGGTTTGTAAGAATGCTTCAGATCTTGAATTCACGGCATTCAAAGTCCCAGTGGATCCCTTACTTGCCAACGACATAATTTCTTGAACCTGGAAGGAAAAGCCAATACAAAAAATAGCTTCATAACCATGGTACCCTTAATACCTTCCAGCTAAATATGAACGCCATGGAAAATAGAAAAATACCTTGTCCACTGGAACGTCATCATACACATTCACACAACCCGCATAAAAAATAGTCAACTGAGCACTCGGAGGAGTGGGCTTGGGCACATTTCTAAGGAAAGAAATTGAACATACCATATCGTCACCAAGATATGAAAAGGTAATATATCGTAGTAAGCATAGAAAACTTGTTTAATCAAGTGCCTTTACCTTGGGGCAACATGGTTGTTAACGTTTCCACCTCCAAAGCTTTGCAGTTTAGGGGAGCCAATCTTTAAATTAGGACCACTGTGAGCATTTTGAACCTTGAAAAAAGAACGATTGCTAGTGGTGACTGGAATGTTCTGATGTGATAGCACTGGAAATGTTATAGCATCATTCAACTGATGATGTGAAGCATCAAAGGAACCAGCGTTATGTGGCTGATATGCATGAAAAAGGTACTGATTGAAGCCTTGATTACTGAAGCCTTGATTACTGAAGCCTTGATTACTGAAGCCTTGATTACCGAAGCCTTGATTACTGAAGGCTTGATTACTGAAGCCTTGATTACCTAGATTTGTTCGTTTCTACGAAGATCAAGATACAGGATCATGCCCAGTTCGTTAAGTCACTCGAATTACAAAGATGATTAATGATTTGAAAACAGCATGAAAGTTCGTCCAAACCTGAGCTGCTGATGCATGGGGAGCTTTCAGATTGGCCTCAAAGGAATCCATGGCAGATATAGGGTGAAATTTTGAAGATGGCTGCTGCTTGTCCATAATATTGTTTCTTGGCTTCTCCTCTTGCACAGCCTTGTAGAACATGAATTGCGGCATGACAGCGGCCTTGTTCGAGAAAAGCCACTGCACTGCTGAATTTCCTGTAAGACCTGAAGATTTCCACGGATCAGATCGACCAGGAAAATTTGGAACATAACAAAGATCACCCGACTGACAAATCTTTCGAGTCAAAGTAGTAATTCAATTCACTAAAAATCCTAGTGCTCTCGGTTCCCTTTCATCACGGTCATCCTACTCCAAGGGAGAAACATGGAACAAAATACTCTTAACAATCTCTTAAGAATCTCTGGTAATTAAAACTACCCAAACGAAAAAGCTTCTTACAGCTATAGCATTTAAATGCTTAAAAATAATACCAAAATTGAAGATTTAAGGGTGTCGGTCCAGCAAAATTTAAATTTGGCTATCCGATTTGCAAACCACAACTAGAAATAGCCAATATTTCTACTACTCGGTTCTCTACTGCAACCAAAAAGGGTGTCAGCACCATAAAACCGTCTACTTCCCAAATCCAGCCTTCATAAAACCAGGAAGCCTCCGTTATTACTGGCCATATCGGCAGCTTAATTATTCGCACAACATTTACGATGCATCAACCCTAATCTCAAAAAACACAATCTTTTCGACAAACCACGATTCAAAAACGCACCTTCAGCCCAACCGAAAGATCCAGAACCCGAACCTCAAAAATTCAAACGGCAAAAGGAAATTTCTTTCTAGGAGAGAGAGAGAAAACCGTTTCAGAAACTGGCTGGAAATAGAGCATAAATCAAAAAAAACAGAAGAAGGTCAGCGACCCGTAGATCCAACAGAGATAAAAGACTTAACAATGATTTTGATTTTTTTTCTTCTTTTTTTTATAAACGAACAAACAAAAGCAAACAGAAAAAATAAATTTAAAGAGAAGAAAAGACAACCTGCATCTTGGAGGCTGCGCCGCGCGTCGTCGCCGGCGTCCCGGCCGTGAATTCCCAGGAAATCCCTCTCCATCGTACGAGCAATCTACTCTCGCGCCCACAAACACCCCGTCGTCCTCCTCCTCTCCTCCGCGCACCACCAAAATCCCTCTGCTAACTCTTCTTTGCTCCGTGCGTCGGGAGGGGAAACCGAAAGGAGGAAGAAGAAGAAAGAAGAATTAGAGGAACCGACTCTGGCCGGGGGGGCGTTTGATAAAGCCGTGGGGATTGGCGAAATGGCGAGCGAGCACCGGCTAGTGCCGGTTGCGGCCCACGTGCGCGCGCTCCCAACGAGCGATATCGCGGCGCGCAGCTCGATGCGGTGTGGAGTGCGTGGTCCCCAGAAGCCGACACGTGCTCCCGACATGAGCTGGCTCGTGGGGTCGGCTAAATCGGCTCGGCTCGGCTCCCAACCACTATTATTTAAATTTAAATATTTATTAACCGATATTTAATTCGTCGGTGATATCTCCATCCTACCCCCGATGGTTAATATTTTAATTTTAACAAATACTTTTATGCTTTTTTAAAAATAATGAATTTAAAAATTGGAGATCCATTACGGTCTTTCCAGGCTAAAAATAATTATTTTTATTTTAAAAAATATATTAACTTAAATTTATGATATTAGGAAAATTTAAAATTCGTGGTCGTATAATTCGGGCATATTTTGCAATGGAGAATTGAGATCGAGAGAAGGGGGGCGGTTATTTATGATGAACCGTGCCCAGAAAACGGCGAAAAAAAATGCCTCACGTTAAAAATTAATCGGCATGCCGGAATGGGATTCGGTCTCCTCCGGTATTTTTATCCACACGTTATATGTATATTTTTTCACCGTGTTTCAAGCCGGGGAAAAGGAAAAATTTACTGTTACGGAATGAATTCCTCCGTTCAAACGCACGAGATTCAAACGGAGGTTTTACTTCTTCTTTCCTTTCTTTGACGTTTTCAATTTTTTTTTTTTTTGCTTACTTCGCTCCTATTTTTCCACACGTTTCACTGCTCGAATATAATTTAGGACACTTCTTATATAATTTTTATTATAAAATATATTAATTTTAAACTATAATAAAACAATAATTTTTTAATTATTAATAAAAATATATTAATAAGATTGCATCTTTATTCTTATTTTTAAAAAATTACTTATGGTAATACTTAAAATTATAACGATTATTTTTACCATCATGTTTAAAATTATGACGGAACATGCGACTTAATATTATCGATAAAGATACCAACGATATAAGCCTAAAGCATGAAAGTAGTAAAGAATATCAAACAGAGAATGAATAAACGTAACTTTATTCCAAAGACCAGTAAAATCTTTAGTACCGATTGTTTATAATTTAAATATCGATCATTCTCTTTGATTACACTATCTCTCACTGATTATTCCTAAATCACTGATCATTCCTGCATCTCTTTTGGATGAGTTGTTAATGTTCAACCTTTAAATAAAAAAAATTCAATGAGCGACTTTATATAGCTTCTCAATCCATAATTTTAAAGAGTATGATACTATATTTGACTTGTGCTATTTGGGCAAATGGCCCTTCACGTCACATGCATGTGTAATACTTCACGTGGTAGGTTCCACAATCGTCATCCTAATATTGTAATATGCCTTAAGTTTCGAGAAATGAAGACGTACTCCAAATATATCCTCGTATCTAGGACTATCATATTAACTCTTTTTTATTTATAATAAGTACGGCTTAAAAGTTAACTGTGAAATTAATTTTGGTAGGTAGCGATCTAAGGATCCTATTTTATCTCCCTCACCATCTCTAAATTCGATTGGGCCACCTAAAAAAAACTACTTGTGAATCACGTGGGTTTAACTGACGAAATCCCAACTGGATTAATTGTTCGACGCATCCTGCGGTGTTCTCATTTATATTTCAGCACCGCACAAAAATTATAAATAATTATATTTAAACGAGGGAGGAGGGGTGTCGTATTTAACGGAGCGTACCTCCCCATCCCCATGCACGTTACGTACTTGAATTCATGCACCGCCTGAGATGATATTTAATTTCCCTACCACTATTATTTCATTACACGCGCATTATTCAATCGCCCGGCGAAGAAATAAAGTAAAGCTGCTCGTGTTAAATAATTAATTAAGTGACGAGGTTAATGGCCGTCACTCCATTATTTTAATCCCTCCTCCGCTTCCCCTCCCACGGGATTACTTAAAATAATACCTCTTCCAACTTATATATATATATTAAATAATATTTTTTTATAAACTTTCAATTTTAAATTCTATACGCGTTACCTTCACATTCTATTCATAGTATATGTTTTCTCTTAATTCGTTTTATAATTTATAAATATAAAAGGTAGAATTTTAAAATAATTTTATCCGTGCGATACTTTTTAATATTCTAAAAAAATTATTCGATTAGTTTAAATTTTTATAATGATTTAAATAGAAATTCTTAAAAGAATTCAAAAGGACGGAGAGAGAGGGAGAAAAGGACGGCGCGCGGCTCTGCTCGAGCTCGGCTCGGCTCGGCTGAGCCGATGGGGCGAGCGAAGCGGGGAAGGAATCCACCGGGCGCTACGGTCAAAATAGTGGCACCACGTTTGCCATTATGGGCATACGGATGGATGGACGGCTGGATCTCCGTTCTTCCGAGCGTGTAGAATAATATATCTTATTCATCCGACCAATAACAACCGTCCGATGTTGACGTTTTTAATGTGTTTTTTATTTTTATTTGCGCGCGCCCCACAACCTGAGCCGAAACCCAATCTCTTTATTTAAAGCTTATCCGCGTTTATATTATATTATATGCGACACATTGATGCGTGTGCCCCATTCATTATTCTATCTACATGCATTCATTTTTCTATAAAAAATGTATGAGTTAATAATTTAAGGCCAGATGTTATCTGTCATTATATAAATTATTTTGCAATATTATACGTATATATATATATGTGAGTGGTTGGTTATTTTGGAATTATATTAAAGAGTCAACAGTTATATCTTTATGAGAGGAAATGAGTTTTTTTGTTAATTTAATAATTGTTGATATTTTTCTTTTGAGGTTAAATATTAAGGGGGTTAAATTTAATACTGGATGTCCACGTTTTGAGAGTTATCAGTATGTATAAAAAAAACTTCCGTATTAATCAATCAGTCAACTGCAGAATAATTATTCAGTTTGTTAATAAATAGCATTAAAATAACTCAATCAATGATCCGGATTTATTTAAGACAATATTAGGTTATGATATCTACACTCTACTTATCTTTGTTACGCTGCTCACTCTAATTTTCATCTAATTAATATCCTAAATGTCTACTTAATTTAATTTTCTAAATACAAGTTTTGAATCTATTAGACCTCCAATCAATCCAAATTGTTGATGTGAAAAAAAGGATTAAGTTTAGTTCGAAGAGTTAGGTGGATCGAGCCAGACCAATCGATTCAAGTTTTTTTTGTTTTTGTAACGTGCATTTATTAAGATCAGTGGGTCCATAAAATAATACGAACGGAGAGCATCTGAGCATGTAGATCGAAATTAATTTAAAACTACGGCACGGCATTTAGTCCACCTAAAGAGATTAGCTTCCAAAAAAAGGCCCTCCCAATGGAATAATAAATTCCCCAACCTTAACATCGACTGATTGATTGCTTCCAAATTAAGCATCCATCATTGGATGCCAGCATGTGAATTTAACCGTATATAACTAATTAATCTAAGAATAATAACTTCTCCTGCCAGCTCGAAACTAATTTTCTTTCTCTTTGTTTATTTATTTTGCTCCGTATCAAAATACAGCGATGTATTTTTAATTCGCACTTTTTTTTCTTCTTCCGATTAGGCCTGCCGATTATTTGTCTGACATTTCACCTAACTTTGCTTAAATTTTCTGCGGCTGGTAATTAGTTAAGCGTGCGTAATGTGTTGAGTCATTGACTCAAATTTTGATCTATCATTAAATAGATTATTTTGTACGTAAAGTGGATGAGCATCTACTAAGAGAAAAAAGTTCTAGAGATTATTTTTTTTAAAAAATATATTATTTTTTGCTAAATAATTTTTTTAAAGAAAAGGAGGAGGGAAGAGGGGACAGGGCACGTGATGGAAATGCCAAAAAGGGAATGAGACGGGTGGAGGTGGGGATGGGGCGGACAATTATGTCACGTGCTGGAATACGATCAGCGGAGGCCATTTAATATCACATCATCTCAACGTCACGTCACTTGACTTCGTCTCCCTCCAAATCCGATTGATTTATCTTCCAAATCCCCCTTATTAACTAATTAACCACTCCTCTTCTTGTCACAGACGAGTAGTTTTGTCTCTTATATCGAGTCAAACCGTTCCGATTAATTAAAAAGGATACGGATAAATAATATATTAAGTAAATATTAAAGTATTTATTCATCCTATTTTTAAAGTATTTGCTCGCTCAGATTAGTTTGTTTATCCAAGGTGCAAAATAATGACAATAATAAAATTGAGTCTGTCTTGGCTTAGATTTGGATCAGGGATGCAAGTATATGTTGCATATTAAATTATAATAATAGCTTTAAGGTGCAGGTGTGAGCAGGCCGGGTAAGAATCACTATTCCGTGTCATTGTCAATAAATGTGATAAGATATTGATTTGGATGAATAGAGATTAAAATTATTGTGCATGATCGGTACTTGCATGATTACTTTTTTTAAAAAAGGCAATTTTAATATGTATATATACACAGAGGATAAATTACATGATTAAGCAATGATGCTATGTATATATATTATATACAATTTTTTAAAAGGTAATTTAGAAATATAATAATATTATTAAATATATATTTGATTAATTCGAGCATGATGATTAAGCAGTATTAAATCCTACTATATTCCATCGATCGATCGATTGATGGATATTAAATGTATACTTATTTTATAAACCATCCTGCTAAATTGTGCCTAGGTTTAAAAATTCCTGTCTACCCCACCGGCGTTAACATCATCGCCCTAATCAGGTCAACCTTCGTTAAATGATAATAGTTATCCACAGGGAGGAGGAGAAAGAAATGCTGTGTATGAAACAACGGGAGGAATTAATGAGAAGAGTGAGCCAACGAGAAATGGACAACTCCACTCTTCCTTTTCATTTATGCAGTTAAATCGCTAAGTCCTTGAAGATTTAAAACACAAGAAAGAATATATATATATATAAAGAGAGGTGAGATAAAGCATGTGAGGGTACGAATTGATTGGAAGAAAGTAAAAAAGTTATGAGGAGGAGAAAAGGGAAGGGTTGGCAAGAGAAGCAATCATGCAATAGACACATGTTTTTAATTTTACTTCCTTTCCTTGTCTAATTTAATTATTCCGATAAGAGCGAAGCACATGCTCTCACTCTATCTGTGATGTCATTGTCCCAGCTCGTGGGCGGCAGGCAGCCGCCCATCCACTGCAGAGAAAGAAGAACAATTAGGGTGAGGAGTTCCTCAAATCCATGACATTAAAGTGAAAAAAATGTATATTTCTTTTAATACATGGAATCAGCAAGAACATCGTGAAGTAAAGCTGATTCCAGTAAACTTTACAGAGGGGTTGAATTTTTTTTTCTTTTTAAGTCTGCAGTGCAAATCTTTTTCCCCCACCGGGAATGAATAGTTTTTTCCTAATCTATTCTTACGATAAGCAAAAATCATCCAACCTTTTTCTTCATGTGGGAGTTTGGGAATCAAGTTAGCCACTTGATTGCTCCGACAGAGCTGATGTGCTATTCAGTGGTTCACTAGCTTGAAGGAGCTCATTGGTCAGGCCGGTGAAAACGATGGAATCTGTCTCTGTAGCTTTGAACTTAAGAAGCGCTGAAGGGACCAACTCTTCCTCTTCCAATGTCGTTGCCTTGGCTCCTGGTTTTGGGAAACGTGGGATCACTCTTAGCTTGGGAAAAGCTGGCCGGAGGAGCTCGAATTCCAGACCAGGGTCCTTCAGCGCAGAGCTAACAAACTGCAGACGCATCACAAGAGGTTAGTCAATGTGCATCTAAAAGCACGATAAAACGATGAAATCATTCGAACAAATAAGAATTATACAGATTCAAATAAATGTGACTGAATTTGAGAGACATTGCTTTCTGCCTTTCTTGGTAAAATTTATTTTTGTAAATTTGGGCATCCATTCTGAAAAGGCTATTGCGGTAGAATAAAAGTCGTATACTTATGAGACATTCCAAAAGCGGAATTTTCACTTCATTATTTTTCGTTAATATAGCTTTCCTATGTAGAATATCTTGAATTCATGGTTGCCTCCAGCTGAATTCAGCATATCTCAGTAGTTGTACTTTGTACCTAAAGAAACAGTCAACGTCACTCAACTTATATTAGGTAAAAACAGATGAACGGCATTAGCACTTTAACCTTGGTGACATCTGCAGGCATGGGCAGTTCCAGTCATGGAGGGTTCAAGGGATATCAGATATCTCAGTTAAGAGCTAGAGATTAAGGAATCTGAAAATTAATTTAAATGCAATACTCAGAGCTATGTAGAACATTATAGATAATCGATTCCCCAAGAGTCACGAGATAGACTAGAAGTGGTTCTGTCATGTGATCCACACCCATCACCGAGCTAAATCATTTCTCGAATACTAGAACTGTTAAATTGTGCCATTGTGGTCAAAACATAGATTACATGTAGCTTTATCGTTCTTGCTAATCGTTAACTAATACTGTAGTACAGTTCGAAACACCTAGTACCTAATGGTCGCAAGAAAAACCTTCACTAGTAATTCCTAAGCTTTCTATATCTCAAAATATTTTTATTGTCTTCAGTTTGCAAAAGCATTCATCATAGCAAACTGCTATGATCGTTCCAGCACTAGCAAGTGGAATGAAAAACATATGTAAGACAGTAGGAATCCAACCTCATAAAGTACTGTCGTAGGCTCCGAAGGAAGAAAAACACCTTGAAGAAGTACTCCATCTGGAAACTGAATTCTAATAACTACCCGATTGTATCTTCGTCTAGCAGCCATGGCTTGCTTTTCACGATATGATTTAGGAATTAATAGCTGAGAATCCGCCAATCTTTTCTTCCTTAGTTCAGCTTCTCTCTTTATCTCACTAGCAGATAAATTAAAGAAAGAATCTGGTAGAACAATTTTTGCTGCTTCACTTTCCGGAACAGGAAAGAATACATGAACCTGTAAAAGTAATTTGTCATACAACCATTGAAGCAGAAATCACAACCATCTGCAGGAAGCTTAATTTTTTCATAATAACTAAATTTAAACCAAAAAAAGAATCGATATCCTATCAATGGATAGGTAAATAATGAAGGCAAGATAATGGTATAAATCGTCCTGTACATATCTCCATTAGACTAGAGAACAAAAATTATACCGGATTGACTGATTTTAAAGCCATACTGTATACACAATAAAGCGTCTAATAGCAGCCATAATGAATTTCCAGCACCAGTTGTACCATAAACAGTCCCATAAGATGTTTTTTATATTGAAAATCACCTTTGTGTCTACTTTAACTTGTTTCCTACTAGTGAGGGTCGTTCTTCTTTTATCTGCATCTACAAATATAGTATAGTTTTACAACTGAAAAAACATATGACTTGTAAATGCTATATTTTCATATATTGTAAAATGGACCAACATTGGCAAGTCCATCATACTGGTCTTCTTATCTCTTTTGCTTTTACAAGTACATTTCCTCGGTTGATTTTCTTTGATTAAGCCCTTAACCTCAGTCTTACAACCATTCATATTTAGATGGGAGGCATCAAGGTTTCAAATACCACCCTATAGCAGAAGAAAATAAAATCAGTATGTTATCGCGATATCAATGAGCACCTCCAAGTATTTCCCATTAATCATTCAAGAAAACAAAAGGTATAAGTAATTTGTGATAGCTAATTGTCTTCCTCTAAGAAAAACAATCTTACTGTTCCTTTTTTCCAACGATCATTTATAGAGAATGGAGACACCGGACAATAAAGGGCACACCATCCGCTTCTTCTCTTTTACATACCAAAAGGATTTCAGTTTCTCATAACAGGAAAACTGTACCTTACATATTTTTGTTCTACACTGATAATTTATTCAGTGATGATAAGCTCATCCTTGTCTGGACACAACCCCCTATATTCAAGGCAACAAATTGATACATTCTTACTATTAGAGCTACCTAATAAGATGGACTAGGAGAATTGTGACCATTCATAGCATGCTTTCACAAAGATCCAACTTTGGTGTTACCATGACTACAACCCAAATTGGATAATCTCTGATACTTTTTGACCCAAGTTGTCTAATATACTAAGTAACCTACATCTAGAAGCAAAAAAAGGCATTCACATGCTAGTGGAACAACCAGGCCTTCAATTATTCTAGCCTAATAGAAGGAAAGACAATTGACGAGATGATGAAATCTCCATAATAGAATCAGTTCTATAGAAATCCAGCAAGAATGTCTTAGTATGTCTGCGAAAGTTACATTTAAGGGTGTTGGTATAAGAATACCAGTGAAAAAAGGGGTAAAATCATTTAATGGATTTAAATTAAGAAGTAAACTTGCATGAAGTGGTGGGACAACAAATTTTCAATTGTCAAAGACAATGAAAACGTTCATAACTATCTAGAAGTGTATTTTATGCACCTCATCATCGTTAGAAATCTTCTGAATTTATCTGAGTAGGGAAAATGTGGCCTCATATATGCTATCTATGCAATGCAGCTGCTTATGAAGTACACATGGACGTGTTATTAAAATCCTGCTTTTCACTTATGAACTTATCATTTACAATTTGTCAAAATTTTAACCATATGACGCATAAACTAATAGCCCCTTTATTTTCTCTAAGATGTAACAAACAAAAGACCTCATGCAATCGATGCATTCTTTCAAAAATTCAACAAATAAATGGGAAATCTAAAAAGATAAATAGCACAATGAATTTCCATATGAACACACAAGGAAGCATAAAAATAATAAGTTGAATAGGTTCAAAGTAAATGGACAAGGAGAAGGTGGAAGGTGGGGATATCTAGAGATAAGGAGAATAAGGGCCACAGTGAGGGCAATACAATTGGAGCACCAACAACAAGGAACTGGAAAGGTTCATAGTGGAGAGGAAGCAATGATGGAGGATGGTGGCAATTGCAAGAATGATACCAGATATATGAGAGAAACATCACAAAAGCAAAGTCAATTGTAAACAACACTTAGGACGAGATGCATGTAATAAGAAAGAGGATTAGTTTTGTTTGAAAGGGTCTAGCATTGGTTGCCCAATTTCTAAAAATAAATCTCACAGAAGGTTTGAACAATCATGTAAAGCGATTGGCATGCCTTACCATGAGACATTTTTAAAACCAGGAGAAAGGATCGAAATAGTGCCACAACTACCATAGGTAACATATTTTCCAGCTACTTATACAATTGGGCATCCCTATTCTTATGTCGAGTACCATTTACCTGATGAAACAAGGAATTATCAACGATATCATATTATTTACTGTAAACCTAGCGTGTCTTTTCCAAATAGATTTCCTTCCACGAATCATTTCAATATAGGGATTCACACAGTGAAACTAGAAGCACATTCTAGATTGCACAGAAATACGAGATCAGATGCTTATCATAAATCAATCTAATCTAGATGCCAATCCGATTGCACACAAAAGAGAAGAGACATAGCAAGCACATACCTGTCTATCGATCTTCTCTGGTGCAACCGATCTCTTAGTTTCCACCACCCTCGTAGTAGACCCCTCAGATTTCCACTTCTCCAACAAAGCCACAGCTTCCTTGATCACCGCGACTTGCTCATCCGACGGCACGCCCATCGTGGCCCAGACCTCTCCCTCCTCGTCCCCCAACCTAAACCCCAAGCACTCAAGCAGCTCCACCCCGCCCCTTGCGTCGCCGACCGCCTCCTTGATCTTCGGATTCCCCATCCTGATCCGCCTGAACTTCTCATTTCGGGGCTCCCGGACAATGTTTGCCAGCAGCCTCAGCGCCACCTCAACCGCTCCCTCTACTAGACTCGCGGAGACGAACTCCGCGACGCGGGCGGCCACGTCGGAATCTGGGGCGAGGCAGCCGTCGGCATCGAGGTGTGCGGAGACGTCGGCCTCGGAGGGGAAGGGGCGGGCGCATACGGGGCAAGCGAAGGGGGCGGGATCTGAAGCAGGATCGGGACCGACGCTGCCGTGGGTGTGGTTGAGCCGGCGGCCGGAGGAGACGACCGGGTCGAAGGGGCTGAACTCGGAGGAGGTTGGAGGAGGCGGCGAGGGGCGGGCGGGGGCCGACCGAGGGGTGGGATTGGAGGGGCTTCGGTGGGCGAGGGCGGCAGGCGACGTCGCAGAGGAGGAGGTCGGAGGAGGGCCGGAGCCCAGGACGTGGCCTTGGCCTTTAAACTTGGAGGAGGAGGAGAAGGGGCTGTTGACCTTCTTCATGAAGCCTTTCATCTTGTCCTTCACATCGTCCATGGCGAACGAAGAGAGCTCGGGAGTCGCGTTGGGTGCGTCGATCAGTCGACGAGAACCTGAACGATAACGAGAACGCAAACGAGGAGGAGAAGAAGAAGAAGAAGAAGAAAGAAGAAAAGAAGAAGAAGATCCTCGAGAAAAACTCAAAACGCGTCGTTTCCAGATCAGGGACCCACGAGTCGACGAGCCAATAGGAGGAGGGTATGTTTTGAGTGAGTGTATTCTGGCAAAATATCCAGGTGTTTAATATTAGATGCACTTCCATGATCCACCCTGATGAGTACTCACGTCTTCATTGGTTATCTTTGTGGGGCCAACCCATCCCCTTGTCAGGTCTGCTTACCCATTTTGGTTAACAAGTAGATTTTTGGAGTTTTCTTTTAATTACGAAAGAAGAAGCCGCTCGGACGTTATTTCTAGTTGCCTTAACCGTTAAGGTTTTATCGATTTGAGAAAAATTCTACCTTCTATAAGATCGAACCTTAAAATTGAATGGAAAATATAAAAAACATTATATTTAATAATAGAAATATTTTGTATAATTTGAGATTTTAAATTTAAATAGTGAACTAAATTTTTTTAAAAATAAAATGTATTTCTATGTTTTATTTCTTTTGGATGGACAGGGGCTCTTTGGATTTAGATTTTCCACAGCTACAAGCCTACACTGAAGAAATCATCACTTTATTTTAATTATTGAAAAGTCAATGATTTGTTTATCAATTTGTCCCCCACCATTATGTCTTTGGGCATTATCCTTTTCCCAAGTATTAATATAATGCATTTAAAAAATATTATTTCCTGGACTTATTTTGAGATAATGTTTTAAATAAAAATATTACACAGATATATCATTTATTTAGAAGATTCCAATCACATCCAAATTTTAATAAATTTTTAATCGATATAATGTTTTAAATTAGTACACAAGATTTATGTTCATCAATAATTTTTAATAGTACTGATTTTTTTATTAAAATAATTAAACTTTATATAAAATATCAGGTTCAATACTTCAAATAAAATAATTTTTATTATTTTAAATTAAAATGAGATATATTAAAAAAATAAAAAACCGATCAAATCCTATCAACTCGATTTTTAAATTTGAAGGGCTCTTCCTACGTTATTAAAAAAACCAGTTTGAGGTGTAACCAACTGAGCAGAGCTGTGCTCAACTGGCTCACATCCCTTCTGTCAACAACAACAACAAAAAATTAAAAATGGTTGAAAAAATTTCTCTATCAGGAAAAAGAAACATAAAGTATCTGTACTCACCAAAATTTACCCATTCCCCACCCTCTTCTCTCCCCATCTATCTGGGTCCCACACCCGTATCCGATCATATGGCGGGTAGAGCAGGGGTAACCACCGCAGCACCAACAGTTCCACCGATGAGGATAAAAGCTACTCCTCGTGACGCGACCGCGCGTTATACCCGTTCCCTGATTGGTAGAATCGCACCGAGAAGCCAAGTGCTGTTCCGGTCGTTGGTGTGTGGTTGGTTTTGAGATGGTGGGAAAAAGAAGGGACAAAGAAGAGTTTTATGGTTTATCCTCGACGTGGTCGTGGAGTCGAGTCTGCGTTGGTTGGTCATGTTGTTGTTTTTTTCGTTCTCCTTTTCTCCCCCCCTCTCTTTTCTTTATTCTCCATCCAACTGTACTCCATAGGAAAATTATATTTGTCCCCCCCACAGATGTAGAAATATGAAATTTATATCCGAGTCAGGTGGGTATTTAACACTGCACTTGAGATTTATAAAAAATTATTGGGTGACATTTTTGTTAAATTAACTTGAAGATTTTGTAAGGGTGGAGATGAAAAAAGGACCTGACTGCAGTCGGTCTTCATCCAATTCGCGTCGCATTTTTTTATTCGTCCTCGCGCTGTCTCCCCGCGCCCGCGAATCTCTCCACCACCACCCTGCCTTCGTATCCGCCCCCTCTATTTTACCGCCATGGCGTTGGGATCGACGCCTCCCTTCCCTTCCCCCACTCCCCTGCTCCTCCCCCGCTTCCTCCCCCCCCCTCACCCGCCGCGGCTGCCGCTGCCGCTGCCGCCGCCATGGCGCTCCGGACGTCGGCGGAGGCAATGCTAGCCCTGTCCAGGGAGGTCGGCGAGATGGGCCCCGTCCTCGCCGCCGCCTCCGCCCCCGGATCCGTCGGCGCCAGCTGCCTCCGCCTCTCCCGGAAGATCTCCCTCCTTTCCCACTTCTTGGAGGAGATCCGTGACTTCGCCGTCCGATCCGGCGACGTGACCGCGCCGTCCCCCGCGTTCGAGGCGGCCTCCTCCTCCGCCCCGCCTCGACCGGCGGCGGACCGGTGCTCCTTGTCTTCTTGCTTGACTGATCTCTCGGTGGCGCTCGAGGCGGCGAAACAGTGCGTCTTGATAGGCCGCCGGCCGAGGCAGGAAAATGCCTCCTCGGTGAATATCTCCTCTTCCTTTAATTGCTCGATTAGTTGGTCTTGCAGCAGATGGATCTTCTTTTGGAGCGCTGTTTGTAATCCAACAGATCAAATCTGCTTATTTTAAGTACTAATGCCATTTTTTCTTCCATTATGATGAACCCATTACTTCGTCGTACAGATTATGCTTACTCGAAAGGCAACAAGTGATTTGTTTTCTTTTGCAACTCCGCTGTACATTTGACAGTGCACTGTTGCCTCTTGAACCGCACTAGATAATTTGTAGTATAGCTTCCTTAGTGAGTTTTACATCTAAAGGATTTTCCTTTTTGTTTTGTCTCTTTTCCTCAACATCGTTGGTGATATATAATTCTGACATCATCATCCTACTCTTATCTCTGTTTGTATGACTAATTCCATGGTCAGTTCAATTAATATATGCGTTCCGTGTGCAAACAAGACAAATGAAATATCAGCATCCAATATTTTTCATGGTGTTGGATACTTCATGTTACCTATCTTTGATTTGGCTGAAGTGAATGCATATAGTTTTTCTTATCATTCTTGTGCTGTATCGAGTAATTAATAATCATGTGTATTTTTATTTGACTATGGGCTTAAATTTCATCATACTGCTATGTCTTTCTGTAAACTACTGGAGACTGCAAGGTTGCTTCACGTTGACCTTGTTGACCAGGTTTATGTCATGGGAGCATCTCTTTCTTGAAATTTAGTCCATGTGCTTTGACCTTCTCAAACCTTCATTGTGGCATCAACTTGATAGTCCTTTTTTACTACGTGGCTTGCTTTTGGATTGTTATCTCTGTTACAAAATTTATAAATATAAGCAAAATTGCGCAGGTGTCAGATTTGCTTAGTTTGCTGCACTTTCAGAAAGATCTTGTAGACCAAATTGCTTATATAACAAGCGATAGATGACGTTGTTTCCATTAAATTTGTTTGAAAGATATTTTTTCTCGCACAATTGAAGGCAATGCCTAGTGGTAATATCACTAACTGCTAAGAAGTTTTGTCCAGCCATGTTGCACTTTTGTGTGTATAGAAAATCGTAAATTGTTTGTGACTCATTCATGTCATGCTACTTTATATGCAGGATTTGGCAGAAAAGAAAATCGATATCCAGATCCAATATGCCACATGGCAGTTAGAGAAGTGTCTTGGAAATGTTCCATATGAATATTTCGGAATCTCAGATGAAGTCCAAGAACAGGTAGGAGAAATAATTCTATTTTCTAAAACTTTTTAGAGGAGATCGTATGAAATAATTAAGATGGTGTGATATTGCACTTCATTATCTAACCGTTTGACTATTGGCTTGTTCTTAGGTTGAATTGATACGTGCTCAACTAAGAAGAGCAACGGAGAAAAGTGGAACTTCAAATTTGAAAGTGTTTTTAGAAATTTACAATATGTTATCACAAAACCAGCGCAAAGGACTCAGACTGCAAAGAACAAGTAGCACTCCAGCATTTCCTACTATCGATCTTGTTGCCAGTGATCATAATTTTGAAGAGATCACTTTGATGGTAACGGAGCTATATGGAAACTCTAGCCATGATATGGAAAAAATAACTTCAAATATAACAGGAATTTTCGATAAGTTCGGAATCTCTGATTCTTCTAAATCCACGATTAATGATGACAATCAAAGCAATGCAACCTTAGAATCAGCGGTGGAAGTTAAGAAACCTCACTCGTTGGAGATTCCCGAGGATTTTCGATGCCCGATATCCCTGGAACTAATGAAGGATCCTGTCATTGTGTCCACTGGACAGGTATTGCAAAGAAGAATTTTTATGAGTTGAAGTATTGTAATTGCAAGCTATAAGATCTCTGCATGCTGATTTTCTTCTTTTTGAGCTTGTAGACTTACGAGCGGATTTATATCCAAAAGTGGATAGATTGCGGCCATCGAACATGTCCAAAGACTCAGCAAAAGCTTCAAAATCTTACACTGACACCTAACTATGTATTGAGAAGTCTAATAATGCAGTGGTGTGAAATTCATAAGGTTGAACAGCCGAGCAAAATAGTAAGTGGATGGATTAAGAAAAGTGATGGTACTTTTCATGAATTTACAGGAGATAGAGCAGCTATTGAGGTGCTGGTGCACAATCTATCCAGTAGGTCTCCAGAAGACCAGATATCTGCAGCTGCAGAACTACGATCACTAGCAAAAAGGAGCACTGACAACCGGATTCTAATAGCAGAGGCAGGAGCCATCCCAGTTCTTGTGAAACTTTTATCAGCCGATGACCATAAAATCCAAGAGCATTCAGTGACAGCATTACTCAACCTTTCTATTTATGATCACAACAAAGAGTTGATTGTAATGGCAGGTGCTATTGTTCCAATCATTCAAGTCCTCAGAGCTGGAAGCATGGAAGCAAGAGAGAATGCTGCAGCAGCCATCTTCAGCTTATCACTTCTTGATGACAACAAGATCACTATTGGAAGTACACCAGGAGCATTCGACACTTTAATCGAGTTACTCTATAGTGGAAGCCACAGGGGGAAGAAGGATGCAGCAACGGCTTTGTTCAACTTGTGCATATATCAAGGAAACAAAGCCCGTGCAGTTCGTGCTGGGATTTTGTCACCTTTGCTGAAGATGCTTCAGGATCCAATGAGCAATAGCATGGTGGATGAGGCATTAACCATCTTGTCGGTTCTTGTAAGCCATCAAGAAGGTAAGGTGGCCATAGCCAAGGCTCACACTATCCCACTTTTGATAGACCTTTTAAGGACCGGCCAGCCACGGAATAAGGAGAATGCCGCTGCTATACTGCTTGCACTCTGCAAAAAGGATAACGAGAATTTGGCGTGCATTGGAAGGTTAGGCGCGTTTCTACCATTGTCTGAAATAGCGAAGAGTGGAACCGACAGAGCCAAGCGCAAGGCCACTTCTCTATTGGAGCATCTCAGCAAGCTGCAGGTGATTTAACTGACTCTTGTCTCACTGTTAGTTTACTGAGAAATTATATGTACACCTTGATCCTAGTTGGTGTTGCTTATTCGTGAAACCTGTAGATGTCGAAATTCATGTCTCTTATTTATCTTCCATTGTTTAATTCTTTGCAAAAGTGTGCAAGGATTATTCACCATCTTTTTGCGATTCTCCAACTTAATGTGCATAATAAAAGGTTAGTTTTGCTGCTGTCTGTAATGATTTTATGTATTCAATTTGTATATCGGTACACTAGATCGGCAGTAAGAAATTTTCTCCACCATATATATCTATCAAGTTTTTGCTCATTTGGAATATATTGTGCTGCATTTTTATTTTAGCAATTGGATGACAAATATTCTTGTGTTAGTTCACTATACTGAATACTTTTGGAAAAATAAAGAGGAAGTATGAACTACTATTTCTTACTTTCTCATTCAATATATGTTCAAAGTGCACATCCCACCTAATTGAGCTCTCATGAGGTTTGAGTTCAAGACTCATTAAATTCAAAAAAAAAAATATGTTCAAAAAAGCTCATGAGGTTTTGAGTTCAAAACTGTACTTTAGGATAAAATGTTACTTTATAGGTAAGAAAAACTATGGACAGGGAAAAGGAGATAATTGAATTCCAGAGTACATCATCAGAAACCATGAAGCAAGATAGAGGATAAAAAATAAAGTTAACAAATCCAAGTAGATGGGATCTAATTAAAACTTGTACGAAATAAGGGGAAATTAGTAGATGAAACTGCAAGGAACAATCCAACCCAGAAATCATGAAAACATTCATCAACATTTCAACTACAACAGTAGGCCATAATTTCCCAACTCCTTAGAACAGCTACAGGGAAATTTTTCTCATTGCTGGGCTCCGTTTCGAGACAATGATATTATTTAACATAATAAAGAAGTAGGATTACTTCCAGGTAAAAGTACAGTCAACTACTTGATTATAGTGATCACAGGTGAGCAAAATGATAAAAGAAATTTCAGAAATAAAATGGAAATATCAATGCTCTTAACTACCTGCTACTAAAGAGTATCATATGATTGAAGTCAATCTATGAGCATCCATATTGCATTTTATCAGGAGTAGAAAAGTTGAGCTAAAAGTTAGTTCATGTATGACTAGAGATTTCTTGTGTGCCTTTAAGTCAATATTTGCTTTTAGCATCCAGTCATTTGATCAAGTAGGAGCACAAGTGTTCACACCCTTCATTGATATTCTGCTGCTTAGGGTTGGTGGTAGGAGGAAAATAACTCGTTGGATCTTTTTATACAGCAAAATTTGCACAAGATCATGAATTCAGTCTAAATTGCTAGAATGACTTGGATCGACAGATTGAAAATTTGCTGCCTATGATTCATTGCAAGCTAGCAATGAAAAGTTTGCACAAGATCTGTATCCTACAAATAGATCAACTGATAAAAGTTCTTTTTCTTTGTTTAAAGTGATAAAGAGTAGTGCTGTGTATCCTTTTGACCACTGTGCCTACCTCTTTGAGTTACTTTTCATCTTCTTCATATAAACATATGTCCACTGGTCTATTATGATCTAATATTCTTTCTACCATTACCTATTTATTTTAGGCTACAATCCAAGTTTTATTTCTCCTCCAAGAAATGAGCTTTCACTACTTTAGGCTTTAGTTTACACGAAGAGCATGCCACAAACTGAAATGAGAAAAAAAGAGAAAAAAGAGCTGCTTTCTAATTTGATTAGCTTTATTAGGCATCACACGATAATTTGAAAGCTAAGTTCACAAATGTCATTATATTCCAGTAAATTAGCTTATGATGAAATCAAGTGTCCCCATCTTCGCCAGCAAGTCAAAAAGTCATCTCACTGTTCTTTTATACGCTATGATTTTTTTAATAAAAAAATCAAAAAAAAGAAATTATCCATAAAGCTCATAAATTTATTATTAAAACTTTAAATGACGAAACTATTGTCAACAGATTCGGCAATTGGAGACTTTGGCCACTGATAAGGAATCTAAGATGCTACTGACTAAATCTTTAGTGATAAAACTATATGATATCTATCAAAAAGATTACTTCCAGGCTAAAGCTTTAGAATTTATTTTAAAAAAATTACTTCGTATTAATTTTATAAAGCACCAGTCAAAAAGTAGGGGAAATTTTAATATTACCCATCCGTGAAGTATTATTTTATCTGGTAGCACGAGCACATCACACCTTTCCTTGCTCTTAAATTACAAGTCCGCCATTCAAGCACGTGGATAATCAAGAAGATAAAATTTCGATCAAGTCAATTATTACGGTCAAATTTTAGTTGATCTCAGGTATAAAAAAAAAACTCAACGGATCAGTACAAGAACCGTATCACCATGATCTCTAATGAGATCGATGGGAATCAACCAGATGTATATATATATCTTAAATGGAGACAAATTTATAATAATTATTATTTATAAAAAAATAAAATGTGCTGCCTCAAGCTGAGCATTGTGATTAATGGTAGGGCAGGAGACATAAAAATTAATATGAAATCTTTCGGCATGCCGTGCCGTCTGAGGACCGCAAGTAAGAACAAATGGAGTACCCTCTCTTTTTGTCCTCCTCCCTTGATCACGGGTTCCATTCATTAAATTTATCTGCAATAATTTCTCCTCCCCCTTTTTGTCTCTCTCTTTAGGATTTTTAAATTTATAAGTATTATTTCTCCTCCCTTGAGAATAATTTTTTCACTATTTTGAACTATAAGAGAATAATATTTTTTTTATTATTTTCAAACCATAAGAAATAACATTTATAATTATCTTAGATTTTAAGATGCTGCAATAAATGTGAGATGCACGGCTTCTTTCTTGTCCTTTTTAGTATCTTATAATGTCTTGCTTTATTTACCACCAAAACACTTTTTAGCATATCATCTCTATTCCACACCTTGAATCGATTTTTTTTTTATTAAACTTTTATAGACTTTAACTTTGGTTTCACAAACTAAGTAGTGGTAGGATCGAACGACAATGAGTGGGTGCAGAGAGATCTCCTATCCTTATCATACTTTTTTATAAAGCCTTTCTTTTTCTTTCACTGTTGCTGCATATGCTCATCATTTCAGATAAGGTGTTTAGCTGCAAGGAATCTCTAAAGACAGAAGAAACAGTTCGACCCGAGTTAGAATTATCTTTCAACTCAGACCAGTTAGACGAGATCATCAAAAGATCCAACTCCAAGCTCGTAGCATGAGACTTTAAACCATAAGATTAAAAGTTCTCATTATTCTTAAAATATCAGAAGGGAGTTCAGTATTGACTTCCCCTCGTACGAGTTCATCAGCATTTGCGTGATTCTAATCCTAAAAATTGACTCACCTAATCTCCCTCTCTCTCCGTGTGGGGGGATCACTAAAAATTGGACCCTTCGTTGCTAAACAAAGTGATTAGGTATTAAACATAATATTTATCACCCTAAACATTAAGGTACGCTCCATTTGCGTCCTTCTAATAAAAAATAGAGCCCTCATGCCTTCAACTTTTAGTTCTTTTTTTTTTAATCTTCCACGAGTTGTTTGCTAGTAGGTTGTTGGGTTTCATGAGCAAAACAATTTAAGCAAATAAATAAATGTATGGTATTATTTTTAGATATAATTAGCTAACTTTTAAATTTTACTTTTTTCTTCTTCTAAAGTCTTTACCAAACTAATAAACTAAAAGTCAGATCCAAACGAATGAAGGGGAATAAAAAAACAAGCAAACTTAATTTTTTTTGTCCTGGCAAGAATCATACGGTTTCACATTAAAGTTTTGTGATCGGTCAAACATTTGTAGGTTTACATCAATTAATTTGGGCAAAATTTTTTTGACTAGAGTTGCACTTAGAAATAATCTCTACCTTTCGATCATCAAATTCTTTTTAATAAAAGAAATAGAGAAAAATCTCTCTCTCAACTTGACCTAACTCGTGAAGGTATCATCATTTGGCGGTCAATGTTCCCACGTAAATAGTCAACGGCTTCGGTTCTCGATAGCAAAATTATTTTATTTCCATCGTGTTATTCGAGAAGGTTGCATCTGGGAAGCAAGTCTTTGACCTGAGTGCGTCTGCGAAGAATAATCCACACTGCAGTGCTGTTGAAGGGAATCGGTTGCAGGAATAGAAATTTTTTAACAGTCCATTAAAATTTATTAACTTCCAAATGTCATCATTCACATCCAACCTACCAAGTCAATCTAAATATATTTTTTAATAAAAAATCAATAAATCACTGTTATTTTTTCAAATAAACCTTACAGGCCTATTGCCTTTAGAAAAGATCGAGGGAATGAATATTTATTTATATTTTAAACTCTCTATTAATAATATTATTTAATTTATCATGCATAATTATCCGAACCTAAGTGATCCACTCACTTAAATATATTTATCACATCTTAAGTCGATTGAGTATTATCTAGATGAATTCTAAACTTAGGGAGATCAGGGATATGTTTAAAGTTAACTGTTTTTAAAATATTTTTTATTTATTTCTCCTCGTACTCTAATATAATACACTAACTACTGTTCCATTTTTAATAATTTTATATTCTCATATTCTTTTACGGTCTTCTCTTACTGAAAGAAATAAAATAAAATTGCACGTAGTACAATAACTTGCATATAATCCATCAAGTTGTATTCTTCTACTAAAGGATGCCACTAGACTTTGTTTTTGGAAAGCCACCAACTTACTTGAGTTTGTTCTTGACATCGAAACACCAACAGATGCTTCCGCTCATCATCATCTACCAACCTCAACCCGTATTTTTTTTTTAAAAGCACTGTTCACTAATAACTCTAATTAACGCTCAACATCTCCTCTGTACCATGTGCTCCAATCTCCCTAATTACCATGGCGTTCGGACGAGCGGCTGGGATCCAAAAGTAACCTAGATCCAACGGTGATCGATATCCTCCCAGGCCCACCGGGACGTTAAAATCACCCAAGTAAAAAGAAAAAAAACAGAACGTTTCGACACAATAGAAATATCACTGTTATAGAGGTTGATATCGGCCGTTATATCGGACGTGACGGTTCCTGTCCATCATTATGACGTCGGACAGCGGTATTTATTTTCCCGTTTTATTGATTTGTCGCCACGGGATCGAAACATTTTAATGATTTAAATAGCGGCTCAGTCCGTGATGCGGAGGCGAGGAGGAGGAGGAGGATAAGAACACGCAACAGCAAAGCAGGCGGCCGGGCGGGCCGGCGATTAAATTCCCTTCCCACAGCAGCGTCCCAAAAGCTCCATTGCTCGGCCCCATTTCGCTCCCCTTCCTTCTTTGACGCTTCCGCAGCTTCCCGACCGACCCTTCGCTCGTTCCGCCCAACGCCTGCTCGACCCTTTTTATCGCCCTCCTCTGCGACCCATCCGCTTCCCCCCAAACCCTCTCGCTCGCTCCACTCGTTGCTCCTCGCCGCCGCCGCCCCGTCTGCTGCTGCCCGAGTGCAAGCAGCTCTCGCTCACCACCTGCTCGACCTTTCTCCTCAGAGAAGAAGTGCTCGGCGGATGGGCAACAGCTTGGGTGGGAAGAGGAAGAAGATAAAGGTGATGATGGTCGACGGCTCCACGCTGAAGGTGAAGCCCCCGGCGCAGGCCGTCGCCATCCTCCGGGACCACCCCGGCAACGCCCTCCTCGACGCCGCGGAGGTCAAGCGGATCGGTCTCCGCGCGCGGCCGCTCGACTCGGACGCGCCGCTCAAGCCCGGGAAGCTCTACTTCCTGGTGGAGCTCCCGCGGCTGCTGCCGGACCAGCGCGGGGGCGCGCGCAGGGCCTGGTCCGGGGCGCTCCACGTCGGCGCCCGGGAGCGGCTGGAGAGCCTCAGGTTCACCCGCCGCACCATGTCGGACCTCTCCTCCGCGGTCGCCAGGATGCCGTCCGCTGTGGAGGCGGAGGAGACCAAGGACGGCATAGTTCGCCTCAAGATGAGGCTGCCCAAGGCGCAGGTGGAGAGGCTCATGAAGGAGAGCAAGGACGCAGCTGAGGCCGCGCAGAAGATCATGCAGCTGTGCGCTGGTAATGATGGCGGAACCATTCCGTCACCGTCGCCGTCCGCGGCGGTGGAGCCAACCACGGCTCTCGCAAGGCCCGAACGCAGAGAGGTATTCGCTTAATTTCTCTTCATTGGTGGACTAATTTAGGGACTTCTCGGAACATCTTATATATTGGTGGAATATATGATGATAAAATGAGCCTTATTAGCATGAACTTGATAATGTTTAGCTACAAACTTCCAATCTATTTATCAGTAGGCAAACGAACTGCAAAAAATATAAATTTTTACTCACCGATATAACTCAAATCTGATTTAATACTATCCTTTGCAGAACCTGTCGATGGTCTTTCATTCTTTAATGTTCTAAAAATTAGATCGACCGAATACAATTGATATTTGATTGGTTCAACTCGAAAAGGTCATACTAGCTAAAACTAGCTCGGGCTAAAGACTGTCAAGACCAGTCCTTATCATCTTTCTAGACTCTTTCTTTTTAAAAAAAAAGAAGCAATTATGAGTTTTTAATCACTACCTCTAGTTTCTAGCGTTGAGCCTTACTGGTGTAACCGGCAAGAACACTTGCTTCTCATCCCATTAGACTTATGATATTGCATAGTTACCACCCCAGGGATCCATTAAATAGTTCAGTTCTCAAAGGGTTGTTGATGCTTTAGTTATTAGTACTTGTGCCATGACTTCAAGTTTGAAGTCAAAACGAAGCCAAATCACACAAGAGGGAACTCAATGGTCCCAGAATAACCCACATGTGGCCTGTGTTGGATCTGTTGGTGGTGGAGCAAACCATGTGATGGAACCGTATGATTAGGTGTTATATCACAATCATCCTCCTTTGTCTACAAATTTGTGCTCTTTACATCGAAATTTGATATTAACATGAATAATGAACTTTAACATATAATTAGTGCTTCGGTAGTTTGGTACTTATAGAGAAGGCTCATGCTAATGCGAGGTTTACTGAGGCCATAATCTATTTTGGATTTTTTGTTTTCCTTTTAGTTAAAGGAGGAACATTGTTTCGATTGCATGAGTAAATAAATCATTCTTTACAGATTAGAGGGCTTGCATATGGTTAACTTGGAAAGCCAATAGCGAGACTCCTAACTCCTTTAAGCCATAGAAAGTAAGGTTGTGGTTGTTCTTTGTCTATTGTTGAATGTCCATTCGTTTTTCTCAAGTCATGTTCACCAGTCTCTAAATAGATAATGATTGCATTTTGCTGTTAAGTAGGCAATAGTGATATGTATGAAGAGACATTTAATTTAGGTTGACCAGATTCATATTAGATCATATTTGTTAATTTTTCAACCAAACCAATTTAAACAACTAAACTAAATCAAACCAGATTCCATGCTACTTCTCACTTAACCTATCAAACTTATATGAGTTAATTTTAAAAACACTGCTCTACAGAATTTTCTATATCTCTGGTCCCTTCATTGTGTTCATCAATGAGGGGTGTGTCAGTATGGTTGGTGACCTATGCAAAATTAGTCATACTCGAGTAATAATTTGTGTTCTCTGCTTGCATGATGCCATCATTGGTGGTCACCTTTTTTAATTCCTTCATTTATTTTATGTTCATCCATCTCTAATCCCTTGTGCTTGTCATGAGCCACCAATTTATTAAAATGAAGAACGACTCCCACCACATGATTTTTTAGACAACTTTTGCCAAGTGCTCAATATTTGGATTCTTCCTACGTATTTATCCATGCATACACTCGATGACAAACTCTTTAGTTTCTTTAATTATAAAAGATTGGTTCACAGGCTGCGGTTGATGAAAAGGAGCTTGTACCAATTTTGTCCTTGCCATTATGAAATAAAAATGAAGTTGTTCATTTAATTTTTAATAGTGGGCATCGTATTTTGTCTTCTGAAACAGCAGCGATACAATTTGATTATTCTTCATTTATTGGATTAAATATTCCATGTCTTTCCAGGCTATTCATTGCAGTCTCCTCTCCTTGTCTTATCTTATTTAAAACTAAAAGAAATACTAACTATTTTTTCTTTCAATACCTTTGCAGAAGAGGACGAGGTTTGTCACGATGCCGGTCGAGATTATCGCATAATTAATCATCAAACATCCCAAACTGTAGTGCTATTTAGTGTTGGTTGGGCATGAATGGGTTGCATAAATCAAGAGGCTCTTGCAATCATCTTGTGAATGAAAAAAAAAAAAAGGGGAGGAAAGAAAGGAGGGAGAGGGAGAGTGGTGTGGGTTAGAAGATGAGAAGCTGCCAATGGCTTCCTATTCCCCATCAAACTGAAATGGCTGCTTGCTTTGTTTCCATGTGGAGTGAAATGAATGAATGATTGCCGACACAAACTGGGCCAAGTTGAGGTTTTATATATATATACATGTATGTTCCCTCTTGAAAAGAACTGTTTTGTTTCCCATCCCCCCTGTGGATTTTGAACTCATAGTAACTAGAAAAATTATGTGGCCATCAGCTTGTTTGACTACCCCGAGTCAATTCAGGTCGACGATGATGCTTACAAAAATAATGCAGAGTCTACAGCTGAAATAATTAAAATAAAAGAAGGGCCAACCTCATGCCCCTTTTTTTTTTATCTGTTTCCTCATTTTATTTTAATTTTAGTACTGTATTTTTCGAGTTAATAAGAGCTCTTGAAGGACTTTACATTGAATCGCATGACTAGTTTTATGTTTTATTATGTTTTTAATTACCTTTGTGAGAGAGAATGTGACACATGCTGAAGTTTTGCAGCAATGCTATACAAAACAATCTTTCTCATGCACAATGAGAAACGGGCTTCCTTCAAGCATTGGGCCACTTTTGAAACCATTAACTGAGCCTTCATGATCATCAGCTGCAATAGTCTCTTGTGGTGACTCCGAGGAAATCTAACAATCAATGATACTTATGATTTACTAGAAGTTTTTTTTAAATCAAATGATGTGCAGACCTATCTATTTACTATTAATTTTATAAATAAATACCTTTTTTGACTTTAATTTAAGCTCGGTCTATGAATTCAACACTCACTAAAGTTAGTGAGAAAAAAAGTATACTTTTTATAAATTGAGGAGAATTAAAGGTTAGATTTCCTATCCACCTCCTGATCCTTCCCCTTCAAATAAGGTAATAAGTACTAAATTTTTAAAGGAAGAAGCCCTGTGGATGGACCACTAGCTCCTATAAAGGAATCATCGCCTCAAGATCTCATTAATTGAATCCAAGCTTTGATGAAGGCAAGCTGGAAGTGTATTGATGATGGGGGGCTCTCATCTTAGTACTCACCTAATCACCAAAAAGCAGATAACTAGATGAGCATCCTTTTAAATTTTTTTCTAATCATAATGTTCTTAGATAATGCAGAACTACAAATTACAACTATATATAATTTATTCACAATGAAGAACGTGTGATGATTGGCCACCCCCCATTAAATAGGTATATAAATAATTTAAGTTCATAATGCAAGAGGGGTACATGGCGCACCCACCCGCTTCTTCATCATTTATTTACACTTCAATTCAATTCCACCGAACACGTAGCTGATGAGATGAGCCCCCATGCAGCTACCATCCTATTCTTATTATTATTACTTTTTTAAGAACAATTACTGCATATTTATCTACTTTTTCCTATTTATATCTTCGAAAATCCACCTCACCCTGAATTTTAATATAATTTAAAAAAGATATTTTCTTTAAATTTTAAAACCTATACTTATGCTTATCTATTATTCATCTAATATTAAAGTTACTATTTAATATAGAAGATATAAAAATAATAATAATATGATCGTCCTAAAAAGAGCTAACAATTAGAAAGTAAAGAAAACATGAAACATAAACAAATATGAAAAATATAACTTTTATTCGACTTTTCAATTACAAATGTTCAACACATTCTCTTGTTGAACTCTTAGTGTTCTTCTAAAACTAGTATTAAATAATTCTTAAATTCTTTTTAAATATTTTGTTCATCCTCCTCGGGACTTTCTAGATGACATTCATATTAATTATTATAGGGCTACTGACTTACGTGGCATGCAAGTTCGTATGTTTTTTTCAAGTTAGTTATCTTATAAGTGACATTTGTATCATACCACAATGAACTATATCTTATTTACGTGACATTGCATAGCGGGTCCTATATTTATCATCATAGTATTATACTGTGATGCATCCCAAAATACTATGATAAGTTCCATATGTATTCTCGGTTTTAGGGGATGTAATTGATTTTTTATTAAAGCTTAGATGATATATACTAAATTCTTCGAGTCATAATTTTAAATTTAAAAATAAATTTGAAGTCCTTGTTTGTAACGTTGAATACTACGTATCTATAGATTATTTATCAATTAATAAATAGGGGAAATATGGGGCTCCTTCTTGCAGCCCATGCATGCACGCACGCATCCTCCATTTCAATAAAATTACTAATAAATATTGAACTGGAAGTCAAGTCTAGAAGTTGGAATTTTTTTATATATCTATCAAATTAGTCGTAGCGGTCGTCTCAACGTGGCCGCATAAATAAATAAATACATAATTAAAAAGAAACAAAGGCATCGTGCGAGGCAGAAACGGGTCGGACTCGACCCATCGCGGACCAGGTCAAGGTAAAATATTTTGAAGTGTTTATTGTATTCGCTCGTGCGTCTTCGTTGGTTAGGTGGTCAGCAAACCTCAATTAATGAAGTACGAGTCATTAGTTATTAATTTTTGAGGTCTCCGTCACAAACATCCTGTTTGCTTTATTTATTATGCCCGGTCGGACCGGATTAGTCCGAGTCCAAGTCGACCTAATCACCACCGATCGAACCAGAATCTAGTGCGGTTTAACCTAAGATTCCTTTCAGTACGTTATACGGGAGTTTTTTTTTCATAAAAAGAGTAGGTTAATATTATGCACCGTATACGTTAAGGTAACTAACTGAAGTTAATATCTTTTTTTTTACACAAGAGAGGTAAGTTTTAAGAAAAAATTGTATAACTTGCTAAATACAAGTTCCACTCAAGTGAAATTAGTATTATAGAAATAAGTGAATTTGATGGGCTAATGTAAAAATTAATTCCCATGTTTAAAATGATGCCAGCTTATGGATTTCATTTTCCACAAACATAGCAAACACAGAATATAATAAGCTAATACTCAATATAATTCAATTATGCAGTCAAATTGAGGGTTTAATACTCTTACTATGCTCTCTCCTAAAAATCTCTCCCTCATCTCTACTGTTTTGATCTTGAAATTGTTGAGAGAATTTATAGAGTGCACTGTCATCCTTACAGGTATAAGTACTTTTATTATAATTCATTTTTTTAAAAAATAACAAGAACAATGATGGATACAGAAATATAAGTTCCTGAGAAGTGTAATGGATAAAAAGATCAACATAAAGCATCAATCTAGTTTGGACTAAGTACAGGATCGAAAGTTACTTACAACCATTTTTAGTTACGTGTAATAGAATAAGTCAACTTGATTACTTCTCACACAGCTGAAATATTAATTTTTTTTATAAAAAAATATCACTCGACTGCTCCTGATAGTTTCAATAGTCGTTAAGTAATTCAACGGGGTTGATGTGTAATTGTCTTCTCATTTATTAAACAATTAGACCACCCTTTAAATTCCTCCACCTACAACTATTCATCAATTATATATACGTGTGAAAAGTGTCTCGTCAAAAAAAGACACCCACGTCCTCAGTGGGTGGTCCTTCGGAGATTAATTTTCCCCGTCTACGTTGTCCCATTTAATTCACGGAGCTGCAAAGTGGCACTTCCTTCGCCCTAAGAACTAGCCACCTAAAAAATAATCACTTCATTCCCATTCATTCGTGATGCAGTAAAATTAAAAATAAACTAAGTTTGCGTGAATCTACTGTAATATTCCTACTGTTCTAATAGGAATACGACAGTCGAGGAAAAAAATAAAAGAATTTATTATTTTAGATTTAACTCAGAATTCTACTCATGTAACCTATTAGTTTTAGTTAGTATAACGACACATATCTTCCTAGAAGTTGGATATGAGAGGTGCACAGAGGCATAGAAATCAAATCATCCATATGTGGCTTAGAAATTTGACAAGGATGGACTTAATTTACCTGGACCTGCAGGGTTTACTTTCCCCTGTGGTTTCTGCTGCGTATTAATGGAGTGATTAGGAACAAGGGTTCAGAGTCACTGGTACTTCACCTCCAATTGAATGGAACTCGGTGACTTTTCAAGAGTGCCATTCTACTGTATCAGTCAATCTCTTTTTAATCTTATAAATACTTCTCTGATTTTTCTATTTCCAGAATATATTGGAGTACAAAATACAAGACTTATTGGATTGAAATAAGGGCGAAGGGAAGCGCAGATTGAAGAGATGGATCCCAAGGACGACATGCACACTCATAGCGAGGAGGAGAAGGTCTGTGAAGTGGCTTTAATGGCGGCATGCCACCCATTTCAAGTTTGAACTACTACCTATCTACCCCAATTAATTGCTCCTCCTCCCTCTCCCTTCGCCGAGGCAAAGCAGCTCTCGATCTCCTCCCCCTATAAATCTCCCAGGCATCGACACCTCAAGTTTACAGCATTATCATTATCCATCATTATCGACATATTTCCTCACCTCCACCTTTTACTTCTTCATCATTTCTTCTTCTTCTTCTTCTGAAAAGTAGATCAAATTAAGGCGAGGGAAGATGCCGGCGGAGCCATTGCCGCAGTTCTTGAGCTCGGTGAAGCTCAAGTACGTGAAGCTGGGCTACCAGTACGTGATGAACAACATGCTGACCTTGCTGCTGGTGCCGGTCATGGTGGCGGTGGCGCTGGAGGTGATGAAGCAGGACCCGGAGGAGCTGCTCGCCCTGTGGAGGTCGCTCGGCTTCAACGCGGTGCACACGCTCTGCACCGTCTTCCTCGTCGTCATCGTCGCCACCGCGTACTTCATGTCGAGGCCGCGGCCGGTCTACCTGGTGGACTACGCCTGCTTCAAGCCGGCGCGGAACTGCAGGGTGCCCTTCGCCACCTTCCTCGAGCACGCCCGCCTCATGCCCTTCTTCGACGAGAAGAGCGTGCGGTTCCAGGTGCGCATCCTCGAGCGCTCCGGGCTCGGCGAGGAGACCTGCCTCCCGCCGGCCAACCACTACATCCCCCCGCGCTCCTCCATGGAGTCCGCCCGCGCCGAGGCAGAGCTCGTCATCTTCTCCGCCGTCGACGAGCTCATCGCCAAGACCGGCATCAAGCCCAAGGACATCGACATCCTCGTCGTCAACTGCAGCCTCTTCTCTCCCACCCCGTCCCTCTCCGCCATGATCGTCAACAAGTACAAGCTGAGGAGCAACATCCTGAGCTTCAACCTTTCCGGCATGGGCTGCAGCGCCGGGCTGATCTCCGTCGACCTCGCCCGCGACCTCCTCCAGGCGCACCCCAACTCCTACGCCCTCGTCGTCTCCACCGAGATCATCACCCCCAACTACTACGCCGGCAACGAGCGCTCCATGCTCCTCCCCAACTGCCTCTTCCGCATGGGCGCCGCCGCGGTCCTGCTCTCCAACCGCCGCCGCGAGCGCGGCCGAGCCAAGTACCGCCTCCTCCACGTCGTCCGCACCCACAAGGGAGCCGACGACCGCGCCTACCGCTGCGTGTACGAGGAGGAGGACGCCGACGGCAACTCCGGGATCTGCCTCTCCAAGGACCTGATGGCCATCGCCGGCGACGCGCTCAAGACCAACATCACGACGGTCGGCCCGCTGGTGCTGCCGGCCACGGAGCAGCTCCGCTTCCTGTTCAGCCTGGTGGCCCGCCGCCTGCTGGGCGCCCGCGGGTGGAAGCCCTACATCCCGGACTTCAAGAAGGCCTTCGAGCACTTCTGCATCCACGCCGGCGGCCGCGCCGTCATCGACGAGCTCCAGCGGAGCCTCGGCCTCTCCGCCGCCAACGTCGAGGCCTCCCGCATGGCCCTCCACCGCTTCGGCAACACCTCCAGCAGCTCCCTCTGGTACGAGCTCGGCTACATCGAGGCGAAGGGCCGCATGCGCCGCGGCGACCGCGTGTGGATGATCGGCTTCGGCAGCGGCTTCAAGTGCAACAGCGCCGTCTGGCGCTGCCTCCGCACCGTCCGCACCCCCGTCGACGGCCCCTGGTCGGATTGCATCCACCGCTACCCGGTGCACATACCGGAGGTGGTCAAGCTGCTATAACTGCACGCTGCTCCGCCCGGCCATGCATTCATCTCTACCCGCTGCTATTACTGCTATTACTGTTACTATTATTATTATTATTATCATGGTGTAATATTATGATATCCACAGTGCACGTCTTCATGGCTTGATCACTGTGTGCTGCCTCGCTTTAAATTTGGTTGGTTGGTGTTTTTAATTATGTTTTCGACAACTTATAAGCTTCTCAAGGCATTCATTCCACCGATTTCTCATTCTCGCAGAGATTTAATCACGTAACACGAAGAAATTTAATTATGCGTGATTTATAATCTCATTAATTAGCTTGCAACTCAACTTGTAGTACTAACTCCTTTTGCTGAATGAGACGAGTAACTAGAAGTTAAAATTGGGCATTATTTAAGATCTAGATCAACAATTATTGAAAATGACACTCCGTTGTACAACTCTAATAATAAGTAGTTTTATTGAAATAGTTATAATAAAAGAATTTGGTAACTGATCTGGGAGGACGATGAGTTTTATTCAGATTATTTTCTTAATTTTTGTATTTTCCGAGTGGTGCTCTATGCTGTGCTTTATTAAAATATTCGTCTCCTAAGCCGGTGGAGTAAAAGATTGTGCATCTAATTAGCTTGTAACTTAGCTCATCATACCCTTGTCTTAATAAAATTACGTGAAGAGGGGGCCAAAGTGGGGCATCACTTGGGCTCGGATCCGTAAAGTTGACTCTTTTATCACATGTTAATCGGTACTATAGGTAATTATAAAGTTAGATAGAACTCTCTTCTAAAAACTATCCATGTTAACATTTAAAAGTAGAGACTTATTTCTCATCGTGAAGCTACATTCTTATTAAACTATGCGATTTACTCGATGCAATAGTAGTTTAACTAGAGGTGTGATACAAGGTGGTGGTAATACATGGTTCCAAGTTGGCGGAGTGCAAGACTGTGCATTTAATTGACGAGTAAATTAATGCTCTTCTGCAACGTGATGAATGCTTTGGTCATCCATGAATGCGCATATGGCTTCTGCAGTACTGCGTGGTTTTAGGTAATTAATTCCCTCCACCAACCAACCAACCTATCAATGCCGACTGAAAGCAAAATAATCAGTAATAATATTATTAGTACATCTCAGATCTCTTTATCTATCTATCTCTCTATATATATATATGCCTGTTCTATCCATAAATATATATATTTTTGATCAAATAAGCTACGGACAGACAGCATTTCATCGTCGAGTATTCCACAATGTCTACCGCTAATTTATTGTATTTTTATACATTTATAAAAATGGACATTCTCTTTTTTTAATGTATAAAAAAAATCTTTTACTCAGAAGTAATTAATACCGTGCAACCCACTCTCACCTTTCGCTATTATTTGTTTATTTACATATGCTGTGAAAACACCAACCGTAATAATAATAAAGAAGGATTTTAATATTTAAATATAAGCCACTGATTAAAGACAAAAAATTTCATGATAACGAAGTGGAACCCCCAGAAGAGCGACATCATCAAATTATAATTAATTAGCTCAACGCCCCCCCGGAGTCGACTGATGATTGGATGCAGTTCATCCAACTCATATGGATATATATATAAGACTAAGAAAAGAGAGGAGGAGTCAGCAGTTAGCAACAAAAGATAACTGAATTGTGGTCTGTTGTTTAATTTAATTGATTAGAATCGGTAAGACTGGGAGGTTGTTGTTAGCACTTAATTGAGTATAAAATTAGGATTTAGGAATTCTGATGGATTGTCTACCTAATTACATATATTGTTTGTTTGCCCATGGAGTGAGGGAGTAAATTTGATTGAGAAATTAGTGAGGTTGATGGAAAAGAGTACGTGTTGAAGCGAAAATTGAATAGTCAAGTTGGCCAAGTTGAGACTCCAAGAGGAGTTAATGAACGGAAAGAAACTTATTTCTTTCTTTTTTTAATAAATAAATATCTATTTATATAATATAAGTTAATATCACTTGTTAATTAAAGCGATAATATTTGATATCAGAAGTTTTAGGTTTAAGATTAATTAATTTTTTAAATAATCAATAATAAGTCTATTGTAGTATTTATGTTTAAATCTTATGATTATATTTATTAAGCAAGTTTTAATCTCTTTTTTTCCCTAACATTTATATATATATATATATATATTATTTTGAGCATTCTATTAACTCTTTGGGCTTTAGAGGTAGTAATTAACGTTGAAAGGCCCATAAAGTGGGTGTCTCCTATTTTCTCCCTCTCAACTAGTTTTATTTATTTATTATAAGATTATTAGTTTAATACTCATCTGATTAATAAAAAAAGAAATTTTTTTCACCTATCATCCCGATGAAAAAGTGCCATGCAACATAAATAATATAAGACATTATTACTATTATTATTACACATAATAATATCTAATGCTGCTTACTGTTGGTGTATTCCTAATTAATACTATCTCTCTCTCTCTTGCAGTTTACAGTTTCCTGTTGGTGTATTCCTTCTCTCTCCAACTAGGAAGCTTTATTATTATTATTATTTCCTTCCTCTCTTCTCTCATGGCCTTGTTTTATGGGGTGCATAGCTAAGTGGAGAACATGAACTTTGCCTATACATATATACTTGTGTGATTTGAAGAGATATGTACTTTGTCTTTGGAGAGCAATTGCAGCTCAAGTGGGCTTCTTCAAGGTCTTCACCTCAATCATATCATATAGATAAAGAACCTGCCAAAGGATGCAAACCCAACGGTAAGAACAACAGTGCAACCCAAAAAAGTTTAAAAAGGTGGATTATAAGTTTATGAAAAAAAGTAATAATGATCATTAATATACTATATATATATATTATTAATTTTAGCAAGAAGATATACTATTAACATTTAAAGTTTAAATTAAATTAAGCCTCTTCGGTGTGCATTCTCTACACAACCTTCGAACCTGATCAGATCAATAGCATTTTATAATAAAATTACAATGTATGATCACATCTTACAAACATTGCACGCATGCATAGGTAAGGATGTGAGCCATGTATAGTGGAAGGATAAGATCACAACTTATGATGAAATCTACATGCACTAGAGAGGAGAGGAGACACACGCTTGGAATATGTTTTATAGCCCTACTCCCTGTGTCCATCTACTCCATCCGCTGCTATGTGCATGCAACCTCTCCATGATCTAGTTGGAGATTTCTCAAAAATATTCTTAATAAAATTTAAATTAGCGTCGAAGGACGTAAGAAGTACCGTGTGAAGTCTCATTAACTAATCAAATTCAAAAGAAAATTAAAATAAATAATTTTTTAATAAAATTAAAATTATGATTGATGGATATAGAAAAAGTACTGTAATTATTACATCCCTACGGTTGGAAATGCATGAGCTAAAATGAGGGTATTGCTCGGACCCAGGTTCACAATAGTTGAAGATGACTGGCTACACAATACTAATAATAAGTAGTTTTAAAAAATAGATAGAATTATTTCGTATAAGTTTATTAATATTAACATTCAAAAACAAAATGAGTAATTTAGTATCAAAGAAAGTTAGAGAGGTGAGAGGGTGATTGTAATAAGAGGGTAATTTAAGTTCTTAGTATTTATTTTTACTTTCTTAGTATTCATATGTCTCTCCAATGATGTTTACACTGCATATCAGTTAAATGATGTGATTCTATATGAGAAGCACTGAGGGAGTCTAATTAATAAAATTGAGATTAGGCCTGGAGGAGAGGTATAAGAAGCTGTATGTTGGGCTAATTCACCGATCATATTCTAAATGAAAAAAAACACACCAAGGAGATCACATTCCTCAGTTGCCGTCCGGGTGGGTCGCTCTATTCTGCTGTTTCCCTCAACGGAGGACGAGGACAAAAAACGCTTTAACAACTAAATCGCATTGAATTGAATACTCTTCTTCCCGGTGTGGCCGGGTGGGTGCGCGCGCGCTTTTGTTCTCTCTTCCCCTTTTTTATTATTTATCTTATCATTCATCCATTATATTATGTTCCTTCTCCTCCTCCTTCGTGCAATTAAGGAACGATGATTAATCCCTTCTTCTTCTTCTTCGTCCTCGGGTCATTATTATATCCATGCATGTTTGAATGCTGGCCAGTTCACAGGCCATCTATCATCTGTCCGTATAACTTTATTTTGACACATCCCTCTATATATCCCTTGATGGGACATCAGATCAGATGCCTAAATCGATTATTATCCTTGAAGAATCAGCACTCCACTCCGCCTGCGCCTGCGCCTGCGTTGGTCTTCCCTGATTCATGAGGATTTTTATGGGCCATCCCAGACGGAGTTCTTGAGATCATAATATCTGCATATATTTCTATATGATTAAAACATACAAAAGATTTCATTTTTTTTCTTTTTTTTTTGGGGATCCTCTCTTCATACATGTCGTTCGTTCCAATTAGCAGCGCTCTTTATTTGTGTTTTTTTTTCCCTCGACAATCTTAATCGGATGAAGAAGGGTTGAGGGGCTTGAGGTGGACGAGGACGCCGTGCTTGGGCCTCAGGGTGAGAATGTTGATGGGGGCATGGCGGTAGTTCTTGGAGATGGTGAAGGAGAAGTTGCAGAGGAGCATGGCGAGGACGACCTTGGCTTCCATGAGGGCGTAGGCCTGGCCGATGCAGTTCCGCGGGCCGGAGGCGAAGGGCAGGAAGTTCCGGGTGAGGGCGAAGGATCTGGTGGCGAACCGCTCAGGGTTGAACTCGTGCGCATCCTTCCCCCATATCTGCTCGTCGTGGTGGATCGCGAGCACCGGAATCCAGATGGAGAGCCCCTTGGGGATGAGCAGGTCTCCCAGCTTGATGTCCTGGAACGCCATCCTCGGCAGCAGCGTCACCGGCGGGTACAGCCGCAGGGACTCGTTGATGATCATGTTGAGCTGCAGTTAAAAAATATGAGGTCGGCCGGCACGAAGAGGGGATCGATGTCGGAGCAGTCGGATGGAATCGCTTACGATGGTGAGCTTCGAGAGGTGCTCGGGGGTGGGCGGCTGGCCGCGGCAGACCTCGGCGATCTCGGCGCGGGCCTTGTCCTGCCACCGGGGGTTGACGGCGAGGAGCATGAGGGTCCAGGTGAGGAGGAGCGCGGAGGTCTCGTGACCGGCGAAGAAGAAGGTCTTGCACTCGTCCATGACGAGTTGGAGGGTGTAGTTGAATCCGTCGTCCCGCTTCTTTCGCATCTCGTCCATGAGCATCGCAAGCAGGCCCCGGCCGTACGTCGACGCCTTCCCCATCTCCGTCCCGTCCTTGTTGGTCCGGATGATCTCCATCAGTACCTTGTCGATCTGCACCTTGAGATCCCCGATCTCCCTGCGGAACTTGCTCGGGATGAACCTGATCGCGCAGAGAGACAAAATGGTGCCATTTGTGAGTTGGACATGGCCAAGTGGAGCGCATGCAGCATTCATCGAACGAAGAATGCATTCTGTCGTGGGATCAGAGAAGGGGGGGGGGGGAACGACCTGCTTCCGGGAATCCAGAGGTAGCGGCTCGTCTGAGATGTGAGCCGCTGGAGGCGGTCGAGGAGCTCGAACAGCTCCTTCCCCTTCTCGTAGCTGCTGTCGAACTCCGTCCGGGAGATGATGTCGCCGGTGAGGCGCGTCATGTAGGACCCGATCTCAACCTCGTCCTCTCCGGCGCCGGAGCCGACCGCCTGCCGAAGCGTCCCAATCATCTCACTCGTGCATTCCACCATGTACCCGACATGACTCTGCACGGCCACACGGACGCACGGATTAAACACCACTACCACCATCGTCGTCATAAATATATATATATATATATATATATATATATATGCACACCGACGTAAACCTTTAGCTTGTCGGCCATGAAGGCCGGAGCGACGACATGGCGCTGGTGGAACCAGTCACTCCCGTTGGCCATCAGCAGGCCCTGCCCGATGAACTCCTTCGCACCCTGCCGCTGTATCCACGACTTCCCCGACTGCTGGACGTACTTGGAGGAGAAGAGCTCCTTAATCATGTCCGTGTCCGTCAAGCACATCCGCGGCTCGCTCCCGTACCAGTACACGAACCTCTTCCCTGCGCGCCCGCACGTCGATAAATCCAGGTCACATAAACACCAACATCGGTCGCGGTTTGGCCGGCGCCGGGCGTAAATCTATACGTTTCGTAAAACGTACCGTAGATCTTGGACCAGAGGACGTAGTGAGGGATGAGGCGCTGGACAATGTCGTGGGAGACGGAGTCCATGTCGGAGGCGGTGGACTCGGCGACGAGCGCTGCGACGTCCTTGAGGTTTCCGACGAGGAACTTGGGATCGGGGCCGCGGACGCCCTGCTTCGCCATGGCCCTCCGTATGCGCCTGGGAGTCCAGTAGTAGCAGCAGAAGACCACCCAGGCGGCCCGCAGGAGGGAGAGGAGGAGAAGGACGGCGGCCGCCTTCAGCGTCGTCGCCAGGAAATCCATGGAGATCGAACGCGAGGGCCTCGCCGGGAGAGGGTGGGGGCCCGGCCGCGGATACGGCGCGGGGGAGCGGAGGAGGGGGACGACGACGACGACGACCAAGGGAGGATGCAGGTTGCCTCCCTTGTCCTCCCCTTTTATAAACTCCTCGTCGAGTTCTCTCGCCTAATTTTAACAATAACAGTTTGGTAATAAAAAAAAACACTTATGGATTTGACAATTTTGGGATGCATTGAATTCGTTGCAATGCTGTCAAAATTTGAAGTAATCGATAGCTGTAACCGTTTGCGGCTTCAATTAATATTTGGGAGAAAGGGTGGATCGTCCGTTAAAATTAACTTTTGGTTTTTAGCGCATGGAATGTCCTTCCGGAGGACGTCCACTGCCCTCCCACCCCTAATTTTAAAAATAATTAAATTTATTTAGACAAACCTTCTTTAGTCTCGAAGTGAAAACTAATTTATAGTATAAACTTGTGAGAGATTTTTAAGGACAATACAAGTAGTCTTTTCTCTTTAATTTTCTCTTTAATTTGTATCTTCTAGCATGTTTCAATTCGACATTGAATAAAACTTGGGGCATCCCAGATGGCGCTAAAATTAACTTAATATAATTTACAGATATATTTCTTCATAATTTATAATTAATAAATAATATATTTTCAATATATATATTAATGCAGAGTAAAATCTTTCCTTTTATATTTATTTTTAAAATACAAAATTGAAGATGTTTATAATTTTTAAAAATACAGAAAACATAAAAAATGAGTACTTTTTAAAAAATCTCTTTCGATTTTTAATGACCATATATATGTATAGATTTAGTCATGCAAAAATGGTGCAATGTTAAATTTGTGAGTACTTATTGATTCAAGTCCATATCCAATGTCCGATATATATATATATTTTTGGGAAGATAACAATTAAATTTGAGTTTATAGTTCTTGCTTTTGGAAGCCAAAATGAGAAGGTAAACTGGCCTCAATGCCTTCCCTTGTTTTGATTGTGGATGTACACGGACTCCAGTCTCATCTCTCTACAACCTGCCATTATAACCTACGTCTAGAGATGATGCCTAACACTGGATGTTACCTCCTCCTATTTTCCTTCATTTATATATAATTTTTTTCATTTGGTATGTATATGTATATACCTTTCCTTATCCATCACTTTATATATATATATAATACAGATTCAAACTTATCCTTGGTTGAGTAGTAAAAAAAGTTAAATTAAATAAAAGATTACTATTTTATTTTTAGGTTTGAGTGTTACTATTTGATTCATTAATTCAAAAAATTACTATTTTATTCTCAAATTAGAGTGTTATTACTTTATGTATTAATTCAGCAGTGATATATTATTTATCACTTCATTTAAAATTTATAACGCGCAACATAAGTTTGAAATTATTATTTAGTGATAACTTCATGCATAAAATATTATTTTTATTAAGAATGATCATTTGAATTTGATGCATGCCCTGTAATAATTTATATACATATAATAAAATATAATAATATATAGTATTAATAAATGGATGTATACCAATAAATTATATATATATATATATATATAAAATAATATATTGCATTATGTATACTTGTGAATAATTAAATTTTATAAGGGATGAGTGAGTATAATATTTATTAATTAAAAAAAAGGAGTAGATGGTTAATGATAAGTAAGTTGGGATTTTAAAAATCATTGATCGCACCATTCAATAATTTATTTATAGATAATATTATAAAATTAATTTTTTCTACTGATTCTATTTAGTATTTGAATAAATGCTCACCGAAATATTATTATGGTTTGGTTAATCCAAACGAGACCCAATTCGTCGAATTTGACGCGGCCCGCCTCGATGATACGAGGGCATTTCCGTCTTCCTCATCCAAACTACATCGATGCCGCAAGCTTCGGAGTTAGGAGGGGGGCGAGGGTTTTACTTTCTCTTCGTCGCAACGTACGTTCGGACTCGAGGGGTCGAACAGGAGGGAGGGTTCGGTGAAGCGTCGATCCCGAGGTTTGATACTAATACCTCTGCTTAATCTGTCCATCGCGTGCTTTCTATTGACGAAATCCTTTATATCTGAGGAAGAAAGTCGTGTTTTTTTTTGTTCTTTTTTTGGTTCGATTTTGTTTGCCTTCTACTTTTTGCAGTGTTTGCTGTCTCTATGTGCGCAGAGATTTTAAGGAATTTTAAGTTTTGTTGATTAGTAAGTGTGTTTTTGCTCCTGTTTTGTGTAATTTTTTGCTAGTTTTTGTTCTTCAGTTTAATTCTTTAGGTGTATATGTGGAGGAAAAGAGGGAAAGGTCGGGTACTGAGAGGAAAGGAGTCGATTACTTAAATAACTTGAAAAGATTAGCACTTTCATTGCCCCATTTGTATCCACAGGTAACTGCTTGAGGTGTATTGGCGCACCTGGTTCCCTATTGGAAATTTTTGTTTTCTTCAGCTGGGGTGGTATAATAGTCACTTTGTCCTATATGACCATTATACTACCACTTGTTCATGTTGTTTACATAGTATTATCAGTACTCTTTACCAACAGACTGACCAATATTTTTTGTATTGTGCTCTTCGCACATCAAGGTCTTAGCTCTCCTTTTTTAAGGACTGGGAGCATTCCGGTTTAACCGAGTGGTTAGAGCTGCTAGGGTTTTACCGATAGGAGTGTTTAATTTGCACACAATAACTACAAATTGCAAATATAACCAATGCTCACTCAATTGAAATTTTACATGTGTTGAATGCTGCATGATTTTTAACTTGTCGAGCAACTCGATAGGCTTTTAACTTGCCAAATTTGATTTATTTGAGATGAGGATTGCTCAAATTATCGATAAACCAATCTCTAGCACAGGATGGGCGACCTTCATTTGGTTTTATCTCTTCAGTCAAGCGTAGTAGACATTTTCTGTTCGATATAATTGTCTGTGGCTAGAATAAGTCAAATACATAGTTGATAAAATAGGCGGTGAAGAAATACGAGGGCTTTGCATGATAATGCCTATGGTTGGGTGACTGGATGGGGTTAAATAAAGGGAATTTGAGCTCATGGATTTGAATTGACACCATTGTGAACCTTGATTGGAGAGAGCTTATCGTAGGTCTTAAGCTGATAGGAAAAGGTCCAGTTCATATTTGTATACAGTTTTTCGGTGGGAATTTACAAGAACAGTGTTTCGTTGTCAATGTTGGACGGACTATAAGTGTGCTAAGAAAGAGGACTCGTTTATGTCAAGAAAAGGATTTACTTCTGCTGTCAAGGGAACCATAATGCTTCTCCTTGGATAAATTCGGTCATCACATTGAAACTGAAACTCAAGTTATTCTATTTCTAGAAACAGATCCAAAAGAAGTCCCCCACCTCCAGACTCTTTACATGAACTGATAATTGTACGTTTTGAATTAACGGTTGGCACTGGAAGGTGATGTTGTAAATTTCACACTATTTTGATTTTAGTTTGTCTTCCATGAAAAACCAATATTGTTTCTTTCTGTATTTTTGTGATCTGCAGTTCTGTGGTTTGTCTTTTACATTCTACCAACAAGTACAGTATTGTTCCCTGGTACAGGCAGGACATATGGCCGGTAGGAATCGCATTCCCCGTCATGCTATGAATGAGGGACTTCGTGGCTTTCATGATGGCCCTCCACCACCACGTGGACCTATGCCTCTAAATCGGGTTGACGAAGAACTAGCACTACGGCATGATGAAATTCGTAGGCTTCATGCCGACAATCGACTTCTAATGGAGGAAAATGTTGCTCTCAGGAGAGAAATAACATTTGTTAAGGATGAGCTTCATCAAGCTAGTCAGGCCATTCCCAAGCTTCGGGCAGATAAAGAGATGGAGGCTAGGGACTTAATCCAGAGGAGTCTTAAGTTGGAGGCTGAACTTCGTGCTCTTGAACCAGTCAGGGAGGAGGCCCTGCAGTTAAAATCCGAAGCACAGAAGTTGGATGGTTTGCGGCAAGAGTTATCTGGAAAGATCCAATCTTTGCAAAAAGATCTGAAACATCTGCAGAGAGAGAACCAGCAGCTGCCAACATTACAAGTTGAAATTGATGGCCTTCGACAGGAGTTGGTGAGAGCCAGGTCTGCAGTTTCTCGATACTTTTTCTATCATTTCCCTACATATCTTGATCATGAAAAGTTGAAAACCAAGGCGTAAAATTATCTAACAGATTAATTGGACAACTACCCCTAGTTGTGGTACCAATTCTTAGCAATGCGATTTGGACTGTAATGATAGGACAGCTTATGAATACGAGAAGAAAGCAAATGCGGAGCAAGCAGAACTGAGGGAAGCATTGGAGAAGAACCTTGTTTCCATGGCTCGAGACATCGAGAAGCTGAGGGCAGAGGTAGAGAAGGGAGCAAGGGGACCTGGTAAACATTTTGTGCACTCTGCTTTTAATTTATCTTTTGTTGATCATTAACCGACCAACCCGTCGTAATCCTATAGGCGCTGGACCTTTCGGTATGCTTAGCACAGTCTCAGATACGAGTTATCCATCCATGTTTGGAGATGGTTTTGCTGGTGAGAAGAAGGGGTATTACAGTGCAGGTCGATGGGCACCCAATGATCCTCGTGGCTTTCCTCGTCACTGAGGATTTAATTTTTCTACGAACTCACTCGACTTTTGAGATTACTATCGGAGGATGCATTTGCTTTACATGCTTGGATGGCAACTTGTAAAGATTTGAAGTTAGGGCATAGAAGCAGTTCATGCTGCATAATTCTAACCTGTGATTGTTACATCAGTGGTGTCTTATCATGGTTCATGTATTCTTCTGACAAGAAACATGGACAAAACACATGTGGTGCATTTTTTGCTAAAATGGAATACCAATCATTTTGAACTACATGCTGATTCGTAAGCAAAGAAACGTCGTTACAATTTGTGGTGTGTTTCATTCAATTTGATGGTGTAGTGAGAATATTAATAGACTCGAGAATGTGAAGTTAGATTTTGACTATGTTACAAAATGTCGGATGGAAGTCGAGTGTGAATAATTTTACTTAATTAGCAGATATATTTTATGAGGATTTAAAGATTGCTAAGAAACTAAAAGCTTATCAGAAATGTGCATTGCCAAGGACTGAAAAGGTCACCTTGATTCTTTAATGGGCTCCTTTGCTTCTTGCCTAGGCAAAGATCATGCTACTTATTATCACCCTATTCCTTTTTCCTTCTGCCTGCAATTTCCTAAAATTAAGCAGAGCTCCTCATTTTTCTCTTTAACGAAGGCCTTTATTTTTCACTTTTATTAATTATATTCTCTCTTTGTATAAAGTTTAGGCTAAATCAATCTTGTACAGAAATAGGTGTTCTGTTACTAATTAATATCGTGGTAAAAGCCCTAATAAATATATAACTATTATAATACTCAGTGTATGAGTTTTTCTCGCATAGTTATATTATCAATGCACTATTTCTTTATTTAGAACCACATATTTACTTGGTAAATAACACAAATTTTTCTTTTAAAAAAATGCACATAGAACATTATTTGCCATAAGTATCTAGGTAATCCGAGATCCCATCTTAAATCTTAATTAATTATAATTTAGAGTGAAATCCGCATAATGTACGAAAATAATTAATGTTCATCATAATTTTTTTAAAAATAAAGTTAATTCATCATGTCACCACAAATTTAATATAGTAATTTTTTACCAAAAAAAGATATTTTGTTATCCATCTTAACTTTTTTTTAAAAAATAATTATAAATCAATTTACTCAATAATAATTAAAAACACAATAAAACAAAAATTTAAATATTTATTTTTTATTGTTAAAGCTCCGTCTCATCGTAAAAGCAATGCAGAGCTGCTCTAACTAAATATTATAGAATCCAAATATGCTATGAAATAAAAAAAAAGTAATCTTCATTTTAAAATTAATTTAGTTCATATATCTCCTTATTGTTTTTATCAATTAAATTCTGATAAATATTAGATCAGCTAAATAAATTTTAAATTCTGATAATGACGAGAACCAACTAAACAAAATTTTATGAGATTAAAATATAATTTAGTTTACAAATAAATCGATGGAGTTTTAATTATTTTTTGAGATTTTACGTTGGAAGTAAGGGTCAGCTAATTGCCACGGCCCATACTTATCATATAACCGGCATGAAGCAGTCCTGGTTTTGCTCGGATTAACTCTCAAGGATGAAGTGGCAGGTATTCTTGCGGCATAAGCCTTCCTTGGGATCGTCCCCGCTGTCGCTCCCAGCACAGCAAACAGGCTAAATCGATCTCTCTATTGGGCGTAACGGTTTGGGACCCGCCGGGGCCCTCTCTACCTCTATTCGTCGAAAGCCCAAGTTCCTGGGTTGGGTCCCGGGGGGGAGCACGGCGAGTTATCTTTCATGATCTGTCGGGGCTGCGCTATAAATAAAAGCCGCTAGCAACCCGTCTCCCCTTCGCCCTCGCCCCACCTCGCTTTCGAAGCGCCGTACTCTTTAACCTAGAGAGAGAGAGGCGATTGGGGGAAGCGAAGCGGAGGCGAGAGAGAGAGAGAGAGAGAGAAAGGAAGGGAGGGCGAGATGAAGATCTTCGTGAAGACTCTCAAGGGCACCAACTTCGAGATCGATGTCAAGCCCGAGGCTACGGTACCGTTCTATCATCATCCTCATCATCATCATCGTTATCCCCCTCCTTCCTCCCCCCTCTCCTTTCGCCGCCGCCGCCGCCTCCTTCCCATCCTCGCTTTCTCCGTCGATTCGACCGGCTCGTTGTGCTTATCTTCGTTTGATCTTTCTGGTAGCCTTTTTTTCTGCCTGTTATGCTGCGACGACGTCGTAATTGAGTCGAATTTGGGCGTTTTATGGGGGGTTGGAGTTTTCGACAATAGGGTTTAGGGGAGATCTCGTCGTTAGGGAGGGTTAGGGTTTTTTTTTCATTCTTTATTTCTCTGTCTATTCAAATTATGTCGGATTTTGTGTGGATTTCGGTTTCGGATGGTTTTAGGGTTATCTGCACTGTGGATTTATTGCTCAATTGGGTTGGTGCTGTGCCAATTTGCTCGAATCTCAATAGAATGCTCGTCCCTCTACCGAGAGAACTAGATTTTTCGGGAAAACGCTTTGTATATCAAGATTTTAAGTATTTAGTTTGGAGACCATGGGTTGGACACATTGATTAATTGGTGGGTTGATATTCGTGATTAGATTTTTTTTGTACTACATTGTCAGTTGTGGATCGAATTTGGAAATGTAGGTGTAAGCTTTTTCTGGATATTGCTAGATGTACTTAGTGATTTGCAACTTATAGAACATATTTATTTCTGAAGAAACTAAAAATTGAACGAACGATCAAATTAAACGTATTCCCTGCTCCTGTATCACATTACGGATGAGCAAGTTATGTGCCAGTACAAGCCACCTATCATGTGCAGCATTCAGCACATCTGACCTGAAAACTATTTGTTTAATTCAATTATCGTGCTCTGGCTGGCAAGAAATCCAAGGCAATTATTAAAGATTTCAATTGGTTACTTTGGTTATACTATATCATTGTGAATAAAAGTGTATATTCTATAATTTTAGAAGGACATAAGTGTCTAGCTAAATTAAGCTACCATGCTCCAAGACTTGTAGATCGTATGTGTTGTTGATGCATATCTGGCGCGAGTTCTCTGCATGATTTTTTAATAAATTTTTTAATTTTTTATCTTTTAATTTAGGCACAGATATGATACTATAGAAATTGAAGCCTTGATATTCAAGGACTCTTGCCTGTTATTTTCACTTTTATTATGTCACTTTCTTTAAATTGTGCATTGTAGATAGCTTGTATAATTATAACGCCCACACGGTTGATCTGCAGGTTGCAGAAGTAAAAACACATATTGAGACATCTCAGGGAAAAAACGTTTACCCAGCTGAACAGCAAATGCTTATACATCAAGGGAAAATTCTCAAAGATGATACTACCCTGGATGAGAATAAAGTTTCTGAAAATAGTTTTCTCGTTATAATGCTCAGTAAGGTAACTTTCTAATATTTGATCATATCTTTTGAGTACTAATATGGATTTGCAACTGATTTTTTTCTTTTCAACATTTAACTTAAACTTTTAAATTGTGATGTATTGGCATATTGCTGTTTTACATATTAAGAAACGCATAACAACTTTATGGTACTTGGTATGGCAAGGAGATCAATATCTTTTCCTTTTTTGGTCGTTTATTTTGTAAGGATAAAAATTCCCAAGATAGATAGTACGGATATTAAAGCTTTACTTATTTATGGTAGACCTTTTGTAGGTTCATTTTGTAAAAGAATTTGTAACTCTTGACTACTGAATTAGGTCTATGCTTTTGTTTAGTCATTGCCGGTTGTCGCACTAAAATCTAAGGGATGTGGAATTTCAAAATTAGTTCAATGTTGAATGGCTTGCAAGTAAAATTTGTCCTTTTGTACTTCCCAGAATAAGGGTGCATCCAGTGGAGCTTCAACCATCAAAAAAGAACCTGCAAGTGAGGTGAGATGATAGTGGATTTATGTATACAATCTTGCTCTACCAGCTGAATTTTTGTCTGCAATATAGTTCCACTCGTATTGTAGTCTATTCTTCTACTTTAGTTTGTGTAGTGGATAAGGAAGGCCATAATGGTGAGAACTTATTTTTCATTGTGAGGACTCTGCTTCTTTGAGTGCTTGTAGAGAAATGATGAATGGGTAATGATATATACTAGGCAGAATAATAATTTGTGATTTGAAAATTTGTTAAATGTGGAAACTTGGTTCAATGATGTCATGCGTCTGAAAGTCATTTTAATATATATAGCACGTGGTATGAACAACCCTGTTAATTTTCTTGCCTGTGACAACTGTTGCAAAATGGTCGATTTTGTTCGGGAACACTGAGTATCAGTTGTTTATATTAAATTTTAACAACAATATAATAAAAATGCTAGGTTCTGCAGAAGGGTTTCGTTTGATGGTTTTGTTGTACTGGCTTGACCGATTCTATTTTGTATAGGTCCCTGCTTCTAATACTGTTGTTCCTGGTCCTCCGGCACCTGCTCCATCTCCAGTTACAACGCCAGCTCCTGTTCCAGCTCCCTCTCGAACGTCTGCGGCAACACTGCCTTCGTAAGTTTGATTATGACATCACCATTGCCTATAAGTTGGTTTAAATGGGTTCTGGTCCATAAAACTTCATTCTCCAATTGCTGGGTGTCACTGAGCAGGATTCCCGCAAGTGTGCCAGCTCCAGCTGCTGCACCTTCCCCAGCACCTGCAGCTGCTGCACCTTCCCCAGCACCTGCAGCTGCTTCGTAAGTCACTTTTTTTCCTCATTTTAAAAATGATGGCATTATTATACTTATTATTAAACAAGTCGATTGTTATGAAAACTAAATATGTACTGGAGGATTTCCTTTATTATTTCCCATGGGATGGTGGTTTAATTTGTTATGAATTGAGTAGATTTGGTAGATCTTGATATCCCATGTGCACATCTTTACACTTTTTGTCACAATTTCAGTCATATAAACATGGATTTAGCTATCCTGTCAGAGAATTTGTTCCTTTATTTTTTCTTAATGAAGTAATTATTGTCTTTAGGTTGTTTAGGGACATCTTCAGCCTCACATTGAATATTTCCAAGAAATTGCTAATGCTCGTGTTCCATGAGAGAATGGGACTAATACCTAAAAGAGAATTAACTTTGGAGTTGAGCTAGTTTAGCTTTATTTAAATATAAGTTGAATCTTAAGTTTTTTTTTTCAATTAACAGAGTGCTATATTTGATTTATAAATCTTGCATTATATATAATTTTTTAATTCTAAACCATGCCTTGATCTTTCATTTGTTTTCTGCACAAAATCTAGGCTTAGAAGCGATGGCTGTATCTATTCTGTTTTTGTTCATCAACTTGTTAATTGCAATAGTTATGATATATGCAATACCTTGTCAATTTTCTGGTTGTGGTTCATGATAATTCCCAATTATGCATAAACAGCTCTGAAGCAGATCTATATGGTGAAGCCGCATCAAATCTTGTTGCTGGTAATACCTTGGAGCAAACCATCCAACAAATTCTTGTCATGGGTGATGGAACTTGGGACAGAGACACTGTCGTCCGTGCCTTGCGTGCTGCATATAATAACCCTGAGCGGGCTGTTGAATATTTATACTCGGTGAGTTCAATTTTTTTCATCCCTCTTTTATATGTCTAGAATGTTCATAATTCCTAGTACTTTCGTTCCTTTGAAAACTTGAATATCTATACAATATTATTTCTGTACACAATTTTAGTGGCTAGGTCCATCTCTTCCTCCTTTGAAAAGCTATCCTAAGGACATCTGCAGCTCTTTTGAGTTTGCTTTTCTTTTTCATGCTCAAGTATGCTTGAGCTTCCTAGTGACTAACGCCAACAACGCTGCTTTTGGGAATTTAGCTAATCTAATGTTCTTGTTTTAAACCTAAACACAGCTATTTTGTTTGATTATATTGGTTTTATTTGAGTATTGGAATATGAGTATAGAATATGTGAAAAATCATTATTTGTATATCAGGGCATTCCTGAGCAGACTGAAGCACCACCAGTTGCACGAGCACCTCCTGCAAGTGGGCAAACAACTAGTCCTCCTGTCCAGGCTCCACAACCAGCTCAACCTGCTGCGGTTCCTGCAACCGGTCCTAATGCTAATCCTTTGGACCTCTTTCCGCAGGTATCTGCAGGTCATGTAGTTCATCAACTCTTCCTTCTGTAGATGATACTAAAACCTGTTAATTTTTCACAAATATCTCAGGGTCTACCTAATCTTGGGTCTAATGCTGGTGGGGGAAGCTTGGATTTTTTACGTCATAGCCCACAGGTATTTCTAATTCTCCACTCGAGTTGTAAGATGTAATGTATTGATCCCTCCGTCCATCTTGGTGCAGTTTCGTGCTTTGCAAGCTTTGGTGCAGGCCAACCCTCAAATCCTACAGGTCTTTTTTTTGTTTCTTCTATTCTCTGTGATTGCTTTTACATGAATTATTCTTTTTCGTTGCCTCTTATAGTTCCTCTAATTCACAGCCCATGCTTCAAGAACTGGGGAAGCAAAATCCTCAGATTATGAGGCTCATTCAGGAACATCAAGGGGAGTTTCTTAGATTGATAAATGAGCCTGCTGAAGGAACTGAGGGAGGAGGGTAATGATCGCTACCGTCAATTTGTGTATACCCACAAATATGAGGTTATAGGATGTCGGTTTATTCTAACCTTTTTCTTCATCCCCGTGAAGTGGTAACTTTCTAGGTCCGTTGGCTGCTGGAATGCCCCAAGCCCTGAGTGTTACTCCTGAGGAGCGTGAGGCCATCGAGCGTGTAAGTTTGACCACTCTTGCTCTGATAAATCATCAGAAGCTGATCCTTTTGAGAAGAGATTTCCTTTTTCGTATTTCCGTACGTATTGGCCAGATGATGATGTTGTTGCATGTTATACTGCTGGCAGCTTGAGGCCATGGGCTTCGACCGTGCGCTTGTTCTGCAGGTCTTCTTTGCTTGCAACAAGAATGAGGAACTCGCTGCCAATTATCTGTTGGACCACATGCACGAGTTTGATGACTGATGTGCAGAGTCGATAGCTTTTGGGTCGATAAGCATCTGCAGCGCGTAGGAATTAAAATTACCATCCGGCCCTTGTGTTATATCGATGTATGTGCTTCCGTAAAGCATATGTTTGGGCTGTGGAATGCTATCATATATCGTGTACTCGGTTATTTTTATAGTTTTCTCGGAACTCTAACTGTGCATAAGGATTGTTTGGATCATCATTTCGTGTTTGCTTTCTTCAAGTGGAGAAATAATTCTTTAGGGACCAACTACAGTCGTGTGCAACCTCTCTCTCTCTCCCTCGTCTTTCTTCGTGTTTTTGCTTTCGTCTTTTTTTTTGATTCCTTTGTCCGATTCTGTTGGGCTTGTTCTTTAAATCGGCTCTGAGCATCTGCTGCTTCTCACATTTTTTGCCATATCATAACAAATAAGTACCAACCTACTTATAACTAATTTTGGAACAAAAATCTTACAGCCGCTTGTGACAAGCTCATTTTGAATATTCAGTAGCCATAGAAAAACCAAATCCTTTCATTTGCAACCTGAATATAAAAGCCCTTAATCTGCGAAGGATGATTTGTAAAACCTGAGGAACCTTGAAACAGAACAAGAATAATAATGACAGTAATCGGAAGATAAATAAAAGACTGAGCCCGCGTTCGTTTATCTCTTCCTTTTCCAAAGTGGTACGTTCGTTCTCGCATCTGCCTTTTCCAAAGTGGTACGTTGTTCTTGCCTTTGAATTCTTAATTTCAGAATTTTGGTTCCGAGAGTGCCAAAAGTTCCGCTTCATCAAGAGGGATTTTGCATTCAGAATTTCACCTTTTTTTTCTCTTTTATTCTTTTTTTTGGACGCAATTTCGTATAGCTGTTAGGGTTTTGAGGGTTTTGGGTTGCAAGCAGATACAGGTGGAGGCGTTCTGCACCGCTCGAATAAGGTGAGTGTTTCGTCGGATTCCAATTCCAACCCAGAGGGGGAAGCTCGCATCCAGCACAGTCCATCCAAGGTGCACCGTCTCAAAGTCTTCCATCTAATTTGGCAATGCAAACATCCACCTTTCCCCCTCTCAACTTCCGCCTCCTTATGCCGCCTGATCCCGGAAACATCATGCAGCAGCGGCGTGAGTTTTTGCTCCCTCGCAATCGCCTCTTTTTTCCTCCTGATGTTTTTTTAATTGCTAAGTTTCTCTATTTTCAGAACTTCTAGGGTCAGCAAACAGATGCTTCAAATGTTCTCTCCAGTATAGGGGTGGCCTCAATGATAAATCACAAACTTCACTGTCCGCAAACAAAATTGGACGTATTTCTTTCGCAAGGATTTCCAAGTTTTCCTGTTCCTTAAACAACGACATGATGCCAGCCTCATCTTTTGAAGTCAAAAAGGGGTCTATTTTGATGAACAAGGAGGGTGAAGATGAAGATGATAATCTTCTTGTGCCGGAGGGAGACAATACAGCATCTGACGCCATGTTTGAGGAGGTTAGAGCCAAGAGGTTTCACAATAAGTTCTTGAACTTTACTCGCCTTGGATCCATTGTTGATGCTGCTGCAGAATCCTTCTTCAAAAGTGAAATTCGACGAAGGCTCTTTGTGACAGCTGTGTTGATCATACTAAGCCGTCTCGGCTACTTCATTCCTTTACCAGGCTTTGATCGTAGGTTGATGCCTGACACATACCTTAGCTTTGCTCCTGGAGCTGCAGGTTCTTCCTTTTACTTTAATTTTTAATGCTAGATTTGTAATAGGCCATGAATTAGTCAAACAACGAAAGGGATTTTAAAAGAAACATAAGAAAATAATAGAGCAAAATTTTGGAATTTGTGCTGATTGACAGATTCTATTATTGATATAGTTGTATTCTTCGTGTTGTGCAGATGAGCTTCGTGACTTCACGAGTGAGCTGAAGCTATCACTTTTTCAGCTTGGACTTGGTCCTCAAATTTCAGCATCAATTCTTATGCAGGTTATTTCTAATTTTATGAAGCCTTTTGCACAAAGAGTTGCAAAACTTATCATTTGCATATGGTAAAAACTTGATACAGCCACTAGACGGTATCATTTATGGCTAATCTTGCTTTAACTACTTTTTTCTATGATATGATCTTGGTTCCTATTTTTTAATTGTCTAAACATGCAGATCTCAGTTAGATAGTAAGATCTATTTCTAGTTCTCATTTCTGGTTCTAGGACCGGTAGGTCTGGGGATCGACTAGGCTCTCTCTTGACATTATTATAACTGTGGCCTTGTCCTTGCTTAATATTTACGTTTACTACCATGATCTACCTGTGTTTTCCACTTGTATGGTTTTTATATATTATCTTCTTTTGTGTTCTTCCAGATTCTAGACTTCCCTATTTTGCAATAGTATGTGAAGTAGTTGTTGCTCTTTAACTTAAAAAGAAATAACTCAAAACTTGTTTAGAACGAAGGTTTGTTATGCCTGTTTGATATAAATATTTCACTCACATCTTAACCATCAGTTATCTAGTGCTATGATGTACATCCAATTGGACTTGGTCATATCCATACTTGACAAATTTTGCATTGACATGGTGATCTTAGTCTTATCCCAAACTCAGGGTCACAATGTCGTATTGGTATTTCATCCATCAAAAATATCTATTCATTAGTATAGGGCGTGATTTTATGTGTTATACTAATAATTGCATATCTCTTTGTTAGTATATTTGAACGCACAAATTTTTTAACAGGTACTCTGTCATGTCATTCCATCCCTGGTAAAGCTACGGAAGGAAGGTTTAGATGGTCACGAGAAGATTAAAAGCTATATGTGTGTTTTATGCATTTCATGCCGTGAGACTGATTCTTGTTCTAATAATTCTTTACTTTGTGAGCAAATGATGGATTGTTGTTTGAATAAGTAATCTGTGAGTTGATTTTTCAGATGGTGGACTTCATTGGGGTTTGCAATATTGGCGGCTGTTATTCTTGCTTGTTATTCACTGCAATACTCGATATATTCTGCTAGTGAAAGGTTCAACTGATTGACTTCCACTGTACTTTTTACTCTTTGCACCTGAACCTATTTTGTTCATCTAATTTCTTAGCTCAGTACTCTTTTTCGATTCTTTTATATCTAAATGTTAATACACAATATTTTAAAAGTTCAATTGCAATAACCTATCTTTTAAACTTTTAAAATGATCCAAGCCCTGGACTTCATGCCAAAAGTTTGAATTATTTCTATCTGTTGATTTCTCATTAAGTGTCGATATGCCCAGTTCAGGAAAGTTTGTGCCAAATATACTGAGCTTATAATAAAACCTTTAATATTTAAAATTTTAAAAACTGTGACTGTTGGTGGCATTTTGATAATAAATGCAATGCTACAGTGTCAACAGGTGCGCACTGCATGTTACACTTGTGTGTGCTGACGCAGCAAAGTGCACCCACCTGTGCAAACTGACCAATTTTGATCTGTTCACGTGTACTGGTTCCCATGCAAACCAGCATAAGTGGTACTGATAACCTTAGAGCTCACAAATTGATTCAACTAAATTGGAAACTGCAATATTTTGGAGGCATCGTCTTTTTATTGTTTGTTCTATTTGTTTTTTATCTTATTTGATTATGGAACTTTGCGTCTCTGCTTATAGTTGCTCTAGACTCGTAGCTGTTAATTTCCCATGTATGATTCTTTTTCTAAGCCACTTTCCAGTTGTCTCATATGTTAAATGATTTTGTTGTTTCAGAGCTAAGCATGTGATCATCACAAGCCTTTTATTAGTTCTTGGTGCGATGACTACAACATGGATTTGTGATACAATATCAGAATCAGGATTTGGTACTTTCTTGACATGCAGCTCATGTTTTAGATTTGTGCCAAGTCACATCTCTATGGCGTTTTGTTAACTTCACCATTTCCTTACTTCCTAAAAGCATCACCTTAAGACTTTTACTCCTTATTTGGGTTGAGAATGAGTCTTATCGGCAGCATCATATTGCTATTTCTTGGAAACAGTTCATTAATTGGATGAAATAATGGTTGGGTCCTGGTAGTGACATATTTGTGTTGCTTCTGTGTATATAATCTTTGATTTCGTGTTGTTATTAACAGTAAGGGAGTAACTGCCTTGAGGCCTCCTTTTCAGTTTTCATGGATTATAAAGAAACAATTGCTGACCTTATTTTCTTTCTAGGAACTGCTAGTATATGCTGAATTGTCTCTGTTTTATTATTACCATAAACTGAAGGAAAAAAAACCCTCTCTTTTAGGGCCACTTGTATTCATCAAACTTGCATAATAATTAAATAGCTCTTGTCTTGACTTAATTTTCATTATTTCGTTAACAGTATCAATATGTTATAGCTGTGGATCCTGAGGATCATAATTTGCATGAGCTCACAATAGGTCACTCCAATGCTGATTGCCTTATGTGTTGAGTGTGATCATTTGGGTTATACTGAATTTATCAAAAACTGATGCAAACAGAAATAGGAACAGTACAAAACCAACAGCTATTAACCCAAATTTATAATAGCAACTTCAACACCAAGAACAATAGGACACTCAAGAAAGAATCTGAAATAAGCTTCAAAAAATGCCATTCTGAACCCTCAAACAGAATAAAATGGTAGTATATTTTAGCCTCTTGCACCTACAGCAGCCATTGAGGAATTTGTAAAGGGTCAATTCCTCAAAGCCCACGCCTCCCAAATCTTTAAAACCGTAGTTGGCATAGAGCTAAAGATGAAATCAAAAGTACATGCGTGATTAGTAGAGATTTGTACCAAACCAAAAGCTTGTAAGAAGGATAACTCCTAAACAAAATGATTCCCAAGAAAAAAACATAACTCCTAAAAGAATAAGATAACTTCTAACAAAAAGATTAGCCCTAAGTGTACCGCATTTGCATCAAAAACTCAACCAATCACTTCTGAGTGTAGAGATATGCGTCAAAGTCTGTTACTCAGAATGAGAAGGGTTTGGAGACCGAACAAAACAAAGAGAAAAAATAGTCCACGTCTCAATGAAACTTCATTTCTCAATTTGATGCATAAAGTAAATTAATTAATTGTCCAACCTTGTCTGGTTATGCCTAGCGATGTTAATAACTTCAGGTATTTTTGCTGATTAATCTATTTGTCTCTGATTCTTGTTATATATACTACAGGTCATGGCTCATCACTAATCATCTGTGCTAGCATATTAACTGGCTATACAGAGACATTGCACAAGATGTTATCTCAATTTTCAGGTTACTTATAGTTATCTGATTTTATATTTTGTCTTGCTAGTTGATAAAATTCTTCTCCTTCATATTTTTTCCATGCACAAGTAATTTAGGTACTTGGAAAAACAGTTCAAATTCTATATAGTTGATAATGCATGCTGTCCTAATGAATTTCCTGTAAGGTATATGAGTACGGTGTGATTTATTAAATTCTAAAACTCCAATATGTTTCTTAGTGTCAAATATCTTAGAAGTACTCTATGCTGGGAGTCTTTCAGTATAGAAAATCATACTGATTATCATTGTCTCTGAAGGCAACAATCTTCAATTTCTGACATTTGTGATAATTATTGATTTGGATCAGTTAAATGTTGGTAGATGTTATTATCATAATCCTGCATATGTTCATGACAAAGATAAAGCTTGGAGTAAGGTGGAATTATTGGCATTTTGTTGGTTGCCGTTTATGAATATTTAAGGAATTAAAGGTTTCTACAAATAGATGATAGGGGGGTAGATATATTGGCATTTTGTTGACTGTTTTGATCTGTGTAACTATGTCTACTTTATGTAGCTTGACTGACATAATTTGCAAGGTTTATACATTATGTGATATTAGTTTTGCCAGATAACGATCATTTATCCCGTTTATAATAGATTTTTGTGCTTTGCTTGGAGTTCATTTTGGTTGTGTTTTTACTTGAATTCAGGAAACATACTGAACTGGTGGTACTATATAATTTATGTACTTGGGATTTTCATGGTGGTCACAATGTGGGCTGTACTCGTTACTGAAGGTTGCAGGAAGATCAAGTTACAATATTATGGTTTTAAACTTGCTTCTTCAACAAGGTGATGGTGATGCCATGCTAATGTCTTCCCTATCATTAGGGAAAATTTTGAATATTACTTTATCGTTGCCAATTGTAACACTATCTAGATCTATCATTTGTTAACCATTTATTCTGATTATGGACACATTTAGATGTTTCCTAGTTCCCTGTCTTCTGGAAATTCTACCACAGTAGTCAAGTTCAAGCAGTTGTATCTGATTACTAAATCTGCTCTTTTTTGGTTCCATAGAAACGGTGCTTCTCCAATTAATGAGGTGGAACCATATATTCCTTTCAACATTAATCCAACAGGAATGCAGCCTGTTCTTACGACTTCATATTTATTGGCTTTTCCCAGTATTATGGCAAGGTTATTTATTTCCTCTGCCCTTTATTTCTCAAGACACGATTGATTTCTTTCCTCCTTTTGGAAGATTAGTCTCTTCTTGGTAGTTTCTTATTGAACTTATTTTGGTGGAAACGTTCCATGTAGCTAACATTTTACTCAATTTTTGTGGCAGTATTTTTGAGTCATCACGATTTTGGAAAAAATTAAAAGATATTCTAGACCCTGGAACTTGTGTCAGTGCAGAACCCTGGGTTTATTATACTGTCTACGCTTTTTGCGTCTTTTTGTTCAACATATTTGACATTGTAAGTAAGTCTCTTCCATAGTTTCCAATGCAAGTATTTCTTTTCGTTCATATGATTGCACATCTTATATTTGCATAGAAATTGACAATTCAAGTTAGGTTATTGTAAAAGATGTTTCTGTAGAATCATGCTTTGAGATGTATGGTGCATTGATAACAAATTCTTGGTACTAGTCCGTCTAGAGCATATTTCTTCCAAATGCCCCTTCCTTTTGGACCGTCTAAAAGACTCAGAGTTTGAGAACTTTGTTAATTCAGGTGGATGTAGTTAATGACATCATCTTATTATGAGAGATTGCCATATAAATGCCAGAACTTACTGTAATCTACTTTGTCAGAATTAGTTGGTCTATGTGACTGATTGATTTTTAAATATATTGTGATGAGCATCTGCTCTTCAGCTTATTGCTCTCCATTGAATGGTGATGCTAAAACATGATTTTTGAACCTTGTGTTCATCTGCATGAAGTAGCAAGTTGCGTTTATAATTTTAGTTCAAAGAAATGCATTATTGAGGTATATTTTTTGAATTGTATTAGCAATTTACATTGCAGATGCTTTTTTTTCCCTTCATATGTGCGCGTTATATTCATTGTTAGTTAACATGCACTTTGACAAAGGGAAGAATGGACACAGTGATCCATGAAAAATTCCGTATATTTCCTCTTGTATTTTTTCTCTCATTTGGGTCTTCGAATTACACATATTGTCTTGCTCAATGCGCAGGCAAATTTACCAAAAGAGATTGCTGATTACATGACAAAAATGGGTGCCAGGATACCGAATATTAAACCTGGGAAAGCGACTATAGAGTATTTAACGAAGATTCAAACTTCAACCCGCTTTTGGGGTATCATCTCTATGAAACTCCTTTCCTCTGATTATAGACTAACTAATTATTTAAGCATGATATTTTTCTATTGATCTGCAATAACTTGCAATATTGCAGGAGGATTACTATTGAGTATATTGGCTACATCTTCTACCTTGCTTGATCACTATTTACGTAGTATCAACGAGAGATTCTCAGTGGGGCTTACATCAGTCCTAATCATTGTAAGTGCAGTTTAACATTTGCCTTGTTCTTTGTCAGCTTTAATTTCCCATAAAAACCGTAAGAAAAGAATATATTCTTCTTGACATCTATGCAATGGTCTTTCCCCACGAGTGTTCCTTATGCTCAAATAAAGACATTAACTTTTCTAGTTGAATCAAGCCATTTTTTCTCATAGATTATATACATTCTCTTATAACTGCTGCTGAAGGTATATATATATATATATATCATCATGAATGATGGCCTATTATTTGCACCATTTCAGGTAGGTTCAATCATAGAATTGAGAAGATCTTATCAAGCATATAATGTGATGCCAGCCTTGAGCAAGGTTCTAAAGAGATACGGAGTTTAGCTTTGGAAGCGGAAATGCATCACAATGAGGTAAATGTAGACTTGAATGCTCACTCTCCCTTTGATTGTTGTTGCGTCTTCAAGAAAAAAGTTTCCAAAGAAAATTGCCCCTCGCAGTCGTAATGTTAATGAATGTTTCTAAACTTTTTACCAACGCAAAACCAGGGGGTTGTCTGGCGATCGAGATCGGTAGAGGGGGAGATGAGAAGCACCCGAGAAGTCAGATGCCATTGCTTGAAATGCCGGGAGCAGTATTTTTAGCTAGTATTCAGTTCCATCGTCACAAAAATAGGATGAATGCGTTCACAATTGTATATGTTATGCAGTGGTCTACTCGATGAATAGCTTGTGTTCTTGCTGGGAGATGGAACAACACCGCACTGGATCAACTTTTCATAGGAGACTAAATGAACAAGAATTTACATTGCGTTTCATCAAAGATTTGTCCATTTCAGCAGCGAACAACATCTGCTGTGTCCATTTGTGTATTTTCGAATGTCCCTTTACATTGCGTCTCGTCAAAGATTGAAGGGTGCAGGTAGGCATGCAAGGATGCAAGAGCCGGTCTTAAAAAAAAATAATTAATGTGCTAAAAAGTATAATATAATTTCATTATAAAAAGTTTCATCTAGATGAAGCTAGAGTTAGAGTGATGAAGCTCGTCATATTAAAGAAAATAATAGTAAAATTAGGTGGTTGTATGAAGGAGCTTTCAACTAAAGCTAGGTGGATACCAAAAAGGACAATATCTATTATTTGTTATAAATGAATATGCTGTAGGCAATTTGGCAAAATAAAAACTTACACAATAACTGGTCTAAGATAGTAACACGATTTGCATCCTTTGAAGAAAAATATTCCATCAACAATCAACCACTTTAATCAAATGAAACAATACTGAAATCATTGACCATGAATAAAGAAACACATAAAACTAATCGATTAGCAAAAACTGCAATCAATCTTTTCTGTCATCTTCGCTTTTGGGGCACAAATAACTGTAGACAAGTTTCAAACAATCGTGTTGATAGTCAAATACAAGGAGAAGTAGCATTTAGTGTACGACTACACTACATGAGCTGATATGACTATTTTCAACTCAGGCTCGTCGCCCATTTCTTATTGGCCGTCTGCTGATTCCTTTTTGGGGGCTGCTTCTTTGATCTCATCTCCGGCATCCTCCTAAAGGGTCAGCATGATTAGAAAATTAGCACGGTCTGAGAAACTAAGAAAAAAACTGCACATGAAATGGAAATTGCGGAGAATTTTACCGTTATGTCAGAAGTCCAAAGGGTCAAGTTGTCTCGGAGGAGCTGCATGATCAAAGTGCTATCCTTGTAAGATTCTTCACCTAGAGAGTCAAGCTCAGAGATAGCCTCATCAAAAGCCTGCAACAGAAGGAACAACCTGATTTATCTACTACTCAGCATTTTGGATAAATGGTGAAAGAATAAATAAAGCATTGCCCTTGAGTTGTTGTTCCCTGTTACAATATTGTTTCTTCACAAATTCTTATGTGCACAGAATGAGAATGTCTATATTGAGCGATCATGTAGCGCCAAAGTAGGATGCCCGAATGCCCCAGTTATCCCTATTGACAAAAAAAATCTAACATGGACTACGGCATAGAATGACCTTCGAGGCTGAAGAAAACATAAGGACTAACACATATAGAACCTGACTATTTTTTTAATCTTTAGCCCAGAAAAAGAAAAGTGAAAGCACAAAGCAGAAAGAAAACGTTGAAACTAACCAAAGGGATGAATATTGGAAATATTTTCAATAGACAAATAGACTGAGAAACATGCGAACCTTCTTGAAGTATGAACGATAAAAACATCACCTTTTAGTGGAATATGATGCAAAGAGGAGATCTTGCCAAAGCTATTGGTGGAAATAATATGGATATTTATATCCATCTACTTCGCATTTTCCTGAAACTAGTCTTGTGATGCAAATTCTTTGAACAATCTATAACACTTATCACAACCTCGTCCAGAATCAATGGTCTGAAGGAAAAAGTTCTTAAAAGTCAATGTGGAAAGAGTCCACCCAGGCAAGGTGATACAAATCAATGAGTTTGAACATTGTAGATAAATAGGTAGAAATGTGTGCACATATTTGGATAATAAGAAATTACCAAACTAGAGCATAAGAATAGTCAATGATGTATCAATATGCAACATTGACACAAATGTATAATCCGGAGCAAACATATCAATCATAAAGATTAGAAACATATTAATCATGGGTGTAATCAATATGCAACATTGACACAAATGTATAATCCGGAGAAAACATATCAATCATAAAGATTAGAAACATATTAATCATGGGTGTAATCAATATGAATTAGGATTAAGAATAAAAACAGAATTTTATATGCAGAAACATAAAAATAAAAGGAGAACCTAAGGGTCAAACCTGTTTTGCAAGACTGCATGCACGGTCTGGTGAGTTCAAAATTTCGTAGTAGAACACCGAGAAATTAAGTGCCAATCCCAACCTAATAGGATGTGTTGGGGCCAGATCAGCCGCAGCAATATCCTACATATTATCCAAAAAGATTGATGAAACTAGTTAATATGATTAATTAGGCATTTAAAGTAAAAAAAGGCATGAAAAGGTGTCAAGTAAATAGTCATACAGAAACGTAAACTAAACAACATCCATTAAGAACGAAAGCTGATGAATTATAAATTGGAATAGAAAGTTCATCAAGTAAAAGAGTAGATCTGGATTTATGGGCACCGGTCAGCGAAGCAAGTAATATGTATTTCTTAATTCTTTTTGTTAACACAAGATCCAATCTTTTAAGTTGAACCAAACAACACGAACATGTCAGAAATGGGACGAGGGATTGAACCTGTGCAGATTTATAAGCTGATAGTGTATTTTCAGCAGCCTCCTTCCTTTCTTCTGCAGTCTTAAACTCTGCCAGGTACCTGCTTGATGACATTATTCGATCAATAATCTAATTAGTCAGAAAGAAAAGAGGGATTTTTTTTCCCACACTTCAGATTTACTTGTCAAGAGTTTGCATCACCTGTGGTAGTCTCCCTTCATCTTCAGATAAAACACCTTGGAATCTGCGGAGGTAGCAGAGGGGACAAGATGGGAATCGAGCAACTTCAGAATGCCATCGCAGATGTTGTTCAACTCAACCTCAATCTTTCCACGGTAATCCTTGATCCAGTTAACATGATCTTCATTGCCTCGGCTCTCCTCCTTCTGCTCGATCGAAGAAATAATGCGCCACGACGCTCTGCGCGCGCCAATGACGTTCTTGTAAGCCACAGAGAGGAGGTTGCGCTCCTCGACCGAGAGCTCCTCGGAAGCCATCGCCTTCACCACCTTCTCCATGAAATCGACCATCTCCTCATATCGCTCCGCCTGCTCGGCCAACTTAGCCAAGTACACATTCTCCTCCCTGGATGCGTCTGCAGACATTTTTCCTTCGCTCTTCTCTTCTCCTTAGAGAAAGGAAAAAAAAAACAGTTTTGTAGTAAGAAAACTCATAGACATTAGATTCATCGACAAAAAGCATGTTTTTTTCCCCCCTTTATTTTCTTAACATTCTTAGTCTAAAATTTGACCTTTTGCAAAACTAAATTCTCATAGACAGATCTCGATCAGAAATCAACACGAACTTACGACCCTTGAGAAAGAAAACAAAGTCGAAATTTTCAGCGAATGCCACAATTATCTAAAGGGATCAAACAAATTCACCGAGTAAATATCCTCGTCCTCGAATCGGAACAAGATGAGAAAGGGAGTACTATTACCTACGATCCGGTCGAGTTAGATGACCAACAAAGGTACAGAAAGCTTCAGATTTTAGCAGGATAAAGATGGACGCGACACCGATCGCAAATGCACTTACCAAAGAAAACGAGGGGATCCGAGAACAAGGGAAGTCGATCGCAAGCCTTCTTTTGCGGCCCCCCTCTTTTGGTTGGTTTTAAATTAAACTCCGTAGAACCTTGACTCGCCGAGAGGGGAACGAACAGATTTCGCACCAAAAAATCGCACCCGGATGGTACACCCTGGCTATCCTTTGATATGGCCCACGCGGGTCCGACGACGTTGAACCAAGAATATGCAGCGTACGAATTCGAGTTACATGGACGAAGTACTCGATAGTTTTTTAAAAAAGGAACCGAGAGCTCGCCCATATCCGGTCAATCTACCAAACATATGAAGACACGTGGCGGGCACGAAGAATTGACGCGACACGATGCATTTGAAAACGAGATAAATATTACACGAGCCCGTTGCTTTGTACCCATCGAAGTTACCTTCGTCCCCAGTGGGCCTCGTGGGACCCGCTCTCCTTGAGACGAAGATGAAGGGTTTAAATTAAGTGAATATCCCGTCATCTAATTAATTAATAAAAAAAATTTTATTTTATTCCTATCATTCCCTATATAATTATTTTAATATCACAGTAAAATTAATTTATGAGATAATTATATTGATATCATAATAACATTTCTTTTAATATTTTAATATCATCGTAATATTAAAACTAAAAAAAGCAAATTGATTATATTATTAAAAATAAAAAATATATATTTACAAATAAATAGAGAGTAACTCAATGTAATTATCCCTTGATTAATTAATTAAATAAATTTAAGTATTCATATCTAAAGTTACGGATAAATTTAAAATATGTAATAAATTAATAGTTGGTAAGCCACTCGTGAGAATTAAATCAAATAAATTATTCTATCCAAAAAACACATCCTACCAATTTTATATTATCTAATCAAATATTAGATTGCAAATTAACACAATATAATAAGGTCACGTGAGTGCCCCATATGTTTGCATGCCCATTACTTTAATCAATCTTGCTACACGATGGGGGGATTTTGATGATACTCTAATCTGAATAGAATTTAATTGTTATTTTTTTTAAAACTTTATATGTGATTACAGCATCCAAGACATTTTGTCGGCACTCTTTATGTAACTATAAACTGTAACTGAGTCTGATGAGAAATGTGTCCTTCCAAACATCAAAAGGTAAAGTAAAAGCCAAATGCCTTAACATCATAAACAGTAATAGTTTTAAAGGCAAAAGTAGAGAATTCTTAGGATCTAAATGTTAGAGAAAGAGGGTCAAAGCCTACTACTATATATATTAATTATCCTCCATCATGTCACCTTCATCTATAATTTCATGTTGTTGGCATGACAACAAGAAGGCATTTAGTTTCACTATTTTTTGTCAAACCATTGACTTCAAATTTTTGAAACAATTATTGGCATCTGGATGATATGCAACTGTTTTCATTGTATTAAGAATCAAACTCAAAACCCTTCCCCCCCTCCCTCCCTCCTTCAAAAAAAACCCATTTGGCCTATTTTTCTATAAAGTGGACCACTTGTGCCACAAAAGCAGCATTAAGTTAACTAAAAACCTGCACAAACATGTTAGCGGATGAAGCACAACAATATGCTCTTTAAATTAGGGGAATCATGATGCACCTTTTCCTCTGTGTGCTGCTAATCCACAGGTGTTCCACTTTCTATTTCATCAAAACTTATGGCTTAACTTTAACTACTGAGCTTCGGAAGAAAGAAAAAAAACTTGGGACATTAATGACAAGGCTCTTTCTTCCTTCGCTGCTATCTTCAGTCTCTTAGCAAACTGAATGTGTTGAGGACTAATCTTTAATTCTTATCATCACTTTTGGGGGGGGCGCATGTTTTCTTTTAATATTTACAAACCCCACCTTGTCTTCCACCATGACATGCTCATCCCTATGAATTGGAGAGGTTAGCCAAAGTAGAGCACTCATGACCAACCTCTCATCTCTCCACTTTATCCATCCTTTCACTGCCCCTTCTTCAATCCTCCCTTTTTACTCCACTCCTTTTCAAGATTGTCTCTTCATTTGCTTAGTTATGCCTTAAATATTTTTAATCTAATAAATATTAAATTAACCATCTTATCACAGAGTCTTACCACTATAACTAATAAATATGTATTTTATATACAATAGGTAGAACTACACTGCATATAATCTTTTTTAAAAAAAATAAAAAAATTATTTACTATTTTAGAAATTTTTTTTTATTAAATTAAAGATTTTTTTTTTAAAAATAATAGTTTGATCTGTAATCTAATTTATTAGATTTAATTTTTTTTCAAATTTGATAAATATTAAATTTATGCTCTTTTATATAGAACTTATTTACTTTAACTACGTAGCTTATGCTTTACATATTTATTAGATTTAGTTGATATTATATAATATTGAATTTAGGTTAAAAACTTATTTTTTTAGAAAAAATTAAGTTATGCAAATTTAATAATAATTTTTTAGATTAGAATAAATTAATACAATTTACACGCACAGTAAAAGATACTGTTACCCGTAATTGTCATGTGAACTCCAACTCTTTCTATTAATTATTTAACTGAAGCAATTACTTCCTCGTTCAGTTCATGGCGTTGATTCGGTCTCCTCTTTGAAGTCTCTCTTTCTTTCCTTCTCTCTGCGTGCAGTTACGCTCTTCCTTCCATCCGCTTCCCCGTCTCATCGAAACCGCCTCCATGAACCTCCGCGATCACCGCCAGCCCCCGGCCTTCTCCGACGCCGATCCCGGCTCCTCCCCCTCCGTCGAAGACGAGGTTCGCTTCCTACTCCTCCCGCCCCCAATTTTTGCCTTCTCTTGTTGGTGCTCCCTCCTCTCCGCGGCCACTCGGCTTTATGCCGGTCCTTTTCCAATTCCTCTTCGTTTGTCTTTTAGAACGGTGGGAGCAGTAGCAGCATCGAGAGCGGCGGGTCGGTGCCGCCGGCTTCCGCGCCGATTGTGCCCGCGGCGGAGCAGGCGCGGCACTGGCGGGACGTCTTCTGGCTGGGCGTGTTCCTCATTCACCTGCTCGCCTTCGGCGTCGGGTTCGCCCTTCTCGGCATCAACCACTTCAGCCGGGCCGACCGCCTCAACATCGACCGGTTCACCAACATCACCGGCGAAGGGAACTCCAGCCAGGCCCCCGTCCCCCAGCAGCAGCAGAGCGGGCGCGTGGAGCTCACGGAGACGTATTGGCCGTTCTACGGAGTGGCCGGCGGCGCCGGCGCGCTCGTTGCGTGGGCGTGGCTGTCGCTGCTGGGTACCCACGCGCTCCAGATGATGAAGGTGTCGGTTCATGGACTCACCACGTATCTTGCTGTGATCAGCGTCTTGTGCTTCTGGACGAAGCACTTCTTCTGGGGCGTGGCTTTCGCGGTTGGTGCGACGTTGCAGTTCTTGTATGTCATGTCGGTGATGAACAGGTACCTCCTTGCCGGCTTCCTTCTGCTATGTTGAATTGATTCTGAATTAAGATTCATTATCATGTGAAGATTAGCGATTAGAAACTGCAACTTTTAGTGCTAGTACATTTTGGAAGAAACAGCTCATGTCGAAGTTCTGCGGAGTGAGGAGTGTTATTTGATTACGACAAGCTGATGTAAAATCAGATTTGGGCTATACAGTGTTGGACATGTAGGGGCAAATTCATATGATTGTGGAGGTTCTACTAAGTTTACTTTTGAATCAGCTTCATTAAGAATATAGGCACCGAGTAGGTTTTCCTGACTCTATTGGACGGATTAGATATGAAGTTTCTAGTATGCTTACAGATTTCCTTTCTTTTTAACTGAAGAAAATTGACTATATTGTTGTGAACTAAATCTTGACATCCTAGCAGCCAAAGTTAGGGACGATAGTTGAGATGGTGATGATTAAACTATTCAGTATATACATAGATAGGCAGACACTTATGTTTTGACTTGTCTGAGATTCCTTTAGATCGTTAACTGCGTCTTCATATGCAATAATTGATTGGCTTCAGATCCACTGATGTAAAAAAGAGGGAAGTTGAGGGAGGCCTGTCTGTGAAGGTCAGTATTTATCTAAAATTTGAGAGCTAGATCTGACTGTAAAAGATCGACACTGCTTCTCTAAGTTTAAAGAAGTGAGTTTGCTGCAGAATGTCAAGCAGAATTACTAGTTTTGTGGTGTTGATTCACATTGCTTTGTTGTCACAATCCTTAGCTGCTAGGCATTAGTGATGCTCTGTGCTTGAATGGGTTGTGGTTGGACAATACTTGAATGGATAAGTATACATGCTACTCTATAATATCTCACTGAAACTGGACACACTGTAAATCAGCATTGGTTTAAACCTTATCCAGCGTAGGTATTCTAATAAAAAGGTATATGGTAGATGCTAGAAAGAACTGATCAAAGAACAATATCAAGGTAACTCAAAAATGAAGTCCGAGTGATTACATGTGGCAAAGCTGATGATGCATGCAAGCTGTTCACAACAGAGCATCTGATTAAGTGTTGCTGTTTGGAGTAGAGATGTTAAATTTTGTGCTTTCTTTTACGTTTCAGGTTTTAGGTGTCTCTACTGCATCTACGTAGCTGCCGATGATCTAGTATTCATGAAAGTTTCTGATAAGAAAAAGCTTCCTGAGTCTTTTTCAGGAAGAGGCTGGATTTGTGCCTTTATGTTTGTGATGGAGAAGTCGCAACGTCTCTGTCTATTAATGTCTTTTTTTTTTTGTTCGCTTTCTCCACTTTGTGCTGATGATCTGACATATATTTGTTAGAAACTCTACAGTTTTTTTTCTTGGGGGGTGAAAATTTTAGAAAATGTTCATATCATGATGGATAGTTCAGATATGTATATATATATAGTAATGATCAATTGCATCCCTAACTTGTTTCCCTAATAAAAGTTCAATTGAATGCTTTATAATGAAATAAAGTAAAAAAGTAATTAGATCCATGTTCTAGTTTTATTATGGTAACATCATCAAGTGATATAGAGAGCAAATTTTCACATTCTCCTCTAGGTTTCCTTTCACAATGCTAGTTTTGCAAAAGGCTGTGAAGATGGTCTGGAACCTCCCTGAAGTCATGCGAGTAACCTATGCTTTTGTGGTACTTATGCTTTGTTGGATGGCATTGTGGTCATTTGGAGTGTCCGGGGTTATTGCTTCAGGCATGGATGATGGTGGGCGTTGGTGGCTTCTTGTGGTGAGCTGGCAAGTTTTTCCCTTCCTATGTATGAATTGTCTCAATTAACAAAATACAAAAATGGCTTACTAAACTTTCTCATTTTTCCTTGTGTAAATGCAGATTTTTTCTGTTAGTTTGTTCTGGACGGGTGCTGTGTTTTGCAATACAGTCCATGTAATAGTGTCTGGCATGGTCTTCCTCGTTCTCATGCACGGTAGTACAAATGCTGCATCAATGCCTCGGAAGCCACTTCTAAAGTCACTACGTTATGCTGTGACAACTTCTTTTGGTAGCATTTGCTACGGATCCCTATTTACAGCTGCCATTCGGACATTGCGGTGGGAGGTATATAGAATTTACTATCTATGATCGCTCTCCTGGAAAAAAGATATTGTGATCTCTTAATCTATGGCTGTGTTGTCTAAAAAGAATCTATAGTTCTAATTTATCAAATAACTTTTTTTCAGTTCAATTTGTTTTACCTTTGTTCTGATGTTGTAGATTCGAGGAGTTCGGTCAAAGATTGGCAGCAATGAATGTCTTCTCTGTTGTGTTGATTTCTTGTTTCACCTTGTCGAGACACTTGTCCGTTTCTTCAACAAGTATGCCTATGTGGAGGTTGGTTGCTTTTAGCATTCACCTGCATGTTAAGTTTCTCAAGTAAAATTGACTTGCCTACCGGGATGGGATACAATTCCTTGAAAGCTGTTAGAATTTTCACTAGTGTTTCTTTCGGTTTTTGCTAATAGGCATCCGTTGCTAGTCATCTTGGTTGAGTTCTTTTTAATTTATGTGGCTGTTTGTCTTTGTTCAGATAGCAGTTAATGGCAAAGGGTTCAACTCCTCAGCTAGGGATGCCTGGGAATTGTTCCAATCCACCGGCATTGAAGCTCTTGTTGCCTACGATTGCTCAGGTGCAGTCCTTCTGATGGGCATCATCTTGGGTGGCATGATCGCTGGAACAAGTACGGGAGTTTGGACATGGTTCAAAAGGAGTGATAAGGTCATCATGGTTGGCTCAACTGCTATTTTGATGGGAATGGTCCTGGTGAGCCTGTCCACCCCTAATTAATTACCTTATTGGCTTTTTGCATCTTCATCTTTTTGCTCCTACGACTTGAAAGCTCTTATATTAGACTTAAGATTGTTGCAGCTAATTTAGTATTTAGATTTTACATTAATCACCTATTGTCTTTCTTGATCAATTTATTTCCTTTTCTTTGTCCACAGGTTGGACTGGCAGTGGTGGTCGTCGAAAGCGCAGTTACATCTATATATGTGTGTTACGCAGAAGACCCCTCGTTGATCCAGAGATGGGACGATGAATTCTTCGACCAGATGTCCGAAGCCCTACATCAACGTTTACAGTATCGAAGCGCCAGAGCTAGAGAAGTCATCAACCGCCAACACGATCAGCTAGAAGACATGCCCATTTGAACATCATCAGACTCATAAATTTATTTCCATTCTGATTTATTCATAGAAAGTCTTCTTTTTTTTAGCCTCCCACCACCGGACCTCAAAGTGTTCGTCAGTTCACAAAATTAATTACCCGACGATTAAATTAGATGAGTGCTTCGCATGGGCTTCTGACATTTTGCTCTTGTCGGAGGGTGGTGTATTCAATCCTCAGGTTCGTCGACCCACGTTGCGATCGCAAGAGTGTGGCGCCCCCCACAGGCGACCAGTTTTGAGCACCATCTGCCGTAGTCGCTCCCGTGGTGTGCCGGCGGTGGCAAGTTGATGGGCACTTCCATCGGCTGGCCTGTTGTGACCTTTCTTCCGAAGCCTAGGCGTCCGTGGTCTCCTCTTCCAAACTGTTTGCATTTGGACGAGTCAGATGAACACAAAACAAGTTTAAATATAGTCTTGAAGCATGTGTAACTTGTTAAACTTGAAATTAAGGTCATCTATAAGCATCAATGTCTTGCCACATTTTGGATTCATGAGCCTGAATGGCTGTTTATGATGATTTTTGTACGAGACAATACGGTCAGAAATAAGCAAAATTGAAATTTTTATCTGCTAGGCGACAAAGTTTGAAAACATTGAAGATTGGCAGCAAATGGATTCATGAAGTTCTCTACTGATGACAGAGAAAACATGATAGGGGGCGGGTGCGAGAATCATTTTTTTCATGATAGAGAGAGCAAGATGTGAGTCGGGCGGGGTGCAAAAAGCAAGCATGATGGAGCGAGAGCCTGGAGAATATTAGAAAAATGGGTCAGAGTTGAATTTTTCTGATCTCATCTCTAGGGCAACCCCACTCACTCATTAAGGTTGTTCACTATTTCAACCAGATCATATGATGCAAGGTTTATGGGATTAGTATATATAGGTCATTGAAACAAATCTTCATTTTGAAAAGAACAAAGAAAATTAGATTTCCACCATAAAGCTTTATAAAGGTTCATACTTACAGAAAACATTCGTCCGTCACGAGTACATGCTACCGAATGAGTGCCTCCACAAGATACCTAAATATAGCAGGAAGAAGACAAACGTTGCTATAAATTATACAAACAATTATGCCTAAATATCACAACATTTACTTGTTTTGAGTACCAGAAGTCTTAATACAACGTCATTTCATCTAAAGACACTATATAAGACAATATATTGATCTATATAAAACCAAGGAAAAGCTAAAATAAAGTTTTGGACAACAGCAATTAGGAAGCAAATTTACCTGAACGATATCTTCACCGACGAGGAGCTGAACCTTCTGGGGAACCATTTTGCTACTCTTATCATCTCCAAATCCAAGCCTCCCGTGCTCCCCTCTTCCCCAAGCATATACCTACTTGGTTAACAAAAATACAATCAGTAATTTGCATTCAAGCTGACTAATGGGAAACTGATATACAATGTCCCACCTTTTGAGTTTGTGGAAGCCCAATAGTTATACGAAAGGCATTTAAATGGACTTTTTTCGCTTCAAATAAATATCTACGTAAATCATATAGCCAATCAGAAATGTTCCTAACTTGGTCACTTTCCAGAAGAACAGGACAGGAAACATGCAGTGCAAAATTATCTGACAGAACATTGGTCATATACTTCAAACTTTTTTAACTTGGAATTCAAGTTGATCATGGTAACATTTCCTGTGCCGATTTTAATGTTTTTTATTTACAGTGCACGATAATATTTAGAAATTTATCAAACAGTTAGGGAGACATTCGACACGTTTTGAACCATGAACAGAAACATGTGTTCTCAAATGTGCAGGTCAAGGAAGGGGGTAGGCTTTCATCGACGTGACAGAAAACAATTTGTTTTATGATGGATATCTTCGGCCGATACAAATACAAGAGAGTAGAATGGCCTACCTCTCCAGCATCTGTAAGTGCAGTTGAATGCCAGCCCCCCACAGCAATATCAACCTAGAATGAGAAAATCTTTTAATTGAATCAATCAGAAAGTGATCTTGGAATAAAAGCATAGTAGAACTATGGCATGGCAATTTGCAATTTCTATACAACATGACAAGCATTTTCCAGTACTAGCTGTCTCTAGGAACAATTTGATATTAAACTAGACAAGCAGTAGTAGACTAGTGGTAGTTCTTCTAGATAGACAGTGAACTGGTCTTACAACTTCTTGCAAGGAGTTTAAACTTTAAAGTTTCATGTCAGTAGTAAACTTCGTAGTGAAGTACAACAAAATTACCAACATGTATAAGTTGATAATTCTTTCTTTACCATCTGTAAGTCTATCATAGTTAAATGTATAAAACATGATAAGAAGGGGCTTCCTGTTGAAAATCGAAGTAGCTACCTTGATTGCACACCAATAGGACAATAAGAAACACCTGACTGGTGTCAAAGATACGAGGGCCAATAAAAAGATACAGAGGCAAGTTATAACAAGTCAGAAGGATATGAAGGTTGCGAAACACAATTAGCAACTTGTTTCTTCAGATGGTTTTCTCAAACCTGGAACTTTATTCCTGCTTGATATTGCATGTCCTCCTCTCCTACTTTATTTAATAATTTTAGGGAGGAAGACTTGGATAGAAAAAACATGCTTACACCAATTAGTCTTTTCATCACACATCAAGGATACGAGTGTTTCCTTAAATGTTTCGATGCAATATGTTTTCAGGGGGGTGTTGCCCTAGTGCATGCTTTACTTTACTCACTTGTATTTTTCTCTCTATTTTCTTTTCTTTTCCTTCTAAGTTCTATGTTTTTATTTTCTTTCACATCCCTTTTGGGACGATATATTGTATCATTTCAGAACGGTGAAATGAATGCAATGTCTTCTTTTCAAAAAAAAAAAGAAAAAGGATACGAGTGGAAGATGCTACACTATATCCAAAAATAAGATCTACTCAGCTAAATGTACAGAAGACTCGATTGACATGACCCATGAGATTGTCTTATTTTTTAGGTGCTTAGAAGCTAGATACAGAAGAATAGTTCTCAATATTAAAATGCTCACAAAGCCATGATGGCATTATTTAGTTTTCAGTTTTTTTTCTATCTTATTTCTATTCCAGAGTTCATTATGTATATATCAAATAGTGATTTTCCAGAGTATAAGAACTTAAAGTTTCAATTCAGTATCTACCCTATATCAAATAGTGATTTGACACCATATCCAAAAAAAACATGGACTTTCACCTACCAAATCACATTATATTAAGAAAGCGCAATAAAAAAGGGAAGTGTGTAAGCATACCAAAGTAAGACCAGATAAACCTTGAACAGGGATAGGTTGTGATCTTGGCTGAGTATCACCAGTTCCTAGCTGCCCATACTCATTATTCCCCCACGCCCATAAGCTTCCATCCTCTTTAAGCGCCAAATTATGAAATGCACCAACAGCAATCAGCTTGACACGCTCAAGGCCTTGCACACGTACAGGGGTTGAAATTTGTGTGCTAGATAGAAAGAAGCAGAGTTCAAGAGCATAGACTTAGTATGCAATGGAAGAAATTTGTGATAAGCAGATCTGCAAAACTGGAACATATCAACAAATTTCCAAAAGATAAAGAAGAAATACGTACATATCTCCAGGTGGCCATGGTTGGCCCCAAGTCCAGACATGGCCATCTTGTGTCAGTACCACAGAGTGCGTCCCACCAGCTGCCACCTGATTTATATGAAGCAAATGTGGAAATTTAAAAGCACTTAAAATTGCAAATGCAACAGGCTTTATATCATCTAAAAACAATACAACGTAAAGAGGAGCAAACCAATCCAATATCTAAACCAACTACAATCAAGTTGGTTGGAAGAAGCCAAACCTTAGAACAGTTGGAAAAGACCCCAATTAAAGTTATGCCACATTATTTGACTCATGTGGTAAACAAGAATTTATTTTACCCTTATTTGGTTGATGTGTTGCATCTTCTAGACAATCTTTCAGTTTAATAGAAAATCCAAAGCTATCAAAATGAAAATCACAAGCAATTTATTTCCTAAATAAAACAAATATATTTTCAAGCATGGCCTTCTATTATATTACAAGCTAAAATTATCACCCAAAAAATTTCTACCAAAAGATACCAGCAAACTCCTGGTTTCAACATGGCTAGTGACCAAAAGCTGCTACTTGTAGTTCTAGGTCAACTAAGACCTTGGGAAACCCCAGATGATCTATTATGAGCTAATGGAGTAATATGAAGTGGTGTATTATCTGCTCGATGCATATCCCATTTGTGAGGGACATTTAAGATCAATATTCTCATGCTTTCCGGTGATAGAGAGGAATCTTCCAAATTGTTCCTTTGTGTTAATAATGGTTCAATCCTTAAGGAGGAAAAAAAAAAGAATCAAGAAAGCTTTCTGCAAGTTGCTGAAATAAGGCCATTAAAAATCATAAGGTACACGAAATATCAAGCAGAGAACCTTCGAAAAAACAATAAGAGCAATAGAATATATTCCAATTACCTGTCGAACTGAAAGCTTAGGCGCACACCTTTGCGGGGTTACAATGTCCCTCCTTAGAGCCCTAGTACCATCTTCTTTTCTTTCGGGCTCCTCGCCACACTGCCCGTATTCGTTACCACCTATCCATCCACAGAAGAAACATACTTTATCACGTATTGTGCTATCATGCATTTTACTGAATAAGAATTCAATAATCTTATTTGCCTTTTTATTAGAAAAAAAAGAGAATTCATACCCCAGGCATAAGCTCGGCCTTGATCATCAACGGCCAGGCAATGCCACCCACCAATGGCAGCCTAGAATCGAGAAGCGGCAGAAAAAATTTCAATTGGTACCCAACGCATTGGCTTGAGAAACAAACGAACGCATCGCGTTATTCCCAAACAATACCTGGACTATCTTGACGCCGGCGAGGGCCTCGACTCGGCTCGGAACGCTCTCCGTCTTGGTCGTCGATGGGTGGCCCAGAGTTCCCCTCTGGTTCCACCCCCATGTATACAGCTAGCGTAACACAACACAACACAACCCCCGTCCATTATTTCTTCAATCCACAAGAGAAAAAAGTACACTAAACCCGCAAGCGAAGATTCGAAGGGGGGGATGAAGAAAGACGCGAAGGTAGAAGAAGCAGAAACCTGGCCGTCCTCGCAGATGGCGAGGGAGTTGCGGCTTCCGGCGACCACCGCCGCGACGTTCTCCAGCTCGAGCGCTTTGATGCTGTGGACCCAGTCCTTCTCCTCCCAATCCCCCATCCCCAGCTGCCCATCTTCGCCCGATCCCCTGCAAAAGGAACACCGGCCATTGCGCCAGATGTAAGCAAGCAAAGCAGGTCGGATGATGCACGAACAAGCTTCGGGCAACAGAGGGAGGGAGAGGCATAGGAGGCGGATCACCATGCGAGGACGACGGAAGCGGCGGATTCGATGGCGGCCATGGGAGGAGGGATCGGCGAATCAGGCGATGTCCAGGTGCTTGGGAAACGAGACAGCGGGAGGAGAGCGATAGAAGTGGAAGCGGTGAGTGGAGCGCGAGAGAGAGAGAGTAAATAAACAGAAGCCTTCTTCTCAAGTTGCTTTCTTTTGATTCATTTCTGCTGTCACTCTGTGCCTACTTTTATCCGATTTCGTAATTTTAAAATTATTTATCGTCTAAATCTAAAACCCTAATTTGAGAACGATGTGAAACGAATCAAATGCACCGTCGGAACAAATAGATTGAAATCCCATTTGATTTGTATTCTTCCAAAACTAATAGATTCCATTTCTTTGTCTATTTTAAGACATATCTGACCAAATTACAACTGCTGGACTTCTTTAAATTTTAATTTTAATTTATATAAAAGTATATATAGACAAAAAAAAAACCCGATTCATATTATTAGACTTTATAACGGAGTTTCTCGATTCAATATTTAATAATTTTTTAAAATATATATTATTTTTAATAATAATTATAATTATTTATATTTCCTTTTATTTACTAAATATTTAATATTATATTAGAATGATAATATTTAATACTGAGAATTATAAGTTTAAGTATTTATGAGTACTCATATGGACATTATAAGTTTAAGAGATTCGTACGAAAAAAATAAGTAAATGTGTAAGTACATGAACGGCCATTTGTTTTCGTAAAAATTCTTATTAAAACCCTAACAAACTAATGCTTATCAAATGTTATGCAGTGGGGTGGACGTTCTATTCAATGATACAGGGTGTTTTCGCACAACTTTTTGAAGTATTTTTCATAACTAGCTTTTTTTTAGAATTTTACTTTTTAGTAATTTTTATGTTAATGTTAGAAGCAATTTCAATAATAAGTATTTATCAAATATTTAATGCTACTAATTTTTTAAATAAATAAATAAATATATATATAAGAAACTAAATTTGAAAAAAATATAATTTTTACCGTCTCAACCGAGTTCCTTACCACCTAACAATCAATCACACAAACATGTCCCCTAATAAGTTTTTTTTTTTTTTGCCTTTCAAGAATACGAAATGTTAATAGTGAAGTGAATATTTGGGGCATTACCCTCCAAAAAGATGGACGAGCAGGTTCATCGAATGGAACCAATTCCGGTCATCATCACTCAACACATGTGGGCACATAGACTACATGGACTAGTGGAAAAAAATTTATAAAAAAAAAGAGAGCAAACTTTATTCCTGATTGGAATTGGAAGGTGATGGTTTCACATACCTAAAGCATCTTCGATATTGATCAGGTCATTAATAATTCCATATCAAACCACAAGGAAAACAGGAGCTTCTCGACACGTTATTGTATTTTATCGAAATATTCTGTGAAACTTTCAATTGATTTATTAATTATCTGCAATGCTGTGCTGATGGTGTAGGATTTCTGGTTTAGAGTGCAGCATTTCTCGAGAAGCTTCTAGTTAATTAAATAGGAAAGGTTATTGTGTGAATTAATTGCTCATCAATCACTGGATTTGGACATGTTTGCGGAAAGTGAGGAGGCACGTAGAATTTGGAATTTAGTCAAAAGAAGGCGTCCGTGTAATTTTAATCATATGCTGCTCCTCATCATCGTGTACCAAATATAATATAACGTAGTAAGGGTTAGTTAATTCATTTGGACCTTCTCTCTCTATATATTTTTATATTTCTCATATATGATTTCAGTAACTCGAGTTAATTACCACAAAGTATTTCAATCAACATTGTATTCCTAATGAGCAGACTATTAGAGTAATTTGTTTAACCCATGACTTCGCTATAAATTATTATAATTATAACCAGATAAGTCTTTTCTGCACTGCGAACGCATTGGACACAGGTAGTTGATGAGTTATTTTCTGACCAACACACGATTAACTTTGTGCCACACAGTAAACTTTTTGTTCCTCCTCCCAATAATTTGGGATGCAACTATCAATCACCCTAAAAAATTGACTCCTCACCTCTTTCATCAAATCGAGGTCCAAAAAGTTCAAGCATTAATAGGAGTGGTATTTCCATAATTTTGCATGAAATCGATATATTTGAATTAAGGGATGTAGATAAATTTAAAATTTAAAATTAATAATAATAAAGTAATCAGTAGTTATACATCAGTGATGGTATATCGGTTCTATACATAAGAATGTCCACATAAATCAAAACCTAATCTATTAAAACTTCTTCGCCATCTCCCTGATTCTGGTGTATTTTTATGAGCCTCTCCTTTTTCTTTGATTTTTCTCGCTTGAGAAGACTGATAATAAAAAATGATCAAAATTGCAAAAGCTATGAGATGCTTCTGCTATCATCTCATATCGATGATGAATGACCAAAAGCAACATTAAATTAAAAGCTCCACCAAATCACTGAATCATGACGCCCCACCCACGAGCCATTACAAATACACCGCCGTTTCAGCGGACGAGCATACTACCGATAAAATTAGCTGCCCATTAGTCCTTCCTCATGGTCTCCACTCCAGTTCTTCCACAGGTGAACTCTGGAGTTCTCTTCATCGTGTCTCCTAGCTGGGTCTTTCGATCCTAACCTGCTACATATACACAGGTCGCAGCGACTAGTAATGATGCTGTAGCCAAAGGAGCAAGCCCTAGAAATGCAAAATGGTGGTACGCGACGTTTCACAATGTTACGGCCATGGTCGGTGCCGGTGTTCTTAGTCTGCCTTACGCCATGGCACACTTGGGATGGTATTTTTTTTGTTGCTTTTTGCTTTGGTAGCAGTAATGATCATGTTCGTGTGCAATCCGAGTGTGTTCACCGAGTGTTCGACGATATGCGCCGCAGGGGGGCGGGCACGCTGGCGCTGGTGGTGTCCTGGTGCGTCACCCTGTACACGCTGTGGCTCATGATCCAGCTGCACGAGTGCGTGCCGGGAGTGCGGTTCGACCGGTACCGCGACCTCGGGCGGCACGCGTTCGGCCCCAAGCTCGGGGCGTGGATCGTCGTCCCGCAGCAGCTGATCGTCCAGGTCGGCTGCGACACCGTGTACATGGTGACCGGCGGCCAGTGCCTGCAGAAGTTCATGGAGATCGTCCTTCCCGGCAGCGCAACCCTGCATTCCTCCCACTGGATATGCATTTTTGGCTCCGTCCAGTTCCTGCTCTCCCAGATGCCCGACCTCAACTCCATCGCCGGCGTCTCCCTGGCCGCCGCAGCCATGTCGTTGAGGTATGTGCACCGGTCACACGCACCGAGGTGTGAAGAACTCGATGTGTGACGTCGAGTTAATTTCTTTACAGCTACTCGACGATCTCATGGGCGGCCTGCTTCGCGCGGGGGCCGGTGGGTGGCGTGAGCTACGCGCTGAAGGGGGCGACGCCGTCGGACGCGACGTTCCGGGTGTTCAACGCCCTGGGGCAGGTGGCGTTCGCCTACGCCGGGCACGGGGTGGTGCTGGAGATCCAGGCGACCATCCCTTCCACGGCGACGAAGCCCTCCAGGGTGCCGATGTGGAAGGGCACGGTGGCGGCCTACTTCATCACCGCGCTCTGCTACTTCCCCGTCGCGATGGTCGGCTACTGGACCTTCGGGCAGGACGTCGACGACAACGTGCTCATGGCGCTCCGCCGACCGCCGTGGCTCATCGCTGCGGCCAACCTCATGGTGGTCGTCCATGTCGTCGGAAGCTACCAGGTACGTGATTGATTGACTGAATGGCCGACTGATAGAGACAGATGCTGTGCGTCCCTTTAAAATTCCTCCATCTAATTGTATAATTAATTTGGTTCGTGTTTTGTAGGTTTATGCGATGCCGGTCTTCGACAGCATCGAAAGCGTACTCGTCAATAAATTGAAAATGCCACCTGGAATCACACTTCGCCTTGTTGCTCGATCGGCCTACGTTGGTAAGAAGGATCAACGCAAAGTGTTTTGTTACCACTCTGAGCTAGCAAATATTGGATCAGAGGCCAACAACCGTTTGATTAGAGACCAACGAACGTGATGATGCTAAGTTTACCGGAAAAATAATATGTGAATATTTTGCAGCCTTCACTCTCTTTGTCGGAGTCACATTCCCCTTCTTTGCTGATCTCCTGGGCTTCTTTGGAGGCTTTGGATTCACACCAACTTCTTATTTCGTAAGTTGTGATATCTAATTAATATCACAATCCACTTGAGGGGAATGAAATGCTATTAATTTTGATAAAAATATCTGCAGCTTCCCTGTGTGATATGGCTAGCAATCAAGAAGCCAAAGAGATTTAGCCTTTCTTGGTTGGTCAACTGGGTGAGTAATATTTTATCTTTTGTGTCAAGATGGGACCATATGTTTATATGAATTTTAGATAAACCAACCAGAAAAGGAAATATTACGGCAACATGTTTTATGAATATTTTTCTTTCCTTGCAGGGATGCATCATTCTTGGAGTGCTTGTAATGCTTGTCTCCATTATAGGAGGGTTAAGGAACATTATTAAAGATACTTCTAGCTATCGCTTCTACTCCTAAAAGAATGGTTCTCACTTTACCTAGGTTCGAAAAAGTATGTGAAATGGTAATATCAACTGAAGGTAGCCTGCTAATTTAGATGGCAAATAAGTGGTAAAGAATTCACCGTAAACGAAATATTAGAATCATTGCACTTGTAATGAAGAAAAATGCACCAATGGATGTGCTTGACTTATTGGCTTGATGTCAGTTAATGGAATCTGTAGCGGCCTAGATGCATCAAAGCCTTTGAAGTTGTAGGCTTTGTCGGTCTTGCCAAAGAAAATGGAAGATCAACGAGCGATTCTTCCGTGCATATCTGTTGGGCTTTTTAATGTTAATCTTGCAGTCAATTTATTTACTATAAATAATCAGGTTTGCACCAATTTGCGATCCCTAAACATGAAGTGATACATTAATACTCGAGAAAATTAATTTTTGTGCACTACAACAACCTGAAACTTGAGAGTAGTTGAAATATTTGTCAACCAGACGGCCATTTGAAGTGTCTGACCTTATTAACCTCCAAAATTTTCAACATTTTTGTCATAAAGCTCGTGAGAAATTTTGGTACTTTTAGACACATACAGCTAAATGCGAGACAAAATGATCAATGTGCTCAAAAATCTAAAAGAAAGGGCCGAGAAAGTTCTCAAGTAGAATATGGAAACCTACACAGCGTTTTGCGAAGAAATATACTACAGTGTTAGGCTGTCAGGGTCCTCGACGATCTCTGCAAATGTCCGCAGGAATGCTGCCAAGTCCGCACCGTAGATAATCCTGTGATCAGCTGTTACATTCACCTGAAAATAAGAGAGGCACAAACTTAAACAAGTTTATTCCAATATTCACCCCGACATATTACAAGCTTACTTTATATGAAAACTATTCCGACTAGTTAGAGATGTTACAATTAACTTGTCTGTACATCGCGATAGTATGATTGCTATAACCACATGATTTGATTTTTTGAAAACCAAAGTATAGTCCCAGTTAATGAGCTTGGTTAAAAACCAACCATATTTGATACGTAACCCTCCTAATTTATCAAGAATTTTCCACAAAATATGTAGGTTCAAAAGATTTTACAGGTATATTTCTATCAACCTAGCTTAAGTATCTGTTTCGCTTATGTCCTTTAATACATAACAATCTATACGACCGTGACATTCTTCCAATAGAGAAAATAAATATGTTTCCTAGAATAAAATGAAAGAAACATATAAGAAAGAATTAAAGAAATCAAGGTCTGCAACTCTAACGAATGCATAGGTTTGCAACTGCAAGTCATTATTATGCAGTACATGTATTATAGCTTAAAATATGTAAAAGGGATTCTCAGTGTTTGTTCTTTTCCTATTACTGATTGACTCAATATTTTGGTTTCCATTATGGATAAATTAAACCAGCATATATATTCAATTTACCAAATTTTAATAGAAACTTACCCTGAATTATAAAGGTAATCCAGTCTCACTAGTATGTGATGCTTCGAACCATTAGTCAACATATGGGGAAGAACTCATTTCAGAAAAGATCAAATCTGGAGCACAGGCTAGTTTTTATCTCTAGGTAATTTCAATCAAGACTCATGCAATTCAAGTGAGAACTAACTTCAAATAAAACAAGATGGTAACTTTTTCACATGCACTTCTGTTTATAGACTCAAAAACATGACCTCACCAACCAAAGCACAGCACCTAATTTAAAAATGTCTCATAAATATAAAAACGGTCAACTATGCAACTCCATGCTGCTGGAAACCAAACAAAGTTCCCAGATATTTCAAATACACTTGCAAAGGGTAGCTAACTGCACTTGCAAAGCATGTCTGACAAATCATAACTTACCAGCATTTTGCTCTTAACAGAGAAGAAACCATCAGCATCCGCAGCAACAGTAGGCTTTGAAGCTCCAACAGCCATAATTGCCCCCTAACATCAATAAAAATAAATTAGTTGAATCAACACAACACCAGAAACCAATGTGCTAAATGATAAATCAGGACTTTATGTACCATACCTGACCAGGTGGAAGAATGGCATCAAATCTATCCACACCAAACATACCCAGGTTTGACAAAGTAAATGTACCTGGAAAAAATGGCAACTCCTTTAACAATGAACAGTAACATGTGCAGAATTAGTAAAATCTTGAAAGGTTCGTCAGACAATTACCAGAATTGTACTCGTGGGGCTGTAGCTGCTTGCTACGAGCCTTCTTTAACAGATCTTTCCATGTTTGAGAAAGCAAGTAAATATCCAACTGCAGAGGTATTTTGCTGATTAATTAAAGTTTAAAAAATATATATGAATCATTGATAATCATTTTTCGACCTTATCTGCATCTGGCAGAACAGGTGTAATGAGTCCACCATCAATTGCCACAGCAACTGCAACGTTGATGTTCTCATTATAGGTAAAACTCTTCCCATCCTTGCAAGTTGCATTCACAACCGGATGCTTGGCAAGCGCCATAGCCGCAGCCTTAGCCAATAGCACAGTCATAGTGACACCCTTGGGCTTGAGCTGAAAAGAAGCAAGTCAGAAGTTAACAATGGTAAGAACTTCAACAAAGAAATGCATAATCAGCAAGAAACAAAGTTGTTATTCGACTGAGTCCAATACCAAAGGCATTCTAAATAAATATCACAGAGTAACAACTGACTGCCAATACTATCTAGAAAAATTTAAAAGCAGAAACTTCAGAAGATCTTTTTTTTCTTTTAAACAATCAGAATTCAAATTCAAAAATCGTAAAGAATACCAAAAAAAGGTACCTTTTCGTAGAGGGCGTCCAGGGCATTGGTTGTCACAGGATAGCCAACACGAAAAGTCGGCACGGAGAGGCTCTCCACCATGTTCTTTGACACAGCAGCCTGCATAGTTGTGAAGGGAACAACAGTGGAGCCAGGAATTGGAGGTAGAACTGCTGCAGATGCTTTGATGCTTGAATCAGTACTGGAAGGAGGAGATTGAGAAACTGGAGCTGCAGCAGGAGTAGAAATCGCAGGCTTCTTTGGCTGAATTCCAGCCGCAGCCTCAATGTCCGAAGGCGTGATCCTTCCATAAGGCCCAGACCCAACAACAGACTCGATATTCACCTTGAACTGCTTCGCGAGCTTCATCGCCTGGGGCGTGGCCACAATCTTTCTCGGTCCGTCAGACACAGCCGCAGAGGCGGCCACCGGAGTCGGAGGTGGTGGAGGAGGAGCAGCGGAAACAGATGGAACCGGAGGAGGGGATTGTGTCTGGGGCTGGGATTGAGACTGTGATTGGGCCTGTGCCTTGGCAAGGGGGACCTCGTCCTCGGTCTCTGCGAGGAGACCGATAGGGGCGCCGACAGGAGCAGACTCGCCAGCGGGGACGACGATGGCCGCGAGGATGCCATCGTAGAAGGTCTCCACGTCCATGTCGGCCTTATCGGACTCGACGACCACCACGCTCTCACCCTTGACGAGGCGGTCGCCCTCGGCCTTGGACCAGGACACGATCTTGCCCTCCGTCATGGTGGAGCTGAGCGCCGGCATGAAGATCTCGCGGATCTTGGCGCTGATGGGCGGGATCCGGGTGGGGCGTCGGGCGCTGCAGCGGCGGGCGGGGAGGAGGAGGAGGAGGGGACGGCGGGAGGCAGAGGAGAGTGAGGAGGAAAATGAGAGGGCAGGCGAGGCAGTAGACTGGGCAGCAGCCATTGGGGCGGCGGAGTTGGCGACGGCGGTGGCGTTGGAGGAGGAAGAAGGGAACGGCAGCGTGGGAGGTTTAAATAGGGGCGAAGGATGGGGGCGGCGGCGGAGAAGTCGAGGTGAGGGAGAGGAGAGATTTCTATTTGATTCGGTTGGTTGGGGATGGCAATTGAACCGAGCCTTTAATAAAACTAAGCGCTTCACACTGGTTGTATCGCCGGATGCGTCGGGGTTTTCCACTCTCTTGTTCGATCTAATTTATATTGGTTCTGTTCATGTTGCAAAAACTTACTCTTTATAAAAAATGCTTACACCTAAATAAAATACATTTAAAATTTTTTTATAGTAACCTTGGTCTAATCAAACAATATTTAAAAAAAAATCATATCACAAAAATATTTTATTTTAAAACAAATAAAATCATATCACACTACATCTAAATTTACACTGGTAAAATTAGTGAAAAACAATGAATAAATCTCTCAACCTATTTCCAAGTTGATTTTATTTTTCTACTGATGCTTGATTCTAAACAAAGACAGTATTGATTCAAGAATAGGTGGCTTTCAAATTTCATAAGACGAACAGAACTGCAAATCTAGAAAGAACAGTATTCCCCCTTCACAAGGAAAACCTCAGCAATCTAAAAACTCCAAATTATTTCAGAGAAAACACTAGTAGTTAGGTTACTCAAAAGCTAAGGATTGTTCTACCGATCATAGAATACATCCAGTATTGACTACAGGGTGCATATACAAATTAACAGGAATAACATCTACCACCACAAGAACTCAGATGCATTTCTTCACTGCTTTCAGCTTGTTCAGTAAAAACACTGCACTAATCTCTGGGCCGCGCCAACCATAGAGAACTTAGAGCTCGAAGGCGGGAGAAGTAGTCGCTGATGGTTAGGAATGCTCGAGCTGATTGGCGCGCGGTTAGGATTCGATGCATTTGCTGCAGAGTCTGCTGCCGCAAAAGATCAGCCTAGAAGAAGATGCCATTAAATACAGCAATGTTGTATGCGCTGATGAAAAAGAGGAAACTCCTACCTGACGGAGGAAGTTCTCAAGCGTGCTCAACTTGCTCATTGCGATCGTCATCTGGCCCATGTAGTTCGAAACATTATCGGCACCACCCGCTGGGACGAGCGAAGCAGAAGCAAGAGTTTCAGCGAGGGATTGCTGCAAAGCATCCATGCCCTGCGAGAGGGCATCCTCTGCCTGCTGAGATGAATGCTGCAGGTTGCATATGCCCATCAGCTGTTGATCCGTTAGCGGTTCAAGATGACTTACAACTATCTGCAAACAGGAATCACGCCCAACAGCTGAGCTACAAACTTTGATAGTCTGTATGTTCTTGGGGGGAAAAAAATTGCATTACCTTCAAAATCTCGGATGAACGGAACCCTCCCAACCACATGAAGCATCTTTCAGCAGGCGTCGTCCACATGCCTGAGAGTATGTGAAATACGTCAGACTTCGTACCGATGCTCTTAAGTCTGAAGACTTCGTCGTAGTGGGTCATGACGGTCTCGACAAGAAGCCGCAGCTCATCATCACTGACTTGGGAGTTAAGGGCAGATCTAAGGTCATTTATCCTTCGCTGATGTTCCTCGAGCCATCGGGCATACTCCATATCGAACGCCAAGGCTCCTAAAGTAGTTATCAAAGAAGCATCTGCATCAGAATGGTTGTGCGGTGGACCAAGTAAAGAGTACAGGAAAAGGGAAAAGAGAGCTGAAAACAACACTTTTTGATCAACAACCATAATAGTGGAACATTGCACAAGATAACTATAATTGTGCACTGTATTAGAAACTTCGTTGAAGCTCTAGGTCTATCCAATTCGAGCTTCTAAACTACGATACCATTAATACAACGTTGGCAACTCGCAATTTCTTGTTGTCTTTCTCAAAGAAAGTGTCGCAAGCATATAAAAGAATGAAGCAATGAAATCGATGTGATTAACTCTTAAAACCTCCAAGACACTAGAAATATTTAGCAAGCAATAACAAACCATTTCCTCCGATTGAATAATTATGGTCCCCCACAAACCCGCTTGCTACTAGGATGCCCTGTGCAAATGGACAATAAAAAAATGAGAATTGCGTAGGGGATCGTGTAGTGGAAAAATGAGATTGAACGGGAACTTACCTGTTGACGTGCTCGTTGAAGGACTTGCTCAAGCTGCACCAACTTTAAGCGGCTGTTTTCAAGCTGTTGAACATATGCCTATAGGAAGAATGTTCCCACTCTAAGTGTTGTTCGCGTTTCAACCGAAAGGAAACTTTGAATGCACAGTTTTAGTATGAAGTTGCAATGGATGAGCAATACTACTTTGTGCAAAGATTAACAACTCCATTGTTGATAGTTTGCTTTTGAAAATGTTGCTGTGTGACATATGGAACAGAGAACAATACAACACTTCTATGAGAAGTTGAAAACCCTTCGAAGAGTTTCACTAAAGAATTTACATAAATATTGACATAACTTACTGCAACCTTATGATTATTACATATTGTTAGATGTTCTCCCTTTTGCATTCTCCTCTACTGAATATACGGTCATCGCGGAACACCGCGCACAGTTCAGTTTGTGAAAAATAGCATGCCCATTGCAAGATAAACACAAGCATGCTGTACTTAGCAAACGAAGGAAATTTCATGTCCTCGGATCTCAAACGTGAATGCAAAGGAAGAAAGCAAAAAACGGATAGTAAAAAAGGTGTTCATTGATAGGGAAGGGAAACTTGCAAGATAAAATCTTGTTATACAACCCATTTCAAAAATGTTTAGCAATAAATAAAGAGGACACCGCTGACTAAGAAGAAGAAGAAAGAAAACACCTTTTTCCGCAAGCGACTTTTCCGAGCAGCCTCGCGATTTTGAGCAAGCCTACGCAGGGTCTGCGTCAGGAATTACTAGAGCTATTAGTTCCCCGCAAGAAAGGATGCAACTAAAATTTAACCAGCTGCTGCAAACACCTTATGATCCCCTGTTTTCCCCTTCGACACAGCCGAAGAATCCACACAAATTATGGCACCTCGCTGACCATCCCCAAACTGAAAAGGAATGCCAGAGCATTCCATAAGTTTTCTAAACTTATCGACGTGAGACAAAGAAATGAAACCAAAGTTTATCATATGCTCTCAACTGATTTATTCCTCTCCTCGACCTCGACGTCCGTGGAAGTATCGGTGTGGGGGCTGCTTACGACCATTGTGGAGTCACCCCAGTTCTCGATTTGTCCTCTTGAGAAGGTCATTCGACCGACATCCACCTCTGCTGCGGCCGCCGTCGAAGCAGCCATGTCCAGTGATATCATGCTCTGCAACTCAATTGCATTCAAAAACTACATCAACATATAAAGTTCCCAAAACAATGCCCACCAAAGGGCGAGGGACAGTAGCAAGCACCGCATGGTTCAAGGCCCCAAATTGCAGGTGCAAAGGCGAGGAGTTAGCAGCAGTGAGATTGCTGGAACTTTTGGGGCTGAGCATGGGACCTTCAAATAGGATAAAGAAAAAAAAGGAGAAAAAGGTATCAATCTCTGCCACAACGCGAGAAGAAACAGATCAACCTAGAAAAAAAGGGAAAGCAGCAGACTTCTTGTGAGGTCCAGCACTGCATCCCCGATGCTGAATCCTGCCGAGGCCTGTTCTCCTCTGAACCAAAGAAACGAGTTGAGCATCTAAATTCCAACCCAGTGCCAGTGCACTAAGAACGGGGAAATGGGTCTCAGCTTTCAAGTACATTACCGGTAGAGATGTGAGGAGTACATAGCATTGGACGAAGAAGAGGAGAGCAGCGGAGCAAGAGAACACTGTAGGAACTCAGCATTCGTCTCCACAGAAGAAAGGAAACAAAAACGCAAACAATATGCAGTAAAAATAAAGCTGCTCCCTTGTTTTCCTCTCTCCCTCCCACTCGCTCACCCTTCCCCTCGCTTTACTGAGACTTCCTGTGATGCATCAGTGTGGTTATCAATCAGTCCATCAATCCATCAGCCAGCCACCGATTTATCTACCAGTTATAAATACGAGTTCCCGGGCGCCCATCGCGTCAACCTTTCCAGTTACACCATTATAGATCTCAGCGTAACGCAGTGCATACGGGAACAACCACCACCGCGATCCCTTCGAGTAAATCTCGGCATGCATGGGGATGTGAGCGAGAACAACATAAAATAAATGGAAATCGCCGTTCGCCACCGTCGTCGGAGGGAGAGCGAGTAATGATAATACCAACGAGGGTACTGGCAGCAATAATGACAAAGCCGGGGGTTTGATTGCAGGGAGATCGCTTTCGAGCTGGGGCCTTGTCAGAGCGTATCAGTACGGCGGCCCTCCGCGGGCGCTCCCTGCGAGGGCGGGACGAGGGCGACCCCCTTGCGACGCGGGTACGGCCGCTCTGTGAACTCCGCAGATGGGACCTCCCTTGAGCCCCGCCTCGAGAGACGCGCAACATCTGGCGCCGTGTGAAGCGTGCCATGGCACAGGAAGAGCGAGCGAGAGAAGGAGAGAGAGAGCCTGAGCGTGGTTGAGGCCGGAGGATGTCAGCTGCAGCAGCAGCAGCAGGAGGAGGTGCAGGTGCGGCAGGAGAAGACAGGTATGCAGACAGCAGGGAGAGAGAGGCCTCGGGCGAGGGGGGCAGCAGCAGCAGCTGCGCACAGCGAGAGAATGCGAGATTGCCTCGCATGCGATCGGTAGCGCGTCCAAGAAGGGAAGCAGCAACAGAAGTCAGCAGCAGCTCGCTCGCTTGCTGCGCCCCGCAATGAGGAGGACCAGCGCAGCGCAGGGGCAGCGTATTGCTTTCGTCAATGGCTGCCTGTGGAGGAGGGGATTTGTTTCAAGCGCTGAGGACATTTGGGTTATACGTCTACACGGGGAAATCGCCAAGCGTAGCAAATAGGTGACGTTGGAGTTTTCTATTTTGGTTACCTTGAAAAAATAAACCTAGAGATGTGTTAACAATGATGACGGGATCATTCATTTCATGCTTTTTGACTAGTTCAGATTCAAATATTTGTTACAATGGACCAATGCATTGCATGTGTTAAAGGCTTAAACCATGTATAGAAAAAATTAAAATTTTGACATATCAAAAAAAAAAAACTTTATTTCTTCATCGTGGTATTGAATAGTTATTTCTCTATTTTTCTACCCATAATTAATTACATTTTCTTATTTTTATATTTATAAAATATTTTTAAAAATTAATATTGAAATGTGAGCGTAAATTTATTTTTTTCCTGATATTAAATTAGTTAATAGAATTAAATGGGCCGTCAATTGGGTGGTCATTAGGGTTCCGAGCAAGCCCTAATTTATGCTTCTTGGTCGACCACCCCTCTCGCCTCTCTCAATTAGGTTCCTATTGGGTCATGTGTGGCCCATAAATTGGGCTAAGCCTTACTTGGTTATGATTGGACCCAATTCGCGATCGAACTCGAATCATCGTGGGACTCGACTCGACCCGACCCCAACCAGATTTAGGGTTGAGGGAGGAGGAATCAGGTGCCGTATAAATACTACACGGTATCCCAATCGATCGGGCGGGTCCTTGATTTTTTTTTTCTCCCCACGAACAGGAATCCAGATCTGTGCCGGTTCCACGCTGATCGAGCCGCAACGACACACAGAACCGGCGGGAGTCGGCGGCGATTCCACCCGCGGCCGCGCGACTCGTCGGTGCGTGCAGTGGACGCCGGTCGGAGTCGGTCGATCGATTGATCGGCGAGCAGGAGGATCCCGGAGACATCCGATACCGTCATTTCATCGTTTTTGACCACTGCGACGTCTCGCTGCGGGACGAGCGGCGATTCCCGGCCAACCTGCTGGCGGTGGTGGGCAACCGCGCTACTTTGTGACGGTTAATCCGCAGTGATATTGCCGGGTTATTGGCGGTGGCGATCCTGCCGGCGACCGATAGCGCTGTTCTGGACGGGTACTTGAAAATATCGGATTGGTGGCGTTGGGCATTGATATAAGCTTGTCGCTGCCATACTCTATAGTTCACGGAATTGATTGCCTAATTTTCACGAAGATGGAGGTGATTGGTCGACCCTGGAAGAGGCGCCGCCTGCAGCTGAAGTGGGCTTCGATGCCTCTGCTTTCTCTCAATAGGCATAGGTTGAGTCGCATATTGGACCGACTCGTGGGGACTCACAAATGGAGGGAAGCATGTGGGGTTTTGAGCACTCTCCTCAAGGGGAACCCTCGAAGAAACTTACTGATGGAGGACCGGAGGAACTTTGTGGTGAGCAATGCTTGGAAATCTGTCATTTGTTGCTTGCTCTATCGAGGTCATTATTTCATGCAAAATTTGTGTCGTAGGTCGCAATGGAGATTCAGAGACGTCTTGAAGGAGCGGGCCCCCGTTATCAAACCAAGATCAAGAAGATTTACGAGGCTTGGATGGGTAAGCTTATACGGATGCCAGTTCATGTTAAGGTATCTGTTATTTTTCTTTCGCTCATCTCTCCCGTCTGTCAAATCAAATCAAATGGAGCAGAAACTTGTTGTTGCAATTATAATATATCCGATGTAGAAGAGAGTTTATAGAGAAGAGAGTTTGTGCACATTGCAACTAAACAAAATTTTCGTTTGTTTCCACAGTGCAATACTTATACGTTCTTTCTTGGTAATCTTAATATTTGTAAGATATTGTCAGCTCTTATCTTGTTTTATTTATACGTTACATGTGTGTAAATGTTGTATACCAAACAAAATTATGGATCCATGTGCTGTAGCCATGAATCAAGATAATTGCTTTCTCAAATTGACTTACTTTTGATACATTATGCCTTTCTCAATAGCATGCCATCGATTATAACTTTATTGCTCATCATCACTACCTGTGCTGGTCCATGAAATTGATTTTTTGTCTTCTTACTTTTGAACAGAGATACTCCATTCGGTTAGAGTTAGCTCTGTTTTATATTGCAAGTGGAAACATCGAGGAGGGATTGAATATTACAAAATTGTATGTATTCTAAAATGGTTTAATATTTTTTTATAATATATGTTGTCTTATCAAAGATGTGGAGTTTCTTATCAGTCTTGTCCAAGATCGTGATTCTGCAAGTGAACCAACTGTAAACCTGATTCATGGTTTGCTACTTTATCAAGTGTGGTATTCTGGTCTCCCAGATGACATAAAAATAAAAGGATCTGATGCTTGCAAGCTATCTTTTGATGCAACCTCGACAGATGGCTATGAAGAACCAGAGTTTTTTGCAAGTTCGAATGAGCATAATGCCATTGATATTGAAGATGTCAATAACTATCGTGCCATTGCATCTGAAAGCTCGCTTGGCAACGAAAAGAATCTGGTTGATGATAAACGAAAAGTGAAACAAGAAAATAATTGTGATCTTCATAAAGCTGACCTCAGCTTAAGTGGGTCTGAATTGAATGCTGATAGACCTTTAGATCCTCATCATCGCTTAGATTGTTCTATTTTTCTTGCACATGGTTAGTTCCTCTGCTCTCAATCTGCTTAGCTGCTTATGTTTTGTGCCTGAGGATTAACATTACATTCCAGTTAACTCAATTTACAATGGAAGGAAAAGAAGGAACTAATTTCTTTTCTTTTGAAATTTTCTTTCAATAACTAGCGAAAATAGATTTATTTTTGGCTGTTACAACCAAATCCATGCATGAACAGTTCTTTCATTTTTTTAGCATCTTTATTGTATTTATCTAAAATTTGAACGGTAGATTTGTGCTTTATCATAACATTTATTGGTTTAGTGATGGTTAGATATGATCTTACCTATATTTTAAGTTGAAAAGAGATAAATAAAATACTTATCTTGTTTGTCATAGTAGTTAAGGTGGTCTATAGATAAACTTTAGATAGCTTGAATTCTTGATGATTTGTTGTAAGACTTGTGGGCTTTAATCAACTTTCTGTTATGTTGTTCTTCCTGTCTATAATCTTCTTCTTCCAATCCATAATCATTTGAACTCGTCTTGCACTCCAGTTCAATAAATTTCTGTCTTTTAGTAACATTCATTTTAAATTTACTATCTTTGATTCCTAAGAGATGAATGTTATGCCAATCAGGTTACAGGTTTGCCCAGGCCCACTATCTTTGTTTGCATTATTAGCTAAACTAGCAGTAACAATCAGGGTACAGATGTGAATTCAAAATGGTTCATGGTGAATCCACGGTGCATTTTTATTTCCTACTCAAATCTAATTCAACAACTGATTTTACTGTTGTAAAGAGATATGAGGGGAAATAGGATAAAATGAATGCATAGGCCTTTGTGGAATACACAGAATTTAAGATAGTAAAAGCATCCATGATGTATTCGTTGATGGTGTTTTTGAGGGGCAATATGCTCTCTGCCCCATGGACATTTTATTTTGATCTCAAATTTTGACATTGCATTATGCTTAATAAATATTGCCTATTCACTGCCCGAAGAGAAAACTTGTTCTGATCCCTCTATACTTATTTATTACTTTGCAAGGCTTGGAGAAAAGTTTGCTGCCGGTACATTTGGACCACTTGAGTGGGGACCTTGAGCAAATTATATCCTCATACAGAAGTTTGACCAATGAACAATATGATGATGCAGTAAAACATTTGAGGCTTGCTCTTCACTCTACACCACCAATATTGGCGGCCATGTTGCCTCTTGTTCAGGTATCTTCATCAACATTTGTGAAGATCAGAAGATAATTAATTTGATCCAAACAAGCATATGTTGTTTTAATTGGATAATATGTGGTCAGTTCTTAACTAATCCTAAATGAATGGGCGGAGGTATTGATGCTTCTTATTCTATGTGCTCTACTGTTGGTTATTCAAGTGGTAACTAATGGAATACCATGAAACTAAGTCCACAGAACTTCACGATTTAGCTTTAAAAGTACATCCAAGTATCCAACTATTACTTCAATGCTAAGATATGATATGGCTGCCATGATGAACGATCAATTGCAAAGGAAGTTGTTATTTTCTCTCTATTTTAATGTTTCTTTTCTAATGGGCATTGCTAAAAATCTTATATTGAGCTTATACTAGTTTTTATAAGTTTACACACAATAACTATAACTTCTTTTGTTAGACAACTTAGCAGCTGTAACCTGATCTCAGAATTGCAAATTCATTCGTGTCTTCTCCATACACAATAAGAACACAAATAACAGTACTGGTGCAATTCAAACTTCCTAGGGCTTTCTGCATTTCACCAACTCCTGGTAGCTAGTGAATTTTGGCTGAACATATCATCGAGAATTTTGTTCATGGTTTTTCTTTTGCACCTCTCGAGCATTGGCTGTAACTGATTTAGTTGGATAAACAATGTAAAACCCTTTTATAATTTGAAACTTTTTCTAATTTTTTGGGTTTTGCTCTTTTGATGAGTTTTCTTGCATTTCCAGCTTCTTCTGCTTGGTGATAATGTTGATGCTGCATTAATAGAGTTAGAAAATTGTTGCTGTAATTCAAATGCTGCACTTCCTTTCAGGTTTGTTGTTTATGGGTCCTTTACACATTTTTGTCTGAGATAGATTTTCTATAATTGTCTAATGCTCTTATAATTACTGAGCTTTACTCTTTTAGTAGTTATACTTCTTACTAAATCGGGTGGATATTTCTTATAATATCCGTGCACATTCTTTTCTTTAATCAATTTTTTCTGTCTTAAGCTCAAATTTACTATAACTTTCACCAGGTGTAGATGAGGTTAGGCCAACTAGGCTTTTCTTGTAAATTTATATATGTTTATTTGGTCACTGATAATAAGTTTGAGCATTATCAGGTGTCTTGAATTTGTACCATAAACATCTCTAGTGTAAAGGCATGTAAATGATTGTCTAGGAGGTCATCAGTCTGTCCTATAGCTCTTGATTTAGAGAAGGTGATGCCCTCGATTTAACCAAACAAACATATGAGTCGATTTTTTCTTTTGAATTTGATACTGGTCCTACGATGTCTGAGCATGTATAATAGAGAGCTTGTTATCCTAAATATTTTCACTTATTTCCTTTATTTTATTGTTCTTTTGTTTGATTGTTTAATCGTTTGAAGCTGATTCTTTTTGAATCTATTCATGTTCAACATGTCATTTTTACTTCAGGTTGAGGGCTAGAATTCTGGAGTCTTTTCGAAGCAATCAAGTTTCAACTATCTGTAGTTGCTATGAGGATGCTCTGACAAGAGACCCTTCTAGCAAATTGTCACTTGAAAGGCTAATCAAAATGCATAGAATTGGTTTGTCCAATGCTATTTTGCTTAATTCTTACTAACTTCAGTTCATGCATGTTTCATTTCTAACTTTTCTTTGTTTATTTTTCTTGTCTTATTGTATCCATGATACTATTTAATAATGGTTGCGCTCTCGTACCTTGAAATTGGCATTGGGTGTTGGTACCATCTACTTAGAATGTCCTTTGATGCTTTTAATATTTTGTCTTAGGAACTACAAGAACCTTAAAACCAATCCCCTGAGCTAGGGATCCAGTACATTTTTAAATCTCTTTTGAATGCATAATTCTAGAGAGAATTAAGCCAGGGATGCCTTTAGCTTTCTTGAGTTATGCTAGTTGCTGAGATATGTATGGGATCTCAGTATGGTCTTACAGCTCGATCAGTCACAAGCTACTGTCTGAGAAATGGGAAAAAGTCTCTTCCCCTTTTGCTCTTATTAGATCCCGGGGGACAACATGTGCAATCTACAGAATACAAGACTTAGTAAGTTGTGCGGCAACTGCTGAGGGAGGGTCGTGTGTTCTTTTAGAACCCTTCTGTGGTAGTAGATAACTGCGTCTTTCTCAAGGAGTTTGAATTTGAATGAAAATGTAACTATAAACTTCAACATGTGAGATCTTCAGAGATTGATTGTCAGCATTTTCTATTTTTTTGAACATTTTCCAGCAGTGAAGAATATTATTTTAGGAGGCTTTTCTTCTTGAAAAGGAGAAATCCTCAGTTCATATGATACCCGATACTGAACTATGGTTGATGCCTATTATTCATATAGACAAAATGTGTCCCTTCTCGCATGTTTGTATATGGTTTATACATGTGTTCATCAGTTTATCTTGTTTGTATCTGGTACTTTGAGTGGAATACATCCACAATTACCAGCGTTTTGCCATTATATGAAGCATACTTGGGACAACTTCAAAGGGCTCATGTTTTCTTATCTTTCCTAGGGAACTATGAAACAATATCCCTCTTCAATATGATAGTTTTGCATCTCGACACTGCTGATGGGAATTCTAGCATATGGGAAGAATTTGCGTCATGCTTCCTTAAGATTCTAACTTGCCTAGAAGACGAAGACCGTGTATCAGCAACTGTATCAAGATGTTCATCAGCCACTATTTCTTGTGCCAAACTTCCTAGTCTATTTACTGATGGCCAAGCAAGAGAGTCATGGAAGGTTCGATGTCGATGGTGGAGAACACGACACTTCAGCAAAAGTGCCCATCTCCAAGAGATGCAGCATGGTAAGTTTTTTTGATTGGCATGCTCTGGATGGAAACAAAATTTGAGAGATTCTAGAGTTACATCTGTTATTCAATAATTTTCAGTCATAACTAACAAAACCTTAAAACTGAGCCCCGAGGAAAGATCTTCTGATTATTAGTTCAAATTCTCCATTTTTTCCTGCACTCTCTTTTTCTAACATTTCTTTCACCGGCAAGAAGTATAAAAAACATACCAATTGTAGATATGTTTAACACCCGTAATTTCCTATGACTTCCTAGATGCATGTTGTCCGTTTTACTCATGTTTGATGTATTCTAATTTTCTGGCAGGTGAATGGAAACTCTTGGCCTCGAAAGCAGCATGTGCGTCCCATATTTATGGTCCAAATTTCGGATACGTGGAAGCTGCTCTCGGCAGCCTGGCTCACGAAGCCGACAATGTCCAGCATTCGTTCTTGCAAAAACATTTAAAAAATTCTGTTTGTTTATATGATAATTTAACAGAAGGTTAAACGATTGCCGTACGGTCCGTCGATCTGAAATATCCAATCATTGAACTTGGTCGCTGCTCCAACGTAAAAGCGAGCCTAAGTTCTCATCTTTATTTTGATTAATTTTTTTCTTCACCAGGCTGATGCATCTACTGACCATTTTTTTAATTATTGCTATCTTTTTCTCTGCGGATAATTGTCAGTATCTTTGTTATCATTTTTTCTCACCAAAATATAACAAAATTAATCATAAGTCTTCTATATTTGTACAGATGCAAGTGAAAGCTATTAACTATCGTCAATTGAAGAGTCTATTCTATTTCTTTAGTGGACGCCAGCGCGTTTATTCTTTAATGAAGGTTGGATATCATTCTTATTTTAGATAGGGAATTATATTTAGGATGAAGATAGTCTCTAATTTTATCTTTTATTTTTTCTATAGTAAATAAATATTATGTGTAAATGCAAGGTCAATAGAAGTTGCTAGATTCCTAGTTCTTTTATCTACTTGCAGATCACTAGAACCTAGATTTAAGGACTCCCTAATTGCTGCAAAAAACACCTAAATTAGTTTAATGCGCAAATAGTAGCTACTCATGCTCAACTTGTCAACTTTTATTCTTCTTTTTGAACTTAAACTCAAGTTGTCAACTTGCTCTGTCGTGTCACCGCACCTAGTTGTTCAAGCTCTTATTTTATTACATGTTTCCATTCCTACCTATCACAAAAGGGAAACACTAGAAATTTAACGCAACTTGATTTTTTTTACATAAGAAATATTCCCGTGGAGGTTCCTCGTGTTAAATAGGTTCCAATTGAACTTGTTTAATCGTATTGAATAAGCTTACTGTACTTTTCCCAGTATTAGTTGAAATTCTACTGTTTTACCATAATTTTCCCAATATAAATTGAAAATTCGACGGTTTTATTCAACTTAAGCCACGCTTTTACTGTTGCAGGTTACGTTTTATGGCGGTGAGCACATGGTCTAGAAAACTCTGGAGTTTATTAAAGTAAATATTTAGCGACTGAGATATTAAAACATTAATTAAAAATCTGTCCCCCCAACGCAATATCCAATATTTTGCTCAACTTGGCATGAAATCAGGAATTAAAATTATTAAACTCATAATATTCCGTCTGCTTTCATATTTAAAATACAGAAAATTTGTCAGATGACAACTCTACATAAATAAAGAACTCGCTTTCGCAGCCTCGCGCGGGAAAGCTGCAGCATCATCGGCATCTCAACGCCACACCGGCACACTTAATCTCGGTCCTAATTTTTCATATTGTTTTAATCTTATACTATAGTTTAGTTCATTTTAATAATGCAATACAAATTTTTTTACTTCTATTCTCAATATAATATAAATTTTTCTTATGCCGTAAAAGATAAATAAATCTTGCACTGCTCCTCTTTCCGTAAACAAGGTGGCCAAATTGGACGCCAGCCACGGACGCCGCAGCTGCCTCCGACACCGACACGCGCTGCGTACGGCGTCGCAGGGGGCCGTGGCGGGGCTCGAAATGCCGTTACGGACGCCCCCTCGCTACGGCCGACGCGTGTTCCGGCCGCGCAAATAAACAAACCGGCACGCTGTACCGTTTTAAACGGGGCCCCTGCGACGCCACCGTTTTAAACGCCCGCCACGGTCCCGTGGGCCTCCCCAAGTCTCCTTCGAGCACCTTCCAACCAATCATGGGTCGACAGGCGTCCGCTTTATGTGCCCGTGTCTTTAGAATTAAGGTGTTCCGGCGGTCCATCACACGCCTCGATTAATATTTAAGTCGGTGGGGGTGACGTGGGCGACCGCTAGCCGCTTCTGGAGTCGTCTATTCTTTTCCTCCGGAACTGCGTTATATGTACCGCCTCGCCCTCGCTCCTGCCTCTCTATTCGCTCTCTCCATGGTTGCCTTTTGGCTTTAGGTACTGGTTCTCCTCCTCCTCCTCAATTTCTCGTAGATCTGATCGTTTTCTGGCCTTCGTCTCTGGTTGTTTTCTGTCGCATTGTTTGAGAGCGATGTGGTCTTGTGCGATCTACATCGGTTTTTGATTTCACGTAGATTTTGCCCCTAGAAGTAATGGCCGGAAACTTCCCTAGTGAAGGGGTGGAAAAAGGGGTGGGTGAGGGTCGTCTCCGCTCGAGAATGGAAGTCTGAGGTAAAATATGATGATTATTCGAGTAGATCGCTGAATGCTCATTGAATCCGGATCGGTTTTAGATGGTTTGGTAGGTTTTAAGTCTATTTGATGGGTTGATTTTGCCCCCCAGACTAATGGCCGGACCCCCTCGAAGAGAAGGAGAAGAAAAAGGGCGGTGACTCGTGTCCTCAGTAGAATAAATGATTATTTGAGTAGATCGCTGACTGTTTCTTAATTGGTCTTTTACTTTTTAGATGGTTGGTGGGTTAAGTCAGATTTGATGGGTTGGTAGATCACTTTGATCCTCAAATAACTTTGGGCGGTGCAAGCGAGAATAACTTTTCGTTTGCAGTATTTTTTGGTGAGTAGTTTGTGCCAATCGATATTGTGGCTTTGTGGGTTGGTCATTGATGTTTGTCTCGAGTTTGGACTTCCTGTGCATTGCTCTACAATGTGGGGTTGATTAACCATTAATAGTTAAGAGACTTTTTTTTAATCAAGTATTAGCCCAGTGATACTTTCTTCTGTTTCTTCAGCGTCGACTACATTTCATGGTCGAGCAGTCTTCCTTATATTTCCTGGAATTAAATATGTCTTTTATGGTCAAATCGAGCTGAAAGCTTTTCAGTATCAATGCGATAATTATTTTTATCAGATTTCTTAGCTCAAACATTTGCACAATACACATGGAATATACAGTTTTTGATGAGGTTTTCTTTGCATCACGTGCATATGTAGCCGGAGTACGTCCCCCCTTGCTGAGTCCGAGTATAAATTAATATGACTCTCCATCAATCTAGTCGAACCACTGACCAAATGTACGACTTTTTTCCGATGCTGTAACCTTGTGCATAAATTCAACAATAAGTTCATTAGGTTTTCAGACAAATGCAGTGGATTTTAACAAACAACTAGTTTCAATTTATAGATATCAAAGTATGTTACAGTATTAGTTTTTTTCTTGACAATTATTCCTTCAAACTTCAACTACGATCGGACAAGGAGTTCATTTCAGGAGACTCAGCTATAATTCCAAACAAGTCTGATAATGTTGTGCTTTTCCTTTAAAATAAGTAAACATCTTAAGTAAGAATTTCTTTTGGTAATTACACCTGAAAATGATCATGTACGCTCACATGAAAGCATTGAGTTATGCCTGTAGATGTTTATGTATATTTGTATTTCTCTAGATTGCTTGGGTTTGGATGATTTGGGCATGTAGTGATAGAATCATTCTTTTTTTTATTTTACAAGAATTACTCAATTTAGATTTAGTAACTCACTAATATACATAAATCTAGTATTATTTGCACTCTATGAACTATTAAATTCGTGTCATGAGGTTATATTACTTATATAGTTAATTTTATGTTATTTTCTTCGAGAGGGAACCCATCATGCTGTGCAACAGGCACAATTATGTGGCTCTTGTGTATATCAGATATTAACGTTGGTTTTCATAATTCTCTTATAAAAAACATTGGTTGTTTCATACATACGGGGGAATAACAAAAACCTGCCTTACTTCTTTATGATTCTTCAAATAGCCCATGCACGTTCCGGCACCTCTTTGCATTTGCACCCTGTTTTGTACCTCCATGGCGATTGTAGACTCAAATCGTCACTGGGACGTAATATTTAAGAATGGGTTTTAATACATACCATGCCTACAAAAACTACCAGGTACTCTCGTCAGTGCACTTCTTCCTTCTCCATTCATCTCTATTGTCGACAATACATCCTCCTCCAACTGTCATCATATTTGATCCATTTCCTTATCTTCCTTCTCCACTGCCAACGTTGTGGACCAAAACTCCTCTTTCATTGATGGGAATGAGAAGGGTTTCTCGTGGAAAGCAAATGAGTGGGACTGCTGGACTCACTGTAGCAGATGACAATGATGTCAATAAAACAATTTGTGCTAAGAGAATTGATGGACGGAGTGGCATGGAGGAGGAGAGGGAGAGAGACAGAGTGGGCTGGGAGGAAGAACAAGGATCAATGCTGATAATGGAACGAAAGAAGAGAGATTTCCATGACGTCAACAATGGTAACAATGGAAGAGAAGGTGGTGGCATTGCCAGCGATTAATGGAGGCGATGGAGAAAGAATGAGAGGGAAAGAGGGTTTAAATGTGCTCATGTGGGAAGCGCACGGTATTTTTAATTACTCGTTCTCATCTACAATTAATACAATATTAATCTGCATTGTTAATTTAAATCGACAGCGGCACATTTAAGGTGTTTTAAGCCATACGAATAAGTGGCAATCCCGGACTACTATTGGTGTACGATACAAAAATGGCAATAAATTATAAATATCGCCAAATTTGTTTTTGCACTTTTATGTTTATGCTAAATTCAAATAATTGCAAATATTTTATGCTTATGCTGCATAGCCTACGTACGTTCATGCTATCGCTACTACATAAGCTGATTCTCCCAAATGTTGCAAATATAGCCTTTCCAAATTGTGGAAAATGTTTTCTATATGAGCTAATTTTTCTGAATTTTTTGATTTGGTAGTTTATGAGGCGGACGAATCAGCTAGAAGCAGCAATTGCATAACTTGCAAGAAAATCTATGGTATATCAAATTTACCTCAAAAACTTGGCTGAAAACTTCCATCTTGTGTAATTAACTTAGTCACTACTAATGAAAATATTGATCAATTTCTTATCCATTGCCATTTTTTGTTTATTGGGTTTACTTTTTTATGTTTGTGTACCTACTACATGATTTATGGAAGGTCCAACGTGGATGAATGCATTTGTTTCCTTTAATCTGATTGCACTGTTTGATAATAATTTTGATCTTTTAGTAAGCAGACTTATTTTTCTCTTGTGCTATGGAGCATGACAATTTTTACTCGAGAGTATTCCAGGGATAGTCCTCCATGTGAGTTAAGAATACATTCTGAACTTTGAATTCTTCATTTTGGAAAGAATGACCACTTTGAATACCCACTGCACTTTATATTTAACGAATGAATGTCAAACAAATACAATCATACATATTCAAATATTTAGGTCTTAATAGCAGGGGATAACCTAGTCCATTTTTTAAATTTTGATTATGGATTACATAACAAGTGGTAGTCCGTATGCTACTCTTTCATGTAATATAATATTACTACCTCTGGGATTTTCAACTCTAGTTCAGAGATAATAAAAGGAAACCATGAAGTCTAACATCTGATTTGCCAACCATCTCTTCATCAAAGTCGAAGTCTGCTGCAAATTCAAATATAAATTGTATAGTTACATGGAAGATCTCGAGTATGACTTTCTAACTCATCAATTAAAATTACCCTAAATTTGGAGGTCTAGTTTGGGTTTTATCTGCTTGCTGCTGTGGCTGACTTAACTCAAGATGAATGGGCACATTTGCTTCATCTGCCGTACTAAACGTATATGGAGTAAGTGGACCCCTATCAGCATCTTTCATTCCCTTGGTAGCAAGAGCCTGAAATTGATAATTGAATATTTATGTTAAAATGGAATCTCATTAGCTGGTCATGGGATCAAATTGTGCCCATTCTGAGAGATTCGAATGAAATACTTTTGTTATGCCGGATAACTTTTTGCGTAGTTCCATGTTTTCTTGGCGGACAAGATTTACCTTCTTATATAGTTCCATATTTTCCTGGTGAAAAAGCCTTCCCTGCAATGATCACCGGCAAAAATAATGTGACAATTATCTAGAATGCTTAACTTATACTCCGATATTATGAAACTATGTTACAACCTGGCGATCTAATTCTTGAATTTCTTCTATCATAGTTTGATCCTGCAGTTAAATTATTAGTACACTAAGAATATGAAACATTGAGTGCTGCAAGGACATATCGGACCTTTTTAGCTCTGACTCTGTGTAAGCTTGCTTCCAGTTGGATCTCTAGATTTTGTAGATCTTTAACACACAGGCTAGACAACTGTTCCCCCATCAATTGCCTGCAGTTTTTGGCAAAAGACGTTTTCTATGAAAATTTGGCACTACTTCAGTTGACTCGATGAACGTGATATATAAACTATCCATTACAGCATCTTAGTAATGCTGATTCATGCAACTGAAGATCGATTGTTCATAAAGACTTATTTATTGATCTAAGTACTTTGGTTTTAGAATCCCTACTGCCATTGTTGTAGCATGAAGAATGAATTTAGTGATTGCATCAATATGTTCCTGTCAACGTAAAATCCCTGGATTAATGCTCCAAAGAGACCTCACTGGTCTCTAATATTTTGGGCTCATTTAGAATCATGGTTACAGACCTACAGTTCATCATGGATATCTGGTTATGCAATAAGGTTTCTGCTTAGAAAGCATGAAGGTCTATGTAGCTGATGTTCTTGTAGCAAGGTTATAAACAGGAAGAAATGTGAATATCTCAGGGAAAAAGAATGAATAGAACTTATGTAAATGTTATTTTAGCTTAATTATAGAAGAATGTATAAGTAATTTTGTTTTTTTTCGAATTTTGTAGGTAAATGGGCATACCTATGATTTTCTTGCAAGTTATGCAGTTGCTGCCTCAAGCTTGCTGCCTCGCTTTGCCAGAACTGGTGAGTAGACGTATCAAACTCAGACGTATCAAACTCAGACGATATATGTGTGTATTTTGGGACTATATTAAGTAAGCCTAGAGAACAAATATGTTTTAATGAAGCATAGCCCTTATATATCGAAACACAATTGTTGAAGCAGGATACTATTGCAGCATCACTCAAACAGAATAATAATAAGAAACAGAAACTGATGCAATTCATAGTAGCTTCCTGCATCCACACATCTTAGGATTGATAAACTGATGAACAAAGAAAACTATGTTTTAATGAAGCATGGCACTTATATATTGACATGATGAAACACAATTGTTGAAGGAGGAAACTATTGCAGCATCACTCAAACAGAAAAATAATAAGGAATAGAAACTGATGCAATTCATAGTAGCCTTCCTGCATCCACACATCTTGGGATTGATAAACAAACTGATGAGACTCAATTGTTTGTAATGATCTTTTCTTATAGCATCTCCAAAACGAGAGGTATAGTTTTTCTTCCTGGATGTTTTTCACCAGCAGCCTTTACCTTCCTGTTGTGGTCTGTCTTCATAGCAGTGCAGAACCTCCTAATTTTGTAAGATCTACGGACGAGGCCCTGAAGGTAAGTGAAAAAGGTTGGAGGAGGAATTACCCGGATTCATGAAAAGAATTTGCTCCTTGCCCTATTGCTTCGACTATGTTTGTGTGTGTGTGCGTGTGTGCGTGTGCGTGTGTGTGTGTCTGTGTGTTACATATGTACAGTTTCCTGGATCAATATTAGTTATTCTGTAAATAGTTACCACAAGATAAGCTGTCATTGATGATTTTTAAATATGTTGGTAATTTAAAAGGTGTCAATTGACTACTTGATTATGTTAGCATTTTATATACCTTACTATCATCATACTATCCACTTGTGAACGTATTTATCTTTAGAGTTGGGCATTTTATATACCTTACTATCATATTATCCACTTGTGAACATATTCATCTTTACGGTCATTGGAAGGAAAGTCTTCTAGGACTTGTTCTGCCAGAGTTGCATTTAGACGGACTCGGTGACTTTGCCACGACCTCTAGATAAGAAATAGGGCATTAACTTGTCGCATGACCGTCTGTACTGCTTTGCAAATACTTGGCAGGACGAGTCATCTGTTGGATTATTGTAATTCAAAGACCTAGGTGCATTAAGCTGAGCATGAAGTGTCTTATTTTTTGTTGTGTGCTCATGCTGCATTGCCAGTATTAGACCTTTTAATTGCACCATTTTGCAAGCAGTTGTAATTGCGCCTTTGCTTTGAATAAAGGCGTAGTGTTGGGTTGGTCCGTCGTTTGGCGCTACCATGATAAATCTTGCCTTTGAGATATAAATGTTTTGTATAGTGTTAGATAATATGAAATTATAGATACATATCGTTTAATATATCCTTTAAATGATATGAACTAATGACAAACTCTTTCCACCACGTGCATGCCTTTGTAGTCTGGATGCAGATGCTTATGCATGACACATGCAGGTATCAATGATCGAGCATGACATGGTGTCCGAAGCTTAGATGCAGAAATCTTATGCAATAGTAAGGAGTGTTCCTAGGAGCTAAATCTAGAGCCTTATATGTGTGGGCCTTCGTCCATGCACGCCTAGCGGAGATGCATCCAGTTGTGGCCGAACAAGACAGTGTGCGGGCTGACGCATACAAAGATATTTAATGTTCAATTGACATGACGTTTCCCTCTACGCAAGACAAGTGTAGAGTTACAAACCTCCTGCAAGTCTCTCTGTGTGAGGTGCATATGAGGCTATGTCGAATAGTGTGCACGAGGCATATATTTTCGACGCAAAAGCAGAGGTTCTGAAAGAAAGGCACTAGTCCAGGATACCTGAGGCTCCAAGACGAGACTGTGAAAACAAAAATGTGAGGCATATATCATACAACCGAGCCTCCTTTTGTGCAATGCATGTGCAAAAGCTTCTAGGTGAAGCTATGCATGATAGTGTGTAGACCTTTCGGTACGAGATGTGCGCAAAGGCTTTTAACTAGATATGCATAAGAGGGTATAAATATATGAGATGCACACCAGAGACTTGTGAGTAGGCGTAGGTAAATATGATCCCTAAATGTGTCATTGAACAATCTTAAGGTTTAAACGAGCATCTTATGCACAAGGGAGCCATGTGTTGAAACAATCGAGAGAGCATATTGGAATTGAAGGGATGTGAAAAGTTAGGGAGCAAAAATAACTATGCACTTCTGCAACTATTAATAGTTATAGGTGGAACCTTGCTCAGTTGGCACTTCAAGTGCTTGATGATTATGATTGGTGCTTCTACCAATCTTCAAGCCTAACTTTAGTAATGCTTGAAAAATAAGATTGAAGATTGGTGGTGCTATGAGGACACCACTCTATATTATTTGATTGATAGTGTAATTCCTCTTGGATGCACCCTAATCAATTAGATCATTACATCCTATATTATACCCTTAAAGAGTGCTCGAGTTCAATCCAGCGGACTTGGAAGAGCGTAATTCAAGGTCAATTAAGGAGGCTCAATATGGTATTTAATCAATCCATTGTGTGTAAAAAGGACACCCTAATCATTCAGTCAATCCGATCAATTAGATCAGTAAAGTTAGCTAGCTTATATGTAGAAGATTTTTAGAAAATCATTGATCTATCAACCAAGTCAAATCACTGAGATGGCTCACTGAAAACTTACTCGAGATTTGTTCAAAAGGGTATATATCCTTAATTTTGCTTGAATGCACCTCAATCATGCTCAGATGCGTTCTCATTAATCCTGCACGCCCCAAACACATTAGGAACATGCTCCACTTCATTCTATTGAAATAAGAATGAAGAATAAGTAAGCAATGTTTAGCGCTCAGATTATGTGAATAAAGTATTTCCACCAAATTGAATCAAAGGATGCTAATTCACCTAGCCAGCTACATCAATATGGAGGGAAGCGCCCTCCTCTCTTCCGGCATCTCCTCCCTTCACAATGTCCGCCCTCCTCTCTGTTCCGACATCGTCCCTCCCCTACAAATCTCACTACTCTTTTGAAGGGTGGAAGAGAGGAGGCCGCCTTGGAGTCAGGGAGATAATGCAGGTCCATCCCTCCCAGAGCCTACGATGATGGATAAATACGGTAGATCACCTAAGAAATCGAGACATTTCCGACGATGATGAAGGCACGTCGACGACGAAGTTGTCCCCAATAGAGCGCTCGAGAAGCTTGGAGAGGAAGAGGCGACAGTGGGAATGTGGAAAGTGGAGATCATAGACGACGAGTGCGACAGAATTAGTGACAACAACCAGGAGGCGGAGGTGGTTGTCGAGAGTAAGGACGAGCACAGATGAGGCAGAGGGAAGGGACGATGGTCTCCGTGGTGGGTGGGAGATCGAAGCCAACGACAAATGAGGAAAGGTGGATCGATCAAGGGTCGAATGGACGAACAAGAGGTGGACCAAGCGGAGGCAATGAACTTGCCGAGGATAGAATGCTCTTTAATTTTTTATTAAAAAATCGATCAATATTTCAACGTGGCATATTAAGCGGTCAGTTTAAGCAAAAGTTTTTTTACCCAGTCATAGCTGGCAATATTAAAATAAACTTGGTCACTCCGTCAAAAGCTCCTTTTGTGATGGTTTATTTTTATAAAGTCTTACCTGAATGCCTTCAATGTTAGCTCCTCGACGTACCTTTTGCATCTTATATTATTACACTTAGGAGTGGACTATTATCTCCTTGTCTAACTGCTACTATGGTATTGCATATCGTCAGATTTGATCCCTACTCAATATCCTGTATAACCACCAATGTTGTATCCTAGGAAGTGATGTTATATTTTTGATTTGTTTTGATTTTAAGAGTGTGATATTTTACATAATTCTGATGGATTAACCCTTACTTGGATGTACTTCGATGAACTTATTATACAATCTAACACTACAAACTGTCGTTCGTCGTCGCTCAATATATCTTATTATTGAGCTTCTCACTTGCATCCAAAGCTCTCCAACCATTGACTATTATTGAGAAATTATCTCCAACCATGGACCATATTAAAAATGCTCAATCCTTTAAAATCGTGTACCGATTTAGATTGAGCTCATCACTCACATCCCAACGAATCTTCTTTATTCACGTAAGCAGGTGCTTTTAAAGGGCCAAAGCATACTCATAGGATTATATTGATTCGCATAATAATAAAGTAGCATTGGAATTAACAAATTTGCGTGCAGTGGGAGGACTCTATTTTGCTCAATCATAACTACCCTTGATATAAATGACGACGCATCTACCGCCGCCGGCCTAACTTTGTTGGACAAGCCCAAGATGCCCAGAATGTTTCAAGCTGTTTTTTTCACTGGCCTATATGTTCCGAAAGATACAAGCCCAAATTTGTACGCCAAATATGAGCAGAAAAAACCTTTTTTGATGTGGGAAATAATGACTAAAATATTCTCCCAATTATAATTTAAATTAAGATTATACTTCAATTGATATATTACCCCATATTAAAGGTGCTTTAATATATACCTATCGAACTAGTTATTAGGGCAAATTTCATGAACCGTTTCAAAATCTCAGACAACTGTCTCTCACCAAAGGAGAGAGAGGGGGAACGGCAGACCGATTAACTATAAGAGAAACAAATAAATTCTAACGATTAATTAAAAGAGAAATAAACAAATTCTATGTAACTTATTTACTTCTGGCTTCTAAATGCATTAGTTCTAAATTTACCAATATCTAGTTCTAAATTTACCAAGCTCATGTGTACGTACCTTAAGTTCTGATGTTGCAGGCGCGAGTTCCTCCTTCGTTTTTCCATATCGTTCTATGACAGACTTCATGCTGTTAATTAGCCAATATTTTTAGCAGAAAAAATAAGATGTGATTTGGATTAATTTGATTTTTTTTAATTATATGCTATGAGACAATTCCCAATTTAGCACGAAATAACATGAGTCAGTATTTTAGTTCACTTCAGAAGTTGATTAGAGTGGCGGTTCTGACACATCTAATTCAATAAAATCATAACAACAACATAGACCTTTAATTTACCATTGAGCTAACATGATATTTCAATTATAATGTAGGTCCTGATAAGTCCTGATAAGTACATCGGTAAAATTCTTATCAACTACCGATGAGATAACAAGAAACACCCGTTACTTGTAAAAAGAACTCAAGTCCTTGATTACGTCTTTATTTTATCAGCATATTCCTTTCACTAGTAATTATAATAATAATATCTATATAAATTACAAATGCATGCTCTTCAAAAGCAAAATTCCTAAATAAAAAAAAATGCACTCTTACATCTTTCCCGGGATTTATAAGATAATTCAGTGTTTGGTAACTAGATATTCCAGTTATTCCTAAAGCAATTACTTAGTTCAAACTATATACAGTGACAGGCAGGGAAAAAAAAAAGTTGCTCGGCAGTGGATGCCAAAACAACAGCAAACATAGAACTATTTAAACAAACTTACATAATTGAACAATCAACGGTTTCATTCGTTGATATGTTCCTTCCTTCAAGCTGACATCGCATAAAGTGCACAAGAATAAATACGATGATCTATTCGTCATAAACGCTTTGTAAAATATACCATAAATTTTCTTTGGATATTATAATAATAACAATATAATATGTATATATACATCCGGCTAGCTCAAATTGGCAATAAAAAAGTTTCCTTAAATAAGATAGAGTTCAAGGGGATAGTTCGAATAACTAGGCAGACGTAAATTCCTAAAAGATAACAATAGATTATAGTCAACGAGGCAAGATATATATACTCAAATTAAGATCAAACATTAATTAATTAAATATAATCATCCAAACCAACTAAAAAGGATCATCCACGTTTATTCTGTGCTTATTGTTATGGTCATATTTTATGAGTGATTAACTAGTTGATAAATCTTAGATACTAAAATACCAAAGTTGATCATTGAAACTGAGTTCTAGTTAGCTAACTGAAACTAACTAAAATTCCACTGTATAAAGGTCAACCTTAACATGCTCATGCCGAAAAGAGTGGCAGCTACTCCTAAACACAAAAATTAATTAATGCTAGCTATTCTGAAGATTGAAAGTTTAGTTTTGCACAATCATCATCAATGTAGATAAAATTAACTTCAGGGTGAAGAAATAGACCTGGTACTGGAGAACTCGTAGAGGCGGCCAGTGCTGGAGAAGACCACCAGTCCGACCTCCGCGTCGCAAAGGATGGCGAGCTCTTTGGCCTTCTTCAGCAGTCCGTTCCTTCTTTTTGAAAACGTCACCTGTCTGCTGGTCGTGTTGTCGATCCTGCGGATCACAATCTTACCTCTTCCCATGATGGATCGCTAGCTATAAATTCCCTGCAAGAGGATCAAGTTTGAGCAATAACCAAGCAAACAAGAGTTAGATCAGGAATAAATGCAAACAGCTTACGTGCATGTGATGGCAGACGAGCACTACCTCCGAGAGGATGGAGTGCGATCTATCCGCCAAAAAAAAAAAAAAGCACAAGGCGGGTCACAGAAGATCAGAAAGGAAGAAAACCAAGCCGCTCTCACGCACGCACTAGAGAAGATGAAACCCACCCTTTTGGGAAGATGGATCGGGAACGGCTGACGACGACGACGATCGCTGACTTCACAGATCTTTCCAGCAAAAGGAACACAAAACGGGTTAGGAAAGACGCAAAAAATAAAAGCATACAGCTGATTGTAAGCACGTAGTAGAGAAGATGCAGCCCTACCTTTAGATGGCCGGACGGTACGCGATAATGGCGATCCCATCAACCGGAAATGGGATTTATCCACCCCCTAATCGTAAGAAATAAAACTACCAGATCTGGCTAAAAAAGCAGAAAAAGGAAACACGCGAGACCGATCGAGAGCCCCTCCTGGTAATTTTAAATTAAAAAAAATTAGTAACTGAGAAGCGACAAGAGCAGCTCAAATTGAAGGAAGCATCAGCGGAGCAGCTCCTCCTTGCCCTTATTCGGCGGGGGATTCTTACCGCACACAGAGAGAGAGAGAGGTCGGATGGTCATCCACTCCGATCGGCGCGGCCTCTGCGTTAGGGTTCCCGAGGGCGTCGTTGGGACGTGGGGAAGGATTGATTCCTCTGCAAGCTTTTTGTGTTCGGGGTGGAGTACGGAGGAAGGCGTGGGAGTCATTGTTTTTGCAGCTGCCGCCGCCTGCCGTATGGATCGCCGACGCGTGGTGGGGTCTCCACGAGGGAAGGTTCTAGACTCCCCCATCGTTGAGCGGTGAGCGCCGGGCCGATCTCATCTGCATCAAGTAAAACCCATAACTTTTTAAATTATTTGTTCCTAATCAATTCTTTTAACTATAATTATTTTTAAAAACAATATCTATTATTATACGCTCTAAATAAAATAATAATAATATAAAAACGAAAGCACACTATGATTTAATACAGGCTGGACATAGAATCTATTTTTTAATAATGATTATAAATCTTACTAGTTAATTATAGTTATAGCTTTATCTTCTATTTATTTTTATTAGTGGCCATATAAAATATATGTTTTCTTGAGAAATGTTGTCTTAACGGCATTCACTAACCAACCTTATTTTAATAATACCGTAAATAATAAATCAATTTTTTTTTTATCAAAACTGACGGGTCAATATTACACGTCAGAATATTTGATCAAATATATTATTTAAAAAAAAAATCATCGCTCGCTTGTCCTTCTCCCGGTTCCTCTATCCGCCCATTTGCCCACACTGCTCACCCAATAGATGGATAAAATTATTCCTAAAAATATTCTTCACTCGGATAAAAATATTCCTAAAAATATTCTCCAATATTCTTCGTCCTCTGTTAGCTTATGTAAGATAATCTTTTATTAAGAATATTCTTCATCCTCTGCTTAATTATGTAGGATAATTTTTTATTATCCTTTAATAAATAAGAGGCAGTTTATCTAGAGAGGTATTATTCTTGACATCATATTTTTATAAATATTTTTTATGGGTTAATTTCTATTTCAATCATAATCAACTTCTTTTAAACTCTTGTAACTTGGTTCATTTTTATTTCAATCATATGGGTGAGAAACTTCAATGAATCAAGGCCACACAATTTTTTCAAAGAAACAAACTCATCCATTGTGACAAAAAGGAACATGATAACTTAGGAAACAAGCATTAATATAAATTATACACAAAGTGTATATTACTTTAGTTAGAGTAATTGGGCTCTATATCAAAGTATCATAAGATTTTGGGTTCAAGTTTTGAACAATGCTCTTTTTTTTCACTTTGACAATATATAAGGAAAATGCACTTATATTGTATTTAAAATACATGATATATAAAAATGCACTTATAAGGAAAATGCATTTATATTGGGTTCAAGTCTTGATCGTAGGAAACTCATTCTCTTCTCAGTTTTTTTTTCACTCTCAATACGTTCTTTTATGCACTCACAATCTACAGGATATATTGTATTTAGAAGACATGATATATTGTATTTAGAAGTCAAGGAGCAGATATGTTCTTCACCCATTCTCCTCAAAAGATAACATTTTAATATAATTAATATTTTTATTTTTCATGTTACACATTGCATATGAGCTAATGATTTTTTTTTTATTCCTTTTCAGCTAAGAAGCAAGGAGAAAAATATTTTATTCAAGTATTCATCTTTGACTTTAAGTTATTGATGACATTTGGAGATTCATGGAGATTTAGCTTCAAATAACATGTATCTTAAATGAGGATATGTGGAAGAATCATACTTTTGTATTTTAATGTTTGTTTCCTGTTAAAGGAAGATATGTGGAAGAATCATACTTTTGTATTTTAATGTTTGTTTCCTGTAATTTTAGTTGAATAGTATTTTGAGGGTGATATTTTTGAAGTCAATTACATTTTTCTTATGATTTTTATATTGTCAAAGTGAAAAAAAGAGAGCATTGTTCAAGACTTGAACTCAAAATCTCATGATACTTTGATATAGAGCCCAATTACTCTAACTAAAGGGATATACACTTTATGTACAATTTATATTAATGCTTGTTTCCTAAGTTATCATGTTCCTTTTTGTCACAATGGATGAGTTTGTTTCTTTGAAAAATTGTGTAGCCTTGATTCATTGAAGTTTCTCACCCATATGATTGAAATAAAAATGAACCAAGTTACCAGAGTTGAAAAGAAGTTGATTATGATTGAAATAGAAATGAACCCATAAAAAATATTTATAAAAATATGATGTGAAGAATAATACCTCTCTAGATAAACTGCCTCTTATTTATTAAAGGATAATAAAAAATTATCCTACATAATTAAGCAGATGATGAAGAATATTTTTAATAAAAGATTATCTTAAATAAGCTAACAGAGGACGAAGAATATTGGAGAATATTTTTATCCGGGTGAAGAATATTTTTAGAAATATTTTTATCCGTCTATTGGGTGAACAGTGTGGGGATGGAACAGGCGGAAGATCGATCAGACCGAGCAAACGGGCGGATGGAACAGGCCGAAGACCAGGCGAGTAGACCGAGCGAGCCACAAGGATTAGAGGAACCGAGAGAAGGGCAAGCCAGCGATGAATCTTTTTTAAAATAATAAATCTGGTCAAATATTCTGACGTGTAATATTGACCTGTCAATTTTGGTAAAAATTTATTTGCCTTGTTATTTACGGTATTATTAAAATAAGGTTGGTCAGTCAAAAACTCAAATAAGGTTGGTCAGTGACGTCAAAAACTCGCATAATTGCATGTTATATCATTTATATATTCTTCTTTTTCCACTATTCTCGGGTGGAAAAAAAAACTACGGACGTTGTGGACGATTTTAATTGCCTCAACTTGACGTTAAAAGAGCAATAAATATGAAATAAATGGAGTTGTCATCGCTGGTGGAATTAGTTATTTACTTATCTTGATGAGCATATGGTATTTATTTAGTAACTTCATTACTCGGAAGTAATCTTTTAATGAATGATTAATTAATTAATATCATTCTTTAATTATAAAACTTAAGATTAAATTTAGCAAGGTGATAAGTTACTGTATCCGGAATACCAACTAAGCATGTAGATTCTACTGCAGATCTAACGCTATAATATATTTTTAATTTTTGGATTTTTAATATCTGTCTTTCCACTGTATCTAATACCAAATATACTATTACTTATTTAGTAATATCATGTTAGGTATGAAAATATAAAATTATATATCAAGTCAGTTTCATGATTAATAATTTAATACCACATTAGGATTAGGATTAAGTCTCATCAAATTTTTAATAGAGATTAATCATTATAACATTTATATTATATTTTCTATAAATAAAATAAATATTTATTTCAAACAATTAGACCATTATTTCAAACGATTACCCCATAACATAAAAAATTATATCTCGATATAACTTACTTAATACAATCAGCAATAATACTTAACTCAAATTTGAGGAAATATATTTAACATTACTATCTTTCATAAGCTTCAAGTTATGAAAGGAGCAATTATAGTAAAAAAGCCTCGATCAGCCAATCGGGCACGTGGCAGCTGTCGTATGAGCCTTTAAACCTATGCAAGGTATAACATGATTCAATCTCCATACATAAGTAACTAGTCATATCAATAATCAAATAATACAGTTTTTTTACATTTCCGATATAAGTCTATTATATATTATGCTCCAAAATAAATAAAATCTAGAGGAGGATAATAGTCAACCTCTAACGACGAAATCCTCATCCACAACATTGATCGTTATTGTTGTACCCACACACATTGAACGCAGTATGTTTAGCCCTGCGGCCTAGTATGAAATTACGGTTCGAAACTACAGTATGAAATCAAAGGCTACGGAGATCGTTCAATGATGCCTTGGTTGGATTAGTTATCACATAACATGCCTTTTTAGTATATTATAAGTACCATCTAACAATGTTATACATCAACTTAGGTTGTAGGTAGATGTATAACTCATATCAGTGTCACTAGAATAAGTCATCTATAATATTTCTATATCACATAACTCGGGCTGCTAGCGTATACTTAAGGAATGCCTTGGGTCGGGATGTCTCTAAGCCCATCAATGTCATTACAGCCTCTGTTTTTGTTTATGTCTATTGCACTGATGTCGGTAGAGAAGATTGGTGACCCAATATCACTTTCTATCACCTCGCTAGTTGCCGATCATGCATCCCCTAGTAAAACCACTGCACCCTTACAACCTCCTCGGACTTTATAGGGACAACGACCTTCATGTAGTCCATAGATAGAGTCACCGTCACAAAAGAATCATCAGTCACGGCTAGCCGAAATAAAAATAATCCTAAGATCTGAATTACTCATCTGATTGTCTGCAGGACATCAAAAATGCTAATCGTGTAGTCTACAAATCCACTATCCAAAATTTTAAGGAATCATCTTTCCACTTAAAAGTAATCGATGTTGGTCAAGTTGAACTCACATCCACACATCTACATCGGTGATGAGGAATCACTGGTAGGGGAGTGTGCATTGGGGAGCTTTGCCTGCGACCCTATTTTTGTTCGTGATTAGGGGAAAGGCATTGGGCTACCTTCCGCGACTTTCGACTGTGCAAGGAGGGAAGACGGTGGACGAGGCGTCAGCGAGGTCATTGGCACTCCTCTACAGCTCGAGAGCGAGGATCGCAAGAGAGAGCAGATACTGGCAAGCTGCGGCCCCCGTTTGTGGGAAGAGGCGGAGGCACGAGGGACTTCACGAAGAGGGAAGGTTGTCATTGATCCTTCTTCGATGGGTCGATGAGTGAGGACGATGGAGGAAGGCGGGGAGACGAGGGGCGACACGCATGGGTTAGGTGAAGAGAGGGTGCGTGTGATATTTTCCTTGCTACTTTTCCACGTTGGTCCTCCCACTTCTCTCCTTTTACCATACCACCCTTTCCTTTATTCTTAATTTTTTTTCTATTTTATTTTATTTTAATTTTTTTATGCGTGGTGAGGGTTTACAAAGGACATATCATTGTATTGTATGAACTAATATAATATTCTTTAAGATAAATATAAGAGATCGAATAAGATAAAATTGAAAATAATATCTTATTTCTTCGTTCTAAAATTTAATTATATTATTAATATTGGTACAAATCTAGGTACCGAAGTACTTTTTGAAATTAAAAATGTTATTAGATATTATTTTATCAGACCTCATACACTTCAACTTTATTTTATCATGAGGTATTGTTTTATGAGACCTTGTACACTTACAGTAGGTTAATAAACCACATCAATGACACCCACCCCGAGTGACTTAATTTTTAATGGGTCAACATCTTTACATAATACAACTTGAAAACTTATTGTCAAAATTCAACTAGTCGGCCTTTTTTAAGGTTTATTTACCACCGTACAATAATAGATAGGTCATCTTACTTTATATATTTTTATAACACATATTAAAATGGATCAGTAATTTAGTAAACCTAGATAGGTCAAAGTAGTTAGTTGGATTAAACATTATTTATTTTTCTTCTAATTTAGCTAGTACTGATCATAAGGTTTTATATTATCTCTTATAGAGTTTTCTTTTATAAAAAAATTGTAGTTAGTTGGGTTAGACTGGACCCGTTATAACTTTCGGTTCCGACGGTTCAATTTTGCGCGCAAACCCGGTTTTTTCCCACGGTTCGCGAACCCGGTTTTTTCCCTGGTTTGCGAACCGACAATGCCCCAACCCGAGTCGGGGGGTGGACCGCACCTCGTCGCGTCGTCTATAAAATGAAGGGTTGGGCCGCCCCTCTCGCACCGATATCCAGGAAACAGGCGAAGCCCTGTGCGGGTGAGGGAAAGCTCGAGCTCTGGTGCTCCTCTGCCTTCCTCCTCCCCTCTGTCTCCCCCCTCCCTGCGCTCCGCGGGCGTCAATGGCGAAGCCTCGGAAGCACAAGAGCGAGGAGCAGAAACCCGAGAGCTCGGGAGCGGTCGTTCTCCACCAGAAGCTCTGCGTCTCGGTCGACATGGAGAGGCGAAGAATATACGGGTACGGGCGCCATCAGTGGTCTTCTTTACTTCGCTCCTCTCGTGTCCCTCTCGACACCGGTTCTTGCTCGTGGAAACCATGTTCCTGATGATCCCTAGGGCTCATTTAGTTGTCGCTGTGGCTAGCTAGGTTATCATGAATCTTAATTGATCCGCCGATCTCTTCGATGAATGCCTTAGTTCACCCAGGTCGTTGATGCCCTAGTTTAATTTTTGAATCCTGTACCCGTTTTACATGTATTCTTAAGGTCACCGAGAAAGAGCTTAAGATGGCAATTAATTCAGGTTTTTTATGTATATCTTGGATGCCATGCGCATGGCTGTCAATTAGTAAGGCCACAGGATGTATTCAACAGGAAAATGAGACTAACAGGGAATTATCTAATGTCAAAGTTAAGTGTTGAAGCAGAAGATTCTATGGAGAGAAATCTGTGAGCTGATAACCTCAATTTTATAAGGTAATGGATGGGTATTAAGGAGACCATATGTCACAGAATGGTTAAAACCTAGCATAGAAGCATCCAAATCTATGCGGAGATATTGAATGAAGAAACCTGAATACGCATGAGATTGCAAAACTTATCATGGTCTTCAATTATCCACCCTTCTCTCACCTGAAGCTGCATGGTAGCATTGACTATTTGACTTATAGAAGAAGTGGTACTTTTTGCATGAGATCAAGCTAGACCTACAGTTGACAATTTCACACTTTCAGTTTTTTCCACTTCTCCATTAAAACTCCACTATACATGCAATTTTTGTTAATTTAACTACTTCCGTGTCTTTGACCAATCATGCCAACCATAACCCCATGAACTTGTTAAAATTTTGTCTTGATGAATTGATTCTCTCATCCTGAGATTGTAAAATCATGAAGATGAAGCAAAAATGAGAAACATTCTAATCGTGATAGTTAGTGCAATTGCATAATATTCATGTCTGGGAGGATCATGTGAAACAGTATATCATTCTTATTGTGCATTTCCCATGTGTTAAACAATTGTACTTCTGGAAGTTAATCAGCTTGGGAAGTTAATCAATTTGACAACTAAATATGTGTGTGTGTGTGTGTGTGTGTGTTGGACAGACTGATGCTTTTTAGTGCCATGCCGAATTAGTCATATGCTAGTCCTGTAATACTTGCAAAGAAAATATTCGATAGATTGCTATCATATGATCAGTTTGTTTTTATACAATCTATATCAAGCAAGAATCTTGTTTAAAAGCTACTACACTTGAAAATATGAGCTGCAGGATTAGTTGGTTAAGTCATTAAGGATTGACTGTTGTCCTTTGTTCTATTTTAAGGTATACTGAGTTGAAAACAGTTATCCCAGAGGATGGGCATGTGGCCTTGCATGCTGATAGTATGACTGTTACCAATATATCGGTTGATGGTGAACCAGTTGAGTTTGAAAATTTCCCTCACTATCAAGTTGTTGATGAGGATAGGTTCTGTTCAGTGTCATGTCCCAGTTCAGCTGCTGATGTTGCTTGCTCTATATACGTATCATCCTTAGACAAGGAAATGGTTCCGAATCTACATATTGCATGTGGTGGATCAGTAAAGGTAAATCAACCACATGAAAAAGAGAATGGCAAGTTAGATCCACCACAGGAAAAAGAGAATGGCGAAAACTCTGTGCAAAGCTCCATCAGTCAGCAGGTTGTTAATGGTTACAATGGCCATCCAGAGGATAAGGTATTATACTGGATGCTTCCATATTGATATGACTTCTATTTAACTTCATAAGAGAATTCCATGTTTTCAGTTTGAAGAGTTAAAGTCTTCTTGTGCGATTATGTGGTTTCATTTTGGAAACAGAACGTGAAGTTAGTTCGCATTGATTATTGGGTAGACAGGACAGAAACTGGTATCCATTTCGTGGACAATATGTTGTACTCTGATAACCAAATCAGACGTGCACATTGCTGGTTTCCTTGTTTGGATAGCCTTTTTCAGCGCTGCCCGTAAGTTGACAGTTCAATGAATTATTCCTGTGATACATTGTGATCCCTTTTTCTATCACTACTTTCTAGCTTTGAAGTTTATTTTAGTTACTTGTTTTCTTTTTCAGGTTTGACCTAGAGTTCACAGTTGATGCTAATCTTGTGGCTGTCAGTAATGGGGACTTACTTCATCAGGTTCTCTAGTCTGGCTCTCTAACTAGTACTTCTAGATGCTCTATCTTAAGTAGTTCGTCTGCTTCACATTTAAATCTGTAGGTTTTTTTCTTTTTTGCCATATTAACTGTCTGGCAGTGAGATAACTCATTTTCCTTTTTCTTTTTGGGGACAGTGTTATGCCATTTCAGCAATGCCAATTAACCATACATACTTCTAGCTTTAGTTGGCACATTTTACATAGATGCCATCTATAGAAAGTCAAATATTCCTATCGGTGCCTTTAATGCTCCGAGTTGTTAGTCTAATCTTCAATGTAGTTTTTGTTTTGGCATACATTCCGTGATGAAACATAGAGAATTATTGTTGTGATATACAGACAATCCTAAAATGATGTGTTGTGATATACAGGTCTAACTGTAGTTGGCACATTTTACTTAGATGCCATCTTTAGAAAGACAAACATTCTTATCAGTGCCTTTAATGATCTAAGTTAGTCTAATCTTCAATGGTCTTTTTATTTTAGTATACGCTTGGTGAGTGAAGCATAGAATTATTACTTCTTCTCCTTGCTAGGTCCAGTTGGTTACTATGTTATGTTCTTTGGAAAATGAGTTACTATGTTGTGTTGTACATTTAGTATTTGGTAGTAAAACTGCTTCGTTGATATTCTCTTATTTTCAGTAATGAGAATGTCTTGCAGGTTTTAAGCAAAGATGATCCTCCCCGCAAAACTTATGTGTATAGATTGACTACACCAGTTAGTGCTAGATGGATATCGTTGGTTGTTGCTCCTTTTGAAATTCTCCCAGATAGTCATAACAATATCATATCCCACTTGTGTTTTTCACCAAACGTTTCAAAACTTCAGAATACAGTTGGGTTTTTCCACAATTCATTCAGGTATCCTTCTCAATGTTGATTTGATTATCAACTTTTGCCAAGGTTATGTTTAGTCTTTCTTTATTGATTATATTACTTCTTATACTCATCAGATGTGCTTTATTGGTTCTGTTTTCTACAGTCATTATGAAGATTACCTTTCAACATCATTTCCATTTGGATCATACAAGCAAATCTTTATCCAGCCGGAAGTAACTGTATCTTCTTTGAACTTGGGTGCATCCATTTGCATATTGAGCTCTCATATTTTATTTGATGACAGGGTTATTGATCAGGTTTGCTGTACACACTTTCAGTCATTTGAACTCTTTTTTTCACTGAAATATCCTTTCTTTAACACTTAAATGTGAATATCTGCTTTCTATGGAGAATGATATTCTCTTTGGTTTAAAATTATATTTGTGCTTGGTTGCATATGCTCAATCCTGTGTTTCTCATGCAAACTACATGGTTCAAGTGTTCGAATGACTTAAAGTTATGCAATTGCTTAAAATGGAAGCTTAATATTTTTCATACTGTAACTGCCGTTATTGGCCAAAATTTTCAACTGTTGAAATTGGTCATTAATTGGCTGGTGTGTAGACTTGCTAGTATCTATACCAACACTTGCAGGTGATGGTTGGTGATTGTATGGAAGAAGACACTAAAAATGTAGAGTTGGTGACGTCATCAACTCCTTTGTTTTCTTATCCCTTTGTTGTTTTCTTTTTTGCTTTTGATGTTGGTTTGGGTACCATATGTGAGCTTATTCACAGTAACACCCACAATATTTGTAGTGAAAAATAGGTTGTATACTTCATAATCCTCTGAAAACTTGAACTTGAACATCTCTACTGACTGAAATAAAGCATAGATTGATTTTGAAGATATCAAAGAGTCAAGAGTGTTTAAGAGAGTTTGAGGTAGAAAAGGGTTTGGAGAGTTGAACCAATTAAGCAACATAAGAGATTTCCATGTATGAAAAAATGCAGAGGATAGAAGCTGTGAGCGAGACAAAAAGTCATTTTAACTAATTGACTGTTTTGCCTTGTTTTGGCCTATACCCAAAGTTCAATGGCCATTGGGAAAGGTACTAGCACTTACTACCTATATCTCTTAAATAAGCCATACTGACAGCATACTTTGATATGGCTGATGTGAGTCCAACCACTATACTTGTCTGGTTATTGGTGACTTGTAGTGCCAATATGTATTTTCTCATATCATTTGGTGTAGACCAATGCTTAAACTTTGCAATAGTATCACACTGTTTTCAGTTCATTTTGCAAAGTTGCAGAACCAGCAACACCAAGTATTTACGTTTGTGTGGTGCATATGCAGGCTTTCCATTTTTTCATTATCAAATGAATTATTTTCAATGAAAATTTGTTTGGTAGGAAAATTTGAAGAAAATGGAATTAACATGTTGGAAAAGGAAATTTTTCTTGGAAAAGAGTGCAAATTGTCAAACAATGCAAATTAAGGATGAAAATTTGTAATTTCTCTTTTGTGTCAAATGGAACCTTAGTTATCAGATGTTATGAACATTTCCTTTGTCTTTTGTGCAATTTGTGGTGAGGAGTTTCTAATTTACCATATTAAAAGTAATGGATAGGGTAGTAGATGCTAGTATTCTTTATTGCATCATATCTTAATAGCTGTTTCAACCCTGAATTAACCAGACAATTGACACTAGAATCAAGCTTGCTTATGCCCTTGCAAGGCAGTGGTTTGGCATATACATCACTGCAGAGGAGCCAACAGATGGTGAAAATCTTGCAAAAATTTGAATTTTTTGATAGTGAAAATTCAATCCAATAATGTTGATTTTCAATATTTGCAGAATGGTTATTAGAAGGCCTAGCTGGTTTTCTAACTGATACTTATATCAAGCGTTTCTTGGGTAATAATGAGGCACGGTATCAGCGATACAAGGTTAACCCTCTTATATTGTTTGAACTCTGAAATATATTATTGTTATCCTACAAGACATATGGTCCTAAGGGATAGTGGTTAGGAATAATGAATTCTTCCTTGAATTGACTTTTGATTTTCCTCAAACATTTCTCGAATGACTGCATTAGTTGGACCATTAATTGTGCTTCTGTTGATTCCTAAATTAGTGTAACAAAGAGTTAGGATCTATTTATATTTGAAAAAAGGTTCATATAGAATGGTTTTAGTGAACACTTATTTGGTACTGAAATTCATGGTTTATCAAATGCACAATGATTAGTGAGTTATACCTGTTGTAGTGTTTATGTGGTGCATTCCGAAGAATATCCTTAAGTTCCAGCTTTAAGATTTTTACCAAATTATTCTATAGGGCTTTTGCCAGTGTAACATTTACATCTTGAAAATACATTCATCTGGTGCTTCTTTGGATATCATGTATCCTTAAATTAAAGTGCATTATAATCTAAAGCTACAATGTATAAATATATAAAAATCCACTAGTTTTTTTCACTCGTACTGTTGCTGCTTTGAATTTTTTTCTGCTGGTAATCTTTGGTATTAGGAAACTGAACGCATTGTTGCATTTCATTTTTAGGCCAACTTTGCAGTTTGTAAGGCTGATGTCAGTGGTGCTACCACTTTGAGCTCCTCTGCTGCTTCAAGTGATTTATATGGAACTCAGTGGATTGGTTCGTATGGGAAGATTCGTTCTTGGAAAGCTGTAAGTTAATTGCCGTTTGCTAATTCAATCTATTTAATAAAATGAAGTAACCTTGTATTTTGCTAAATCTTAACAGATCTCAGTTCTTCAGATGCTGGAGAAACAGATAGGCCCTGATTCTTTCAAAAAGGTCTATTTTTATATATCTTCTGATGTAAATATGTTATTTCTTTGTTTGCTTTGATTGTGTTTGGGTTTCTTTGCTGCTGATTGATGTAGTTTTAAGAAATTGCTGTCTCTATCCTGTTGTTGCTAGTTATTATCATGCCCTATTCTGCTTGGCAATGTAGAATGACCTCTATCTTTACCATGGATATTGAACTGGTTATCCCATGCCCTAATTACAGTATCTATTGATACTGGACTGAGCTTTAGATGATAGTGCATATGTTCACTTTTTTGTTACAGGATGCTGTACTAGTCAGTTGATTGGTTAGTATGTTTGTAAATACTGATTTGACACTGATATCGAAAACCTCAAATATAACCTTGCTTTTTTCTGTAGTATTTGATTTTGGTAAACTATGATTTTTTTTTTATCTTCAATATCCTCCTTTCTGAGGCATCATAGGGATTCCCAACTCTAAATCAATGCCTTCAACCTAACTCTAATGTCAATTTTAACATGGATGGTGCCTTATCAGCAATAACATCTTTGTCTGTGCTAAATTTTACTTGAAATAATACAGATGCAATTGGTCTTTATTATGGTAACTGCAAATATCTGTTCATATAAATACTGGTACTTGGATCAATTTCAATCATTATGCTTTGTTTGGCACAAAGCTGAACAGTATGTAACTGGGTAGATTACACCAGATGCATACCACTCAATGCACATCCAAGTTACCGGTACAACATTTTAAAAGTGCCAGAAACAATATATGGTTGTATGTTGGTACATCTGGTGTGGTGCCATACTTGTATTTTACTGTACTGGTACTAATACTTTAAACATTGGTTTTATATATGTATCTTTTTTTTCTGATGGTTATTGCTAACTGAAGCTTGAGGATTTGATATCTTTTATGTGGTATTGTTAATGTGGCTTGCCTTTGCTTATCTTAATTCAGTTATGTTGAACTTTTCAGATTCTTCAGATTATTGTTTGTAGGGCTATTGACTCAACTCGACCAAGAACGCTGAGCACTAAAGAGGTCAGTAAGTGTGGCATTAAGCAACAGTTATATGGGCTACATTGTTACACTGCCCACAGAGCAGTCACATTTGCTTCCACAATTAGTTCTACTGTAAACTGACTCAGATTATGCCAATTACTTATAACCTCAATATTTTAATTTACCTCATTGTTTGAATCTACTTCATTGTTTTAAACAGAGAGGTACTGCCCATGTGTTTCTACTAATTCTTTTAAAAAATTCCATATATGAGATGCATGCTTTGTTTTGCTGTTTTATAGAATGCAATTGATATATGTATAATGGAATGCAAATTTTTCATAGGAGAGTCTACAGAATTCTTTGCTAGTATGACAGTTTAGGCTTATGGATGTGCCACTGTGCTGTATCAGTCTGCTTGCTGGTACTCAGCATGGTCCTGTGGATGCAGTCTCCCCTTTTAGGTGGTACCTTTTTTATCAGGACTTGATGTTCAACTCTCTTTATCTTTCTATTATGCAGTTTAGACACCTTGCTAATAAAGTTGGAAACTTGGAGCGTCCATTCCTAAAAGAGTTCTTCCCACGTTGGGTGGAATCTTGTGGATGCCCTATAATGCGGTAGAGGAGAATTTACTCTATCCTTTTTTTTTCCTTTTCTGTAATCTTCCTTTCTGTTAGTCATTACTTGTTACTTGTAGGATGGGTCCATCTTATAACAAACGAAGAAATATGATTGAGCTTGCTGTCATACGAAGTTGCACAGCAAAATCAGCTTCTGCTTTTACTGGTTTTCAAGATAATGATAATCGAGAAAGTGATATTGGTTGGCCTGGAATGATGAGCGTCCGTGTTCATGAACTTGATGGTGTCTATGATCATCCTGTTCTTCCCATGGCTGGTGAAAGATGCCAGTTGCTTGAGATACAATGTCATTCCAAACTAGCTGCAAAACGTTTTCAGAAGACAAAGAAAGGTTCTAAGGCTGATGGCTCTGACGACAATGCAGATGCTGCACCAACTCAGGATACACGTAGTGGGTGTGTTTTCTACTTCTATGTTCTCTGATCTGTCTGTGCCTGTATATATTCTTTCATTTTAACATGGGCCTTTTCCTAGTTGCAGTATTGATTCACCTTTGCTGTGGATCAGAGTGGATCCTGAGATGGAGTACCTAGCTGAAATTCACTTTTATCAACCAGTTCAGATGTGGGTAAGGAAATTTTTTTATAAGGTTGAATGTTTCCTTTTCTTGAATTTTCCTGTTACCAGATATTATTTCATAATTTATTCTTTGGAAGGTTGTTTGGTTCTAAGCTTTGGCATAAGAGATATCTGCTACAATGTATGGCTTTTATGATGTAAATTACTAGTGAAATCTTCCAACACTGTTCCAAGTTTTTTTAAAATTTTCCCCGTATTAGTTCTATTGCTGCGCACAATGCATTATTATTTATGTTTTTACACGAATGTTATACAACTTCATATATTAACACCATCTTCTAAAGTCATGATATATCAGCTGCTGAGTGTGTTCCTTTAAAGTTGTTTATACTCTGAATGCTGTCATATAACAGCTGCTATTCATGATGATTTTATGCACGGCATGATGGTTTGCTGAATGTCATTGTTTCCCTCGGTCCCAAATTGTGCATCTAGTTAGTGTACCCTCATCTGTTCATTTCTTTCTAGTTGCACATTTGAGCCTCCCAATCATAAAGTGCAAAACTAAATTATTGAAGAGATTAAGATCTTTGTTTTTTCCCTAATGGTCTTATAGACTACTGTTTTGCTATTTCCATTTAGTGCACTTGTTATCCTCTTTTTTTCCCCCTGTTACTTTCTCTTTTAATACATATAGTTATATACCATCGAGTTTGATTTTATTGTTAATTCCTTATAACGGACAAGTTTTCCTTGGCCAGATTAATCAATTAGAGAAGGACAAGGATGTTGTTGCTCAGTCACAAGCAATCTCAATGCTGGAAATACTACCACAACCCTCTTTTGCTGTTGTTAATTCTCTTAATAGCTTCCTAAATGATTCAAAGGTCATCATCGCTATTTGAGGATTGTGTTTATTAGTCTGTATCTATATATTATTTCTAATTATCATATCCTGCAGGCCTTTTGGAGAGTTAGAATAGAAGCAGCATATGCATTAGCACACACAACATCTGAGGTACTATTTCTTTCATGCATATTGCTTCCATCTTCTTTCAATTGCTTCTTAATTACTGTTAACTGTTAATTTCTTTGTGCTAATTTTTGAAATTCAATGAAAAATAACCTAAATGGTATATGTTTTGCACAAAAATTTAAAATGAGTTATGCTTTAAACTCATTTGCTGGCCACTAATGAGAAGGATCTTCACTTAATAAAGGCAAAAGGGTAGAACATCATTAGCAAGATGCATTTATTTGCAGCCTATTTACATTAATTGTTTTTTAAGAGTTATGATAGAAATATAAAGTAATTCCTTCTGACTTTGGGCATCGTTTTAGATATTTGGTATCTACAAGTCCAATATGGCATAGTTATATTGATTCTGGATTGAGTTGATCATTGAATGAGACAATCAAGATAAACAAAATGTATCTTATTGGTCCATATAAATGCATATAGCCAAAGTTAACCTTTTGAAACAAAAGAGATGCTGTGTGACAACTTATGGTTCCCAAAAGGTTAAAAAATGTCTTAACATTTGTAATAAGATCCTCTAATCCAATAGCATTTATAATAACCTATTTTCATTCTAGATTTTGTCCACTCTTGTGATGGGAGACATGAAGCAATTGTGATTTCTGTGGGATATTCAATTAGTTTCAGCTTACTAGATAGAATAGCTACAACTGGTTCTATCAAATTGATGTATTTTTTAAATTGAAATCAATTTATGTTTTTCAGGAAACTGACTTGGCTGGTCTACTCCATTTGATTAAATTCTATAAGAGTCGAAGGTTTGATGTTGATATTGGATTACCAAGGTCAAACTCGCCATCCCTTATTTCAGATTTTAGAAGCTGGTGTTTATATTTTTGGAACTGAATTTGATGGCATTTGTTTTATATTGTTTGTAGGCCAAATAATTTTCACGATGTTCCAGAGTATTTTGTTTTAGAGGTAATGATATGAGGTAGGAATTTATTAGAATCACCTGCAATATTGTGTATCTCATATGCATGTTTTTTTTTCCTTGAAAATTTCTAGGAGCACTGGAACTTGCAGAACATGCTTGTTACACATCAATCATAAATGCTACTCAAGTAGATTTCACCTTTTTGTATTATCAGCCTTTTCTGATAAAATACTTTTCCTAATCATCCATAGGCCTCTTAGTTTTGTCCACTAATTATTCTAGAAGTTCAAGTTTTTCTAATTGATAAAATACTTTTCCTAATCATCCATAGGCCTCTTAGTTTTATCCACTAATTATTCTAGAAGTTCAAGTTTTTCTAATTGCAATTCTCATCCATAGGTCATTTTTGGGCTTGTTGACCTAGGAATTAAAATATCAAGCGTACTATGATATGTTTGGTATTTGAAAATTCGAGTATAGACTGGTGTTCTCATCAACCTATACCAGTACGTGGCTTAATATCTGACAGCACCAATCTGCCTGTCAGTTGGTATATTGTCTGGTATTGAGATTCGTGACCTTTGTTTTGGTAATCAAACTAAGTTGTTTTCTAGATAAGGGCAGTTGGAGCTCTTCATGATTTAGATCTGAACCAGACCATCATATCTAATTTGCTGCCACAAGGAAAAGGTGTTACGACATTATATGCTCACACCCACACTTATACCATCGCCAGGCATGGGTAATTAGGAAAATTGTAGAGGTTGGCATTTATTGTATGAGGTGAGGTGGTGAAGATCTATACAAGAAATGATAATAAGATGGTGAGGTTCACCTAGTAATTTGAGGTTGTGGGGCTGGCTATCATGTGGTTGGATGATTGGTTTGCATGAGGCTTCTCAGAGATGAAATACATTCGAGGGCTACAGCGTGTCATGTGGTACAGATAGTTGGTCTTATCCCGATGTCTTGCATGAGCTGACTAAAACTAGATAAGTTCAAGTTTGGTACCTCCTCTCTGGTTTGATTTGGTCCTACTGTTTTTAATTTTTAGTTGTATTGATTCACTTACAACTTTGTTAGCCAATTCTTTTCATATGGCACTATTCATGAATATTTCTTACCGTACATATATGATAATTGACTTGTTGCACTTACTGACGTGTGTTATTCTGACAGGCAATCCCACATGCTGTAGCTCTGGTTAGAGCTTCGGATAAGAAAAGCCCTAGAGAAGCAATTGAGTTTGTTTTGCAGTTGTTAAAGGTTATATTTCAAGTATCTAGTGACTTATTTTCTCTAGAATTTCTATTGTTATTTATATAGTAAACTGGGTCATTTTAAAAACATTTTTGAAGTGCAAGTTTTACAACTTGCAATAAAGCAATTTAGTGTGATAGCTGATCTGCCAATTCTCATATTGTGGTGTAAATTTCCTTATTAGATCTCTTAAAACCAATGTT